>JAQPPZ010016874.1:6325000-7590000 GCA_028583015.1 Wollemia nobilis
TCATCATTCATAAATAATCATGTTTAATTAGGTTCATTGTACCTAGCACAAATCATTCATATCAAACATATTTCACAACATGTACATATTACATACACATAAAATCACACACATTATATGTAGACACGACACAAAATCATCATGCACACCCTTCACAAGGCTTGAAATTGGGCATTCATCACTTCTAAAATTAGGGTCATATTTGACATAATTTTTCACCTACCAAATCATCTCCAAATTATATAAAAACTTCACCATTGGATCGGTCTTAAAAATATCTTTCCAACAGTATAAGACTTGTCCAATTCTAACATTGTTTGGTTCCCCAAACTACCAAAACACTGCATAGGGGTCAAACATTCCAATTTTCCCTCCACCATGCAAATTGAAACTCTTGACTCCAAAATCACCAAATTTTCCTTCCAACCCCTATATTACATTTCCCTCTTCCTATCCATCTAATTTTTCATCCTTGTTATCTTCCATTTTCTTCTATTAATTGTGTCATCATCATTTTACCATATTTCATTCACCTCATTGTTGATTCCTCATTTGAGGGGGTATTCATATACAAAATCCAGCTTTGTATACAAGAAAACAATCAAACATCCAAATCATGGATATCACATCTATCTACACAATTTTTGCTAAAGATTATCTCAAGATAATACTAAACCCAACCAACCTAATATTTTTTAGATCACGAGAGCTATGTGCAATAATGGAGATGTCACTCTGGCATTCATGTATATCGATAGTGATCAAATAATGAATTATATGTTTGAATAATCCATGTACAACATTAGAATATGTCACTATGTTGTTCATGATACACAATGAATGACATGTTTAAATAATCCATGTTAACTAGCTCAAATGGTTTGACACATGTCACCATTCACTCATCAATCAATCAACAATTTTTTTTTGAATACGCATTTGTTCTATTTGTACTTTGTACCATCTTGCATTGGTCACAAAAGCAAATAAGTCATAAGTTTCCTTTGTAAGCAACTAGTATGACATTACAAAATGTCATACAGAATCATCAAAATTATCACATTACATATGCAATCATCCATTTGCATTCATCACCAGTATTTTCCATTTTCTTTCTCTTCTATTTTCTCTCTTATCCTTATTTTTCTTTTGTGCTCCATTACTTTATTTATCTTCTTCTTATTTCTTATTTCTCCTTTCTTCCTCTCTTATTTCCCTAGATTCCTTTTCAATGTTGTATGGTCACGCTTCAAGTGGCTACATACCTTTGGTTGGATTCATATTCATCTCTTCTCTCCATAGATTCCTGATCAATGTTGTATGGTCATAATTTGAGTGGCTACATGCCTCTTATTATATTCTATTCTCCTCATTCTTCCTTCACTTCTACTTTCTCCCATAATATTTTTGTACTAAATTATGTTTCACACAACATAGTACAAAAATGTGTAAATGTAGACACCCAAAAGTTGTGCATGTCTACATCTACATACTTGTATATCTATTCGGAAATCTGTAGGTTTGCATAGACCATTCTAGAAATATCTAGGCTATTATAGACCAACGTAGACCACTCTTGACTATAGTATATCTTCATAGATCTACGTAGGCGATATCATTGGCCTATAGGTACGAAACCCTACTAAAATGAACAATTCATGTCCTAACTACATTCTATATATTATAATGTCACACATCAGCTCTCTAAGGCAACCTAAGCCCTTTCCTACACTTAATTAGGATCCCATAGGACTATTACTTCCAAAAAATCCTAATTAAGTTAATTAAATTTCTAATTGTAAAGTCACTTTTCACTTAAGTCTACTTTATGACATAAAAAGGTTAATTAGGATTCTAAATCTAAATTTTTCCTAATTATTCCCTCACACACGTGTGCACATTAGGTTAGTTAGGATATTTCCTAGAAATCCTAACTAAACCCTAATCAAACCTAGGAGTTATCTAATCCTAGTTAACCCTAATCTCTCCTCACACGTGTGAGATGAGATATTCCTTTAGGGAATGTGAAGATGACACCTCCCAAAAACCTAACCTAACCTAGCATGGAATAGACTATAGGGTTTGGTCTACCTAACCACCCCCCTAAACTTAGTTTTTCCTAAAAATAGATGCCCTCCTTCTCATTATCTCTCTTTCTCCCTCTTAGCTAACTTACAAAAACTCTGTAAAAATCGTACCCTAATTCCTTCTTTTGATTTTTGACCATACAAAAAACATCCAAGCATCCTAAGAGCCCATCTATATGAAGGATATCCATCAGAAGGTACCTGCAGTTGGATTCACCCCCTAACCTATGAATCTAATTTCTAGATCACCCCTTGCCCTACAAGTTGGTCGTACAACTTATCTACAATAGAAAAAACTTTAGGTAACCTTCATTTCATATTTTTATACCATTTACAGTTCATTTTAGGCTTTGTTTCATGTTTTTAATGTATTTTTATCTTCATAAATATGGGGTCTGATCCATGATAGGCCTCTAAGAAAACTAACACCATTTTGTAGGCCCTCTAGTAGTAGCAAATATACATCACAAAAGAAAACGCAACAACAACACCACACAGTGATGGCACACATGAATAAAAGCCCACCTACATTTGAGGGGCCCCAAGAAAAACCATAAAAGTTTTTTGCATATTGTTGAGAAAGAAAAGGATATTCACCCTATAATATTGTATCAAATTCTTAATAAAATGAGTTGAAAACACTTCTAAGTATTTTTATTTTTTATAGTTAATTTGATTGATCAAATGGTAGCCTTTGGTATGCTTTATTTCTATATTATTCTTAGTAAGTGAAGGCAATTTATGTATTCATTATTTTTAAAAACACCACATTCACATCAACTTTTATTGAATTCCTATTAGAGGCACAATCAAAATTATTTTTGATAAAACCAAATTTTGGACATTTTTACTTTACCATAGACTAATTTAAAATTTTTGTATTGGATCCATTATCATAAAATACCCTTTCATGTATATTTAAACCTTATAATTATGAGGCTAGAACATTTTTTCTATAGTTGAGACATCCTATGATGGGAACCATGTCTAAAATTATTATGCAAGAGACAATAATATGGTTTCAAACTTACCCTATTGATTTGGAACAATTGATAGAAACTGAAGAATTCCATGCCATAAACCAAGGTTCTAGTCCCATGGGTGAACCTTGATATTTAAGCCTAGGATTTTAGATCATTTGGTAGATAATGATACTTTTACATATTAAACTAAGGTTCAAATATCATTTGTTAACCTCAAATTTTTTATCAAATGGCATTAGCACAACTAGTCATATTCCTCAACTTTCAAGGAGGAGATTAAAGTTCAAATATTACCAAGCAATATATAGATAATTTACAAAATATTGTGGTACCACTATGTTGTCATAATGAGTTCTCAATCCTATATAACCAATTAAGAAAATATGGTTTCAAACATGGCTATGTTTTTAATATTTATTTTTAAATTTCCATTATTCCTTTCAAATCATAAATTACAAGAAATAATAGCAAGACCAATCCTCCACAAAAGACATAATGAGTTAGTTTTAAAATAATTAATCCAATATTTCATAACTCTTGCAATATAAATGGAGCTACCCAATATATTTTCATATTTTCAAGAAGGCAACCTATATAGTATAACAAAAGAGATAGAAAAAAAGGTAAATGGTTTGATGTTTTCCAAATCCTTCTCTTACAAAGCACACTTGAAAGGACCTACCATTAACTTCTTTGTAGACTCTTTCATGTAAAAATATTACTTTTGACAACTAACCAAAGAAATATTGTGGCCCAATGGAGGGCTTCTTGTGATCAAACATTCTTCTACGAGAAATAATAGAGAATAGAAAATTCTAATTAATCTAAATTTTCATGTTCCAAATTGATCAATTATCCATCATATTTTGATAGAGTCTCAACCAACTCATTTTTGCATTATTATTATTATATATATATATATATATATATATATATATATATTTGGTAGATAATATACTATAGCATTAATACCGGGTTTTACAGGTTGACCCAAAACCTTTTACAAAAATCATCTCAGGGTTGTTGATGAACATGTCCTTACCAAGGATCTTATATATGTAAAATCTACATGCCACCAAAGACATTACATCTGGTAAGGCACATAGCTTTTTATCAAAAGGAAACTTCCCATACAACATTTTGGGTATACCCCAAGAAAACACACATGCATCATAATTAAAAAAAATAAATAAATAAACACGAATCCCTTCCTTGAAACAGTGGAGAAACAAAAAGTTGCAGACACACATAGTAGAGTACTGAAAAACTCCCACAAGCTCTGTATTGATAGTTACTCTTAATAATTCTTTGGTAATTGCTTTATTTCGTATATGACATGCTTTGGGACCACATATCATCTTGGCCAATCAGCCTTGAAGAAGTGAACCTGCTGGCTAGATTTATGGCAGTGGCTATCTGGTGGTCCACATGGCTATGGTTCGAAGTCTTATACTGCCCTTTCTCTCCTGCCCCATGATTATCAACCAACCTCAAATTATTAAGATGATGAGGAGCCATGTTATCTGACATGTGACTGTCCCCATTAGTCTTTGTGGTATTTCCAAGTAGCATCCACAAAGACTGACAACTTGGATAATTTTTGTTGTGAGTCCATTTCAAAAAGATGCAGGAATACTCCTAGCCTTCAAACTTACACTGCCTTCCTTGTTGGTAAATTTGACTATCATTCTTGGTATTCTTTTTGAATAAGCTCCTCTACTTCACTTGGGACACCGTGTTCCCATTTGAAAATTCCATCACCATCAACACCCAAATTGGCTAGCTTATCAACAATTTTGTTAGCTTCCCAAAAGACATGTTGGGCTTTTCTGTCCTGTCTTCCCTGGAAAAGGATCCTAGCCTCTTCAAAAATTGTTTTAATCCTTCAAGGAGGTGTTTTAAAATTATTGAGGAGATTTATAACATGCATAGAGTCTCCTTATATGATAAAATTACCTTCTAAGTCTTGAGTAATTTGAAGGCCTCTCCACATAGCTCTAGCTTCAACTTCATTGTTCATCCTTGTTCCCAAATATTTAGAAAATGCAAGCATCATATTCCCATTATGATCTCACACAATACCACCAACGCCTGCTCTGCCAAGATTTTCCTTAGCTACTCCATAAAAATTAAGCTTAAACCAACCCGTAGGAGGTGGGGACCACTTAACATTGGCTCTGGGGTTGACTACCCTAGGCATAGACTCATCTAACAAGGTTAAGCTTAAATATTGAGCAATCATGGTCTCCTACAGATGAGGTTTACGACTATCAAAAGGGATAAGGTTCACATTCTCATTGGCAAAGGATAGGATCCTAGCAATGATAGTTTGATGATCATGGATAGAATCATTAAAGACTCTATGGTTCCTTTCTAACCACACCTACCAAAGATAGTGATTGAGAAAAATTTTCCACATGTATCTAAGTCTTGGCTTAAAAAGGAGCAAGGGCACTAGACGAACAAATCGAGTACAATGGTTGGTTTAACCCAAGAAATATTGAAGGCCTGAAAAACCCCACTTAGGATAGTCAAGGAAAAAGGGTACTCAAGGAAAATGTGATAAATGGTCTCCCAATTAGCCCTACACAGATAACAACTATTAGTGATACAAATACCTTTACACATCATATTATCAATGGTTATAATTCTTCCTTGGATAACCAGCCATGAAAAGACTATAATTTTTGGAATTAATTTTTTTATCCAAACTAATTCCTTTTGGAGGACAAAATCCTCGTCATCAAGTAGAATCTTGTAAGCTGATTTAATAGTGAACTAATCATTTTCTATAGGAACCTAGGTCACTTGATCTTCCTTAGGTCTCATGGGGATAAACTGTTGCCCAAGAATGTTACAAAGATCATTTTATTCCACTTGAAATCCTTGAATCCTTATTTGTTTCCACTTCATTCTACCTCTGTCCTCGACCATACTATCAAAGACTTTTCTTCCAATGAGTTCTTACATGATATATCTGATTCGGTTTAAATTAGGATATTGCATCAGTGGCTCGTCCTTAGCCCACCTATCATTCCAGCAATTTATCCTCTCACCATTGCCTAAAACCCATGTTAAACCTTTTTGATGATTTCCTTACAATTGAGAATTGCTTTCCAAAAAGTAGAACCTCTGATTGGAACTAAGTCACTTAGAAATTCCATATTTTGAAGATACTTTCATTTGATGATAGCTATCCATTCATTTTCTTCACCAAAAATGAGGCGCCACGCCTGCTTAGCTAGTAAAGCTAAATTTATATAAGCAATTATCCTCAGATCCAAGCCCCCATTTTCCCTAGGTCTACACACTTTGGTCCATCCTACAAGGTGTATCCTTTTTTTCTCCTCTGATCTAGTCCATAAAAATTATTTATGGAGTTTCTCAAATTTTTGGAAAAAATTCATAAGGGATTTGAAAATAGAGAGGAAATATACTGGAATGCTCTAAAGAGAGGCCTTAGTGAGGGCTAGCTTTCCTTCTTGAGATAGAAGATGACATTTCCATCCAACAAGTCTTTTTTGAATTCTTTCAATAACCCTATCCCACATTGACTCTCTCGGAGAACCAATGAAAAGAGGGAGACCAAGATACAAAGTGGAGAGGTTTGCTATATCACACCCTAAAATTTATGCAATCCTTCCTTGCCTTTGAATGGGGGTGTTCAAGAAATATAACTTGATTTTACTAAAATTAACTTTTTGACCAACAACATCCTCGTAGAGTTGTAGGATGTATTTAATTCTTTTGGCCTCAACCACTGATGAATTTTTGGTGAGAAAAAACCCTAGTGAGAGATGTTGCCTTGATTCCTGATATTAGCCTTGAAATGCAAGCATTTTTTATGGTTCTACCTAAAGCTTCTGCCATAATGATGAATAACATGGGGCTGATAGGGTCCCCCTGCCAAATTCCTTTGTGACTTTAAAAGTAACCAACAGTTGTTCCATTAACCATAATCTAAAACCATGCTTTAGAAATGCATTCTTTGATCAAATTAACCCATTTGTGGTGAAAAACAAACTTAAGGAGGACAACAATAACAAAGTCCCAATTTAGCCTATCAAATGCTTTGTTCATATCAAGCTTGAGGGCAAAAATAGACCTGTTAGTCTTATGAGTAGAGTGCAAAGCTTCATGAACTATGATAACTCCATCAAAGATTGACCTGCCTTGGATAGAGCTTCCATGGCATGGATCTATGATGTGGGGTAGAAAATCTCTTATTCTATTTGCAATGGCTTTAGTTAGGATCTTGTAAGAAAAATTGCATAGACTGATTGACCTGAAGTCAACCATACATTTAGGGGTTTGCTTCTTAGGAATTAGAGAAATAAAAGTAGAGTTGAGACCTTTTGGGATATGATTGCTTGCTTGAAATTCTCTGATAGCAGAAATTACATCCTCACTTACAATGCCCCAAAAATACTGATAGAAATGAGGGGGAAAGTCGTTGGGTCCCGGGGCTTTGTCTGGCTCTATGCTAAACAAGGATTCCTTAATTTCCTAATCAGAAAAGGGAGCTAGAAGCTTAAGGTTTATATCCTCATTTATTATTCTAGGAATGGATTGCAAGAGAATATATTTGACCTCCTAATTGCACTACGATTCTTGACCAAGGATAGAATTGAAATAAGTTACTGCCTTCTTTCTGATTTTTGTTAAGTCCTAAGTAATAGAACCATCTATTTTTTTTTTTAATCTTGTTATTGCTTATGTTTCTAAACGTGGTGACGTGAAAAAACTTGGAATTTGAATCTCCATATTTAAACCAAAGAGCCCTTGATTTTTGCCTCCAATATATTTCCTCACAGGCCAAAATGTTATGAAAATCTGCTAGTTTTATCCATTCGTCCTACCTAGTAGTTTCATCAGCATCACCATGTCAAATCATCTGATCAATTATATTTAAACTTTAAACAACCTATTTTTTATTTTCAAAGAGGTTCCCAAAGATCTCTTTGTTCCAAATTCAAAGATTTTCCTTAACAAACTTTAATTTTCCAGCGAGTTTAAAAGTTGCACTACCCCTGATAGACTGCTACCACCACTGAATTAAGTTATCTCTAAAACTGGAATGTTTGATCCACATAGATTGAAATCTAAAAGGTTTCTTGAAGGAAAAAGAGTTAGGGATCTCCAAAAAAATGGGATTATGATCAGAGGAAATTTTAGGAAGGGCTTGCAAGGTATAATCACCGAACAGAGTTGTAGCCTCCTTTGATAGAAAAAACCTGTCAATCCTTTCTTGAATGAGATGACACCCTATCCATCGATTACTCCAGGTATAATTTGCTCCTCTATTTTTTACATCCATTAACATGTTGGAGTTCACAAAGTCATTGAAATCATCCATTCTCCTTATAGGTGGTCCATTTCCACTCATTTTTTCTAAAGGGTAAAGAGGATTGTTAAAATCCTCATCCAGAATCTAGGAGACATTATGGAAGAACCTTAATTAACCACAAAATTTTTAAGCTTTTTCAAAAAAAACCCCACCCCCTTTTCTTACCACTTCCCCCACCCCCCCAAACACACCCCCCCCTTTTTTTTTTTTTTTTTTTTTATATTTTTTTTTTTTTAAAATTTTATTTTCGGGTGCGATTTAAGAACACAAGCTTATACTGAGAGGGGGGGTGAATAGTATAAGACCTCTTTTTACTTTTTCCTTTATAATTCAAAACAGTAAAGCAATATACCAAAAGCAATATCAAAGCAATGCACAAAATCATTCACAAAGTGACACCAATTTTAACGTGGTTCACCCAGAAAGCCTAGGCTACGTCCACAAAACTTTTCTCTAAAAGTTATCTCAAAGTTCTTTGGGAAACCTTCCCAATTACAATGTTTATGAGCCTCGGCCCAAAGGAGACACCTTCCCCCAATATGAATTTATGAGCCTCTACTCAAAGGAGATACCTTCCCCTCTTCTCTGGAAATGATCCCTCAGAAGATCAACTGCCTCTACCTCTTTCCAGCACATGGAACTCCTTTTCATCGAAGACCTCCTATCCTCAATGCTTAGCCTAAGAGACCTCTGCCTTCTATGATCATGTCCATAGAAGCTCAGCTACCTGTACCAAACACAGTCAGTCATTCTAGTACAAGTCTTCCTATGTATGTTAGATCTGTCCAACTCTTTGAACAAATCAATCCTCTGCACACAAGCCTTCTCAAAGACTTGCCAACTGTCCTCAGGTTCTCATAGAACCAATGCACCTCTGTCCTCAAGTTCTCTGATAGAACTCTCAAAAAACTTAGCTCACAAGTCCTCTACTAGGACCTGTCGAAATCTGCTCACAAGTCCCCACCGAAACTTGTCCAAAACCTACTCACAAGTCCCCACCGAAACCTGTCCAAAACCTGCTCACAAGTCCCCATCAGAACCTGTCCAAAACCTCAGCAAGCTCACCAAGAAAAACTTGCTTAGCATGAACCCACAAAGAGAATTGTTAGAGACCCAATGTGATTCATAAACCTCATAGAAGCATAAAGAGAATTGTTAGAGACTCAATATGTTCTATACTTAACTCCCAATATCAATCTCAAATCTCATAGAAACATAAAAAGAATTGTTAGATACCCAATATGTTCTATACTTAACTCCCAATCTCAATCTCAAATCTCATAGAAACATAAAGAGAATTGTTAGAGACCCAATATGTTTTATAATTAACTCCCAAATCTCAATCTCAACTCAATATCAATCTCAAAAGAATAAGATAGGTGTAGTATGCTTTTATCAAGAATATGAAACACAACCCAACAATTGCCAACCATGCAATATCTCATTTAACAATGATACTTATATTCTTTTCACCAACAACTAGGGTTTCATCATCTCAATGCAAGTAGCAAGACTTACTAACATAAACCCTAGTGCAAAAATGCTTCCTCTTCCTCAACCGAATTATGCATTCACCCAAAAATTCATCAATGACTTTAATGCATAAACAATCTTCAATATCCAAAAAATAAGATTTACACCAAAAATACCTAGTAGACAACCTTTTCACTCCAAACTCAATTTTAGAAAATATACCATAAACAACATACATGGAAGAAGTTGCCCATACCTTTACTTTGATGAAGAAGGAGAACTCAAAATCTGTCACAACACTAACTCTCAATTTGCCACCAATTAGAGTTAGAAACTATACAATAATACACAATAATAAAGATCCAAAATAACACCTTATTTCTCCAACTTAGTAAAAACCACCAGAAGTATAATATACATACAAAGTAAAACCTCTTTACACCTTATTACTCCACATAAAAATTAAACATCAATAAAACAATGTCAAAGCAAATATGATACCTTAACCTTATACCTCCCGCGCATTCACAGCCACCATCCTTTGCACACCGCGACCAAAAGAAAATTACCAACGAAGAGAATCGAACTAGGCACCTCTGCCTTCTAGCACTTTCACTTAAATGCCACCATCGTTGGGTCACAAGTGCCCAACGAAGTAATACAACGTTGCCCTCTATTTTATCTTCCTTTGATGCCAAGAATTTGGAAAACGTAAACGTCTTCCACAAGCCACATGCAAACTGGTGAGCGCTGTCCAAAATGTAAGTCACTGAATGCTTGCATTAATCATCTCACAGACACGATCAAAAACACAGTTCAGGTGCAATTGCCAATCCACTACTGTCAAGCAAAAAGGTAAGGATGCAGACCAAGCTCAAATCCGAGTATGCCAAGCATGGTTTCCAAGACACAAAACAAGCATGATTTCAAAGATGTCAATCGGAGATTCGAAGACACAGAGCAAATGCAAATCGCAGACGCCAAGTGCAAATCGAAAGATACAAAGCAAACACAAATCACAGATGCCAAAATTAATCGGATGTGCTCACTTTAGAAAATCATCCCCACTTATATAGCCATTTTTCCTTAACTTTTTGACGTCGGCGCTCGTCCAACGATGGCAACATATTGACGAAAGAATTCTTTTTTCTTCTGTCACTTAAGGGTTGAAAGACCCTTTAATAATAATTAAAATAATAATAATTATTATTTTATTAATAATAAATTAAACTTGGACCTTTGACAAAGGTTTGAGTTAATTTAATTATTAATAATAAACTTGGACCTTTGCATTAAGTTAAGCTTGGCTTTAATAAAAACCCTTAATGAGTCCAAATGGTTTTAAAAAAAACCTTTAACCTTGTCACCATGGTTTTAATAAAAACCCTTTAACATAATGAAGCTTCTCAAGATATTCTTGACATCACACTCTTTTGATATCAACACAAAAATACCTTTTGACATCAATGACAACTTATCCATTTGAGCAAAGGCAATGTACCCAAAGTACCCAAAATTGCCAACAATCTCCCCATTTGTCATTGATGGCAAACCTTTACTGAAAACACTTCTCAAGAGCCAAAACTGAAACCAACTGAAACCAACTGTGCTAACAACTGAGAATATTCCTTTGAAGTTTTTCTCCCCCTGACTTGAAGCTTTCCTCTTCACTTTGAAGCTCTCCCCCTTACTCTTATCTCTCCCCATTTGTCATCAATGGCAAAGGGCCACCTTTGGGGCTCGAGACTAAGAATTAGCCTCTTAGCTTAGTCCCTCCCCCACCTCCTGATGAGGTGATTAATTTCGGGGTGGGAGTAAAACTCCCATTAGGCACTGATCATCATCAGCGTCTATAACTTCTTTGTCGGGCCTTCTCTTGAACTCTTTGTCCATATTCCTGTTCCTATCACTGTTCTTGTTCTTGTTCTCATCCCTATTTTTATCCATGCCTTGATCCTTGGACCTGATCATGCCACTGTTCATGTTCCTGTATTCTGGAATTTCAGATCTACACTGTTTGACTGTGTGACCTTCATTGTTGCACTTATAACAAGTAACAATGTTATTTCTTTTAGGCATACCTGTTCTTTGGATCCACCAGTTCTGACCAAACCTATTCTGACCAAACTTGTTCTGACCAAACCTATTCTAGCTAAACCTGTTCTGACCAAACCTGTTATGACAAAACCTGTTCTGATCAAACCTGTTCTTGATATTTGCCTTGCAATAAACTGCTTGTGCCCAAATTGTTGACAAGAGTAGCAATACCATTGAAAGAAATTACCACCTCTAAAACTGTCATTTACCTTCTTCACTTGAGCCATGCAATGTGAAGCTATGTGACCAAACCTGTGACAAGCAAAACATATGCCTTGAAACTTTCCTTTATTTGACCTCTTAGGTTCTGATAACTTCTTCTTATCATTCTGAATTCTGTTTTCTATTTATGTGCATCTATCATTTAAGGACTCATGATCTGAAATACTTTCTCCATCAGAACTCTCTTCCTTTTGGAGTCTCTTACTAGACTCTCCAACTTGTTCCTTGTGAGGCTTGACAAAACCAAGGCCTATTTTATCTGTTGTCTTTCTTTGACCTTTGATGAGAGACTTAAAATTTTTGGAGCTATCTTGAAACTTGTGAAGCTTATCCTTGTACCCTTTAGTTTCCTCTTTCAAAGAAGCCATTTTCTGTTCTAACTCACTATACTCAAGAACCTTAGACTCTAATTCATCCTTGAGTTCTTGTGTCTTAGCTATAGATAAGTCAAGAATTTCTATAAGATCATCTCTCCCCATACAACATTCATCCAACTTATCCTTGAGTCTAGCATTCTTCTTTCTTTCCTTTTTCAAAGCATTAAGAGCACTAATAAGTTCATCTTTAAGATCTACTTCACCTTCCTCTATATGTTTTCTTTTAGAATCATCAAAGCCTTTTTTAGATTTTTTATCACTAGAGGTGCTACCCTTTTCAAAAACCATACATGCATCTTCCTTATAGTTTTCTGAAGCATCCTCATACATACTAGAAACCAAATCATTATTTGTGCAATCATCCTCAAGGTGACCAAAATTTCCACATCTAAGACATTTCATGATAATGAATCTATGTTTTGGTTCTTCCTCCTTTTCTGATATGAACAACATCTCATTTTCATTATCACTTGAAGAACTTTCATTATCACTACTAGAACACTTACTTGCTTTGTCTAGGTAGAAACTCTTCTTGTGTTTGTGAGAATACCTCTTTCCTTGATTGTTGTGCTCATATTTGTTTTTCCTATGATGCTTGTGCTTTTCAAAATCCTTGCTCTTACAGTCTTGTTTATCTTCATCACTTTCATCCTTGGCAACAGTACAATCAGTAGCATAATGACCAAACTTTCCACAATTGAAACATCTTATGTTTTTCATATTTTTGTGCTTTCTAGAGAACTTGCCTTTCTTGTTGTAATATGCCTCTTCATCACTAGAAGACTCATCACTCTCTTGAAGCTGTTTACCTTTGGATTTCTTGGTAGCCTTGAAAGCTGCCTCTTTCTTGACATCAACCTTCACTTGAGTTTTTAACTCAAATGCTGCAAGTATACTATGGAGCTCATCCTTTTTCAACTTATCCAAATATTTAGCTTCCTCAATAGCATAAATCTTTTCACTAAATCTATTTGGAAGATATCTTAAAATCTTATCACAAACATCATTTTCAGCAAGCTCAAGACCTAAGTCTTTCATGGAGTTAACAATCTCATCCATACGAAGCATGTAGTCACTAATCTTTTCATCATAATTCATCTTGAGTTGTTCAAACATACCTTTGAAGTGTCTCAAATTTGCGTTTCTAACATTTGTATCACCTATATGAACCACCTTCAATTAATTCCACATTTCACTAGTTGTCTTGCAGTGAATCACTTTGGTGAGATCTGCTTTCTATAAGCCTTTCAGGATTGCATTCATTGCTGTGATGTAGGAGTCTTTCTTCTTTAGTATAAGGACCATGTTCAAGAATAGTGTACTCATCTTCAATCACTTCCCAAACCTCATTCCCAAGTGCCATTAGATGAATCTTCATACTTTCACTCCAAAGACCAAAATCTGACCCATCAAGAATAGGTGCTACATTGCCAATTGAATGATCCATTGTGTTCTTTACTATCTTTTCCTTAAATCTGTTAAACTTTTCGAAGGCACCCGTTCTGATACCAATTGAAGAACACAATATTATACTGAGAGAGGGGGTGAACAGTATAAGACCTATTTTTACTTTTTCCTTTATACTTCAAAATAGTAAAGCAATATACCCAAAGAAATATCAAAGCAATGCACAAAATCATCCACAAAGTGACACCAATTTTAACGTGGTTCACCCAGAAAGCCTAGGCTACGTCCACAAAACTTTTCTCTAAAATTTATCTCAAAGTTCCTTGGGAAACCTTCCTAACTACAATGTTTATGAGCCTCTACCCAAAGGAGACACCTTCCCCCAATCTGAATTTATGAGCCTCTGCTCAAAGGAGATACCTTCCCCTCTACTCTGGAAATGATCCCTCAGAAGATCAACTGCCTCTACCTCTTTCCAGCACGTGGAACTCATTTCCACGGAAGACCTCCTATCCTCAATGCTTAGCCTAAGAGACCTCTGCCTTCTATGATCACGTCCATAGCAGCTCAGCTACCTGTACCAAACATAGTCAGTCAGTCTAGTACAAGTCTTCCTCTGTCTATCAGATTTGTCCAACTCTTTGAACAAATAAATCCTCTGCACACAAGCCTTCTCAAAGACTTGCCAACTGTCCTCAGGTTCTTTTCATAGAACCAATGCACCTCTGTCCTCAAGTTCTCTGATAGAACTCTCAAAAAACTTAGCTCACAAGTCCTCTTCTAGGACCTGTCCAAATATGCTCACAAGTCCCCACCGGAACCTGTCCAAAACCTGCTCACAAGTCCCCACCAGAACCTCTCCAAAACCTGTTCAAAAGTCCCCACCAAAACCTATCCAAAACCTTAGCAAGATCACCAAGAAAAACTTGCTTAGCATGAACCCACAAAGAGAATTGTTAGAGACCCAATGTGATTCATAAACCTCATAGAAGCATAAAGAGAATTGTTAGAGACTCAATATTTTCTATACTTAAATCCCAATCTCAATCTCAAATCTCATAGAAACATAAAGAGAATTGTTAGAGACCCAATATGTTCTATACTTAACTCCCAATGTCAATCTCAACTCAATCTCAATCTCAAAATAATAAGATAGGTGTAGTATGCTTTTCTCAAGAATATGAAACACAACCCAACAATTGCCAACCATGCAATATCTCATATAACAATGATACTTATATTCTTTTCACCAACAACTAGGGTTTCATCATCTCAATGCAAGTAGCAAGACTTACTAACATAAACCCTAGTGCAAAAATGCTTCCTCTTTCTCAACCAGAATTATGCATTCACCCAAAAATTCATCAATGACTTTAATACATAAACAATCTTCAATATCCAAAAAATAAGATTTACACCAAAAATACCTAGTAGACAACCTTTTCACTCCAAACTCAATTTCAGAAAATATACCATAAACAACATACATGGAAGAAGTTGCTCATACCTTTAATTTGATGAAGAAGGAGAACTCAAAATCTGTCACAACACTAACTCTCAATTTGCCACCAATTAGAGTTAGCAACTATACAATAATACACAATAATAAAGATCCAAAATAACACCTTATTTCTCCAACTTAGTAAAAACCACCAGAAGTATAATATACATACAAAGTAAAACCTCTTTACACCTTATTAATCCACATAAACATTAAACATCAATAAAACAATGTCAAAGCAAATATGATACCTTAACCTTATACCTCTCACGTATTCACAGCCACCATCCTTTGCACACCATGACCAAAAGAAAATTACCAACGAAGAGAATAAAAATTGGCACCTTTGCCTTCTAGCGCTTTTGCTTAAATGCCACCATCGTTGGGTCACAAGTGCCCAACGAAGTAATACAGTGCTGCCCTCTCTTTTATCTTCCTTTGACACCAAGAATTTGGAAAACGTAAACGTCTTCCACAAGCCACATGCAAATTGGTGAGCGATGTCCAAAACGTAAGTCACTAAATGCTTGCATTAATCATCTCACAGCACAGTCTAAAAAATGTAGTTCAAGTGCAATTGCCAATCCACTAATGTCAAGAAAAAAGGTAAGGATGCAGCCCAAGCTCAAATCCGAGTATGCCAAGCACGATTTCCAAGACACAAAACAAGTACGATTTCAAAGACATCAATCGAAGATTCAAAGACACTGAGCAAATGCAAATCGTTGACGCCAAGCGCAAATCAAAATATACAGAGCAAACACAAATCGTAGATGCCAAAATTAATCGGAGGTGCTCACTTTAGAAAATCATCCCCACTTATATAGCCATTTTTCCTTAACTGTTTGACGTCGATGCTCCTCCAACGATGGCAACATATCGGTGAAAGAATTATTTTTTCTTCCATCGCTTAAGGGTTGAAAGACCCTTTAATAATAATTAAAATAATAATAATTAGTATTTTATTAATAATAAATTAAACTTGGACCTTTGACAAAGGTTTGAGTTAATTTAATTATTAATAATAAAATTGGACCTTTGCATTAAGTTAAGCTTGGTTTTAATAAAAACCCTTAATGAGTCCAAATGGTTTTAAGAAAAACATTTAACCTTGTCACCATGGTTTTAATAAAAACCCTTTAACATAATGAAGCTTCTCAAGATATTCTTGACATCACACTCTTTTGATATCAACACAAAAATGCCTTTTGACATCAATGACAACTTATCCATTTGAGCAAAGGCAATGTACCCAAAGTACCCAAAATTGCCAACAATTATGGAAGATTTCACTCAGATTGCCTAAGTACTCCCACAGTAGAGCTCTCCATTTAATTGAATTCGGGGCATAAATATTTGAAATGCTCTATGATCTATTGTTGTTTATTTCCTTAATTAAAACACTAAGAACCCTATCATATTTCTGAATAATGGCGCCTTCTACTATCCAAGGATACCAAAAATTCATAAGGCCTGTAGAAACTCCTTTGGATGATTTGCAAACCATATACCGTTGATTCCAGATTTTTTTTGCTACTTTTTTTGACTGAATCTCATCAGTTTTTGTTTCTTGCAACATGATAATAGTTGGATTCAGTTGATTTCTTATTGCAGTGACTTCCCTATGTTTGTGCAGGCCATTGAGGCCTCTCACGTTCCATGAGAGGAACTTCATTTAGATTGTTTGGGATTTATTCCTCTCCCCCTCCCTTGAGGGGGTTTTCCTAATTTGTTGTCTTCAGAACCTAGAATAACCTGTTGAAACAAGGTTCTCTATTTTACATAGGCAATGCCATTATCAGTTTTAATTTTTTGATGCTCAACATTTGATATTCTCCCTCTTATTTTTTCACTGCTAAAATCTATAGGAGACTTCACAATGCTCCTAGTTTGTTTAGGACTAAACTGGGGGGAGGCAATTTGTTGCAGAACCGGACTATCATATTACTCAGTCTGAAGAGTTTCACATATCTCCACCCCTACATCCAAATCTTATCCTTTTTTCTTGTATTCCCATGGTCTGTGTGACGGCCCCTCAATAGGATTCACCTAGCTCCTAGTGATGATGTTATGGATATGAGATTTTTTATTTTCCAATGCCTCAACTTTATTCCTAAGTTCTTCAGTGTTAGGGTTTGGCTTTGTGATGCCCACTAGGCTTGAAGTATTTTTAGCATTGGGGTTTAAGGATCTTGACTTGGATGGGGATTCTAGATATCGGGCATTAGGGTTTGGATTTATGATGCCCATGGGGCTTATAGTAATTTCAACATTAGGGTTTGAGGATCCTAACTTGGATGGGGATTCTAGAGAGTCAGAAAGGTTATCTTGAAGGTTCTGGGATTCCATGTCTTCCAATAATCCTCCTACTCCCATATTGAATAATTGAAAATTTATTTGAAACTAGAGGATTGGAACTTACCTGAGTATTTTGGTTGCTAAAAACTTGTTATTTTCCTTTGTCTTTCTGGGACCCTGCACCCTCTCTTTTATTTTTTTGGTAGACATAGTTTTCCTGATTGAAATTGCTCTGCCAGGAAAACTCCTCAAATTTCCTTTGTCTAGCATTCCCTGCTTTTGCTTTTCTCTATTCATTGCCAGGTTAGGGCACTATTTGCATAGATGTCCTTGATTTTTACATTCTACATAGAATTACGATCTGTTATCGTATTTTACCAACTATTTTTGATAGTATTCTCCATACTCTAGCTCCACAAACCTTGGCAATTCATTATCCAAATTAGCATTTACACAGATTTGTGCATGAGTCATCCTTATCCTGGACAAGGTCGCATGGTCAATGGATATTAGGTCCCCTATAGTTCTGAATATGCATTGCAACAAATATTAATTAAATAACTAGGTAGGTAGACTCGGGAGATAAACCCAAATAGGGATAATGTTAATATTTTGCTTTTTAGGGTCAAAATATTCACCCCATCATATGAGAAAAAGGCTCCTTTTGCCCAGAAACCAAGGACCTCCTGTTAAATGTGGTTAGCATCCTCTATATTGTTAAAAAAGATAATGAAGAACCCTTGAGGTAGAGCTACCAACTCCAAGTTGCCTAATGGTCACCATTTACCCATCGCCCAAGCCTTGATAGTCTCTGGCCTACCTCCCAAAAACTTGCCTACTAGGGAGAATTCTTCCATTTAAAGAAACAGGCTCACGAAACTTGTCGATGCCAAAATTTTATTATTTACTGGAACTAGGGGTGAAAGAGAGAGAACCTCCTTTTTTTTTCCTCTAAGAGTCTCAGCAAAAGACAACCACTTCTTGGGCCCCGCATTATCCTTCGTATATTTTTTGTCGGGGTCTTTCTAAGGAGGTTCGGGCCCCCGCATGATGCCTACCTCCAAATATGCCATAGAATGACCACATTCCTATGGATTCTCGCTTGATCCATGTTCGATGTTCCCAACCACCCCTTTCGTACTTGCTCTACCTCTACCACCTTGGCTAAGATTCCTTCTCAAAAAAATTAAACCCTCACTCCCGCTGCACCCGCTAAACCTTAGCTCACTCATTCCTCTTGGTGAGCTGATCTCCTTAGAAAAATATAACCCATTATTAAATATATTTATCTTTAATAAAAATTGAATAATTTTATGTAATTAAATTACTTTATTAAAATTTTAAATCAAAAAAGTTTAAAAACCAAATTTATAAAATATATATTTTTAGTAAGTGTAAAATATTTTTTACTAATAGATTTTAAAACAATTATAGATATTATCTAAATTATTAATAACATAAGAGTTTATTTCTCAATATTTAATTCATTTATAACTAGAGGTCTATGAGGAATTCCATACTAACTTTCTATGGCCTTGACTCTCAATGATGAATTTTGTTCCATAAATAAAATGATAGATAATTTTCACATTTTCCAATTCCGTATCTCTTGAAAATTATGAATGAGGCCTTGACTCAATGGTTGAAACATATTAATGATATAGTCTACATCAAGGTTCAAATATTGTTAATAACAAATAGGTTATATAGATCCATGTGACCAAATTTATGTAAAAGGAAAAGGATAATGCTTTCCAAACCCTATTAAAAAGAAAAAGGTGAAAATTTCCCATAATATAATAGGAAAGAGCCAAACAATAACTTTTCTTCTTGATGCACCTCTCTTTTTAAGTTCAGTTTTTATATAAATAGATAAACATTTGCAACAAATTCAAGAGACATTCAATTAATAATAGCTTATATAATAATTTTAATAAAATTTCATAAAACAATGATATATACAACACTTTTTTTGGTTGTCAATAGATTATATGGGATTGAAAGCTAACCATATAATGGTATTATAATAACTTATTTCTTGATAAATCTTCAATTTTATACATATATATATATATATATATATATAGATATAGATATAAATATTTATAACAAAAAAAAGAGAAGTTTAATTAATAAGAACTAACATAATAATTGTAATAAATTATTATATTACAATAATAATTTACTACATTGTTCACTTACCAAAATTAGATGTCCCTTTTTCAACCATGAGACCTAATGTAGATTTGGTTAAATCCTCTTCAACCCAATATTTACTACCATATCCATGGATATTAGATTAGTCATACTTCCAATGTCCATAATAATTTTGCAACACTTGCCTTCTAATTTACATATGGTTTTGAAAATACTTTTTACTTGCACTGGTTCATACACCTCCTTTGTTGGTTTCAAATATACCCTTTTCATCATAAGGAATTCTACTTCTTTTGGCTTCTCCATGTGCTTTGGTGAAGGAATACTCTCTTCATATGCTTGTGTAATTTTGTTACAAGATTCATTTCCATGCCCATTGTTATGATGTGCTTAAGGGCACTCATATACCCTATGTTATTTTTCCAAGGATCTTTAACAATTTTCAAAAACCACATCCTCCACCTCTACAAAATCCATCTTTTCCTCTTGATGATTCACCCTTTTATTTAGTACTTTGGTTGAAATCACTTTGAGAAGTACTAGATTCTCTTTCTTGCATATGTTATCGTCTACCACTATTTGATTGTTCTCTTCCTCTAGAATTATTTTTTTCTTATGAGTCAACTTTTCTAATTCTTTCTCAACTATTCTAAAATCAAGTAAACCAATTTCATCTTATGTGGAAAGCCTTATCCTATTTTTGTATCTTGCAACTTTCTCCTCATCATTTTCAATATGATCGACTGTTATGGTCAATTTATAGAATTATTCAATATATTATTTCACTCTCAACTCCTCTTAATTGAGGTTTTGGGTTCTTATAAACAACACAATCTAATAATAAGTATGTACAAATTTAGATTTTAGTTTACATAGAAGCTTGTCCCATATTCAAAGTTTATCCTTGTACTTTTTATTGCCTTTCAATTTGGACATGATCCCATCAAATTAAAGCATGTCCATTCAATTGCATACATGCAAATTTGACCTATTTTGAATCCTCCATAGATTCATAATAGAAAAAATCTCCATGTCTATTACTTAATCTATCAACTCTCTAGGATTCAAATTTCCAATAAATTTGGAAGTATCCATCCTCGATCTTCTTCCCATACTTGAGATTTGCTCTAATCAAATATTGTTGTAGTTCTTTTTCTTCATCTACATCTAAAGCTTTTGCATGACCAATTTCATTCTATTCACTACCACTAATATCCTTAAGATGAATGCCTCTCCTTTGGGTAGTCTCAATTGCATCTAACCTAATGATGATCCCTACTCAACATTTCAACTATATTTGTTGGTCAAGGTCCTAGAACATGTAGTTTTACTCTTCCTCATTGTGCCATTTATCTAAAATAAATTAACTTGATCTAATATCAAATGATGCAATCTATATGGATGGGGTCAACAAAATAATAGCCTCCCCTAGAAATAAAGGATTCATAGTCCATTAAAACCCATAATGTAATATTTAATTTTATTTTAATTTCCATGCACCATATGGTGAGATGGTAATAGCCAATATGACAATGATAAAATATTATGGTTTGATCCTATATTATGGGAACACTTTCAATCCATTGCAAATTCCACTTGTATGGCATAGTGCACCATCTAATTGTACAATATGATATAAATTCCACTTGTATGGTGCATGACACAACCTCCACTTGTATATCAAGGTGAAACTTCCACTTGTACAATATAGACCAAATTCCCCTTGTATGGTCAATTGTTAGTCAAACAAATAACTCAAATGGTCAATCCTAACTTGGATGATAATTATTTTGAATGGAAATGTTTCCCCATTGAAGGTTGCTCTAAACATTCACTCGAATAATGATTAATTTATCATCTAAATGGTCTTATATTATAATGGTATCTACAATTTGGCTTCTTATCTTTACTAAATGAATTGCACACTTGCATGACAATGTTTATTTCCATTTGAATAGTGCTTGAATTTCACTTGAATGACTTATGCTTAGGAAATAACCACACTCTATCTCCTATAATAGTTTGTTTTCTCTAGCAATCCTATAATATTGCATAAAAAATTGTATTCCACAAATTTCAGATCCATAAATAAAATGCATTCACTATTTTATATCACGAAGAAAATTAATTGTGTAATATAATTTTTGCATTGCATTTATAAATCATTGGGTATAATATACAATGCAATGCTTTCATTCCTTGTTTAACAGTCATCATCACCCCATATCACCACACAAGTATTCTCTATATATTTCCTTTTTTGTCATTCCCTCTCATCCCTTCTATTTCTAACATTTTTCCTTCCTCTTCCTCTATGCACATCATGTTTCTCCTTCCTCTTCCTCCTTTATATGTAAAATATAACAGTTGTATATTGTTGGTAATTACCCTATCTATAACCATTAGGATTCTCTTGTACAACTCTGTCAATTTTAGCTCTCATATGAATAAGGGTCTCATATTGGTCAAGGTAGTCTAATACTCTCCTCCATATTATGTAGACCTCTTCATCATTGATACCTTATTTTTTCTATTTTTTTTTGTAGGAAAGTGAAAGTGCCATTAGAATGTAGTTGCACCAATATCACTTCTATGATATTAACAATGATTCTTCCTCAATGGATAAATCAAGTTCTTTCTAACTCTGCTCTCTTTCATTTTTTTATTAACACTATATATTTATTTATTATGTGCAAAAAATAAATTTCTATTTTCTATTTTTATTTATTTTCTAAAGAAAAACTTAATTTGGTATCTTAATCATTTAAGGGACCAACTAAATCTCTAATATTATTATCATAAAAAATCAAAATTGCATATAGTTGCATCTAAATTGTTATCATTAACACTATAAATGTACATATTATTCAACTAATATATAAAAATTTAGACTCTAATATCACGAATTTACCCTATTATTGAGGGGACAAAGAATAGGAAAACATCATGAAAAAATTCTTTTCAATCGCCTTTCAATCCTTATTTATCCCAAAATTAATATAATCTTTTATTTTTGGGCATTTACAAGTTAGATATGCATAAGACACTGGTTGTAATTTTACATTAGAAATAAGTAGTTAAGGATTCAAACAAACATCAAATCATAAATTTTTTGAATCCCCATAATTTAGTAACTATCTAATACATTTATTGATCACTAACAAATTAATTGATATGATTTTCTATGCTGGTGATCCTTTAGGTAGGGTACGCTTCCTAAATAATTTCATTGCATAAAGAGAACCTATATATTTTAAAAGTAATATTTTTGTCCAACTCTTTCATTGATCTTTGAATAATCTCCAACCATATTTCCCCACTAAGGCCAAAGTCATATGTTCATATTTTGTAAGTCTAGCCCTCTAATATTATTTCCTTTGCAAACCCTATCAAATTGATAAAGAGGGAACCATAAGTTTTTATTATATCCTTTCCAAATAGAATCTTTTTAAATTTTATCAACTTTGGATGCTATACCTAATAGAAATCTTGATAGTGAAATAAAAAAATGGATGGATTGAAATGCAATATTTATGAGTTGTAGCCTTCTAGCCATGGTTAAGAATATATATTTTGAATGTGCCAAACAAAATTAATTCTATCCAAGAATGAACTCTGTGTATTCTTTTTATTTTCTTTATAGACAAAGAAACCCCCAAATATATTGATAGAAACTTAAAACCTAAACTATCAATAATGATCCATTGTAAATCTAGAGTAGTTTTAATTGAAAAGATCATGGATTTCATCATATTAACCATCTATCTAATTTCCTTCTCATAGGATGATAATAATGACTTAAACTCTATGGAATCAATCATTGAAGGATGACCAAAAGAAAAGTGTTATCAATGAATTAGATATGAGATTCATATAGACTATTTATTACAATGCGAATATCTATTATTTTCATTCCATTTTTACCTTTGAGAAATCTCCACCTAATGGCTTTACAAGAAATAATAAATAGATGAGATAGCATATCACTTTAGCAAGGTCCATTAAATTAATCAAAGTATATATTAGGGGATCCATTCATCAAAATAAAATATCTTGGAGTGTTATAACAACATTTAATCTATTTAGAATAACCGTGATAAAAACCAAAAATTCAAAGAATATCATAACAAAAACTCTAAAAAACCCTATCATATGCTTTGTTCATATCTAATTTCATCATGATACATAGATTTTTCATGGAATGAAGAGAATGTATGGCCTCCTTTGTAATGCTTAAACCATCAATTATATGCTTACCATAAATAAAACCACATTGTTCCTTTGAGATAACATATTTTAGAATGCTTTTCAACGTATTTTCCATAGTTCTTAAAATACTCTTATAATTTGTATTACAAAGGCTTTTTGGATCAAAATTAACAAAATAGTTTGTGTTGCCATTCTTGGTAATCAATGCCATAAATGTTGCATTGATATCATGTATTGTAGTTGATAGGGATGAAATACCATTGGCATACAATATTTAATATGTCATACAATAGTTAATGACATGTTTATATAGAAGTATTAATTGATCCCTATTAGCAGCACTCCTTTTTATAGCCTCTTAAACTATAGCTAATATATCACTCTTCAAAAATACCAAAAAAATTGAAAGAAATTTTTTATAAATTTATTGTAGTCTGGTGCCTTATAACGATGGAAAGAAAAAAATTACCTCATGTATCTCGTCCATAGAGATTTTATCATCAAGATTTTATTTTATATTTATTTGATAATTGATTGAATATGATAAGATCCCAAACACTTTATTATAAATTGAATGGATAAATTGATACGAACACCAGAATCGCAAGCCACTTAAAGGGGGCTCCATTGGAATCGCTTGCCACTTATAGGGGTATACCTCTTGAATTGATTAATAAAATGATATTATTTCTTCTTGATTATTAATTTCTATGCCCAAACACAATATTTATACCTAACCTAAGGCTACATTGGTGAAGAGACGTGATGATTCACGTTATTAATTAATAATATAATAATTAATTGATTAATAATATTAAATATTAATGTTAGGATGGAGGATCCTATTAGAATTAAAGTGCACTATGCCTCTTTAGTTTGACACTTGTCAGTTTCATTGACAAGTGTCATGTTCATCATATAGGCTTATGCCTATATATTGTAACCATTTGTATCAATAAAACAATCCCATTAGTTTTAGTCCCAACATTTGGTATCAGAGCAGGCTTTCCCTGCCCTGTGAAACCCTTGAGGGGGGATTTCCCTCATGGAAATCCTCCCTCCCCCTATTTTTTTTTGAGTACCAATTTCAAGCAGTCAATGAAAACTCCTGAGCTATGCAATGCAAGTAAGAGTGGTATTAAAGCAAGCATTACGTCTCTCTCTGCTAGCTCTATTGAGGATAGTCTTCCCCATGGATGCAATGCCATGGGTCATAATAAGAGTCTGAAACCTATCGATATATGCACTCCCCAAGTATAGCGAAGAAGGACGCGATCGGCAATGTACAACGACGACGTGAACATATTCAGCCGTTGCAAATCTGATGGATCTCCTCTCTAAGCCTGACGTTCCCTATCCGAAGTTGTTGTTCGTAGAAGGACATTTCACCCAACGTTGTAGGGCCACCACAGTTTGGGCAGGAGGCATTGTTAAGAAGTTCTCTATCTGAGATTGCAATACTAAAATCCAAATGGGTGATGTGGTAGATCATCCCTATAGCCCGAGGGACCTTCAACTCCCTGATTTCTCATGTGCTGGTGGGCATTTACTGGCTTGACTCATATGATTCTGGAAGGGTATTTTCTTTTTGCTCTAGACTTTTTACAAGTTGAAGTGTCCTATTTACTTGGCTGAAGTTTGGAAAGAGTACAGCAAGGGTGATCCACGATATGTAGCAAGGGATTCTGATGTTGTTACATTAGAAGGAACCAAAAGCACAACCAACATTTCATGTCGGTGGTGAGCAGCAACATTTCACTACAGTTTTTTCCTATATCATTCAACCAGGCGGTGGGAGCTACGACGCCATTTTTTACTGCATTTTTTCCTAATTTGATCTCCTTTAAGTGCGATATCAAATGAACCTAATGTTATGGCATTGCTACAAGATCTACCCTGGTTATGCAAATATGCGATTGTACACATTGATGGAGGAGCGCTATTTGAACATCAAAAGAAGAAACTACCAGGACCTCTGGATTGTCAGGGAGGTACTAATGCCGATAAAATGTCTGCTGCCAAATCCACCAAGAGGCCAGATCCACCAAGAGGAACTGCAATAAATGAGTGCAGTTCTATCAAGCGGCTGAAGGCTGAAGATCCGCCAGTTGAGCGACGATATTTGTAGAATTTGCTGCCTCATGATCTACATTTTTCATATCGATCATGCAGTGAAGCTGTTTGTTCATAATTATTAGTGAGCACGTGTAAGGAAGATACATGCCATTTGTAGCTTTAATGGCCAATGTCGAAGATGTGTTTGTGAATCCTATCCTGTTCCTGGAGGGCTGAGGACATGATCCAAGTTGGAGGACAACATGATTTCCCATGCTCAACGCATGATCAGGCTGGGGGAGTATGTGCAGCAGCAAGCTCGCCCTAGCGCTAAATGTAACAAAGACTTTCAATTCAAGGATGAAGTGCGAGACTGAGGCCAAGTGGAGTTTGATGCAACATTTCTTCTTGTCGATGACGGGCTTGATGTAGTTGGCCTGGTGGCAGAGGTTGCAGTCGAGGAGGCGGGGGACCATCCACTCCTTGAGGGCGTGGTCGTGCATCGTATCCTTGCTCGACAGAAAGGAGTTTCTCAGTGATAGAAAACTCGAATTCAATTTTTAAAGTGCCCATGATTTTATTTTAATTTTTATATAAAAGGACATCTTTTATTATGAGGATGGGAGCACTTCATTTTAATGTATGGAAGACTATTTTTAAAAGCATATGGAGACTATTTTTTATAAAGTGGCAGGGTCACTTTATTGAAGAACTTGAATGCCTAAATGGCCCATGTAATTCCCCTGCATGGGAAATTTTAAGACTATTTTTATTCTGCCTGAGAGCGATGCCGCCATTGAGCGATGTTTATTTTGCTGCCTAGAGAGGCATGCTATTGTTTTTTCAGCAAGTTGAAGGCCCCATTCAAACCCAAGTATAGGGGTATTTATAGTCGTTGGAAACGGTTTTCCACGACGGACACATTGGTGGTGTCCATTTGTAATTCTAAGGCTATTTCAATTGAGTTTTTTAGCCTCAAAGTTTCTCTACCTTGGAGTGCACTTTCGGTTGTACTCGACACTCCCAAGGCACTTATAAGTGAACCTAGTATCTAGTGATACACTCTATCAACTTGGCGGATGCAGCGGCTGGTTACCCATGCATTCTGGTGTGATAATTCGCAAGTAATTTTTTTTTGCACATAAGTATACTAGTTTGTTTCATTGATTTTGATTATTTCTTGTAAATTTTGGCTTAGATTCATTTCCCTTATTTTATTTAAATATGCTACTAAATTATTAGGCATTACAAATCCTTATTTTCCCTTTTAGATGTTTTACCTTTTGAATAAACATGTAAATATATGATTTTTTTAAAATTTGCTTCACTCGATCATAACATAACCATCTAGAAGAAATTGGAGTCTTACAACCACATGACTAAAAGCAAAATAAGTTTGAATAACCATTATTAAGTAAATCACATCTAAAGAGATTGGGCTTGTGATCTAATCTTAGTTATAAAAAATTGTTTGAAGAGATTGAATATTCTCTTTATAACCCTTTCTTGGATAACAATTTTTTTTATATACAAGTTTACCTAATGCACTATTATCCCATTTATATTGGAATTTTGAAAGAATAACATTATAAATTTCATTTGAGTTGATGCATAAAGCAAAGTCCTAGATTAATTTACACCATATAGGAATTCCATACTTCTTTGTTGGAGATAGAATTGTGTTCAATTTTCTCCATGAAACCATAGATTACAATCATTAATCATAATTAAATTTGACAAAAGTATGCTAATTTCCTTCCAATATATTCCACAAGGAGTGACTATTGTTGGAGCATTTACATTTACAATACCAACTTCCATGTTCTTCTCTTTCCTACAAAGACAACAACAATCCAATTACTTTTTGCTTCTACCAATTATTTATCCCATTTTCATATATCTTGTATTGTTGTAATTCATGTAAAAGCTTCTGTAGAAGAAACATCTACATAATACCCCATATTCCAAATCCTTTTAAATGCATCGTTACATTACTTTTTACTTAATTTTATATGTTTTATTAAAATAAACTTGAGATTTTAACAACCTATTGATTCCTTAATAACTGTTTTTTGGCATCTTAATAACTCCTTTTAGGGGTCTTATTCAATGAAAATATTTTCAGCATCATTTTTTACTATTTATTTATGGGCTTATACCTTTTATTATTAACACCTATAGTATTTTTATTTTATTTGTAAAATTGATATCCCTTTGAGTTTCATTTTCTCTTTGTTCTTGCTTTGAGGGTCTTCCTCTCCTTTCTATATTCCCACCAAAAATGTTGTTTTCATTAAACTCTTTAATTTTACATAAATTTGTAATGAGAGTTTACTTATAAATATTTTATTTCCCTAGATAACCTAAAATGAAATGAATAGTATCACAAATAATTTCTTATTTATCTTATCCCTAAAACCCTAAAACACAAGGATAATCCTCCATAGTAATTACTTTCATATGTTGGTTTGGACTCTATAGATATAATCATAGAAACCATAAAACGTAAGAATGATCCTCCATATTAATTAATTTCTTATGTTTCCCTATAAAATCTAAATATCCATGCACATACACCATGTCCATATCTTTATTATGTTGTTATTGAAACCCAAAAGTGTAGGGTTATGCATAGGGGTGAATTTTGCAATTTAGAGGGAACTTTTGGATTTTCAAAAATTTTATTTTACAAATTTTGGTACCCTAGAGGTCGGCCCATTCGACTGAAAATTATGGGATAGAAATTTTTAGGGTAAATTTGTCCCTATACAATAAGGTTTCCTACCTAATTTTTGCCTTAAAATTATTTAAAAAAAAATTATCCCTTCCAATTCACCTCTTGTACCCCACTATATGTAGGTAACCCTGACAATGACACTCATACAATTAAAACATTAATTTTATTTGATAGTGAACGATAAAAAGTAGGCGACTAACACAACATGAAAGACATAAGGTGACTGATATAAGAGGTTTGGAATAAAGTAACTTATACTAGGTGACTGTCACAAGGCAACTGACACAAGGTGACTATCATAAGGCGACTAATACAAGGTGACTGGTGTAAGGTGACTATCATAAGGTTATTAATCAAGGTGAATATCATAAGGTAATTGACAGAAGCGATTGTCACAAGGTGACTATTAGAAGTGACTATCACAAGGCGAATGATAGAAGTGATTGTCACAAGACAACTGATAGAAGAAACTAGCACAAGGCAAATGATTGAAGTTACTATCACAAGGTCAATGGTAGAAGCAAATGGTAAAAATTACTATCACAAGGTGATTGACAAAAGCAACTGATGCAAGGTGACTGATGCAAGGTGACTGATGTAAGTTCAGTGACATAAGGTGAGTGACATACAATGACAACCATTTATTGGTAAGTTTATTTTACTATTTATGTTATTTATTTATACATTTTTATTCATTGAAACTCAATAAGAAGGTTTTCCTATTATTTGGGCACCAATCTCAAGCTTGCTTGGGTCAGATATTTTGTTGACTTGAATAGTAGTTCTCTCTTTTACCAGTTATTTTCATTTTCAAAATTATGTTCATGTTACTCTTCTATTTATATAGATAAAATGTCACCTATCGGTAGTGGAAAGAAAGAAGGTCAATCTTTTGATAAAACTAGTATCCTCAAATACTTTCATAATATTTCAAAATCTAGTCAACCATCAACATCTACACAAATTAAAGGTATGAACGTCTTTACTTACTAACCAATTAATTTTATTACATTGTTAATTTTATATATAATGTCTTCATTCATTAAGAAACATGTTTTTTGGTTGATGGATTTATCCATTAATTATCAATATTTTTTAATAAAAGGTATGCTTTCAAATAGAATAATGATAATGACCCTGGTATTGACCCTAGTATTATCTCTACATAAAATACTGTTGACCCTAGTATGTCTCCACTTCCACATATCCATGATAATGAAAAGAACACAGATGAAAATTTTATTAATGAAATGGAACAAAAATATGAAGAGATTCCTGAAACTAACATGCAAAATGGAAAATATAATAATAGTTTTTATGCAATCCCTACTTTTGGAGAATCTTCTTCTAAAAATCATAAATGTGCAAGGTCATCGAAGTGGAAAGTTAACAGATCATTTTAGCCTGATTGGGTTTCATATTTTCCATTTGTTGAACCATTTCTGCTAGAGAATAGTAATGAGGTAATAACAAAATTGATATGCATAGTTTACAGTTGGAAACATAAAAAGGATTATAGATTGCAAGTTAATAAAGATACACTAAAAAAAAATATTGAAAATGTTTATATAAAAACATATGAAAGTGATGGTGATGGAAAAAAACAAAAAATTATAGGTGGAAGGATGCATCAAAGTGTGCACATATCATATATGCACAAGAATATGATAAAGCAATAAAATAAAAGAAAAATTTGGTTGGGAAAGGTGCAATGATTCAAGCCCAATTTCAAAAAATGAATAAGTTCATTTTAGCTTCAAAAAGTTTACAGTTTGTTGTTCTACTCACTATTCTTATAAAGGGTAGACCTATGTCTTATTTCATTGATTATAAATATCTATATTGACTAGCTGATATGTAGAACTTACCCAAAACCTATTGGTCAGTTCGAAGTGGTTGGAAAATGGTAAAATGTATGTCATTGGTTGAACAGGATGACCTCAAATAGAAAGTAAAAAAGGCTAAATTTATTTCACTTTAAATTGATGAGGTGACTATTGTTGACAACACATATTGGATTTGCATGAATGTTTACACATTGGAAAATAATTTAGGGTAACCTATTTTACTTACATTATAGAAAATGGTGGACAATTACAATGCAAAAAACATTTACAATGTTTTTATTTCTAGTTAAAAGGAAATAGCAGGAATAAATGAAATGGCAATAGCCACTAAGTTGATATGTTTTAGAGTTGATGGTGTTTCTACAATGCAAGGACATAAAAATGGTCTTTGTGTTAGACTACAAACATATGTTACCTCATATTTGATCCATATTCATTGCATGTCTCATAGAATGAATCTTGCATACAAAATTATGGATACATTTACAAATGTAACGAGAGTGGAAGAACTTGTCCATGAATTCATGATTATTTTTCACGTAGTCCAAAAATATTTTCTGAGTTTCAGTAGTTTGAACTAGGAGTTACTAAAGGTAAAAAACTCTTAAAATATGTAGATACTAGGCAAATTTTGATGTATCAACCAGTATATAGAGTTTTCAAAGAATATCAATCCTTGGTAGGGTTTATGTATGCAAATTGTAGGGCAGTTGATAAGGCTAAATATTTTCTATTTCGAATGAGTGACTTTGAAACACTTCTCACATTGTGTGGTATTCTTCCAATGTTGGAAGAAATGAATACTTTGATCAAAATTGCACAAGAAAGATCGATTTGTATTGTGGATTTCATTAGGGTGAGAAAAAAATTGCATACATATTGATACAATGTATGCATCTGGTCAAAGTCTTATGGATCCCATGTTTGAGAGTTGGAAATGATTTATAATCATGAATGATCCTTAGAACTTTTGAAGTTCAATATAAATGGTCATCTATGTATTAATATCAATGGAAATTAAATTTCTTTATATTGTTTTGGTTAGTGAATGGATATAGCTACAAGTGAAGTTGAACAAATGGCCATAATATACAACAAAATTCATGTAGTTGTAATAGATACAAAAATTAAACTGAAACAAATAGCATAATCATTGACAAAATAGATCAGAGACCATTTTCAAAGAGATGAATTGCTTGAGGATATGGGTGTGGTTAACCCAATGTTTTGGAATCCTTGTAATGAATAATACATTTTAAATGGTTTGTTTCTCAAATACATGGGCACTCTTTCTAGCCATTTCACTAAACATGTGGTGGTCAATGGTATTGAAATCAATGGCATTCTCAACAAATATCTTTTGATAAAATAATTAAACTATTTTGGAACAACAATGTCTACTCAAGTTTTACAAATCACTAACCGTCATGAAACAGGTTCTATTTCATATTTGTGGAAACAATTACATCCCAGTAGTATCTTACAACAAACTATGAGCGAATATTTTCTTTTATATAAATTATGTCAAACAATGGTTTTAGGATCTATGGAAGATGAAAGGGTATTTAGTGCATTATCTTATGTAAAATCTAAAGTTTGAAATAGGTTGGAATTTTTTTTGGAAAATTGTTTGAGAGTATATGTGTCGACCTATGAGGTAGATAAGTTTCCTTATGAAAGAGCTTTGTCATATTGGAAATATCTGGTAGATAGAAGAGGTGTCACAAATACTCAGGATGATGAAGATAATGGTAACACTAATCATGCTATGATGACAAAATTTTTTGGTATGAATTCCAAATATTTTGTACAATATGAAAAGAGTTTGTTCCATATTCCAACATTATGATGCAAATATGCTTTCGTTTGATATGATTTCACATCTTATGATATCAATTTTCAATAGAATATTGAGATTTGATGCTTTCATTTGATTTAATTTCACATATTATGCTATCATTTTTCAACAAAATATTGAGATTTGATGCTTTAATTTGATTTTATTTCACATATTATGGTATCATTTTTCAACAAAATATTGACTATAAATTTGCTATAATTTTTAAATAGAATATTGATTACATATATTATTAATTTTTACATGTATTTTTATTTCACATATAATGCTATCGGTTTTCAATAGAATATTGATTGCAGATCTGTTATAAATTTTATAAAGAATATTTATTACATATATTATTGATTTTCACATGTATTTTGATTTCACATATTATGCTATTAATTTTCAATAGAATATTGATTACATATATTATTGATTTTCACATATATTTTGATTTCACATATTATGCTATCAGTTTTCAACATAATATTGATTACATATATTATTTATTTTCACATGTATTTTTATTTCACAAAAAATTGCTATCATTTTTCAACAAGATATTGATTATAAACCATGTATGGTAAACTAAATATATATGGTGCTATCAGTGTTAAATGGAATATTTATGACAGATACTACTAATTTTCCAATGTATTTTAATTTTATATTTTATGGCAAACCAAATATTTATGCTGCATTTCAGTCATTTCAAATTATTTTATAAAACATAAAAGAAAATTTTATTGCATCCACATAATTCAAAATTACATCTACTAACATGGCAATGTTATACCAACGATTTTATTGGTTTCATTCACCATCTATTCACACAACAACATAGCAATAATTCACACAACAAAACTTCATCAAATATGACAATATTATACCAACAATTTCATTATTTATTGCATCCACACAACTAATCAAAACATCACAATATTAAAAACAAAATATCAAAAAACTAATACAAAATTATGTCTAATAACATGGTAGTGTTACACCAAATATTTTATTGGTTTCATTCACCATCTATTCACACAACAACATAATAATATTTCACACAATGAAACTTCATCAAAATGGCAATATTATACCAATAATTTCATTATTTGTTGCATCCACACAACTAATAAAAACATCACAATATTAAAAAAAAATATATCGAAAAGCAAATACAAAATTACGTTTAATAACATGGTAGTGTTACACCAATGATTTTAATGGTTTCATTCACCATCTATTCACGCAACAAACCAATATTTCGCACAACAAAACTTCATCAAATATGGAAATATTATACCAATAATTTTCATTATTTATTGCATCTACACAACTAATCTAAAAGCTAATATTGCATCATAATATTAAAAATAAAATATCAAAAAGCTAATACAAAATTTATGGAATTTGTCTCTTTCATTGATTTAAAAAGATACCATTCTTTGACCATTTAAAAAAATTCGCATCATGTATTGTTTGGTTTCTCCTCAAATAGAAAACAATAGTTCTACTTTTCTTGTTGCATTGTGCATGAAGTTCCAACTCCATCTACCTCAATATCCTTTGCTTCCAATGCACCAACCCTTACCAAAGTTTCAGCTGTAGTGTTTATGCTTGATAGCAATAAACCTTCTTCCTTCGTTGGATCTTCTCTAAACGATGCATTCAATTTTTTATCATTTTATTTTAATACAACCTCCACATCCAGGCTCTTATCTTTGATAAAATTCCTCAACCAATTGTTTTCTCTAACTGTGTGTTGCAATCGTTTCTTCACTTCAATAGCATTCATGACACTAATTTTTGAAGTCTTAATCAACATTTTTATGGCACTGACTTGCTGCTTTAAGTGCTAATAATTAGACTAAAAAATATAAGAGAAAAAGGTTAATATTTAAAAAAAAAATAAATTTTAAAAAAATTATTTTTAGTTTGGTAAAATTTACATCAACGGTAAGTCTTGCAGTTTTTGCAGCTGCTACTTTTTTCATATCTAGTGCTCATTAATTGAAATATGCCTGGGCCTTAGCATTGAGAATTGATCTATCATAATGGCTATAAATTTATAATTTTATTTATATTTGGCCTGCATGGTGCCAGATTCAGCTTTACGTAATAGAGCATCAAGATTTTGTAGCTCATTATCCACCTTTGAAAACAACTCATTTCTATGTGTAAAATTTTTGTATCGATTATTTATTTCTTTGATCAAAATCTTGGCCTAATATTCCCATTCTCTTAATGTATCAATATCTACAAGAAGATTATTCATAACTATAGCCTTACATCTAATGGCTAATAAAATAATTTCTAAAAAATTAAACCTTATCATCATCATTCGGATGATGATGGGTGTCGACTAGCTGGTGGGGGGAAGGGAAAAATATGGTAGCATCTATATAAACATTCTATTTTGTTTCATCATCAATATATAGACCCTAAAGCACATCACTTGCCTTTAATGGGAAATTATTCATATCCTGATAAATAAAATTATCATCGAGATTCACAACGACAGAGGGCATCTGAGATACGCTCTCTACATTTGATAAATTATCAAGAGTTAAAAATTGGAACATTGTCATTAAAATAAGAGAGTGATACATAATTAGAGTGTGTGTGTCATCCTGAATGTTGGTTCCTGAAGGTGGTGGTTTGAGGAACTATTTCCCATGCATGTGAGATTGGTTCCTCACTGGTGGTACCTATTTTGAAGTTTGATGGACTTGCTATGGATGGACTTGTTGTGCACCTGGTGAAGACATCTATTTTTTTATTCTTTCAATTCTAGTTGATTCCTCTGCAAAATTTCACATTAAAAATATAAATTAAAAATAGTGTTAAAAATAATTCCATTAAAAATATTAATTTTAACTAAACATATAAAAATTAGACTCACAACCATTGTTATTGATGATGGAAACACTTACCTTTGTTATAAAAATAGTTAAAATATTTTCTCAAACTAAATATAATTTTATATCATTAAATATATTATTTAAAATAGTACTTTTTAATAATAAGGTTACCTTGAGAATTGGAGGTTACTTCTTCAACGTCGGATGCAATAGATGCATGTCCATAAGAAACAAGAGTCGTACGTGTATGTTATTGAACAAGAGACCTTACACATTTAGTGTTGGGAATTACTGGTGATGATTGTGACTGTGTGTCAGAATCAACAGATGCTTATTGAATCCTAAAGGTGAAATCCATTTTATTGGATGAATGAGTTGCTCTTATCTATTTTCAAAAGAAAATTAGAAAATAACAAGATTGATTGAAAACAAAGAAAAGGGAGATTATTCCAATAAATAATTTTACATGTATTTCATTCTCAGTCATGCCAATAGTCAACAAATCTGGGTGCAATGCAGTTGGAGGATTGTTATTTAGAAGATTGTAGTATGTTTCATTAAAAATACAGAATAAAGTTGTTCGATGTTACTATATATGTATATTGAATTTTTTTGGCACTAAGGTCTTATTTCAGGCAGTTGGCAATGTGCATGGACTAATCATATCTGCCTCCATAAATACATCGAATCAATAATGTTAATTCCTAAAATAATATTTCTGTAGGTCACCCCTGTAGAATAAGCCTTCCTAGGAAAAATTCAATGCATGGATAAATAAATTTGTCTGCAACATTAGAAAATTTTAAACCCCTTTTCGAATTTAAATAATTAACTAAAAAATAGATAGAATATTATTAGAAAACACAAATTACAATAGGGAGAACATTATTAGAGAATGAAAAATAAAATACATCAAAATTAAGGATAAATAAAAATGAAATTTTAAAAACATACCTTTCAAATGGTCTAGATTCACAACGTACTTGGATGCTAGCATTGATTTGTCATCCAAAGACAAGGCGTACTGGTTGTTCACCAGGAGACCATTAAAAAATGGTAGCCTTGTTAGTCGCTACGCATATGAGGGGTTCACAATAAAAATATATCCTTATTATCAACTCTGATCTACATAATGGGCACATCATGGTTGTAGCAACTAATAATACACTGCATCAAGGAGATGTTGGCATCCAACTATGGCATCTTCATGAATCCAGTAACTCTGAAAGTGTAAAGCCAATTAGAAGCTCTCCCAGGAGTGCTAAAAATATTCCTGATGTTGGGGAAATGGTAGTTATTCAATGTTACTTTTGAAGGCATAGGAGAGGAAGAGCTAGCCATTTTTGAAAACCCTCTAAAAAAAGATCTGAAAACCCTCTAAAAACACTCTCAAAATGCTAGGAAAATTCCCTAAAAAACTTCTAAAAAATCTTTAAAAATTATTTAAAAATGCTCTAAAAAAACTCTAAAAAATGCTCTAAAAATTCTTCAAAAACGCTTAGAAAAAAATTTTAAATGATTTGAAAATGCTTCGAAAATCGTCTGAAAAAGCTTTGAAACCATTGTGGAAAACACTCTGAAAATGTAGGAAATCGCTCTGAAATTGCTCTAGAAATCACTGTGGGAAAGGTGAAAAATGACCCTACTATTCTATTTATAGAAGGATGCATGGTTGAAGTCAATGGATGCATGACACGTGGTAGCATCTTAGTGATGATCGCCTTGTGACAGTCACTTTTGTTAGTCTCCTTGTGACAGTCGCGTTGTGATAGTCACGTTGTAACAATTGCTTTTGTCAGTTGCCTTATGATAGTTTCTTCTATCAGTCGTCTTGTGAAATTTGCTTCTGTTAGTCACCTTGTGACAGTCACTTCTATTAGTCACCTTGTGACAATCACAATTTTTAAAAATTTAAAAAATTTGGTGCAAAATTTAAAAAAATCACCATTATTTGATCAATTTTTTTGCAAAATTTTGAAAAAATTGGCTCATAGTTTATACACCGTATGAGTATATTCACCCTGATTTTATAATTATTTTTTTGATACTACTACTTATGCATAACCCTACTAAAATATAAAGGACATACTTTACACTACTTTCATTTTTATTGCAAGGAGAGGATTTTGTACTACTTATATTAACCTTAATATCTTATGACTTCTTTACTTTAAAATTTACCTCCTCTTTTTGTCCACCTTTAACTCCTAAATTTGAACTTATGTATTGTACATTGTTTTCCCTTGTGTTATTTTTTTTTCATGATTGATTTGAGTAAACTATATTGACCTATATTATTTGATGATGTATATGGGACTTTATTTATGAATTTTTTGGTAGTGGAGAATCCTTAATTTGACCCAAATTCTACTATGTGATCTCCTTTCTTCCTATTTAAGTTTGACCCATGTCTAAAATTTTATCTCTTTCTCTTTTATTTTCACTTTACAATCTCTTACGATGTGTCTAGTCTTATAACATTTACAACATCTAATAGGGATCAATAAAAAATTCTAGATAAATATGACATTAACTAATGTACGACATATTAAATATTGTATGCCAATGGTATTTCTAATACCGAGGTATTGTAAAGGCATCTAATACCTATAAATATACATGTTTTATCAATGAAATATAATTCATATTTTTGAATCCTTATCAGTTTGGTATCATATCGATTGATCCTCCATGGATTTCACTATTCTCTTTGCTTCCACGATCGACATTATGCTACAAAATTTGAAGCTTTTTCTAGATGAGGTCTCTCACCGACTTAGAGATATATACTCCAAAATCTAGTAGATTTGAGGTACCATGCTAGTAGAAATGCTTGTTGACAAGTATCCTATTGATTAAGTTCTTCTCATTGACGAGGAAACTGTTACAAATCAAGATGCAATACCTAGACTTGAAATAGGATCTATGGGTGAGATGCCCATTGTCTTACCTTTATATGATGTTGCTAATATTGTAATAATTGATCATGTTAAAGTTTTATCTCTTGCAGATCATGTAGAAGATAGAAATAAAGAACACTTTCAAAAAGTTTAAGATACCAGTTTTACAGGTATGATTGTTGCATATTCAGCTCTTGATCCAATAAATTTTCTTGATTGATGTTTTTACCATTCCCATCCTAGTAGTAAACTATTCCACTCATGGAGCTCATTTTTATGTTGGTATTCATCTGTCCAATCCCCTCATGGATCTTCCCCATGGTGTTTCCTTACCCTACATAGAGGCCCCCATCATCATCACACACAAGCCTACATGCCACCCTTTTACTATCTCCTAGCCTTCCCTATGGTGATTCCACTATCCCTCCTTTGGTCATCATGACCTCCACCACCCCTCATGCATGCTTAATGGGTCATTCACGACTGGATCCAGCCTCGGGTAGAATTTCTCACAGACCCTATCTACTAAGCTCCAACCCCATGGTTGCATATTGTTTTGAACCCTTTGACATCCATACATAGTTCTCTTTGGTGGTCATTTTGATAATTACCACTAAACAATCATAGTTGTGCACATTGTGGGTATTTGAATCTATCACCTTCATCTATTTCCTTCTTGTTGTTTCTTCAATCACCCAGCTATGCCTACCCCTTTCGCATAATCTATTTATTTTTCCACCTTCACATTACTTCTTCTATGTTGATGCTACTCCCACTATTTATCACTATACCTCATCCCCTTATCGATTTCCATATTTCATCATCTTCCAATACCTATATTTTCATTCTCCTTGATGTTGCTCCATATTGAAACAAAACTCTATCCTAGGCATCCTCTACTATGGCCTATGCACATTCTCCTATCTCTCGATCTTCTTCATGGCTAACAATGCTTGTCCATAGTATCTCACTAGCCACCACCCTACCACACTCATCTACTCTACCGCTCTCTAGTGTAGCTTCCCACCACCTTCACTATGGATGCATTTTGTTCACGCTTTCCATACTCATATTGTCTCACTATGATCACACATATCCTATTGCTCATGGATGCATCTTCACTATCGATCGCTCTTTTTGCCATCATCACTCCAACCTAATTCGATGCTTGATCGATAGTTTATTTCTTAAAACCATCGATCTGATGTTTCCTAAGATAGATTAAAATTTTTCTAGCATATATTTACACATTTCACACCCTGCTCTACTTTTTATGGGACACTTATGCTATTTTTTAGTGAAAACCTATATTTTTCGATGAATTAACGATGACATTTTCTGGTGGACCATTTGTTTTCTTGGCTAGTGTGTGCGTTTGTTTTAAAAAAGAATCATGGGTATTATCCCACATTTGGTGTACTAAGGCCTTCTTGACATTTAACTACTATGCTACACCCATAGCCAAAAAACCAGCTTTCACTAGTTATCCCACCCATCCACCTCCCGCTTACCTGTGTTTGTGTCCTCTCCAGACTTCCACACCCGTCAACTTCCTATACACATTTTATTTTGTGTCATCTCATTCCCTACATTGTGTGTTATCCCATGTTGTGATTTGCTAATGTTCGTTCTCATCTCATGCTTTAACCAATTCACCATGCCAAGTTCCACATCTAATCAACTTTTCATCTGTTAGATGCCACATAAGCTTCACCACCTCAATATTTCTCCTATTCAGTCCTCCCTTAATCCTCGGTCTACATCCACCTATCGTGTTCATCATTGCTTACCACATGATTTTTCCTTTCATCCTTGATGTTGTTCCTATCACCCGATCATTGATATCGTTGGTTCTATCTCTTTGTGTATCACTAACATCAACATCCACATCACACACTTCATTTTGTATACATATTCACACTTCCTCCTTATACCCTTTTACCATTAGCATCTGCATCATGCACATTCTTTTGTACACATGTATACACTTCCCTCAATCCACCTATGCTCCTTGAGTGTCCCATTTTAATTTTTGGTGCACGACCCTTTTCATTAAGTAAATAATCAAAAATTTAATATGCACCATAAATTAAATTAAATTAAACATTATTTAATTTAATTTCTAGCTAGCTTCCATTGAGGGAATATTCCATAGAATATTCTCTATCAAGGTTATGCAGAGTGGTGAATATTCACAAATTGGGAAAATATAAAGATTTTCAAAATTGAAAATTGGCGAATATGAGGACCCTCGTCATCGGCCTATTCACCTAAAATTTTTAGGACCAATTGTTTCTTAGGGTCAATTTGCCACAATATATATCTAAACATAGGCATATGTGTATTCGTTGGAAAACTCTTTTTGAGCCTGATCTAATGGTGGTGTCTTTATAATGTTATAAGGTGAATTAATAGATGACAATTTACCCTAAATATGACCTTACTATTTAGGACTTCAAATACCCTAAATTTTGGTGTGAAGATGATTGATATTTTTTTCTTAGAATTAACTTTGATTTCAATTAGGATTCATCATTTTTTTTACGAGTACATTTTTATTACAACCCCTAATGCATAACCCTATTCTCTATGCAATCGATGATTTTTTCTTCTACCAAATTTATGGACTCTTCAACCGTTTGCCGACATATTAGTGTCTATAGTCATTGGAGAACATTTTTTGAGCCCAACTCAGTATCAACATCTATTTTTGGTTTTTTGAAGATCTACTCCTGTTCATCACTGGTCTACTTATCTTTTGAATTTGAAGTGTATTTTCGGTTGTACCCGACACTCCTTTGCATTTTCCTATTTCTCTTCCACATTTGTATGCATTGGAGACCAATGCTTCTTCAGTGGGGAGGAATGATAGGGATCAATAAATACTTCTAGATAAACATGACATTAACTATTGTACGACATATTAAATATTGTACACCAATGGTATTTCTAATACCATGGTATTGTAAAGGCATCTAATGCCTATAAATGTACATGTTTTGTCAATGAAATATAATTTGAAGTTCTTAATCCTTATCAACATCAAAATGCAATGTTTTCATAATCCACTCATTGATGTCACTATATTTATTCAGATTGATTCCTAATATACTATGACAAAGGTTTTAAAATATCCATGGCAACAAATATTTAGGTACATATAACATGCCTTTGCATTTTAATAGTTGGTCCCTCTTTGATGAGATCCCCTAAAGTATTGTCAATATTCTTTAAAACCTCCTTATTAATTAAATGATGTAGAATACCAAAAAAACTAATCCACATCAAAAATATTTGAATAGTCTATGTCTTCATAGAAAATTCTCACTCTATGGTCTCAAATATAATCCATGTCTCTCCCTAAAAAATGGGCCATTATCCTTTATTTAATCGTTGATATCTAAACTCGATAATATGATGAGAACAAAATATTTTGAAAAAAATACTGGAATAATTTGAATTCAATCACCATACACATTATCCTATTTTGAATCTCAAAAAAACCTAGCCATTATTCATAGGACTTACATATTAACCCTTTACTTTGAAGAACCATTGTGTCATGTTTGATCATCTCATCCTTGATAATCACTTTTGGTATCATATTTGCTACTTGGATAGGTTTTCTATATATTAGTTCTTCCTCTTGTCTCCAAATAAAACAACGTTACTTTTAGTTAGAACTTAAAAAAATGACTATCCTATCACATTACCTAAATATTTGTTATAAAAATATATTTATTTTTTAATTTCCAAAAAAAATAAAAACAGAAAAAATGAGTCTTGCTTATTCTTCACCCATACTTCTTACTCATACTTATAACACTTTTTACAATAAAAAAATATAAGACTAACTCCTAACTTACACATACTTTAAATTGTTTAAATAACAATATTATGGTATAACACCAATATCATTTTTTAAACTATAAACAATAACGATAATGTTATAATTCTATATCCCATAAATATTCAAAGGCAGAAAAATAAAGATTGGAATTGGTTGTTGGACAAAGTCAAGAAGAAAATTTGAAAGTGGACCAACAGATGACTTTCTTCTGGGGGTAGAATCACCTTGGTAAAATCAGTCATTCAAGCTATTCCTATTTATGTTTCTTTTGTTTTGAATATCCCAAAGGCTGTTCTTCGAGAATTGGATCAAATCAATCATTGTTTCCTTTGGAGTGGTACTAAGGAGAAAATAAAATGGGCCTTGGTGAAATGGGATACTTTATGTCTTCCTAAGAATGAAGGGGGGTTAGGATTCTGGTATTCTATTAATAACAACAAATATTTAGCTACTAAATTATATTGGAGAATGTTGCATAACCCCAATGCTCTTTGGACCAATAATCTTCATGCTAAATATTCTGAGAACAAAAGTCCTGAAGACCTTGTTTGCTATCAACTTCCTATCAAAGGTTCTCCCATTTTAGCAGTTCTTAAGACTGGTGAGGATTTGATAATGAAAATTTCATTTCGGATCATTCATAATGGTTAACAAGAAAATTTTTGGACATATTCTTTGGATGATCACAAGCCTTTGATAACTCGGTTTCTCGATTTGAGGCCTTAGATGGAGGATCTTCACCAAGCTAACTGGATAAAGGTGGCTAATTACTGTTGGTACGATATTGGTAATTCAAAGGTTTGTAGATATTGGATCCATATTGAGGATTGGCCTATTCAAATCCTAGAAAGGCAAAGACAAGATATCCAAGGCATCCTTCATATGAGATCCCTCTCTTGGTCCCATGAAAAATATTGTTTTGGATGGAACAACACTATTAAGGGTGAGTATTCAGTTGCTCAAGGTTATTTGACCTTATGCCATAATAATCCCAACCATTATTTTGACATATTTTCTCGATTGTGGGCTCAAAATCTCTGGCCTAAGGTGAGGTTCTTTAAATGTCTTTTATTGCATCGAAGGGTGCTTACTGGTGAGCAACTTATGAAGCGTGGTTTTCATGGCCCTTCTAGATGTGAAATGTATGAAGAGAATGTAGAAACTCTCAACCATATTTTTATTGAGTGTACTTTAGCCTCTGAGCTATGGAGGAGAATGGTCACTTTACTTGGCTTACAATGGTCCAATTTTTTTACTTTTGAAAAACTTTGGAGGGATTGGCCTAATCAAGAGAGTGTTGATCATTTTATTAGGCAGTTAGTTTGGATAGGTTTCTACCAGTCTTCTTTGGAATATTTGGAATGAAGGGAACAACCAAATTTTTAATCAAGATATGAAGGATATTCATTAAATTTGGCAAAAGATCATAGCCAACTTAGTTGAATTAGTCCATAAACTCCTTAATCACCCCCAAAACTCCCACCAAAGATGGGATCAAGTGATGCAAATATTGAAGATTAAATATTCTAATGGCAACCAACTTAAAGGGAATGTGAGTATTAGTAAGATGGATAGGACAAGAAATTGGCAACCTCATCCTAAGGATTTTGGAAAAGTCAATACTGATGGAGCCTCTAAAGGGAACCCTGGAAAAGCCAAGGTGGGAGGAATTGGTAGACTTTCGGATGGCTCACTGGTTTTTACTTTTTCTCGAGAATTTGGGTATTCTTTCCAATAACCTTGCTAAGGGGTATGGTATCCTCATAGGCCTTCAGGAGGCTACTAAGGTTGGATGGGAAAAGGTGTTAGTTGAGTCTGACTCTCAACTTATGATTAATCTCTTGAAGACTCCTTATAAGAATCATAAGGTGGATTGGAGAATAAAAAGAATTATTGAGAAGATTCAATTAATCCAGATGGTATTTTTGAAAGTTGATTACAATCATGTGGCTAGAGATCAAAACAAGAGTGTTGATGCTTTAGCTAATTGGGCTTTAGACAAAGGTGATATTACTTGTTATGGTCACCTTCCTAGATGGTGGGCTTCTCAAATTAGGGAATCTCTTCTTTCTATCATTTCTTTGGATGTCTCCAGTTATGAAGGTACCTAGTTTCTTCTTGCTTTTTTTTTTTCTTCTCTTTGGTTCATTCAGTTTTTTTTTAGTTCCCTAGCTCATTCTATTCTTTCTTTTGTTTCCTTTGTTGATTCTTGCCTTAATAGTCTTCTGGTCTAGATAGGTCATTGTTATGTTCAATTTTTTTTTCTTTTTTATTTTTTCTTTTTATTTTGTTTAGTTTTTAAAGGTGGGTGGGTTCTTTTGTTTTGTTTTGTTTTTGTGTTTTTTTTGTTTTTTTTGTTGCTCTTGTGTTTTTGTTGTTTTGTGTTTTTATTTTGTTATTGTTCTTGTGTTTTTTTCGTTCTTGTTCTTGGGTTTCTCTTTGTTTGTGTTAATTTGTGTTTCTATGTGTGAGTGTTTTCTATGTTTTTTATTTTTGTTTATTGTCGGTTGTTTTTTATTTTTATTTTTTTAATTTTTTAGGTTTTGGTTGTGTTTATTTTTCATGTTTTTATGGGTTATGTCTTTATAGTGTTCTGTTGTTTTTGTCTTGTTTGTGTTTTGTTATGTGATTCTTGTGCTTTTCTATGTGGTTCGTGTTGCGGTTTCTTTTATCTTATTATGCGTGTTTGGTTTTGCTTTTGTTTTTGACACACTCATAGAGCATGTTTTTTATTTTATTTTATTATTTTTGTTGTTATTTACTTATTTTTAAATTGGTTTTGTGTGTTTTTTTGCTCCTTGAGTATGTCAAAGGTGGTAGGCCAGGTCCGAGTCCTAGGCATTTTTGGCGGAATGGATACCCCTGCCTCCTGCCTCCTTGGATCTTACCCGAAAATGGCATCCTTTTGGGATGTTTTCCACACATAAAAAAATCTTATCATTATATAATAATATAAATATTGTTTTTGATCCATAAAACCACTAAAACCTATACATATATTTAAATGACTATCCATTAAACTATAACTATGCAACCAATTAAAGAATAAATAAAGTTATTATCCAATTAGAAGTAATTATTTACATGCGAAGACATTTAGGGGAGAAATATATACTTCACATACCATTTATATTATTATTTTCTAAAGTTACACGTCACCGAAGGCCAAGAAAAGCAAGACATGATTACACAAAAAAAGGCAAGAAAAATTAAATATGTTACTTAAATGCAATAATCATGTTTTAAAAAATTAAAATATTGAGCATGATGTAGATGTTACTTAAATGCAATAATCATATTTTTAAAAAATTAAAATATTGAGCATGATGTATGTTTTAGAGTTTTACTTGTCCATTGCTTTAGTTTGCCTAGACACTTTAACAGAAGTGTGCCTACCTTGTATGTTTGTAGTATTAAATGTTTTTCTAACTATTCAAAAGTATCTTCATTTGAGATTTTTGGTGCTTTATTTGCTATTGAAAATGCTTATAATTCATGGTTTAATATTTTTATTATGATTTTATTATTATTGGTTTTGGAATTATTTTTAAGTATATTAATTTAAGAATATTATATGATTGTTTTGTATATTTTTAATTTATTTTTATATTAAAAGAATAAATGAAAAAATATGTTGTAATACATTTTTTAGAAAATAAAATATTTAAACAATTTTAATATAAATATTTAGATTTTATTTTTTAAAGATATTTGAATTTGTGTGAAGAGGGATCCAATTTTTGAAGATTTGTGGACTCATCTATTCAAGGTTCCATCTTCTAAAGATTATAAATGGAATGAGAGGGATACATTTTCTAAAGTTATGTGAACTCGACTACCTATCTATCTTGTTAGTATAGTTTGTGTGTGTTTTTGAATAATTCCACATTAACCGTGTTGTGGGACTTGAGTGGTTTATAAACCCCAACACTTGTCATACTTTTTGCCAATGGGGAAGCATTCTTAAAGGTGCAAGTCTTTGGTCCCATTATGTGGGATTTCTCACCTCTATTAACATCAATTTTGGGCATGTGTGTGGGGGCTGGCCCTCTTGCTTTCTAACCAGATAATGTGATGATGCAAATCTAGTGGCATATTCCATGATTGGAATTTCTTCATGTTAATACCTATGTATCTATCTACCTAGGTTTCCATCTTATAAAGCTTATAAATGTAATGCGAGTGGAGTATGGTGCATGTTTATGTGCCAATAATAAAATTATGATATGATGCAATGAATGTATTAAAGTTTTGTTTTGGTAATTTTGATGTAGTGGAAATACAAGGTATAATAGATGAAGATTTCTAAAATGGTTTAGGTCCTTTCAAAAACCCTGATTTTACCCGAACAAAAATAGAATGTTTGGAACTTTTGTTGTAATCTCTTTCTCTCTCTATATAGATGCCTATGTATAAATAGATTCATATTTTAAATCTAGATATATATTTAAATTTACAAATGTGTTTTTAAACTTTTTTCATATATGATGTAAATAAGTATTCAAATTTGGTATACAACATTTTTTTAAAAAATGAATCCAAGGTTATTAAAGGTATTAGGTAAAACATTAAAACTTGTTTGTCCACCTATATTACATTGTGACCACATAGTGGAATTACAACTGCTTGCAATTATGCATGTATTGTTTGGCAAGATTCAACCTCCTTGACTATTGAAGAATCTAATCACTTGAGCTAATGCCATTTGAGGCAATCAAACATATTTTCGATCAATTTATAAAGGATAATTTTCCAAAAATGTAAGTGCAATTTAATTGCATATTTCCCATCAAAAAAATGCATTAACTGGTAAACTAGGAAAATTTTATAATTAACCTTCTTTAGAAAAATCATAAGTTCTATTAAAAAAAAATGTAAATTAGATTGAAAGAAATAACAAAAGGGTTAAATTTGTAGGGAAAAATGGATATTGAAAAAATAAAAAATGGGTAAAAATAATATTATTTTAAATATTCAATATGCATTAACTATCAAATGACATGAGCTCAATTTTGTCAAATGATATGTTAATAATTGCTAAAAATATTATTGTAATAACATTATACAATCACAATATAGTAAGAGTGGGGATAGATCCAATCCTATATAATACATTTAAAAAACTATGCACAACAAAGAAAACTAAGATAATAATTATATATTTAAAGAAAAAGAAAAGAATGAGAGTCTAAAGATAAGGGTTTGATTACAAGAATTAATATTAGTAGTATATAATGACATTGATATTGTAGAGATAGATAACGATCATACTAATTAAACAAAGTTTTGTAATATATGCCTATGGGAGGAAAATATATTTGTAACATGCTAAAATAAAAAGATATATTTACAACTCTTGCTATTCATTAAAAAAAAATTATTCCTAAAATGTCAAGAACCATCCATGAAGGATGTAAGTAATGATTCTATAGAATAAGAAATCAACAAATTATAGGAGCCTTTAGGAACACGAAGCAAAATCTTACTTTCAATTGGAGATCTTACCTTATGATTAATCCAAATAAATGTATTCTAACTTGATAAATATGCATAATCCAATAGCAAATACTCTCATTTGTCATTTCATGAGAATACGACTCTTTGAGAGAGACCTATATAAGTAGAAATTTTAAGGTAATAATGAGATCAAGGCCTACAATAAAGGTATTTAAATGCAATATTTACCAATGCTAATGACTAAAAATAGTTTTCCAATGGTTTTATGGATTTACAACAATTTAAATATTTTTAATAAAATATGGGTATTTGAGATTTTTCTCCATGTATAAGATGCCAACTAAGGTGCTATTGTTGGAGATATTGCATGAATTACAACATGAATTTTAGATTTAATACATCTTGTAAGTCATTGAACATTTGAAATGAGAATATAAAGAGGTAGATAGAATGTAAATGTAGAGGATTATTGCCAAAATGTCAAAAGAAGCATGAATGTAGAGTTGGAGAAATATTTACCACATGATATAACCCTTGAAGTGGAATGTTTCAAATGAAACTAGCAAATTGACTATGAATGCAATCATTTCAAATATAGATATTTACATGTACATATGGGCACCTAATACAAAATATTAAAAATGATGGAACAAGTATCTATACTAAAGGTGATTAATAAAAAAAAGATAGGAAGAAAATGGTTTTTAAAACAAAAGAAAGAAAAGGGTTGTTAAGTACCAAATAGATTTTATTGAAAACCAAAAAAACTAGGGAGCATGGTGGAATTAGAAAAAAAATGAAAAAACCAAAGTTCAAACCAATTCCAAAATATGCTAGAGGAGGCTTGTAAGTAGTAGAGGGTCGCCAACATATATCTAAGATAAAAATAAATAAGATAAAATAGGTAAAATATAAATAGTTTAGATTTTCCAAAATGGTTGTCTAGGGATATTCATATTCAAGGGATGATAAAAAAGGACACCTACAATGGAGATTTATTCTTTTCCTAGAAAGGATGGATTTATAAAAAGAAAATAACAAATTCCAAAGGTAAAGTTTGATTAACAAAACCTCATGTAGCTTAAATATGGACTGATATATTGATTCTTTAACCTATGGCCATCTCCCAAGGGTATTAAAATGTTGGGTTAAAATAACTAGCCCCCATTAATCTTACAAGAACTAGAGATAGTATATGCAAGAAGAGGATTTTTTAGTAGCAATCAATAATACTAAAGATAGGTAAATTATTTTTGAGGTCCTTTGTTCATGGTAAGAAGTCGGTTGTTTATGAAAAATTGGGATGATAATTTTGACCCAATAGAAGAAACTCTAAACTCCATTTCAATATGGGTTAGGATGCTTTTTGCCATATCAATTTTTGTAGGAAGAATCTATTAAAGGAATATTACAATATTTGGTACATGATAATGTACTCCCATAGTACCTTCATGGTACAATTGTAAATATATAATAGATGAGGATTGAGTCTATAGTATAGGAGTGTGATTTATATTTACCTTTTATGTAAGTGTAATTGTGTAGGAAATGCACATGTGTCATTTAAGTTAGAGTGTATTTTTATGTTGAGAGAATGTGCAAAAGTGTCACATATGTAAGTGTGAAAATATGCAATGTGAGGATGTGCACAAGTATCTTAGAGTAGGTAGAGAAGTGTGCAAGTGTCATAGACTCATGTGTGCATGTACAAGGAAAGTGGAGAGTCTAGTATGCAAGTGGAAATATGATAAGCCAAAGGTCATGGGGCTTGTCATATGGAGAGCAATATTCGAGTACATAAAGATTCATATTCTATGTCTATATTATTGAGACAAAAATACATGAAAAGATATTTGATTATCTGATTATAAGTGGAATGAAGTGAATAAATATTCTATACATATTTTGAGCAATTAATATTATAAGTTTTCTTCATGCATAGTGTATTAATAATTTAGAAAATTTACATTCATATTTTATTATATAAATTAATGTTATTTTCAGTATTATATAGGCCTTGATATACATATTAATTTTCTCATATATAATTCTACTAATATATTATTTAGATTTTGACCTTTGTGGCTATTTTATATTGGGACCTATGATATTTTGTGGTATTAAGGATTAAAAATCCAATAGAATATTTCAAAGAAATAGGATAATATTTAGGGTAGTTCATTAAAATATTTTATATGAAAACACAAAGAAAGTTAACCACATACGCAAGAATATGTGTGGACATGGACACAATTGAATGATTAATAGAGCATATTGAAATTGAAATAAAGGATCAAGTATGGAATAAAGATCTAGATTATGGGAAAAATCCATTTAAATGGACTCACTGGCATGAACATGGACATTATATCTATAATTTTCCAAGAAAAGAAAAATTAGTATCAAAAGAATACGACAATAAGAAGGATAATGAAGGATTTATGAATGTATCAAAGAAAAATAGACTAAATGATAGTTGGTATTGGTAGAAAAAGATACATTAATGATAAATTAATGTGAGGCCTTGAAGAAGGAAAAATCACAAGAATATATTACAATGGGAGAAAAGAATTCAGAAGTAAAAAGTGAGGAGTTTGAACTAATTGAAGATAAAAAAGGATAAGAGGAAAAAACAAAAAATTGAGAAGAATAACAAAGAATAAAAGGTATGAAATGAAAGATAACGTAAAAATATAGGGTGGTGTACTATCCATAAGTTAAATATAATCACAATTAGACTATGGTAAAAGTACCAAGATGAAGGTAAAAAGACAAATAAGGTTGTAGATAATGTAAATATATTTATAAAAGGACACTAAGGAGGGATCTCAAAATCAATTAACACAGAGGGCAAGATAATATAATTAAATCTCCCAAGTCAAGATGAAGGAAAAGGTAAGAAGGTTGTACCATGCAACCAAAATAATGATCGTACTCTTTTTTAATATAAAAGGTATAGGTTCTACCTCAACAAAAAGAACCTTGAAGGAAAAGATTCAAGAAATTGGTTTTGATATAATTTTCCTTAGGAAATTAAGAATGTAGGGAATGAATGTATAGCTATGGAAGGAATAAAAAATACTAATATGTACTAGAGTGAATGTATTAGCTTGATATCCTAGGTAAGAAGTATAACTACAATATGGAATACAAGAAAGTGGAAGTTCATAGAAATGGTTAAATATGCACTCTGGGTACAAATATCATTGGAATGCTAAATATCCCAAAAAATATATCATCTTACAAATGTGTATGGACCCACTCATCATGTTTATGAATATTGCATTATTTAGTACATGCTAATGTATACTCATGGTAGATTTATGATACAATTGTAAATATGTAATATATTAGGGTTGAGTATATAGTATATGTGTGTGATTTATATTTTCCCTTTTATATAAGTGTCAATGTGTAGGAAATGCACAAGTGTCATGCAAGTTAATGTGCAAGTATGGATTGAGAGAATGTGGACAAGTGTCATGTATGTAAATATGAAAAAATATTATGTGAGGATGTACTTAAGTGTATTATATTAGGAATACATGTAAAAGTTCAAGATTCATGTATATGTGTGCAACTATCTTAGTGAATAAGCACAAAAAACGGTATGCCTTGAGTGTTCTTTATTGAAATGTAAAAGTTGATTACAACAAGCATTCAAAGGGAAATGTGCATAAAGATGTAAATGTCTAATCTATTGTAAAGAATGGATTTTTTGATATAAAAATGAGGGTTTTATCCTTGTATTTTACTAATCCATATTATTCAACAATACATCCCCTTGAGGGCTTCATAATTTGATACATCTCAATTTACAATTTTCCAAAGGGATCAAATCCCTCCATGAGCTTAATGGCATGTTCCAGTGTTCTTATCTCAACCCACAATATATAGCTAGCCTTGGGCCTATCATGATGTACCTATTAGCTCCTCCATCATGCCTAGAATACCTACACATATACACAATATATTGAAACATATTAAAAACATATGCATTTATTGATTTATAACTAGGAAAACATAGAAAGCATGCATCTAGAAATACCAAAACTTATTTGTAATAAATAAAAATATTCCCAAATGACTTGAAATTATGATATGAAATTATTAATATGGTTTTGTAAAGATATATGCACGAATTGAAAGGAAATTTTTAGTAAAAACAGTGACCGTCCCTGACAGGGACAACTAGACCTACAAATACCAAAATCCTAATTGACCCATCAAAACTCCTCCAAACTTGACCAAAATTGAATGCAAGTCTAATATAAACATTTAGAAATAATCTATGGTGGAATTTAACAAAAATTTATAACTATTTTGTAATCATCCCTAGCAGGTGCAACTACCACTGTTAACCATCCCTAGGTGGGACGATTTCCAAACTGAGTGGAATTTACCACCAATTCCAAGGGGATTTGGTTTGGAACTCTCCTAAATGTTGTGTCAATAAATGTGGTCAAATTACTCTCCAATTTGATAGTTTTTGGAATAGAATTGGTGTATTTGGGATACCCCTGAAAGTGCCTTCAAATGAAGAGGGTTTCAAGGAAATACTAGGGCAAATGTGATAGCAAAAGTGAGGGTAGAATTGGGCAGCACTTCGTGGTCTATGATTCAACTCTTATCTCTCTAAAATTGGGTGAGCACACCTCAATTTATAGCCCAAATAGGGCACATGAGGCAAAGGGGTAAGTTTTGGCATGCAAGGCACGTGTCGCCACTTTCCAAAACCCTTGCCATGCATTGGTGGAAGAGGTTGTCCATTTGGGACATCTAATTTGGGTTTAGGGTATACTAAGTCTTGGTGCCTTGTGTTCTTGTAAGCCTTTACATGGGTCGATTCCTAAGGCTTCAAGGAGGTCAAGCCTTTATTTTTTTTCTTATGCTGATTATTTGCCCTAGCATGGGCTTGAAATTTTGTCTTTAGCAAAGATTCTTTTGAATGTATGAAAATTGCACTTTTGAGTGTTTTAGTGTTGATTTGATTTATGAAATCATTATTATGACTACCCCCTCAAGTGATGAGTCTATTAGGGCATGACCAATGATAAAGCAATGAGTCACTTGACACATATGACTAAATTGGGATAACTCTCTACTTTACCCATGGTACTATATACCTGTTTTGAGGGGATTTTTGATTATTTTGATGAGCATTCCTGGAAGCAAAAGGCTAAAAAATTCATTCCTGTGGAGTGGTCCAGCCATAGAGGCCTTCTTTGGGAGTTAAATAAATAATTTTAAAGCATCCATAAATACTTTTGATTCAATCTTGATCCCTGCTGATTTTTGACCATTTTTGCCTTATTTTTGGTGGGTTTTTGACCCTATTTTTGATGTTTTTGAGTTGTTTTGGTGAAATGTTTTGGTGACCATCCTAGGGGGGATGAGTACACATTTTATGACCATCCCAAGGTGGGATAGCCAGCCAATTATGTGATCATCCCACCTAGGGGCGATCGGCTTATTTTGGAGCTATTTAAGCCCAAAATGGGGCAAATGAGCTCATTTGTGCATTATGCTTTGAGGAATTGGAGAGGTGAGAGGTAGGAGGGTGATTTATTGAAGTTAAGAACTACCAAAATATCTACCCAACAATATGATCCAGCCATAGGATGCGACAGGCGGTGGAGCCAGTGCGAAACGGGTATGGGACACATTTCCTCCTCTTCTCTATTTTATTGTGAAATCATAAATTCTATTGCAATTTTCATAACACACACTAAATCATGGTTAAGGAACCCTAATAATAGTGTAATGTATGAAATTTAGCTTTTATTTGTGATTTAAATGCTTTAAATTTCCATGTTATGCTATTTTTTTATGCTTTTTAAGGCTATTTTAGGGTAATTTTAAGGGTCAAAATGACCCTATTTTAGCCATTTTTGGGGACCGTCCCTGGGTGGGATGGCCAAAAATTGGGGCAAAAAGTGCCCTTTGTTAGTCATTTTTTTGGTATTTTTAGACTCTTTTTATGCATTTTTAGTGCATTATTGACAAGTTGGTTCACTTTATCAGATAGTGAAGAGTCGGTATAGGGTTCCAAATCTCTTTTAGGTTACTAGAGACATTTTTACTAATGCGTACTGGTGATGGCTTGATGCCATTGGCCTGAAGCATGTTACACGGTTGGAGCCCATGGTGAGTGACCACGCCTATCTGATTACATTGATAGATTTATGGGACCCTCGTACTAATACTTTCCACCTAGATATGGGGGAAATGATAGTGAATTTAGAGGATGTATATTAGATACTACGTATTTTGATAGAGGGGCATCCTATAGTATCTACTCCTACAGAGTGATGAGAGGTCATGCTAAGAGGTACTTTGGGGTGTACTGGGAGGATGCAATGATCGATCTTCTCAATGGAGGGATACTAGTGGTATCATGGTTTGAGGCTGATGTGCTTAATATTAGGTATGCTTTGTTGATGAATTTGATCAACAACATGCTACTTCTAGACTCTTCAAGTGCCAGGTTCCCATGGAACCTTATAGAGTTGGTGTTCACTCTTGTGGAGTGTATAGAGGATGAGCCTGTAGTGATGGCTTGGGGTCCTACTTTGTTAGCTCAGATATATGAGGAGTTATATGAGATCCACTCTCATGGGTGGAAGGGATTGGGTTGTAGCTTCCTACTATAAGTTTGGGGGTGGTAGAATATTGTTGTGGAGCGACCATGGGGACTACCATGGACTACCCGAGTAGAGCTACCTGATAGGGAGATTGGTTATGGGATGCTATGGTAGAGGGCACATGAGATAGGCTAGAGCCATCGACATGTTGGGTAGGTTGAGCACTATGTAGAGTCTTTTGCATGGCTTAGGGTAGTAGATATTTCATGGAGGCCCTATAGGGATTGTCCCGCATGGAGTGATGTTGAGACATAACTACATCGAGTGCGATGAGGTAGGTGGTTGATAGGGTGACATGGGATGGAGCGAGAGTACTTCCCTTATGCTCACATCCTATGATAGTTCAGGCTACACTAGGGGTTGCCTAGGGAGCCGATGATCTATCATCATCGAGGGGATGAGAAGACTCTTGTCTAGCCTATTGTGGAGGCATTAGGAGAGGAGTCAGATCCTATGGTAGAAGTTTCTAAGTTAGATGATGTTGGTATGATAGAGGAGTATGACTCTTGGTGGGTTACATGGTAGTGGTGAGGAGAGGGACCACTAGGAGGGGGATAGCTATGGTAGTAGAGGAGGCAACTAGGGGTGCTCCAGATGAGGAGGGTCAGGATGAGTCCTTGGATGATGAGGAGGTAGACACAAGTGAGTGATATGTGCATCGTCATGTAGTAGAGGATAGGGTGGAGCTTATTGATGTACAAGATCCACTAGACTTTTATGGGGAGGACCTTGGAGATCAGGGTATGCAAGCATAGTTAGCAGCATGAGATGCTATGATTATAGAGCTACGGGGTGATCTCAGTAGGGTGCAATGGGATTTTGTAGAGGAGAGAGCTCTACTATAGGCACAAGTGTAGAGTGCACAGGCTGAGATGGAGAGGTAGGCAGCTTTGATAGCTACTCTTTAGGCATAGGTTGGAGTACAGAGCCCTAGCCATGGGGAGTCCAATAGTGGTGAGGTAGCTAGGATGCGGGAGGAGATGGCACATCTCTAGGGTTTAGTGTCGACCTACCAGACTCGATGTCGAGAGGATCAGACCTATACTGACATGCTAGAGGATGAGATAGTGCACCTTAAGGGGTGCATACTAGATCGAGCATTGGCCATTGGATCACAGTAGAGTCAGAGGAGTGAGATAGGATAGTCATATGCATGGATGAGGCCTCCTAGTTCTACATGGAGGTTGGATAGGTCTAGGGGAGTAGGTCTAGGAGCTCATGATGGACTCCTACTAAGGGTAGAGGAGAGAGTCATGGTGTCAGTCCTACGTGACCATGGCTTGGAGACTCTGATAGCTCTTTTTGAATTTTGGTTTTTTGGAGTGTGAGGTCTGAGGACTCATGTTTATTGTAGCCTACAGGCAGCTTATGGACTATGATGTAGCTTTTGACTTCTTACATATGGATATATATATGATTTTGCTTTGATCATCATGTAACCTTTTACTACTTTATGATATGTATGCTATGTTATGCTTTATGATGCTTTTGATGGATGCCTATCATGTATGCATGTATTTATCCTATGATGTGATAATGCAATGATATGAGATGCAATGTAAATGCATAATGAAATGGATGATTTGATTTAATTTTGTATGATGGATTTATGATGACTATTTGACACATTATATGCTAGCACCATAGACTGTACAAAATGTATCTTTATTATTTTTGTGTTATTATGACACTATGTAATGGATTTTGTAATTTTGACAAACATGTGACAACATGATGTAAAATGGAATGAATAATGTAATGTGATATGATATGTTTGGTAGTTTTTAGGAGACTCAAACACTCTAGTTACCTAATCAAAAGTTGTATAATAACTATGCAAGAATTTTTAACAAAGTATACATCTACTAAGATAACCAAGATAATCAACATCCCTGTGTGTGCATGTGAGTTCATTACTATGATAACGCATAAAGTTACCCTAGTGCCAAATGGGATTGATGCAACCCATCTGTACTAGAGATCACCCTGCGAGTCTCATTATCCTGAGTTTTGTACTTAGTTAGATTAGACCACTAGGTAATATAGGCTACAAAAATCTAGCTCATCCACATGCAAACATTGGTCTAGACACAAGCAAGTTGCTTATGTGATAGACATATCATCATGCGTAAGGATACCACCATTGCCAGGTAGGCTATCCACCAAACCTGTAATGAGGATCACCTTATGGTTCTCTAATGCTGAGAATTCCAGGGATTCAAGTTCAAGACTCCCTTATTTTCTTTTAACTTTGAATTTTTCAAGGGAGTTGCTCATTTTTATTTGTTGAGCAAGGGATTTTGGTAGTGGTGAGAACCACTATTTATTTTTGCTTTTTCTAATGGTAAAAACCACTATTTCTTTTTGCATATTTTGAAGTGATAATAATCACTGTTTATTTTTCTCTTTTGGATACTTGCCCCAGTGTGAGGCAAGGGATTTGGGTAAGGAGGAACTTGTCCTTTTGTCAATTCTTAGCATCTTTGAACCATTCGCACAGGGGGATGAGTGAGATAACATTTTTTGCTTAAAGTAACCTAGACCACTTTATAGTTTCATCTTTCCTTGTGCTAGACTTGGATTTATTAATGTGAAAATGTGTCGGGATTTTGATGTATACAAGGTATAATCTAAGTAGGATTCTACCTTCTAAAAATCATGATAGCTTTCTACAAAATCTGAAAAGAAAACTAGATATGGTTGAGTGACCAAAAAACCTTAACTATGTCTTACAAACAATGGCTAAGTGACGGGAAACAGACATATAATATGGAGTGTAAATGGAAATGATATGTGTAATGTAAATAGGTGGTACAATTGACATTCAACAACCTTGAATTTGATAGATGCCTAATGTACAGACCTAGTGCTAGACATGTATGATCAACTTCTAATAATGCATAATGCAATGATGAATATGCCTAATGCACATAGTGTTATAATGCAAATGATGAGAAATGCAATGCAATGCAATATTTTTGTGTTTTTGATGATTTTAATGATGTTTTTGTATTTTTGATATATGTATATATAGGTTGACCAATGGGCTTAATGAATGCCATTGGGGCTTTTTGGGTGACCAAAGGGCTTATAGACACCTTTGGGGCATTTTGGGGTGACCTAGATAGTCATAGACGCCTAGGAGATTTTGGATTGACCAAGGTTATAGATACCTTAGGAGATTTTAGGTTGACCTAGATTATAGACTACCTAGGAGCATTTTAGGTTGACCTAGATGGTCATAGACACATAGGGGTATTTAGGGCTTATAGATACCTTTGGAGCTTTTTGGTTGACCTAGACAATCATAGACTACCTAGGAGCATTTTAGTTTGACCTAGATGATCATAGACCACCTAGGGGCATTTTATGGTGACCAAAGGGCTTATAGATGCCTTTGGGATTTTTGGTTGACCTAGACAATCGTAGACTACCTAGGAGCATTTTAGTTTGACCTAGATGGTCATAGACCACCTAGGGGTATTTTATGGTGACCAAAGGGCTTATAGATACCTTTGGGGATTTTTGGGTTGACCTAGACAATCATAGACTACCTAGGAGCATTTTGGTTTGACCTAGATGGTCATAGACTACCTAGGGGTATTTAAAACCTTTATTTTGGATTGACCTAGACAATCATAGACTACCTAGGAGTATTTTGGTTTACCTAGATGGTCATAGACCACCTAGGGGTATTTTATGGTGACCAAAGGGCTTATAGATGCCTTTGGAGCTTTTTGGGTTGACCTAGATAATCGTAGACTACCTAGGAGTATTTTTATTTGACCTAGATAGTCATAGACCACCTAGGCATTTTATGGTGACCAAAGGGCTTATAGACACCTTTGGGGCTTTTTGGGTTGACCTAGACAATCATAGACTACCTAAGAGCATTTTAGGTTGACCTAGATGGTCATAGAATGCCTAGGGGTATTTTATGGTGACCAAAGGGCTTATAGATACCTTTGGGACTTTTGGGTTGACCTAGACAATCATAGACTACCTAGGAGCATTTTAGTTTGACCTAGATGGTCATAGACCACCTAGGAGCATTTTATGATGACCAAAGGGCTTATAGATACCTTTGGGATTTTTAGGTTGACCTAGACAATCATAGACTACCTAGGAGCATTTTGGTTTGACCTAGATGGTCATAGACCACCTAGGGGTATTTTATGGTGCTCTAAGCATGGAAAGGCCATAGATGACTAATATTCATTGGTTCAGGCTCTTCACTTCCTTTGATGGATGCTAAGAGATAAGTTCTAGGTCCAATATAACTTGTAATGATGAATGGACCTAACCAATTGCTCGTAAATTTATCTTATAGATGGGGTGGTAAATTTGAGTTTTGTTGGTTCTCTTTTAGAACTAAATCACCAACCTAAAAGTCTCTCTGGTGTACTTTCATGTTGTAAGCTCTCTTAAGGTATTCCTGATAAACTTGTAGATGCTCAAGAGCATTGACACATCATTCATCAAGAAATATTAATTGATCTAAATGAGCTTGCCTAGTGGTATCATCATTGATGAATTCCTACATAGAAATGTGCAATGATAGAATCTCTAACTCTAAAGGTATGATAGCCTCAGCACCATACACTAGTGAAAATGGAGTTGCCCTAGTGGGCATCCGAATGCTAGTGTGATAGGCCCAAAGGGCAAGAGGTAATTGATTATGCCAATATTTATGATTTTCCTTAACGGTTTTCTTCAAGATGGCTACTACTATCTTATTGGATGCCTCTGCTTGCCCATTGGCTTATGGATAATAGGGCATGGAAAAGTTGTGCTTTATGTTATACTTTATAGTTAATGCATGCACATCCTTATTTTTGAAGGATGTCCCATTATCCAATATTATTTTGGATGGAATACCAAAATGACATATGATGTTATGTAGCATGAACTCCATGATGCGAGGTCCAGTCATAGTGGTAAGGGGAATTGCTTCCACCCATTTTGTGAAGTACTCAGTCATCATTATGATAAACATGTGATGGCCTGAGGAGGCAGGTGAGATTTTCCCAATTAAATCAAACCCCCATTGTGCAAATGGCCAAACCAATTGAATCGGTTGTAAGGCCTATGAAGGTACATGTGTCAAATTTACATGATGTTGATATTTCATGCACTTCTTTACATAAGCATAACAATATTGCTCTAAAGTTGGCCAATAATAGCCCATGCGAAGAATGCACTTAGCGATGGCCATGCCGCTAAAGTGGCCACCACATGTACCATCGTGTGCTTGGGCAATGGCCCAAGATGACTCCTGTGAGTCTAAGAAATGAAGGAGGATACCCTCATAGCTTCGATGATACATTATGTCTCCTAATAAGACATACTTTGCCACCTTTTTCTTAAATGCTCGCTTTATGACATGCAACAATCTAGGAGGAATATTTCCTAGTTTTAAATAATATTTAATTTGTATGGCCCAATCTTGTTTTGAAGAAGCCTCAATTGTATGAATCATATAATCCTTTTGATATTCATCTCATGCAAATGCTGATTGAGAATGAACTTGGAGATATAGCATTGTGCTAGTATCAAAATAATTATGAGGGAATAGAGTCCCCCATCTAATGTTATTCAAATAATTGTGTAGTTGAGAGAACCATTCATGTGAAGGTTCAATCTGAATCATGTGGACATCTGGTGTGGTGTTATGCTCATCACGCTTAGTCATAGATTGCACTAGCATTTTTACCTGAATAGTCATGATATCATCTGAAGGGTTTTGTAGGATTAGCGACCCTAAGGAGGCCATCATGTCTGCAAAATGATTAGATGAATGAGGGAGTGCCTCAATATCATACCATTCAAACTTTACCAGAAGTTTGTCCACTAGGGCTTTATAGGCTTGCAATACTAGGCACCTACACTAGAATATCCCTTTAACCTGATTAACTATGAGCAAGGAATCACCAAAAATGTTTAGCTTAGTTATTTTCATGGTGATTGTCATTTGAAGGCCTATGATGAGGGCTTCATACTCGGCATTGTTATTGGTGCATGGGAAATCAAGTTTAAATGAAAGAGGTATGGGAGCCCCTTGCAGTGTGAAAAACATGATACCTGTACCACCCCTTGCTCGCATTTAGAACCATCAAAAAATAGAGTTATGTCCACCTATGACTCAGGCTCTGCAGAATCAGGTGATTCTGAGATATGAAACACTCCATCATTAGGAAGTTCTACATTCAGAGGTTGGTCATCCTGGAGAGGAGCCTCTGCTAGTTGATCGGCTATGACCTATCCTTTGATTGATTTCTGTCCAATGAACTCTAGGTCAAATTCCATCAACAACATTATCCATTTTATCATGTGACTATTGTGATATGTTCGACTCATCATGTATCACAATGGATTTTCCTTAGATATTACATACATGGTATGATTGAGCATGTAATGGCATAGATTTTTGGTGGCAAAGACCACTGCTAAGCATAGCTTCTCAATGTATGCATACTTTATTTCATAGCTAACCAGTGTGTGGCTAATATAGTATGTAGCCTGTTCTTTATGAAATTCATTCTTTTGGGACAACATGGTGCCCAATGCCAACTCAGTAGCTGAGATGTAAAGATAGAATGACACTCCTGGTCATGGAGGAGCCAATATGGGTGGTGAAGCTAGGTATTGCTTGATCTCATCAAAGGCATCTTGACATTCCTCATCCCAATGAAATGAGACCCCCTTGTGTAGCAACCTATTCATGGGTCGACACTTATCCGATAATTGCGCTATGAAGCATTTTATGGATGCGACCTTTCCTTGCAAGCTGCGTAGCTGCTTAATGGTTGTGGGGGAGGCATTTCTAAGATTACCTTGACCTTGTTTGGGTCTACTTCTATGCCTCACTTAGAGACTATGAATCCCAAGAGTTTACCAGATGTGACACCGAATACACACTTCTTGGGATTAAGCCTAACATTATGCTCAATGAGGTGATCTAGAACCTTGCACAATACATTGACATGCTCATGGCGCAATAGAGATTTTGCCAATAAGTCATCCATGTAATCTTCCAAAATCTTATGTATATAGTCATGGAAGATATATGTCATGGCTCGTTGGTAGGTGGCACCAATGTTCTTAAGGCCAAAAGGCATGACCTTATAACAGAATGTCCCCCAAGGCATTGTGAATATCATTTTTATTTGGTCTTCTAGATTAATATGAATTTGATTATATCCAGAGAAACCATCCATAAGGGATAACATTTCATGTCCTATTATGGCATCTACCAATGCATCAATGTTTGGTAAGGGAAACTCATCCTTAGGACTCACTTTGTTGAGATCTCTAAAGTTCAGTGCAAATGTGAATCCTCCCATCAAGTTTTTTGATGGGTACCATGTTTGAAACCCATGGTGGATAGTCTACTGAGATGATGAAATCAACGTCCAACAATTTTTGCAATTCATATTTCACCATCAAGGCTACTATTGGGTGCATCTTACGCAACTTTTGCTTAACTGGTTTGATCTTTGGGTCTAATGTAAGATTATGCATGACTAGATTTGGGTCCAGTCCTGGCATATCTTTATAAGACCAAGAAAAATATTTTATCCTTGCTTTCAAGGCTTTTGTGAAATCATCTTGTTCAGCTAGAGATAGACCTTCTCCTAGCTTGATAATATGGGGATTATCAGGATCTATATCGATATCCCTATCAATTGTTGGCTCAATTGACATATGAGACCCATCTTCCAACTGATGTGGAGTGGGGATCAAGTGAATGTCATCAGTTGGGTTTGCTTCATCCATAGGAAATTTAGGGTCAACCTCAGCTTGAAAAACATCCTGAGTAGTTCTTGGAGAAAATTTAAATGGTTGTAACATTTCCTCGCAAGGCCAATACTTTGATGGTGATGGGGGAGAATCTCCTCGATCAAATTCAATTACCTCAAGGTCGAGATGCAATGGCTTTGATGGGTTATTCGGATATCTCAATGGTGTAGTTAAATCTATGGAAATCATGTTGATGGATACATGATCTCCCATCCAAGGGTGAGTGGGTCTAGAGATCTTGATGTAGTCTCTAATTCTCATGGGTATTTCGGTGGAAGTGGAATGAATGGTGGTGGTCATTATGGAAGAGGGTGAGCTTGCTCTTCATGCGATAATAGATGGAATCAGATAGGGCCTTGGATGGGGAATAACATGTAAAGATAATACTCATCTTCATCATCCAAGGGGAACACTCTCTCATGTTCATCATATGAGCTTGGATAGTTTATGGGTGCGATGCCATAGTCTTCTTCATCATCACTCATCCATTCATGAGGAGGACCTTGATCCTCTTCCTCACTATCATATTGCAAGGTATGCAAGCTCTCCCCCACTTCATGGGGTTGGGCAACATCACTGGATAACCCTTGATCTATCATGTCTATGGGAAAATAATCTCCCAATGAATGAATGTGATTCGGATTGGCATATGGATCATGTGCAAGCTTATCCTGATAACCTAGACATAGGTGTTCTAGACTATCTATGAGAACATCCAATGGTACTGGCTTATTGTGTCCCAACCCAGATTTATCATAAGGTAGCTGATATTGGGGCTGACATGGGACACGAGGACCCTACTCATATAAGCCTAAACCAAAACCATACCAATTACAATGATGTAAATACCACAATACATAATTTGGATTTGATAGATAGTTTATGTCCTCAAAAAAAGGTTCATCATCTTCTTCTTTCTAAGGAGTTGGCAAGGTTCCATACTCTAAACCCCCATATATAAAATTAGTTTGATAGGGTGGTATACCAAGAGGCATGATGCTACCTATGGGAAGATGAGGTCACCCCATATCTTGCACTATCTCTATAGATGGAATCGTTGTGACATTTCTCACTAGATATTCTCCTATCCCTATACTAGACATATGCACTATGACCTGGGATGGCGAAGGTGGATGAGATGGAAGTGAGGCTTGAGGTGACTCAATGTGAACCTCTTGAGATGATTCCTCATTTACTAAACAAGGAATCTCTTCTATGGATATGGTGGAAACTAGGGGTGGGCTCTCATCAATTGGCCTCTTTGACATGTTCCTCGATGGAGGATCTGACGATGTCGAAGGCATCTCTGAAGCTGCCAATGATGAGGATGGCATGGATGAAGATGTAGATGGTGAAATGGAAGGTAATGGTGAAGTGGGTAGACTCTGAATAGGTGCATTCAGTTAGAAGTCTACATGAGTCGAAGGTAATATCGACTCTGGCATCTGTTGCACCATATTGCAGTACTTAAAGGGCTCTAGATCTATAGAGACTATGTGCACCTGCCCTTCATGAGTGTATTTGAGACATTGATGCACAATGGATGGGACACACTTCATATCCCATATCCAAGGTCTACCTAGCAATATGTTATAGGCCATCTCACCTTCCAACACATGACACAATGTCGATATGGTTTTGCACCCCACCTGAATGGGTAGGACTATGGTACCGATGATAGAGCATATTGTGTCATTGAATGCTTGAAGGGTGTAAGTGGATGCAACAACATGAGATGCTAGAAATCCTAGGTGTTTTAATGCTTTAGTTGTGATGATATTACTCGATGAACCAGTGTCTATGAGCACTCTCTTGTATGGTACATCATTTACACATGCAATGATGTGCAAAGGAGGATCTACCACATCACTTGCTATTTCCTTAAGCTCATGCTCATGAAATGTTATTACTGGTTCCTTGCACTATTGCACATGACCCACAAAATCAATGAAGGAGTTAGACTCCTATGGTTGCAACTCTATTGACTTTAGGATATCCATCAAAGCTTCCCTATGCGGAGGGGATTGTTGAATTAGCTCATAGATGGACAATCTCATTGATGTTGTCCTCAAGATTTGTGCAAGCTTGTTCTTTATTGTTAATGTTGGCCTAGGTGGAAGGCCTTGTACTATAGGTGGTGTAGGTTACGATGTAGTTGGAACATCACTCGAAGCTGTAGGTGGTGCAACTTGGCTTGGATATCTATCTATTCCTGGTCACAATACTCACCATCCCAACATACCCTTGCAAAGGGGGTGTTGTCTTCACCTCATTCATTGGTTTAGTAGGCGTTGCCTGTACCTCATGAGTTGGTAATGGGTCCTTGAATATACCCATCTACTGATTTTTAGGGGCTAGTGGAGCATCTACTTGAAGCTCATTCCTCTCAATCATGTCCTGTACTAGGTGTTTAAAACCATAGCATGTTGGTAAATCATGGCCACTTTGTCGATGATATTTACAATATTGATCCTCTCGATATCCCATAGGCTTTGGTTTACCTGTATCTGGATCGATGGGTTTGATATCTAGAAGATTAATCATTTTTGCAACCCACAATCGATCGAATAGAGAATCCATGGATTCAACAAAGGGAGTAAATTATCGCTTAGAGCGACATTGTTGATTCTGTCCCTGATTCGCTTGACCATTACTATTATAGCTCGTAGGAGGAGGTTGGGCCTGATAGTTCACCTTTTGAGGAGGCATCACTTGTGTAGGCCCAGGGATATTTATGGCCACTTGATTGACCATTGTCAGCTTTGTAGGTGTCGAGCTACTTTTAGGGTTCTTTGTCCACTCCTTTTTGTGAGGCTTGGCTATTTCTCCCTCTTGGATTTTTATTTCCTCTATATTTCTAGCCTATGCTAGAGCATCTTCCAAGGTGGGGTATTGCTGTAGTTGCAATATTAAAGAGATGGGTTTTAAGAAACTCTTTGAAAACAGCCGAGTTAACTCAGATGCTGGCAATAGATAGGGTAGCTTAGCCAAAAGCATTCACCACCTATTTCCATATTCAGTAATCGACTCATCATCGTACTGCTTTAACCCCATGAGGTCAGTTAATGTCACCTTTATTTTGGTGTTAAAGGTGAAACATTCCAAAAATGCATCAACAAATTGTTCAAATGTGTAGACGCTATGTTTTGGAAGTTGGTTGAACCACTCAATGGGAGGACCAGAGAGGGTACTTAGAAAAGTTCTTAAGAGCAATGCATCATTGTCCTGTATGCTAAAGCACAAATTTAAAAATCTAGTAACGTGCTCTTGAGCATCTTCTTCCCCCTTGAATCTATCCAATTTTGGCATTTTGAAATGCTCAGGGTATATCAGGGAAGGAATGGATGGGTGTAGTGGCTGACTCTGCAACTGATGCAAGGTGGGTTTTTGAAGCCCATTCCCAAGCTGTCTTACCTTCTATAGTTTCTAAGCGTTCAAGAAAAGCTTGATACGCATCCGAGGATTTAATCTCCTCTTATTTATTTTGAACCCACGGAGGGGGATGAGGAATATTAAGCATAGGTTGGGGTGGTTGATTGACATCATCCACGCCTCCAAAAGGTGCTTCTACATAATCCTCATTTTGTTCCAAGTCATCGTAAGCCCCATAAGGTGTTTCAGGCATGGGCCTACAAGGAGGAACGAAAGCCTCTTGAAGGTGATCTATATTAGGCCTATCATATACATTTTGTTTAGGCCTAGGAGGTCTAGGAGGCAACATTGGATTAGGTCTAGGAGACCTATCTTGTTGGAAATTTGGTTGCCTTGGGTGAGCCTCCTATCTACGCGTATTTGGAGTAGGAACTCCATTACGCAAAGTCTCTTGAATTTGTCGTTCAAGCCTTTCTCTCTCTAACTGCTACCATTGCTCTAAGAGATCTAGGTGGTGTTTATCAGACCTAAGTTGATTAAACTTGGCTTGGTGGTCAACATACTTCTTTACTAACTGATTGATCTGATCAGCTATATTAGGTCTAAGTGCCTTAGCACTATTACCCTGATATCTATCTTGTTTAGGGGGGTTCGTGAGATCTATTACAACTTTCCCTCAATTGAGGGAAGTTACGTTTACTTGAGGCTCACCCCTAAATAGATGTTCTTGATAAGCTACTAGTGTAGAGGCACATCATGCTTGCATTGACACATTTGAATGAGGATAATATAGATCCTCCTCAGGTCTTCCCTCATAAACAAGGAAAGGTAAGGTAGAATTAGCTCACCTATGGTGATGAGTATCATACTCATCATGATTTTGGCACCTTGGGGAAGGGCGGTTTGAAATCATAAGATGATCATTCAACCCTACCCTAGGTGAAAAGTCATGATCCTATGCACCAGTGTGAGGAGTAGACCGAGAAGGCACGTGAATGCGTGGTATTGCTCTATTGGGAAGTGCCTCATTGCATGGTGACTCTTCTCGAAATAAGGTATTAGAAACATCTATATTAGGGAAATGATTCCCCAAAGTGGGACTATTGCCTATAGGGGTACCCCGTGTAGGAGTCCCTTGTTGGCTAGGTCCCCTTCTTGCTACTCTAGGACTAACCATCCATTCATCTACCACTCGATGATTAGGGATATGATTTCCTAAGTTGAGACTATCACCTATGGGGGTGCCCCGTATAGGAGTCCCTTGTTGGCTAGGTCTCCTTTCAGCCCCTCTAGGGCCAGGAAGAGTAGGTGGTCACCAAGGAGGTATGACCATGTCCTTGGGATCAAGGCAAAGATGCTCTATGTCCTCTTCCCTACTCCCCACAATGTCCACCCTTAAATGGGCTTGGCTATGGGTATATACCATAGCTATGTACTCTAGACCACTATATGATTATCTCCTTTACAATTTTTATGAATTTGAAACAAACAAACAATAGAAACACACAAGAATAGAAGTGATTATCTCTTTTAAGTATTTTAGATGTGAATCCCTAAACTGTTTGTTGTTGTTTCAAGATGTGTTGCTTTTGTAAAGAAAATACTTGTCATGTTTGATTTTTATTGATGTAATACTCAAAAGTTTAAGTGGTTTTCACCTATACACTCACAACTCGACAATCGATAATGAAATTCTAGTCACGTAAACCAACCAAAGTATGGAGATGAAATCCATACCCGATCAGGGAGCATAGGTCCTACCGATCCTCACCCAGCACCCCATGCACAGTGATACACCCCTCCGAAGAGGAATGCATGCTATTTTGCATGGTTAGGATAGATCTTGGAGTCGGTATTGGCCAATAAAATAGGGTACATGGGATTTGAGTCAATGGATGGAGATGAAACCCATCATCATTGAACTCTATCAGTGGTTGGGAATGAAGTCCAACTCACTAACATTTAAGAGAATCATGGTGTGTGTTTGTTCCTTTTAAAATGATTGAAATAAAACAATACAACATTCAATGATGATTCACTAAATGCATGAAAGTATATTTTATTTTCAGAATCATTAGTATATATAAAAGGAAACTACAAAAGTTGACAAACTATATGAACTTAACCTTTTTGGTAAGTTGCAAGCAGGCAAACCAAACAAAAAGCATAGATAATACTATTCATTTTCCTATTTTTCTTAATTTGTTAATGCAAAACTTAGAGAGATGTAATCTAACCTTCCAATGCACACAAAAGACAAGAAAACTTGAAATTTTAGTTATTTGAAACAATATAAATGCAAATTGAAGGTTCAAAAGGGTGTATTTTCTGACCTAAAACTTGTTGTTTCTGCAAATTTTTATAGAAACCCTCTGGTTTTGTAACCATCCTAGGGTGGGATGGTTAGAAATTTGGGGGCCATCCCAGGGTGTGTCACCTATGTGGCCATCCCTGGCAGGTTCAACCAGCAATTTAGGGCTCATTTCTGCTCAGAACGGTCAAAACCTGCAACCTGCAAAATAGAAAAAGGAGGTCAAAATTGACAAATTCAAAGGGGATAAGGAATAAATTCAACCACCATGATCACCACTGAAGAAGCATAAAAAATGGCAGCCTTAAAAAAAATGGATTATTTGATATAAAAATGGGGGTTTCTCCTTGTATTTTATTAATCCAAAGTATTCAATAAGATTACAATACATCCCCTTGAGGGCTTCATAATTTGATACATCTCAATTTACAATTTTCCAAAGGGATCAAATCCCTCCATGAGCTTGATGGCGTGTTCCAGTGTTCTTCTCGCAACCCACACTTGAGAGCTAGTCTTGGGCCTATCCTTATGTGCCTCTTAGCTCCTCCCTCATGTCTAGAATACCTGCACCTACACACAAGATATTGAAATAGATTAAAAGCATATGTGTTTATTGATTTATAACTAGGAAAACATAGAAAGCATGCATCTAGAAATACTAAAACTTATTTGTAATAAATCAAAACAATTCCAAATGACTTGCAATTCTGATATGATATTATTAATATGGTTTTGGAAATATCTGAGCATGAATTGAAAGGAAATTGTTAGCAAAAATAGTGACCATCCCTGACAGGGACAACTAGACCTGCAAACACCAAACTCCTAATTGACCCATCAAAACTACTCCAAACTTGACCAAAATTGAATGCAAGGCTAATATAAACATTTAGAAATGATCTATGGTGGAATTGAACCAAAATTCCTAACTATTTTCTAACCATCCCTAGTAGGTGCAACTACCCACTATTAACCATCCCCGGGTGGGACGATTTCCAAACTGAGTGGAATTTACCACCAATTCCAAGGGGATCTGGTTTGGAACTCTCCTAAATGTTGTGTCAAAAAATGTGGTCAAATTTCTCTCCAATTTGATAGGTTTTGGAATAGAATTGGTGTATTTTGGATGCCCCTAAAAGCACCTTCGAATGAAGAGGGTTTCAAGGAAATACTAGGGCAAATGTGATAGCAAAAGTGAGGGTAGAATTGGGCAGCACTTCATGGTCTATGCTTCAACTCTTCTCTCTTGAAATTGGGGTGAGCACACCTCAATTTATAGCCCAAATAGGGCATATGAGGCAAAGGGGCAAGTTTTGGCATGCAAGGCAAGTGTCACCACTTGTCAAAACCCTTGCCATGCATTGGTGGAAGAGGTTGCCCATTTGGGGCCTCTAATTTGGAGTCTCTGGTCTCTATGATAGCCTCCAAATCAATTTTGGATGATTGGGTGGGGAATATGGTAGGAATTGATTGCCATTTCACTTTGCCCTTTGAATTTTCAAGGTCTGTTTGGGGACCATCCCACCCAGGGATGGTTTTGGGTGGCCATCCTTGGGTGGGACGGTCATAAATATATGACCCAAAACCTCCCAAAACTGGTGGAAACCTTCCCAAAAGTGCTATGGAGCCTTATGTTACCCTAGAGGGTTTCCCAATGGGGCCATATGATGTCGATAAGAGTGGCGCAAGTGGTGCATTAGCAGTCTTATCCGATTTACATGATTTTAGTGTCTACACTTAGATTTAAGTATCCATGTAAGAAGAACTTAAAGAGTCTTGTATGCAAGTGGCAAGAAGATAAGCCAAAGGTCATGAGGGTTGTCATCTGGAGATAAATAGTCAATTAATTGAAGAGTCATATTACTATGGCTATAATATGGATATAATACTCCATGAGAAGGCAATAGAATATGGAGAAACAAAAGTGTAATTTGTTTAAGAGATCCAATTTGGAATAAAGCTTGTATACATATTTTTAAGCAATTAATATTTAAAGTTTTCTTCATGCATATTTCATGATGATTTAGGATATTTATATTTATATTTGGTTATATAAATGAATGTTGCTTACTTTATTATATAGTCCTTCATATAATTTGCTCATATATTATTCTATTCTTACATTATTATTTTGACCTTTAATATTATGGCTACTTTATATTGAGACATATGATATTTTGTGGTAGTAAGGCTTAAAAATCCAATAGTGGTATTAGAGCTATCGCTTGAATCTGTCCATTTGGATAGAGTTTATTAAGTCACCATTATTAATTAAAATTTTCAACTTTTAATAAAGTTAATATAGTGTTTGTCCATTTTGAAGGTAATGTAGACTTGGAATTTATTTTTTAAAGGTCTTATTGAGTAGAATCTGAGGGGATAAGCAATAGTCACCTTGATTTGGAGGCTAGGATATTTCCACTTGGTTGAAGGAAAACCAGTGAAGTATAGGATTGGACAAGATTGATTGAAAGGGCCAATTTAGGAATAAATTTGAATATTTTATAGAGAGGAAGCCAACTCAAAAGAAAAGTTTGATATGAATATTGAGGAAGAACCAACTCAAAGGAAGTTGGTCATTCAGGGACATTTAGATCCACCTTGACATTAACATTAGGTTATTTAGAAAGGAGAAACATACTAGGTTCTTAGGTGGAACCTAAGACATTAAATATTTTAGACAAATAGAGAAAAGAAATGTTGCTATAAATATTGAGAAAAATATAGAGAAGCATTCAAAGCTTCTTATAAGGATTGAGTGTTAGAGTATATTACATTATTTGGCTCATGTAAATGTACCACACTTGGTAAATAACTATAGTAGTAGATTAAATTAGGGATATCTAGTTATTTTGTTGAAGTAATATAATAAATGCACAAGTGTCTATGTGCAAGTTTTAAATATGCAAGGTGTTCCCTTGTACAGCTAGGTAGAGTGTTGGCCAAGCAATCCATATTTTTATATAAAGGGACTCATAGTGAGTGATTATATATTGTTGTAGGTAGTAGTAGGTATATATTATGTGCATTACCATATAGATTGGTGATGGGATACATTGTAGTTCTTTAGTATATTTTTAGGAGTGTTCACTTCCTCCATATTGCATTAAGTCATTTTCATCACTTTTCATTAATATCATATTCCATCATCTTACATTTTTGCATATTTCATATCCTGTAATTATATTATCCCTTAGCATACACCATCAAAAGCTAAAAGTGGTATTATAGCCATGGTGTATCAGGATAGGAATAGGGAGATCCATTAGAGACCATCATTACCAATATAGGTATGAACTCTACTGCATATTTATAAATAAAATCTACCATTGTGCGCTATTGCATGCAAATATAAATGCAATAAATTATTGAATATGAAAGTCATAAGAGATATTATGAGGAGAAGAAAATCTCAGTTCTAGAATTTATTATATTGCATTTGGCTAGAGTCTTTCCATAGAGTTGTAAAAAAACTCGTGAAGACTAGGACTCAACATTTGTTCCACTATATTGATAAGTCAACTAGTGAAGATTCATTATTGACAATACTTATAATCATCTTACTAATATCTTGTTGCAAAAAAATGAAACTAAAGGAATCCCTATTGCATATCTGCACATTGTATAAGAGAAGGCCATAAAAGCCTCATTGTAGAAGAGAAGGCCACAAAAGCCTCATTGCAGAATAGAAGGCCACAAGAAGACTTGTTGATGAAGAAAAGGCCATAGTATTCTTATTGAATAAGGAAAGACCACAAAAATATTATTGAAGAAGAAAAAGCCACAACAACCTTACTGAAGAAGAAACTACCACAATAATCCTATTGAATAAAATATCATAGAAGCCTTGAAATTGAAGAAGACTCTAGAGAGAAGTCCATGAGAAATTAAAAAAAGAAGATCAGTGATCTCCATTTAAGACTATGAATTACAGATTAGCTATATTCTTTCCACAAGACTATGAAGACCAGGACTTAGCACAAAAATCATATCACAAGTTTCAAGAATAACTAGTGAAGTTGAAAAGATCTGAGAAAATACCCCATTGGAAATAATAGGTTGAAAATCTATTCCAGAAGAATTTGAAGAAGACCCACAAAAGGACTAGCAAGGTAATGTACCTGATTTCAAAAGTGGTAAACTTTAGAGATGCAAGAAGAAGGTCTCATTACCAACACTTCTACAACAAAAGGTTGAAGGAGATGTCTCATTCAGAAGACCAAATAAGGTACAATATTTAAGACCTTGGAGAGGTCTCAAGGAGAAACAAAGAAAATGCTTGGAGAGCCTTACTACAGAATTTATTGAAGCTAGAAAAGGAGTTCCTAGAAGAAATAATTGGATAAATTCACTACAAAGATAGTGAAATATTTGGGATAATTATCTCCATCCAAAAACAATCCCAAGAGAGGAAGAATTTGGCAAGGAGTGCCAAATCCTAAAGAAGAATATTGAAGACCTCAAGACCTTCATATTCTTGAGAAGAAAGCTCTATTTTGAAGAATATATCAGATAGAATAAACCTATCAAATCCAAGAATATCTAGAGATTGTCCTTCATAGCTAAATAAGGCACATTTCAAAGAAAGAGATTTACTAGATTCACAACAAAATACTAAAAGTATTCTAGAAGGACAATATTTTAGTGAATAGATTGACTGCTAGAGAATATCAACCAAGATAGCATTACTAGCTACAAGACTCCAGAGTTCTAGGCCATATCCTAAAGGAGAAACTGAAATCATCTACTACAATTTTAGAGTAGCAGATTAAAAGCATTCATAGTTGCAGGCAACCACCATTCCAAACAAAATATTTAGTGAATCAATTCGTCAAGATATTCATCATTAAAGGTAAGCAACTTAGGTGCAAAATGTTTATTACCTGAAGACTTAATTTGGATTAATACTTAAATTCATTTTTAGAATGTTGTAAACTAGAAGGTTGCATTTTATGTCCTCAAAAGTGTAGAATATAGTTTCTATTAATATTTTTTACCTTCACATTAATAGGAGTTAGATACATTCTTCCTATTATCTAATTATTGAGAAAAGGACTACATTAAGAAATTAGCAGTGATCATTAAATGCATTTGAAAATACTTTTAGAGGCTATTTATAGGAGCAATAAGGTGATATTATTGTTATATTTAAAGTGCATTATGTTGAAATTATTATTGATTTATTGCACTATACTAGTTATTCATTAACTAGTTCCTCTCAAAGGGTTATTTTTTGTTATTGATTGTTAAGATCAAGGGCACAAAACAAATATATTATCAAATTTTCTAGAGACACTATTTGGTGCGCAAAACCTATAGCGCTTCATGGCTAAAAGAAGCCATAAAAGAGTGGAAAAGGAATTCACCATTAAAATCCTTGAGGGAAGCTTAAAAATTGAGACTTGGTGAGTCTCAAATTCAAGGAATATATAAGGGTTTCAGTTAAGAGTAATTGCAAAAGTCCTTACATAAAAAAGGAGCATATTATGTGCATATTATTAGCTTGGATTTGTTCATACTAAACTATCCAAGAAAAAAGAATTAGTGTGAATAACATGTGCTTATACTAAGAGGGGGGTGAACAATATAAGATAAAACTTTTTGCTTTTCAATCCAAATGATAATATCAACAATATTAAAGAAATAAACATCACACACATGAGAGACATGATTTAACATGGTTGACCCAATGTGGGCTATTCCACGGAGAATATATTCCTTATAAAATTTTCTCAAATAAATTATCTTGGGAATCCTTTTCCTCTTACAATGTTTATGGATATTTTTCCAAAGGAGACACCAATCCCCTTATCAAGTTTGTGGATCTCTATCTAGAGGAGAACTCGTGCCAATTTGTTGAGGTGTGATTTTGTCAGTTTACAAAACCACTCGACAAATCAGAAATTTTCATTCTCTCTTGCAAAGAAATTCTTTTCTCCAAGATTCTTAATTTAATATTTATGTGTCATGCATAATTATTTATAAGTGCCTGAATAAAATCTTGGGTTTGCAAGTTTATGTTAACAAGGAGTCTGGGAATTAGGTAAATATTTTCAAGTTCATCATGTAAAACATGTCCTTTCATATTTGTTTATCCAATGATGAAATAAATTTTTATTTATGATTTGTAAATTAAATAGTAGCAACTTGATTTCATCTGTTTAGTCTAACATCTCAAAGAACTGCTTTTAAACGAAATTATCATAGATAAACCAAACATTCTTAAAATTAAATTTCAAGTAAACTTTAAATAAATCAGAAATTTTGAAATTTAATGAAGTTTTGAATAGACCTTTGATATATATGAATTATAAATCAAGGTCTATTTTGATAAGATTTCATACATTCTATGAAATTATATCTGAAGTGTCTCATGTAAATAAAAATATAGAATGATGTCTCACCCAACCTTATAAAATATCAAAATTTATGGACCATAAAGCATTTGGGCTTAATATAGACTCAATTTAGAATATTTGGATTCTATAATAAAATACCCTTCATAAATTAAGTCTTTTCATAATATTTTATCTTTAAAATATTTATTAATTAAATATTTTAAATGATAAATATTAAATTTCTAAACTGCAAATTGGACCTTCTGTAATAATCTCAATATCAGGATCCAAATAAAATCCCAGCCAAATTTTGAATATATCAATCTGGATATATTAATCTTATGATATTAAGATTAAGACTCTTATTATTTTAAATATCAATCAATTTGATATTCAAATAATAAATTTCAATGTAACTTAGCAGAAATATTTGACTGCTAAGTTACTCCTCCTTAAATAAAGAACTTGACAAAATTAAAATATAAAAGTCCGTAGGTGAAAGAATTTAATTTCTATGTCTCGGAAAGACCATATCAAATAAATAAATCACAAAAATGACAAACCAAATCCCTGCCCACCAGCATTTACACAGTGAAACAAAAATATGGTGCAATCTTCTGAGGTATTCCAAAATTTAATCGGTCATATTAAACATCTCATTATAATTTAAATACAACTTTGCACATATTTAAATCTAGAAATCATTAATACAACACAAAATCTTACAATGATGCATGTTTTCTCTATGATTCCAACCTTCAATATAGCCTTCTTTTCCTCTGCCTGCTTTGGTATATTCTTTTGTGAATAATAGCTCTAAGTCGGTTTCTACATTTTGATCAACTTGATCATCACAATATTCATTGATGGGTATTGAGTCTAAAATTTGCACCTCATTCTCAATAACTATGACATCTAAACTATCAATCTTAACTTGACTCATTTGCGATCTTTGATTATGAGTTTTAGCTCTATGTATGTATAGTTGCTCCATATTAACACCTTAATGTATTAATTGTTGTTAAAATGTTACTGCCTCATTGTAAGCTCTAGGTAATAACATAATTTTAATACCTTTCAAAAACATAACAGTAACATGATCTAAGGCTCCCATGTATATTTGAGTAGCTCTTTGTTATGAAATGATATAATGTGTTCCCACCTCGGTATGCAACCTATGGAATTTATCATTATATGATCTCATGGGTTCATTAAATATTTTTTTAATAGAAACAAATTGATTTAACATCATAAATGAATCATTCAACCTTCCAAAATGTTTGAGAAATGCTTTCTTTAGTTTAACCCAAGAAGTAGAATACCTTACAGGTAATTGTATGTACCACTTAAGCGCAACCTCATTCAATGGATATGAAAATAATCTGCAAGGAACATATCCCTGCATAAGTTGCAAATGACTTAACACACTCTTGTATCTTTGAATATGTTCCTTGGCTTGATCCACATCATGTGTAAATCTGGGTAAACAAACTTCTACACCTTCAAGAATTTGATGAATAGGAATGTTTAAATTTCTATAGTAATCACCTATCCAAGATGACATTATTTTCCTTATTGAAGTAAGTGATACCATTAATGAACTTTAAAGAACACAACTTTAATGTATATCTTATTAGTCAAAGAAATATATCTTGCAACTAAGAATGAAATGACTAATCAATTAATAAAAAGATGTGCATCAATTAAACCTTGGCATTAAATAACACCCTTCAATTTGTAATAATTTTTTTTTTCTAAACTGAGATTTGAATGATTTTTAATGAAAATAAAATATTTACCTTTCAAGCCCTCCTTCTAGTGCCAATTTGTTGAGGTGTGATTTTGTCAAGTTACGAAACCACTCGACAACTTAGAATTTAAATTATCTCTTGCAAAGAACGTAATATTTCTCCAAGGTTCTCACTTAATGTTTTATGTTTCATGCATAGATGTTTATATAAGTGCCTAAATAAAATCTTGGGTTTGCAAGTTTTTGTTTGCAAGGGGCCTGGGAATTAAGTAAATGATTTCAAATTTTATCATGTATAACATGCTTTTCACCAAATTCTATTATCCAAATGATAAAATAAATCTGCCTTATGATTAAGATCTATTGATGCAAACTTAAAAATACCATTGATTAAAATGCTTTCAAAACTAATTTGAAATAAAAATTTGCCTTAGCATTTTAATTAATATGAAATTTGAATTACCTTAATAAAAATTAAAGTATGTGAAATTTCAAAATGATGATATAAACTCTGATTATTAATATTCACTTTTGAAAACTAAGGTCTAATCAATGAATAGATTTTATTCATCTAAAATATAAAATCAACATTAAAATATTTGAGAAAATGAATAAAATAAAAATGTTTAACCCCAAATTTATAAGGTTTTAAAAACCTTATTAATCTTAAATTCATAGGGTTTGTTATAAAGATTATTTATGAACTGTGAGTTCTATGATTAAAAAATCAGGTTCATAAATGTACTTCCTTATTATATTTTTTTATTAAATATTTATGAAATCAAATATTTAATAACCAACGTAATCTTCCAATTTAATGTTTGGATTTGTGCATAAATAAATTATACTTAAAATCCAAACAAACTTTAATAAAATAAATCACTTCTAATTCTCAACCTTATTAAATCAAAGTTAGAACCAGAATACTCATGTATAAAACATTTTATTCATCCCAAATATAAAATCAACATTAAAATATTTGGAAAATGAAATAAAGTAATAATGTTTAACCCTAAAACTGTAATATTTTCAAATATTATAATTATAATCCATAGGGTTTTAATATAAAACTGATCTATGAACTATGAATTTTATACTTTGAAAATCAAGTTCATAAATATATTTTTCTCATATTATTTGCTTATTAAATATTTATGGAATAAAATATTTTATATATAATATAATCCTCCAATATAGGGTTTGGATAGGTAAATAAATAAAAGGGTATTTGAAGCATTCCGAACAAATTTCAATAAAATATATCAATTCTAATTATCAACTTTATTAAATCAAAGTTGAAATGAGAGTACTCATTTATCTTTTATATATTTATTTATTTAAATATTAAAACAATTTAATATTTAAACAAATTATTAGTGCAACGTTTAATTCTTATGAAATTGAACTAAGCTAATGTAAAAATGATTTAGTATAAAATAAATAATCAAAAGTTTTATGATAAGAAAATAATTCTTTGTCTCGGACAAATGCTACAGACAAATTCCAATTACATAAATTTAAACCAAATCATTGCTCATCAATATTCACACACCAAAACAATGACATGATGCAATCTTCAAGAGAATATTAATTATTGAAAAATTATATTAAATATTTCATTAATTTCAAATATAGATTATGCAATCAAAAATATTTAATATAAAATATTAAATCTTACAATAAACTTGATTTTGCAATATGGACTTCTCTGTATCTTCTTCAAAACATGGCTTTGGCTCCTTCCAATTCCTTTCTCCTCCTTCTCTGTACAAAATGTTCGGCCTCTTCTCATCCTGCTATATCGCCTTTTATATGTTTTCTTTTATTTCCTATTACATTTCCGTTCCTTTCCGTTTTACTTTAAAACTACTTCTTTTCAACCGTACTTCCACTTCTCTTGATCAATCACCTCTTTATGTTTATCATTTTAAATACAATCTATTTCCAAATATCAATTTTTTTGTATGCGACGGTACATGAATATTACCCAACTTTATATATTCATTTCTCCTCAATTCACCATTATTTGGACGCTTCAATTGGTAATAGAAAACACTCGTCGACCGACTGCCATTTATCTGAAATGAACATGCTGTGAGACATTTAAAACCTATTATGATAATATCCTTCATATCCCATTCCATGTTGCGACATCAGATCTGCAGTGTTATATTTTAGATTACAAATTAAATTTATATTATTAACTTCCTTTATAAACTTCAAAACATATCCAAATCTTCTTGCGCTGTCATCAAAGTGTCGCCACCCTTTGTTTTAAACCTAAAGAACACCGGTTACATTATTATGTTTCAAAACTGCATTACCCAGAAAATTCCATGTCTTTGTTGGATATCTATCTTCCAATCACATTTCAAAACCGCGCTATGTTTCATATCCAATAGTTGTTCTGCAGGGAAACTATCATACGTTAGAAAATATCTTCAATAAAATAAAACCAACACTGTCATAATACTGCGCTACCATCACATCACTATCTTCAATAATCCCCAGTTTTCATAATCGCCTGTGTTGCACATCTTCAATTTTTTCTTCGTTGTCCAAGTGAAACTTCACATATGAAGCCTCCAAATTTACCACATCGTTCTATCTAGGGATGTCAATATTCCTTCAAGTAGTGTTCTTTCGCTTAAATAAAATCTGCAATATTTATCAACCCTCAATTATTATGCATCAATTGGCTTCAGAAATTGCTTTCCGTCCTCCTCACCAACAATACCTGAAATATATTGTATTGTTGTGCCCTTGATGCCCAATTAACATGGAACCATTGCACGGTTCTTATTTCACCTGCATATTCTGCGTACCCTACTCAATTTTTTGCTCTCCGGCTTCATAGTCGCACCCAAACGAATGTTCATTGTTCTGAAATAAGTTTAATAAATGCCTTCTATCATCAAAATATCTAACTATCCAAAATTATGCGTATAATAATTACCACTCCTCGATATTCAAAAGACTTGCATTTACCCCACACTATTATCCGAACACAACCATGATCACTTTACACAATCCCTTGATGTACACTATAAATTCAGTGTTCTTTAGCGAAACTATATATAAAATTGGCATTAGAATAACCACAACGTATATTCTGGCAAACGCTGTTACATTCGCATCAAGGTGACATACTGAAAATTCAATTATTCTTCATTAGCACATCACTGTCATATAATCCCGGAACCTTAGTGGATATTAAAATATCTATCAAGTACTTGTCATACACTTGTCGTTGCTTTGTACTATGTCATTGACTTTCCCATTCATCTCAATTATTATTTATCAAAATTCAGATCTGCCATCATAACATCTGCTTTGGACTACCTTGGAATGACAGTATCACTCTACTTCCAAGTATTTGTCTCTTTTTTAAGTAATACTTCTTATACACATCCACTATGAGGATTGAATCCAAGTCACATTGTAGACACCAAAACAGCACCAATCCGATTATGTGACTGCAAACACTGATCGCTTTGACAAACACAGCCCCCAGGGCAGCCCTCAGAGGTTAAACAGTGGTCTTAACCACTTTCATAGCAATTTTGTAAGGTCAAGAAGCAATTTGGCACACTTGGACACTTTGCCCAAGTACTCGTCTCACCCGGGACGAATTCAAAATAGAATCCGTCCCACCCGAGACGAATTCTAAATCCGTCCCTGGGTGGGACGAATTCTAAGCTTAACGGGCAAAAAGGCAAATGGTGCCAAGTGGCAGCCCAGAATAGTCAGTTAAGGGCTCCTACCTTGAATGCATGTGTAAGTGGACAGAGGGGCCGTTAGGAGACTGTTACAAAAAGCATTTATCAAAGCTCAAGTCAATGGAGGAATCCCCTCCCTCATGGGAAGACAAGACTGCCACATGGCGCCTATGGCCAACACATGGCATTTGTGCTTCCCTCCCAAAGAGACCCCTTGGGTCTATAAAAGGTGGGACTTTTCTCACCCAAAAATACAAAGTTGAAGGAGTTTTCAAGCAACGAAGTCTTCGTCGAATTGAAGACCCACTTGCATCCCTCTTGGTTCACCTTCCCACATCCACCAATCTCTTTTGCAAGGGAGGTTGTTGGGTGGCCTTTGGAAGCTCAAACCTTACCCAAATCCGACGCATGGACACCTAAACCTACCAATTCGCCGACCCCCAATTCCTAAAAGGTTTTGGGCCCATCCCTGGTGGATTGGCTCCAAAATCGAGGGCCAACGGTGGGAGGCCCACTTGGGCACCCCCGCACCTCCCAAGTCCTATTTTTAGTTTTTGAGCATTTTAGATTATTTTTTAGATTGCATTCTGTGTTACTAGGTCTGATTAGTCCATAATTGCAATTTTGTAACTTTTGGTCAGATTTTAGGATATTTTGTATTGCTTTGTCGTTTCACTAACTTGCTGTAAAGGTCAAATTCCTGAGGGTGGAGGCCAAATTGGGAAAATCCGACCATCTGGGTCGTCCCAAAATGGACCCAATTACATAACCCCCCTGTTTGCAGGCGTTTTGCAGGTCTCGAGATCCGACATTGGAGCAGCGACGAGTCGATTTCCTCAACACAGAAGAATTTGTCCCACCCGGGGACGAATTACGGTCGAATTCGTCCCGCCCGAGGACGAATTCCGAGTTGAAGGTGGATTGGCCAGCTGCCTCGGTGGCGATGGCCTTCGGTAACATTTCTTACCTTCGTCAAGTTTTGAAGCAATTTGGATTCACTGTAATGACTGTTTCAGGCAAATATTTACATGCACATTTCGTTAGTTTTAGAGAGCAAACGCTTTTCATTTGCAACAGGTGCTACTGACGTCTTGGTCATTTCTTTGTTCACAGGAGAAGCAACAGAGACGAAGAACTCATCGACATCAGTGGCGGAATCATCTTAGCCCGCCCATTGCAATCGTGGGCACGCGGAAAGAGGAATCATTCAGTGATTGTAATCAAACTCTATTTGCGCTCCTACCCCCTTGAAAAGGGAGGAGGCATCATTGTAACAGAGATCAAGGGAAATTAATGAAAGGGCTATGTTTTCTCTATTTGATTGTGTCTCTTCCAATGTGTTTCTTTTCCATTTCATGCAAGTTACATTTCTAGGACTTAAGCGTACTTAATTTTGAATGCAATCGCACTTGGTGTTTCCTTTGACCGGAATCTCGTGCTTTCAGTGGCGATCACGGCGGGACCTGTTCCCTGGTTTTTAAAATCACAGAAATTGATCAAAGTTTTGTGTTTGTGCTTGACAGGTACATTTTTTTGTTGCAGACTGCTATTCGTCTCTGACAGGGACGAATCCTTTTCTGCAATTCGTCTGACCCTGAGACGAATTCAAATTCATCTCTGGGAGGGACAAATTCTGTTCTGCAATTCGTCTCCCAGAGGGATGAATTCCTGTCTCATGGATTTTTAGAGCAGAAATTCAGAGACAATAGGAGAAGGCAGAGAAGAGGTAGGGATTTTCATGATCTCTGTTATATTTTTCTGTTTCTATTTTTGTTTCCTTAATTGTTTTAATTTAATCCTGCATTGCATTAGGAAAAGTCATATATGCTAGTTTCATTTTGTTAAATAAAATGAATCCCACACACATCACGAAACAATTTTAAACCAAGGAGCTAGTCGTAAGACCCCAGCCCTTGATCAAGACCATTGGTGGATTTAATCACCACCTTGGCTTGATTTGCATCCATTTCCCGATTGTCAACTGTTGTTAGGCGTAAATCCTGACGAAGACAGACCGAGCGTAGCTGGGGTGATTCCCATGCGTGCAAGGATAAGTTTTCTATGGTAGGTGCCATTAACAGGACAATCCCCCTTCCGTACCACCTATGTACCACGTACCTTTTGCTCTCACGTACCTATAGTCTCCCTCTCGTAAGGGAGGGTATATAAAGAGGTTGGTATATCGGCCTGGCTGGTATATTGAAGGGGCGACCTGTTTGGAGTTATAAGAGCCTACATAATGCATTTAAACATTCTACAAAACCTACAAAAACAAAACAAAACATCAAAATGCACTAAACCAGTTTAGGACACACCAAGAATCCTTAAAAGAGATAATCACGATTTTGTGAATGTGTGTGTTTAATTCTGCTTAGTGTAGACAAAAAGAAAAAAAAAAAATCATAAAAACAAGATAAAACCTTATTTAGATAGCATAGAAGCACCGTAATGGTGTACACCCGCAGTCAAGCCCAATCAAGGGCAGAAGCTCCGGAAGGTACACAAAAAGCAGGCACAAGTCGCCTTCACTTCAGTCCTGAAGATTTGGTTATACCGCCTTATAGGTCTAACCTACAAAAGAATCCAATTCAGAATCCTCGGTGGGGTATGCCTATTCAAAACAGCCCCTTTCGGGAAGATGCCTTACATGTAGACCTTGACCTAAATAGAGAATCACCTCTTGAAGGTAGGCATGAGTGGCCATCGTGCGATGAAGTGCTAAACAGGCACACTATCCATTTAGAGGGGCAACGTGGATATGGCGTCCCTTCTCTACCTATCATCAGAATAGAGAGACCAAATTCGGAGCATAGGGCTCCTTACATAGGGTGACCTAACTCCACCCAACCCATTTACACCTGTGAGAGGGAGTATGAGGAAAACCATCGCATTCCTCGAGGGCAACAAACAATGCGGGAACCTTGCATTTTCGCACCAGCAGGATATCATGATCACCCCTTGAGGCCAGAACCTCGAGCGCATATCGCCTACCTCGACAGAGGGAAGCAACCCCTTGAAATTTTAGAGCATCAAAACCGAGGTAAACCCATAGGAGGAACATTTGAACCTTTTGAACAAAGTATGGTAGATCAAATTGACCCGGCTGTCGCCAGATATACCACCCGTCAATCCCAAATCATGCAGCTTAAACAAAGTCAGCAAGAGATAGAGTATCAATACCGCTTGGATAAAGAACGCATGCAACACGAAGCAGATGAGTTATGCTATGAAATACCTGAGAGGGGGCCAACCCCTCACATCCAAAGAGCTGAATAGTATGAGAGGCGTAATCCATTAGTGCAGGACAGGTCTCCACAACCTCGTCAAGCTCTACCTCCAAGACCCCATAGATTCGAGAGAGAGGCAACTCCTCGAAACAATGATGGGTACCTTCAGCAAGAGCTTGATCAGGGTCATAGGTTTCGCCCTGAGACTCCTCAAGAATTTTACGAGGAGTATGAACCAAAAGAGGAATATATTGAAACTCCTCATGAAGGCAGGAAGGATGCCATTCGGCCACCCCTCCATAGGCCTCCAGTTTACCATAACTTGCAACAAGAGCGAACAAGAGAGGAAGAAATAAAATCTTCCGATGCATACCAAGCGCTATTGGAGCGTTTGGAGTCTTGGGAGACAAAAGCTGTTGGGCATAAAAAACCCACATTACGTTTACTCCGCAATAATCCGGTGCATCCCTCAGTGCCTACACCTCTTTACCCCGAACACTTCAAGTTGCCTCAATTGGCAGTTTTTAAAGGTGAAGAGGACGCACAGGAACATGTTACACGGTTTCTAAGCCAATGCTTCGACATTCAAGATAATGATGCATTATTGCTTAGAACATTCATAACCACATTTGCAGGCCCCGCCTCGGATTGGTTCACACAACTGCCCAAACACAGCATAAGCATCTTAGATCAGCTAGTAGATGCATTTCTTGAATGTTTCGCCTTCAACACAAGGAAGAAGGCATCACTTAGTGATCTTGCTAGCCTTAAACAATTTGAGGAGGAAACAATGGTAGTGTACGGGAACCGATGGAGAGCTTTGCTTTCTAAGTTACCCTACCGTCCTCCCATGTCGGACCTCACGCAAATGTTCACAAAAAGTTGCTTAAAATCAATCTTTGGTCTATTGTTGCTGTGACAATACGACAGCTTAGAAGAAGATTTGGTGCAAGCCAGATTCATAGAAGAGATTAAGATAGGCGAAGGCGCAATTGCCAAGCCTAAGAAGAAAAAGTGGAATAAAACCACTAAAACTGGGACAATGCAACCACAACACGCTGCAGTCAACCAAGTTGCGATAAATGTCCCCGTGCCTGTGCAAGAAACGTAGCCTCAAAAGGCTAACTACTAGGCAGTGCCTCCTGCTTACGAAAGAGATAACAAAAGACAGGAGCAAGTATCAGCAATGTCGCCCTAGGCGACAATTCACCCTGTATGCGGAGTCTAGGGACTCCTTATTTGACCACTTGTCAGCGGAAAATTTAGTTACTCCGCAGAAATCCAAATTTTTGACCCTAACGTTCCCAAGCCTAGGGGGTATAGGGAGGAATTGTATTGCAGATTCCATAGGCGCAGAGGACATGACCTAAATGGGTGCTGGAAATTCAAAGAACTAGTCCAGGATTTGATTGATAATAGAACATTGGTCGTGGACAACCCCATCGCACCTAACAACCAACAAATGGGGGTATTCAAGGACCCCTTGCCTGCCCACGAGGCACAAACAAAAACGCTCCAAATTAATGAGGTGCGACAAGATCTTCCCGTGCAAGGATTTGTGGGAATGATTAGCATTGTAACAAGGAACAAAAAATACCCAGCAGTTGCCCCCGAGGTACCTGCGAGGGAAGTTCCGTCGACATCGCAGCCTCAACAACGCCCAACGCAGTTACCTCCACCTAGACCTGAGGTCACGATACGAACCAAACTCACGCAGATTTTGCGGACCACGTCGGCTAGGTTGTCCATCTACGAGCTTATTCAACAATTAGCTCCCCATAGAGAACCTCTTATGGACATTTTGAAAGCCATTGAAGTACAACCCCACGAAGCAAATTCTTTCAACGCCTTCGTGGGACATGTGAAACAATGTACGGAGCCTGTCATCACATTCAAAGAAAACGAGGTCAACACGATATCAAATGACATGTCGGATCCACCCCTGCACGTTATCGCGCGGGTCAACGGGATCCCATACAAGAGAGTGTTGATAGATACTGGCTCGTCCAGTAACATTATAACCACTACAGCATTGAAACATTTAATACTGCCAGCCTCTCACATCACAGCTTCCACGTACACACTGCGAGCTTTTAACGATGCAATTTGCTCGACAGTCGGCATGGTTGTTCTGCCTATATAGGTAGGACAAAATTCAATACCCACACTGTGCCATGTGCTGGAAGGCAAAATGGCTTATAACATACTGCTAGGGCGGCCTTGGATCAGGGACATGAAGTGTGTCCCCTCGATCGCACACCAGTGCTTGAAGTATGCCTATGAAGGGCAAATACATGTAGTCCTAATGGACTTAGAGCCCTTCAAGTATTACAATGTGGTACAATTTATACCTCAATCGACCCTCCCATCAACGCATTTGGATTTTCAATTAAATCCATCTAAATAGGGTCCGATACCGCAAGTACCACTGGTGGCCAACAAGGCAAAATCCTAGCCAGGTGAGACTTCATCATCGGCTCCTTCATCATCAACGCCACCTATCGTGGCCCAACAGAAGGACAAGGGAAAGCAAATCATGGAAGAGGTTAAGCCTCTAGAAGAGGGGGTTCCCACGATCTCAGCGATATCAACAGAGGAAGCACCCAACGCAACGAAAACCAAGATTCATGAACCACCAAACATGGAATGGAATCAGGAAGGACTACCGTTTTCTCTTACCCAATCATCAACAATCACTGTTGAGATGGCAAGTACGGTCTTGGGGGAGTACTTAGTGCAAAATGTTGTGGCAACCCCCACACTGGAGTCAATACAAGACATGGGAAGACCTTGCCTTCCCATTGGAACAATCGTCCCTCTAGGCTACCCATCAAACCAAACGAATTTTGTGTATGGGGGCCTTGATCATGGTTCTGAACCATGCAAAAAAAAGGAAACAGATGAAGAGCCTTTTGTCGAAAACATCAATTATCTGTTGAACCTAGAATTTGCCCTAAAATATCTCGAACAATGTAATTGGCATGGGTATGGGCTAGGTAGATATGAGCAAGGGATGCGGATCCTTTGCCAACCAAGATATCAGATGCCATATGACAAGTCAGGGGTAGGGTTCAACCATCCCTTGCCATTAGACATCTTGGTTGAAAATATGCAAGGCCTAGAAATAGGCAACAGGGGGGGATTGGCACAAGACCCGTACGCCAATCCAAACACAGAATACACCTTAGGGGATTATCTCCCATGGTCTACAAACACCCCTGGAAATAGCAATAATCCCTCTCCTTTACTAGAGAGAGGTGAAAGTTCAGAGAGCAGTCCTCAAAGAGAACAACAACGGCTTCCAGACATTTTTTTGAAACTGTTCCCCTTAGAGGTTCCAGACGAAACAAAATAGTCTCAAAAGAATCAGGTCCCTCCACTAAGAGTGGAACAACCGCAATGGGACCAGATTAATTCACTGGAACAGGAAGAGTCCTCAATGTCGCAAGCAATGGATGCTGAAGAGGATGAACAATTTTGGATCTATGAAAGTGATTCAGAAGACGAAACTGAAATGGACTATCTCAGACATGCGCGACGACATCACCGCGCTCTAACTCATGAAGATCTAATGGGACAAATGGGTATATGGTTAGGACATGAATGGCACGTAGACCCAACGAGGTGGGACCAAGTGTTAGGCCTATGGCTCCAAATTCAAGATGAGCATCGTCCACCTTGAGATCCCATCGAGACAAGCGATCGAGGGAAGATCCCGCCTTCCTCTTCACACATAGAGATGAATTTGCACCTAGAGAGGATCCATTCGTGCCTGTTCTCGTAGAGCCAGATCCAGAGTATATGGAACAGCTAAAAGAATCGAGTCATCACACCCATGGTTCTGGAGACCAAATTCATTCCATCCACATGATCTCCATTGATTTGACCACACCCATCCGCAATCCGACCGATCCATCACGGTCATTGCATCTAAACATGGATGCCATTGACTGGGATCGCGTCAATTCACCATTGTCACCTTCAGAGTACTGGCCTTTTGGTGAAATGCTTCATTTTACCCCAAGGACAACTCAAGATATTTTTCAAGCTGAAGAGGGACCCGAGGTCCCAAACGTAGATCTTAACTCAGCTGATGATATCCATTTAATCCCAACTCCACATCAGTTGGAGGATGGATCTCACATGTCAGTCGAAGAGACAACTGACGTAGACATCGACACAGATCCAATGAATCCACGAATTCTCAAGCTGGGGGTAAGCCTTTCCCTCGAAGAGCAAGCCGAATACATTGGTTTTTGCATGGTTGTACAAAGATATGCCAGGACTAGACCCGTAGCTAGTCATGCACAATTTAACGCTTGATCCGAAAATCAAGCCTGTAAAGCAAAAACTAAGAAATATGCACCCAACAGTGGCCTTGATGGTCAAAGACGAATTACAAAAGCTATTGGATGCACAATTTGTCATCTACGTGGATTATCCGCCATGGTTGTCCAACATGGTTCCCGTTAAGAAGCCCGACGGGAGGATTCGCATATGCACCGACTTTCGAGACCTAAACAAAGCGAGTCCTAAGGATGATTTCCCCTTGCCAAGCATCGACGCATTGGTAGACGCTACAGCAGGTCACGAAATGCTCTCCCTAATGGATGGTTTCTCAGGATACAATCAAATTCGTATCAATCCTGAAGACCAACTCAAAACGGCATTCACAACGCCTTGGGGGACATTTTGTTATAAGGTCATGCCTTTTGGCCTTAAAAACGCTGGCGCTACATACCAACGTGCTATGACGTATATCTTCCACGATTACATGCACAAAAATTTGGAAGATTACATGGATGATTTGTTAGCCAAGTCTAAATTGCGCTCAGATCATCTCGGTGACTTAAGCAAGATTCTCGATCGCCTCATAGAGCATAAGGTCAGACTGAATCCCAAGAAGTGCGTGTTCGATGTCACGTCTGGAAAACTCTTGGGTTTTATAGTCTCCAAAAGAGGCATCGAAGTGGACCCAAACAAATTCAAGGCAATCCTTGAAATGGCTCCCCCAACCACTATCAAGCAGCTCAGAAGTCTGCAAGGAAAGGTCGCATCGATTAAACGCTTCATAGCGCAATTATCTAACAAATGCCGACCAATGAACAAACTATTGCACAAAGGGGTCACATTTCATTGGGATGACGAGTGCCAGTCAGCCTTTGATGAAATCAAACAATACTTGGCTTCGTCGCCAATATTGGCACCGCCTAGACCAGGTGTGTCGTTCTACTTATACATCTCAGCTACTGAGGTGGCACTGGGTGCAATGCTAGCCCAGAAGAATGAAATTCACAAAGAATAGGCTACTTACTATCTTAGCCGCACCACCGGTCGATTACGAACTTAACTATGCATACGTTGAGAAACTCGCTGGCGGTCGTGTTTGCTACAAAGGCTACGCCACTACATGCTTGAGCAACACGACGTATGTTGTGTCTAAGGAGAATCCATTGCGATACATGATGAGTCGTACTTATCATAGTAGTCGCACGGCGAAATGGATCATGTTGTTGACGGAATTTGACATTGAGTTTATTGGGCAAAAGTCTATAAAAGGACAAGTCATAGCCAATCAAATAGCAGAGGCTTCTCTTGAAAATGATCAGCCTCTAGTCATAGAACTACCCGATGATGAGGTTTTCCATGTCTCAGAATCGCCAGATTCTGAGGAGCCTAAGTCTCAGGCCGACATAACCTTATTTTTCGATGGTTCTAAATGCGAGCAAGGTGGTGGCACATGAATTGTATTCTTCACACCGCAGGGCGCTCCAATGCCCTGTCATTTAAATTAAACTTCCAGTGCACCAACAAAAATGTAGAATATGAAGCCTTGCTCCTAGGTCTTCAGACAGCAATCACCATGAACATCAAAAGATTGAACATATTTGGTGATTCGTTGTTAATCGTCAATCAAGTCAAAGGGGCATATCAATGCAAATGCCCAGTTCTGAAAGCTTATAAAGACCTCGTGGATAAACTCCTGGCAAAACTTGAGTGGTATGACATCGAGGCACTCCCTCAATCATCGAATCGTTTTGCGGACACAATGGCCTCCTTAGGGTCACTAATCTCGCAAGACCTTTCCGATGATATAACAACCATTCAATTCAAAACCTTATCGCAACCCGCGATGGAGCGCACAAGCTCAGACTTGATGTCAGGAATCCACATGATCTAGATCGAACCATCTTCGGATAAGTTCTTTCGAATCCGAGACTATTTGAAAAATGCCAACTGTGGGTCTTTGTTCTCCCCCACTCCCATTAATAGCAACACAACGCTATTATTACAAGTTTTATCCCAATCAACATTTGTTAGGGAAGAACTCCAAAAGGGATTGGCTGTTCAAACTATCAAGGTATCCGATCAACAGGACTGGTATTTACCAATAAGAGACTACCTCAAGTTAGGTAATCTACCCTTTGGATTGACGCACGCCACAAAACGAACATTCAAACAGAAAGCAGCAAAACATGTCTTGATAGGAGACATTTTGTATCGTCGCAGTTATGACGGAATTCTTCTTCGTTGCTTGGACCAGCAAGAGTCCACTTGGGTAGTCACCCAAGCGCATGACGGTACATGTGGTGACCACTTCAGTGGTATGGCCATTGCAAAGTGCATTCTTTGCATGGGCTATTATTGGCCATATTTAGAGCAAGATTGTTGCACGTATGTCAAGAGGTGTGTAAAATGTCAACATCATGCCAATTTAATGCACGCACCTTCCCAGGCCCTACAGACAGTCTAGTCTGCTTGGCCATTTTTGTAGTGGGGCCTCGATCTAATCGGAAAGATCTCCCCTGCATCGTCAGGCTGTCACACGTTTATCATAACGGCCATAGAATATTTTACCAAATGGGTGGAAGCAATTCCGTTAACCTCTACGACAGGACCCCGCATTGCGGAGTTCATTTTGCAGTACATCATATGTTGTTTTGGTATTCCATCCAAAATAATCTCGGATAATGGGCCATCATTCAAGAACAAAGACGTGTGTGCTTTAACCACAAAGTACAAAATTCAGCACAACTTTTCAACACCCTATTATCCGCAAGCAAATGGGCAAGTAGAGGCGTCAAACAAAACGCTAGTCGCCATCCTTAAAAAGACCGTCGCAGACAGTCATAAGGATTGGCACATAAAAATCCCACTTGCCCTTTGGGCTTATCGCACTAGTATTCGGACACCCACTAGGGAAACTCTATTTTCACTAGTGTATGGCTCAGAGGCAGTAATGCCTCTCGAGTTGGAAATTCCTTCCCTCTGCATATCAATGTAGGAATTCATCGATGATGACACTGCACGACAGGCCCGGTTAGACCAACTTACGTTGCTTGACGAAAGACGCGTTAATGCTCTCGAGCACTTACATATCTATCAAGAGCGGCTTAAGAGAGCTTACAACATGAAAGTTCACCTAAGAGACTTTCGGGTTGGTGATTTGGTTCTGAAGGAAAACCAACAAAACTCTAATTTGTCGTCCCATATGAGAGACAAATTCGCGGCAAATTGGCTAGGTCCTTATGTCATTGATACTAAAATAGGACCAAGAACGTACAGTCTAGCTTCTCTTGACGGTATCAAGAAAACATAACCCTTGAATATCAGTCATTTGCGACCATTTCATATCTAAGAAAGCCAAGTACCAAAAAAAAAAAAAAATTCAACAAAAACAAACAAACAAAAAGCTCCAAGGATTATCGCAATCTCTTGGTCAACCCAAAAAGCTCCAAGGATTATCGCAATCTCTTGGTCAACCCAAAAAGCTCCAAGGATTATCGCAATCTCTTGGTCAACCCAAAAAGCTCCAAGGATTATCGCAATCTCTTGGTCAACCCAAAAAGCTCCAAGGATTATCGCAATCTCTTGGTCACCAAAAAGCTCCAAGGATTATTGCAATCTCTTGGTCACCAAAAAGCTCCAAGGATTATCGCAATCTCTTGGTCACCCAAAAAGCTCCAAGGATTATCGCAATATCTTGGTCAACACAAAAAGCTCCAAGGATTATCACAATCTCTTGGTCAACCCAAAAATATCCAAGGATTATCGCAATCTCTTGGTCAAACAAATCAATAAATTCAACAAAAACAAAACAACAAAAATCATCAAAAACAACAAATATTTGCATCTCAATTCTAGGCATACTCGAATTCATCAGAATCAACAAAAACACCATGCTACAGTCAGTGGTCTGGGAATGTACCAAGAGTTTTGGTGATTCAGTCATCATTTTCCTCTTTATCCATGTAGTGTACCAAGTCGAACAGATTTTACGAAAGTAGAGTCATACTTGAAATACACCTTGTTACATAACATCCCAACACAAATAAAGACACTAAAATTCTCAAAATTGTGTGAACGAAAGACGAAACCTACAAAATAATCTAAGTCACCACAAGCGAAACGGTTATCTTGCTCATCCCCCTGTGCGAATGACCCATAGAATGCTGAGAGTTGGCAAAAGGACAAGCTTCCTCCCTACCCAATTCCCTAAGAATCCCTAAAGTTCTCAACAGTTGCAAAACACAAAAATTTGCAAAATGTCAAAACTCCAAATTTGACAAATATAGTGCACACATAAAAAGGCACAAACAACAGTGATTTTCATCACTCCATATCCCCAATCCCTTGCTCAAAAGAAAAACAAATCAAAATAAACAGTGATCTTATCACTACAAAAGAGCAAGTATCCCAATACAATTGAAAAAAAGAAGGGAGTTGACCTTGAATCCCTGGAACTCTCAGCATTCTGTAGGTCATAAGGCAAGCTTTTGTACCAATTTGGTTGATAGCCTATCGGTAACAGAAGTAAACCTCCCACATGACGATATATCTGTCACATTAACTTGCGTACAGATCAATGTTTGCATGTGGATGAGCTAGCTTATGGCATCCTGGATTACAACACAGATTAATCTTAGTACATACAACAAAGGAATTCGTGGAGCTAATTAGGTGATCCTCGAGTACAGGTTCGGTTGAAAGCCCATCTGGCACTGGCGGTATCCTAACAAATACCACTAAATGAACTCAATTGCACACACAGGGATGTTAAATAACTCGGTCAAAAACAATTTCGATTCATACCTTGTTCAAAATTCTTGTAAGATAAAGTACAGTCATGAATAATGAGTTAAAACTGTCTGAATCTCAGAAAACCTTACATTCATTCCAAAACCATCTGCGCTACTTATCATCTTTATGATACCATCAGAAAATACAAAAAACAAAAACCATGTAAATAAAGAGCTTCTTAAACAATAATGGTGCAATCATCACAAATATCATTCATCCATTTTAATTTGCATATCACATAGACATCTAAAACATTTGCATTCATCAAAACATCTGCATTCATCAAAATAAATAAACATGCATAACAAAAATCAATCACATCATCACATGTACAAATCCAAAAATAAAACCGGTATATATATATATATCGTCAAAAAGATGCCCGCAGGCTACAAAACCGGTCATCAGACCCCGCAAGCATATCCAAAACCCAACCTAAGGCATCGACCACCATGATCACGCAGGATCGGTGCGACGAGAACTACCCCCCGTGGTGTGGTTCCGGTGGGACCCTGCAGGGCGGCTACTACTAGCCCCCGCATCATGCCTACTACCACCCCCCTCATCTAACTGCCTGCGGCAAGATGATGCTGAATGCTCAGTCAAACTATCCCTCATCTGTCGATAAGATCTACTGATCGAAGGCTCAGGGAGCCACCCGCCAAGGCGGATGACCTCCCTCTCCAAGTCTATCCAGTACAGACACCACTCTGCCTCCCGCCGATGATAAATAGACAATGCATCATCACACTGCGCCAAAACTCTGTCCCACTCTACCAACTGAGCCCGCAGAAGATCCCTCTCCAGATCTTGCATCCGCAGTAGCTCTATAAGTCGTGAAACCTCATCACCTACACCCGACCCCACCTCCTCCGTATCTGGCAGATGCATAGGACTCGCGGGGACAATAGCCTACTCAGGCTCCAAATGCTCATCCACATCCTACATGTCCAGCTGCTCCGGAACACCCAAGTCCACATCCTCCTCTCCCACATCCACCATGTATGCATCATCCAACGGCCCTCCCCAATCACCCCCTGCCGCCTCAGCATCCTCAACTGTCGCCTCCGTGCCTCCTAGTGGACCCTCTCCTCTCCAGCACCGCAATACCCACCACGAGTCATACTCAATGGTAGTACCAATGCCATCCACATCCAACACCTCAATCACTGCATCCGACTCCTCGCCCAATGGCACGAGGACCGGTGGATCCAGATCCCTCTCATCTCCCCGATTTCGATAGCCTACGGGTTCACCAGGCAACCCCTGGCGCACCCCAAACTATTGTGTAACCCGACGATACAAAAAGAACTCATGCTCCGTCCCATGCCGCCCAGTCAACCATCGCTCCCTCCGTACCTGTCGGAGCCACTCTCCAGCCTCAGGCCAAGCTGGACAGTCCCGATAGGGACGCCAAAACACCTCCCCTGGAGTGAGCCATGAAAAGGCATCAATGTAGTGCTCAACGGCACCTGCCCATCACCGACTCTGCCCCTGCTCCGTAGACCGTCGCCACAAAGCTGCATAACCAATCTCATCATCCTCCATCACCGCCCGAGTCGTCCACGGTAACCCGATAGGCCTCTCAATAGCTATGTGCTGCCAACCCCAGCACTGCAACAAAAAGCTGCAACTGACACCCTTCCGCTGTCGACAGCGGACCCCGTACAGCTCCTCGTAAAGCTGCGCCAACAAAGTCTGTCCCCATCTCAGGATCAACGGTGCCTCTATCGGGCACTCTGCCAACTGCCACACCAAATCCAATAGGTTCCATGGGAACCTCGCACCTGACGAATCAGGGAGAAGAATGTTAGAAATGAGGCCCATCAAGAATGCGTGCCTCACTCCTAACACCCCCTCTCCTTCCACCAGCTAACCAAAATCCCGCCAGCCTGGCATCCGCCTCGGTTGTCTCCACTGGGTCTGCTACACCCGGCTCCCCCCATGACCAAAACATCTCGTAAGTATAGCAGTCCACTGATCAAATGGAGATGTCCTAATAGGCAGACCATCTATCGGAATCCGAAGCAACCGATAGACGTTCTCAAGAGTCACAGCCATCTCCCCTGTCGGGAGATGGAAAGTATTGGTCCGTGGATCCCAGAGCTTGATCAGGGCCATCAGATAGGCCTAATCCGAAACCACAAGCTCCAGTCTAGCCACCTGCTTGAGCCCAAGGGCATCAAGCCATTCCCAGTCATCATCGGTCAAGGCCAACCGCGCCTCAGTAAAGGCAGCGGGTACACGGTACCGGCTCCTAAAAACCTGCAAGCAAACAAAAAAAAATAAAAAATAAATAAATAAATAAAACAGATCAAATTTTTAGTTCTAGGGTTTCTAACCTTAACTGTTAAACCAAAACATCACAAAAAATCTTAAAGTTTAGAAAAGCGTCAACACAAAAACATGCATTAAGTTAAAACAAAATAAATCCTAGGGGCACTTATAGGTCTCGCCTCGACTCCGCCGCTAGAACCAGTTTGTGCACTCATGATGGCAAAGAGAATTCCAGCAGCGCTTCACTTCGCAGAATTACCTCCTCCTCCCAGAGCTCCAAAATCACAAGAAAAAAATGACACAAATGAGCCCAAAATCAAGTTTTGGCCCTTAAATAGGCCCTTTGCACTGGAATTCATCCTTGACTGGGATGAGCACTTTGATCAGCACTCGTACCACCTAGGGATGAATTCTCCAGATGGAATTCGTCCTACCCAGGGACGAATTCAGGCCAACACAAAAAAAATCAACAAAAATGACTAAAAATGCACTAAAAACAGACAATAAAACTGCCTGACAGGATTGCAAATGCAACTGACAACATGGGCATACAAAATCGACATCGGGGTCACAAATTATCACTATCCTACTCCCTAAGAAGGCTACCATAGCCGGACCGCTCCAGGGGAAGACAAATTTTGACAATTTAATCCCAAAATGGTGTCACAAAAAAAACAACAAAAAAAAAAAAAAAAACAAAAAATGCAACACAAAACAAACAATAAACATTGCCAGACACAAGTGCTCTTGCACTTAACCTCTTGGCATAGCAAAATTGATGTTGGGGTTTGCATTGTCACTATCCTACTCCCGAAGAAGGCTACCATAGCCGGACCGCTCCACGGGAGGACGGATTGCCGACAATTCAATCACCAAATGGTGTCACAAAAACAACAAAAACAGTACAAAATTCAACAAAAACACAAGCAAAAACAATGCCGGACACAAGTGCTCTCGCACTTAGCCTCTAGGCAAATAAAATTGATGTCGAGGTCCAAATTATCGCTCTCCTAATTCCCTAAGAAGGCTATCATAGCCGGACCGCTCCACGGGAAATAGGTTTTTGATGATTTCACCTCATTATGACATCACCAAAAGGGTTAACACCCACCAAAAATAGGTCCATATGTTGGAAAAATTGCACACGCTTAACGGTAAACCCTTTAAAGGCACCCTGGCACAAGTCATCTTGGGTCAAGCGACTCGTCGCTTATCTCACGAAGGTCATTCCCTCATCGATTCGTCGCTTGAGGGGGTAGTCACACTTAGTCACCAACCAACAATCACACACCCAATCAAGGAAAACGACATGCATTCAAAGAATCATTGACAAAGACAATCACGCTCCTGCTTGGGGTAGTAAACAAGCAACAATCAAATCAATCAAACACTTGGCATTTCGTGAATCATGAACACAAGGTTCCCCTTGAGGATAAAAACGCCCTTCACTTGTTCATGACTGATCAATGTCCAAGTTCAAGTCACACCTCACCAAAATAGGTTAATACTTGAAATCAAATTCCTTAGCTCGTCAGAAGCAAGGATTCAAGAATGCATGCCCTTTCCATACTTGGGGCATCAAAAGTTTGTTAGGTTACCAAGAAACCCTAATAATTAGTGCTTTGGTTATCTATTTTTGCTCAGCACTGCGTCACCCACAGCGCTTCCCAAAAATGGGCATCTATAGACACCAAAACAGCACCAATCTGATTATGTGACTGCAAACACTGATCGCTTTGACAAACACAGCCCCCAAGGTAGCCCTTAGAGGTTAAACAGTGGTCTTAACCACTTTCATAGCAATTTTGTAAGGTCAAGAAGCAATTTGGCACACTTGGACACTTTGCCCAGTACTCGTCTCACCCCGAGGACGAATTCAAAATAGAATCCGTCCCACCCCAGGACGAATTCTAAATTCGTCCCTAGGTGGGACGAATTCTAAGCTTAACGGGCAAAAAGGAAAATGGTGTCAAGTGGCAGCCCAGAACAGTCAGTTAAGGGCTCCTGCCTTGCACGCATGTGTAAGTGGACAGAGGGGCCATTAGGAGACTATTACAAAAAGCATTTATCAAAGCTCAAGTCAATGGAGGACTCCCCTCCCTCATGGGAAGCCAAGACTGCCACATGGCGCCTATGGCCAACACATGGCATTTGTGCTTCCCTCCCAAAAGAGACCCCTTGGGTCTATAAAAGGTGGGAATTTTCTCACCCAAAAATATAGGTTGAAGGAGTTTTCAAGCAACGAAGTGCTGCCGAATTGAAGACCCACTTGCATCCCTCTTGGTTCACCTTCCCACATCCACCAATCTCTTTTGCAAGGGAGGTTGTTGGGTGGCCTTTGGAAGCTCGAACCTTACCCAAATCCGACGCATGGACACCTGAACCTACCAATTCGCCGACCCCCCAATCCTAAAAGGTTTTGGGCCCATCCCTGGTGGATTGGCTCCAAAATCGAGGGCCAACGGTGGGAGGCCCACTTGGGCACCCCCGCACCTCCCAAGTCCTATTTTTAGTTTTTGAGCATTTTAGATTATTTTTTAGATTGCATTCTATGTTACTAGGTCTGATTAGTCCATAATTGCAATTTTGTAACTTTTGGTCAGATTTTAGGATGTTTTGTATTGCTTTGTCGTTTCGCTAACTTGCAGGTGTCAAGGTCAAATTCCCGAGGGTGGAGGCCAAATTGGGAAAATCCGACCATCTGGGTCATCCCAAAATGGCCCCAATTACATAACCCCCCTATTTGCAGGCATTTTGCAGTCTCAAGATCCGACATTGGAGCAGCAACAGGTCGGTTTCTTCAACACAAAGAATTCGTCCCACCCAGGGACGAATTACGATCAGAATTCATCCTGCCCAGGGACGAATTCCAGTTGAAGGTGGATTGGCCAGCTGCCTCAGTGGCAGTGGCCTTCTGGTAACTTTTCTTACCTTCTGTCAAGTTTTGAAGCAATTTGGATTCACTGTAATGACTGTTTCAAGCAAATATTTACATGCACATTTCGTTAGTTTTAGAGAGCAAACGCTTTTCATTTGCAACAGGTGCTACTGATGTCCTGGTCATTTCTTTGTTCATAGGAGAAGCAGCAGAGGCGAAGAACTCATCGACATCAGTGGCGGCATCATCTTAGCCCGCCCATTGCAATCATGGGCACGTGAAAAGAGGAATCATTCAGTGATTGTAATCAAACTCTATTTGCGCTCCTACCCCCTTGAAAAGGGAGGAGACATCATTGTAATAGAGATCAAGGGAAATTAATGAAAGGGCTGTGTTTTCTCTATTTTATTGTGTCTCTTCCAATGTGTTTCTTTTCCATTTCATGCAAGTTACATTTCTAGGACTTAAGCGTACTTAATTTTGAATGCAATCACACTTGGTGTTTCCTTTGATCGGAATCTCGTGCTTTCACACATCACCAATAATGGAAGTGGCGTCCTTATCGGTATACCACACTCACGGAGATTATGTGTCTATTATTTATCACAAAAGGCTATACGATTTGTTTTATAATGACGAAATGAAGCAAAATTGTAAGCTCTTCTTCTAACATGTCTTCATTTTGTACCCAAACAACATTATGTTCAGAAATCTTTTCACATGTAAACTTGATATGGTCAACATCTGTTGTTTATTCTTGCGTTCTTTTGGAGACATTGTTATTGATGTGAAATTATGCGGCTATCGTCTATGCTTACATCAACACGTACATTGCATTACGTAAAATTTCATTCATGACGATCACCAGCACTACATACCCGACACATTTTGTACAAATGTAAATGAGAAACATTTATCTTTAAAAACTTTTGAAATCATATTCAAAATCATCTTGAACTGCACACTGGCCTTTGAAAATCCCATCTGCAATAATAAAACACAAAAAAATTATTAAATTTAATAAAAACCATACAAACTTATATAACACTAACCAATAAACATATACTGCCATACATTAAAATAAAAACAGTATTAAAGACAACATACAACTAATAAAATAAAGTAAAAGGTTTACAAAACAAAATATATTAAAACACAAACACAACAAAATATATTATGAACACAATCTACAAAACATAAAACAAAACCAAAATTTTAATATAAATAACTAACTTGAACAAAACACTATGAAAAAAATATAACATATTAAAAACATAGAAGAACAATATAAAAATAAAATAAAAATGAAAAACATAATGAAACAAAACTTTTAAATATAACAAAAATAACATCATAATAAAGATAAAATATAATATCATCATTCTAACTACCACAACATGACCATACATAACGAACCATTGGATCATGAGATAAATATATGACCAAAGGAATTATTCATTTGATTACAAAATGATTTTTGCAAGCACAACTCGAAACAAACTTCGTATCACTAGGTGAATTTTGGCATTCAACCCTGCTATACAACGATTCGCATGAAGATGAGAATTTTTGATATTCCAATGGTGACAATGGTGAGCAATAAGTGCAATCAACAATTTGGAATAAAAATTTTAAACTTAAAGTGGGCCCCCAATTTTTTTGGGGGTCGTTGTGAAGGACATCACAACAATGACGACTCTGCTAGTAAATATCCCTAGACATTTTGGACTCAAAAACCAAACTCTGAAAACACATAAAAACCAATTATTAGAATTACAAGCATCAGTAAGTATCCAAAGAATGTGAATAAACCAATTTGAAATGAACCACCAGAATCATTCAGCATCAGCTTAGTGTGTGCAAACTGATTCATTCCTTATCACCTGAAACAAACCAACATTCCATCGTTAGTTTCACATTTCAAGCTATGAATAATTCCTCTTTGAAGATAAAATCTACACCCGATTATCTTCATATTTTTCTCTACTACCATCCAAGCATTCATAGCTCCGATATATATTATAGGAAATACCGAGATATTAGGTGGATGTTGCGTTTCCTTGACTCTAAACATTGCTTCACTGCCAACCGAGCGTCTATAGCTCCGATGAAGATTTTTTAGTTCTGGATGATAGATGTATCATTATAGCTCTTCATGATTCTCTCTAGACCTTACTTCACTACTAGCCGAGTGTCTATAGCTTCGGTGAAGATTGTCTTACTTTTTTTTTAGTAATAGATTTAACTCTATTTCCAACTCTTTTTTATTTATTTTTATTTCTCACTTTTATATATTTCTTTATTTTTACATCCGATAGAATGGTACTTTGCAACAAATCTACCTACCACCTAGGTTAGAAATGAGGTAATACTAAAAAAGAGTATATAAGATATTTCACCTTATTTTCTAAAACCAACAACTTCATGCATCCCAATTTCAAACAATATACTTTAATGTGTTTTGTGATACTTGTGGAGCTTTTGTAATACAATTCTAATTTTTCATGTTTGCCTTATCTTAGTTCACATTTATGAGGACATAAACCAATATCTCATTTTCCTTTTCTCCAGGTTTCATAGGTTTTCAAAACAAGTAACTTCATCCTATGCATCCAAGATCAAATACCAAGAAAAACCAACAAGTGACCAGTGTCTTAATCATAATCACCTTACTTTTGAAACACCCACCTGAAATTTGTATCAATTTGAATCACAAAAAATCATGGCACTCCAAAAAAATCTAGCAAAGTCAATTTTATCGTTGTACTCAATAAGACACAATAGAAATGTGACAAAAATTTAACAACAACAAAAAACTAAACATCAACAAAATCAAACAACAACAACAACAACACAATGAATCTAAAAGAAAAACTATTTACAAAAATATACATAATATACAAGATACTACCAAAATATCTACCATCATTTCCCTAGATCCCATACACGATAGACACACCTTAAAAGACATATCTCATGATTTGCATTCCAAGATTTACATAATTTTAACCAAAAGAAGATTAGGCCAAACCATGCAACCTTCATTTTTCCTTTCACACCCCACTAATTTGATTCAAACTTATAAGAAATTTTGTGTTTAAGATTTGATTCATTAACCTTACAAGCAAATACATGATCTTCCATGATCTTATGCTTATTCAACAAGGTAGGAATTTCAAACCTTGATTCATCATTTTGACCTAAATTCTTATTTTCACAAGTATATAGGATTTCTTTCAAATATGAAGCAACTTATGAAAGTTTTAAAGCAATATCATCATCCATGTTTATAGGCCAATCATATTCATGTAACAATTTGCAATAATCTAGGATATTTATAAAATAAGAATCATTATAGTTTTGTATCCTAGTTTGAATTATTAGTTGTTGATGAACTTGGTTCAATGATTCAAGAATATCCTATTTTTTTATTTAACAATGCAATACTATTGGTGGTGGGAATGAGAATCCCTTCTATTGCTTCATCGACCTCTAATGATATCTCATCATAAACAACAATAGAAGTCAATAACTAGTTATGCATAAATTTTCTTGATTCCTGAATGTTTGAATACAAAGAATAAGAGTCTACATTTTGTGTGCTTTAATTTACCACTACTTGATGAGCCCTTATAGTATTTCACTTTTACTTTTCTTCATGATCTTTATCATCATCACCATCATTTTGTATTCTTTCATCAATGACCTATTTTTCAGAAGCATCATAATTAGGTATCCAATCAAGAATATGTCCCTCTTTTTCAAACCATAAATCTTGTTGATCAAACAAAGCAATAGTTTCTTTAATATGAATAGGAAATTCTAATTCTTTGTTAGCCATACATGAAGTTTCATCATTTGAATATTCAATACAATCATAAAATTTTTCACTCAAATCTTTAGTATTCGAGAATAAAATAAAAAAATTTACCTCTTCTTCATCTAGAATAGATGAATTTATTGAACACCTTGCTGAAATTGAAAATGAAGAAATGGTAAATGTTTCTTATGACTAATTTGTTATTAATGAGGATGAGGTAAATTCATCTCTTTTACCCGTGACTAATAAAAATTTGAGTATAAATTCACATGAATGGTTTGGATTTAATGTTGGTGATGACCTAAAGGAAATGTTGATCTATCTGAAGTAACTCAGGTGGTTGATCAAGAAAATTTGTTATTTAACACATCTTGTGATAAGTCAGATTTATGGTTTGAAAAGGATGGGCATACATTTAATTGGGTGCCTAATTTTGGTGTCTTTAACAAACAGGTATTTGATGAAGATGAAGAACTACAAGGTGATCATGATGGATACCATAAAGAAAAGAAAAAAGTGACAAATGCTCATCAAATATTGATAAATGCTAATAATGATGTATTGGGTATAGATGACGAGGTAAAATCATCACCTTTCTCATTGATTACAAAATTTTCAGGTAATGGGTTGCATGATAAGTTTTTGGATTGTAATGTTATTAATGATGAAATTTCAAATGTTTTTAACAAGAAGTTGGAGGTAATTTCTGAAATTTTTGCCATAAATGAAATGAAGGAAAACATGTTTGAAATGCTTAATCAAATTCATGAGCAATCAACTAGTGAAACTAGGGTGTAAATTTTTGGTGATCTTCTTATACCAAATGTCATAGATGCTTGTCAATTCTTGAATTATTATGATTGCTTTAAAAACTTCGAAAGTGACTTGATTTTGAAAATTTTAAGAATATGTTCTTATTTGCAAGATCTCCTATTTGAAAATGGGAGCCTAGTTCTAAATTTTGAATCAAAATTTGAAATTTACACCTTTTTGAATAAGCAAACGATAATTGAAAATCATGTTTTCACTTTTCACTTTAATAAATCAAATCTTAAACATGGAACTGCTTATAATTTTGAATCAAATCAGTGGGATGAAATAGGCACAATGAGAATTTCTATTTTTGGCATAATCTTATTTTTATTGGATTCTTTTAAAACTTATTAGGCATATAATAATATATGTTTTCTAAAGTATGCTAATCGTATTTGGGATCTAGGGAAATGATGGCAGAATTTTTGTAGTTTCTTGTACATAATGTATATTTTTGTAAATAGTCTTTTGGATTTTTTTTTTTTTAATGTTTTCTATAGTTTGTTGTTTTATGAGTTTGTAGTTAGTTATTTTGTTGATGTGTTGTGTGTGATTTTTTTGATGTTTTGTTGTTTTATTGTTAAGTGTTGTCACATTTTGTTATCTTTTGTTGAGTACAACGATAAATTGAGTTTACCATTTTTGGAGCTTCATGATTTTGACATGTGATTCATGTTGATATAATCTTGAAGTGGGTTTTTCAAAAGTAAGGTAGTTATGATTAAGAATTTGGTAACTTGTTGGTTCTGTTTATGTTTGATCCTAGATTGTATAGGATGAAATTACCTATTTTGAAAACCTGTGAAACCTGGAGAAAAATAAAAATGATATGTTATTTTATGTCTTCATGAATGAGAACTAATATAAGGAAATATGAAACATTGGAATTGTGTTGTAAAAGCTCCATGAGTATCACAAAAATATTAAATAATATCGTTTAAAATTCTAGATGCATGAAGTTGTTGGTTTTGCAAATTAGGGTGAAATATTTTATATGCTCTTTCAGCCTTACCTGATCTCTAACCCAGGTGGCAGGTGGATTTGTTACAAAGTATAATTCTATGAGATATATAAAAAAAAAATGATGAGAAATAAAAAAATGAGAGATAATAAAATGATAAATAAAAAAAATGAGAGATAAAAAATGAGATTAAAAAAAATGAAATGATGAATACAGTTGAAAATAAAGTTAAATATATTACTAAGAAGTAGATAATATTCACTGGAGCTATAGACGCTTGGCTGGTAGTGAAGAAATGTCTATAATAAAGGAAACACAACATCCACTTAATATCTAGGAGTTTCAGATAATCTCTATTGGAACTATAAACTCTCGACTGGCAGTAGAGAAATGTCTGAAGAGAATTGGGTGGAGGTTTTCCTTTAAAGATAAATTTTTCATAGTCTGAAATGTGAAACTGACAATGGAATGTTGAATGGTTTCAGAAGATATGAAATGAATCACTTTGCACACACTGAGTTGATGCTGATGATTTTGGTGGTTCATGTCGAATTGGTCTATTCTCATTCTCTTGATATCACTAATGCTTATGATTTTAATATTTAGGTTTTGGTTGTTTTCAGAGTTTGGTTTTTAAATCCAAAATGCCCAAGGACATTTACCAGTAGAGTCGCTATTGTTGTGACATCCTTCACAACAACCCCAAAAAAAAATGGGGACCCACTTGAAATTTGAGAAATTGTTTGAGTGTTATCCTGACGGGGAATCAAGGTTATTCATCCATCTGATGATAAGCATGCATAAGTATTTTACATACTATTTTATAGATGTTTTTTCATCATATTTTTGTCTCATTACCTAAGGGTTTCCTAATGTCCTTGTTGTTGTGTTGTGTTTATTAAATTCATCATGTTTTATGTGGTTTATGTTATGTTGTGTCATAATATAATGTGTTTTGTAGGTTTAATTGTTTTTAGATTATTTTGTTAGTGTGTGGTATTATGTTTAGTTATGTCATGTTTTAAATTAATTAAATTATAAAGTTTTATAACTTTATAATTTAATATAGTTAGAATGGTTATGGTATAAATATGTTTTAAATTAATTAAATTATAAAGTTCTTATAACTTTATAATTTAATTATATTTAAGAATGTTATTTTATAAATTTTTTATATTGTAATTAATATTTTTCTTATTGGCAGGATTATAACTTTTGAATGCCAATGAGGAGAAATATTAAATCCTTTGAAAAGAGTTTATTGATATTAGGGTTTCAAGAATTCGTTTTTAAAAACTGACGGAATGGAGCAAAATAATCAAGAGGAAAAAATTTATCAAGTTATAAATGGAGAATTAGAAACCAAAGAGGGGGCTAGACATTTTATGCAGAAAAGGAGGAGAAATGAATTGGAAGGATCCAAAGCCATGTTTTGAAGAAGATACAGAGAAGTCCATATTGTAGTAAAATCAAGCTTATTGTAAGATTTAATATTTTATATTAAATATTTTGGATTCAAGTATGTGCATAGTCTGTATTTGAAATTAATGAAATATTTAATATAATTTTTCAATAATTAATATTCCCTTGAAGATTACATCATGTCATTATTTTGCTGTGTGAATATTGGTGAGCAATGATTTGGTTTAAATTTATGTAGTTGGAATTTATCTATAGCATTTGTCCGAGACAAAGAATCATTTTCTTATCATAAAACTTTTGATTATTTATTTTATACTAAATCATTTTTACATAGCCTAGTTCAATTTCATAAGAATTAAAATTTACACTAGGTTATCAATAATTTATTTAAATATTAAATTGTTTTAATATTTAAATAAATAAATATATAAAATATAAATGAGTACTCTGGTTTGAACATTGATTTAATAAAGTTGAGAATTAGAGTTGATATATTTTATTGAAATTTGTTTGGATTTCATGCTTCAAATAGTGTTTTATTTATTTATTGATCCAAACCCTACATTGAAGGATTATATGTTTATTAAATATTTTATTCCATAAATATTTAATAACAAAATAATATGAGAAAAACATATTTATGAACTTGATTTTCAAAGTATAAAATTCATAGTTCATAGATCAGTATTATATTAAAACCCTATGTATTATAATTATAAGATTTGAAAATATTACAATTTTAGGGTTAAACATTATTCCTTTATTTTATTTCCAAAATATTGTAATGTTGATTTTATATTAGGATGAATAAAAATTTTTATACATGAGTATTCTCGTTCTAAATTTCATTTAATAAGGTTGATAATTAGAAGTGATTTATTTTAATTATGTTTGTTTGGATTTCATGTTTTAAGTATAATTTATTTATGCAAAAATCCAAACATTACATTGGAAGATTATGTTGGTTATTAAAAATTTGATTTCATAAATATTTAATAAACAAATATAATAAGGAAGTACATTTATGAACTTGATTTTAAATCATAGAACTCACGGTCCGTAAATAATATTTATAGCAAACCCTATGAATTTATGATTAATAAGGTTTTTAAAACCTTATAATTTTGGGGATAAAATTTTTTATTTTATTCATTTTCTCAAATATTTTAATGTTGATTTTATATTTGATATGAATAAAATCTATTCATTGATTAAACCTTAGTTTTTAAAGGTGAATATTTATAATCAGGGTTTATATCATCATTTTGAAATTTCACATACTTTAATTTATATTAAGGTAATTGAAATTTCATATTAATTAAAATGCTAAGGCAAATTGTTATTTCAAATTAGTTTTGAAAGCATTTTAATCAATGGTATTGTTAAGTTTGCATCAATAGATCTTAATCATAAGGCAAATTTACTTTATCATTTGGATAATAGAATTTGGTGAAAAGCATGTTATACATGATAAAATTTGAAATCATTTACCTAATTCCCAGGCCATTTGTAAACAGAAACTTGCAAACCCAAGAGTTTATTTAGGCACTTATATAAACATCTATGAATGACACATAAAACATTAAGTGAGAACCTTGGAGAAATATTACATTATTTGCAAGAGATAATTTAAATTCTAAGTTGTTGAGTGGTTTCATAACTTGAAAAAATCACACCTCAACAAATTGGTGCTAGAAGGAGGGAATGAAAGGTAAATATTTGATTTTCATTCATAGTCATTCAAATCATAGTTTAAAAAAAATTGCAAATTGAAGGATGTTATTTAATGCCAAGGTTTAATTGATGCATATATTTTGATTAATTATTAGTCATTTTATGCTTATTTGCAAAATATATTGCTTTGACTAATAAGATTGGCATTAAAACTATCTTCTTTAAATTTCACTAATGGCATCACCTACTTCAGTAAAGGAAATTATGGCTTCTTGGATAGGTGATTATTATAGCAGTTTAAACATGCCTATTCATAAAATTATTGAAGGTGTAGAAGTTTGTTTACCTAGATTTAGACATGATGTGGATCAAGCCAAGGACAATATTCAAATATACAAGAGTGTGTTAAGTCATTTGCAGCTCATGCAAAGAGATGTTCCTTGCAGATTATTTTCATACCCATTGGATGAGGTTGCGCTTAAGTGGTACATACAATTACCTGTAAGGTATGCTACTTCTTGGGTTAAACTAGAAAAAGTATTTCTTAAACATTTTGGAAAATTGGATGACCCAGTTATGATGTTAAATCAATTTGTCTCCATTCATAAAAAAATTAACGAACCCATGAGATAATTTAATGATAAATTCCATAGGTTGTATACCAAGGTGGGATCACATTTTATCATTTTAGAAGACAGAGCTACTCAAATATTAATGGGGACCTTAGATCATATTACTGCTATGTTTTTGAAAGGTCTTAAACTTACATCATTGCTTAGAGCTTACAATGAGACAGAAACATTTGAACAAAATTTGATATCTCAAGGTGTTAATATGGAACAAATATATAGACTTAGAACTAAAACTCATAATCAAATATCACAAATGAGTCAGGTAGATATTGATAGTTTAGATGTCACAACTACCTTAGATGTTGAGAATGAGGTGTAGGTTTTAGAGTCAATACCCATCAATGAACATTATGATGATCAAGTTGATCAAAATATAGAAACTGACTTAGAGCCATTATTCACAAAAGAGGATTGGGATGATCTTATAAAACAAAATACAGAAATTGATCCCATTTAAGAAACTCTTGTCTTACCAAAATATGAATATGAGGAAGATGAATTCTTTGAAACTGAGGAGAATGAATGTGAGAAAGATTTATTTTTTTTAATTAAAGAAAATGAATTTAAAATTGAATCTGAAGAATATATATAGAAGAAATGATAGATTTTCATCATTTTTTTTAGGAGGATAATGAGTGTGATTTTCAAACAGGTAAATTTAAAGAATTGAATGATCATATATGTGATTTCATTGAATATTGTAAGGGATTACAAAAAAATAATACCTTGACGATGATGGTTCAAATGACTGACCCTAAAATCTTATTGCTTGAGGAAGATGAATTGTTTGAAATTGAAGATGAATTATTTATTGAGGAAGATGAATCTGAAAATGAATCCAAAGATGGTATGAAAGGAAATATGGAATTTCACCAAGTGCTTTAGAAAGATAATGATTTTTTTTATTTCAGATCATGAAGAAGAATTATTCACTTTATTCATAATTTCCAAAGAAGTTCTTATCTCAGATGATGTGCAATAAATTGAAATCCTTGTGTCACTTAAGGATTCTACAATGCTCATAAAACAAGAAATCAGTAGGTCTTCATCTTAGGTGATTGATAAAGGTGAATTTGAAAAGGAAATTATAGACCTATCCGAAGTTTGTACAAAATATATGGTGGAACCTCACCCTTTAACTATAGAATATAATTTTTATAATGGTTGGGGAAGGTATGATGAATGTTTTTCTTTTATACCTATTGATAAGAATTTTTCTTCATCTGATATGCAGGATGCTAAAATTGATATCTTACATGAAGAGTCTACAACTCTTGTACAGTCAAAGAATCACATGTCTTCTAAAGACACGATAAAATATCATCCCTTAGATTTAGAAGATAATTATTATAATGGATGGGGCATGTATGGTGAAACATTATTTTCTCATACTTACACTGATAAAATTTTTGTTTTACTTGATATGCAGGATGTTGAAACTTCTATTTCAAAAGAGGATTTCATAATTCCTACACAATCATAAAATGACATGCCAATTGTAAAAATAGAGAAGGTTCCAAAAATTGAATCACTTTGAAGATGAATTTAATCAACACAACACAACAAAACAAGGATATTAGAAAACCCTTAGGTAATAAGACAAAAATCTGATGACAAAATATTTATAAAATGGTATGTAAAATTCTTATGCATGCTTAGAATCAGATGGATGAATAACCTTGATTCCCCATCAGGATAACACTCAAAAATTTTCTCAAATTTCAAGTGGGTCCCCAATTTTTTTTGGGACCGTTGTGAAGGACGTCACAACAGATCTCTATCTATAGGAGAACTCCTTTCTCTTTTGCTCTAGCTAGTGATATTCTATAAGAACTACTACCTCCACTACACTAGCTTATGGATCTCTATCAACTGAAGACTCTTGTTACCACTCAAAAGACCTATCCTCACTGCCTTGGCTAATGGATACCTATCCATTAGAAACTATTGTCATATATACTTTACCAAATCCAAAGCTTTGTCTCAAATCTGCACTAAACACAGTCCTTTGGTCTAGTATAAATTTGCTCAATATTTATCTCTAGTCTGGCATAAACCTGTCCTCAAATATACACCAAAATCTGTCTGCAACTCTATCTTCAAACTCTATCCTCAAATATATATTGTAAGCTTCCATAAAATATCACACCAATGTATCCACAAGTTTTCTCAAAGACTTACCTCAAATATACTAAACAAGTCCTCACTAGAACTTGTCCAATCTATTTTCAATATTTGTCCTCAAATCTTTATTGTAAGCTTCCACAAAATCTCACACAAATCTATCCACAAGTCTTCTCAAATACTTACCTCAAATCTACTCAACAAGTCCTCACTAGAAATTTTGCAATATCATAGAAACATGTAGAGAATTTTTAGAGAATCAATATGCTTCACATTCACCACAATACTCAATCACTTACAATATTTATTTTTACCATAGAAATGTATAGATAATTGTTAGAGACTCATTATGCTTCAATTCACCACAACACTCAACCTATTTCTCAAATCAATTTATAATATAGAATAATTTGTTTCACATAACTTGAACTATCACTTAAACACATCCGCTCAACTAATCTCAATCACTTTCACTCAACCTATATTTTAAACAACAATGCTTATCAAGTAAACCTCACATAACAATGATACTCTTGATCTTTGCAAACCCTAGTTCAAGTTCTTCACTCAATCAATCACTTCAACAACAATGCTAATCAAAAAATTATTTTCACTCCAACTTAGCATTCACAACATTCAATAATCACTCACTAGGAAGATGTGCCCATACATTTTTGTTTGATGTAGTAGTGACCTTCAAAACCTATCTCAATCACAATTTTATTCTTTTCGAATTTCAATGGTTAGATGACAAAATATCACACTAACACTCTCTCAAAATATTTCCTGAATTATAAAATAATCAAACTCAAATACACCTTATTACTCCTTGAAATTAGCAATCATCAAATCACACATAAAAATAATTACTCAATTGCTCCTTATAATCTCCAATTTTAATTAATAAATCTCCAAAAATTAACCTTTCAAAATAATATTTTTGTACCCTTTTATCTCCCTCAAAATACTCAATATCCAAATTAATTTAGGAAAAAATTAAACTTTATAACCATCAAAAATATTTTATTTTTCTCAACCTTAGCACATCCAAAATAATCAAGTGACCAACACAAATGACATTAGCTCATACCTTAATATTACCAAAAGGCCTCGATGGTTTTTGAATGCAATACCACTCCCTACTGAGTGTCTTATCAAGGTGCTAGCCCACATTGTGGGCTAAGTGCTTCCACGGGTAAGGGAAGGCACATGCATCCCTTTATCCCTTCATTTGATGCTACTCAAAAATAATAATTGCCCTCTCTTCCTTGCAAAATTAACCCGATGGGATTCAAACCCTACACGCCTTGCCTGCCACACAACTTAGCACTATCTACCATTTCCAACTGTGCTACACAACATTGTGTGAGGTAATATGAACCTCAATCCTATTTATTCACACTTGTACCATTGGAGACCTTTCAAAAACAAAAAAATTTGTGTCCTTTTTGTACATGATTCTTGGAGAATAGGAATCCGATCGGTAGCATTAGGGGATGTAAGGCAAAGGTATTTGCTACAATTTATACATGATGCTTCATCCCATAAAACATCAGTGCTATTAAATCGAATTTCAAATTCATTTTTTGACTTAGCCTTATAACCCTCTTTAGGGTTTATTAAATTAATTATAATTAAATTATAATTAACTTAAATAACATTGGAAGTTAATTAAATTAATTTATAATAAAATTATATTAATTAATTTATAATTAATTTAAATTTCCCTTTTTAATATTATAATAAAATATTATAATATTATTTGCTTGGGCCTCTTCTTTGCAGTTTGGACCACATATGACTATTTAGAACCAGATCTGACCAAACACTCATTTTTGTGTTGATTGCGGAACTGCTTCTCCTTGCACTTCTCACTAAAAGTGACTTTTGACATCAATGACCACTCACTCTTGACATCAATGACAACTCATATACTCAAAATGTCCAACAATATCCCCCTTTCTCATTGATGGCAACCCAATTATCTTTTCAAATTTCCTTAACCTTTTTTTGTCTTGCTCCCCCTAGGAAACTGCTTCCCCTGACTTCATGATCTATTCTTAAATTAAATATCTCCCCTTTGACATCAATGGCAAAGGGTCACCTTTGAGTCTCGAGGCTAATAATGATTCTCTTAGCTTAGCCCCTCCCCCACCTCCTCTTGAGGTGGTTAATTCTGCGGTGGTAGTATCACTCCCGCTTTTCTTCAAAGATACTCAAATGTCTCCTTTGAAAGTGGTTTAATGAATATGTATGCTATCTTCTCCTTTGTAGTAACATATTTCAATCTAACTTGTTTGTTCTTGATACTTGATTGAAAGTGGCTTATAAAATGATACTTTATTGAAATGTGCTGTGTCTTGGAGTGCATCATTGGATTATTTGAGATACTTATAGCACTTGTGTTATCACATATTATGGGAATAAGATGATCATGTTTTATCTTGAAGTCTTATAGAGTTCGCTTCATCCATAATACTTGTGTTCAATTGGCTACTACTACAATATATTTTGCTTCTACTGTATATAAGGATACTGAAGCCTATTTCTTACTCAGCCAAGAGACTAAACATTCTACAATAAATAATGCTCCTCCACTTGTGTTTTTTTTGTCATCAATACTGCCATTCCAATATGCATCTGTATACATTGTAAGTGTGAAACTATCACTTTTGGGATATGAGAGACAAAAATCCGTAGTCCCTTTTACATACCCTAAGAATTCTCATTATTGTTGCCACATGTGTTTCCTTAGGTGCTACCTAAAATATTACCACTAATACCACTCACTGCACTATGTCTAGTATTGTAGCTGTAACATACAACAAGCTGCCAATCATAGATCTATATAATCTTTGGTTTGCCTCTAGAGATTCATCATCCTTACTTAACTTGCATCCAGTAACCATGGGGGTACATACTGGTTTGCAATATTCTAAGCTAAATTTATTTAGCATCTCTTTTATATACTTGGTTTGTGAAAGAAATACTCCTTTCTCTAATTGTGAAATCTAAAGTCCAATAGAGAAGGACAACTCACCACGCATAGACATTTCAAATTCATTCTACATGTTCTTTGCAAATTCTTTACACATCTTATCATTGTTTCTCCCAAAAATAATGTCATCAATATAAACAACAACAATTAGTATATTATTCCCTTAATTTTTAATGTATAAATTATTGTCTGCTATTCCTTTTATGAATCCATGTTCCTGAAGATACTTATCCAATATCAAGCACCACACTCTAGGAGCCTACATTAAACCATACAGTGCATTTTTCAATATACATACATGATATGGTTTATCTATTAATATGAATCCCTCTGGTTTTTCAATATAGACTTCTTCTTCTATAACACCATTTAGAAATGTTGACTTAACATCCATCAGATATACCTTGAAGCTTTTAAAACTTGAGAAGGCTTAAAAAATTCTTATGGCTTCAAGTCGTGCAACTAGAGAAAATGTCTCATCAAAGTCAATTCCCTCTACCTGTGTATAACCTTTTCACACTAACCTTGCTTTATTCATGACTACTTGTTCATATTTATTTAACTTGTTTCTAAATACCCATTTTGTGTCGATCATATTTTTGTACTTTGGTCATGGAAAAAGTTCCCAAGTTTTGTTTTCTCTATCTAATCTAATTCCTCATCCATTTCCTTAATCTAGAACTCATATTCACTTACCTTATTAAATTCCTTTGGCTCAATCTTAGATAGCAAAGAAAATTTGCTTTTTGATATGGTGTCATTATCCTTCTTCTTGTCTATCTTTCATCTGGAACCCAATTATTAGATCTTTTGGATGATGCTTTTGTACATACCTGTATGGACTTTTAGGAAGAAGTCTTTGTGTTTATTCTTCTTCTTCTTCTTCATATGATTCCTCACAAAAATATTCTTCATATCTTCCATCTTCCTGATACACAATTTACTGAACTGGTTCTCTTGAATATATCTTGTCATCAATTGTTAAATTTATAATTTCTACAATAGTGTGTGTTCTCTTATTGAAACATCTATAAAATTTACTCTTAGTGAAATAACCACAAAAAATTCCCTCATCACATATTGAATCAAACTTGCCTAGGTTTTTATCTTCTCGTCTTATGTAGCACTTGCTTCCAAAAATATTGAAGTGTTTTACAGTGGTCGGTCTTCCTTTTCAAAGTTCATATGGCGTCTTGTGATGGTTTACCCTCATTTGAGCCCTAGTTATTATATATACTACTGTGTTGACTGCTTCTCTCCAAAATCCATTCAAAATTTTGGACTCATTTAATATAGCTCTAGCCATATTTTCAACGGTTATATTTTTCCTTTCAACTACTCCATTTTATTGAGGAGTTCTTGTGGCTGAGTATTCTCTCTTGATCCCATGTTGTTCACAAAAATCTAAAAATTCATTTGAGGTAAATTTTCCTCCTTTGTCAGAACTCAAAAACTTTATCCTCTTGCTAGTTTCATTTTCAACCAGTTCTTTAAATACTTTGAATTTTTTAAATGCTTTTGACTTATCTTTCAGGAAAGCTACCCAAACCATTATGGAGTAATCATATATAAACAATATGATGTAACTCTCATCCTGAATACTCTGTGTTCCGGTAGGACCACATATATTAGTATGTATTAGACTTAATGGCTCGGATAACATATATCCCTTTGACTTAAAACTTATTCTATTTTTCTCTTCATGTTGACAAGGTGCACAGATTGTGTTTTGTGGCCTTTTTAGCTTGGGTAAATCTTTGACATCTTGCTTATTACTAATGTTTACTATGTTGTCAAAATTCAAATGAACCAATCTTCTATGCCATAACCAAATATCATATTCTTGTGATAGAAAACACTTTTCCCCTATGATCCCATTAAGCATATAAAGGTTTTTTTGAGTTCTTCTTGCATTTGCAATGGTATTTCTAGTTTATATTTTCATTATATCATACCTATCTGGGTGAAATGTAACCATATGAGCTTGATCGCAAAGTTTATTTACACTCATCAGATTATGTTTTAACCCTTTGACATACAACACATTTTTTGTTCTTGTTTTCCCATTATCTAAACTTAGAGTTCCTCTTCCACCAATCATTGCTAATCCATTATCACCAAAACTTACTAATCCTCTATTGGTTTCTTTTAGTACAATGAATTTTTTTTATCTCTTGTCATGTGTCTAGATAAACAACTATCAAGATACCATTGTTATTCTTTATCCTGAGAATGAAGGGTTGTTTGAACTAACATTGATCTAGCCTTTACATTCCTCCTTTCCTCTTTCCTAGTTGTTGAAATTGCTTTTCTTTTACTAGTCTCGAGAAGTATCATTTTACACCATATAGCCTTGTGCCCAAAATTATTATATTTGTAACATATAATATCATTATCCATAAGAGGTGCAAAAGAATTGAAATTTCTATTGACATTGTTTCTTGGATAACAAATACAATGTACAACTCTATGACCATATTTGTTAACAAGAAAAACAATGACCATGGAAGAAATTATGTAACCTTTTTGGATGCCTTTGATATTGTAGTTGAGTGCTTCTCCCTTTTTGATTAACTCTTATCCAGGGTTCTTATTTGCTTTATTCATTTATGATGTCTTTTCCTCTTGAAGTATCATTTACTTGCCTATGTTTTTTTTAAGTTTCTGCTTCTTGAAGACTTGACTCCTCTTTCTATTTTACATACTCTATATCTTTTAGTACCTTGGTCCTTTCAAATTCATTCCTTAGATAAAAAATTTTTGCTTCTAATCTTTCATATTTTTTTTCTCTTGCTCTTAATAGGTCCGTCATATCCTACTCAATTTTATTTCCCTCTTCTACATTTATCTTGGGTTCTATGAGACTTTGTACAAGTTCCATCCTTGCTTCATCATCCTCTTGAATTTGTTCCTTCAAGCTTGAGTTCTTTTGTCTAATTCTTTCCAACTTTCTAAGAGAAATAAAGAATTTCTTTTTTATATCAAACATGGTTTCTTCTTCATTTTCTAAAGTCATGTGTGTTTCTGATGGATCCTCCTCCAAGTTGTTAGTATTTTCATAGAGATAACCGCTTTGATACCAATTGAATAACATGTGCTTATACTGAGAGGGGGATGAACAATATAAGATAAAAAAAATTATTTTCAATCCAAATGATAATATCAATGATATTAAAGTAGTAAACATTACACAAAGCATCACACACATGAGATACATGATTTAACATGGTTCACCCAATGTGGGCTACTCGACAGAGAAAATATTGCTCATAAAATTTTCTCAAATAAATTCTCTTCACAATCATTTCCCTATTGCAATGTTTATGGACCTTTGTCCAAAGGATACACAAATCCTCTAATTAATTTTGTGGATCGCTATTCACAAGAGAGTTTCTTTCTCCTATGCTCTGACTGATGATATTCTAGGAGAACTGCTACCTTCACTACACTGACTGATGGATATCTATCCATTGAATACTCTTGTCCCCACTCAAAAGACCTGTCCTCACTACCCTGGCTAATGGATCTCTATCTACTAGATACTATCGTCCTCTATACTTTTCCACTTCCAAAGCTCTGTCTCAAATATACACTAAACACAATCCTTTGGTCTAGTAAAAATATGCTCAATTTATATCTCTGGTCTGGAACAAACCTATCCTCAAATCTACACCAAAATTTGTCCTCAAATCTATCCTCAAATTTGTATTGTAAGCTTCCACAAAAGCTCACACCAATCTATCCACAAGTCTTCTCAAAGACTTGCCTCAAATATGCTCAACAAGTCCTCACTAGAACTTGTCCAATTTGTTCTCAATCTCTATCCTCAAATCTGTATTATCAACATCCACAAAAGCTCACATAAATCTATCCACAATTCTTCTCAAAGACTTACCTCAAATCTTCTCAACAAGTCCTCACTAGAACTTGTCCAATATTATAGAAACATATAGAGAATTATTAGAGACTCAATATGCTTCACATTCACCAAAATGCTCAATCACTTTCAATATTTCTTTTTACCACAAAAATGTATAGAGAATTGTTAAAGACTCAATATGCTTGAAATTCAGTACAACACTCAACCTCTTTCTCAAATCAATTTAGAATATAGAATAATTTGTTTCACAGAACTTAAACTATCACTTCAACACATCCACTCAACTAATCTCAATCACTTTCACTCAACCAGTATTTTCAACAACAATACTTATCATGTAATCCTCACATTACAATTATACTCATGATATTTTCAAACCCTAGTTCAAGTTCTTCACTCAATAAATCACTTCAATAACAATGCTAATCAAACAATCCTTTTCACTCCAACTTAGCATTCACAATATTCAATAATCACTCACTAGAAATATGTGCCCAAACCTTTTTGTTTTATGTAGTAGTGACCTTCAAAACTTGTCTCAATCACAATTTTCTTCTTTGCCAATTTCAATGGTTAGATGAAAAAATATCACACTAACACTCTCAAAATATTTCCTCAATTACAAAAATAATCAAACTCAAATACACCTTATTACTCCTTGAAATTAGAAATCATCAAATCACACATAAAAATAATTACTCAATTGCTCCTTATAATCTCCAATTTTAATTAATCAATCTCCAAAAATTAACCTTTCAAAATAATATTGTCATACCCTTTTATCTTTCTCAAAATACTCAATATCAAAATTTAGTCAGGCAAAAATTAAACTTTATAACCATAAAAAATATTTTATTTTTCTCAACCTTAGCACATATGAAATAATCAAGTGACCAACACAAATGACATCAACTCATACCTTAAAATTACCAAAAGTCCTCAGTGGATTTCAAACACGAGACCACTCCCCGCCGAGCACCTTATCAAGGTGCTAGCCCACCATGTGCGCTAAGCGCTTCCATAGGGAAGGGAAGGCACAAGCCTCTCTTTATCCCTTAATTCGGTGCTGCTCAAAAATAAAAACTGCCCTCTCTTCCTTGCAAAATGAACCTTATGGTATTAGAACCCTACATGCCTTGCCTGCCACATGACTTAGCACTATCCACTATTGACAACTATGCTACACAGTGTTGTGTGAGGTAAGAGGAGCCTCACTCCTATTTATTCATGCTTCTATATTTGTAGACCTTTCAAACATGAAAAACTTTATTTCCTTTTTGCCCACGATTCTTGGAGCATAGGAATTTGATCGATAGCATTGGGGGATGTAAGGCAAAGGTCTTTGCCATGATTTGTACATGTTGCTTCATGCCATAAAATATCGACACTATTAAATTGAATTTCAAATTAAATTTTTGACTTAGCCTTATAACCCTCTTTAGGATTTATTAAATTAATAAAAATTAATTTATAATTAAATTAAAATTAAATTATAATTAACTTAAATAAATTTGGAAGTTAATTAAATTAATTTATAATAAAATTATATTAATTAATTTATAATTAATTTAAATTTTCCTTTTTTATATTATAATAAAATATTATAATATTATTTGCTTGGGCCTCTTCTTTGCACTTTGGACTACATATGAATATCTGGAACTAGATTTGGGTAAACTCTCCTTTTTGCACTGATTGTAGAACTACTTCTCCTTGCACTGCTCACTGAAAATGACTTTTGATATCAATGACCACTCACTATTGACATCAATGACAACTCATCTACTCAAAATGTCCAACAATCTCCCCCATTGTCATTGATGGAAACCCAATTACTTTTTCAAATTTCTTTAACCTTTTTTTGTCCTGCTTCCCTTGGGAAATTGCTCCCCCTGATTTAATTCTCTCTTATTAAATCAAATCTCTCCCCCTTACTCAAATCTCTCCCCCTTTGATATCAATGGCAAAGGGTCACCTTTGGGGCTTGGGGCTAAGAATGAGTCTCTTAGATTAGCCTCTCCTCCACCTTCGCTTGAGGTGCTTAATTCTAAGGTGGGATTATTACTTCAATTTTTCTCGAAGATACTCAAATGTCTCCTTTGAAATTGCATTAGCGAATATGTATGTTATCTACTCCTTTACAGTAATATATTACACTATGACTTGTTTATCTGTCACTTGTTCTCTCAAAAAGTGATACTTGATCAGAATGTGCTTTGTCTTAGAGTGCATCACTGGATACTTTGAGATGCTTATAGCACTTGTGTTATCACATAATATAGGAATAGGATGATCATGTTTTATCTTGAAGTCTTCTAGAGTTTGTTTCTGATGAGCAAGGTGCAGCAATAGTATTGTCATTATTGTCAATACAGTCAGACAGATTGGTTGATGCAGTGGATAGGATTTAAGAGGTTCTTTAGAGTATGTACAGTGATTTTCCAAAATATCGAAGTGGCCCATATACTAAAAATCAAAATAAAATCACAAGGAAGAAAACTGTCGTGATATCGCGACATGTTGAGCAAGAAAGAAAACTGTCGCGATATCGCGACATGTTGAGCAAGAAAGAAAAATTGTCGAGATATTGCGACATGTTGAGAAGAAATAAAATCTATCATGATTTCGTGACATGTTTGGAGAGAAAGCGCAAGCAAGCAAAACTGTCACGATTTTGCGACATGTTCAGAGAGAAAGCGCAAGCAAGCAAAACTATCATGATTTCGTGACATGTTCGGAGAGAAAGCGCAAGCAAGCAAAACTATCATGATTTCATGACATGTTCGGAGAGAAAGCGCAAGCAAGAAAAACTGTCATGATTTCGTGACATGTTCGGAGAGAAAGCGCAAGCAAGCAAAACTGTCACGATTTCACGACATGTTGGAAGAGAGAAAGACAAGTAGAAAAAGTGTCATGATTTCGTGACATATTGCAAGAGAGATAGTACGAAAGAAAAAGTGTCACAATTTCGTGACATGTTGGAAGAGAGAAAGGCAAGTAGAAAAAGTGTCACGATTTCATGACATATTGCAAGAGAGATAGTACAGAAGAAAAAGTGTTGCAATTTCGTGACATGTTGGAAGAGAGAATGGCAAGTAGAAAAAGTGTCGTGATTTTACGACATATTGCAAGAGAGAGAGTCTGAAAGAAAAAGTGTCGCGATTTCACGACATATTGCAAGAGATATTGTACAGAAGAAAAAGTGTCATGATTTTGCGACATAATGCAAGAGACAGAGTCCGAAAGAAAAAGTGTTGCGATTGCGTGACATATTGCAAGAGAGATTGTATGGAAGAAAAAGTTTCATGATTTCATGACATAATGCAAGAGAGAGAGTCCGAAAGAAAAAGTGTCATGATTTCGTGACATATTGCAAGAGAGATTGTACGAAAGAAAAAGTGTCACGATTTTGTGACATAATGCAAGAGAGAGAGTTCGATATAAAAAATGTCGCGATATCACGACATGTCATGTTTTTGTGACCTGAAGGCAAGAGAAAGATTAAAGGAGAAAAAGTTTCACGATATCGTGACATGTCACGTTTTCGTGACCCGAAGGCAAGAGAAATAGCAAAGGAGAAAAAGTGTCATGATATCACGACATCTCTCGCTTTCACGACCCAAAGGCAAGAGGAAGAGTAAGGAGGTGAAAGTGTCAGATATCATGGCATGTTGTATTTTCGTGGGTTCAAACCAAGTAAAGTAGTAAGGAGGCAAAAGTTTCATGATATCACATGTGTTTTCGCGGGTTCAAATCAAGTAAAGTAGTAAGGAGGCGAAAGTGTCACGATATCGCGACATGTTGTGTTTTCATGTGTTCAAACCAAGTAAAGTAGCAAGTAGGCAAAAGCGTCATGATATCGTGACATGTGTTTTCATGGGTTTAGACCAAGTAAAGTAGCAAGGAGGTGAAAGTGTCACGATATCGCGACATGTTGTGTTTTTGTGGGTACAAGTCCTAGAAGAGGACAAAGAGGTAGAAGTGTCACGACTTTGTGATAGGTCATTTTGGTGTGAGCTAAGAAGAGAACCCAGCCAAAATAAGATATGTGATAGTTAACTGAAGTTATACAACAGTTACAATGGCTGTTGCAAAAGAAAATCATGCAGCTAAAATAAGAAGAGTTAACTGAAGTTAGTATGACAGTTACAGGTGTAGTTATAGAGAAAATCATGCAGCTAAAATAAGAACAGTGAACTAAAGTTCGAATGACAATTACAGGGCCAGTCACCAAGTGAAATCATCGAGCGACGGTTAAACTAAAAGTCATCAATCGAAGACCAAACAAAGAGCCGTAACTATTAATAGGATGCATGAGAGAATACTGTGTGATAAAGGAGTTACATATAGAAGTTTCTATTAATAAGTTGCATGCAAAAATATGGAAGTTAAAAATAGAGTCAGAACTTTGTTATAAAAGGAGGTATGCGTAGAGAATTAAAGTGTGACTAAAAAAGAGTGAAAGTGCTGCAAAAAGAAAGGTTGGAAGAGTGTCGTAAGAGAGCATTAAGCAGAGCCGTGAGAGTCATAAGAATGCAGTAAAAAGCATAACAAGAGGGTTGTAATAGGGCCATAAAAGTGTAGTAAGCAGAGCCTTAAGTGTGTGTGGTGTTTTGGTGAATAACGAGAGAGGTTGGGTTAGCAATAGACCAGTCAGGGTCTTGTATAAGCGAAGGCATTTTTATGTCAATCTTATAGTTTCAAAATTACAGTCCAAGTTTGTGCTTTGAATTAGGGGTTGGTGCTCCTTTCTGTTGGTGCAGATAAATTAGGGGTTGGTGCTCCTTTCTGTTGGTGCAAATAAATTAGGGGTTGGTGCTCCTTCCAATGGGTGTTGGTAAATTGATTGTAAAATTGGTATTTTGCAAAGGCTAGATTTGGATGGAAATCCAAACAGTCAATTTTTTAGGAGTAACCAAAACTGGTGAACCTCGGTTTATCTTGTGTTGTGTGATTCTCTCTTGTTATATGTGCTTTATGTGGTTTTAAGTTTTCATTGTTTTGGTTTTAAGAGTTGAAGTTTTTAAGTCCTAAAGAGCCACATTGATTCACCCTCCCTCTTAGTTTCATTGTGAGACTAACAATTGGTATCAGAGCCAAGTTATTGAATAAATCTTAACCAGCTAGGGTGATCTTGGATTAGTACGCAATGGCAGGTGGTGAAGGCTTCTCATCAAACAAAGCACCATTGTTGGACGAAAATAATTACACATTTTGGAAACTCAGGATGCAAACATATTTTTGTGCTTTGGGATACGACATTTTGGATTCAGTAGACAGTGGATACACAATACCCACAACTCCTTCAACCGATGTTGCCGATAAGAAACTGTTTGAGAATAACTCTAAAGCAAAGAATGCTATAATGTGCGATTTAGTGGACAACAAACTGATAAATATTATGAGTTGTAAAATGGAAAAATATATGTGGGACAAACTAAGAAGCATTCATGAAGGAGGTGGCAAGATCAATGAGGCCAAGTTACAAACGCATTGAGCTCAGTTCGAAGCATTAAAGATGAATGATGATGAGAACATAGAGGCATACATGCTGAGAGTTAATGGAATCATTAATGCAATTAGAGGACTCGATGAGGAAATGGAATATGTTGTCGTCGTGAAAAAGGTACTAAGATCTCTTCCCCAAAGATTTGATTCTAAATTCTTAGCAATAGAAGAAGCTAAAGATCTAAATACTTTTAGTATGGATGATATGCATGGTTCTTTGACTGCATATGAGATGAGAATAGGAAAAACTAAACCCACAGACATAGAAGCTTCTTTTAAAGCACATAAAAACATAAAAGCAAAACAAGAATCTGAGGAATAAGAGACATCAGATGAAATGTGTAGACACCAAAATAGCACCAATCCGATTATGTGACAACAAGCGTTGATCGCATTGACACAAAAAACCACTATGGTAGCCTCCAGAGGTCAAACAATGGTCCTAACCACTATCAAAAGTAGTTTGGAAGGTCAAAGGTCAATTTGGCACCTTTTTGGCACCTTGCTCCCTACTTGTCCCACCCTGGGACAAATACAAACTGTCATTCATCCCATCCAGGGACGAATATCAACATTCACCCCAGGGTGAGGCAAATAGAAGGTTTGACTGGCAAAAAAAGTCAAACCTCGGCAACTTTGCCAGTTAACTGAGGCTTTAGGCCATGCAATTGCAAGGAATATCTTTTATTAAAGAAGAGAAACTTTAGTCATGCATGTCTTTATTTTAGAGACCTCATGCAAGGAGATTCTAAATCAGGGAACTAGCTTTTCTCTGAAAATAGGACAGTTAACTCAAGTAGCGCCCTCGCATGCACAATTCAAACAAGGAGACCCTAAGGTCTCTAAATTGGGGAGTTTTCCCACACAAAATATATACAAAGAAGGAGCATTTGAGCAACGAAGTGCTGCCAATTTACATACCTACTTGCGATTTGTGCTTTTACATCCTTAATCTCTCATTCGAAAGGGAGGTTATTGGGTGACTATTAGAAGCGTGAATCCGGACCCAAAACCTTATTTTTGACCACAAAAAATCCCAAAATTTGTTTAAAACACCCCATAACCAGTTTTGGACCCATCCCAAGTGGATTGGTGTCGAAACAGTGCCTCAAATGGTGGGCGTCTTGCCCCTGGGTGCTCCCCAATCTGTCACAGTAAAATTCGCCCCATCCCGGGATGAATAGAAATCTGTGATATATTTCTTTTGTTTTTATTTTGCATTTGATTCTAAATAGTTTAAATAGGTTACAGTTCAAATTTCATTTCATTTGGAGCAATTTTGATTAGGTTTTTGTTATTTCTCGCCTTTACTAACTTGCATATGGCACCAGAAAAATTTGGGTGATAGGAGAAACATTGGAGGAATATGACCTTCTGGGTCTTCCCAAAACACCCCCAATTAGCTAACCCCAATTTTGTAGGTCATTTGGAGCTTCCAGGATAGGACATTGAAGAGGGTGCTTTCTGACAGGTTATTGTAGGTCTATTCGTCCCACCCTAGAGAAAATACAAATTTGTGAGGAATTTCCAGACTGTTCTTTTTGCAGTGGTCTTCTATTAACATATTTATGCTACTATGAAATTTTTAGGTCAATCTGAAGTCATTTCATTATCGTTTTAATATTTTCATGCATTTACTGACAGTAGGCCTTGGGAAATACATGCTTCATTATGTCCGCAGGTGCTACTAATATTTTCTATTTCTTTGAACATAGGTTTCCAATAGTAGAGGAGTAAGAAAGAGTAAAGAATCATATACGTAAGCGACGATGACATTTTTCTCTGCCCATATTACATGTGGGCACGTGGAAGAAGGATTGTGATCCATGGATGTTGTGATAAGAAACACATTTGACGCTCCTATCCCCTAAAAAGGAAGGAAATGTATTGTAACACATTTTGAAAAGCATATCAATAAAGAGATCATGATATTTCATATTGCTTTTATCTTGTGTCAATTTGCATATGTCATTTCTTTTTCTTTCTTGTGGCATATTCCTTTTTGTTTTCGTATCCTCGTGCTTTCAAAATGGAAGCAAACTTTGTTCGAAAACTAAAAATGGGAAAAGGAAAATATAGAGGAAAGTTACCGTTTAAATTTTTCAATTGTGGAGGCATTGGGCATCTTGCAGCTAAATGTCCACTTAATTAGAAGAACATAAGTGATAAAGCATCGCACCAAGAAAGAAGTGACTGGAAGAACAAAACAAATTTCAAAAAAGGCAACTTCAAGAAGAAAATTTTCATCTCCAAGAATGTCAGTTCATCAGAAGATAGCTGTAGTGAGGATTCTAAAGAGGAAACAGGTGAAGTTCTTTATATGGCACTCAAAGAAGAAAAAATAGAAAAAGAACATGTGATGAAAACCAAGAGGTTGAAGTAGATCTAGAAGGTAAGTTGATCGCTGCACTTGAAGAGTTGGGTTTAGAAAGGAAAAAGAACAAAATACTGTCCAAGAAGTTGGAAGAATATGGGGATAATATTGAAGATCTCTTCTTACAAATTCATAAAGCTAATAAAATAGAAGAAGCATTGAAGTCATAGATCAATGAGAAAGAGATTGTTTGCTGCAAACAAGAAGAGAAGATTGTTTTATTGAGGAAACAACTAGAAGAGGCCAATACAAATCTTAAATTTGAGAAGAGCACAGAGTTGCTAGATAAAATGATAAGGCAACAAAGAAGCCCCATGTGCAAGCTTGGTCTTGGATGTGAAGCTGAACAACCTTCATATTCTAAATCTATAGAGAAGAAGAAATCCATTGCTGAAGGATCAAAGCAAGAAAAGCTTGAAGCTAAATCCTCAAAAGGAAGAAAATCTCAAAGGAGATCTACAGCAAAGCAACCACAACAAAAGAGGTTCTATCACTCTCACTTTATTCATAATAATGCTTTTAATGGCTATTGTTTTATATGCAACCATTATGGTCACAAGGCAATTTATTGTGGATTGAATAATAGATCAAAGAGTTATGCTAGTAGAAATACATCTGTTATTCCGGATGAACACCATGTGCAATGTTTTAAATGTAATGGTCATGGGCACATAGCAAGGTATTGTCCAAGAACTTTTGTATCTAATCTAAGGAAAGACAGTAGATTTCATCAGATGCAAATAATGCAACACAGACAGGGAAGAAATCATGTGCATCAAAGAAAGGAAAATAATCATCCATCAAGGATGTACAAGAGACAACCACCCAAGAGAAATGTTCAAGTTCATGAAAAAGTTCAAAATAGGGATGCAGTTGAAAACCTTCAGCCTAAGTTCAAGAAATATTGGAGAAATAAGTAAGAGCGAAAATCGTGTCTCCTTGGACTGAAGGAGATTACTCCTCAATTGCACTAAGCAGCTCCAGGTAGCACATCCTCAGGGGGAGAAATGTTAAAGTTTTATTTTAATGCTCCTATGTATTTGTGTGGTTATCTGAGGATGAAAGGAAAGTAGCTAGGGAGTTGTTGTATAGTTGTCAAAATGTGTTTCAGTTCATGTAGATGTTTATGTAGATAGTATCAAACTGATGTGCTTTAGTAGAACAACATGGTGAACAGCTAGGTTTTCGATGCAGTAGCTGATAGGCGTTATCTAAGATATAACATGTAGCACAGGTCAACATGTCATGGAAGCATAAGCTGGCAAGTGCTGGTTTTGAAGCTTGTAACATTTCCAATATACAGATAAAATAGAATCCATGCTATGAGTGGGAAGGCATGCATTTCTTAACCAAAAATACAACACATCGTTTGTTATAAGAGAGCATTAATTTTCTCTAAAGAAGTAGTAGTTATCAAAGATATGACAGAGTCAAATCAAACAGTGGCACTAGCACCCAATTGGTCAAGAGTGCAAATTGGCACATACAAGGCAAAGACATTGAGTAGCCCTGACATATGCCCTAGCAAGAAGCAGAATACCGAGTGTTGATGACTGCGTGCAGATTGAGGTTCCAATGCTAGATGTAACGGTCCACTATCAATACCTACGCAGGTGATGAAAACATTCATGGGAGCCATTAGAAACCAGAGACATTGAGCTGCAAAACTGATGCGAGGCAAATTCATCAGTCACGAAAGAGATGGTAGTCAAAAGGCTAAAGAAATTACGCGCAGGCTGCCTGGAGAGTAGTGAAAGCACGAGATTTCGGAAGCTTTTCAGAAAGAACAACTACTTAGATGCATTCAAATCAAAACAACGCCTAAGCCCTAAAACAAGAAATGCATTAAACGAAAGAGGCAAATAGATCGAAACGAGTTACAAGGATTTAGAGAGAAGTCACAGCCCTTTTATTAAACTTGTCAACCACGGTTACAAAATCGCCTCCTCCCTTTTTAGGGGCTAGGAGCGTTAAATGGATTCGGTTACAATCTTGGTAAGTGTTCTCCTTCCGCATGCCCACATGCAAAATGGACGGGCCAAAGTGTTGCCGCCGCTGTTGTTGGTAAATCCTCACTTCTTGTTGTTCCTCCTGCAATCAAAGAGACAGACAAAGCGTTAGTAGCACCTGTGATAAGAAGGAAAATTCATGCTTTGAAATTGATAAAAGATGCATACGAACAGCTATCTGAAACAGTGAATAAAGTAAACCTAAATGACCTAAAAACTTGACAAAAGACAGAAGACATCACCAGAGGGCCACTGCCATTGAAACAGTCGGCCAATCTGCTCTCGACTGGAATTCGTCCCTGGGCAGGACGAATTCTACTGTTATTCGTCCCTGGGTGAGACGAATTCCACTGTGTTAAAGCGCCGAGTTGCTGCCGCTCCAATGTCGAACCTCGGGACCTCCAAAACACCTGCAAACAGAGGGGTTATGTAATTGGGGCCATTTTGGGACGACCCAGATGGTCGGATTCTCCCAATTTGGCCTCTATCCTCGGGAATTCAATGTCGCTACCTGCAAGTTAGAAGGAACACAAAGCGACAAAAAGCATGGTGAAATCTAATCAAAACATCATGGAAATATAGCTATGAGTTAATTAAACCGAATAAAATGAAATGCAACATGAACTAGTATTCTAGAATGCTTTTAGAACAAAACTTCGAAAATGCGGGGGTGCCCAAGTGGGCCTCCCACCGTTGGCACTTGATTTCGGCGCCAATCCACTAGGGATGGGCCCAAAACCTCTTAGGATTGGGGTGTCGGCAAATTGGTGGTATAAGGTGGTCAAATGTTGGATTTGGGTTGAATTCACGCTTCCAAAAGCCACCCAATAACCTCCCTTGCGAAAGAGATTAGTGGATGTGAGAAGGTGAATCGAAAAGGTGCAAATGTGGGTGTTCAATTGGACAGCACTTCGTTGCTTGAAATCGCCTCCAATCTTTTCTTTTTGGGGTGGGAAAGGCCACCATTTTATAGACCCATGGGGTCTCTTTGGAGGGGCATGCAGGGATGCCATGTGGCGGCCATGCCTTCCCAAAGGGGAGGAGACTCCTCCCTGACTTGGGCTTCCATGACTGCCCTTGTGACAGTCCATCAACTGCCAACCTACCCACCTGCACGCGCATGCATGGAAGGGGGCAATAATTGACTGTCCTTGGCTGCCACTTGGCGGCATTTTTCTTTTTGCCCGTTTAACCTGGAATTCGTCCTGACCAGAGACGATTTCAGAATTCGTCCCTGGGTGAGACGAATCCCAGTTAGTATTCGTCCCTGGGTGAGACGAATACTGGACAAAGTGCCTAAATGTGCCAAATTGCTTCTTGACCTTACAAAATTGCTATGAAAGTGGTTAGGACCACTGTTTGACCTCTGAGGGCTGCCCTGGGGGCTGTGTTTGTCAAAGCGATCAGTGTTTGCAGTCACATAATCGGATTGGTGCTGTTTTGGTGTCTACAGATGCCCCTTTTTGGGATGCGCTGTGCATGGCGCAGTGCCGAGCAAAAATAGATAACCAAAGCACTAATGATTAGGGTTTCTTGGTAACCTAACCAACTTTTGATGCCCCAAGCATGGAAAGGGCATGCATTCTTGAATCCTTGCTTCTGACGAGCTAAGGAATTTGATTTCAAGTATTAACCTATTTTGGTGAGGTGTGACTTGAGCTTGGACATTGATCGGTCATGATTAGGCAAAGGGCGCAACCTTTTGTCCACAGGGGAACCTTGTGTTCATGATTCACGAATGCCAAGTGTTTGATCAATTTGATTGTTGCTTGTTTACTGCCCCAAGCGGGAGCGTAATTGTCTTTGTCAATGATTCTTTGAATGCATGTCGTTTTCCTTAATTGGGTGTGTGCTTGTTGATTGGTGACTAAGTGTGACTACCCCCTCAAGCGACGAATCGATGAGGGAATGACCTTCGTGAGAAAAGCGACGAGTCGCTTGACCCAAGATGACTTGTGCAAGGGTGCCTTTAGATGGTTTATCGTTAAGCATGTGCAATTTTTCCAACATTTGGACCTATTTTTGGTGGGTGTTAACCCTTTTTGCGACGCTATCTGGAGCTGAAATTGGCAAAAATCCATCTTCCCATGGAGCGGTCCGGCTAAAGTAGCCTTCTTAGGGAGTAGGATAATGACAATTTATGACCCCAACGTCTATTTTGTATGCCCGGGATGTCAAGTGCAACAACACTCTTATCGGGCAAATTTATTGTTGGTTTTTAGTGCATTTTTGTTCATTTTTTGATGTTTTTGAAGTTTTTGGCCTGAATTCGTCCCAGGGTGGGACGAATTCCAGCTGTAGAATTCGTCCCTGGGTGGGACGAGCGCTAACCAGAGCGCTCATCCCAGTCAAGGATGAATTCCAGCTCAAAAGGCCTATTTAAGGGCCAAAACTTGAATTTGGGCTCATTTGTGTCAAATTTTTCTTGCGATTTTGGAGCTCTGGGAGGAGGAGGTAATTCTGCGAAGCGAAGCGCTGCTGAAATTTTCCCTGCCATCATGAGTGCACAAACTGGTTCGAGCGGCGGAGCCGAAGCGAAACCTGTAAGTGCCTCCTAGAGTTTATTTTTGTTTTTAAAGCTGTAAGTTTGTTGTTTTTTTGTACAGTTTTCTTTTTCTATGATTTTAATTAATTTTTTTGTTGAATTATTTTCTTTTGCAGGTTAGGAGCCGGTACCGTGTACCTGCTACTTTTATTGAGGCATGGGGAGCACTGTCTGATGATGACTGGGAATGGCTTGATGCCCTTGGGCTCAAGCAGGTGGCTCGACTGGAGCCTGTGGTCCCGGATCAGGCCTATCTGACGGCCTTGATCAAGCTTTGGGATCCGCGGACCAACACCTTCCATATCCCGACAGGGGAGATGACTGTGACTCTAGAGGATGTCTATCGGTTGCTTCGGATTTTGATAGATGGACTACCTATCAGGACATCACCGCGTGATCAGCGGACTGCTGTGCTGACGAGATGCTTTGGGCATGGGGAGCGGCTGGGTGTAGCGAACCCAGTGGAGACAACCGAGGTGGACTGCCAGGCTGGCGGGATTTTGGTTGGATGGTGGCAGGAGAGGGGGGTGTTAGGAGTGAGGCACGCATTCTTGATGGGCCTCATTTCTAACATGCTACTACCTGACTCGTCAGGCGCGAGGTTCCCGTGGAACCTGCTGGATTTGGTGTGGCAGTTGGTAGAGTGCCCGATAGAGGCACCATTGATTTTGAGATGGGGACAGACACTGTTGGCACAGCTCTACGGGGAGCTGTACGGGGTCCGCTGTCGAAGGAAAGGGGGTCAGCTGTAGTTATCTGCTGCAGTGCTGGGGTTGGCAGCACATAGCAGTTGAGAGGCCGACCGGGTTACCATGGATGACTCGGGCGGTGATGGAGGATGAGGAGATAGGCTATGCAGCTTTGTGGCGGCGGTCTACGGAGCAGGGGCAGAGTCGGCGATGGGCAGGTGCTGTAGAGCACTATACTGATGCCTTCTCTCGGCTCACTCCTGGGGATGTGGTTTGGCACCCTTATCGGGACTGTCTAGCCTGGCCGGAGGCTGGAGAGTGGCTCCGACGGGTACGCAGGGAGCGGTGGTTGATCGGGCGGCACGGGACCGAGCATGAGTTATTCTCGTATAGTCGGGTTACACGACAGTTTGGGGTGCGCCAGGGGTTGCTTGGTGAGCCCGTGGTCTATCGACACTGGGGAGATGAGAGGGCTCTAGATCCACCGGTCACCGTGCCATTGGGCGAGGAGTCAGATGCGGTGATTGATGTCCCGGACGTAGATGACGTCGGGACTACCACTGAGTATGACTCGTGGTGGGTGCTGCGGTGATGGAGAGGGGAGGGGCCACTAGGAGGCGCAGAGGCGGTAGTGGAGGGTGCTGAGGCAGCAGGGGATGATTGGGGAGGTCCGTTGGATGATGCGGACATGGTGGATGTGGGGGATGAGGATGTAGATTTGGGCGCTCCGGATCAGCCGGACATGCAGGATGTGGAGGAGCAGTGGGAGCCAGAGCAGGCTGCTGTTCTAGAGAGTCCTGTACGTCAGGCAGATACAGAGGAGATGGAGTCTGAGATACGCGCTGAAAATGCATGACTGACAGAGCTGCTATGGATACGGGATCTGGAGTTGGGGGACGCGCTGCGGGAGAGGGATCTCCTACGGGCCCAGCTAGCAGAGCGGGATAGGGTTCTGGCACAGCGTGATGATGCGGTATCTTACTACCATCGATGGGAGGCAGAGTGGTTCCGACACCGGCTAGACTTGGAGAGGGAGGTCATCCGCCTTGGTGGGCGGCTACCTGAGCCCTCGGGCAGTGGATCTTCACGTCGGACGAGGGATAGTGTGACTGAGCAGTCAGCATCATCTCGTCGCAGGCGATTGGATGAGGGAGGCGGTAGCAGGCGTGATGCGGGGGCTAGTAGTAGCCGCCCTACAGGGTCCCAGAGGACCCACACCATGGGGGGTAGTTCCCGTCGCACCGATCCTGCGTGATCATGGTGGTCGACGCCTTAGGTTGGGTTTTGTTATATGATTGCGGGGTCTGAGGACCAGTTTTGTAGCCTACGGGCATTTTTTTTTGACGATATATATATATATATACCGGTTTTATTTTGGTTGTGTACATGTGATGATTTGATTTTTGTTATGCATGATGGCTAATGACTATGGATGTATGCATGTTTATTTATTTTGATGAATGCAGATGTTATGATGAATGCAAATGTTTTTTATTTTTATGTGATATGCAAAATGGATGAATGGAATTTTGTGATGATTGGTTATGGCACCATAGACTGTTTAAGACGCTCTTTATTTCGCTTTTAGGCGATTGCTATGATGTATGACTCTTGTATGTATACATGTGGTTTTCTCTTTTTGTATTTTTTGATGGTATTGTAAGGATGAAAAGTAGCGCAGTTGGTTTAGAAATGTAGCTAAGGTTTTCTGAGACTCAGACGGTTTTAACTCACTAGCCACGATTGTACTTTATCTTACAAGACTTTTGAACAAGGTATGAATCGGACTTGTTTTTGACCAAGTTATTTCACATCCCTGTGTGTGCAATTGAGTTCATTTATGTGGTATTTGTCAGGATACCGCCAGTGCCAGATGGGCTTTCAACCGAACCTGTACTGAGGATCACCTAATTAGCTCCACTAACTCCTTTGTTGTATGTAGTTAGATTAGTCTGCGGTGTTATCCAGGATGCCATAAGCTAGCTCATCCACATGCAAATATTGATCTATACACAAGTTAATGTGATAGATATATCGTCATGCGAGAAGTTTACCGCCAGTGACCGATAGGCTATCAACCAAACCGGTACTGAGGCTTGCCTCATGACCTTTTAGAATGTTGAGAGTTCCAGGGATTCAAGTTCAACTCCCTTCTTTTCTTCAATTGTATTGGGATACTTGCTCGTTTGTAGTGATAAGATCACTGTTTATTTTGATTTGTTTTTCTTTTGAGCAAGGGATTGGGGATATGGAGTGACGATAATCACTATTGTTTGTGCTTTTTGATGTGTGCACTGTAGGATGTCAAATTTTGGAGTTTTGACATTTTTGCAAATTTTTGATGTTTTGCAACTATTGAGAACTTAGGGATTCTTAGGGAATTGGGTAGGGAGGATGCTTGTCCTTTTGCCAACTCTCGACATTCTTGGGGTCATTCGCACGGGGGATGAGCAAGATAACCGTTTCGCTTATGGTGACCTGGATTACTGTGCAGGTTTCATCTTTCGTTCACACAACTTAGGAATTGTTTTATGTGTTTTAATTTGTGTTGGGATGTTACGTAACAAGGTGTATTTCAAGTATGACTCTACCTTCGTAAAATCTGTCTGACTTGATACATTACATGGCTAAAGAGCAAAATGATGACCGAATCACGAAAACTCTTGATACATTAAAAGACCACTGACTCTAGTGTGGTAAAAGCAATGCATGGTGTTTTTGTTGTTTTTGTAAAATGGAACAATGTGGAACAAGATGGACTAGCAGAGCAATTACAGCCTATGGTGCCTTTGACCTATACGACCACAAATATGCAATGTATGGATGTAATGGTTTGATGCAGCTATGTATTTTTGTATTTTTGATGGATTGATTTTTGTGAATATGAAGATGAAGTGCGAGAAGAACTCTCTATTGATGAATTTGAGTATGCCTAGAAATGAGATGCAAATTTTTGTTGTTTTTGATGATTTTTGTTGTTTTTGAATTTTCTTGATTTTTGACCAAGCGATTGTGGAAATCCTTGGAGCATTTTGGGATTGACCAAGCGATTTCAAGAATCCTTGGAGCCTTTTTGGGATTGACCAAGCGATTTCAAGAATCCTTGGAGCCTTTTGGGATTGACCAAGCGATTTCAAGAATCCTTGGAGCCTTTTGGGATTGACCAAGCGATTTTAAGAATCCTTGGAGCATTTTGGGATATAGCTCTCTTAGATATGAAATGGTCGCAAATGACTGATATTCAAGGGTTCTTTTTCCTTGATACCGTCAAGAGAAGCTAGCCGGTATGTCCCGGGTCCTATTTTGCTATCAATGACATATGGACCTAACCAATTTGCCGCAAACTTGTCCCTTAGGTGGGATGGCAAACTGGAATTTTGTTGGTTTTCCTTCAAAACCAAATCACCAACCCGAAAGTCCCTCAGGTGAACTTTCATGTTGTAAGCTTTCTTAAGTCGCTCTTGATAAATACGTAAATGCTCGAGAGCATTAACGCGTCGTTCATCAAGCAACGTAAGCTGGTCTAACCGGGCTTGCCGCGCAGAGTCATCATCGATGAACTCCTGCATTGATATGCGTAGGGAAGGAATCTCCAACTCTAGAGGCATGACTGCCTCGGAGCCATACACGAGCAAAAATGGAGTGGCCCCAGTGGGTGTCCGAATGCTAGTGCGATAGGCCCATAGGGCAAGTGGGATTTGAATGTGCCAATCCTTATGACTGTCTGCGATGGTCTTTTTAAGGATGGCAACTAGCATTTTGTTTGACGCCTCTGCTTGCCCATTCGCCTGCGGATAATAGGGAGTTGAAAAGTCTGTGTTGAATCTTGTACTTTGTGGTCAAAGCACGCACGTCTTTGTTCTTGAAAGGCGTCCCATTATCCGAGACTATTTTGGATGGAATACCAAAATGACATATGATGTTATGCAAAATGAACTCCGCAATGCGGGGTCCTGTCGTAGAGGTAAGCGGAATTGCTTCCACCCATTTGGTAAAATATTCTGTGGCCGTTATGATAAACGTGTGACGGCCTGACGACGCAGGGGAGATCTTTCCAATTAGATCGAAGCCCCACTATGAGAATGGCCAAGCAGATTGGACTGTCTGCAAGGCCTGAGAAGGTACGTGCATCAAATTGGCATGATGTTGACACTTCACGCACTTCTTGACATAGGTGCAACAATCTCGCTCTAAAGATGGCCAATAATAGCCCATGCGAAGAATGCGCTTTGCAATGGCCATACCACTCAAGTGGCCACCACATGTACCATCGTGCGCTTGGGCGATCGCCCAAGTGGACTCTTGTTGGTCCAAGCAACGAAGGAGGATTCCTTCGTAGGCTGCGACGATACAAAATGTCTCCTATCAAGACATACTTAGCCGCTTTCTGCTTGAGTGCTCGTTTTGCGGCATGAGTCAATCCAAGTGGGAGATTACCTAACTTGAGGTAGTCTCGGATGGGTAAATACCAGTCCTGTTGATCAAAAACCTCGACAGTATGAACAACCAATCCCTCTTGAAGTTCATCCCTAGCAAACGCTGAATGGGATAGAACTTGTAAGAATAGCATTGTGTTGCTATTAATGGGAGTAGGGGAGAACAAGGACCCCCAGTTGGCACGTTTTAGACGATCTCGGATTCGAGAGAACTTATCCGAGGATGGTTCAATCTGGATCATGTGGATTCCTGGCGTCAAGTCTGAACTTGCACGCTCCATCACGGATTGCGATAAGGTTTTGACTTGAATGGTTGTCATATCACCGGAAAGGTCTTGCGGAATTAGTGACCCCAAGGAGGCAGGAGGCCATTGTGTCCCATAAATGATTCGATGATCGAGGGAGTGCCTCGATGTCATACCACTCAAGTTTTGCCAAGAATTTGTCCACGAGGGCTTTATAAGCTTGTAGGATTGGGCATTTGCATTGATATACCCCTTTGACTTGATTGACTATTAACAGCGAATCACCAAAGATATTCAATCATTTGATGTTCATGGCGATTGTTGTCTGAAGACCTAGGAGCAAGGCTTCATACTCTGCATTGTTATTGGTGCATGAGAAGTTTAATTTAAATGACAGGGGCATTGGAGCACCCTACGGTGTGAAGAATACAATTCCCGTGCCACCACCTTGCTCACATTTAGAACCATCGAAGAATAGGGTTATGTCGGCCTGTGACTCAGGCTCATCAGAATCTGGCGATTCTGAGACATGGAAGACCCCATCATCGGGTAGTTCTATGACCAGAGGCTGATCGTCTTCAAGAGGAGCCTCTGCTAGTTGATCGGCTATGACTTGTCCTTTGATAGATTTTTGTCCAATAAACTCTATGTCAAATTCCGTCAACAACATGATCCATTTCGCCGTGCGACTACTATGATAAGTACGACTCATCATGTATCGCAATGGATTCTCCTTAGACACAACATACGTAGTGTTGCTCAGCATGTAGTGGCGTAGCTTTTTGGTAGCAAACACCACTGCCAAGCAGAGTTTCTCAACGTATGCATAGTTAAGTTCATAACTGACTAGGGTGCGGCTAAGATAGTAAGTAGCCTGTTCCTTGTGAAGTTCATTCTTCTGGGCTAGCATGGCGCCCAGTGCCACCTCAGTAGCTGAGATGTATAAGTAGAATGGCACTCCTGGTCTAGGTGGTGCCAATACTGGCGGTGAAACCAGGTATTGTTTGATCTCGTCAAAGGCTGACTGGCACTCGTCATCCCAATGAAATGTAACCCCCTTGTGCAATAATTTGTTCATGGGTCGGCATTTGTCAGATAATTGCGCTATGAAGCGTTTAATCGACGCGACCTTTCCCTGCAGACTTTTGAGCTGCTTGATTGTAGTTGGGGGAACCATTTCAAGGATTGCCTTGACTTTCTTTGGGTCCACCTCGATTCCTCGCTTTGAGACTATGAAACCCAAGAGTTTTCCAGGATGTGACGCCAAAGACGCACTTCTTGGGGTTTAGTCTAACTTTATGTTCCATGAGGCGATCGAGGATCTTGCTTAAGTCACCGATATGATTTGAGCGCAAGAGAGACTTGGCTAACAAATCATCCATGTAATCTTCCAAAGTTTTGTGCATGTAATCATGGAAGATATATGTCATGGCACGTTGGTAGGTAGCGCCAGCATTTTTAAGGCCAAAAGGCATGACCTTATAACAAAATGTCCCCCAAGGCGTTGTGAACGCCGTTTTTAGTTGGTCTTCAGGATTGATACGAATTTGATTGTATCCTGAGAAACCATCCATTAGGGAGAGCATTTCATGACCTGCTGTAGCGTCTACCAACGCGTCGATGCTCGGCAAGGGGAAATCATCCTTAGGACTCGCTTTATTTAGATCTCAAAAATCAGTGCATATGCGAATCCTCCCGTCGGGCTTCTTGACGGGAACCATGTTGGACAACCATGGCGGATAATCCACGCAGATGACAAACTGTGCATCCAACAACTTTTGCAATTCATCTTTGACCATTAAGGCCACTGTTGGGTGCATCTTACGTAGTTTTTGCTTTACAGGCTTGATTGTCGGATCAAGCGTTAAATTATGCGTGACTAGCTACGGGTCTAGTCCTGGCATATCTTTATACGACCATGCAAAAACCTCCTTCTTCTCTTTGAGAAGGGCAATGTAGTCGGCTTGCTCTTTGGGGGAAAGACTTACCCCCAGCTTTAGAATCTATGGATTCATTGGATCTATGCCGATATCTACATCAGTCGTCTCCTCGACTGACATGTGGGATCCGTCCTCCAACTGATGTGGAGTCGGGATCAGATGGATATCATTAGCTGAATTTAGATCTGCATTGGGAACCTCGGGTTCCTCTTCAGCTTGAAAAATATCTTGAGTTGTCCTTGGGGTAAAATGATGCATTTCACCGAAAGGCCAGTACTCTGATGGTGATAAAGGTGAATTGACGTGATCCCAGTCGATGGCATCTATGTCTAGATGCAATGACCGTGATGGATCGGCCGGATTGCGGATGGGTGCGGTCAAATCAATGGAGATCATGTGGATGGAATGAATTTGGTCTCCATTACCGTGGGTATGATAACTTGATTCTTTTAGATGCTCCCTATACTCTGGATCTGGCTCTAGGGGAACGGGCATGAACGGATCGGCCCTATGTGCGAAAAGGAGGACAGGGTCTTCCCTCGGCACTGTTGTCATGATAGGGTCTCGAGGTGGACGGTGCTCATCGGGAATTTGGAGCCATGGATCCAACACTTGGTCCCACCTCGCTGGGTCTACCCACCATTCATGCCCTAACCTTATGCCCATCTGTCCCATCAGATCTTCATGAGTTAAAGGGTGATAATTCCATCGCGCATGTCTGAGATAGATCATCTCAGTCTCATCTTCTGAATCACTTTCGGAGACCCAAAAATGTTCATTCTCTTCAGCAACTGTTACTTGCGACGTTGAGGACTCTCCTTGTTCCAGGAAGTTAATCTGGTCCCATTGCGGTTGTTCCACTCTTGGTGGAGGGACCTGATTCTCTTGACACTGTATTGATTCAACTGGAACTTCTAAGGGGAATAGCTTCAAAAAGATGTCCGAAAGCCGTTGATGTTCTCTTTGAGGATTAATGTCCGAACTTTCACCTCTCTCTAGCAAAGGAGAGGGATTACTACTATTTCCAAGGGTGTTTGTTGACCATGGGAGGTAGTCTCCCAATGTATATTCTGTATTCGGGTTGGCATAAGGATCTAGTGCCAATCCCCCCTTGTTGCCTATTTCTAGGCCTTGCATATTTTCAACCAAGATGTCTAAGGGCAGGGGGTGGTTGAACCCTACTCCTGACTTATCATATGGCATCTGATATCTTGGTTGGCAAAGGACCCGCATCCCTTGCTCATATCTGCCTAGCCCGTATCCATGCCAATTGCATTGGCCGAGATATTTTAGGGCAAAGTCTGGGTTTGAGAGATAGTTGATGTTTTCAACAAAAGGCTCTTCGTCTGCTTCCTTTTGCTTGCATGGTTCCAGACCATGATCAAGGCCCCCATACACAAAATTTGTCTGGTTGGGTGGGTGACCTAGAGGAACAACTGTTCCTATGGGAAGGCGAGGTCTCCCCATATCTTGTACTGACTCTAATGCGGGCGTTGCCACAACATTCTGCACTAAATACTCCCCCAGGCCCATACTGGCCATTTCAACAGTGATTGTTGATGCTTGGGAGGGAGGGAACGGGAGTCCTTCCTGAGTCCATTCCATGTTTGGTGGTTTAGGAATCTCAACTTCCGTAGTGCTAGGTGTTTCCTCTATTGATACCGTTGATATTGTGGGCAAACCCTCTTCTAGGGGCTGAGCCTCTTCCATGATCTATTTTCCCTTGTCCTTCTATTTAGCCATGACAGGTGGCATTGGTAATGAAGGAGCAGATGATGAAGATTCACCTGGCTGGGATTTTGCTATTTTGGTCACCAGTGGTGCCTGCGGTATTGGACCCTATTTAGATGGATTTAACTAGAAATCCAAATGTGTTGAAGGGAGGGTCGATTGAGGCATTAGTTGTACCGCATTGCAATACTTGAAGGGTTCTAAGTCCATCGGGACTACATGTATTTCTCCTTCAAAAGCATACTTTAAGCATTGGTGAGCGATCGAAGGGACACACTTCATGTCCCTGATCCAAGGCCGCCCTAGCAGTATATTGTAGGCCATCTCGCCTTCCAACACATGGCACAATGTTGGTATTGTCTTTTGTCCTACCTGGACAGGTAGAACAACTGTGTCGACTGTCGAGCATATTGCATCATTGAAAGCTCGCAGTGTGTACGTGGAGGCTATGATATGAGAGGCTGGCAGCTTTAAATGTTTTAGTGCTGTAGTGGTAATGATGTTACTGGACGAGCCAGTATCTACCAGCACTCTCTTGTACGGGATCCCGTTGACCCGTGCAACAACGTGTAGGGGTGGATCTGCCATGTCATTCGATATTGCTTTGACTTCATCTTCTCTGAAGGTGATGACCGGCTCCGTACATCTCTTCACATGTCCCACGAAGTTGTTGAAAGAATTTGCTTCGTGAGGCTGTAATTCGATGGCTTTTAATATTTCCATAAGAGCTTCTCTATGAGGTGTTGACTGTTGAATAAGCTCGTAAATGGATAGCCTAGCCGATGTGGTCCGCAAACTCTGCGTGAGTTTGGTCCGTATCGTGACCTCGGGTCTAGGCGGAGGTACTTGCACAGGGCATTGCTGAGGCTGCGACGTCGTTGGAACTTCCCTCGTAGCTACCTCTGGGGCAGCTGTTGGGTACTTTTTGTTCCGTGTCACTATGCTAATCATTCCCACAAATCCTTGCATGGGAAGATTCTGTCGCACCTCATTAATCTGGAGAGGTTTTGCCTATGCCTCGTGGGCAGGCAAAGGGTCCTTGAATACCCCCATTTGTTGATTATTTGGTGCTATGGGGTTGTCCACGGCCAATGTTCTATTGTCGATCAGATCTTGGATTAATCCTTTAAATTTCCAAGCATCCATTTAAATCATGTCCCCTTCTCCTATGGAATCTACAATACAATTCCTCTCTATATCCCTTAGGCTTGGGAGCATTAGGGTCTATAGTTTGAATCTCTGGAAGGGTGACTAAGTTTGCCGCTGACAAGCGGTCAAATAAGGAGTCCCTAGACTCTGTGTAAGGGGTGAATTGTCGCCTAGGGCGACGCTGCTGATTCTGCTCCTGTTTCTTATTATCTTTTTCATAACTAGGAGGCACTGCCTGGTAATTAGCCTTTTGGGGCTGCATTTCTTGTACAGGCTTGGGAATGTTTATCGCAACTTGGTTAACCGCAGCGGGTTGTGATTGCGTATTCCCGATCTTAGTGGTTTTATTCCACTCTTTCTTTTTAGGCTTGGCGATTGCGCCTTCGCCTATCTTAATCTCTTCTATAACTCTGGCTTGCGCCAAAGCTTCTTCTAAGTTGTCGTATTGCTGCAGCAACAATAGACCAGAGATTGATTTTAAGCAACTCCGTGCAAACATCTATGTTAGATCAGACATAGGGGGATGGTAGGGTAGCTTAGAAAGCAAAGCCCTCCATCGATTCCCATATGCTGCCATTGTTTCTTCCTCATATTGCCTGAGGCTGGCCAGATCACTAAGTGATGCCTTCTTTCTTGTGTTGAAGGCAAAGCGTTCAAGAAACGCATCTACTAATTGATCTAAGTTGTTTATACTATGTTTGGGTAGTTGTGTGAACCAATCCGAGGCAGGGCCTACGAATGTGGTTATGAAAGTTCTAAGCAACAATGCATCATTATCTTGGATGCCGAAGCATTGACTTAGGAACCTTGTGACATGTTCTTGTGCGTCCTCTTCACCTTTAAAAACTGCCAATTGAGGCAACTTGAAGTGTTCGGGGTAAAGAGGTGTAGGCACTGAGGGATGCACTGGATGACTACGGAGTTGACGCAACGTGGGTTTTTGATGCCCAGAAGCTTTTGTCTCCATAGACTCCAAACGCTCTAATAGCGCCTTGTATGCATCGGAAGCTTTTATTTCTTCCTCTTTTGTTTGCTCCCGTTGTGAGTTATGGGAGACTGGAGGCCTATGGGGGGGTGGCCGAGTGGCAGCCCTCCCGCCTTGATGGGGCGTTTCAACCCATTCTATTTCTGGTTCGTACTCCTCATAAAATTCTTGAGGAGTCTCTGGGCGAGGCCTATGACCCTGATCGAGTCCCCGTTGAGGGTACCCATCATTGTTTCGGGGAGTAGCCTCCCTCTCGGGTCTATAAGGTCTCGGAGGCAAAGCTTGACGAGGTCGTGGAGACCTGTCATGCACCAACGGATTATGCCTCTCATACTGTTCGGCTCTTTGGGTGCGAGGGGTTGGCGCCCTCTCAGGTAGTTTATAGCGTAACTCATCCACTTCGCGCTGCATACGCTCTTTATTCAAGCGGTATAAGTACTCTAACTCCTGATGACCCTGCTCAAGCTGCGAGATTCGGGCTTGGCGAGCGGCATGTCTGGCGACTGCCGGGTCAATCTGATCTGCCCTCTTTTGTTCAGGAGGCTTAAATGTTTTTCCTATATGTTTGCCTTGATCTTGATGATCTAAAATTTCAATGGGTTGCTTCCCTCTTGTCGAGGTAGGTGACATTTACTTGAGGTTGTGGCCTCGATGTATGATCATGATACCTAGCGGGTGCGGAGACGCAAGGTTCCCACGTTGTTTGTTGTCCTCGAGGAATGTGATGGCTTTCCTCGTACTCCCTTTCATGGGTTTGAAAGGGGCGGGCGGAGTTGGCTCGCCCTGTGTAAAGAGCCCTACGCTCTGGATTTTGTCTTTCTGTTCGAATGTGAGGCAAAGAAGAGGTAGCGTATTCACGCTGTCTCTCCTCATGGACACTATGCCTCTCTAGCGCTTCATCGCGCTGCGGCCATTCAGATCTAGCCTCAAGAGGCGGTTGTCTACTTACATTAAGATCTACATGTAAAGCATCTTCCCGAAAGGGGCTGTGTTGAATGGGCATACCCCAATGAGGAGGTTCCCAATAGGTCCTTTTTGAAGTGGCCTGATGTGGACTTTCTTGTAGGCCAGACCGCCAAGGCGGTATGGCCAAGTCCTCAGGGCTAAAGCGAAGGCGACCAGCGCCCTCTCTTTGTGCACCTTCCGCAGTGTCCGCCCTTGATTGGGCTTGGCTACGGGTGTACACCATTGTGGTGCTTCTCTACTATCTAAGCAGATTTTATCTCGTTTATGATGATTTATCTTTTTGTTTACACTAAGCAGAAATGAACACACACATACACAAAATCGTGATTATCTCTTTTAAGGATTAATAGTGTGTCCTAAACTGGTTTAGTGCATTTTGATGTTTTATGTTGTTTTTGCAAGTTTGGAAGAACGTTTAAATGCATAATGTTGGCTCATATGACTCCCATAAATGGTCGCCCCTTCAATATACCATTGTCGGACCGATATACCAACCTCTCTATATACCCGCCCTTACGAGAGGGAAACTATAGGTACGTGAGAGCAGATGGTACGTGGAACATAGGCGGTACGGAAGGGGGATTGTCCTGTTAATGACACCTACCATAGAAGACTTATCCTCGCGCGCATGGGAATCACCCCAGCGACACTCGGTCAGCTTTCATCAGGATTTACGCCTAACAACAGTGACAATCGGGGAAATGGATGCAAAGCTAAGCCAAGGTGGTGATGAACCCACCGTTGGTCTTGCTCAAGGGCTGGGGTCTTACGACCAGCTCCTTGGTTTAAAATGTGCCACGTGCAGTGTGTGTGGTTTATTTTACTTAAAAAAATGAAACATGCAATCAACCACTATTTTCTTTAAGCACGCAAGAATTGACAAAATTGAAAGCAGAAAATCAAAAAACAATGACAAAGACAGTTTAGAACTTTACCTCTTTTCTGCCTGAACTTGCTGTTTTTGATCTTCTGTTCTAAAAATTCACAGACAGGAATTCGTCCCTCTGTGAGACGAATTACAGACAGAATTCGTCCCTGCCAGAGACGAATTTAAAATTCATCTCAGGGTCGACAATTACAGTCAGATATTCATCACAGTCAGAGACGAATAATGTTAAAAACTTGTACCTGTCAAGCACAAAAACACAAAAGGATCAGTTATTTGATCTAAAAATAGGGGACAGAGTCCCACCATGATCGCCACTGAAAGCACGAGATTTCGGAAGCTTTTCAGAAAGAACAACTACTTAGATGCATTCAAATCAAAACAACGCCTAAGCCCTAAAACAAGAAATGCATTAAATGAAAGAGGCAAATAGATCGAAACGAGTTACAAGGATTTAGAGAGAAGTCACAACCCTTTTATTAAACTTGATAACCATGGTTACAAAATTGCCTCCTCCCTTTTTAGGGGCTAGGAGCGTTAAATGGATTCGGTTACAATCTTGGTAAGTGTTCTCCTTCCGCATGCCCACATGCAAAATGGACGGGCCAAAGTGTTGCCATCGCTGTTGTTGGTAAATCCTCACTTCTTGTTGTTCCTCCTACAATCAAAGAGACAGACAAAGCGTTAGTAGCACCTGTGATAAGAAGGAAAATTCATGCTTTGAAATTGATAAAAGATGCATACGAACAACTATCTGAAACAGTGAATAAAGTAAACCTAAATGACCTAAAAACTTGACAAAAGACAGAAGACATCACCAGAGGGCCACTGCCATTGAAACAGTCGGCCAATCTACTCTTGACTGGAATTCGTCCCTGGGCAGGACGAATTCTACTGTTATTCGTCCCTGGGTGAGACGAATTCCACTGTGTTAAAGCGCCGAGTTGCTGCCGCTCCAATGTCGAACCTCGGGACCTCCAAAACACCTACAAACAGAGGGGTTATGTAATTGGGGCCATTTTGGGATGACCCAGATGGTCGGATTCTCCCAATTTGGCCTCTATCCTCGGGAATTCGATGTCGCTACCTGCAAGTTAGAAGGAACACAAGGCGACAAAAAGCATGGTGAAATCTAATCAAAACATCATGGAAATATAGCTATGAGTTAATTAAACCGAATAAAATGAAATGCAACATGAACTAGTATTCTAGAATGCTTTTAGAACAAAACTTCGAAAATGCGGGGGTGCCCAAGTGGGCCTCCCACCGTTGGCACTTGATTTCGGCGCCAATCCACTAGGGATGGGCCCAAAACCTCTTAGGATTGGGGTGTCGGAAAATTGGTGGTTTAAGGTGGTCAAATGTTGGATTTGGGTTGGATTCACGCTTCCAAAAGCCACCCAATAACCTCCCTTGCGAAAGAGATTAGTGGATGTGAGAAGGTGAATTGAAAAAGGTGCAAAAGTGGGTGTTCAATTGGACAGCACTTCGTTGCTTGAAATCGCCTCCAATATGTCCTCTTTTGGGGTGGGAAAGGCCACCATTTTATAGACCCATGGGGTCTCTTTGGAGGGGCATGCAGGGATGCCATGTGGCGGCCATGCCTTCCCAAAGGGGGAGGAGACTCCTCCCTGACTTGGGCTTCCATGACTCGCCTTGTGACAGTCCATCAACTGCCAACCTACCCACCTGCACGCGCATGCATGGAAGGGGGCAATAATTGACTGTCCCTGGCTGCCACTTGGCGGCATTTTTCTTTTTGCCCGTTTAACCTAAAATTCGTCCCGACCAGAGACGATTTCAGAATTCGTCCCCGGGTGAGACGAATCCCGGTTAGTATTCGTCCCCGGGTGAGACGAATATTGGACAAAGTGCCTAAATGTGCCAAATTGCTTCTTGACCTTACAAAATTGCTATGAAAGTGGTTAGGACCACTGTTTGACCTCTAAGGGCTGCCCTGGGGGCTGTGTTTGTCAAAGCGATCAGTGTTTGCAGTCACATAATCGGATTGGTGCTGTTTTGGTGTCTACAAGTAGATCATTTTTAATTTGGGAGTAACTTTTGCGCAGCTAAAAGTTGAGTGTTGATCATACTATACTAAATAAGTAAAAAGCAAGGTACAAAAAGAATTCTAATATGATGAGCAGAGATTAGATTTCTTATCCAAGAAGACTTTATGACAGAAAGAGTACCAATGGAGGTGCATTCTATCTTGGAGACAGGTTGGTCGCATGGCACAGTAAGAAACAAGAGTCAGTCTCCTTATCCACAGCAGAGGCAAAATATATTACAGCGACAACGTGTTGTAAACAGGAGAAAGGTGCAAAAAGTGAAGGTTAAGTTGGATTTTTATTCCAAAAATAGATTGTGGAGTGGTCACATTTCCCAAGAACTGACTAGCTATCGGGACCACATTCTCAGGGGGAGCATTTATATATTTGATTATATTTTTGCTCATGTTTGCAATTTTTGCTAACTGTAATAATTTGTGCTTGAGAATGTTGTGCATGGACTCAGGGGGAGTCTGTAGTAGCCCTTTGGTATTATTTTCAAAGGGGGAGAAGAATTACAGGAAATTACACGTGTGTTGCCAGCAATTCCAAAGGGGGAGATTGATGAGCAAGGTGCAGCAACAATATTGTCATTGTTGTCAACATAGTCAGACAGATCGGTTGATGTAGTGGACAGGAGTTAAGAGGTTCTTCAGAGTATGTACAGTGATTTTCCAAAAGATTGAAGTGGCCCATATACTAAAAATCAAAAGAAAATCACAAAGAAGAAAACTGTCATGATATCGCGGCATGTTGAGCAAAAGAAAAACTATCGCGATATCGCGACATGTTGAGCAAGAAAGAAAAACTATCGTGATATCGTGACATGTTGAGCAAGAAATAAAAACTGTCGCGATATCGCGACATGTTGAGAAGAAAGAAAAATTGTCATGATTTCGTGACATGTTCGGAGAGAAAGCACAAGCAAGCAAAACTATCACGATTTCATGACATGTTCGGAGAGAAAGCGCAAGCAAGCAAAACTGTCACAATTTTGTGACATGTTCGAAGAGAAATCGCAAGCAAGCAAAACTGTCATGATTTCATGACATGTTCGGAGAGAAAGCACAAGCAAGAAAAACTATCACGATTTCATGACATGTTCGGAGAGAGCGCAAGCAAGAAAAACTATCACGATTTTGAGACATGTTGGAAGAGAGAAAGGCAAGTAGAAAAAGTATCACGATTTCGTGACATATTGCAAGAGAGATAGTATGAAAGAAAAAGTGTCACAATTTCGTGACATGTTGGAAGAGAGAAAGGCAAGTAGAAAAAGTGTCACGATTTTGCGACATATTGCAAGAGAGATAGTACGGAAGAAAAAGTGTCATGATTTCACAACATGTTGGAAGAGAGAAAGGCAAGTAGAAAAAGTGTCGCGATTTCACGACATATTGCAAGAGAGATAGTATGGAAGAAAAAGTGTCGCGATTTCATGACATGTTGGAAGAGAGAATGGCAAGTAGAAAAAGTGTCACGATTTCGTGACATATTGCAAGAGAGAGAGTCCGAAAGAAAAAGTGTCACGATTTTGCGACATATTGCAAGAGAGATTGTACGGAAGAAAAAGTGTTGCGATTTTGCAACATAATGCCAGAGAGAGAGTCCGAAAGAAAAAGTGTCGCGATTTCATGACATATTGCAAGAGAGATTGTACGGAAGAAAAAGTGTCACGATTTTGCGACATAATGCAAGAGAGAGAGTCCGAAAGAAAAAGTGTTGCGATTTCATGACATATTGCAAGAGAGATTGTACGGAAGAAAAAGTGTCACGATTTTGTGACATATTGCAAGAGAGAGATTCCGAGAGAAAAAGTGTCACGATATCGTGACATGTCGTGTTTTCACGACCCGAAGGCAAGAGAAAGAGAAAAGGAGAAAAAGTGTCGCGATATCGTGACATGTCGCATTTTTGTGACCTGAATGCAAGAGAAAGAGCAAAAGAGAAAAAGTGTCACGATATCGTGACATGTTGCGTTTTCACGACCGAAAGGCAAGAGGAAGCATAAGGAGGCGAAAGTGTCACGATATCGCGACATGTGTTTTCACGGGTTCAAACCAAGTAAAGTAGTAAGGAGGCGAAAGTGTCGCAATATCATGACATGTGTTTTTGTGGGTTCAAACCAAGTAAAGTAGTAAGGAGGCGAAAGTGTCACGATATCGCGACATGTGTTTTCATGGGTTCAAACCAAGTAAAGTAGCAAGGAGGTGAAAGTGTCACGATATCGTGACATGTTGTGTTTTCACAGGTTCAAACCAAGTAAAGTAGCAAGGAGGCAAAAGTGTCGTGATATCGCGACATGTTTTGTTTTCATGTGTACAAGTCTGAGAAGAGGACAAAGAGGCAGAAGTGTCATGATTTTGTGACAGGTTGTTTTGGCACAATCTAAGAAGAGAACCTAGCTGAAATAAGATATGTGATAGTTAACTGAAGTTATATAGTAGTTACAAGGGCCATTGCAGAAGAAAATCATGCAACTAAAATAAGAAGAGTTAACTAAAGTCAGTACTATAGTTACAGGTGTAGTTATAGAGAAAAATCATGCAGCTAAAATAAGAACAGTGAATTGAATTCAGAACGACAGTTACAAGGCTAGTCACAGAGTGAAATAATCGAGCGGCGGTTAAACTGAAAGTCATCATTCGAAGACTAAACAAAGAGCCGTAACTATTAATAGGCTGCATGAGAGAATACTGTGTGATAAAGGAGTTACATATAGAAGTTTCTATTAATAAGTTGCATGTGAAAATATGGAAGTTAAAAATAGAGTCAGAACTTTGTTATAAAAGGAGGTCTGCATAGAGAATTAAAGTGCTGCTGAAAAAGAGTGAAAGTGCTGCAAAAAGGAGGGTTGGAAGAGTGTCGTAAGAGAGCATTAAGCAGAGCCGTGAGAGCCATAATAATGCAGTAAGAAGTGTAGCAAGAGGGTTGTAAGAGGTCCATAAAAGTGTAGTAATAAGAGCCTTAAGTGTGTGTGGTGTTTTGGTGAATAGCGAGAGAGGTTGGGTTAGCAATAGACTAGTCAGGGTCTTGTATAAGCGAAGGCATTTTTATGTCAATCTTATAGTTTCAAAATTGCAGTCCAAGTTGGTGGTTGGAATTAGGGGTTGGTGCTCCTTTCTATTGGTGTAGATAAATTAGGGGTTGGTGCTCCTTTCTATTGGTGTAGATAAATTAGGGGTTGGTGCTCCTTTTTGTTGGTGCAGATAAATCAGGGGTTGGTGCTCCTTCCAGTGGGTGCTAGTAAATTGATTGTAAAATTGGTATTTTGCAAAGGCTGGATTTGGATGGGAGTCCAAACAATCAATTTTTGAGGAGTAGCCAAAACTGGTGAACCTCGGTACATCTTGTGTTGTGTGATACTCTCTTGTTATATTTGCTTTATGTGGTTTTAAGTTTTCATTGTTTTGGCTTTATGAGTTGAAGATTTTAAGTCCTAAAGAGCCACACTGATTCACCCTCCCCTCTCAGTGTCATTGTGAGACTAACAGTTTCATCCATAATACCTATGTAAAAATGGCTACTGCTGCAATATATTATGCTTCCGCTATAGATAAGGGTACTGAATCCTTCTTCTTAATCAACCAAGAGACTAAATATTCTCCAAGAAAGAATGTTCCTCCACTTATACTTTTTTTGTCATCAATGTTGCCAGCCCAATCTGCATCTGTATTCACTATGAGTGTAAAACTATCACTTTTGGGATACCAAAGCCCAAAATCCATAGTATCTTTTAGATACTTGATATTTCTCTTTACTGCTACCACATGTGTTTCCTTAGGTGCTGCCTAAAATAATACCACTAATCCCACTGATTGCACTATGATTGGTCTTGTAGCTATAACATAAAACAAGCTTCCAATCATAGATCTATATAATCTCTAGTCTGCATTTGGATATTCATCATCCTTACTTAAATTGCATCTTGTAACCATGGGGTTACATACTGGTTTGAAATATTCTAACCTAAGTTTATTTAGCATCTCTTTTATATACTTGGTTTGTGAAAGAAATGCTCCTTTCTCTTATTGTGAAATCTAAAGTCCAAGAAATAAGTACAACTCGCCAAGCATAGACATCTCAACTTCATTCTGCATATTATTTGTAAATTCTTTACACATATTATCATTGTTTCCCCCCAAAAAAATATCATCAACATAAACAACCATAATTAGTATATTATTACCTTTATTTTTGATGTATAAATTGTTATCCGCCATTCCTTTTCTGAATCTCTATTCGTGAAGATACTTATCCATCTTGAGTACCACACTATAGGAGCCTACTGTAGACCATATAGTGCCTTTTTCAATCTACATACATGATCTAGCTTATATTTTAATATGAATCCCTCTGGCTATTCAATATAGACTTCTTCTTCTAGAACACCATTTAGAAATGTTGACTTAACATACATCAGATATACCTTAAATTTTTTAAAACTTGAGAAGTCTAAAAAAATTCTTATGGCTTCAAGTTGTGCAACTAGAGCAAATGTCTCATCATAGTCAATTACCTCTACCTACGCATAACATTTGCACACTAACCTTTCTTTATTCCCGACTACCTATCCATATTCATTTAACTTGTTTTTGAATACCCAGTTTGTGTCGATCACATTTTTGTCCTTTGGTCATGGAACAAGTTTCCAAGTATTGCTTTTATCTATTTGATCTAATTCCTCATCCATTACCTTAATCCAAAACTCATATTCATTTTCCTGATTGAAGTCCTTTCACTCAATCTTAAATAGTAAAGATAAAATTGCTTATTGAGATGGTGTTATTATCCTTCTCCTTGTCTATCTTTCATATGGATTCCAAATGATTATATCTTTTGGATGATGCTTTTGTACATACCTGGATGGATTTTTAGGAAGAAGTATTTGTGGTTCTTCTTCATCATCTAATTCCTCACAAAATCTTATTGACAACTTCCATATTCTAGAGACAATTTGCTGAACTGGTTCTCTTGAATCTATCTTCTCATCAATTGTTACATTTATACTTTCTACAATAGTGCATGTTCTATTTTTCAAGCATCTATAAGCTTTACTCTTAGTGGAATAACCAAGAAAAATTCCCTCATCACATATTGGATCAAACTTACCTAAGTTTCGATCTTCTCGTCATATGTAGCACTTGCTTCCAAAAACCTTGAAGTATTTTATAGTGGTCGCTCTTCCTTTCCAAAGTTCATATGGAGTCTTGTGGTGGTTTACCCTAATTTGGGCCCTAGTTATTATATATACTGTTGTGTTGACTACTTCCCCATAAAATCCATATGAATGATTGGACTCATTTAACATAGATCTAGCCATATTCTCAACGGTTCTATTTTTCCTTTCAACTACATTTTGTTGAGGAGTTCTTGTGGTTGAGTATTCTCTATTGATCGTATGTTGTTCACAAAAATCTACAAATTCATTTGAGATAAATTTTCTTCCTCTATAAAATCTTGAACACTTAATCCTCTTGCCACTTTTTTTTTCAACCAGTTATTTAAATGCTTTGGATTTTTCAAATGCTTCTAACTTATTTTTAAGGAAAGCTACCCAAACCATTATGGAGTAATCATCTATAAAAAATATGAAGCAACTCTCACCCTAAATACTATGTTCTGGTAGGACCAAATATATCAGTATTTATTAGACTTAATGGCTCATATGACATACATCCCTTTGAATTAAAGCTTGTTCTAGTTTGCTTTCCATGTTGACAAGGTGCACAGATTATGTTTTGTGGCCTTTTTAGCTTTGGTAAATCTCTGACATATTGGTTATTGCTTATGTTGACTATGTTGTCAAAATTCAAGTGAACCAATATTCTATGCCACAACCAACTCTCATCTTCTTGTGATACAAAGCACTTTTCCCCTTTGATCTCATTAAGCATATAAATATTATTTGGAGATCTTCTTGCATTTGCAATGACATTTCAGTTTCTAATTTTCTTATCTCACACCTATTTGGGTGAAATGTAACCATATGATCTTGATCACAAAGTTGACTTACACTCAACATATTATGTTTTAACCATTTGACATATAACACATTTTCTATTCTTGTTTTCCCATTATCTAAACTCAAAGTTCCTCTTCCACCAATATTTGCTAATCCATTATCACCAAAAATTATTGATCCTCTATTGGTTTCTTTTAGTATAATGAATTTATCTTTATCTCTTGTCATGTATCTAGAACAACCACTATCAAGATACCATTTTTCTTCTTTATCTTGAGCATGAAGAGTTGTTTGAACTAACATTGATCTAGCCTTTACATTCCTCCTTTCCTCTTTCCTAGTTGTTGAAATTGTTTTTCTTTTACTAGACTCAAGAAGTGTCATTTTACATCATCTAGCCTTGTGACCACAATTATTGCATTTGTAACATATAATATCATTATCCATAAGAGGTGCAAAATAATTGAAATTTCCATTGACATTGTTTCTTGCATGTCCGATACAATGTACAACTCTATGACCATATTTGTTACAAGAAAAATAATGAACATGGAAAAAATTATGTAACCTATTTGGATGCCTTTGAGACTATGGTTGAGTTCTTCTCCTTTTGTGATTAACTCTTATCCAAGGTTCTTCTTTTCTTTCTTCCTTTCTGATTTTTTTTCCTTTTGAAGTATCCTTTACTTGCCTATCTTTGTTTGAAGTTTCTTCTTCTTGAAGACTTAAATCCTATTTCTATTTTCCATACTCTATATATTTTAGTACCTTGGTACTTTCAACTTCATTCCTTAGATTAAAAAAAAAATTCTTCTAATCTTTCACATTTTTTTTTCTATTACTCTTAATAGGTCTGTCATATCCTACTCAAATTTCTTTCCTTCTTCTACCTTTATCTTGAGTTCTGTGAGACTTTATAGAAGTTCCATCCTTGCTTCATCATCGTCTTGAATTTGTTCCTTCAAGCTTGAGTTCTTCTCTGTAATTATTTCCAAATTTTTGAGAGCAGTGAAGAATTCCTCTTTTATATCAAACATGGTCTCTTCTTCATTTTATAAAGTCATGTGTGTTTCTGATGGATCCTCCTCCAAGTTGTTAGTCTTTTCATGGAGAGACCCTCTTTGATACCAATTGAAGAACATGTGCTTATACTGAGAGGGGGGTTGAACAATATAAGATAAAAATTTTTGCTTTTCAATCCAAATGATAATATTAACAATATTAAAGCAGTAAACACCACACAAAGCATCACATACATGAGATACATGATTCAAAATGGTTAACCCAATGTGGACTACTCCAAGGAGAAAATATTTTTTAATAAAATTTTCTCAAATAAATTCTCTTGGGAATACTTTCCTTATTACAATGTTTATGGACCTTTGTACAAAGGAGACACCAATCCCCTGATCAAGTTCATGGATATCTATATACAAGAGAAATCCTTTCTCCTCTTCTTTGTATGGTGATCTTCTAGAAGAAGTGATGCCTCACTACACTGTTTGATGGATCTCTATCCATTAGAGACTCCTATCCCCACTCATAAGACCTATCATCACTACCCTAGGTAATGGATCTCTTTCCATTGGAGACTATCATACTCTATACTTTGACACCTCCAAATATCTATCTAAAGTCTACACTAAACACAATCCTTCTATCTAGTACAAATCTACTTAATATTTGTCTCTAGTCTGGCACAAACCTATCCTCAAATTTGCACCAAACTCTGTCCTCAGCTCTGTCCTCAAACTTTATCCTCAAATATGTATTTTAAGCTTCCATAAAAACTCACACCAATATGTCCACAAAGTCTTCTCAATGAATTACCTCAAATCTGCTTAAAAAATCCTCACTAGAACTTGTCCAATCTGTTCTCAATATATGTCCTCAAATCTATATTGTAAGCTTCCACAAAAGCTCACACAAATCTATCCACAAGTCTTCTCAAATAATTACCTCAAATCTTCTCAACAAGTCCTCACTAGAACTTGTCCAATCACATATAAATATATAGAGAATTTTTAAAGACTCAAGATGCTTCACATTCACCACAATGCTCAATCACTTTCAATATTTCTTTTTACCATTGAAATGTATAGAGAATTTTTAGAGACTCAATATGCTTCACATTCACCATAACACTCAAACTCTTTCTAAAATAAATTTAGAATATAGAATAATTTATTTCACAACACTTGAACTATCATTTCAACAAATCCACTCAACTAATATCAATCACTTTAACTCAACCAATATTTTCAACAACAATGCTTATCAAGTAATCCTAACATAACAATGATACTCATGATATTTGCAAACCCTAGTTCAAGTTCTTCACTCAATCAATCACTTCAAAAACAATGCTAATCAAACAATCATTTTCACTCCAACTTAGCATTCACAACATTCAATAGTCACTCACTAGGAAGATGTGCCCATAACTTTTTGTTTAATGTAGTAGTGACCTTCAAAAACAGTCTCAATCTCAATTTTCTTCTTTGCCAATTTTAATGGTTAGATGACAAAATATTACGCTAACACTCTCTCAAAATATTTCCTCAATTACAAAAATAATCAAACTCAAATACACCTTATTAATCCTTGAAATTAGCAATCATCAAATCACACATAAAAATAATCACTCAATTGCTCCTAATAATCTTTAATTTTAATTAATCAATCTCCAAAAATTAACCTTTCAAAATAATATTTGCCTACCCTTTTATATCCCTCAAAATACTCAATATCCAAATTAATTGAGGAAAAAATTAAACTTTATAACCATCAAAAATAATATATTTTTCTCAACCTTAGCACATCCAAAATAATAAAGCAACCAAGACAAATGACATTAGAGCATAACTTAATATTACCAAAAGGCCTTGATGGGTTTCTAACACTATACCACTTCCTACCTAGTGTCTTATCAATGTGCTAGCCCACCATGTGGTCTAAGGGCTTCCACGAGGAAGGGAAGGCACAAGCCTCCCTTTATCCCTTTGTTCGACACTGCTCAAAAATAAAAATTGCCCTCTCTTCCTTGCAAAACAAACCCGACGGGATTCGAACCCTGCACGCATTTCCTGCCACATGACTTAGAACTATATGTCATTGCCAATTGTGCTACACAGTGCTATGTGAAGTAAGAGGAGCCTCGCTCCTATTTATTCACACTTCTAAAATTTGAGACATTTCAAACATGAAAAACTATGTGTCCTTTTTGCGCATGATTCTTGGAGCATAGGAATTCGATCGATAGCATTGGGGATGTAAGGCAAAGGTCTTTGCCACCATTTATACATGATGCTTCATGCCATAAAATGTCGGCACTATTAAATCGAATTTCAAATTTAATTTTTGACTTAGCCTTATAACCCTCTTTAGGGTTTATTAAATTAATAAAAAATAATTTATAATTAAATTATAATTAACTTAAATAACTTTGGAAGTTAATTAAATTAATTTATAATAAAATTATAATTAACTTAAATAACTTTGGAAGTTAATTAAATTAATTAATAAATTAATTTATAATAAAATTATATTAATTAATTTTAATTTCCCTTTTTAATATTATAATAAAATATTATAATATTTTTTGCTTGGGCCTCTTCTTTGCACTTTGGACCACATCTGACTACCTGGAATCGAATCTAACCAAACTCTCCTTTTTGTACTGATTGTGAAATTGCTTCTACTTTCACTACTCACTAAAACTGACTTTTGACATCAATGACCACTCACTCTTGACATCAATGACAACTCATCTACTCAAAATGTCCAACATAGTGAAGGCAAGTAGCAACCTCATCAAAATAAAAAGGAATTTAAAAAAAGGGAGACATTTGGTCCATCATATTGGTGCAAATATAACCATTACAAGCACCACTTTTATTCCCTCAAGAAGGGCAAAAGATCTCATATTATAGGAAAATCTTAGCCATCATCCCAAAAATTATAAGGGAAGAATTCAAGAAAGATAAGAGAGTCATCGAAGAGCTCATATTGCTCAAGATGCAAGGTGCCTAAAAACACCATTGCTCCACATCAAATCAAGCACCCAAAAGCAAAATAAGGCTATTATTTACAGATATTTGCGCGGAGAGAGGACAACATTAAGATATACATTCGGAAGTCCTAATATACATAAACCAACATCAAGATATACATCTATCTATGTGTATAGGATAACATTATTAAGCCGAGTGCAAGAAGCCATCACAAAGGTGTTATCTACATAAAAAAAGTAGCACTCAACCCGAACTTAGAAGCCTAAGAGAACAAGGGAAAAGGTTCTATACCCAAATATATAACTTGAAGAGAACATCCACATAGGAGAAGCACTTAGAACACCATTTAGATCTCCATAGAACCTTAGAGCATCACAACTAGAGTCACCTATCATATTCATAAAAACAATGCGCAAAAGAGAGATTTCTTGCTGTCCAAGAAATTAGGCATGCCAAAAAATAACTCGAAGGTTATAATGTTCATATTTGGAGTGTTAAATAAAATATCTACATGAAAATACCATGAATACCACTTGGCATAAATATTCTAAGCACCATCTCAATCCTCAATGCTCAAGGAATAATCTAGTGCCTACTTTGTGGAGTTACAAAATCATCAAGAAGGTTACTTATCTAAGTTCATATTGCACAAAGAAATAAACATTGAAGGAATATCAATGCTTATATTTATTGTAAATCCCAAGAAACTTGTCCAATGTCAAGTGATATCTATTCTATTTAAGGTGTCAAAGGTCAAGTAGAATAGTGCATTCATAGAAATAAATAGAGTGCAATGTGTAATAGGAGATAAGAGCATTAAATATCGTGATTAGGGAGAGTCAAAGCATCAGATATTGAGGCATCTGGTATTCAAAATTGTAGTCAAATTCTACTACCATTATCTACAATAGTGACAATGCCCACTAATTTAATAGAAGCATTAAAATTTTCTATCATCACCTATGTCCATATGTTGAAGAATATAGTGCCATACAATGAAGAACACAACACCCATAAAATTGGAGAATACAAAACTCATATTATTCATACATTAAAGAATACAACATCATATAGTGAAGAGCACACCACTCATGCAATTGGAGAACACAACGTCCATACATCAGAGATCATAGTGCTCATATGTCAAAGACTACAATACCCATTTGTAGTAAGGATTTACCTTAATTAAATTTACTTTCATTAAGGAGTTATAAGGGGTATATTATAAGGTTGAAACCATAGCACAATAAACCGTATTTGAAACCATTATCTATACACCTAAATAGATTAATATTTGTAATTTATAACATAGGATATATAAGGAATTACACTTGGAAAATTAAAACTTTATTTACAAATATTATTGTTTTCTAATAATCCAAAAAGTAGGGAGATATAAGGCATACTACTTCAAAATATATACATATAATTGGAATTTAGAAAATTAAAACTATTGGAAAGAGTAGAAAATCAGTTTCCTACATATAGAATTAGAACTAATTGGTAAAAAATGTCTCATGCTCATTCTAAGGAGACAAGAAGAAATCCAACTATCAAAGCATACTCCATTGAGAAATATTAGGAAAATTAAAATTTGATTATTCTCAAAAAATTATAAAATCAACTTAGAAGGTGAACTAAATATTAGGGAGATATAAGGAAGTCTAAAAAACCTAATTCTAAATTTTTTTTATCAAATTAGTTCACATATTTTAACTAGGGAGATATAAGGAATTCTAAAAAACCTAAAAAATAAAAAAAAGTTTTACATCTAGAGAATCATCATGACCACAAACAAATTTCTCCTTACATAATATCAACTACTTAAGGGCCCAAATTAATTCTCATGGAAAAACAAAGTGAGAGCTATCCTAACATTTGAAAATATTTGGGACATTGTCAAAGGGGCAAGAACTAAACCAACTCAAGGAGAAACAAAGATTCAAAAATTTGAAGAAAGTGAGGCTAAGGCACTTATGATAATAAATTTTGCCATTACAGATGAAATAAAATCTTACGTTAGATCAATAGGGAAATCTATAGATGAATGGAAAATATTAGAGAAAATATTTTAAGGGAAAATCAAAGCCACTATCCTTATTCTTCAAACTCAACTACATTCCCTGAAAATGAATAGTGGTGAAAGAATAAAATTATTCTTAAGGAAGATAACAGATATTAAAGTAAAATTAGTAACCCTAGGATAAAAGGTTGAAGATAAATTCCTTGTTCAAGTACCCTTGAGATAACTTCTAGATAACTACAAGCATCTAGTTACATCCTTATAGGTTCTAAGTAAAGATACAAAGTTTGATGAACTAATCAATATTATTCAAGAAAATGAGATAGAAAATACCATGAAATATGAAATTACTAACAATGCATTGGTTCTAAAATATAATCCACAGGAAAACATTGCTTCATTATCAAAAGAGAAAAGACCATGGAATAATAGATATTATCAGATATACAAGAAAAAATGGCATAACACCACCTACTATAGATTCAATCCAAGAAATCAAAATCAAGGAAATCATATGAACTATGGAAGCCAATGAAATAAGGTATTCTAACCAAGGCAATATAAAAATAATCCTCGATAGCAACAATCCCAACATCAAAACTATTATCCACCATTGGAATATCATAAAGGGAATAAAAAAGGATATCTAGCACAGAAGATTGAAGAAATTGATAAACTAGAACATATGATAGATTATCAAGGATTCAAAGCTCTTACATCAAGGGTAACATGGTATGAAGACACTAACTACTTGCTTGAACAGTATACAAGAATTGGAGAAGAAGACCCATATTGAAGACTAAAGTCTTTAATAACCAAATAATGTAATACAGGGAGATGTTAGAGTATATTACATAATTTGGATCATATAAATGTACCACACTTGGTACATAAATATAGTGGTAGATTACTTTAGGGGAAAGTTAGTTAGTTTCTTCAAGTAAAAAAAATAATGCACAAGTGTCTATGTGCAGGTTGTAAATATGCAAGGTGTCCCCTTGTACAACTAGGTAGAGTGTTGGCCAAGCAATCCATATTTCTATATAAAGGCCCTCATAGTGAGTGATTACATATTTTTTTAGGTAATAGTAAGTATATTGTGTACATCACCATTTAGATTGGTGATGGGGTATATTGTAGTTCTTTAGTATATCTTCTAGAGTGTTCACTTTCTCCATATTAAATTTTATCATTTTCTTCACTTTCCATTAATAGCATATTTTAACATATTACATTTCTACATATTTCATATCCTGTGATTATATTCTCCCTTGGCATACATCATCAAAATATAACATGTAGAAGCATTCAAATATTCCTACAAAGATTAAAAATCATACAAGCTTACTATACAAAATAGATAAGTAGAGTAGAAAGAAGTAAGAGAACATATAATAACAGAAAGCATAGAGAGGAGAAGCAATATAGAAAGACAAGTAAGAAAATAGAAGAAGGAAGAACATAGAATTGAAGCAATAGATAACAACATACAAAGACAAAGAAACAAAAAGTACATAGTAGAAGAAAGTATAGAAGAAGGTCCAATAGACTTGCATTAGATAAGAAGGTCCAAGAGACTTGCATTAAAGAAGAAGGTCCATAGAGGTCTACATTGAAGAAGTTCCAAGAGAGACCCACATAATTGTAGAAGGCCAAAGAGGCCTACACTATTGAAGAAGCTCTATAAGCCTACATAAGTAAAGATTCAAAAACAACCTATAGAAAAGTATACATAAGGTATCTGTAGAATTATTTCACAAAGTTAGAGAAGACATATAGTGTTAGAGAAGGCATTCTAAGAAAAGTAAAGCGCCTCAAATAAGGAGCTACAAAGAAATAAAATATAATTTTTGGGAGAAATATTATACACACTATTAGAGTGTTGAAGGAAGTGCATATTAGTGAGCCAAATTTACAAAATATTAGAGTGCACTTGTTATTAGGGATAATTCACCTAAAACATTAGGTGAATTAGAGAGCTATCAGTTTGAACTTGACTTTGGAACATATGATAAAAATAAAGAACCAAAGAGCTACCAATTTGAAGAAATAACTAGACATTGGAATGTCTAAGGAAAAGAAATAATTAGGAAGATATTAGTTAGCTAACAAATAAGAAGAATGGTGAACCAGGAATTTACCCATAAAAGCATAGAGAAGAACTAGATTACTAATTTTTTAAGAGAAAGGATGAAACTAGACACTAGACCATCTATGAAGAAAGGTGAACTAGGTTGCTTAACTAGGCAAATAAAAAAATGGGTTTACCATCAAAGAATGGTAAAATAGATTGCTTAAGGCATTAGCAAATCAAAATATTGAGTTAAACTTACTTCTCTTGAGAAGCAAAGTCCTAATAAACAAACAAGGCATCAAAATCAAGGCATCAATTCATTAGAGAAGGAAGTCAAACCAAAAATCATGGCATCCAAAGGCATGTTGGATGAAACAAAATCTTGAGGTCAAGCAAACTAGATTTTGAACCACCTAAGAAGCCAAAAACCAAATGATAAAGAGAAAGGAAAAGCCAAGAGATGTCCATGCAAGAGATAGTGGAATGCAATAAGGTAGAGGGACACTAGGAAATTGCATCAGATATTACACCAACATTAAAATTTTATTTAGTCTGAGTATAATATCATCAAGCATACTCAGGTAATGAAAATTATATTATATTTAGCGCTTACTAGTTTCTGGAGGGAATAAATTATACTTGAATAATTTTTTAGCGCTAAGGTTATAAGATATGGAGATATAAGGTTTAATTTAATTTTTTTTTACTGAGCATTTAATATTTGGAAAAGTTATAAATTAATAAGAGAAGTAGGTATAAGGAGTTAATGCTATTTTTTTATATATTAGAGGAGTGGGTTTTGAAAGGGGTTCCAAAACCTTATTTACAAAAAGCAACAAAAGGAATAGGTCAACAATGGACCTACAATAGCAAAGAGCAAACAATGGTGCCACAAAGGCAATTCCAGCACACCAAAAGGGAACAAATGGGAGGTTTCAGAATGAAGATACCAACAGGGAGCAACACAAGAAAAGAAAAAAGAAGGAATTGATCCTAAGTAGATTCAGCAGTATTTTTGGGAGTCTCATCATCGATCTTTTAGAGATCTTGTAGGTGATGATGGAGGTCTTCCATTACCATGGTAGCTTGCTAGTACAAGGTCTAGGTATTTTTTGAAGCATTAGCTGTAGTAGACAACACCACCATGATGGTAGCCAAGGTATCAATAATGGACTTCTAAAACATGCTTGTGGTGGGTTTGTTCAATGGTTTGGATAATCTCATATAGGTGGGATTTTATTCGATCATCACCTTTAGGAGGGAACCTTCGACCTTCACATTCTAGATATTTTATTGAGGGGAATTTCGAAAAATATTAGGGCTGATTTTGCGCTTATTTTCAACCTTTTTTCTCATCGAGGAACAATGATGAAGCTAAAAATTTCTAAACTATTATATGTCTTCTTGAATTGGAAAATTTTTGATTTTATATCCAATTTGGATGAGTCAAGGGACCCTATATCTAGATCACCTTCTTCATTGACCACTTCATTGAAAAGGGACTAGCCTGGAGGGCTGATAGTGTAGCATATGATTTCTTTCTAGTATCGCTTTTAAAGGGTATGTCTATAAAGGATTAAATGTAAGCCTTGGTGGATAGGATGGGAGGAATTCCCTTTTCTAAAACTATCAATGGATATTTCCAAGGACCTATTTAGGTAATCAGACACATTAATAACCTTGATGTTCCTAAGGTGATTCAAAAATACAATGTGGAAGATTCACAAGGGGATTTCAATTTTATCAATGGTTAAGTATTGCATCACCATGATCATTATGTTATCCCAAGATATCGAAAGGGTACCCTTACAATTCCTCATTTCTATTTGGTGAGATTCTTCCTTTGTCAACAAAGTGTTTAGTTTCATCCACTAGAGATTACCTATCACATTGGATAGCCAACCTATCATTCAAGAGTTCAATAATCTAAGCTAGAAATTTAACACTAACTTTGAATTGAAGATCATGAATAGTGACATACCCCTTAACCCATGACTTCACAAACTCATTGGAAAGATTCACATCATTCCATTGAACTTCGTTATAAAAGGTATGAACGCAATATTGGTGATGATATCTTCGATAATTGGATATAGCTAAAGTGTTTTAGGCTCTAATAGGGATATTATTGACCAGTGAAAGGGATCTTCAATGATGGAATCATTCTTCAAAATGAGGGAGGGAAGATAACTTAGACAACAACACTAGTTAAGGTTGTCCCTATAGGTGAATTTAAAGAGTTGCATGGGGGATGTTCCTTTGAAAGCTTACAAGGAGCCATTTATGCACATAAAATTTGAAGATCTTTGTAATATGTGCCTTATAATACAAGAAGATCACAACATGGGAAAGGTACCATCACAGTGGGATCATGTCACGATTAACATTAGTGGAGTTGGCCAAGAGGGTGCCTTGGAAATGATTAATATAGAATGTGACTTTGAAGGCGTTGATGTTATTTATTTTATTTATTTGAAGTGATTTTTGAAGTTTTAAAGTTTTATAGTTATTTGAAAGTTTTAAAGTTTTTTAAATTTTGAAAAAAATTAAAAGTTAGAGTTTTTTAATTTTGAAAATTTGAAGTATCTAAAATTTTGCAAATCTAACTAGGGAGTTAAAATATTTTTAACATCAAAATATTAGAAAATTAATATTTACAAATTTCATATTTGAGTTATTTTATTAATTTGGGAGTTATAAGGTTTACTACCTCAAAGAAAATAAATTGTTGAATTGATTCTTAACATAGGAAAAATTATTAGACATGCATACAATGAATATAGTGAAGAAATGTTAAACAAGTTAAAGTTTTGTTTTCAAAATTTGATAGATGATATTGATAAAAAGAAGAAGATAACAAGATCACTAAATACACTTGAGAGCTCAAAATTAGATCTTGTTGCTACTAAATCTCAATTTGATAGTACATCAAAAATAGATTCTATCACAAAATCTATATCTACTTAGAATTACATATATTTCCAAATTACGCAACTTATTTATTAGGAAAATAAACTTAGAATAGCTTTAATAGTACATCAATGGTTATGTTGTTTCCTCAAGAAGACATAATAGCTTGAAGTGCTAACAAGAAAGCTTAAATAAAATAAAGCATATTGCATTAAGCTAAATGTAATTATTGCAATAGAATTGGACATAAAATACCAATTTTTGGAATCTTTATCCATGCAAAATTTGTGGAAGGAAATATCATCCTCTCGAATTTTGTTGGTACAAAGGAAAATATTGTGGAATATTTTGAAAGAAACGTCTTATTTAAATTAGACAACCTTTTTTAAAAAATTATTTTTGAAGCAATTCCTAACAATAGAGCAAAGTGTTTAGTTTCTAAAATGTAGGATGGAAAAATATTTTATGATAAAATGTTTAGAAAACAAGAAAAAGAAAATGGATCAATTATGGTCCAAACTTATCTTATAGAGTAATCAGGAATGAGCCATATATATCAAATATTGAAGAATAAGGTAAACCTATTCATGCATATGGAACTAAATTGAAAGAAGAAAAATCTCAAGTAGTTCAAAAATAACAAATATTGAAGAATAAGGTAAACCTATCCATGCATATGAAACTAAAGTGAAAGAAGAAAAAGCTCAAGTAGTTCACAAATAACACAGAGAACATACAAAGACTAAATATCTAGAGAATAAAATTAAAAATTAAGGAGAACTCAGAGCAAAATTCAAGCAAGAGGATGAACCCAAGATTCAAGATGATGAAGATGATTCTAGAGAAGCATAGGTTCATGAACAATGCAAGGTCACTTGAATATTGAAGACAAAAATGAAGACCAAGATTGAAGACTAAAGTCTTCAATAACCAAATAATGTAATACAAGGGGTGTTGAGGAATATTATATTATTTGGTAGGTGTATCCCCATGATACCTTCATGTTATAATTGTAAATATGTATTATATTTATCCTTTTACGTAAGTGTTAATATACAATAAATGCACAAACATCATGCCATTTTTTAAAATACAATGAATGATCATTTGTGAATCCTCCTCAATCAAAATATATTTCCATCACATTTTAATTGTAAATTTATCCCTATAATAAGTGTCCTAGACTCTTCATATTTAGATCAATTTCTATATGATTCTTAGTTAGTGAGGAAAATTTTGTATTCATTATTTCAAAAAATACCTCCTTCACCATCATCTTTTCAAGAATTCCTATTAGAGGCACCATCAAAATTAGTTTTGATAAATACTATTTTTGGATATTTCTATTTTACCATAGACTAAATCAAATTATTTGTATTAACACCTTTATCATAAATGACCCTTTCATGTATATTCAAACATTTTAATTTTGAGGCTAGCATATGTTTTCTACACTTGAGAATTTCTATGATGAGAACCATGTCTAAAAATATTACGCAAGAGATAATAATATGGTTCTAAGATTACCCATTTGATTTGGGGTAATTATTAGAAGTAAATAATTCCATGAAATAAACCAAGGTTCTAATCCCATGGGTGAACCTTCATATCTAAGCCTAAGATTGTAAACCAGTTGGTAGAGAGTGAGACTTTTACATCTTAAACAAAGTTTCAAATCTCATGGGTTAACCTCAAAATTATTATCAAATGGAATTACCACTAGTCATATTCCTAAAATTTGAAGGAGGATGTCAAAGATCAGCCCTTACAATAGTGATAAATCAATACACATTTTGAAATTGAAGCTTTTGAGTCACGAAAAAGCACACAAGAAAAGCCCAATTAAAAAAATCTTGAAGACAAGATGTTAGATTCATGATCTAAGAATGACTAAAAGTCAAAAGTTCCTAAGTCACAAATAAAAGACAAGGAGAATTTTTTTTTTGATAAATGTACTTGAGGCAAAAAGTCCTAAATATTGGAATTCATAGTGGCCTTGAACTCAAATGATGAAATTTTTTTTGAATAATAAAACATCATTGTCCCAAAATTCAAACTAATAAGGTGCATGTTTTTTGAGGAGTATCATCCTTTCCTTTAGGGTAACATCTTGTATATTTGTGAAAGGGCAACAATAAATAAAGATATCTATGCCCTAATAGTGAAAATTTCTAAAATTGGGTAGATGACAATAAATACAATAGTTGTTCATACAAGGGATCATGACCTTTTGGCATTCATAAATTTGAATCCAGAGGACCTCAGAGGGATTAACAATTTAGTCAAGATATGATGTAGCATTAAAAGTAGCAGCTACATTTAAATCTTTACATATGTTTTAGAGGAAAAATTGTCCCCTTGCAATATATATATATATATATATATATATATATATATATATATATATATAAGTAGTATTAAATTTGTAAAGGATTGATAAGTTTACAATTGTATACATTTGTAGGCTTTCCCTTCATTCATTTTTGTAAAAATAGTCTTCTCTTAAGTGGCTTATGGGCAATCTTGAACCCCAAATTCTAGCACAATCTATGTAAAATATTTCTTGCATATATATATATGAGAGTCTGTGTCTATTTTTGGTTATATCAATCTATGGCATCTTGTAGACTTGTTTTTATGTGTATGTATTTGTTTGTGATATTTTACCTAATTTTTGGGTTTTATTAAGTGTATGTATGTGAGGGACTTGCATCTATTTTTGGACTGAGTCACTTGCTTGGCTCTCCAGTGGGACCTGCCTTCTTATGCATGCATATAAATGGTAACTATCATCTATTCTTCAATGTGATAAGGAGAGGGAATGTTCATTGTTGATACATAGCATTCAGACCTATTCTTGTAGGAATATCTTAGTGGATCTCTTGGTACATACCCCCCTTTTTTCTTTTGTTGAGTTTTTTTACTTTTACTTTATTGCATCCCTTTTTCCTTTGTTGAACATAAGTGGTCCTTGAATATTGTATCCGAAGAAGGATTCAACCTTGTAAAAACTCTAAAATATCCCTGATTAAGTCAAACCTCATGCTTTTGATTGTAGCCCCACTATGTCACTCCTTATGAGGTATGATTGCCCCACCAAGGACAATTAGATATGACAACAATTTAATGTCATGCACTAGTCCCAAAATCACAAAGAGTAGGTTTAAGAATTGGTGAGGGTCTCTATATTTTTCTACTTATTAAAATACCTCTTCAATCACTTAAAAATTTTGCTCCAAATTGAACACTAGAAGAAGTCATTACCGAAGTCTCCAGACTAAGGTTTGAGTGAAGATCTAAATCTACTTTGTTTTCTAGAAGTAAGAATCTACATTCACCTAGTGAATCCACAATAATCCAAAGGATCCATAGGTGTGATATGGTTATCCTATCTCAAGAGCAGTCCCCTAGCTCAAGAGAAAAAAATGCATTGTGACCTCCAAATCCATCGAATATTTGGGGAGAAATTATAGTATCGTTATTAGACTTTTTTCTTGAATATATTGATGAAGGCCCAACATCTCGATTTGAACACCTATAAGAAATAGTTTCATTTACTAGGTGCACATCATCATAAATCAAGTTGTGGTCCTCAAGCTATTGGTGGCCTCTTCGAAAGGGAAGGATCACCAAAAGTGTAATGCTCTATCTCTGCATTAAATATTTGGTTGGGATCAACTTGTTTTGTTGATCATGAGAAACTTCATAAAATAAGTTTATAGAGCAGAACTTGAGCTAGGCACTGTCCCAAAATATGCAGAAGGGGAGATGCAAAGCATCCATGTGGAGTATAAAAATGAGATCTATGACCTCCATGAACAACAACAAAAAATATCAAAGTAGGCCCTCCACATAAATCACAAAGGGCATGAGTATAGAAATAAACCATAAGTTAAAAAGGCATGTGATGAGGAGAAAAATTTTAGTTCAAACATCCTCTACTCTTCTAGTGACCAAGCAATATGATAAGAAATTTCCACCTTGGACACCTCTCATTCTGAAGATGCTAACCAATCATATGCAAATAACCTCTTCATCCACAAGGGTGATAGGACCTTATAAGGCTTGATAAACAAATGGGGAACTCACCCCAATGGTACCAACCATAGTATTGTCTCTAGCATCTTTTTGTTTAGGGTGGGAAAGTTGCAAAAAAGTCCTAGTTTTATTAGGGTGGTCATTTTTCACCCAAATAAGTAGATAAAAAGGAAGGAAGAAATAACTTGAGTAGCTAGTGGATAGGTCTTTTAGACTCCATACACAATGAATAAAGTCCATGCACTTAAAACTTTATACATATGTACCATAGGTGATCTTAGTTTTATGAGATAACAAAAGTCCTAACCACCTATAGAAGTCCAAATATGTGGTTTAACTACTAGAAACATCCATTTTTAGGAATAATTTTTCTTGGTTCTTTGCCCAATGGACTAATGTTCCATTTTTCTAGGTTCCTTATCTTTAGTTGGCTAAATATTCTCTAAGAATCTCCAGAACTATAGTGATAAATCAATACAAATTTTGAAAGTGAAAGTTTTGAGTCACAAAAAAGCACATAAGAAAATACCAATTAAAAAAAGGCTCAATGATCAAAGGCTAGATCTCACGAGCTAAGAATGCTCAAAATTTAAAATTTCTTAAGTCAGAGATAGAAGAAAAGGAGTAAAATTTTTCAATAAAGGTACCTGAGACAAAAAGTATTGAATATCAAAAATCAATGCGACCCCAAAATCAAACAATGGAGAAAACTTTAGAAGAAGAAAACATCGATGTCCCAAAAGTTAAACTAATAAGGTGCATGATTTTTGAAGAGTATCATATTTTCCTACAAGGGAATGTATTGTATCTTTTTTAAAGAACAACAACAATATGGGAGCCACAATGGATGAAGATCCAAGATCTAGAAAATTAAATAAAGAGATCTTCTACACCCAAATGATAGAAATTTATAGAATTGGATAGATGGCAATAAGTATAATAACTACTCATCCAAGGGCTCATAGACATTTGACATTCATGAATTTGAATCTAGAGGACCTCAAAGGGACCAACAATTTATACAAGACATGATATCATAGTTGAAGTAGTAGCCACCTTGAAATCTCTACATGAGTTTTGGAGGGAAAAAACTCCCCTTGTAATATATATATATATAGGAGTAAAATTAGCTTTGTAAAGGATCAACAAGTTTACAATTGTATATATTTATAGGTTTTCCATTCATTTTTTTTCTATAAAAATAGTGAACTCTTGAGTATCTTGTGGGTAATCTCAAACCCTTGCTTCTAGAAAAATCTATGTAAAATCTTGCTTGCATATATATATATATATATACAAGAGGCTCTATCTATTTTTTGTATAGCCATATGTAGCCTCTTGTAGACCCAATTTGTTTGTATGTATTTACTTGTGCCCTTTTTCCTGATTTTAGGTTTTATTAAGTATATGTGTGTGTGAGGGGCATGTGTTTATTTTTGTACTAAGTCACTTTCCTAGATCTCCAATTGAACCTACCTTCTTATGCATGCATATAACTAGTAACTCTCATCTATGATTAATTATGTTGATAAGACAAAGTGTTCACTGCTAACACATAGCATTCATGATTGTTTTTACAAGAATATCTTAGTGTATCTCCTGGTGCATTGCCCACCCATTTTTATTTTGTTAAGTTTTTTATTTTTACTTTCTCACATACCTTTCCCTTTTTTGAGCTTAATTGCATTTTGAATATCACATCCTAACAAGGATACATCCTTGAAAAAGCTCTTGGATTCCCTCGATTGAGCTGAACCCCATACTCCTAACTATGGCTTTGTTGTGTCAATCCTCACGAGGCATGACAATTATAGTACAATCGAATATGAAAACACTTAGCAAGAAATATATACATGATTTTAAAACTATCATAGTACCACTATGTGGTCATGATTAAATACAAGTAACAATTGTTTCAATCCTATATAACCAATTTAAAAAATGTGGTTCCAAGTCGTGGCATGATTTTAATATTTATTTTTAAAAAAATTGTTATTCCTTTCAAATCATAAATTTCAACAAATAATAGTAAGACCAATATTTCACATAAGACATATTGATTTAGTTTTGAAATAATCAATCCAACATTTCATATCTCTTTCAATAAAAATGAAGTTGCCCAATATATATTCATATCTTCAAAAAAGCAACCTAATATAGTGTAAGAAAAGAGATAACAAAAAGGTAAATTGTTTCATGCTTTCCAATCCTTCTCTTACAAAACACACTTGAAAGGTCCTACCATCCACTTATTTACAAACTCTTTCAGGTAAGAATATTACTTTTGACAACTAACCATAGAAATGTTGAGGCCATGGGGAGGGTCTCTTTTTGATAGAGTTTAAACCAACTCATATTTGCATTATTAAATAATTTTATTTTAATAAAAATGAATAATTTTATGTAGTGAAATTACACTATCAAAATTTTAAATTCAAAAAAGTTAAAAAAACTAATATTATAGAATAAATTGTTTTTAATAAGTGTAATATATATATTATTAATATCATAAGTGCTTCTTGCTTGCAAATTAGCTCATTTATAGCTAAAGGCATGTGAGGAATTCCATATTAAATTCCTATGGTCTTGACTCTCAATGATGGATTTTGTTCCTTGAAGGAAATGATAGACATTTTCCAATTTTTAAACTCATGATAATTATACATATATAAAATTTAAAAGTTCAAATAAGGCCTTGGTTCAATGGTTCAGACATATTGATGACGTAGCGCACACTTAGGTTTTAATCTAGGCACAACAAATAGGTTATATAGCTCAATATGAAAATTGATGTTAAAGAGACACCTCATTTTTTAATTAGTTCTATAAAGATAATAAGAAAGAGTTGCACAATAATTTCTTTCTTGAGACACCTCCTTTTTTAAGTCAGGTTTATATATATTACAATTATATATATTAGTTCTTATTAATTGAACTTATATTGAAATTGTTGCATATGTTTATATATAAACATTTGCAACAAATTAAATAGAAGTTCAATTAATAATAATTAATATAATAATTGTAATAAAGTTTTATAAAACAATTATATATGTATATAGCATATTTTTTATTAATAGATTATAGGGATTGAAAATTTTTCACATAATAGTATTACAATAATTTCTTTTTTGATGCATATTATTTCATAAGTTAAGTTTATATATATATATATATATATATATATATATATATATATATATATATATATATATATATGTATACATACATATATATATATATATATATATATATATATATATGTATACATATATATATATATATATGTATACATACATATATAGATATATATATATATATATATATATATATATATATATATATATATATATATATATATATATATATATATATATATATATATATATATGTATAGATATATATATATATATAGAGAGAGAGAGAGAGAGAGATCACATAATGATATTACAAAAATAACTTGGTAATTATTCATGTATGTTTGGGTAATGTTCAAACCTCAATATCCTTGTTCAAAGTTAAAAAAATCTAAATAATTAAACTAATATCATGTAATATATTAAAAAAATCTTTTGTGGCTTCCCTCTATATAGTGGTATACCCGGATAGGATGATATTGTTGGTCACCTAAGAGTGGCTCTCGAAGTTTCTTTATAACCTCCAATTTTTGTATCACACTACCATTAAAATTAATTTTAGACCCTAAGGGGTAGGTGGATTTTGTAGGTGCTTTTCTAGCCAGGCACTTACCAAGAAGACACCCATGTTCAAACCTCAGGGGTAACCCATTTGTAAATATATTAGTCTGATATGAATCCTATGAGTGTGTGCCAAAATGATGATGATGGTACAAATCATGAGTGACCAGTGGTCCCATTCATGTTGGGTCAACAATAACAAGACAAAATAGGTTTGGTGGGAGTAACCCCTATGGTTTGAAACCTGTGCTTTTTAGTTACTAAAAATAGTGTGGTTGTGACATACTCTCCTATATAACCCAAATAAATGTTAGAATACATAATTATTCTCTTAAGTTCTACTAGGATAAACTTACTTGAGTTACCACTCTTCCATGAGTTAGGTGAACTCTCAGTTTATACTAGTGAGTTTTTGTAATCCAACGACTCTCAATGATCAACTTTGCTATTTATACAAAGTTGATCCATGGAATAAATCAATCAATTCTATTTGTCTCTTCAAATATTGTAATGCTTTGTAGTTCTACTCTTGGGAAATTCTAACATGGTACTAGAGCAAGATAAATTCTGCTAGGTATTCTCTCTTCAAGATAGTTTCACAAACTAGTTCTTATCTTTTATCTTTTTTAAAAAGGAGTTTTTTTTCATATCTATTGTAGACTACTAATATTTCATCTTCCATTTTTTTTTGTGAAAAATCTATTTATGATTCTATCTAATATTGTTTTACAAGTTTATTTTACCGTAGTAGATTCTCCTTTAATTTTAAAAGATTGATATTTGCCTCACTATGGGAACAAGTATTTGAAATTTTTTATTGCCAAATTGCAAATGCAATATAGGCATATCATTTATCCATTTGTTCCTACCATTTTTTTGTTGTTCTCCACAGATCACAGTACAAGAACACGTTGGTCCACCTCTCTTGATAATGCTTTTGCCTTGGATCATCCTTCGCAATCGCTGCGTCGTCTTCATGGAAAGTAAATTTGTGAGTATACCTTTTTTTTTGTGGAGATCGTTCAGTTTTGTGGCCTCATTTAATCTCATGAATCTTTGTATTTTAATTAAAATCCAAAGTATATTTTCATGAGATATTTAATATTTATAAAAGCACAATTTTTGCGTCTCATTTCAAGAGATGTTGGGTAATTAATTTAAAGACCATAGTTCTTATATGTAATATTAAAACGTGACAAATTATCTCCAACATTTCCAACATCTATATCTTGGAGCGCGGTGTTCTTTCGTCTCGTCTTCCTCAATGGGTATTTCGAAAGGATATTAGAACTCAAAGGAAAATAAAACTTAAATGATTTTCCCTCATCACTTTACTCTAATATTTGCCTATTTTTCATTCTCTGGCACTACAAGAAACATATTCAAATATTATAAATTTGAATGTGATGATTATTGCTCTCCCATCCTAGCTTTCAATGAACATCATTTTTTTTTTTAATGTGTATGGCTTTGTTATGTTGTGTGTTGTTTACCTTATCTGATGCAGCGAGAAACATAGCCTTCCATCTATGATAATTTGGCAGATCAATGAATGCTTGATGAACACCTTCCCATTCATTATCTTCTCTTTGCACTCCCTGACATCTTTCAATCGCTTGATGAGAACCTTCCTTGGCATCTTTTGCATCACATTTTCAATAAAAATTAAACAAAGTATTATTAATTTTTTAATATTATTTGACATATTAATATCCTCTCAAAAATGTAGTGTAATCATAGGTAAACATTGACGTCCTTTTGGAGTGCATCCTCAAAAGTGTAGTGAACCTTCTCTTGCTGTTCGTTGATGAAGTGCAATGAAACATGAGATTTGTGCTCTTTCAAGCCTTTCAAAGACCCGTCTCTCATTGTTTGTTGATAAAGTGCAGTGAAAAATAAGAGTCATGTTCTTTCAAGCCTTTCGAAGACCCTTCTCTCGTTGTTCGAAGACCCCTATTTTTTTGTACGAACGTCCAATCCAAGTCATGTAATATTGTATTTTTTTTATTAATTTTCTAATCCTCGAAAGTATAGCAAATATCGTAGGTAATCTAGTATCCTCGTAGTACAGTGAACAATGAGAGTTGTGCTCTTTAGAGCCCTTTGAAGACCCTTATATCACTATTCGTTGACGTCTCTTGTGGGGTTAGAGTCACCTATTAAAAATTCAGTGGGCTCTTTCAAAGCCCTAGAAATGCTCTCTTGAGCCTTTTCATCCATTGAGAGGGTTAATTAATCAAATATTCTATTTAAAATTGTTTTTTTTATAATAACCAGTACTAAAATAAATATCTGCTCTTTGTATTTAAATATAACACCCTCTCATCAATTTGCTATCATTTTTACTTCTTTAGTGCCTTTTTTTTTTGCCACTAAAAGAAAAAAGTGACAAGTTTGTAACCTCATAAATAATAATTTTTTTTTTAGGGGGTTTAAAGGTGCCAACACTTGCACCTTTTTTCTAAGGCTTCAAGGGGGGTTGTTATTATTGGCCATTGCTTATTTTTTTTTGCATCAATGACTTTGTTCTAATAATCTTCTTATAATTTCATTACTCATAACAACAATAGGAGATATTTTTTATGTGAAACTAAATGTGGTTTTTTCTTTTAGCCACTTGGTCATATGATTTCAGATCTTTTAAAAGGAAATAATTTTCATACAATATATGCTCCTTTTTTTTAAACCATATAAAACTTAAAATAAAGCAACAAAATAAAATCTTTTCATAAAGGCACTTCAAAATTTATAATCACCTATGTTCCAAGTATTGGACGTCTCACTAACTTATAGTTTCCCTCACGTAATGGTAGGTTATTGAGAAATATGATATATCGGTCTGTATGGTTGTCATTGCATCAAAAGCATATGTTACCAGTATCAATTCTACTCATTACTTATAGTTTCCCTCACGTAAGGGTGGGTAATTGAGAACAATAGGTATAAAGGCCTGGCCAATTTTTCTTTCTTCATTAGCCTATTTTAATATATAAAATCTCCTCATTTAATTATATTTTCCCTCACATTAGGGCGAGTAATTTGAGGAGATTGGTATTACTATCAGGCTTTTATTCCCTTCTTTAAAGCTCCATTGTATTCTCTAAAAACTTGAAGTTAAAGGAGGGAATTATTGGTTCACTTCAATTTTCTTTAGCAAAATGAATACAATTGATCCAGTCACCCTTCATAACTATCACACATGGAAACCCAAAATATTAAATCTCATTTCTAAAAAAGGGCTCACACACCTGCTAGAAGAGAAGCAACCTGAATTTGAAAAGGAATATGAAATATTTGTTCATAAGGGAAAAATGTATGAAACAATGGGTATTATAAGCACTAATGTAAATTAAAGCTTATGGTTTCATATTACGGATTGTAGAACTCCATATGAAAGTTCACAGAAACTAAAGAACTTGTTTGGGAAAGTAGATCAAATAAGTTCAATATAGCTAGAGGCAGAATTAAAACATTATCTCCTAAAGACTTCAACAATATTGCTGACTTTATCACCAAATTTAAAGAAGTACTCACTCAATAAAACTGCAGTGGAAATAATAAAACAAAATAAGAATGCACCTATCTAATTATTTCTAAATTAAATGGTGTATTTTAAATTTTTGCAACCACATTTCTGTCTACAAAATATGCTCTTGGTGCAAGTTTTAAAATACCCTCCTTAGAGGAATTTTGTGATAGGCTAACTAGAGAAAAAACAAAACTTGCAAAGTATGAGATATCTTCCTCTTCGTCAAAAGCATTAGTAGCATCCACCTCTACTAAAGAAAAATTCAAAAATAAAAAAAGGAGTCCCATAACTTGTACTCACTACAAAAATAATGGTCATTCTGTGAACAAATTTTGGAAAAGACTACAACAACTAGAGGTAGAAATTAAGGATCAAAAGATAGACACTAAGAAGCATATAGGAAAAACCTTAAATTTTCAAGGCAAGACCATAAACGCTTCATCAAAATACTGGGTTCTAGATTCAAAGCAACTCATCACATGACTTCCTAAGATGAGTCATTCATTTCAATCTCCTCAAGTTCAACATGTAGCATAGAAGTTGGTCACTCATCCTTTATCCCAGTCAAATAAAAATATGATATATCCATTGATGGTATTTATATCAATAATGTTCTCTATGTACAAACCATTGCAACAAATCTCCTCTCTGTCTATCACATTTGTACTTCTAGAAAAGGTAAAACAATTCTCTTCTCACCCACAAGAGTTGATATAAGAGACTTTCAAGACCCAAACTCTCTCATAGCAAAAGGAGATACTAATTACAACACTCGTCTATTTCACTTCAAAGTATTCAAAAATTTAGAAAGGACCTCATGTTTTATTGCACATGGAGATCTTGAAAGTAAAATTTGGCATGAAAGGTTTGGACATCTCAGTTATAACTACCTAAAGGAATTGAACACCTATGAAATGGCAACAAGATTGCATCAAGTCTCTTATATTAATGGAGTATGTCCTGAATGTGCTCTTGGAAACCAAAATCAAGATCCTTTCCACCAAAGTGGTTCTCTAAAGGCCTCATACCCTCTATAGTTAATCCATAGTGACTTGATGGTCTTCCCAAAGCCTTCCTTCAAAGGAGAAAAATATGCTTTAACCTTCATTGATGATTTTTCTAGTAGAACTTGGGTCCACTTCCTAAAATACAAAAGTGATTTTCTATCCCACTTCAATTTTTTCTTCTATCAGGTCATGGTATAATTCATCAATATTATGTCTCCCATAATCTGTAGCAAAATGGTATTGCAGAGAGGAAAAAAAAAATTTAAAGGAAATGATAAAATGTATGCTCCAGTCAAGAGATCTTCCAATTTTTTTTTGGGCAGAAGTAATTAATTGTGCAAACTATATTCAAAACCACACACCTCATAAATATCTTGGCCATTTGACTCTCGAGGAAGCATGGACTGGCTCAAAACCTGATGTCTCAAACTTCAATATTTTTGGGTGTACTTCTTGGACAAATATCCCAAAGAATAAAAGGAAGGCTCTCGATAAGAAAAAAAAAAAGCTCATGTTTATTGGTTATTGTGAGGAAATGAAAGTATACAGGCTACTTTATACCACAACTCATGAGGTATTTTTTATAGGAATGTTCAATTTGATGAACCATTCCCTCATAAATATCCTCAACCATCCTCTTCCACCATTGATTCTCTTGAGCCATATCAAATTTTAGATCCTCAATATAATGAAAAATCAACTTTAGAGATTAATTATCAAAATGACCAATATGAGGATCCTATACTCCAAAATACAACTCAAATTCCTACCATGCCACTATAATTACTCCTAAGACAATGCCTAAATGGTCCCACATCATTGTTGAAGAAGCAACTCCCTACATCCAAAATATTCCATCATCTAGATTAAGCAACTCCATAGGCTCTGGTCTTGTCTGTCAGTCCGTTTCCATATATCCTCAATCCTTCAAAGAAGAAATTGGTATTAAATAATGGGATGATGCCATGGAAAATGAATTCTCTTCCTTAATAAAAAATAATACTCAGGATTTAGTTCCTCTACCTAAAGGAAGGAAGTTAGTTCATTGTAAATGGGTGTAGACACCAAAACAGCACCAATCTGATTATGTGACTACAAACACTGATCGCATTGACACACACAGCTTTCAGGGCAGCCCTCAGAGGTCAAACAATGGTCCTAGCCACTTACACAGCAGTTTAGAAGGTCAAAAAGTAAACAAAGCAGAAGTTGGTCATTTTAACAAGCCTTTATCAAAACAAAGCCTTAATCAAAAGCAAGCCTTAATCAAAAGCAAGCCTTTATCAAAAGCAAGCCTTAATCAAAAACAAAGCCTCGGCCGAAGTGTCGCGATATCGCGACACTTCGGGCCCAAAACAAAGCCTCGGCCGAAGTGTCGTGATATCGCGACACTTCGGGCCCAAAACAAAGCCTTGACCGAAGTGTCGCGATATCGCGACACTTTGGGCCCAAAACAAAGCCTCGGCTGAAGTGTCACGATATCGCGACACTTCGGGCCCAAAACAAAGCCTTGGCCGAAGTGTCGCGATATCGCGACACTTCGGGCCCAAAACAAAGCCTCGATCGAAGTGTCACGATATCGCGACACTTCGGGCCCAAAGGGAAGCCTCGGCCGAAGTGTCACGATATCGCGACGTCGCGATATCGCGACACTTTCATCCCAAAAGAAAGCCTTGGATGAAGTGTCACGATATCGCGACGTCACGATATCGCGACGTTGCGATATCACGACAAACTCCCGTCTTCGCGCCAAGGCAGACTTAACCAATCAGAGGCGGACCTTAACCAATCAAAGGCGGACCTTAACCAATCAAATGCAGAATTCAACCAATCAAAGGTAGACATTAAAATGACTTAAAGCGATCGTTAAACAAGTGGCAGTCGAGGACAGTCAGTTATTGTCACCTGCTATGCATGCGCACGTAGGTGGGCAGATTGGTAGTTAGCGGACTGTCACAAGGGCAGTCATGTAAGCCCAAGTCAAGGAGGAGTCTCCTCCATCTTGGGAAGGCATGGATGCCACGTGGCATCCCTACGTGCCCCTCCAAAGAGACCCCATGGGTCTATAAAATGGCGGAATTTCCCACCCATAAAAAAAGAAGCTGGTAGACATTTCAAGCAATGAAGTGCTACCAAACCAAACACCCGATTGCATCCTTTTAGATTCATTCTTCTACACCCGTAATCTCTTTCGCAGGAGAGGTTATTGGTGGCTACTAGAAGGTGAACCTGGACCTTAAAACCCGACATTGGATCATAGTAATCCATCAATTTGACGACACCACATTTTCTGAGATTTTGGGCCCATCCCTAGTGGATTGGCATCAAAATCAAATTCCAATGGTGGGCGGCCCGCTCGGGTGCCCCGCACGCTCTTAGCTTCATTTTGATTTATTCTGTTATCACGTGTTTGTTCCTACATTACACTTTATGCTATTTAAATAGTTCACGATCTGGATTTCAGAAGACATTTATCACATATTATCATGCTTAAATAGTTTATCAAATATATTATCATGCTATCGCGGCTTTAGACCTCTATCAAATATTATCATGTTTTTGCCGATTTTGGTTCTTCACTAACTTGCAGGTAACAGCGATCGGAGTCACCGACTGTTTTGCTGGCAACAACATTTTGGGTGATGTTTTCGGGTCTCTGTCAGGGTTGCACGTATTTAATCAATCTTTCACATGTATTTCTTATTAAATTCTAAAGTCAAACGTTCTTGTCCTTTTGTTATAGGTGCTACTAACATCTCTGTGTTTCTTTGATCGCAGGAGAAGCAACAAGCAAGGATTCATCAGCATAAGCGGTGGCAACACTTTGGCCCACCCGTTTCAAATGTGGGCATGCGAAAAGAAGATCACTATTCACTTTTTGTAATGGAAACATGCTAACTCTCCTAGCCCTTAAAAAGGGAGGAGACGTATTGTAACCGAGTTGGAATCACATTAATAAAAAGGGCTATGCTTCTGCTTTTGATTTGATTATATCCATTTTATTTCATGCATCAAGCTAGTTAGTTTACATTGCAGCAATTAGTGTTTCTTTTATTTCTAGAATCTCATGCTTTCAATGGCGATCACGGTGGGACCTTGTCCCCTTTTTTTTTTTAGATTCGAAAACTGATTGAAATTTACGTCTTTTTGTGCTTAAAGGTACCGGGCCGAATCAGAAACAATCGATTTGGGCGAAAAAGATAGCCGATTTGAGAAAAAAAAAAGGTAAGGTTCCAAAGTTGTACTTGCATTTTTTTATTATTATTATTTTTTGTTTCTACCTTTTGTCAACTTTTACTTGCTTAGGGAAATTTGTTTATGCTTGTTTCATTTTTATTAAATAAAATGAACCCCACACACATCACATGGTAAAATTAAACCAAGGAGCTGGTCGTAAAACCCCAGCCCTTGATCAAGACCAACGGTGGGTTCATCACCACCTTGGCTTAGCTTTGCATCCATTTCCCCGATTGTCACTGTTGTTAGGCATAAATCTTGATGAAAGCTGACCAAGTGTCACTAGGGTGATTCCCATGCACGCGAGGATAAGTCTTCTATGGTAGGTGTCATTAACAGGACAATCCCCCTTCCATACCGCCTATGTTCCACGTACCATCTGCTCTCACATACCTATAGTTTCCCTCTCGTAAGGGCGGGTATATAGAGAGGTTGGTATATCGGTCCGGAAATGGTATATTGAAGGGGAGACCATTTATGGGAGTCATATGAGCCAACATTATGCATTTAAATGTTCTTCAAAACTTGCAAAAACAAAACAAAACATCAAAATGCACTAAACCAGTTTAGGACACACTATTAATCCTTAAAAGAGATAATCACGATTTGTGTATGTGTGTGTTCATTTCTGCTTAGTGTAAACAAAAACAAAAAAAAATAAAAAATCATCATAAATGAGATAAAAATCTGCTTAGCTAGTAGAGAAGCACCACAATGGTGTGCACCCGTAGCCAAGCCCAATCAAGGGCGGACACTGCGAAAGGTGCACAAAGAGGAGGCACAAGTCACCTTCGATATAGCCCCAAGGATTTGGTCATACCACCTTGGTGGCCTGACACACAAGGCAGTCCCCTCCGTGCCTCGATGGAACGAGACTATAGGGGCACCTCTTCGAGGAGCACTCCTGTTCAGCATAGCACTCAACACACATCCTTCCATGAGGGGTATAGTCATAGGAGAGCTCCCTTAGATGCTCGCTATGAGCGATCACCATGCGATGAAGCGCTAGGTCAACATAGGGTTCAACGGGAGGAACCACATCATTACACTATCCCTCCTTCACCCCCTCTAGTTGTCAGGACTACAAGGACAAATCCAGAGCACAAGGCTCCTCAAGAGGGGCGAGACAACCCTGCCCATTCTATTTTCACTTATGAAAAAGAGCATGAGGAAAACCCTTACCTTCCTCAAAAATAATATACATCGCGAGAGCAATATGCCTCCGCAAATGCTAGATATCATGGTCACACTTTGAGGCCAGAGCCTCGGATAAATGCCACTACCTCCAATAGAGGGAGGTGGCCTATAGAGATATTGGATCACTACGACCGAGATAGATATGTTAGAGAGGCGTCTAACCCTTCTAGACATGAGATGGCAAGACCAACTATCTTAGAATCTGTCAAGCATTTCACACACCGGATGCAACTCACGCAACTTGAGCTAGAACAACAACAGTTAGAGAAATGGTATCTTCTAAATAAAGAGCACCTTCAGTGCCAGAAGGATGAGTTGTTCCAACACACTATGCAGGAGAGGACTCCAACCCCTCACACACATAAGACAAAACATTATGAGAGGCACAACCCTCGGGTGCGAGACAAGTCTCTGCGACCTCATCAAGCACCGCCCCTGATGCCTCCTAGACATGAGCAGGAGGCTAATCCTATAACCAATGATGGGAACCTTCCTCAGGAACCCACTCAAGTTTATGGGCCACCCTTAGAAATTCATCAAGAAGCCTCTAAGGAATCAGAGAGAGAAGAAGAGCGGGATGAACTGCCCTACCAAGGCATGGGGGGTGCTATCTGGCCACCCCTCCATAAACCCCAAGTTCCTCAACAAGAACCAACCAAAGAGGAGGAGCTCAAATCTCCCGATACATGCAAAGCGCTAGAGCACTTAGAGTCGATAGAGACCAAGATTTTGGAGCTCCCAAGGCCCAACTTACATGAGGCTCCTTTCAAAGAGGATCAACCTTTAACCATAGGGCTACCTGATGATGCAGTCCTCCATGTCTCATAATCTCCAGATTATGATGAGTTGTACTCACTAGTCGAAGGTGAGGATAAAATAGAGATAGCCCACAACAATCACATGCGACAACATCGACATCCCATAAATATCGATGAAGCATGTCAATAGATAAACATAATACTAGGGCATGAGTGGCACGTTAACCCACCGTAGTGGGACCAAGCGTTACATCCGCCACTTTGGGCATACAGATATCAATTTTTTCCCAGAGATCCCATAGCAATATCAGTACCGAGGGTAGACCCTGACCCTGTCCTCCTATCCGTGCATAGGGACGATCCATTCGTGCCCATCCCTCCAGAGCCAGATCCGGAGTGCAAATACCATCAAGCTGGGGGTACCTCTATCCCCTGAAGAGCCATAATCCAAACCAAAAAGCTCCAAGGATTATCACAATCACTTGGTCAAAACCCCAAAAGCTCCAAGGATTATCGCAATCACTTGGTCATCCCAAAAAGCTCCAAGGATTATCTCAATCTCTTGGTCAATCCCAAAAATGCTCCAAGGATTATCGCAATCGCTTGGTCAATCCCAAAAATGCTCCAAGGATTATCGCAATCGCTTGGTCAATCCCAAAAATGCTCCAAGGATCTCTAAAATCGCTTGGTCAATCCCAAAATGCTCCAAGGATTTCCACAATCGCTTGGTCAAAAATCAAGAAAATTCAAAAACAATAAAAATCATCAAAAACAACAATAATTTTTGCATCTCATTTCTAGGCATACTCAAATTCATCAATAGAGAGCTCTTCTCGCACCTCATCTTCATATTCACAAAAATCAATCCATTAAAAATACAAAAATACATAGCTGCATTAAAGCATTGCATCCATACATTGCATATTTGTGGTCGTACAAGTCAAAGGCACCATAGGCTATAATTGCTCTACTAGTCCATCTTGTTCCACACTGTTCCATTTTACAAAAACAACAAAAACACCATGCATTGCTAGAGTCAGTGGTCTTCTAATGTATCAAGAGTTTTCATGATTCAGTCATCATTTTTCTCTTTAGCTACGTAATGTACCAAGTCAGACAGATTTTACGAAGGTAGAGTTACACTTGAAATATGCCTTGTTACGTAACATCCCAACACAAATTAAAACACATAAAAATTCCCAAGTTGTGTGAACGAAAGATGAAACCTACGCAGTAATCCAGGTCACCATAAGTGAAATGGTTATCTTGCTCATCCCCCCGTGCGAATGGTTCTAGAATGCTGAGAATTGACAAAAGGACGAGCTCTTCCCCATTCATTCACCTCCATATACAATGGTTTTCACCACTACCAAATCCCAATCATAGTTGGTTCCCAAAGTTGTAAGGATTTGTACTACACGTCCCTGCCAAGGATGGGTAGTCATCCCCAAGACCTAAAAGGATCAACGCCATTCACAAACAAAATTCCAAAAAATCATCATCCTAACACTTTCCATTCACCTTTGGTCTCCAAGTTGTAAGGATTCGTACTATCCGCCCCTAACCAAGATGGGTAGTCATCCCCAAGGCCTAAAAGATCAATGCCCTTACTCCATAATCTCCATCACCCCCTTGGTCCCCAATGTCGTAAGGATTCGTACTACACGTCCCTGCAAAGGATGCGTAGTCGTCCCCAAGTCCACAAGGATCAAGGCCACTCACCAACCCAAACTCACAATACTCAAAACACAAAATCAAATAATAGTGGTTATCACCACTATTCAAAATCCTTGCTCAAAAAGAATTAATAGAAAATAAACAATGATTTTCATCACTATATAGACGAGCAACTTTCTAAATCATTCAGCCAACAAATATCCTGAACTTGAATCCCTAGAATTCTCAGCATTCGAAAACCATCTAGGTGATCCTCATTACAGGTTTGGTTGATAGCCTATCTGGCAATGGTGGTATCCTACCCGCATGATGATATGTCTGTCACATTCACTTTGCGTGCGTGTAGACCAATGTTTGCATAAGGATGAGCTAGCTTATGGTATCCTGGATAACACCACAGATTAATCTAACTAAATACAACAAAGGAGTTAGTGGAGCTAATTAGGTGATCCTCAGTATAGGTTCGGTTGAAAGCCCATCTGGCATTGGCGGTATCCTTGCAAATACCACATAAATGAACTCAATTGCACACATAAGGATGTGAAATAGCTTGGTCAAAAACAAGTTCGATTCATACCTTGTTCAAAAGTCTTGTAAGATAAAGTACAGTCATGGCTAGTAAGTTAAAACCGTCTGAGTCTCAAAAAACCTTAGCTACATTTCTAAACCAATCGTGCTACTTTTCATCCTTACAATACCATCAAAAAAATAAAAATAAAAATAAAAAAAGAAAAACCACATGTATACATACAAAGTCATCCACCACAACAATCGCCTAAAGACAAAATCACAGAGTTCTAAACAGTCTATGGTGCCATAGCCAAACATCACAAATTCTATCCATCCATTTCATTTTTGCATATCACATATAAATAAAAAACATTTGCATTCATCATAACATATGCATCCATAAAAATAAATCAACATACAACAATCGCATTTATCATACCATATGCATACATCAATATAAAGTAGCATGCATCCATCAACATCAATCATTGTGCATAACATAAAATCATGACATATACACAAAGCAAGAAAATCAAAACAACAAAAACATCACAAAAATGCAACACAAAAACATAGCAATAAGCATTGTCGGACACAAGTGCTCTTGCACTTAACCTCTTGGCATAGAAAATCGATGTTGGGGCTCAAATTGTCATTCTCCTACTTCCCCAAGAAGGCTACCATAGCCGGACCGCTCCACGGGAAGACGGGTTTTCGACGATTTCACCCCATTATGGCATCACCAAAAGGGTTAACACCCACCAAAAATAGGTCCAAATGTCAGGAAATTGCACATGCTTAATGGTAAAACATCTAAAGGCACCCTTGCACAAGTCATCTTGGGTCAAGCGACTCGTCGCTTTTCTCATGAAGGTCATTCCCTCATCGATTCATCGCTTGAGGGGGTAGTCACACTTAGTCACCAATCAACAAGCACACACCCAATCAAAGCAATGACATGCATTCAAAGAATCATTGACAAAGACAATCACGCTCCTGCTTGGGGCAGAAACAAGCAATAATCACAAATTGATCAAACACTTGGCATTCCCGAAGCATGAACACAAGGTTCCCCCGTGGACAAAAGGTTACGCCCTTTGCCTAATCATGACTGATCAATGTCCAAGCTCAAGTCACACCTCACCAAAATAGGTTAACACTTGAAATCAAATTCCTTAGCTCGTCAGAAGCAAGGATTCAATAATGCATGCCCTTTCCATACTTGGGGCATCAAAAGTTGGTTAGGTTACCAAGAAACCCTAATCATTAGTGCTTTGGTTATCTATTTTTGCTTAGCACTGCATCACCCGTAGCGCTTCCCAAAAAGGGGCATCTGTAGACACCAAAATAGCACCAATCCGATTATGTGACTACAAACACTGATCGCATTGACACACACAGCTTTCAGGGCAGCCCTCAGAGGTCAAACAATGGTCCTAGCCACTTACATAGCAGTTTAGAAGGTCAAAAAGTAAACAAAGCAAAGCTGGTCGTTTTAACAAGCCTTTATCAAAACAAAGCCTTTATCAAAACAAAGCCTTAATAAAAAGCAAGCCTTAATACAAAACAAAGCCTCGGCCGAAGTGTCACGATATCGCGACACTTCGGGCCCAAAACAAAGCCTCGGTCGAAGTGTCACGATATCGCGACACTTCGGGCCCAAAACAAAGCCTCGGTCGAAGTGTCGCGATATCGCGACACTTCGGGCCCAAAACAAAGCCTCGGCCAAAGTGTCGCGATATCGCGACACTTCGGGCCCAAAACAAAGCCTCGACCGAAGTGTCGCGATATCGCGACACTTCGGGCCCAAAGGGAAGCCTTGGCCAAAGTGTCACGATATCGCGACACTTTCGGCCCAAAAGAAAGCCTTGGCCGAAGTGTCACGATATCGCGACGTCGCGATATCACGACAAACTCCCATCTTCGCGCCAAGGTGGACTTAACCAATCAGAGGCGGACCTTAACCAATCAGAGGCGGACCTTAACCAATCAAATGCGGAATTCAACCAATCAAAGGCAGACATTAAAACAACTTAAAGCGACCGTTAAACAAGTGGCAGCCGAGGACAGTCAGTTATTGCCGCCTACTGTGCATGCGCGTGTAGGTGGGCAGATTGGCAGTTAGCGGACTGTCACAAGGGTAGTCATGTAAGCCCAAGTCAAGGAGGAGTCTCCTCCCTCTTTGGAAGGCATGGACGCCACGTGGCATCCCTACGTACCCCTCCAAAGAGACCCCATGGGTCTATAAAATGGCGGACTTTCCCGCCCAAAAAAAAAAAAGCTGGTAGACATTTCAAGCAATGAAGTGCTGCCAAAACCAAACACCCGATTGCATTCCTTTCGATTCATCTCTTCTACACCCGTAATCTCTTTCGCAGGAGAGGTTATTGGTGGCTGCTAGAAGGTGAATCTGGACCTTAAAACCCGACATTGGATCATAGTAATCCATCAATTCGACAACACCACATTTTTTGATATTTTGGGCCTATTCCTAGTGGATTGGCGTCGAAATCAAATTCCAACGATGGGCGGCCCGCTTGGGCGCCCCGCACGCTCTCAGCTTCATTTTGATTTATTATGTTATCATGTGTTTTTCCTATGTTACACTTTATGTTGTTTACATAGTTCACGATCTGGATTTCAGAAGACGTTTATCACATATTATCATGCTTAAATAGTTTATCGAATATATTATCATGCTATCGCGGCTTTAGACCTCTATCAAATATTATCATGTTTCTGTCGATTTTGGTTCTTCACTAACTTGCAGGTAACAGTGATCGGAGTCACCGACTGTTTTGCTGGCAGCAACATTTTGGTGATGTTTTTGGGTCTCTGTCAGGGTTGCACGTATTTAATCAATCTTTTGCATGTATTTCTTATTAATTTCTAAAGTCAAATGTTCTGTCCTTTTGTTACAGGTGCTACTAACGTCTCTGTGTTTCTTTGATCGCAGGAGAAGCAGCAAGCAAGGATTCATTAGCATAAGCGACGACAACACTTTGGCTCGCCCGTTTCAAATGTGGGCATGCAGAAAGAAGATCACTATTCACTTTTTGTAATGGAAACATGCTAACTCTCCTAGCCCTTAAAAAGGGAGGAGACATATTGTAACCGAGTTGGAATCACATTAATAAAAAGGGCTGTGCTCCTGCTTTTGATTTGATTATATCCGTGTTATTTCATGCATCAAGCTAGTTAGTTTACATTGTAGCAATTAGTGTTTCTTTTATTTCCAGAATCTCATGCTTTCAATGGGTTTACAAAATGAAATATGGACCTAATGGAGAAATTGACAAACACAAAGCTCGCTTGGTGGCCAATTTTTTCTCTCAAATTGAAGGGATTGATTATTCTAGAACTTTTGCACTAGTTGCAAATGGATTCTATTAGACTGGTACTTGCTCTAGCTTCTTCCCAAAAGTGGCCTATTTTTCAAATGGATGTAAAAAGTGCTTTCTTACATGGGGACTTAAAATAGGATATATTCATGGCACAACCTGCTACATTCACTTAAGACTCCTCCCTTGTTTATAGACTATGTAAATCTCTCTATGGCCTCAAACAAGCTCTTAGAGCTTGGTATGAAAAAATGGACTCCTTCCTTCTTTCCTCAAATTTTTCTCATTTTGAGTCTGATGCCAAAGTCTACATTTGGAGAGATGAAGAGAAGATCACCTTACCTGTTCTCTATTTTCATGATCTACTACTCACAGGTAGTGAAATTTCTCACATTTAGACTATCAAATACTCTCTTTATAAAAAAATTGAAATGGCCTAATCTGGGTTTAGCTCATTACTTCCTTGGGATTCAAATAAATCAAATAGATGTGGGAATTTCATTGTGTTAATAGAAATACACTCTATACCTTCTTTAATGGTTTAAGATGACTGATTGTAAGCTCTCTTATACACCTTTTTAGTCTGGAGTCACTCTAAGTACTTCTTGCACATCCCCTCTATGTGATGCTACTCTGTACTGATAGCTAGTAGGGAGTCAGTTATACCTCACTCATAATCACCAAGATATTTCATATGCTATTGGATTGATATCTAGATTCTCACATCAACCTAATTTCAACCATTGGCAAGCAACAAAAATAATCCTACTCTACTTGTAAGGAACTACTCAATATGGGCTCTTATATGAAAGAAACTCTATGGATATCATTGGTTACATAGATTCTGATTAGGCAGGTTAAGTAGAAGACATATGTTCAACTTTTGGCTATCTTTTGTCTTGGTTCTTCACCAATTGCTTGGTCATGCAAAAAAACATCGAGCAGTAGCACTATCATCTATAGAGGCAGAATACAGGGCAGTAGTTTTAGCAAGTCAGGAAGCTCTTTAGCTTCATCAAATACTAAGAGAATTTGGTTTTTTCCATGACAAACCTATTACTCTTTGGTGTGATAATAAGAGCACAATTCATATTGCTTGCAATCTAGTTGAGCTTCAACATACCAAGCACATTGAAATTAACATGCACTTCATTCAAAAGCATATTCAGAGAGGGAAAATACACTTGGACTATATTCCCATAGAAAATAAAATTGTAGACACCTTCACCAAATCCTTTTCTTCTCCGTGTTACATTCATTTGCAAGAGAAACTTAGAGTAATGCAGATGCATTAGAAGGTACAAAAGAGGTTTTCACCTCCTTTTTCTTCTTATTGTTTATTTTTCTTTGGAAGATGGTTTTTTCCCATGTGGTTTTTTTTTACCATCTCTCCTATATGTAATAACATTGTACATGAGTACCTCATCATGCCCAATTGTTGGGACTCATTTCTTTTTTCAATGAGGACAATCTTCACCATCCGAAGACATGCCCCTTCATTTTCTTTTTGATAGATGGTTTTTTACCATGTGTTTTTTTTTACCATTTCTCCTATATGTAAAAACATTGTACATGAGTACCTCATCTGGCCCAATTGTCAGGACTCATTTCTTTTTTTAATGAGGACAATATTTGCCATCCTAAGACATACCTCTTCATTTTTCTTTTTGATAGATGGGTTTTTTCCCATGTGGTTTTTTACCATCTCTTCAATAAGAATCATTGTAAATGAGTACCTCATTAATTACTGTTGTCGGGACTCATTTGTTACATTCACCCCTAGTATCACGTAAGGGGGGGTGTTACAATAAATAATTTTTCTCTTAAGTTCTACTACGATAAACTTACATGAGTTACCACTCTTCCATGAGTCAGGTGAACTCTCATTTTAGAATAGTGAGTTGTTTTAATCCAACGGATCTTAATGATCAACTTTTTTATTTATACAAAGTTGATCCATGGAATAAATCAATCAGTTCTATTTGTCTCTTCAAATCTTGTAATGCTTTGTAGTTCTACTCTTGGGAAATTCTAACAATAAATAATATGAATAAAACTACTTTAGTCTCATATAATTTAGTTATATGTAAAACATATTATAATTATATCACTCCAAATTAATTCATATAATTAGTGAAAAATGTATAATTCATACATCACTTTTGAGAAGCACATTTATGAAATAACAAAATATTATTTTTATTGTGAATATAATTAGATCACTCTAAATTAACAAATATCTCAACACGATACCAATGCACATAGGTGAAAATATATAAAATACCCTAACCCTAACAAATCCCAACTCCAACACACAAGACCAGAAGACCATACAAGTGAATAATAAGCTCTATTTTTATTAAAATCAAATATTCTCATGCTAGCAATAAACTCTATTTTATTAAAATTTCATAAAACTAATAAAAGAATGTTATATATATATATATATATATATATAACATTTTTTTATCAGTATATTATATGTGATTGAAAACTGATCACATCATGATATTACAACAATAATTTGTTTTTTTTTTAAACACCTCAATTAGGATGCCACTTTTGGGTATGTCTTAAGATTCCACCAAAATTGCCCAAGATTCGCACTTGGCCTGCTCCCTTTGGTACACTCAAAGACCATGCCTAAAACAATAAAAACATAAACAAATACAACAACAAAAAACATAAAAGACAACAAAAACATAAAACAAACAAAAAATTCTAAAACCAACAAAACACATACAAAAAACCACAAAAACAAAAAACAACACACAAGCACCAGGAAAAAAATAAACAAAAACACAAAAAAATACCAAAACATAAAAAAAACTAAAATCAACACAAAAATAATACAAAACAACACACACCGAAAAATAAAAAAGAAGGAAAAACAAAATATAACTTTGACCTTTCTAGACCAATGGGATTTTAAGGAAATATTCAATAAAGGAAACATAAGAATGATCAGTTTGATAAAGGGAACTAAAATACTCTAACCAAAGCAAAGAGAAGCAAAAACAAAGTAAAAAGAAACTAGGTAACTCTAGTACTAGAGCCATCCAACAAAAGGGTAGAAAGAAGAGCCTCTCTAACTTGTGAATCCCACCATTTGGGAGGGTGGTCGTAGTAAGTATGATCACCTTTGTGCAATGCTCAATTAGATAAAGCATCAACACTTTTATTTTGTTCTCTTACCACATGATTGTATTCAACTTTCAAATAGCCTATCTAGATTAATTAAATCTTCTAAATAATTTTTTAATCTTCAATAAGCCTTATTATTATCAGAAGGAGTCTTCAATAGACTAATCATGACTTGAGAGTCAAATTCAACCATCATATATTTTCACCTAACCTTAGCAGCCTATCGATTGCCTCTAAGGATACCATACAACTCAGCAAGGTTATTGGAACCAGGGTTATGCATAGTGGCGAATATTGGCAAATTGGGCAAAAATTAGGATTTCTAAAATTATAAATTGGCAAATATGACGACCCTCGATGTCGGCCCATTTGCCTAAAATTTTCAAGACAAATTTTTTCTTAGGGTCAATTTGCCATAATAAATATCTAAACATAGGCATATTTGTACTCATTGGAAATATTTTTTCAAGCCTGATCTAATGGTGATGTTTTTATGAAGTTATAAGATGAATTTAATAGGTCAAAAGTGGCCACAAAAATGACTTACATTTTAGGGCTTCAAATACCCCAATTTTTGGTATGAAGATGCTCGATTTTATTTGTATAGGATTATCCATGATTGACCTTAATTTTGATTAGGATTTGCCATTTTTTTACAAGTACATTTTGTGTCCAACCCCTTATGCATAACCCTGATTGGAACCATCTAAAATTCTACCAATTTTTCCTACACTAGAAAAAGTGAAAACCAAACCATCTAAAAGTCTACCAATATTGCCTACACTAGCTTTTCCAAGGTTCCCCCTCTAGAGGCTCCATCAATATTGACTTTTCCAAAATACTTGGGAGGAGGCTATGAATTCCTTGTTTTATCCATATTTTGATTACTCACATTCCATTTAAGTTGTTTTTGTTGAAACATTAAATCTTCAATATTTGCATAACTTGATCCTATATTTGGTGGGAGTTCTAGGTATGATTAATGAGTTTTTGAATTGACTCAACTAAGTTCTCAATGATATTTTACTAGATATACTGAGTACCCTTCCTTTCATGATTAAAAAATTGGTTATTTCTTTCCTTCCAAATATTCCAAGGTAGAATGGTAGAACCCATCCAAAATAGTTTCCTAATAAAATGATCAACACCCTCCTGATTAGGCCAATCCCTCCAAAGTTGTTCAAAAGTAAAAAAACTGGACCATTATAATACAAGTAAGATGGTCATTCTCCTCCATAACTTAGAGGCTAAGGTACACTCAATAAAAATATGATTGAGAGTTTCCACATTCTCTCCACACATTTTGCATCTAAACGGGCCATGAAAACCATGTTTTATAAGTTGCTCACTAGTAAGCAGTCTACATGCAATAAAATTCATGTAAAGAACCTCACCTTAGGCCATATATTTTGAGCCCACAACTAAGTAAACATATCATATGATTGGTTGGTATTATTATGGCATAAGTTAAAATAACCTTGAGCAATTGAATACTCACCCTTTTTAGTGATGTTCCATCCAAAATAGTCTTTATCATGGGACGAAGAGATATATCTCATATGAAGGATGCTTTGGATGTCTTTTCTTTGCCTTTATAGCATTTGAATAGGCCAATCTTCAATAGGGATCAAATATCTATCAACCTCTAAATTACTTGTATGAAACTGATAATAATTAGCTACCTTTATCCAGTTAGCTCGATGAAGCTCCTTCATCCAAGGCCTTTAATTAGGAAACTATGTTGTCAAAGGCTGGTGAACATCCCAAGAATCTATATAAAAATTTACCTATTCACCTTTATGAGTGATCCAAAACAACTTTTGCTTAATCAAATCCTCACTAGTCTTAAGAACCATTAAAATGGGAGAATATTTTGTAGGTAATTAATAGTGAGCAAGTTCTTCTAGAATTTTGATCTCGGTATATATAGCATGAATATTATTGGATCAAAGAGCATTAGGGGTATGCAAAATTCTCCAATATAGTTTAATAGCTAAATTCATATTGTTATTAATATCAAACCAAAATCCTAAACCTCCTTCATTCTTGGCAAGGTATAAAGTATCCCATTTCACCAAGGTCCATTTTATTTTTTCCTTAGTATCTCTCTAGAGGAATCGATGATTGATTTGGTCCAATTCTTGAAGATCTACCTTTGGGATATTCAACATAAATAAATATGTATATCTTGAAAAACTGATTTTACCAAGGTAGTTCTACCCCCAAATGAAAGCCCCCTACTGGTCTAGTTTTCATTTTTTTTCTTAAATCTATCTAATAACCAATTTTAGTTTTTTTTTATCTTTGAATATTTATAGGAATGCCTAAATAAGTGATTGGAAGAGAGGTCTTATTCTATATTAAATTATCCAATACCATAGATTCCTATTTGTGAGAGTAGTAAAATAAAATGACTTTTTATTTATCTTCAATGATCAATTTCCTAGTAACATTAGAAAAACAACTAATAATTTGCCTAGTATAAAAGATTCCTTATTTGTAGCTTTACCTAACATAGTAGAGTCATCAACAAATTTAAGACACGAAATAGGCCTAGATCCATGAACAGTGGAACTCCATCAAGGGTTTTGTTTTCTCTATGTTTAGTTATAGTCCTACCCAAGCATTCAATAAGAATGATGAATAAATACGAGGAGAAGGGGTCACCTTGCCTAATACATCTAGAAGTTGGGAATAACTAAAAAGGCCTTCCATTGTTAAGAATAGAGTAGGACACCAAAGAGATACTTCCAATAATTGAGTCCATCCAATCTTGAGAGAAGCTAAATTGGCTCAAAACTTTGACAAGGAAGTGCCAATTCACTCTATTATAAGCATTGGATAAGTCTAAATGAATGAACATATAAGGAGATTTTTGCATTTCCCAATAGTGAATAACTACCTCTTTTGGGTCTTAAAGGTAAGCAATACCATCAGAAGTCCCTTGGGAACTAAGGAAAGTAACTTTTCTAGTTGGCCAGATTTTAATAGTAATTGAATCCATTTTCTCTATTGACATATTTGTTTCTTGAAGAAAAACAAGATGTGAATGGTTTGTCTGGATCATTCTTCGAATTTTATTTTATTTTTAAATACTCTCCTTGAGTCTTCTAATATTCCAAGTGATAATCCTCATTAATTCTAGGACTAAAAAAATTGGTAAGGAAATTAATATTACCTTCCTCTACAAGATTTTTAGCTTCTTTTACCATATGATGTTGATTGGTCTTGCAACATACCTTTTTGGTTGGAATTCATCTTTAGTTTTTTTCTATGTTTCTTGACTTACCCCAATAGAATATGGGATGGCTTCTAACCTTAAAGAATGTGTATACAAAGCCAAAGTGTTAATAGAAGGTTCAGGAGAGTCTATCTTAGGACCTATATTATTTGAAGTCTCAACATTTAAATTTTTTTTTTTCTTGTGTATATTTCCTCCCTTTTTTCCTATTGAAAACCTTTAATTTGTTGGTTTATCTTTGAGTCCTTTCATGCATATTTCAATTGTATTTCTAATATTTTTGTCTCAATTATTTCCTCTTCCCCACCTATAACATCATTTGTGAAAAAACTTTCAAACATATTAGTAAATTTGATTGATCCTTCATAAAAAAAAATTAGTGTTCTTCTTCTTAGGCATTTGGAAGCTTGCTAAGTTTGTATTATATTTATTTTAATTTGTAATTTTATTTGGAAAAATACTAGCCAAATGACAATATTCATGGAAATTTTTGCAATAAAAAGGAATTTTCTCATAGTCCACCACTTGCTCCCAAGTATCCTCCCCAAATGGGAATGAGATCTTTTTAGGTAGGGGTTTGTCAAAATCCATTAAAATAAAAATTTAAGCATAAATAATTTGTTCAAGTTTTTTAGTCCAATCAACAGTCATCATAAAAGTTTCAAAAAAGTTTCCAATTGAAGAAAAACAACTAGATTCTAGAATTCAGTTAGGAGGCCAAAGAGTCCAACCTACATAGGACCTATAGAAGGTATCTCTTCTTTGGTTGTAAATTTAGTATGTCAATACTTCATGAAAATCTCTCCCTTCGAAAGAACTAAGGACACCCTTAAAACATTTTCTCTCTATCTTCATTATAAGCAAATAAAAAAATAAGCATTTTGATGAATATAGATTAGTAACTGACAATTTATTTTTATTTTTTGTAGCCTAAGCTTTGAAAGCAAATAGGCTTGGACGAAAACCCAAGAAACAACAAATTAGTCATCTTTTTTCTAAATCTTCTATGTCAATTTGAATATCACCCATATCTAGCTTAACAAACAGAGTTCCATTAGCTGCCCTAAGACATCTCGATCCAATTTTCCTAAGATCAATATTAGGTATTATTAGAGGTTTACATGAAGCCCTAATATTAATGTTTGCATTAGGCTGAGGTTATCCACCACAGAGAGCATCCCTAAAATTCATTTTTGGGGTTTAGTAGATTTGTTTTTGGGGTGATCCTTAGTGTCAGGTTCACTTCAGATCTAAACCATTTTTTGATCAGCTACTCGAAAATTATTTTGAGATATATTTAATCAATGCCTTTGTTGATGAAAGGTGTGATTTTTACTTTTGTTTTGTACAAAAAAATATTAATCAAGTTCGCAACATGAATACCTATTGAAATATAGATTTTTAACCCATATTGGATCCCTTGCAACATATATTGCTAAAATATTGAACAAAAACCACAAAAATATTGGCCATTAAGTACCAAAGGCCTCAAAAAACAACCTCTAGATGTGCTTGTGCTCAACACAGATGAAACCCTTACACAATTGCTCGATTTTAAAAAACAATATTTAAAATTTAAAAAAGAAATGATAAATAGTAGTAATATTCAATAAATATATATATATATATATATATATATATATATATAATAAAATAAATAAAATTAAAAATAATAAAATCAAAAATCAAAATAACTTGATAATTATGTATATATTTTTGGATAATATTTAAACCTCAATCTCTTTGTTCAAAGTTTATGAATACAATTAAACTAACATGTGATATATAATATTCCATTTATATTAAATTTACAATTAAAAAAGAAATTATAAATAATAATAATAATAATATTAAATAAATATATATATATAATAATAAAATTAATAAAATTAAAAATAATAAAATCAAAAATCAAAATAACTCATAACTATGCATATATTTTTTGATAAGATTTAAACATCAATCTCTTTGTTCAAAGTTTATGAATCTATACAATTACACTAACATGTAATATATAATATTTCATTTATATTAAACTTAATAATTATTTAATTAATATATTTTATTTATGTATGTTCATATAATTATCAAAATATTATTTTAATAATAATCATGTATAATAATAAGAATAAAACCAATTTGGGAAGAAAAAATTCTCCCATGTGAACACCATACAACTTAGCACATAAAAATAATAGAACTTTGAAACACCCACTCTCAATAATAAACCATTTTAATCTTATGTAATTTAATAATATGTAAAACATATTGTGAAAGATATATAAACTAGCTTAGATATAAAGGATATATAAATACTGAGAGTTATCAATCTCGAGGCGTCTATCTCATTTCTAAATTAAACAGCGACGGACTATTTTAGTTTAAATATTTTAAATGTTTGCAAGGGTTGGTTAGTCCACTATTTTAGTTTAAATATTTTAAATGTTTTTTTTTTTTTTTAATGTCTATTTTTTTGATAAAAAAAATTGTTTACAAGGTGATATGTATGACCTCTTTGCCTCCCACCCCTATCTATCATTGTAAGAACATAAATCACTTTTATTGAGATACAATTGTATGAAATATTACTTGGACTACTCCAACTTAGAAAAATATCCTAACACAAGACCAACCCACATGCGAACAATATACCAAATACCCCAACCCACCCCAACTCCAACACACAAGACCAGTCAAGTGAATAATAAGCTCTAATTTTTATTAAAATCAAATATTCTGACTCTAGCAATAAACTCTAATTATAATTATACTAGGACCAAATATCCTCACATATCCCACGCACGTGAAGAGGGCCAGGGCCATATATCCACATGTGGACCTAATAAACTATAATTATGTTAATACTTACGCACATGAGACAACAAACTTTGAATTATTTATACTAGAGAGCCGTGAACAATATTTCAGATTTGTTGCGATTAAAGTTTAATAGAGATGAAGGATCTTGTATAAGTACACTAATCTGATGTGGCTTTTTTTAACAATAGGGCTATAAAGAATTCAAGCCCCAGATCGATTAAATATCAATATCAGATTAATAAGAATAAAAAGTGCCTCGTATTAGTGAAAGTTTTGTTTGGTCAAGTTTTAAACTTCGGGGTACATTGCTTTATTTGCTTTAATAAAGTAGTAGTTCGCTTAATCTTATAAAACCTTATACCAGTTCAACAACAAACAAATAAACTTTTAATCTAAACTTATAACCAACTTTCTCGACTTTCTCGTGTCAATAGTAAAAGCGCCCGCACCTCTACAATCCTAAATGACTATGGTCTCAAGAAATGATAGACATTTTTCACATGCTGATGCAACGACGTTCCTATCAGATGCTTTAGTCCCTTGTGTGTAAGATGCTCCAAATCCTTTTTATGGCATCGAGGGGAACGAGACAGTGCAGACACTAGTGCACCGACGTCCTTATTAAATGTTTTAATGCCATCTGTAATATCCTCCATATAATTTAAAGGCATCGACAGGACCCAGACACTGTCGCCTAAGAAATAAAATAATTGAAAGAAGGCGCACAATTTTTCCAAGCCTAAATCAGGTGCAATGTGCACATTAGCCCACTATGTTAGTTTTTGTGTATAAATTGAGTAATGTTGTAGCTTATTTTAGAGACAACAAAGATAGGACGCGATGGCTTTCCTAGTTTCCAACTCAAGCTCCATTGACGAGATTAATGTTGAGTTGGAAGCCCATCTTCAGATGTATGAAATAATGCTTTCAGCTGCCAAGCCCATGGCTCTTAACGCTGCTGTTTTGCTCAACATTCCCGACATCATTGCTATCCATGGCAATGAAAATTTTATGTCTGTCTACCAGATTGCTTCTTATATTTCCGCTTCCACCAACAAACCTGCTCACGTGGAGTATCTCTTTAGAATTCTCAGATTCCTGGCCTCCCTTGGCGTCTTCACAGAAGAACAAGAAGGAGGAACTGCCGGTACTGAGCGCTACAAATACAAATATGGCCTGACCAAGCTTTCCAAGATGTTGGTGAATGCGAAGATGAAAGACAGGCACTACCAACAAGTTGAATCCCAATCCGCTTCCACTTCCTGCGCGCCGACTTTGTTGGTGGCAAATGGCAAGGTGGTGTATGAAGCGTATCAGCTTATGCACGAATGCGTGATAGAAGACTGTCATGCATTTGACAAGGTCCATGGCATGAGCGCCTCGGAATATGCGAGCTGTAATCCAGAAAACAACAATGCTTTCAATGAAGGCATGACCTCTCACACTCGCGCCCTTATGCCATGGATGCTCAAAACTTACGAGGCAGGATTTAAGAGCGTCAACAGCCTGGTGGACGTCGCGGGAGGCGTGGGCTCTGCAATATCGAGTATCGTCCAAGTTATCCGCACATTCGTACAATTAATTTCGACCTCCCTCATGTCATCGCCTCTGCCCCTTCCATTCCTGGTTGGTCATGTTCCCTTTCACTTTTCTCCTAACTTTATGGGAATTTCAAATTTTCTCTTTGACTGACTTCATCTTGTTGTGCATGTATATGTTGCAGGTGTGGAGCATGTGGTCGGTGATATGTTCGACCAAATTCCTCGAACTGGAGGTGTGGAGCATGTATTTGTGTTTTATTTTAGCCAATAAAACACAAATATTGTGATTCGACATGGAGAGCCATGAACTTCAACGAAGTGTTTTTAATTTGAATGGATAAAGAAATACACAACGTCCCATCATTATATACTTTTTTTTTTTTTAAATACACAACTTCCTATCATTATATACTTGACAAAAATAAATAAAAAATTAATCAACCTAACAACAGGTGCAAAAGCAATCTGTTATTTAATTTTAAGATACAGTTGTTTGTTAATATTTAGAAAGCAATATAAAAATGAATTTTTTATTTATATATTTAATTAAATATTTAAAATATAAAATAATTTATCATAATGTAAGTTGAAAAGTTGAATGGGTTTCTTTTATATATTAAAAAGTTATAAATGGGGATTTGAATGAGATCTATGTATAGAAATTTGAGTAGAAGAGTAGGATTTGAGTAAGATCTATGTTGTGAGATGAAGATTTAAAGGACATAATAAATAAAGAAGAAATGGAGGTGTCTTTTTAAAAATTAACAAATGGAAGCATAGGAAATTTTCAAATTTTCTATGAAAACTGTTGATGGAGGGAGAGAGGGTGGCCCCCTAAGGCCACCCGAGTTTAAACTTTAAGGGGACGGTTGCGGGTTCTTCAAATTTTAGCCTTGATAGAGTTTGTAAAGCATATGATTCCCTGAAGAAGGCTTGGGCTGGTGTGACGGTTTCAACATTGGTGGGTGGTGACAAAAAGGTGAATGACTACCTTCATTGCAAGGATGAGCAACCATAGATTAAGGTGCAACCTAAATTTGTGGTGAATGAGGTAATTTTCTTATAATCTAAGGTCCTCATTTGCAATTTCATTAGAATTAGGGAGGACCTAAGAAGGATTGGGGTATGAACAACGTGATAAGAGAAAACTAAATGCAAGTATGACATTGTTCTTTCTGCAAATGAGTATTTTTAGGTATTTTTGATAAGGAGGATTGATATAAAAATTTTTTAGGGTAGTATTTATTTCATAAAGTGAGTGAGACTATACATTAAATTATGGCATGCAAGGTTCAATATAGCAAAGGAACTGCATTTAGCTATCCTGGTGTGGACTAGACTTTGTTGTTTGTATTTTGAGCTTTGGAAGGAGGATATTTTTAAAGATATTGGTGAGGCCATATGGACCTTTATTCTAGTCTCTAATCTTACAAAGAGAAGGAAGTTCACTACTTATGCTAGGATTTGTGTAGAGATGGATATATCTAGTCCTCTCCTAGATTCTATTGACAAACAGATTAGGGAGGTGGTAAGGGTTCATGTTCTTGACCATGAGGTAATCACCTTTAGGCGCAGACGTTGTCATATTTATGGTCACTTGGCAGGGGATTACCCCAAGAATACTAAGATGAAGTAAAAGAATGAGGAACCTCGCTAAGGGAACTGTGTGGAAGTGTGGGAGGAGGATGGTTTTTGTGCAATTATAGATAAGAAAATATTGAAGGTTGATGGTCGAAAGGTAAGGAATATTTCAATGTTCCTTTCAAAAATGAATTTGATGTTCTAGAATTTAGGTCTAGTGAGGTGGATGTGGATGTTTTGGAGGATTACCCCTATCATGTGCAGGCTGTTCAAGATGATTTAGTGCCACTCCCTTGTAGCGGGAGTGAGACCCTAACAAAGATGTGCACTCAAGAAGACTTTAGAACTCAAAATGAGGCTAGACCGTTAGAGGAGTCAATTATAGTGAAGGCTAGGGATACAGTTGAGGATGATATAGAGAGGGAGGAGAGAGATGTAAAGATTGAGGGTGATGGGAGGAGAGGAACAATAAGTAATACCTTAGGGATTACATCAAGCATCCCAAGGAAGCATCGAGAAGAAAAATAATATGTGACCAAAATAAAATTGGAAAATGACAAGCAATATAAGAAATGTGAGCGTTTGGTGGAAGCAAAAATTATACATACTATTGATTCACATTTCAATTATTTCTCCAAATTAATATTAGTTCTTAGAATGTAAGGGGATTGGGGGTAAAACCCAAACATAATGCTATGAAGCATTTTATTAGAAAATATCATCCTTATTTGCAATTTATTTAGGAATCCAAATTGATTTTAGATGGAAGCTTAGTAATTTGCAAGAGAATTTAGAAGGAAGCTTTGAGTTTAGCCGTTTCTTCCAGGGGTAATTATAGAGGATTTCTTTCTATGTGGGATCCTAGGAAGATAGAGGTTGTGGATGTAGTGATAACTACAACAATTTTGAAGATAAAAGAGTATTTGCTTTCAAATGTGGTTCCCTTTCAAGTAGTTAAATTTTTAGCTCTGACTAATATAAAATAAATGGTGGAGCAATGGAGGGCAATGAAGGTAATTTTAGAAAAAGGGAAGGTGATGTTTAAAATACTTGGAGGGGATTTTAAATCTATTGCTTAATTGCAGGAAAAGCAAGGAGGCTTTAGAGTCCTAGATGTAGGGAGTTATTTTTCATTGACTAAATGGATAGGTTAGGTCTTAGAGATATGGTTCTGAAAGGTTGTGTAGAGGTAGAAAAATTCTCTATCATATACAATTCTCAGCTAGATCTGTTGGAATATAAAGTGACCATGGGGTGTATTTTATTCTCTACGCTCGCAGGCTTAGGAATCGAAGGGTTCACCAATAATGGTTTTAGGACTTGCTCCAATTCGAGGGTGGAGATGTTTGATGTGTATAAAAACACTTAATTTGACCTTTCTAAAATCTAAACTATGAAAATGAGGGAACAATGTAGTACAAAAAAAAATGCAAGCAAACACAGATTAACCCTAGGACGATTCTTAATTTTTAGTGATCACTAAACCCTAGCTTGCAACAAAATAAATATTTTTCTTTTAGCATGGATTTGAGATAATTCACAAATGTATTTAACCTAGAGTGCAAGCTGTATGATTTTATTCTTTTAAATGCCTAGAATGTAACCAAATATTTTTTCTTTATTTATGATCTAGGTTTTAAAATAGAAATGGATAGAAAGTAAACTACAAATAACTAGTTGATTAACTTAGAGTACTTATCTGATCTGATGGTTGACCTTAGCTTTTAACTTGTGTCTAGATGCATCCTATAACTTTACAAAACCCTAGAAATTTTAATTAGCATTTTGAGGCCTACTTAGGCCACTATAAGATTGAGTTTGGATGTACAAAAATCAAGGCCCCTTGGTCCTTTTACCTAAATTTTTGAAAATAAGAGTGATTGTTGAACTTTTTGGGAACAAACAAGATAAGATGAAATGAAATAAAATAGTGCAAAAAATAGAATACAAATAATGGTATTATGGACTTATAAATGGAACATGCAAGTGCAAAATGAGGTTTTGGAAGTGAAAATTTGCCTTCAATCCTAACAAAACCAAAATTAAGCCTAGTAAGGAGTGCCCATGATTTTGGACTCTATATAAATCAAAATTTGTATGAAACGAGCACAATTTCACAAAAAAAGTGTAAAAACGATAAATGGATTCAAAATGTAGAATACATGATTTTTAAAATACCAAAATGCAAGAATAAATTTGGTGGTAGTGAAAGAAATACAAAAAAATAGAATAAGTGAGTACAATTTTGAATAGGTTGCCTTTTATATGAATTCAGTTTTAGCTTTTTCATATCATTAGTTTGACATTCAAGTTATAAAATGTAGAGTATCAATTGTGTCTACTTCTAGCAAAAAGCTAAACTGTATACATAGTAGGTATTGTTATTTTACCATTTGTAGCTAATAAAATATAAATATTGTGATTGGACATGGAGGGCAATGAACTTCAATTGAGAAGTATTTTTAATTTGAATGGATAAAGGAATACTCAACTTCCTATAATTATATACCTTTAAAAAAAACTAGCAAGTGTAAAATCAAACTATTATTCAATTTTAAGATAAGATTGTTGGTTAATATTTAAAATGCATTATAAAAGAAAAATTTCTATTTATATCGTTAATTAAAAATATAAAATTTAAAAATAGTTATCATAATTAAAATGGAAATCTGATTTTTTATAAAAAAAATAAAGAATTTTAGGCTTAAAAGATTTGACCTTTATAAATATTATGTTTTTAACTAACAATATATTTTAATTTTAAAATATTTATAAATATATATGGATATTATACATTAAGCAAAATTAAATTTGATATTAAATGAGTTGAAACTATAGGGTTAAATATATGAGTTTTCAAAGGGGAGATTCAAGTTTAAGACTGATTTTTCAATTAGTTATATGAACTCGTATTTCATCATCACCACACTGTAGTATTTCAATAGCTTGTTTACATGGATCTCCTTCTTGAAAGTTGAATAATTTAACCACTTGAGCTAATAGCATTTGATAAGTTTAATATTGAATTTTACTTACATTTAAATTTAAATATTAAAAAATTTAATTTATTTAAAAAAATTGCTTCTCTAAGTGATTATAATATTGCTTCTTCCATAAGATCATTAGGTTGTTTCTTTGCATTCATTAGTTCTCACTTTCATCTTAGTTTTCCTTCTATGGTATATTTATCACTATTTTAGGGTTTTAAAACCTCCTTGTGCAAATCCATGTCCCATGTGCTATAGGGTATGGATTCCATGGAAGCTCTACTTTCACCCATCGAGCATTATGCATCTATTTTGGCTTGTTTACTGAATTTGTGCTCAATGTCCTATAGGGCATGGATTTAGTCCAGTTAGGTTTTGGGATGATTGTTTACCCCAAAACCCTAGGATTTCATTTTGCATACCATTTGCATTGTATTTTGTCTTTGTTTGTATTAATTTTTGGCTATTATCATTTTGTTTCACTTGCATTTCACATCAATTTAGATTAGGGGCAATTATTTATTTCCAAACCCTAGATTTAAAAATTGCATTCTAGTTCAAGCATCGCTTCCATTTTGTTTACATTTTATTTGTTGTTCTATGTTGTCATATTTTGTTGTATTGGTTCCAAATATCAAAGCTCATTTTTATTATGAACGATCAACTAAAAGAACCTAGGGGGCTTGACTGATTCACCTCCAAGTTTAGTCTTATAGTAGCCTAAGTAGGCCCCCAAATGTTGACCATATTTTCTAAAGTTTTTGTAAAGCTATTTTGTAGATCAAAAGTTGTTTGGATATTTTGGATGCAAGACAAAGCTTAGATAAAACACCAAATTAGATAAGTACCTTTGGTAAAGCTTTTAGGTTGCGTACTATTTGCTTTTATCTTTTTTGTTCACACCTAGGTTATAAATAAAAGAAAAGAAAAAAAACATGTAATTGTCTTCTATGCATTGAAAAGAATAAAGACATATAGTTTTGCATCTAGGGTTTAGTATTTTTTGTGCATTTTACTTGTGCCCTTATTCAAAGTAAAATATTTCATTTCTTGCAACCTAGGGTTATATATCATTGAATCAAAGAACCATATTAGGGTTAGTCATTATCTTCTTGCATCTTGTATATTTTGTAGTGTTATTTTATTTTCATAGTTTAGCATAGAAATACCAAACATAGATGATTTCTTAACTGACACATCATATATTTTCACCCCAAACTTGGAGAAAGTCCTAAAACTATTCCTATCAAACCTTTTTTCCTATCCACTGAGTGTAGAGAATATAACATCCACTACAATCATCCCGACTCCTAGAAGATCCAATCGAGTATCGTACACGATGTATAGTTTTTCCCCTCTACATATTTGGTGAACCCAACATGAAAACACATCTTAATGGCCAAATTAGGAAGCCTCTTCCTTGGTCTTTTTATTTTGAAAATATTAAATAAGACCACTATTTTTTTTTTGCTTAGAATTATAAAACATCTAAATATGTTTTTTAAACCTTCTATGTATTTTTGTTGGTTTTTAGATTTCTTCCTTTTTCACTCTATCCTTTATCTCTATCCTAATGGATCCCAACCTTTAGGAGTGGGTTAAGGCTCTTAGAGTCTAATGATATTTGTTAAGAATATGATCAGATTGATAGAGAGAATCATAATATAGAAGAGAAAGAAAATAAAGAAGTTGGCAATGACCTTGATCCTACTAAGGGGTCCAATGGGAACCTTATATTAAATTGTTTTAAAAAGTCTATAATTTCTACAAGCATCATAAATATACCTTAGATAAAGCTATGGGTGAGGAAGCCCAACTCAAGAAAGCTAGAACATATCATCATAAAATTATTTCTTCTCAAGATGTTCATGGTAATCCATTGTTTTAATCTTCACATCATGTTAATCCATATCCTAAACAAACATATGCTATTACTATGTCCACCAATGTTTGAAGAATTCTTCAAGTTCCTATGACTAGTAGTGCTACTCAATATGATACGTTGAAAATAATGTATCCACAAAAGATGTTTACATGTTAAAACAAGGTAAATATGAATGTTTTTAGAATTCTTATCTCATTGGAGGAGTCTAATTGAACATTTGAGACATACTTACCTCCTTGAGACATTCTTGAGATATTCATTGAAAATTTACAAGAATAAATATCTTATGATTTGGAAACAACAACTATCACATATTTTGATCAGGCAATAGATTTGGAAATAAGAGTAGATCAAGCCCTTATTTGAAAATGTCGTATTAAATGAAAAGAGGAAGGACCACTAAAACACAATAAAAAAAAACATGTAGTTGCTAATGGGGTAACAGATAGTAGACATGTTAACAATGTTGTTAACACCCTACAAAAGATGGTGCTTAGCCAATCTTAAAAACCCTCATTAGGGAAGCTCATAATACTTAACATGCCTATGAATGTGGTCTTAAAGTAACTTTTGGAAGTTAATAAAGGATGCAAGATGGGGGTTTGATCCCCAAACCTCTTAAAAGGATGTTGTTGAAGCTTTAGAAATTAATTCCATGTAGGCCACAATATCCTATGCAAAGTAAATTCTCATCGTCATGGGATGAAATTCGTGGGACATGAACAAATGTAAAGAGGATAATGATGTGGGCCTAGTAGAACCAAAATTTGACTACTTTGTTCTTTGTCTTGGTTAGATTGTTCTCGACCGTCATGTTTTGATGGTTTGGTGGCTTCTTCCTATGTGGAGGTTTGTGGTTCTTAGTAGTTTTTTGGGTCTTTCTCCTCCCTTGCATGGGTTTTTTTATTTTCTTTGATTTCCAGTTTTATTCTCAGTTTACTCTGATCTAAGCAGATATTTCATAAAAATAATGTTAATAACCGGTTAATGCGATGATACAATTCTAACTGATCTAATTAGAATTTGGGTTTATTTGTGGGGGGCTAGTCCTCTTGCTTTATAACCTATTAATGTGATGATGCAAGTCTAATTACATATTCCATAATTAAAATTTCGTTCCACGTTAATACTTATCTATTTATCTACTATCAATCAAATGATATATATTCAATTTTATTATAAATAAATATAATTGCTACAAATATTATAATTATATATTCAAAAATCAAAATGTATTAAAAATAAAAGTAATTTGAATTCCCTATAGTTAATTTGAAAATTTATACACAACAAAAACGTTTTATAAACAATAGGTCTATAAATCATTCAAGTGCCACATAAAATCGATCAAATATCAAAAGATACAATAGATATTAAGATGGCGGACTAGATGTTAATAACAATAAAGAAGATGTTAATAGGAACGAAAAATCGAGTGCACTCACCTCTACAATCCTAGACATGACAGACATTTTCACATGTCACATGTTGATGCACCGATGTGCTTATTAAAATACTTTACTGCCCTTGTGTGTAAGATGCTCCAAATACTGTTAAGGGCACTCAGGGAACCAGACGCTGACGCTTAAGAAATATAATAATTGAAAGAGGCGCACAGTTGTTTTCCATTGCTAAATCAGCTGCAACAATGTTAACGCTTACGAAATAAAATAATTGAAGAAGGCACACAATTTTTCCATGCCTAAATCAGGTGCAATGTGCCCATTGGTCCATTATATTGCTCAGGGTCATGCGTTGTTTGAAGCGTATCCGCTTATGCACGAATGCGTGATAGAAGGCTGTTATGCATTTGACAAGGCCCATGGCATGACCCTCTGGGAATATTTGAGCTGTAATCCAGAAAGCAACAATGATTTCAACGAAGGCATGGCCGCTCACACTCGCGCTCTTATGCCATGGATGCTCAAAACTTACGAGGCAGGATTTAAGAGCTTCAACAGCCTGGTGGACGTTGGGGGAGGCGTGGGCTCCGCAATATCGACGTTGGGGGAGGCGTGGGCTCCGCAATATCGGTTATCATCCAACATCATCCTCACATTCGCGCAATTAATTTCGACCTTCCTCATGTGATCGCCTCTGCTCCTTGTTAGAAAAATTAACCCAGATTTCACGCCTCCGCCAAACTACGCTTCGAATTTGGGCGAAGCCGAACAGTGCTCGCGCAGTTGGGGATCCCGACAAAAAAGACTGACATGATGCCGCACCTACCCTCTGACAGATGTGATGTCTGACAGCTCCGATCGCCCCAGAAGTTAATGCCAGTTCGGCGATTTAATGCTAGTATGGCGATTGGTCAGAAACCCTAGTTGAGGGCCTGTCAGAGGACAAACCCTAATCCTCCTCTTCCCGTGGCTATATAAGGCATCTCGGGTATTTCAGACGAGCAGAGAAGCAGAGTGCGAGAAGCAGAGGGTAGAGAGCAGAGAGGAGTCAGGAGAAGAAGAGTGATTCAGTGAGCAGTGTGGCTCAGCTGATTAATGTCCGAGGAGCAGACTCGACATTTCCCCTTTTAGTTTAACCTGCAGCTTAGCCTGCAGAAGTTGTTATTTCCTCGGTTGAGGAATGTTGTAACCCTAGTTTCATATATATAAACTTTGTTGATTTGTTGTGGCATCTTTAGGGTTTGCAGTAGCTTATTTGCTAATGTTTGTTGTTCTCTGTTTCGGCGATTCTCTCCTCTCATACGGGTCTTGCCAAGCCAGGCAAACCTAGCAGCAGCCGCGGAAGATGAAGAAGTCGAAGGCCAAAGTTGGCCAAGTCTGAAGCTTGTCAGTCTGCGCTGAGTGAAGTTCGTCAGCCAACGAAGTTCGCACTTCGCTGCCGACTTCCCTCCTACGTTCGGCAAAGTTTGTGATCCGACGAAGTCTGCACTGCGCGTGAAGTCCGCACTTCGCCAGTTTTTCCAGCGCAGTCCGCACTACGCACGAAGTCCGCACTTTGCCAATTTTTCTAGCGCAGTCCGCACTACGCGCGAAGTTCGCACTTCGCCAGTTTTTCCAGTGTAGTCCGCACTGCGTGCGAAGTTCGCACTTCGCCAGTTTTTTCAGCACAGTCCGCACTGTGCATGATGTCTGAAGATAGAAGATGGATTCTGAAAGGAATTCCTTGCAGTTCCAGATCTCGTGATTTAATGGCAAGAACTACGATTACTGGAGCATCCAGATGAAGATCCTGTTTGGATCTCAGAAGCTATGGGAGTTAGTCGAGAATGGCTACCCAAAACCAGCAGATGCAGCAGCACTAGCTGCCCTCTCTCAAGCAGATAAGGATTTGTTGAAAGAGCATAAGAAGAAGGACCAGAAGGCCCTCTTCTACATCATGCAAGCGATTAAGGAGACCATCTTCCTGTGGATTGCATCAGCCACCAAGGCCAAGCAAGCCTGGGAAACCCTGGCAAGTTCGTATCAGGGCACCGACAAAGTGAAGTTGGTGAAGCTACAGATGCTTAGGAGGGAGTTTGAAAATCTACAGATGAGCGAGTCCAAGTCGATGAGCAACTTCTTCACTTGGGCAGAAGCTGTAAGTTGTGCAGTTTATCTGCTGAATCGGTGTCCCACCAAGAGTGTGAGGGACAAAATTCCAGAGGAAGCTTAGAGCAAGTTGAAGCCAAGTGTGGCTCATTTGCGAGTTTTTAGGTGCATAGCATATGCACATGTTCCAGATGAGAAAAGGCAGAAGCTGGATGACAAAGCTAAAAGATGCATCTTCACAGGGTACAATGAACCATCAAAGGCATACAGGCTATACAATCCTGTGACAAAGAAACTTGTCATCAGCCGAGATGTGAAGTTCCTGGAGGATGAAGCCTAGAACTAGAAGTCAAAGACTGGTCAGTCTGAACTAGCAACTATTGAATCTATAGACTTGGAGGAAGACAGTGTCCAACCACCTATGCCTTCAAGCAACAATAGTGGTGCCAGCAGTAGCACAGCCTCATCATCCCGGTCACCTCCACTTGCAAGTAGAATTCAAAACCTGAGGACTCTTGCGAAGACTTGGAGCTTGCAAGACATTTATGAGGTAACCCGTAATTAGTTAGATGAAGAATATTCTGATTTTGCTCTCTTTACTGAATGTGATCCAATGGAGTTTGAAGAGGCAAGTCAGAATCGCAAATGGGTGAATGCGATAGATGAGGAGATAGCAGCCATTGAGAAGAATGAGACATAGCAGCTAACAGATCTTCCAGCATGAAAGAAGACCATTGGGGTCAAGTGGGTATATAAAACGAAGTTTAATGCCCAAGGAGAAGTTGATAGGCATAAGGCCAGATTAGTGGCGAAAGGCTACAAGTAGAAGTCAAGAGTTGACTATCATGAGGTGTATGCACCTGTAGCCCGACTTGACACAGTCAGAATGATTCTGGCACTAGCAGCTCAGAAAGGATGGAGCGTGTACCAAATGGATGTCAAGTTTGCCTTCCTCAACGGAGTGTTGGAAGAAGAGGTCTACATAGACCAGCCACCCGGTTATGAAATACAAGGGCAAGAAGGCAAAGTCCTAAAGCTAAAGAAGGCCCCGTATGGGTTGAAGCAAGCACCCCAGGCATGGTACAACCATATTGACGACTATTTTCGGGAGAATGGGTTCATCAAATGCCCATATGAGCACTCCCTGTACATGAAGACAAATGCAGCAGGTGAGCTCATCATCGTCTGCCTGTATGTAGACGATCTGATATATACTGGCAATAGCAGCAGTCTATTTGCATAGTTTAGAACAACCATGAAGTCTAAGTTTGAAATGACTGACATGGGGCTAATGAAATTTTTTCTTAGCATTGAAGTTGACCAATCTACAGATGGCATCTTCAATTCTCAAGGCAAGTATGCGAAGGATGTCTTGAAGCGCTTCAAGATGGAGGACAACAAACCTGTAATCACACTTGTAGCCACAGGTTTGAAGCTGAGCAAGTTGGATACAGGGAGGAATGTAGATCCAACCTTGTTCAAAAGGCTAGTTGGCAGTCTAATGTATTTGATTACAACTCGACCAGATTTGATGTTCAGAGTCAGTCTAATCAGTCATTTCATGGAGACTCTGAAGGACACACACTGGCAAGCAGGCAAGAGGATCTTGCGCTATGTCAGTGGGACGTGGAACCATGGCCTATTTTATGCCAGATGGGACCAGTTGGAACTGGTCGGCTACATAGACAGTCACTGGACTGGCAGTACCGATGATCGGAAGAGCACCTCCGGGTATGCTTTCCATATCGGATCAGGGGCAGTATCATGGGCGTCCAAGAAGCAACCCATCGTTGCATTGTCCACAGCCGAAGCAGAATATGTCATTGCCACAACAGCCGCATGCCAGGTAGTATGGCTGCGAAGAGTTCTGAGTGAACTGCACAATCCTCCGGAAGGCACGACAACAATTTTCTGTGATAACAATTTGGCCATTGCACTCTCAAAGGATCCCGTGTTCCATGGCCAGATGAAGCACATTGATATTCATTATCACTTCATCAGAGAGTTGGTGAAGTCCGAAGAAATTCATCTACAGTTTTGCAGATCCAAGGAGTAGTTGGCAGATATTTTCATGAAGCCTTTGAAGGAGGAAGACTTCAACAGATTGCAAGAGCAGCTTGGAGTCAAAGCTCTCGTGAAATCAGGCTTAAAGGAGGGTGTTAGAAAAATTAACCCAGATTTCACGCCTCTGCCAAACTGCGCTTTGAATTTGGGCAAAGCCGGACTGTGCTCCCGTAGTTGGGGATCCTAACAAAAAGGACTGACATGACGCTGCACCTACCCTCTAACAGATGTGACTTCTAATAGCTTTGATTGCCCCAGAAGTTAATGCCAGTTCGACGATTTAATGCTAGTGCGGCAATTGGTCAGAAACCCTAGTTGAGGGCCTGTCAGAACCTGTCAGAGGACAAACCCTAATCCTCCTCTTCCCGTAGCTATATAAGGCATCTCGGGTATTTCAGACGAGCAGAGAAGCAGAGTGCGAGAAGCAGAGGGCAGAGAGCAGAGAGGAGTTAGGAGAAGAAGAGTGATTCAGTGAGCAGTGTGGCTCAGCTGATTAATGTCCGAGCAGCAGACTCGACATTTCTCCGTTTAGTTTAACCTGCAGCTTAGCCTGCAGAAGTTGTTATTTCCTTAGTTGAGGAATGTTGTAACCCTAGTTTCATATAAATAAACTTTGCTGATTGGTTGTGGCATCTTTAGGGTTTGCAGTAGCTTATTTGCTAACGTTTGTTGTTCTCTGTTCCGGCGATTCTCTCCTCTCATACGGGTCTTGCCAAGCCAGGCAAACCCAGCGGCAGCCGCAGAAGACGAAGAAGTCGAAGGCCAAAGTTGGCCAAGTCTGAAGCTTGTCAGTCTGCGCTGAGCGAAGTTCGTCAGCCAGCGAAGTTCGCACTTCGCTGCCGACTTCCCTCCTGCGTTCGACAAAGTTCGTGATCCGGCGAAGTCCGCACTTCGCGCGAAGTCCGCACTTCGCCAGTTTTTCCAGCGCAGTCCGCACTGCGCGCGAAGTTTGCACTTCGCCAGTGTTTCCAGTGCAGTCCACACTGCGTGCAAAGTTCGCACTTCGCTAGTTTTTCCAGTGCAGTCCGCACTGCGCGCGACGTCTGACGAGAAATAAAAATTTGAAATATTTCTTCACTCCTTCCATTCCTGGTAAGCCCTTATTGCTCCTTCCCTTCCACTTTCTTCAAACTTCATAGCAATTTCAAAGTTTGTCTTTGAATGACTTCATCATGTTGTGCATGTATATGTTGCAGGTGTGGAGCATATAACCGGCGATATGTTCGAGCAAATCCCTCCTGCTGATGTGGTTTTCATGAAGGTAATGTTACAATATTTCTTCCTTCTTTGAAAGTGATAGAATGCTTCTTCTGCTTCTGGTTGTCGATTATAATCGGAATCTGTTGTTATTACTATTTTATTACAGTTGATTTTGCACGATTGGGAAGATGAGCGGTGTGTGAAAGTGCTGAAGAAGATCTACGAAGCAACACCACACAACGAGAAGGTCTTAATTGTGGACGCCGTTATTGACGGTATGCCAGGAAGTCTGAGGCGAAAAGTGTTATGGATGGATGTATATATGCTGGCTTATACCACGTGTGGAAAAGAGAGAACAGAAGAGGAATGGAAGGACTTGTTCGAGAGAGCGGGCTTCAAAAGCTACACTCTCTTCAAGCTGCCTGGCCTTCAGGCACTGATAGAAGTTTCCAAGTAGCAAAACCCAACGTTAGATCTCAGATATCATATTATTCTATTCTAGTTATTCTTGCGAACGAGTATCTTATATTAGATAAGATATGTTGTATATGACTGAATAATCCCGTGAGTTCAGTTCTGAATAGGTCTATTACAATTATAGATAGGCTCATTTTCAGATTTATGTCATATCAAGCTAGGTAAGGTAACGTAGAGTTTCAACTGTGTCTGCACAGAAGGCCAAACTGTAGACGAAATATGTATTGTTACTTTGCCATCTTGAGCCAATAAAATACAAATACCAAATACTGTGATTGTCCATTTAGCCAATAAAATACAAATACTGTGATTGGACATGCAGAGCCATGAACTTCAACCGACAAGTGTTTTTAATTTGATTGTATAAAGGAATACACAACTTCCTATTCATTATATACTGTTTAAAATAAGCACTAACAACGGGTTAAAAAACAGTATTTTTTTTAATTGTGTAGGGTGATGAATCAATGTATAAATTTTAACAGTATTTTTTTAATTGTGTAGGGTGATGAATCAATGTATAAAGTTTAACATTATTTTTTTATTCATGTTTTTTTTGGTCTAAAGTTACTCTTATCAATAGGGGATTAATATATAACTACGAAAGCAGTAGTTAAATTTTTTTTAAGAAAAACCAAACCGACACCATCCAACTTTTTCTTAATATTAAAAAAAACTAAATAAAATGAAATTTCTATTTTAATATATTTTTTAAATATAAAACATAAATATATTTATCATAAGTTCGATTGTTTATAAAAAGATAAAAAATATGTTTACGGGTTAGCTGATAAGCCTTGGACGTGGATTCAACTTAAGGAACCCTTAAAAAATTTGGGTATTTTTTTTGCTTTTTTGGGTTCTCTTGCCCGTTTGTGGGATTATGTTGTTCAAAATGTTGAGAAGAAGCTTCTATACTGGTGTACCAAAAAATTATCCTTAGCTCGCAAGTTTCATATTTGTTCCATGGTATTGGTCTCTACTCATATGTATTACTCTTCTTGTTGGGTCCCTTCCAAGACTTGTTATACCAAATTGGAGAAGTTGCTTCAAGATTTTCTTTGGTCCAATGTTGTTGGTAAGAGTAGATTTTAGAGGGTGGCTTGGGATATTTGTTGTCTTTCTAAAAAATTTAGAGGAATGGGATTGTTTGACTGTCAACGACAAGGATTTTCCCTCTATGCTAAATGGATTGTGAGAGCTTTACAGGGGGAGGAAGCCTGGAAACTTTTAATTCGTCACTGCCTCTCCACGGGGATTCCTTTTGGTAAGAAGGTATGGAAAGGTCTTGATTTGTAAACCATTCTTATAGGCTCTATTCTAATAAATATTTTTGGGTCCTTTGTTATGAAAAGCATTTGGAATGCCTGGGAGGCCATTAAACCTTGGATTTATTAGAAAGGTCACAAGGGGAAGTTGGGGGCTTCAATACCTTTGCTTAATGTCTGGTGGTCTTAGGTCATCACTTTGTAGGGGACTCCCCTTGCTCAAGTCCAGTGGATACATGCTCAAAAATTTTATAAATGAGGTATTTCTCAGTTATCTGATTTCATGGATTTTCATTCAAGCTCTTGGATACCTTGGGAAATTTTTAAGATTTTTTTTGGTTTATCTTTTGCTGATAAGACTACTTATGAGGTTGTTATTGATTCCACTCCTTTATCTGTTTGGGGTAAAGTTTTTCAATATTATCAGAAACCTTGGTGGACTAATTTGTCTTGGCCCAAAGATGTTTCTCTCACCAAGTATAAACCTCATTTGGGTTACTCTTGGATTTCCCTTATTGTGCATATGGCTAAGAAGCTTAATTCTAGGTGGGATGTAGTATCTCTTCAGTACAGACGGAGTCTAATATTTAATACACTCTGGGCAAAGTATCTTAAACCTAAGCAAGACTTTTTTGCTTGGAGTTTATTGTTTCAAGGGCTTCCTATTGGTCAGCGACTTAAATATTTGGGTGTGATGATATTTCCTATAGATCGTATGGAGCAGAGGAGGATGTGCATCATTTGCTTCGGTCTTGTGTGAGATCTCAAGAGGCTTGGCAGTGGATTTTCTCTTTTTCCAGACCATACATGATAGGTCCCTGTTATTGGGTTAATATTTAGTTAGGGGATCCACTTGAGTTTTCTGAGAATCTTGTTCCTGTGTGGCGTAAATTTAGAGTGGGGATTCTTTTTCATTTATGGAAAACTCACAACAGAGTGACTTTTAGCCAGTCAGAGCCTTCTTCTACTTTTTATCTTGCTAATAAGTATCAGGATTTTTATGATTGTTGGCTGTAGATTGTAGTGCAAGCAAAGAAAGCAAATATAGAGCTTCATCACTTATGATACCTTATTGATCATTGTAGTAATGCTCCTTGTGCAGTGAATCTTGTTCCTCCAACCTCTACACAATAATGATGCATAGTATATTAGTTATTTTTTTTATGCAGTTCTCTGCTTGGTTTTCTTGTGAACTTCTGTAAGTTATTTTGGTACCTCTACTAGATGTTTAGCACATAGTTAGTGTGTTGGTTGTGTGCTCGAGGTGTGCTAATTCCACCCACCATCTTTTTTGTATGCTAATTCCACAAAAAAATATATTTTTAAATAAATAAATAATATAAATTTAATAAAAGTAAATTTGATATTAAATAGGATGAAACTACACTATTAAAAATATGAGTTGAAGTAGGAATTTAAGTTTAAGCTTTTTTAAATTGGTTATATGGACTCTTAATGTATGTGTGAACATGATTAAAATCGGATCTCCTTATTGAAAGTTAAGTTGAGAATTTTAATCAATTAAGAAAAAACTATTGGATGAGTTTAAGATTAAATTTTATTTCAAGTTTACATTTAAAATTAAATACTAAAAGATTTTATTTACTTTTTAAAAATATATAACTAAGTTTACTTTTCTAAATAACTATAACCTTCACTTCTGAACTAAAGACAATTTTTAAATAAGTTTGAGGTTTATACATTTGCAAATTTTCTTTTTTTATTTTCATCCTATTAATTAAATATGTCCACAACATGAACACATTTCTAAATCTTTTTACTAACATAGATTTACATTTCGCAAAAGAAATGTTATTATCAACTAATAACTTATTGAAAAAACTTTAAATAGTAAATATGCAAGCACATTACTAATATCCACCTTTTAATAAGCAAAGGCAACTTGTAATCAAGAACAATATTTAGGTGGATGAGACAACATGTAATCAAGAACAATAATTAGGTGGATGAGTAATCACTTGGTTGCTTATTCGATCTTTGAATATTTACCTTTCATCAAATGGGCCACTCAATGTCACTTGTATGTAAATTTTTTATTAGCTTCGTGTCATCATCCAAATTTTCATCTTAATTTTTTGTAATTCATGAGTAATTTAATTTTCTTGCTCCAATTGTAATTTCTTGTAATTCACGAGTAATTTAATTTTCTTGCTCCAATTGCTCATACATACTTACTAGGAGAATTTTCTTAATCCTCTTTAATAAGAACCTTTCCTCAAGTTTGGCTTCACACCTTAATGATCTCTAGATTAATTGTTCCATCATCATGATGAGTTAAATTATTCTTCTTTTTGACCCTTCAGGCACTGATAGAAGTTTTCAAGTAGCAAAACCCAACGTTAGATCTCAGATATCATATTATTCTATTCTACTTATTCTTGCGAACGAGCATCTTTTATTCAATATTTTGTATATGACTGAATAATCCCGTGAGTTCAGTTCTGAATAGGTCTATTACAATTATAGATAGGCTCACATTCAGATTTATGTCATATCAAGCTAGGTAACGTAGAGTTTCAACTGTGTCTCCACAAAATGCCAAACTGTAGGCGAAATATGTATTATTACTTTGCCATCTTTAGTCAATAAAATACAAATATTGTGATTGGACATGGAGAGCCATGAACTTCAACCAATTAAGTGTTTTTAATTTGATTGGATAAAGAATTACGCAACTTCCTATTCATGATATAGTCTTAACAAAAAAAAACTCACAACGGCTTAAAAACCAAACTCTTATTTAATGTTAAGATAAGATACGGTACAAAATGAGTATTTTTAATAAAAAATATTTATCATAATTAAAATGTAAATTTGTTCAAAATGAGTATTTTTAATAAAAAATATTTATCATAATTAAATTGTAAATTTAAATTTTAATTAAAAATTAAAGAAATAAAGGCTTAAAAGTTTTGTCCCTTACAAATAATTAGTTTCTTTAAAACAGATTATATTTCTAAATAAATGCATAATATAAATTCAATAAAATTAAACTTGACATGAAGCTACACTATTAAAAATATGCGTTTTTAAGTAAAAATTTAAATTTAAGTTTTTTTTTAAATTGGTAAGTGGTTAGGGTTTATGTTTTTTTTTTTTTTTTTGGAAAGGTCCAAGGTTTAAACCTTTGCATACTTAGAAGGAAATAGGCTGGATAGTAGCGGCTGAGTGTCTGTCCGTTAACTATCCCAGTTCGATGTTATGGAGGGTTAGGGTCCTGTTGACTATCATGGAGAGTCGAGGGTCTTAGGTTTATAGAGGCCCCCCATTCGTGGTGTTATTGATGTCCCTACGAATCTTAAAAAAAAAAAAACATCTTGTATACTATTCATGTATGACTTGACAATATTAGGACTAGATCTCTTTCTTGAAAGTTGAGAATTTTAACTAGTTAAGCTAATACTATTTTAAATTTAAAAGTTAAAATATTTTATTAATTTTGTTTAAAAATATAATTAATTTTACTTTTCTAAATGACTATAACCTTATATGGGGACTTTTTAAAATGACCTACATCCTTAGAAAAATCCTCAGTAAAATCAATTTATACTTGCAGTTCGAAAGTGTCAAGGGGGATTTTCCTATAAATAAGATTTGGAGGAATGAGTTAATCTCTAAATTGGCTCTCTTTCTTTGGCTATTATTACAAAATAAGATTTTAACTGTAGATAAACTAAGTAAGAGAAGTTTTCAATTGACAAATATATGTTCTCTTTATATGAAAGATGTTGAATCAATTAACCATTTTTTTATTCATTTGAGAGTTTGCAAATAAGGTACTTAATAATGTAATGAAAGCTATGTTTTGCTCTTGGGTGGTCCCTAATACTTTTAGGCAACTTTTTAACTAATGGAGATGCCCTTTTAGTAGTAGTAAGTTATCAAAACTCTAGAATTTTATGTTACTTCATTTTTTGTGGGGTGTTTGGTGGGAAAGAAATAAAAAAGTATTCAACGGGAAAGTATGCACTTTCAATGTCTAACATAATTAAAACTGCATTGAGGGAAAATTTGCTTTCCTTTGATAATAGTGTTGACATTGAGAAAATTTTGAAAAAGAGGATCACTAGTTAATGACACTTGGGAGAACCTAGAGCAACACCTTTGCCAATCAGTTTGAAAAGAGAAAACACTAGATGGCTAAAACTAGAGGAGGGTTGGGTAAAGTTAAAATTTGATAGAGCTACAAAAGGTAACCCAAGTGGAGCCAGGGGAGGAGGTGTCATTCAAAATGAGAAAGGTGAAGTGTCTTGGGATTATGAAAAAAATAATGGGATACAAAACAATCATTATGCGGAAGCTAAAGCCCTAGAATTTGGTGTTATATTGTTGAGACAAAATAGTGTAAGTAAGACCATCAAAGAAGAGAATTCTATGAATATTCTTAGGGATCTTAAGAAAGGAAAAGTTGATAACTAGCACGTGTTAGGTTTAATCAAGGATACCTCATCCCTATTAAAAAATGAAAGAAGTGAATATATTACATATATATCAAGAAAGAAATCCTATATCTAATTGTTTTGCAAACATTGAAGTTCATTTTGATGAGAGGAAGATGTGGGAAAATATTTTTTTCTTATCTCTTTTAAGGATTACCTCATCAAATTCAAAGTAAAATTATATTTCACTAGGTGTTAGCTTTTGATATTGTCGATATTGTTATTGCTTTTGGGGTCTTTTGATGCTACTGATGTGATTGTATGTTTTTATTACAAAAATTATATTTCTAACGAATGCTACTATAATGTGATTGTACTTTTATTTTTGTTATTTATATTACTGATTATTGAGAATTAGAGCAATTGCTACGATTGTTGGTGTGGGAGAGAGAAAAACACAAGAGTCAAGTCAACCTTTGCTCCCTTGCTAGAAATAGATTTTGATATCAATAATATTATTATTTTTTCTTTATTTTAAAATTTTTGGTGTAACTTTGCTTTTGTCTCATGTTATCCAAAGAAGAGATAATGTTTATCTTGTAACCTTGAATATCTTAATTTTATAATAAGGTTGAGGCCCTCAAAAACCTTATTTTCATCATTACCCCCAAAAAATATCATCTTATAAATATTATTTTTTTAATAATATTTTTTATAAACATCCACCATAGATGGTGGATTGAACATCACTGATAATGCAAGTGACATCCTTAACAATAAACTACACTCACACAACCGCTTAAAATTATACAATATATTTGAATGATTATCCCATTAAACCATACAACCAATCAAATTAAAATGTAAATATAGTAATTATTTCATTAGAAGCAATTATTTTCGTCCTACAGACATACCATTTATATTATAATTTGCTAAAGAGATGCCACTTATGATGATAAAGTTAAAAGTGAGGGAAGGCCACAAAAAACAAGTCATGATTACATATTAAAGACAAAAAGACAAGTTACACATGATACTTATACATAGTTATTATAATTGTTTTTAATTTGGCTAGTGTGAGAAATTTCTACGAATAATATAGGGTTGAATAATTTTCTTCCAACTATGACCCTTCCTATTAAAACTGAGAGCTATGCTTAAAACTTTAATATACATTCACCCCTCACACTAACCCATATCGTAGTTTAAACCTTAAACCTTCTTAAAAATATATATATTATTAATTTATTTTTATTGAATAAATTAAAATTAATAATATTAAAATTAAAATTTGATGTATATCTCGCATAAAAGTATTACTAATTTCCTTATAAGACAAATATCATAATTTTTTTTTCAAAATGATGGCGATTGTTGAGACTAAGAGAGGTAATAAGTATTGTGATAAAGTATGATACTCGTGCTTCAACTCCTCGTAATTGAGAAGCTTTCAGGCCTATCTTTCAAACACCTTATAGGAGTATCTTTCAAACACCTTATAGGAGGATGGCACGTGGCAATTGCTTTTTAATGCATAGGAATCTTTAATACATTTGCGAGACACGATTCAGTTTGGGTTAGGTTGATCTAAAAGTAATTTAAAACAATCAATTGTTACTATTATTTGATTTATTTTTTTGGTTTTTATTACCTAATTTAATTTTAATTTTAATTTAAAAAAAAATTAAACTTAAACTTAAATTTCTTAAAAAATATATAAAACTTAAATCATTATATTATTTTGACATTCACTTAATCTACCTGTACCTAAACTACTATATTATTTTGACATCTACTTAATCTACCTATACCTACACCTACCTTCACGCATCTTCTTTATTTAATTGGAATTTTTTTCACGCTAATATTTGGATTTTTCTCTTTTTCTTTACTTTTTCATTTATTATTTATTATTTTTTCCTTATCATCTAAGATGTATAAATTTTCATTAGATTACATTTTCCTAAGATTTAACATGATAAGAATCTATTGGAATTTAAAGTAATTTATTTAAGATTATAATTTTAAAGTGTGTTTGTTTTAATAAAAATAAATGTATATAAAAAAATATAAATTTAAATGAATTTTGATATTAATAAATTTAATAGGATAATTTTTATAATATGTTTTATATTGTTTCTTTTATTAAGAAAAAATAAATTTGTTTCATAAAGGAAACAAAGTATAGAATATTTATTGTCATGTTCCTTTTATCCACTTCTCAAATCTAATTTGTTATAATATTTTATTATAATACTTTTTTTATTTTAAATAATGTAATGCAAATTACAATGGATTGCACAACTATGGGCCACACTCTTAAGGGCATAGCAATAAGGGGACTCCCTCCCCATAATTCGAAACAAGAAATTTTGTATTATAGTTTCTATCTTGCAAATGATCCAACAAAGTTTCCTATATAAAATATATAAAGATGTTTTAAAATGAACATCACATGTTTCTTTTTGTACCATATTATTATTTATAATAATAAATGTGCATGAATCAAGTGATACGTAGACCAAATAACTTTTAACAATAAAAACAATATTTGTAGAGTTGTCTACATTCTTTGATTCTTCAAAAATCTTGTATAGATATCTTTTACATTCTTCTATATGCAAATATAAACACTTCTAATCATACACTATTATAAATGCCTTGGATTCTCTTTCGTATTTCTTTAAAAATTTATTCAAAGCTTTGACCTCATTTATCCTTGCCCTTCCAAAAAAAGGTTGTATCATCTACAAACTATTGATGGGTGATGTTGTCAATATTATTACTAACCTTAAGTCCACTTATAATATCATATTTGTAAGCCTTATTTAAGTTTATACTCAAAACCTATTTCTTAATAATGAAAAAATAAGGAGATAGAGGATCTCCTTTTCTAAGGCCTCTCTTGGCTTTAAAACATTCTATTACTAACTCATTGACCAACATTAAATAAAAAAATTTAGAGGCACATGTTTTAATCCATCTAACCTATCTCTTCCCAAATCCTAAATTTTCTAAAACTTCAAAAATAAAATCTCATTTAACCCTATCACATGCTTTACTCATCAAGTTTTAAGATCATTGCTTTCTTTTTCTTGAAGCTGATGAATTTATAACTTCACGAGCTACTATAATCCCATGCAAAATTTGTCTTCCTTTCACAAATCCTCCTTGTTCTTTTGAAATAATTTTTTTCTAACAATGACCTTAATTGACTCATCATCACTTTGGAGATAATATTATATACCATATTACATAGGCTTATGGGTTTGAAAGAATCAAACAATACATCATCTTCTTTTTTAGAATTAGGGTAAGATATGTTGTATTTATTTTATAAGGTATGTATTATTTTACCCTATACTGTTCCACTGCCACCAATAAAGAATCCTTCACTATATCCCAATTATGTTGGTAAAAAATTGTAGAGAGCCCTTTGGTACTAGGGATTTATCCTTATTAAAAGAGAAAAAAGCTAAATGAACTTCTTCTAGATTAATAGGCTACATCATGAATTTCCTATTGTCTTCATTAATTATAATTAAAGGTACATCTTGAAGAAGTTTATCATTCAGAACTTCAGTCTCCTTTGATCCTATAATATTCTAATAAAAAGACTTTACCACTTTTTTAATTTCACATTGATCTAAAATTCAAACCCCTTCTATTGATTTAATTCTACTAATTTTAGATGTTGAAATTTGTACTATAGACATCATATGAAAAAGCTTTGTATTTTTATCTCATTCTTTTTACCAAGTTTATCTTGATTTTAATCTCCATAATTTCTCTTCCTTAGTCAAAATATTATGATATTCACTAAGAAACTCCCTTTCCTTTGAGCTTGGATTATTATGTTCACCTTTTTGGAATTTTGAAATTTTATCTTTTAGTTCTTATTTCTTCTCAAAAATATTTCCAAAAGTATTATTGTTCCATTCTTTTAATCTAGATGTCATATGTTTAATTTTTTTGGAAGATCATACAACCCACTATTTCTTGAAGAATTTCATGTTTGTGTTATCATATCAACAAATTGAGGATGATATTCCCACATCTGCTCATATTTAAAATATGGTATTTTTTGAATTCACGTAGCACCATTTTAACTCTTATTGGTTAGTGATTTAAACCAATCCTTGTTAAGGTATTAATTTTAGCATGAGTTTCTTCATCTAGCCAATGATATGATAGTATGCATCTATCTAATTTTTTTGTTATTAGGTTTTGGTCTCTCTTGTTGTTGATACATATAAAATGTTGTGCATGCATTTTTTAAAAATATTTCAACATTACTAATTTAATTATATTAATTTTCCATATAATAATAAATATTTTTTTCATACATATGTATCTAACCAATGTTTTTCATATCAAAGTTTAATCTTGAATTTATAAAGAATTTTTATCAATAAAAATTAATAGTTTATCATTTTCTACCAAGTTAGTTTTTAATTTTCTATTTTTATTTATAGATAAAATTATGGGTTTATTTTTTCCTTTAAACATGTTTTTAAAAATATATTACTTGCAATAACATATCTATAATATTTGACTAAATATAATTTATATAGTTAGTATTTACATTATCTATCTATTTATAAATTTTCATTACATTATGGTATGATTTTACATTAGGGCTGATCAATGACCCTATTATAAATTAATATAAAAATAAGCTTATACCTATGATGAAATATAAACTAAATTTATGTATTAAAAATGTATTTCAATAACTACTACCACATAAATTTCTATACGAAATAATATTTGAATCCATGTAAAGGCCTTTAAACTCATCGAAATAACTCTATATATGTTGAAACGAGGTGGTCGTAAACAATATCACAACACCATGCCTTTATCTTATAAAGTAAAGGAATTCAAGAACAAATATATAGAGCATAACATATTTATGATATATAGGAAAAGAATGTGCATTTCAATCATATGTTTAGTAAAATATAATAATATATTACCAATTTTGAGGATATATAATGTTGAGCAAGGTGTAGCGACAGTATTGTCATTGTTGTCAACACGGTCAGATAGATCGATTGATGCAATGGACAGGAGTTCAGAGGTTATTCAGAGTATGTGCAGTGATGTTAAATTCTTATGAGGATTTTTTTGATGTTTGGGTGAATTTGTTACAGGTTGTTTGTGCAAATTTTCAAAATTTGAAAAAATCGTCAGAAAGTTGTCAAAGCAGCAAAATAGTCAAAAAGTTGCAAAAGTCACCACGTGCATAGTTGGACAGGATGGATCAGTTTGGAACATGCCAGCATGTTAGGAAATAGTCCAAAACAGCATTGGAGATTTCAGCATAGTTTTTGGAGTGATCGGTGGTGTTTCCGGTATCTTGGCGGATGATTTGGCAAGTGGTTGTACAGGCTAAAAAAGTGTAAGTTTTTTTAGAAGCACTGAGAACAAACCATAAGTATTTATGCAAAAAAAAATTAACTGGAGGTGTTTGTTATCTTTAAGAACATGTGTTCCAAATTTCAACGAAAACGGAGAAACGAGGCGAATTTTACAAGCGTTGCAAGACTGTCACAAAAACACTCTTTTTTGAAAAAGTGTGTCAGTAGCAGTTTTTGTAGAAGTGGTACAGGTGAACCGTAAGGATTTAGGCAGTGAGTTTTGGTTTGGACATAGTCAGCATTACAAATATTCTATGTTTCAAATTTCAAAGAAAATTGAATTACGAGGTGAGAGTTATGATTTTTGCAAAAACGTTACAGGTCTCTTTTATGTCAATTTGTGCCACTTGGGCAAAATCCTTTAGTTGGCCGTTTTGACCTTGAAGAGTCGCTAGAGTTTCAATTTCAGTGTTGTTACACCTTCAAGGCATCAAATAGATCATATTTTGTTTTTGGTTTGAGTTGTCACGTGGCTCCGAAGTATGAGAATGAGTAAGGTGTCAATTCTTTGCATGTGATGTGTTTGACGAAATGCCTTCTCAAAAAAAAAAAAAAAGGAGTTATATTATTTTAAGCAGTTTCATTAAATAAAGATATTTGGAGAAAGTGAAAAGTGAAAAGGAAAGCAAGTGTGTGCATTTAAGTTATAAGTGTTTTATTGAAGAGTGTGATTTTATTTTGTGCAGAGAGAAGAGTGTGTGGAGAAAAATAAAGAGTGAAAATCCGTGTTTTTGGGAAAAAGGTGAAAAACATCACTTTAGTATTTTGGGCATAACTTTCTCATACAATATCAGTTTTGGATGAAATTTTTAGAGGAGGTCATAGACAAAGTTTTGCACAATACCCATAAAGTGTTTAGCAATTGACATAACGAGCTAAGAGAACGATCAATTTTTATGTGAGAAGTGAAGATTCATATATGTCATTTTATTATCAATATCAAAATCAAGTGGGTGCTTCGTAGAGGGGTTGGTGCTCCTTTCTGTTGGTGCAAATAAATCAGGGGTTGGTTCTCCTTTCTTTTGGTGCAGATAAATTAGGGGTTGGTGCTCCTTTCAGTGGGTGCTGGTAAATTGATTATAAAGTTGGTGTTTTGCAAAGGCTAGATTTGGATGGGAGTCCAAACAGTCATTTTGAGGATGTAGCCAAATCGGTGAACCTCGGTACATCTTGTGTTGTGTGATGTTCTCTTGTTATACTTGCTTTATTTGGTTTCAAGTTTTCATTGTTTCAGATTTAAGAGTTGAAGATTTAAGTTTTAAAAGAGCTACACTGATTCACCCCCCCTCTCAGTGTCATTGTGAGACTAACATATCATTCATTATAGAAACCTCGATATCTTCGTTATAGTTTCAAAAAGGACATTTAGAAAATATTTTTTTTGGAGCAATAATGGTCTTTTAAAGTAAAATTAGCATGATTTTTTTTGTATTCTACTATCTGATGTAGGATGATCTAGTGGTGTAAGAGTGATCTTGCATCATCCAAAATTTGTATTAATTTTATTCTTTTATAAAACTAGTTAGTTTGAATCCTGCCAAAATGGTGAAAATCCCATCACTAAAACTTAAGGGTAAATTTTTAAGGCCTTAGAGGCCTCGTAAAAGGGTGAAAATTGGTCGTAGTACCCTTTAAGACACTATGCCATTGTAGATCTTTTTGAGAGCTTTCCGAAAATATGCACTAATAGTCAATCCGAGAAACAAGCGAGGAGTTATGACCCCGGGAAGTTTTACCCCTAAAATTGAAATTTCAAATGAATTATCCTAGGTGAGAAAATGGAAAATAGAGTATTATAGGAGAATTTTGAAATTGTAAAGAGGTTGGTCTCTGTAGCTATATTTATTTGAAAATTAATACAAAAAACCTTTGGTTCCTATTGCAATTTCTCATTTTTTTACAAATTATTTGTGAGTTGTTTTACCAGTTTTATGCTAAGTGGTATTAGAGCGGGAGTTCCTAAGTGTGTAGATAGATCACTAAATGTGACATAGTTTACACTAGGATTTATTATTAGGTTTTATGAAAAAAATGATCAGAATGCGTCCAAAAATAAATTGTGGTGGTGGGAGAAATGTTGTGGTACCAAAAGAGGATTTTAGAGCCCTACAGAGGCAAGTTCAGGTGTTGCGAGAGTAGCTACATAGAGGGTATGAGCGAAAAAGATAATATGAGAGTGAATATGAAGTTGAAGAAGAAGAGTCCCAATTCAAGAAAGAAGAAGAGGCAGTAGATCTTGCACAAGCCATATTGTATAAAGCCATATCCTAGATTGAGAAGATACTAGAGTTTGATATTTCTATCTATTCTAAAAATCTTAACCCAAAAGAGTTGATCGACTAGATAAATGATTTGGAAGAATACTTTGAGTATGAGGAGGTGGAAGATCCTAAGAGGGTTAAATTTTCTAAGACCAAGCTCAAGGGTCATGCTAATATCTATTGGAAGGGAGCACAACTAGACAAAAATAGAAGAAGAAAATAAAGGATAACAAGGTGGCAGCAGATGGTGGAGAAGCTAAAAAGATAGTTCATTTTATTTGACTATGAGTTTGATTTGTTGAATAAAATGTAGGGTTTGAGGTAGTCAAGCAAGTCTTTCAAATATTACACAAAGGAGTTATACAATATTTTAGTTAGAATTGGTCATACTAAGGCCAACAAAGAGAAGGTAACTCGTTATATAAATGGATTGAGAGCAAGTATCGAAGAGGAGCTAAGTTTGGTTAGGATGACCACCATGGAATATTCTTACCTATTTTCCTTGAAGGTAGAAGAGAAGATGAATAGAATATTTGAAAGCAAGCAAAGAGGAAAATGTCATGGTGGAAGAACTGATAGGAGAACAAATGGAGGATGAAATGAGGACCAAAATAAGAATGGAGAAGCTAGCAATAATCAAGTTCAGAAATAGGATAATGCTTACCACTCTTTTCAGAAAAATAATGCCAAAGAGGAAGAGGAAGTTCTAGACGAGGATATAGAAGAGGAAGATGTTGTGGAACCTATTTCCAATGTGGAAAAGAAGGATATCGAGCATATGAGTGTCCACAAAACCAAGGGAAGATGAATACAAGGCCTAAAGGTAATGCTTGAGCTATTGTTGTAGATGAAGGTGTTGAATCTGAACACTCTGAAGAAGCAAAAAGAGGAGAAAATATGGTCACAAGGAGATCCTTGCTAAATGAGGAGAAAGATATAGATTAGAGGAAGAGTTTAATTTTGCACAAGGTGTAAATGTATAGGTAAGGTTTGTAATGTTATCATTGATAATGGTATCACTGATAATCTAATTTCAGAAGGGATGGTTACCAAATTACGATTAGAGAGGAGACACCCTCATCCATATCGGATTGCATGGTTGTAGAAGGATCATAGAGATTTGGTTAGCAATAAATGTTTAGTAAAGTTCCATATTATCAATTACCATGATGAGGTTCTATGTGACATCCTGCCTATGGATGCTTACCATTTTCTATTGGGAAGGCCGTGGAAGTTTTATCGGTATTCAATACATGATGGACATGCCAACACTTACTCCCTGAAAAATTATGGAGTACACCATAACCTAAAGCCTCTGATGGAGGTGGAAGAAAAGGTATGTAGCAGTGCCATAATTTTTTAAGTTGATGGTAGAATATTTTTGGATCCTTTGAAGCATGAGCATATGTGCTATGTGTTAATTCCTAGAGTGAGGAAATAACAATGCGAGGATATTGTGATAGAATTCTTAGGTCTATTGGAATAATTCCCAGACATTGTATCAAATAATGTACCTAAGGGTTTTCCACTAATGAGGAAGATCAGTCACCAGATATATTTGGTACTTGGAACTAGTTTACCAAATAAGATAACCCATAGAATGAATCATGTGGAAAATGAGGAGCTAAATGGATACGTTCAAGAGCTACTAAGGAAAGGGATAATTTGGGAGAGCTTGCATCCATGTGCAGTACCTAAAGTACTAGCACCAAAGAAATATAGGGAGTGGAGAATGTGTACAAATTCTCGAGCTATTACTAATATTACCATAAAATATAGATTTTCATTTCCAAGGATGGACTGCATTATGTACTATTTGATTGGAACCAAGTACTTAACAAAGATTGACTTAAAGAGTGGGTATCATCAAATATGTATCAGAGAAGGATATGAGTGGAAGACAACCTTCAAGACCAAATAGGGTTTGTACAAGTGGTTAGTCATGCCATTTGGGCTAACCAATGCACCAAGTACATTCATGTGGCTTATGAATGAGGTATTGAAATAATGTTTAGCAAAATTTATCATTATCTATTTGGATGACATTTTAATTTTTAGTAAGACCTTGGAGTAGCACCTGATTCATATTTGATGATTTTTTGAGAAGCTAAGGGAGGAGCAACTTTTGATTAATTTGAAAAAGTGTTATTTTGTGAAGAAGGAGTTGGTGTATCTAGGATTTTTCATCTTATATGAAGGTCTTAGAATGGATCCAGAAAAGGTGAGGTCTATCATTGAATGACCTAACCAAAGGAGCATTATAGAGGTAAAATCATTCCATGGTCTAGCAAATTTTAATAGAAAATTCATTAAGAATTTTAGTAGTATTTGTGCACCCCTAACGAAGACAATGAGAGGGGATAATAAGGATTTTAAGTGGAGTTCAAGAGCATATAGGATTTTCGATATGTTGAAGAGAAATTCATAGAGCAACATATTTTGGTACTTCTAGATTTCCATATGGTATTTCAGGTAGATTATGATGCTAGTGGTAGTATCATAGGAGTTGTATTGATTCAATAAGGTAAGCTTGTTGCCTATTTTAGTGAGAAGCTTAATGAGGCTAGGAAGAAGTATTCCATCTATGATCCAAAGTTTTATGCTATAGTTCAGGCTTTGAAGAAATGGAGACACTATTTGTTGCCAAAAGAGTTTGTTTTATATACTGATCATCAAGCCTTGCAATATATTAATAGCCAAGGGAAGCTAAATCAGAGGCACTTAAAATGGATTGAATTTTTATAGATTTATACCTTTGCATTGAAGCATAGGGGTGGAAATTCAAATAGAGTTGCAGTTACCTTAAGTAGAAGGTAGAACTTGTTGATAGAAATGAAGGTGAAGGTTGTAGGGTTTGACGAACTTAAGATTTTGCACCCTAAAGATCGAGATTTTATAGAGGCTTAGAAAGATTGCTTCACACCATTTACTTTGGATAGAACTAAATGGTTGGATTTTCTAATATAATATGGAATATTGTTTAGAGGAAACCAATTATCCATTCCAAGGAGTTTGATGAGAGAGAATCTAGTTAAGGAGAAGCATAGTGGGGAGTTGGTTGGATGCTTTGGTTGAGATAACATCATTTTCCTCGTTATTGAGAACTAATATTGGCCACAATTACAACAAGATATGAAGATATTTCTACAAAGTTGCATAGCATGCCAGATGGCCAAGGGTTTGAGGCAGAACACCAAATTATATTAGCCATTACCAATACTAGAGAAACCATGGGAAGACATTAGCATGGATTTTTTTCTTAGTCTACCAAGGACACAAAGGGGGAATGACTCCATATTTGTGGTGGTTGATAGGTTTTCAAATATGGCACATTTAATTCCCTGCCAAAAAACTAATGATGCAATTCATTTTGCAGGGTTGTTTTTCAAAGAGGTGGTATGACTACTTGGTCTACGAAAGAGTGTCATTTTAGATAGAGATACCAAATTCATTGGGTATTTTTGGAGGACCTTATGGAATAAGTTAAATATGGATTTGAAATTCAGTTCTACATACCACCCATAGACTAATGGACAAACAAATTTGGTGAGTAGGAGTTTGGGTAACCTGCTGAGATGCTTATTAGTAGATAAATCCAAGGGATAGGATTTGATTTTACCATAGGTAGAATTTTCTTACAATAATTCTATCAACAAGAGTACTAATAAATATCCATTCCAGATTATATATGGGAGCAGCCCAAAGAATGCTTCTGAGTTGAGGAAGATTGATAGAGTTGAAAAGAGTAGTGTTGAGGCTAAGGACTTTGTAGAGCACCTGAAGAACTTGCATGAAGAGGTAAAGAAGCATATTAATAATATGAACACTCAATACAAGATAAATGCGGACCATAAGCGGTAGTTTAAAGAATTCCAAGTGGGAGATGAAGTTATGGTTCACCTGAGAAAATAAAGGATTCCTACAAAAAATTATAACAAGCTGAAGATGAAGAAGTTTGGACCATACAGGATCATAAAGAAACATAATTTAGGAAATGCATATGAAGTAGAATTTTTGAGTTGGCTTAACATTTCACCTATGTTCGATATTTTTGATTTGGCAAAGTATCATGAGGGAGACAATGATGATGGACCAGCAATAGAATGCTAAAATATTCCAACATCTACTCAATAGAAGGAATAAATAGAATAAATCCTAGATACCCGCATTAGTAGCAATATAAGAAATAGGTAGTACGAATAATATCTAGTTAAGTAGAAAGGCAAGTTTGTTAAGGATTCATCTTGGTTTTCTAAGATAGAGGTTGACTGCCTTGGTTTTCCTCCACCACCAGAGAAGTGAAGGTCACTTCTTAATTTACCTTGGGTTTTTTACGCAAGAGCATCCAGTGGTGTAAGAGTGATGTTGCACCATCCAAAATTTTTGTTAATTTTATTCTGTTCTAAAACTAGTTAGTTTGAATTCTATAAAAATGGTCAAAATCTTACCACTAAAACTTAAGGATGAAATTTTATGGCCTTAGAGGCATCGTAGAGATGTGAAAATTGGTTGGAGTGTTGTAAATATTTTCAAGAGATTTTAAAAAATATGCACTAATAGTAAATTCGAGAAACAAGCAAGGAGTTATGACCCCGGGAAGTTTTACCCCCAAAATTTAAATTTCAAATGAATTGTCCTAGGTAGGAAAAGGAAAAATAGGGTATTATAGGGGAATTTAAAAATTGTAAAAGGTTTTGTCTCTATAATTACATTTTTTTGAAAAGTAACACAAAAAAAATATTTGGTTCATATTGTCATTTCTCTATTTTCTATAGATTGTTTGTGAGTTGTTTTACCAGTTCTGCACCACTATCATAATTTAGTAGAATAGTATAACATAATGTCAACTTAATGTCATCCAAGCATACAAATATATTTTTAAAAGTGTTATGATGGTGCTATATTTTTCAAATGTCTTCAACTCTATATTGATATGATTTCCCTTTGCACCTATATAAAAATACAAAACTTAGATACCTAGTATACAAAGATCAAAATATCATGTCATCTAAAAAAGGGATGAAAATGCTTTCACATAATAAAACATGATTTCTATGTGATATTCCATTTTAATAATTCCCAATAAAATAATAGAATCCCAAACAATAGAACCTCCTTTAAAATTACAAATTTGTGATGTGCCATGCTTTAACTAGCTATGTAAGTTGTTCCATATGATAATTCATACATTGGACAATCGATAGTTTGGAGTGAAGAGGATAAAATATGGTTTGTAATTAGGTAAGAGATAGTATACATATTTATTTATTTATTTTTCTCTAATGTGATGTCATGTTAACTTGTCAACTAATTCATGATGGACCCCTCATTAAACATGTCATGAAGGAGCATCAAACCAAAAATGATATTGTCGGAATCAAGTCCATTCCCTTTAGGATGTGGACAAACTAATATAACAATGCTAGTTATATGGCAATGGAAAATGTAGTATAAAACATAATGTTATCTCTCATAGAGTAGAAGGTACTACCTATGCCAATGCAATACACACCTAGAGCAAAAGGAGTGGGTGTAGACCCAGTTTTGAGAACTCTAGTATTCAAATATTAGGGTTCACACTCAAACAAGGATTCTGATTTGAATCTCATCATTACTTTAGTTATCTAGTGGGGATCAAGGGTTCACCAAGAGTGGTTTATGGATTTACTCTAAATACTATGTTTTGGTGTATGTAGTATGTAAGCACACACATTTTAGAATCTAGAAAAGAAAATATACCTAATGAAAGAAGATGTACATACAAAGCAATTTGGAGAAGACAACAATACAGAAAACAAGAACTAAACTTATATGCCTTTGTCAATTATTTGTACCTAGAATGAGAGTTACAAGAAACTAAAAGAAAATATCTTTATATTTCCAAGAAAGGGTTCAAGAAGATGCAAAAATACATTCTAGCCTATGTGTAAGCTATATATAATTTTATTCAATATCTAATTAAAGGAACTTAAAATTGATTCTTTAATCCTTCTATTCCTTAATGTGTTTAAAACTAAATGAATATCTATTGCAAACAATAAATAATACCTTTATTTCTAGAAAATTGACATGATACGATGTTACCTAAAGGTTTTTGGAGGATAAAATCATAGTCTAGGTTGTGGTTTACCATTTGAGATAGGTTCACCACATGCACACCTATTCTTTTTCTATTGACCTATGAAAAAAACTAAATAGAGAGAGAAAAAATAGAAGTGTTAATTTTTAGGGTGCTTGATTGATGCTTAGGAAGGTATAAAACCTCTTATTTGTAGTCAAGTCCCCTGTTTCGTTTTGCAAAAAGAATTTGAACCTTTTGGAAGAAGATTAATCATATAAATAAGAAATTTAGCTACTGCAAAAATCAAATTGGATGTGATGTGAATATGTTAGGATGTCCCTGGGCTTAGTTTTAGATTTATTGATGCTAAAAGTTTTTGGATGGATGATTAGAATGAATTCATAGTCTACAACGTGAATTCACAACCTAGTTAATTCGTGTCATATGGCTTGTGTGACTTGCAAACTTGATTCTAAGGCTGAAACAAGGGGTTTTATGATGGAAATAGGATGGATGGGCTAAAAGAATGTTAGCAATTCATTATTCTATTAGGAACCCAAATATAATATGATCTAGATGAATTACAATCTATAGGGTGAATTCATAGCATGACAAAGTCATAGTCTATGACTTCTATGACTTGTAAACTTGATTCTTAGGCTAAAACATAGGGGTTTAAGGATTGAAATATGACCGATTGGCTAAAATAACATTAGATATTTGGGATCTAATCAAAAAATAAAATAGGGATTGTCTTAGAAAAATTTGCAGTCTTTATATCATGTAACCTATGAAATTGTTTTAGAGGTAAAAATAGAAAGTTTCTTAGATGAAAAAGTGATGGTTGGGTAGGGAAAATACAAAGGATTCAAAAATCAACTAGAAACTAGGTCAGAGATAATTCTAGATAAATTCACACCCTACAAGTCCTATGAGCTGCAAATTTGCAATGGGGTGTTGTCAAGGTAGAGTTTGGGTAGAATCTAGAATATCTTAGCATAAAATGGGGATGATGAAAGATTCCTAGCTATTACTTGCAAGTATTGCAGGGTATCTAGAGTGAAATATTTAGTGATGTAAAGAACATTAGCACAATAAAGTAATAGAAATAATTCAAGCATAAGGAGAAGGTTTGATTAATAAAATACAAGAAAAATTGGTAAATGGAAAGGATCAACCAAATTTGGAAGTAAGAAGAAACCCCTTCCATCCTTTGATGAAGTCTATGCAAAGTGTGAGGTGTGTATGAAATGAGGATGCCTAGAGATGAAAAAATTCCTAAACAAGAACCCACAAAATAATGGTGTTTTATTGTTAAATAAAATTGGTAGAGCTTTGATATTATGAAAATCCCCCTTCATTAAAATGAAGGTGTCTCATTTATATATTTTTGGGCTTGGAGGAGAAGAGAGGGAAGCAAGTTTCCTCAAAACTCTATGCACATTATCAAGGGAGAAAAAGTGGACATATGACTAGACAAAAGCGGATCAACAAAGTTTTCTTTTCTTAGGATGGATTGTCATGGTAAAAAATAGATTAGATTGGCAATATTTCATGGCTTCAAAATCTTGTTTGAGTTTATAGGATGCTGGCAGTGTTTAGAATGAGAGTTAGATTGAGAAACTTTTTGTTTCAAAGGTGTTTAGACAAATTCATAGTCTAACAAGTGTTAGGATTAAAAAATAAAATACAAGCAATAAATAAATATAAAAATAAAACATAGAAGAATAAAACAATACTCAAGAAATAAATTTATGTGGTTCACCCAATGCGGGCTACTTCCATGATGAAAATAACTAGGATTTATGATTCCATCTAGCAAATATCGAAGGGATACAACCTATAGCAAATCCACTGTACTTTCTCTTCAATATCACAATTATAGTATCTCTTCCTTCTCACGTTTCCAATGCCATACAACATCCTCTTATAAAATGAGGGTTACAATTTTAGAGCAAATCATTAAGACCCAAAATTTTTTTAAAAAAATACTATTTTTGGAAATTATATTTTTTGTCAAAATTTACCATTTTTAGTAATTACTATTTTTAGAAATTTAATATTTGTAAAAAATTCCATTTTTAGTAATTACTATATTTAGAAAACTATTTTTCATAAAAAGAATTCCATTTTTAGTAATTACTATTTACGAAAAATTATTTTTCATCAAAAAAATTCTGAAAATAGTAATTCACAAAAAAAACTTTGATTGACATGCAATTTGACACACAATTACATAATGCTCATATCCTTTCGTAGAGTGGGTCCAAAAGCAGCTAAAACTTGACCTCCAAATTAGAGTTAGGCTTCACAACCAACAATCTTCCACTTGGATATTGATCACAATAACTCCACCGCTACTACACCTACTGGACTATGCTTCAACTTTGGACCTAGAAATTTTATAACCTTTTACTATCATGTTTGAAGACCAACTAAAACTAAGAAAGAACTCAATTTATCCCTAGTTACTACCTTTGTGAACATATTTGCAGGATTCTAGCTAGTGTGTATCTTCTCTAGTTTTAACTAGTCCATCTTCCAAAACTAAGCATATGAAATGGTACTTGATCTATATATGTGTAGTCCTGGAATGGAAGGCTGACTTATTTGCAAGATGAATGACACTCTGACTGTCACTATATAATATACTATTCTCCTCCTTCTTTCCCAACTCCTCCATAAACCTTTGTACCAAATCATCTCCTTACTAGCCTTTGTAACAGCAAAATATTTTGCTTTTGTTGTTAAAAATGTAACAACCTTCTATAATTTTGAAATCCAACTTACTGCAGTTCCACCTACAGTAAAAAAATACCCTGTCGTACTCCTCCTAATGTTTATATCACCTATCATATCTAAATAAATGTATCCTTGTAAAGCAGTGTTAGAACCTCCAAATAATAATACCTAAGTGACAGTAACTCTCAAATACCTTAGAATCCACTTCACTACCTTCCAATATTGTTTTCTTGGATTGTTCATAAACCTGCTTACAACTCCCACTACATGTGTAATATCTGGCCTTGTGCACACCATTGCATATATCAAACTACCAATTGCTAATGATAAGAAATCTTGAACATATAGTCAATCTCCTCTTGTGGCTTGGGATACATCTCTTTGGTCAGTTTGAAATGATTGTCCAAAGGTGTACTAATAGATTTTGCATCCTGCATATTAAACCTTTCCAACACCTGCTCAATGTACTCACCCTAATATAATGTTAATTTATGATTTTTCCTGTATCTTGTTATTCTCATACCAAGGATTTGCTTTGCACCACCCAAATCCTTCATTGCAAATGAATTTTGAATATTATTTGGAGCACAATTATATCCTACATGTGAGACCCTACAATGAGCATATCATCTACATAAATAATAGGATAATATAGTTACCATTACACAATCTCTTAAAATAAATATAGTGGTCAGAATAACATTTATGATAACCTTGTTTTGACATAAACCTGTCAAATATTATATACCATTGCATTGGATCTTGCTTTAGGCTATACAAGCTCTTTTTCAACCTGCATACTAATTCCTCCTTCCCTTTGACCTCACACCCTTGTGACTATTGCATATAATTTGGAAAACAAACCTTAGTGATGACACAATTTCGAAGAGTGTGTGATATGTGGTCTAATAGTTGTTCTAACTCAAGCAAGATAGAACTCTCTTCATCTAGTTTGGATAAAATAGATTGAACCTATATTTGATTTCCTATAACCTTCTTAAGAGAGGATACATGAAATATATGATGGGTCTTTGATGTAGATAGGAGGGCTAATTTGTAGGTCGTTGCACCAATACGTTGTAAGACCTGTAGGGGTCATAGTATTTGATATCTATTTTTTGGTACCTATGAATATTGAGTGAGAAATGTTTATAGGTTGCAAGCAGATAAAAACCATGTCTCCTATTTCAAAATTGGTCCTTGAACAATTTTGATCAGCTTGTTGGCGCATATAATTCTGGTCCAATTATAAATTCATATTTAGTTGACAAAGGACTACAACATGTTGGGTAAGTGTAGTATCAACAACATGGACCTTAGAGTTGACTCTAATGTAGGTGGAGGGTGTGGATGGAGGATGACCATAAACTGCTTCAAAAGGGGTAATCTTGGTTGTAGTGTGATAGGAAGGGTTATACCACCATTCGACCAAGGAAAGCCACTTTGCCCACTATGTAGGATGATTAGAGGTAAAATAATGAAGTTAGGTCTCCAATAATTAGTTTAAAATATCTATTTTACCAACCATTTACAAATTATAGGTTGAACTTATTTTCAGTTGAATTCCCTACAACTTAAACAATTCTTGCCAAAATGACTAGTGAAGGTAGGGTCTTTATCGAACACAATGTATGTGGACATATGCCATGAAGGCAAAAAATGGAATCAAGAAAATTTTGGCTACTACTAAGACCATGTAGGGATAGTAGAGGTAAAAAAATGAGCATACTTCATGAGATGATCCACTACCACCAAAATAATTGATTTGCCTCATGACTTAGGTAACCCTTCAATAAAGTCCATGGAAATATTCATTCATACTTGTTCTAGAATTTCCAAGGTATGAATATTTCCTAGGGAATGCACTATTTTTTCTTTCACCCACTTATATATGTTACTATCTACCACAAATTTTTTAATGTCCTTCATCATTCCCTTCTATAAGAAAGTACGTTTAATCCTTTCATAAGTCTTTAGGAACCTAGAATGGCCTACAATTGGTGAAGAATACATTTTCTTCAAGCTAAGTTCCCAAAGTTGAGAAGTGTGGGTAATAATAAGGTATTGAAGGTATATCAATTTTTTTTCAATCCAAGTGTATCCTACACATGAGGTAGGCTCTAATTGAAGTGTGTTATTCAAAGTTTACAATCATGAGTTCTTAAGCACATCCTCTATGAGAGAATTAATCCACTAAGATATGGGTGAAGGGACAACATATAACATACTCTAAACACCAACTGGTGAGAGAGTGCATCAACCACAATGTCTCCTTTCATTTTTTATATGTAATCTCATAATCATAGCCTATTAGTTTAGAGACCCATGTTTTATTGTTTTGAGGTGGCAACCCATTACTCAAGGAAGTCCTTGAGACTTTAGAGGTTTGTTTTGATGAAAAAATTATGTCCAATGATATAGGATCACCATTAACCACATGTATAATGTTGAGCATCTATTTTGCATAAGTTTATTTGGCCAAATTTTGACTTGAAAGTGCTTTACTAGTGAAGGCCAATGGTCTTCCCTCCTACATCAACACAACTCCAATGTCATTACATGAAGCATCACTTTCAATCACAAAAGTTTTGGATAAATTAGGCATTCCTAATATTGGAATGGTGGTCTTAGCATGCTTTAGGTCAAATAAAGTCTACTCAATGTTGCATGTTCAAGTAAAATAATTCAACATGAATGTTAAATGAGTAGTGATTTTTCTATAGTTTTAGACAAATTTGTGGTAACTTTTGTGAGGCCCAAAAATTTGTGAATGTCCTTAAGACTGTGAGGCTTCAACCAATATTGAATGACTTGAATATTCTTAGGGTTAACTTTAACTCCATATTTGGTGACAATGTGTCTTAAATACTCTACTTTGGTCAACCCAAAAGAACACTTAGACCTCTTAGCATAAAGCTTATGCTTAGCTAAAATATATAAAGTTTGATCCACGTGGATGAGGTGCTTCTCCAATGTGTGACTATAAACTAAAATATCATCAAAGGAAACTAAAATTAATTTGTGAAGGAATGGGTAAAATATGTTTTTCATGAGCGTCTAAAATGTGGAGGGTGCATTTGTTAAACCAAATGACATAACCAAGAATTCATAATGACTCTCATGAGTGTGGAATGTTGTTTTGGAAATATCCTCCTCCTTGAGCCATATCTTATGGTAACCCAAGATAAGATCTAACTTGGATAAAAACATAGCACCATGCAACTCATCCAACAATTCATCTACCACTGGAATAAAAAAAAATTCCTTAATGGTGAGCTTCTTGAGCTCACAAAAATCTATACAAGACCACTAGGACCCATATTTATTTTGAATAAATATGACTAGAGAATAATAAATACTATTACTCAGTCAAATGACTCTATATTTTAACCATGCAAAGGATGGGGCTTTAAGAATACACATAATTTTGGAAAAGCTTCAGTAGAAAAAAATTTATGGATATTGAAAATTAATAAAGGATATGGTAGAAAGTAATTTAAGAGAATTATTTAGGTACCTTATATTTTATAGATTTGATTAGACTATAGAATAAATCAATTTCAAAAGCCATAATTATTTGGAAAGCACTAGTAAGATATTTTTCATTAGTTGGGAATTTCTTTTCTTAGAAAATAGGGAATGGAAAATAAGTAAGGATAGGAAAATATCTGGGCTAGGAAGCAAAGGAGACTACTAGCTTCCACAAAATATAATTGATCATCTCCATAGTCAAGGAAATATTGTATTGATATAGGTGGTATTAACATAGAGTACTAATTTATGGAAACAAGAATGGCTCATAGAAGAAGAGCTAGCATTAGGAGGAAATGATGGACATATTTGGCATGATTACACAAAGGAATTAGAAAGATAAAATGTAAGACTAAGTCAATAAATAGACTTTCTAAATTGGTACAAGAATCCAACAAGTGGGTAGTACAATATTAGAGAAGGGGGATAAAATATTTAGGCTTTCGTCTGAAACATAATGACTATGGGTACCAAGATTGTATTTTTTTATACACCAAAATAGAAAATAGGATCAACACTTGGTGCACTAGGTGGCTATCATTGTGGGATTGACTTACATTTATTAAATCAGCATTGGAAGCCATCCCATTCTATTGGCACTCTCTAACTTATAGTCCCATCACAATAGTAGAGAAATTAAGGAAGAGGTGTTCCCATTTTTTTTTCCAAAGAAAAAATAAAATGATGCAATGACACTACTTAAATGGAATAAAATAGCTAAACCAAAACCATGCAAAGGATGGGGTTCCAAGAATATACATGATTTTGGAAATACTTTAGCAACAAAACATTTATGGATATTGATAATTTAATAAGGATTATGTTAGAAATTAATTCAAGAGAATAATTTAGGCACATTATATTATAGATTTTATTAGGCCATAGAATAAATTATTTTCAATAAGCATAATTATTTGGAAAGCACTAGTAAAATATTTTCCATTAGTTGAGAATTTCTTGGCTTGGAAAATAAGGAATGGAAAAGAAGGATAAGAAAATATCTTAGCTAGGAAGCAAAGGAGACATTTAGCTTCCACAAAATATAATTGGTCATCTCGATAGTTAAGGAAATATTGTATTTATGTAGGTGGTATTAACATAGAGTACTATTTTATGGAAACAAGGATGAATCATAGTAGAAGAGTTAACACTGGAAGGAAATGATGGACATATTTGTCATGATTACACAAAGGAATTGGAAAGAGAAAATGTAAAACTAAATCAACAAAGATACTTTATAAATTGATCCAAGAATCCAAAAAGTGGGTAGTAAATGATTAGAGAAGGGTATAAAGTAAGAATTGACAACAACAATGATGAAAATATTTGGTGGTGAAGTAGAATGTGGAAGGTAAAATCTCCTCTAAAAACTAAATTCTTTTCTTGATTAGCTCTATCCTAAAAGCACTAACATGGGATGTTCCTAAAAGAAGGTCTTATCAAGGACCAATTTAGTGTGTAATGTGCAAAAATAAAGAAGAAACAATGAAATATGGAATTCAATTTTACCTTTGACTAAAGGGAATTGATAGTGGCTTGCTAGGAATATTTTGGATAACATGCAATAGTGGTTAAAATAAAGAGAAGTAAAGGAGTATATATGTGTCCCTTTGATAGTGGGATGGGGCTTATGGGTGGATAGAAACACCAAGTTGTTTGAAGATAAGGAAATTCTAGCGATTTAGGTATAGATATGATTAAATATATTTTTGAATATCTCTCCCCAAAACCAAAATTGATCTATCATATAGGAACACTAATAATGGATCCTATGAAGTCATGGGCCTTATTTTATGGAGATTGCCACAATAGCCCAAGTAGGTGTGGATTAGGAGGAGCACTTTACTTAAATAAAAATTTTAAGATATCATGGAATGTAAGGGGGTTGAACAACATCCCTAGACAAAAATTTGTTCAGGATTTGTCTCATGTACATTCTTTGTATGTGTTGTTAATTCAAGAGACTAAATTGGCTACTGATAGTATGTTCAATATTTCTTCCAAGTTGTGGAGAAGTGGTTAATTCTAGTGTATTGGTTCATGTGGATATGTTGGTGGCATTGCTTATTCATGGAATCTGGTTAAGATCTCTCCTCTTACTTGGATTTCCCACACGTTCTATTTTAATTATCAGGTATGATAATGAATCTAGTGAAACCATCCTACTTAAAAATGTGTATGCTCTTGCTGATTACAATGGTAAAGTAAATTTGTGGGAGCACATTGGCCTTGTGAGAAGTTTGGCTCCCTTGTACCCATGGATTTTGGCTAGATATTTCAATTCCATCACTTTTCTGGAGGAGAAACGTAGTGGAGTTTATTGTCTCAATATCTTTTCTCCTATCTTCAGTACTCATATATGGACCTTGAACTTTATTGAAATAAAGTTGGATAATGGGATATTTACCTAGCATAATAGAATATGTGGGAAAAATTCCATCTCAGAGAGACTAGATAGGTTTTTGATCTCTAGTTTTTGGATTTTTAATAACAAAAGCTCTAGTTATGTGATTCTAGAGGGTAGGGGATTTGATCATTTTACTATCAAAATATTTGCTCCAGATTTTTAGCTAAAGAATAATCCTTCATTTAAGTTTCAACTTATGTGGCTTCAGGATATTAAGATTCATGATTTCATGCAAGGCTGGTGGACCAATGACAAACCTTCTCATGACACCACTATGTATTCTTTTATGAAAAAACTACAATTTGTTAAGCATAAATTAAATATGTGGAATAGGCTAAATTTTGGGAACCTTTCCTTGGATTTGGAAGCTATTAAGAAGGTGGAAGAATCTTCAAGGAAGATTAGATATCATGGACTCATCGAGAAGCTTCTCTTTGAGGAATCTGAGGCTACAAAAGAACTTGTTGAATGGGAGTTGGGGGAAGAATTTTTTGGAAACAAAAATATTAAGTGGGTTGGATTCAATAAGGGGCTAGGAACATGACCTTATTTTTTAACTCAATTAAGGCTCATCATAATGGTAACCTTATTTCCTCTCTTATGAATTCTCAGGTTGCCCTCCTCTCTTATTTCAAAGAGATTTCAAAAGATACTAGGAGGTATTTTTCCTCTATCTTCAAGGAGGACTCCCTCTCATATGATGAGGATGAAAAGATTATTGTAAATTGTATTCCCTTGATTATTTCTAGAGAAATTAATGAGCATTTTATGGTCCCAATTTCCCTTGAGGAGTTGAAAAATATTGTATTGAAGATGAAAAAATGGAAAGACCCAATCCTGGATGGATTATTGATTAGTTTTAATCAGGATTTTTGGGATTTAATAAAATTTGATCTTTAGGAGGTGGTCTATGAGTCCCAAAAGAATAAACAGATGCTAAGGGCCCTAAATGTTACCTTTGTGGTGCTTATTACCAAAAAAGAGAGAAAAAATTCTCTGGAAATGTTCAGACCTATTGCTTTCTACAATGTTGTGTATAAGATCATTTCAAAAATTATTTCTAAGAGGCTAAAGATATGGTTGAGAAAAATCATCTCTAAGGAGCAAGGTGGGTTTGCTTTTGGCTAGAAAATCTTGTATGGGGTTGTTATTGCTATGAAATCTATTCACTCAATGGAAACTTCTAAGGATAAATCTATGTTCATTAAGTTGGATATGGCCAAAGCCTATGATCGGGTCAAATGGTCCTTTCTTTAGAAAGTTCTTACTACTTTTGGATTTGATGAGGAATGGATTATATGGGTGATGAGTTGTGTTTTTTCTTCCTCGTTCTATGTTCTTGTTAATAATGAGTCGTTAGAGCTATTTTAGGCCTTGAGGGGATTGATGCAAGGAGATCTTCTATATCCTTATTTATTTATCATTATGGTGTAAGGGCTAGAAATGCTTCTCAAGTATCAGGTTATGCATGATCTCATTCAAAGTTGGAAGCGAGATATCAATTCACTACCTCTTTCCTACCTTCAATTTGTTGATGATATAACTTTGCTGGGAGTTGCCACTATAAGAGAAGTTGGAAACATTATATGGTCTCTTGACATATATCCTGGTGCCTCTGGGTAGTTGATTAATGAGGAAAAGTCTTCTATTTTATTCTTCAATACCCCTCCTCTTATTCAATCTAGGATTTCTAGAATTCTAAGATTCCAAATCGGGACTCCCCCTTCATTTATCTTGGTGTTCTGATTTCATCTCATCCTCTACATAGATCTTCTTGGTAGTCAATTCTTGATAATTTTAGAGGGAAGGTGAATCATTGGACCGTTATATGGCTCTCCTTTATGGGTAGAGTGTTGCTTTTAAAATCTAATGTTCAATATTTACACATTTATAGGTGTTTTATGCAAAAAACTCCCTCTCACTTTATCAAGGACATGGATGACTTTTCAAGACAATTTTTTTGGTCAGAAACACTTTCTTAATATAAATGGATTTTATTTAGGTGGGATTCTGTTTGTAGACCGATTCAAGAGGGAAGCCTTGGATTGTGATAAGTGGCTCTTTTTGGGTAGGCTTTGGCTGTGAAACTCTACTAGAGATGGTGTACTTCTCAAGATTATATTTGGGCTAAAATATTATCTTGTAAGTACTTGAGAGGTATTTTTGAGGTTGATATCCCTAGAGTAAGATTGGTTTGAAAAGGTTCAATTATATGGGATGCTCTAAAAAGAGAGGCTAATTTAATTAAGCAGGTTTGTTCCAAATTTACAATTGGGGATTAGATTATTTTTCTGTGAGGATTTTTGGGATGGCTACCCTCCTATCTTCACTCAATATCCTAGGTTACATTCCCTAAGAATTTATTTCTTAGAATCGGGTTGGTCTCATGTGGAGGACATTAAAAGAATCCAATATTTTGGTAATCTAGATACATACAAGTGGAAAGATACTCAAGAATAGCCCTAGGGGGCATTTTACAAGGACAAAGATGTTCTTGATCTTATTCTTGCAGGGAGGCCCTAATCTTCACTGAGGGGTAAAGACATTTTAGCTTGGAACCCTGATTCCAAGGGAACCTACTCTGTATCCTATGGTTATTAGGTTCTTGATATGTAAAATTTCAAGAGCCTCCTTATCACATGGTGAAAAAAATGTAGAACATATTTGCTTGGCCTAAATGTAACTTCTTTCTCTGGCTTGTCACTCATAATAAATGCCTCACTTGGGATAATGTGAGGAAGAGGGGATTTCAAGGTCCCTCTTTTTGTGTCCTTTGTGGTAATAATGAGGATGAATATTCTCATTTATTTTTCCAATGCTCCCTTGCCATAGATATTTTGTACCATTGATGGAGTTCCTGGAACCATCCTTGTTTTCATGTGCTCTTCCTAGTGGAGTTTTGGAGTAGTCTAGGAAGACCTCTAGCCAATACCCTCTTCCTCTAGGTGGCTTGGAATTTGGGCCCTTCTTACATCATCTAGTAGATTTAGCTTGAACAAAATCATATCATCTTTTAGGGTAGACATTTGGTTGTTCAACAGATCTGGTAAAGAATATTGTGTATGGCTCAAAAAACTATTCATAGCAAATGTGATGTGGATCCTCTTTTGGACATTAGAGAGGAGAAGGTACGGTAGGTCTTTGGTCTCTTTAGGGTTGGCATGAAATATTTTTGCCCTAGTAGGGTTCCCTAGGTTAGCAAGAAATTTCAAATAGATGGTAGGTAGAGGTCACCCCCTACAGGAGTCTTAAAAATTAATACTAATGGGTCATCTAGGAGCAATCCTAGACATGATGGAATTGACAATGTTGGAAGAGACTTTGCCGGTGTGGTCAGATTTTTATTTTCTATTTATAAAGGTGTTCACTCCAAAAATTTTATGGAAGTTCTTGTGATTCTCGGGGCCTTGCAGATGGGGTTTTCTCTTGGTTGGTGCAGAAGCATATGTGAGTTCGACTCTCAAATTTTGGATGATATTTTAAACAGTAAAATGTTGGAGGATGTTAATTGGTATTTGGTATCTATGACTATTTATATTCTTAGAATTAGTGAAGAGTTCAAATTTATCTTCTTTATGCACATACCAAGGGAATTAAATGGGGTTGTTGATTATTTTACCAAAATAGCTTTTGATATTTCAGGTCCTTGGATTATGGATAACTAGGAGAGTCTCCCGGTTGGGGACTCTTAATGCCTCTAAGAGTTGATCCACCAATATTTATAGACTTAATGTGGTTTTTTATTGTTTTTTTATTTGTTTTTCGACCTTGTACTGTGGTTTATCCTTTTTTGTTATTTATTTGAGTACTTTTCAGGGGCTTCACTATACTTTATAATCTTGTCTTCTTATCAATAAATTTTTTGAGGCTGGGAATTACCTCAATCATGACATGTTTTGGATCATTATAAAATTCCTTGCAAAATTTATGCTATGTTATTTATGCTAATATAATTTATTTAAATGTATTATATATTAAGTTTTTGCATGGTTAAAGTGCTTAGGAACATATTACCATGTTTTATAGTTTTTTGCATATTTTTACAATGTTTCAACATGATTTCTTGATGAATGAAAAGCATAATTTCAATAGCAATTTGATATATGTCTTCATGTTGATATTTAAATGTTTTTCCCACATTCTAATTGGTTTTAATTTTTTAGAAGCGCCAATATTTTGCAACTATGTAGCAAAATCGAAAAACATAGGAAATTCCTAAATAAATTCCAACCAGCTACCAATGAATGGCAAGGCCTGGAATTTATCAACCAAGGCATGTGCAATTAATTAGGAGCATCTCCTGAGATATAGTATAGACATCCTACCTGGTTACACCTACTTGGTTGGACATTTTAAGCACATCTACACATAAAGCAGATACACAGCCAGATATTTCGAAGATGCTCTAGAATAAAAAGGGAAGACACCAATTTTATACAAACAGATGATCAAGCACCCAAAATGATAGTAAAATGGTATTTCAAGGTAGATAAAAGTGTTAAATACTATTTCTCACCACTTCCATGTCACCCCCATCATCAGATATGCATCTCATGAACCAATAACCACTATTTTAGCTTACACTATCCTAAATTAGACTAGGTCAATTTGAAGATTATTTGCCAAATCATTGTAAAATAGCAAATAGGATAATACGAGCATGTACGATATGCAATAGTATATTATAAATAATATAAATCTCTCATTTTTTGAGTTGGTATATAGTTGAAAGCATATAGTAGCAAGTAGTAACTAATAAGTGAATAAAGTGAAGCAAGATTTCCCTGCAAAATTGTAATGTTTTGCATCAGATAATAAAGTATAGTTTCTTAAATCATCTCTTTTTCATGAGTGTATTAGTATTAAGTAGTTAATATATATTGTCTGCCTTATAGAATATGAAGAAATAACTACTTCCAAACATAGAAGAAGGACTAACTGGTGACAGGTTTCTCCTAAATTTTGTTGTGGCAAATTTTAGTAGGGCACTTGTCCATTTCCATTATTTATTGCATACTAACCTTTATTTTGAACTTGTGTGATACTTTCATGTTTCAAGTGTGTATCAACTGATAAAGTATCTAGATTTGTATTTACTCTATTTTTGATATTTTTGTGATTGAACAATTAGTATAAGTTGCAGTAATTCTATTATCCCTTATTTTTTTTCTTTGAGTAGTTCTTTCAAGTTTCCAACATCTTTACTTTGTTGTCAATTGTTATAGCAGAAGCCTAAAAATATTTTGCCATAGGATACTGATAGGTGTTCAACATGTATGTTTCAATTTGAGCAATTTCAATTATATTCTTTCCATTTTGCAAAAGTAGACCAGATTTTAATTTTGCAACATTTACTTTCCTGCAGTTTCAATTCTTGCAATTTTAATTAGGCTTCAAATTTTGTAATTTAGAGTCAAATTTTAATTCCTGCAAGTAATTATTTCATTTCATGTAAACTAGGATTAGAGGTGACCTAAAACCCCAAAAAAACCTATTCCACCAATAAAACATAATGTCTAAATGAGCTGAACTACAAATTTGCTATACTCTTCTCTCGTATATAGCCTTGGACACCACCCTCGATTGAAAAATAATAAATATTAAATGATGCTATTAGTGACACACATAATTTTTGGCATTGTTGTCAAGGCCAAGGTGTTGTTAGAAGTTGAAAGCATCCTAATAATTGTTCAACATGCTAAGTTGTGAAATTCAAAATAAAATTTGGATGAATGATTGGTACAAGTAACAATTTTTTGGTAATTTATATTTTAGTCCATTTAGATACAAGCATGAGTGAGTAGGTTAAGGTATAAAAAAGATAAATTTATAAAGACCACCTCTTTGCCTACCATAAGGAGTTGATCTTCATGCTCAGTATGTGAATTGCCTATGTTTGAGATTCTTGATAGACTTAAACAAGGACCATTACCTTTATCATCAAGAACTAAAGGATATCTTAAACAAGAAGTTTTGGAGGAATTATCTACTAGTACTCATCCATATACTTCTATTGAATCCATACAACCAGCGCAATTTAGACATACCTACACCAAATTTTGGAATAATACTATGGAAAAAATACCAAAAAACCAAGATGGAGATAGTAATATCCACAATAGAACATATAATCCTCATTCCTCGAGGACTTTTGAATATCTCATTCGATTAATCCTATGCAGTATTCTCCTATGAAAACAATCTCACATTTAGTACTTCCAACCTTCCAAGGAGTTGTATCTTAAGATCTTGATCAATTTTTATTTCAATTCAAGGTTGTATGTTAGACTTATGACTATGTGAACAATAACAAGAAGCTTAAAGTATTCCCTTACACACTTAAATATGCATATCTATGCTAGTTTATGAGTCTAGAACTAGAATATATTCGAACTTGGGAACAAATGGAGAGTGTATTCTTGGATAAATACCAATATTATTGCAGGGTAAGAAACAAAAAATTTGAATTATTTCAAATTAAACAAGAAGAGGATGATACCTTAGAGTATTATCTTGATATTTTTATCTTTACTCAAAAAATATGTGGATCTATAGAGCCAAAAATGTGTAAGGCTATATTTTCGAGGGGGTTACAAGATGATTTTAGGGAGCCATTAGACTTAATGGGTAAAGGGGATGTAAATACCCTTCACATTAATGAAATTTTGGACTTATGTAGAAATTAATCCTACACTAAGCAAAGAAGATGAAAATGGAGTAATAATGGTAATGATGTGAAAGATCTAATGGAATAATTGAAAAATATAAAAACTGATATTCTTGTGCAATTAACGACAACTCTAGGAGAAATAAATGCAAAATAAAAATCTATGAAACCCCTAGCCATTTATTACCCAAGATGCAGGACTAAGCATGCTTTAAAAAATTGCCCTTTGAACAAGACCTCAATTTCAACCATCTACAAAATTTATTCAAAAGAGCACCTTACTGATAAATGCCATCTGTTGCCCCAACTCATAAGTGTTTTAGAAAATCAAACTAAAGAACTTAATTTTGTTGGACAAAAAATAGGGAGAAACTTCAATCAATATCATAATTCCCATTATTTTCCCACAAATTGGGGCAACACTCTTGGAATGTTCTATGGAATCCGTTAGAACCACATCAACCATTTTTTAATTACCCTTCTTGGACACCTCCTCAAGATTGGCAACAATTTGGATGGAGTTATTCATCATGGAACCAGGCCAACCCACCTTGGATGTAGAACTAGTCATTTGGACCAAGCTAGGGATAAAAATATTCATATTATCCAAGGCAACAAAGATATCAAGGTCAAACTCAAAACTTGTTGCTTGCTTCTAATCAAAAATTTCAAGGAAGATCCAACCAACCACAACAAAAACCATCATAATAGGTGCAGCAACCTCCACTTCCATCCCAACATGTGACTAATCCAAATAATACAAGATAGGAAACCCTTGTCTATGTGGTTGAATCTAAAGAAAATATTACAGTTCATGTTCTTGGTTGTAGTAATATTCAATTTTTTTTAGGAAAGATCCTACTTGAACTTGTTCCACCTACCATTGAATAACTTGATGGAACACAAGAACCTTCCCATACAGACCAACTAAAACCATACTTGAATAAAGAAGAAGAAAACATAGAGAAAGTCCAAACAGAGAATTTGTCTTCCTTAGGGATAGTTCCATACCCTGAAAGATTCAAAAACTCTACAAAAATCCCTTAATCAGACCTGGTTAAATAACTTAAATGATTAACCATATAAATTCCCTTATTACAAGCAATTAAGGATATGTCTTTGATCAACAAAATTATCCAAGATATGTGTATTAAGATACCAGGGAGAAAAGGAATTCATTTCCCAAAAGTATTCAAGTTGAAAGGAAGCTATCTACTCTCCTATCGGGGAAACTAGTGCCCCCAAAGTATAGTTACCCAGGGAGCCCAGTTATTACAGTCACCATAGGATCAATACCAATTTTAAACATCTTTATTTATTTGGGAGTTGTAATAAAAGTAATGATTAAGGAAACAATGGAAAAATTGCAGTTCAAATATTTAAATCCCACCTCCACAATCTTAGAGATGGCAAAAAAATCAGTTGTAAAACCTGAAGGGATCATAAAATATATCCCCATAGAATTTTCTTCATGGTAATACCCTATAGACTTCTTGGTTTTATAGCCTAAGAACTTAGAAAATGGCTACCCCATCATCTTGGGAAGATCTTGGCTTGCAATTATAGCTGCATTTATAGACTGTAGGTTACGAGAAATGATACTTTCTAATGGTATTGACCTAAAGCAGATTTCTCTTTACCCACCTGCAAAATCTTCAACCAAATTATTAGGCCAAATATGGTTTCCTGATTTAAATGAAGAGCAATAAGAGACCATTTCCACACTAGCTACCGTAGTATTTAAGGAACACATTGAGGAGATAGATTCCTAGGAAAGATAAGTTTTAGAGGATGAGACCATCTTAGTGAATTCTCTACATGAGCAAAGGAATGGAATATGAACCAGTAGTTGTTCATCAGCTTCTATGGAATGATAAGGGCTATTTTTTTTAAAATATGTCATCTACTCCACTACAGGAAAGGTCTTTTTCACTTCCACATGGGTTGCATCATAACCTTATCACTTCTTTCCATTGTACCATGCAAGACATTATTCTAGTAGGTATCACTATTGATAATGAGACAAGGGTCTTCCATTCCCTCAAACCACACCATTATCCATTAAAATTATTGATAACTAGGTATGAAGGAGTCAATTTTATCCTCCCAGGGACCAAGCAAATTGAAGTATAGCCAAGAAAGTTTTTGAATATTAATAGTTGTCTTACTAAAGAAGAAGAAATAAAATTGGTTGTTGTATTGAAGAAGCATGGTCATGCCTTTTCTTAGGATTACAAGGATATTTCAAGAATCCACCTTGATGTATGCACTCACAGAATTTATACAGAAGATGTCAAACCTATGAGGCATCCCCAAAGAAGATTTAATCATGCCTTGAGGGATTTTTTCAAAGAAGAGATTGAAAAACTCCTAGAGGTAGGGTTCATCTATCCAATTTTTTATAGTCGATGGGTCTCCCCATTTGTTATAGTTCCAAAGAAAAATGGGAAAATTTGAGTGTGTATAGACTACAAAGAGATGAATAAGGTTACACATAAAGACCATTTTCCATTACCATTCATAGATCAATTGTTAAAAACTCTTGCTAGAAATAATTTTTTCTATTTTCTTGATGGATTCAGTGGGTACAACCAGATTCAGGTTGCACTTGAAGACCAAGATAAAACAACCTTCACATGTCCTTATGGAATAAATTCTGATAGGGTTTTACCTTTTGGCTTATGTAATACCCCAACAACTTTTTAGCGGGTTGTTTTCACAATTGTTTCTAATCTAACTACTAAAAATATTGAAATTTACATGGATAATTTTATAGTATGTGGAGAGACTTTTGACTTTACATTAGAACATCTTGACAAAGTTTTGACACACTGTGAAACATAATTTGTCCCTAAATCCTAAGAAATATTTTATGATGATGGAGGAGGGAATTGTTCTTGGTCACCACATATCTTCTCATGGGATCAAATTTGACCCCAAGAAGGTTGAGATCATCAAGAATCTTCCCCCTCCAAAGAATCAAACTGATGTTAGGAGTTTTCTTAGACACATTGGTTTCTACCATAGGTTTATTCCCAATTTTAGTACAATAGTGAATCTCGTGTTTGCTCTATTGACTAAGTATTATGAATTTTCCTGGACTATAAAGTGTCAAGGATATTTTTAGGCTTTAAAATAAAAACTAACAACTCCACCTATGTTGAGAGGATCTAATTCAACATTACCATTTCATATCCAGACTGATGCTTCCAATACTATAATTGGAGTAGCTTTAGGAAATATTGACAATGGAGAGCACTATCCATCTACTACATTAGCAAGAATTTTACAGGGGTAGAAAATAATCATACCACTACTGAGAAGGAATTCTTTGTAGTAGTGTATGCCATCAACAAATTCAAGTATTACATAATATGGTATCAAATATTCATCCTTACAGACCATGCAACAATCAAATACTTGATGAATAAACCTATGGTGAGTGTAATAATTATCCATTGGTTACTATTTTTGTAGGAATTTGACATCACTATAATCAACAAACCAGGAAAGACCAATATCATAACAGATTTCTTGTCTATACTACAAAATATAGGGGAGGAAGAACTAGTCGAGGATACTTTTTTTGATGAATAATTGTTTGCCATATCTTCCCAATCACCTTGGTTTGCATACATAGCTAATTATTTGGTAAAAGGGAAAATTCCTCCACACTTCACTCCAAAATAGATAAAATAGTTAATAAAAAAATTATTGTCAATGGACTAAGGGTTTACTTTTTAAATGTGGTCGTGACCATGTGTTACGTAGGTGCATCTGAGAGGATGAAGTATATTATGTCCTAAGAGATTATCATGATGAACCATCAAGTGGACACTATTCTGTAAAAAGCAAAATTAGTAAATTTCTAGGTGTAGGTTATTACATTAGGCATTGTGATGCATGCCAAAGAAGGGGAAAATCCACTCATACAAATGAAATACCACTACAACCTCAAGTGTTTTTAGAACCATTTGAAAGGTGGGGGCTAGATTTTTTGGGACCTATTGACCCCCCTTCTCAAGAAAAGGTGCATATCTTGGTATGCATTGATCACATGACCAAGTGGTCAAAGGTGCATGCTTTTAAACACACTCATGAAGAGAAGGTTGCTAATTTCTTGTACACACAAATTTTTCAAAGGTTTGTAGCTCCATGATCTATTACCATGGATTATGGATCCCAATTTTCATCCAAATTTATTGAAGATTTTACTGAATTTTATGAGATTAAACATAGGAAATCATCACCATACCACCCAAAGTCAAACGATCAGGTTAAAGTAACAAATAGGTATGTAGAAAAGATATTAAATTAACCAATAGCTTCCAATAGGAGGAATTGGCTAGATAAATTACCTAAAGTAGTTTGGTCTTATAATACTACTTGCAAATCCATCACGATTTTTACACCTTATTAACTAGTTTATGGTAAATAGCCTCTTTTACCTATTGATTTTGAGATACTAACACTTTGAACAACTTTAGAAATTGGAATTGATTTGTAATAGGCACAAATGGCTAGGATTCTATAGCTGAATGCATTATATGAACTCTATTTGGATGCATTACATCAAACTAAGGTGATTCAAGAGCAGCAAAGGCTTTGGCATGACAACCACATTTAGTAGAGAAAATTTTAGCAAGGATATTGGGCCTTGTTGTTTGACTCTCGCTATGAAGATTTTATTGGAAAATAATAGACTAGATGGTTTAGACCTTATCATATTGAAGAAGGGTTTGTAAATGGAGCAGTTTGTCTCTCTCCCATCAATGACTCATGAAGAAAGTTGGTATTAAATGGGCATCACCTTCGGGTATACCATGTACCACTAACTAAATAATATTTTTTATAGTAGATCAAAAAATTCGATGTGTGCATGATAGAATAGGTTCCCTCTTCCATCATAGATTCAACATATTCAACATAACAATGAAAGAGTTTTAAGAAAAATTAAAAAAAAAAATAGAAAAACAAGAAAACCAAAAAGAGAATAAATCTTGGTTGTGAACTTCCTTCATGGGCATAATTTCAAGGGAAATTATGAAAAAATTTCATGGGAACAACAAATATCAACAGAGGTGAAAAAGAAAAATGGAAAAAAATAGAAAATAAAAAGAAAAAAAGAGAGAAAAATGAATAATTCAATAGTGAAAACATCCTTAGAGGCCCTGCTGAGTTGGCATGTATGAAAAATGATTTTATGACATACATAACCTTGAAATGATCCATTATTTCCCATGCCACCGTTGTAGAAATCTCACTAGAATGAACCTGTTTGTGTAATTACAGAAATGATCAATAAGAAATCAGCTAAAGCAGCCATCTGTAGAGTGTATGATAATTGTTCAAATCAGGTATATTTTTCTAGCATTCTTAATCATTGTAGGTATCTAGAATGTAGTGTATAAAAGACACTAGTTATAATAGAAGAATTTTTAAGGTTTGGCAAATACAAATACATCCAACCTTGCGAGAAGAAACAAGAAAATTCCCTGCTATTTTGTAAATTATAGGTTTTTCATGGGAATAAAAATAAAATGGATGAAAGTGGTAGTCCCATGAATTGGGCACAAAAATTTTATTGCATACCTATAAAGATATTTCATTGATCTTCAGAATAATGCCAAGCTCCAGAACACAAACACTGTTTTGTTTGTTTTATAATGAAAAAAATTGTATATATTCGAAACGAGTAGAGCTTTGAAATGAAAATTGTTTATCAAAAAGACAAGAAAATTTTGAAATAAGAAATGAGTTTCTAAGGATCTAGAATGAGTTTCTAAGATTTGAAACTAGAAATGAAAAAAATTGAAATTCAAAATTTCACGCCATAAATATGAAAACTTGAAGTTCCACGTAGCACATGCATAAAAATGGGATAAAAAAATTTGTTTATATTTTCCACATCATCTGAATAGGTGCAAAAGTCAAAAGCACAAATATCTAGGATCACATGGTGCATTGTCCCAAGTAATGAGAATCGGGAGGTTTTTAATGGAAAGCATGTACCTCATTTTTATGCATAATATTCACACCATTCGATCAGGATGCCTTGATAAATTAAAATATGATAAAAAATGTAATTTGCATGGATAAAGATAAATCACAACCAATAACAACTTTCATATTTAGCAATATTGTGATGAGTCAGCAGTTAATCAACGCCCAATATGATTTTTCATTCAAGAAAAACATTCAGTTATGGCATCATAGAAAATAAAACATTCATCATCTACCACACAATAAAATTAGCACATAGCATAGATCTTCTATAGTCTGCACCACATTTGGAATATATCCCATGCATTCTGAAATTGAATACCCTATCTTGTAATCACTACATACTTGACAAAAATTGAACTACCATCATAACGGGAATCACAAGTCTAAGTTTTGAACCTTAGAAAAATTGTAGAGAACAAGTATCAGTGGTGTAGCTGACAATAAATTGTAGAGGAATTTATAAAATGGTGGGTGCAAACACATTGGTGCAGTCAATCATAGCTGAATCTAGAATATGGAGTGAAATATCAAAGTAGAACCAGATAATTCTAGGTCCCATCGAGCATATCCTAAGATATTATAAGTTTTTAAGGAAGGAGGGTTGATGTCATTCCTAAACAAGTTTGATGGAAGTTCTGAAAGCTTGTTTGCAAAATTTGCTTACCTTAAAAAAAAATTGGGCCTACATAAGTTTCATGACTATCGAGGTAACACAAAAAAAATTAATCCAAATTACCGAATTACCCTTGCAAGGTTCACCTATTTTAAGAACTGGTAGAAATACGTTATCAGAAGTAGTTAATCCATTCACAAAGTAAGGAGATAATGAACCTAAGTTTTAAATGAATAACAATGTATGCAAGGGGTTAAAAAGGGTGAGTCTACAAGAACCATGGGATGAAGTATTTATCTGGGTAATAAGGGTTTTAACTTATGAGGGACAGTATGTTGTTTTATCTGGCCACCACAATATAATTTTGAATCATTTAAGGCATAGTGGCCAACAACTTGAGGTTAGAGTTAATTTCCCTTTGTATCTACACCAAGAATTACAGAGCATGGACAAATGTTATTAGGAAGGAAAAGGAACCCCTAGACATCATGGACTAGTCAAATTAATCTACAAGCACCATTTTAGGGGTAATCCTATGATTTTTGATAGATTTTTCTCTTCCTGTAGTGAAGTAGTTTCTGGGGAAGAAGAGAAGAATGCAGAAGAGGAAATTGTAATGGAATCACATGTTTAAGAGATAGAGACCCCTAAAGATAATTCAGAGAAAGAAAAAATTCCTTCTTATTCTTGAGAAACCCCATCCACTAGAACAAGGAGATATAAAAGGAAAAGAGCTGAGGATAGCCATGCAAAAAGGAAGAAGGCCATAAAAGTGACTTTTTCTAAAAATGTCACTGTATTCCCTATTCAACCCTATGAATGGATAGAAATTTTAGGTGTTGCAGAGGAGGCAATACAAATTGAAGAAGTAACATCCTCACCAGAAGAAGGATATGCTTCTAAATTACCAAAATCTATAGAAAAATAGGGCAACAAGAAAGGCTCTACATCAAGGCTAAGGATGTCTCCAAGACTCCATAGAAATGAAGAGGTAGAGGAGATTATTGAAGAGGAAACAATGGAGGTCGATATATTTTCCACCCCACCTCTACGATGAATCCCTAGAAAAACGTAGTAGCATACCATTACAACATAAGAGACAAACTCTACAAATCCTGTTAGAGAAAAACAACAAGAAATAATATCTTCAAAAGAAGTAGCAGACGAGGTTAAAGAAGATGCTATGGAGCAAGAATCAATAAATAAAATAGAGGATATATCTACGGATACATGAGTACCTGGTTCACCACCTATGGATGACTTACCTACCTATTCCTCAAAATTTGAGTAAGAGGAAGAAGAAGACATAGAATAACAGTTAAGGGCTTGCAGGAGTGTTTTCGAGACATAGATGAAATGGATTGAACAAAGGGAAGCTAAAATAAAGAAGAAAAATGAGCAAATTGTTGATTTATAGTAGGAGGTGGAGAGATTGAAAATAGGATAGCATATTCTGAGCCACAGTATGCAAAATCTAATACTAGTAAAGATATTGCTAATATTCTATTAAGAATGTCAGAGTAGGACAAGGAAAAGATAGCACTAGAGGATAATATGCAATCTCCTCCTCAAATGGAAGATTCAACACCTGAGCAGCAAGTAAGTACACCTATAACAAGTTTTATTTTTGTAAACCCTGCATAAACTATTGAATCGTTAGCTATGAGGGCAAGAATAGACAACATGGATGATATTCAGATCCCTCAGCAGGGTGAAGACATTGTTAGGATGGATGACCAATAGAGTTTTCGAGGTAATTTGGGAGTTGAGATTGCCACTGAAACTAAAAATGTAGCTTTAGAACCATCTTCAAAAGTTATGGTATATTCAAAAGCTACACACTCTCATTCTGAAGATGCTTTAGAATGACCAAGGAGTTCAGTTTCACATCCATCTGATGGGTCACAATAGCAAGAAATACAAACATTACCAGAAGAGGGGGCCTTAGATGATCATCAGGCTGGACATCAAGAAGGTATGCATTCACACTAGCCTGTTGTGACAAATTTTCCACCAAGTGTACCACAAGTTGAAACAGAGGAAATTGGGATACAAGTGAATTATTGCCTAGGTATCAACCGATAGTGAGACCTCCAATGTTCTTCCCTTAGAAAAATATAATGAATATATTGCATTATGGGTGTTGAGATGTCAAAAACTAAAAACCTAAATTACAAATTTAAAATCCTTGAAATATTAGATGGAAGCTAAAAATGTAGAAATCAACAAGTTGCAGGAATAGGTACAATATCTCTACCAGGTTGTAGAGTACTTAGTCCAATTTAGGAAGCCAAATAGGTTTTATAGTTTAATCTTGAAGGAAATGTACCTTCGCTGGTAGATTATGAGGATTCATTCCCAACTCTCCTACAAATTGGATACTGATGAAGAATTTCTTGGGGCTTACTTGAACAGTCCAGAGGAGCAAAATAATTTAGTGTGTGAGCTATTCCTGCACAAATTCCTAATGCCAAAAAATGTAACATTCCTTCCCCATATTCTTATAGGTGATGTACAGTTGAGAGTCTTTATTTCAACTCTACATAATTAGATATATTGGGAATAGGAAGAGAATAGGAGAAAAAAAATTGAAATGTAGGTTGAATTACTGATAAGACCCATTCAATCCAATCATTTGTTCCCACTAATCAACACTTCACCATGATGAACAAGGTGGAAATTAAGCTAATTTATCTACACAATATAAAAGATTGTTTTACTAGTTTCCATAATTATTGTGCATAGAATTTTGTATATGTTTTATTAGCTTGTAAGAGCAAGTGGTTAGAGTTGTCTATGACATTGCAAAATATAGAACCCATATCACCAATCAACTTGACATGGTCCATGAGAAGAGTAGAGGGTGTGATGCAGACTATCCTCACATTGAAACACCAGTGGATAGGTCTGAGGTATAGGCCTCCTACTATCATCACTCTTGTTACTTACTACTTTGAAAATGATCCTCAACCAGAAGGATAGTTTTAGAATTGGATCAAACAACTACAAGAGAGCGAAGGACATTATGTAGAGGATAAAATATTTTATAGAATCTGGAACAAATAAGTGGACTTATATGCTTCAGTGGCCGTGCAGAATGCATGAGGGCATGCATTAGAATAGGTTGGGGGGATAATGATGAGGTTGGGAATTACCTCAATCATGACATATTTTAGATCATTATAAACTACATTACAAACTTTATGATATGTTATTTATGCTAATATAGTTTATTTAAATGCATTATATATTAAGTGTTTGCATGGTTAAAGTGTTTAGGAACATATTACCCAGTTTTACATTTTTTTGCATATTTTTATAATGTTTTAGCATGATTTCTTGATGAATGAAATGCATAATTTTAGTAGAAATTTGATATATACCTTCATGTTCATATTTAAATTCTTTTCCCACATGCTAATTGGTTCGAATTTTCAAGAAGCACCAATAGTTCACAATTATGCAGAAAAATCGAAAACACAAAAAAATCTCATATAAATTTCAGCCAGCTGCCAATGAATGGCAAGGCCTGGAATTAATCAACCAAGGTGTGTGCAATTAATTTGGAGCATCTCCTAAGATATGGGGTAGAAATCCTACCCAGTCACACCCACCTGTTTGGCCATTTTAAGTGCATATGGGTATAAAGTAGATACATAGCTAGATATTCTAAAGATGCTCCGAAATAAAAGGGGAAGATGCTAGTTTTAGACAAACGTAGAATAAAGCACCCAAAATGATAGGAAATCAGTATTGTAAGGCATATACAGGTGTTCAAAACTATTTCTAACCACTTCCAACTCACCCCTATCATCGGAGACATATATAATGAACTAATAACCACTATTGTAGCTTACATTATCCTAAATTCAGTTTGAATATTATTTGGTAAATCACTATAAAATAGCAAATAGGCTAATATGAATGTGTAGGATATGCAATAGGATATTATAAATAATACAACTCCCTCATTGGTTGAGCTAGTAGATAATTGAAAGCAGATAGTAGTGAGTAGTAGTTGATAAGTGAACATAGTGAATCATGATGTTCCTGCAAAATTGTAATGTTTTGCATAAGATAATAAAGTGTAGTTTCTTCAATTATTTGTTGTTCATTATTGTGTTAGTATTAAGTAGATAATATATCTTCTCTACCTTCTTCTATAATAGGAAACAAGAGCCACTTTTAGTCCTATAATAAGGACTAACTGGTGACAGGTTTCTCCTAAACTTTGATGTCGCAAATTTAGCATGGCTCTTATCTATTTTCATTCTTTGTTTCATGCTAAACATTGTTTTGAATTTGCATTATGCTTTCATGTTTCAAGTGTGTATCAACTGATAAAGTGTCTAGATTTGTATTTACTCTATTTTTCATGTTTTTGTGATTGAGAAATTAGTATAAGTTGGAGCAATTCTATTATCCCTTTTTTTTTTCTTTAAGTAGTTCTTCCAAATTTCTAGCTCTTTAATTTATTGTCAGCTACTATAGCAAAAGCTCGACAACCTTCTACCATGGGATACTGATAGGTGTTCAACATGTGTGTTTCATTCTGAGCAATTTTAATTTTTTTCTTTCCATTTTGTAAAAGTAGACCAGATTTAAATTTCGCAACATTTACTTTCCCATAGTTTCAATTTTTGTAATTGTAAATAAGTTTCAACTTCTACAATTTAGAGACAACTTTTAATTCCTACAAGTAATTAGTTCATTTCATTATCAGCTACTGTAGAAAAAGCTCAACAACCTTCTACCATAGGATACTGATAGGTTTTCAACATGTGTGTTTCATTTTGAGCAATTTTAATTATGTTATTTCCATTCTACAAAAGTAGACCAGATTTCAATTCTACAACATTTACTTTCCTATAGTTTCAATTTTTGTAATTGTAAATAGGTTTCAACTTCTACAATTTAGATATAACTTTTAATTCCTACAAGTAATTAGTTCATTTCATGTAAAATAGGATTAGAGGTGACCTCAAACCCCAAAAAAACCTATTCCACCAATAAAATCTATTTTCTAAATGAGTTGAACTATAAACCTGCTTTACTCTTCTCCCATAGCCTTGAAAACTGTCATGGATTAACAAATCATAAATGTTAAATGATGCTATTAATGACACACATAAAAAAATTTACCCCTTTATTTAAAAAAATTATCAGGGAAAAAAACAAATAATATGAAAGAATGGAAAGCATTGATCCTCTTGATGAGAATAATAGTGGAGCTAGAAATTACAACTTTACAAATTTATGAACATTCAAAATTAGTGATATGTTGGATTGTAGATCATGTTGAAATGAAAAACTTGCTCCTCATTTATTTCTATGAGGAAGTGAAATTATTAGAATCTTCTATAATGAAAAATCCATACAAGCACATCTATAGGGAACTAGATTTAGAAGAAAATGGAATTTCAAAATATGGTTTGAACATTTCAATAGGCACTTGATAGAGGAGATAAGTGGTTGGAAGACATGGGGTTTTATCATAGTCCTTCTCTTATTAAGGATCATTTTAGAGATATATTAATAGTAAAAAAAAAATCAAAGGAACCCTTATCTTTATTTTATGGAAAGATAGGCCTCAAATATCATTTGTCTTCAAAAATAAAACATAAGTCCTCCTCAATTATTGCACTCAAGTAAGAGTCATTCAAGTACTATGATTGATCGAGAAGTTATTCTTAATTTCGACTTGTTAGTCTTGTTATTAGAATTTTAGTTCTGGATTGTATGCTAACTATAACATATTATTACAGGGAGATCAATATTCCTCAAAGTTTTGTTTAGACCAACTTTTATATGAGATGTAATTGAAATTCTTGAGGGTGCTTCATACCGATAATATTTGGTACCTGTAAGAGTATAATGTTTTCAAATGTAGAAATGAAATTTACAATTTTTTTCTAAGCAAAAAAATAAATGATTACATCATTGATCACATAGTGATATTATAACTACTTGTTGTTATGCATGTATCACTCAACAAGATTCAAACTTGGTTCTCCTCCTTGAAAGTTGAAAAATATAATTAGTTGAGCTAATACCATTAGAGATATTCAAACATCTTTTCAATTGAGTTATAAAGAACAATTTTCCTAAAATTTAAGTTCAATGTTTTATTATCTATTCCTTAGTTTCAAATCCAAAAATTACATTAACTAGTAAGTTAAAAAAATATTATAATTAATTTCTCTTAATAAAATTATAAGTTTTATTTAAAAAAATAAAAAATTAAATTGAAAGCATGAACAAAAGGGTTAAGATTGTAAGGAAAAATTGAAAATGAGATTAAAAACAAAAACAAAAAGGAATAAAAACAATATTATTTTAAATAATAAATAATATTATTTTAAAGAGTTAATATGCACTACGTATCAAATGATATGATTTCAATTTTATTAAATTATATATATATATATATATATATATATATATATATATATAATTGTTACAAATATTATTATTATATTTACAATGTATTAGGGTGCAGGGCAACGGTTTAGACTTTGGCTCTTCTTACGGAGGTCTAAGATTCAAACCGCAGCATTTGGTTTGGACTTTGGCTCTTTTTCAGGAAGTCCAAGGTTCAAAGGCCTGGGCGAGTGTGTGAGGGGGTGGGTGTGTGGTGGCTTTATGTTAAATTCTCTATTGATAAGTATAGTTCTTGGCTTTACAAAGAGTCATAGTTGGAAAGAGACTTTTCAACCTTATGGGTGGTTATAAAAGTTTTCTCACAATAACGAACTTAAAAAATATATACAACAAAAATGTTTTAAAAACCATAGTTCTATACAGCATTCTAAGTCCCACATAAAATATATCAAATATCAAAACAATAAAGAAGATCTTAATAGGAACGAAAAAGCGAGTGCATTCACCTCTACATGATAGACATTTTTCACATGTTGATGCACCGATGTCCTTATTAAATGCTTTACTGCCCTTGTGTGTAAGATGCTCCAAATACTGTTAAGGGCACTCAGGGAACCAGACACTCGAGAAATAAAATAATTGAAAAGGGCGCACAATTGTTTTCCATGTCTAAATCAGGTGCAACAATGTTGACGCTTACGACATAAAATAATTGAAGAAGGCACACAATTTTTCCGTGCCTAAATCAGGTGCAATGTGTCCGTTGGTCCACTAAATGTCTTCTGATGAGGCAGTTTTTGTGTATAAATTGGGTAATCTTGTAGCTTATTTCAGAGGGAACAAAGATAGGACAGTGATGGCTTTCCTAATCTCCAACTCAAGCTCCATTGAGGAGATTAATATGGAATTGGAAGCCCATCTTCAGATGTATTAAATAATGCTTTCAGCTGCCAAGCCCATGGCTCTAAAAGCTACTATTTTACTCAACATTCCCGACATCATTGCTATCCATGGCAATGAAAATTTTCTGTCTCTCGAGCAGATTGCTTCTTATATTTCCGCTTCCACCAACAAACCTGCCCACATGGAATATCTCTTTAGAATTCTCAGATTGCTGGCCTCCCTTGGCGTCTTCACAGAATAACAAGAAGAAGGAGGAACTGCTGGTACTGAGTGCTACAAATACAAATATGGGCTGACCAAGCTTTCCAAGATGTTGGTGAATGCCAAGAAGAAAGACGAGCACTACCAACAAGTCGAATCCCAATCCGCTTCCACTTCCTGCGCGCCGACTTTGTTGGTGATGAATGACAAGGTGTTGTTTGAAGCGTATCAGCTTATGCACGAATGCGTGATAGAAGGCTGTTATGCATTTGACAAGGCCCACGGCATGAGCCTCTGGGAATATTTGAGCTGTAATCCAGAAAGCAACAATGCTTTCAATGAAGGCATGGCCGCTCACACTCGCGCCCTTATGCCATGGGTGCTCAAAACTTACGAGGCAGGATTTAAGAGCGTCAACAGCCTGGTGGACGTTCGGGGAGGCGTGGGCTCCGCAATTTCGACCTTCCTCATGTCATCGCCTCTGCCCCTTCCATTCCAACCCCTTATTGCTCCTTCCCTTTCACTTTCTTCAAATTTATAGCAATTTTTAAAGTTTCTCTTTGACTGCCTTCATCATGTTGTGTATATATATGTTGCAGGTGTGGAGCATGTGACCGTCGAAATGTTCGAGAGAATCCCTCCTGCTGATTGGTTTTCATGAAGGTAATGTTACAATATTTCTTCCTCCTTTGAATGTGACTCCTGCTTCTGGTTGTCAATTATAATCGGAATCTGCTATTATTACTATTTTGATTAAAGTGGATTTTGCACGATTGGGACGACGAGAGCTGTGTGAAAGTGCTGAAGAAGAGCTACGAGGCAACACCACACAACGGGAAGGTCCTAATTGTGGACGCCGTTATTGATGGTAAGGCAGGAAGTCTGAGGCGAACGGCATTATCAATGGATGTGATGATTGATGGATTATACCACGAGTGGAAAGGAGAGAACAGAAGAGGAATGCAAGAACTTGTTTGAGAGAGCCGACTTCAAAAGCTACACTGTCTGGCCTTCAGGCAAAAGCTACACTGTCTTCACGCTGCCTGGCCTTCAGGCACTGATAGAAGTTTCCAAGTAGCAAAACCCAACGTTAGATCTCAGATATCATATTATTCTATTCTACTTATTCTTGCGAACGAGCATCTTATATTAGATATGTTGTATATGACTGAATAACCCTGTGAGTTCAGTTATGATTAGGTCTATTACAATTATAGATAGGCTCACTTTTAGATTTATGTAACGTACACTATCAACTGTCTGCACAAAATGCCAAACTGTGGACGAAATATGTATTGTTACTTTGCCATCTTTAGCCGATAAAATGCAACTACTGTGATTGGACATGAAGAACCATGAACTTCAACCGACAAGTGTTTTTAATTTGATTGGATAAAGGAATAAACAACTTCCTATTCCATATATACTCTTAAAAAATAAGCACTAACAACGGGTTAAAAAACAAACTCTTCTTCATGATTTATCAGCTTAGAATTATTCTTATTAATAAAGGATTAACATATAATTACACATATTTCAGTTTAAATCTTAGACATAAAAAAATAAATCCTCAGACTGTGTATCCCCTAAAACACAGGATACACCTCTTTTTTAATATTAAAAAATAAAACTATATAAAATGAAATTTTTGTTTATATTTTTAATTTAAAATATAAAATATTTAAATATTTATCAAAATAAAAATGTAACTGAGTGTGAGAGTAGATATATATTCATAAAAAAAAAATTAAAACATTTAAATATTTAAAAAAATAAATAAATGTAAATTTGATTTTTTATAAAAAGCTGAAGAAGTAAAGGTTTAAATGTGTTTCTCCTTACATACAATAATTTTTTTTTTTTAATATTTTGATTTTAAAACATTTAAAAACAAATTTTTAAATTTAATAAAAGTAAATTTTATATTAATTGGTACGAAGTTATATTACTATTAAAATATGAGTTTTTGAAATAAGAATTTAAGTTTATGAGTTTTTTTAATTGGTTATTATATGGACTTTTATTACATCATCACCGTGATTTTTTTTTTTTTTTTTTTTTTTAATTTCGTTGTTATGAGAAATCTCTATGACTGACACACAACGCACAGGGCTGAGCAGCCTCCTTCCAATCATGATCCGATAGTTATACTTATTAATAAAGAATTTAATAGTCTCCGATAGTTATACTTATCAATAGAGAATTTAATAGTCTCCTCCCAACCATGACCCTTCGTAAAACCGAGAGCTATAAAGAATTTAACACAAACCCACCCCACCCACCCCACGCAACGGTTTACCACATAGTGATATTTTAACATATTGGCTATTTTTCATATATAAGTGGACATGATTCAAACTTGAATCTCCTTAAAAGTTGAGAATTTTAACCATTTAAGCCAATACTATTCGTGATAAGTTTACATTTATAATTAAACACTAAAATATTTTATTTACTTTTTAAAAAATTTAACTAATTTTACTTTTCTGCATAACTATAACCTTATATGGTTCACTAGTGAACTAAAGATAATTTTTAAATAACTGTAAATTTTTATTTATTTTTCATCATATTAATTAAAGGTGTCTATAACATGCACACATTTCTAAATATTTATATTAACATAAATTTGTTTTTCATAAAAGAAATGTTATTTTTATATAATATAGACAAAAGAGTTTTAAAAGGATCTCCAAACCTTTACCAAAAATAAACTAATTACCATAAAAAAATAACAGAGTAACAACAAACATAAATACCCATAAACATACACATGGTTGGAAAAAACCACTTTAGGAACCAAGAAACCTAGAAAAAAAAAAAAAAAACTAACCATTTAACACAAAATACCCATAAACATACACATGGTTGGAAAAACCCACTTTAGGAACCAGAAAACCTAGAGAAAACCACTTTAGGAACCAGAAAACCTAGAGAAAAGTAAAACTAAACCACTTTAGGAACCAGAAAACCTAGAGAAAAGTAAAACTAACTATTCAACACACTAAGATGTAACTAACATACTATTCTCAATCGCACTTAAGCTAGAGGACACTGGTTTTGTCAGAAGTAACCACATGCAACAAACCCCTTGACCATCGTGTGGTGATCGAACAATGATGAGGGCCTCCTCAAACTTAAGGCGTTATTGCACCATCCCATGAAAAAGGTGGGAGAAAAATCTTATTTCCCAAACCCACACAGTATGGGAACAGCGGCTATTTTCGCCACGTGGGACTGCAGTGTCGCGTGAATATTGCATTCATCGATCTCCAAAGGCCAAATCACGAGAATATCACATGCTCTATAAAATTATGGCCATTTTTCCATGCACATTCGTAGGAGAGACCACGTCAATTGAAGCATGCGTTCACTACCATGATCGTGAGTAGATCGTGCTCACTGGTCGATTGTGGCCGACTCTACGTCAGCCCACCCTATCTCGATCGCCAGCACTGAATACCTCCTCCTACATAGGAGGCCCTGCAATGTCATTGAATATCGCGGTGAGGTGAAGAGCAGCGAATAATCGTCATGAAGACGGTTCTATAACGGCTTGCATCAAAAATAAAAATCATCCATTCTCGGATACTATAATTACAGGGGTGGAGAAGTGCCGAACATGCAGTGATGGTAGAGAGCACGTTGAATCCATTGATCGATCTTCCATCCTTCAAGTTTATGCAAAAACAAACACAATCTGGATCCACGGAACTCGATGAAACATCCTCTGCATCAAATTATGAAATTACTAGAAGGGAGGGAAATTCCCCTCACTCACACATTAGGAACCAACTTGACTCTGATACCAATGATCAGGAACTAAAAATCTTGAATGATATTTTATTAAATGTACAAGTTTAAATAGGCATTCGCAGATGCCAAATACAATATTTACCAACAAGTTATGGTAAGCTAAAAATATCAACCTAACAGATATGCCAACTTTCTAAAGTGCCGACATAATAATAAAGTAATATCCTATGCCTAAAATATCCATATCAAGTAGAGACAACATCGAACCAGCTCACAGACCATCAAACCTAAAACAGATGCAAACCAAAAAATAAATAGAAACAAGAGGTAAGATACCCAGAAACATTAAAGTACTAATCAAAATTTAGAGTTTCTGGGTCCCACACCATTTTCTTCTTTAAACTCATTCACTTCCACAGCTTGCCACCCCATGAGCGTTATAATCTCGTCAGCACATGAGATCGTATTCTGCATGGAATCTGTTAGAGATATTTGAATCTTCATCATCATCACTTTAAAAGATTTTGGATTTGAAAAAAACTATATAAAATAAAAAATTTATTTACTTTTTAATTTAAAATATAAAATATAAAAATATTTATCAAAATTAAAATGTAAATTTGATTTAAAAATACGTCAAACCCATCTCTTTAAAAATACACCTTGCCATCTCCCTATGGTGACCAAAAAAAAATTAGACTACATTAGAGAACGATCTCCTTATTTAATATCTTCTAACATCCTCTTCAACAATAAAGGAGTGTGTCTCCAAGATCAAAGAGGCTATTCTGACGATAATTCAAAAATCACACAGAGAAACCCACTTAACTAAAACTCTACCCCTATCACACAAGGAGCCACCACGGATCGAGTGGTTGATAAACCAAGATAAACCAACCTGCCAATCACCCATATTGGAGACTTGTGAAACACCGCAACCAAAAAGAGAATCAAGATTTGTGAGGCCATCATCTAGAGGAGATTTCAGGGACCAGGAAAATTATGAAGGCTATCAGTTCATTTGTCACCTTTACACCAACTCACATAGTGGGGCTCGCATCAAAGAAAAACTACCCCGATTGATTTACCAATAAGCTTTGGAAAGATGCTAAATTGGAAACCGTTGGTACTGGAGCTTAATTACCTTGAACGGAGCCAACAGGATATGATACCCATCACAAGCCATAATCTAACTATGCACGTGTTATTCGACCTCCCAACTAATTTAAAAATTAGAATCACTTTCCTCTTCCAACTCATCTTTCGAGTGTATGATGAGGGGATAGGCTAGCTTTTCGGTCCAATGATGAAATGCCAAAGATTATAAATAAACCACCTATCCCTCCACCTTGAGTGATCCTTAACACCAGGAGCACTATAGTCAACCTGCCTCGATATCTTCCAAATTATCATCAAGACTTGGATCCTGTCATATCTATTCTCGTGAGTGCAATGCTCCCACCACAACTTAAGAGACCTTATGTCTTAGCTCCTTACCAAGCAATTATGATAAATATTAATGGGTAACTTGATAATAATTATGATCTGTTACCATCTTGGACTCTTCTAGCCCGACAAGATCTTACTAGGTAACCCGAATTGCCACCTAGGATGATGAACTCCCTGTTACCATTTGTAAATATACCTTTTTCAATAATTTTTGATGCTAGAAGAGAATACATTTGAATTCAAATTTTGGTAGATCAAAATATTCAAATTTTGGCAGATCAAAATATTCAAATTTTAGCGGATCAAAGAAAACCAATTTCTAACTACTGGTTTCCAAAAGAAGAAAGCCTAGAGGAGCATCTTGTTAAATTTGGGGAGGGTTCTATCTTTTTCTAGAATCATTATCTAGGGAACTTAGACTAGATGGGAAGTTAACTCTCCAATTAAATAAATCATGCTAGGATACATCCTAGTTAGCCAAAAAATCCATTGCTCTATTTCCTTCTATGTAGAGATGTTTGAACTACACGTCTTCGATATTTTGGGTTATTCTTCAAACATCCATTAAAATATTTGAGATAGTCCAGGATGGAGTCTATATTCCTTTCATTATATTTATAATGTTAAATTAATGCCTCTCTATTATTAGTTTCCTACAATCCATGGATTCTAATAGAGATACTCCTTGAAATAGTGCCCTTGCTTTCACAAAATGGCTAGTTTAATGTCCCATATTTCTAAAAAACACAAGAAGAATATCCCCATTCATGTTCCTAATTGATCACTCTAATTAATCTTCCATTCAAGGTGATTGCATTTGGAGGAGTCTGTGTATATCCTTTTTTTGAGCTTCAATGAGTTGTATTGGCCAGTCTTCCACTGGGATCCAACATCTTCCCACCTCTGTATTTCTTGTTTGAAATTTATAGTATTTTACAACTTTTATCCAATTCATCCTATACATTTCCTCTATTATAGGCCTCAATTCTGGATGTTGAATTGCTAGTGGAAGGTGTTCATCCCAAGAGTATGTCCAAAAATGTACCTTTTAACCATTTTGTATTATCCAAAAAAGATTATTATTTATCAAATTCTCTCCACTTCCTATGACCTTTAAAATTTGGGACACTCTCGAAGGTAGTTGGTATAAAATTATAATAGAGGGGTCTTTGTTTTCTACATATTTAGCTCTCAAATTTTTAGCCCACAAGACGCTAGGGTGGCTAATTAACCTACAATATAACTTTTTTGCCAAAGATTTGTTATTCCTGACTATTGATCGAAGACCTAGACCCCTTCATGAGTAGGAAATCTTAGGGTCTTCCAACTTACTAGCACCCACTTCTTATCGAAGAAACTCTATTATTTGGTTTCTCTATGGGGACTTCAATATGATTGAATCCTCACATGACAAGGTGGGTCTTCTTCCCATGCGGTGGGCCATCAAGGCAAGAGAAGCATGGATTTTCATGAAATACAAACTAGGGCTCTTTGATCCTAATAATAGTACCCTCTTTGTTCCCTAGTAATTTCTGGTTCACTTGGTCTAACAACCAATAATGCAAGAGTCATTTCCTAAAAATATTGGATAGAGCCATGCACTCATATTTTGATATTTTCTCCATTGAGCAGCCCTTGTCATCTTCCCCCTTTGTCTTTGCACATATTGAGCTTTGTTTGTCTAACCATTCTCGCATTTCCTTCTCCATATTGATCTATTTTACTCCCCTTATCTTTCTTAATCATAATTCTATCTTAATATTTTTATCTTGCACCATCCCATGCTGAGATCCTATGTCATTAGAATTTTGGACATAGTCCCGAGACAGAAAGGGACCTCTGATTGGATTGATTGGTGAAATGTTGCTATCCAACACACTGCCAAATTTCTACACTTGTTAGGGTGAAAGATTATCAAGCTTCATTGCCACTCCAATATTGCTCTCAAGCAAGAGTTGGAGGTGGCCTACAATTAGTGGACATCCAATCCTTTCAATGAGAATCTTTAGAGGCACCTCAAGACTATCAAACACTAGCTTTTAATGGCAGAGCATTATGATGCCAAGGGGACACAAATCAAGATAAATTTGCACTAGCTTAAAATTAGTGATAGGGTAACCAAGGATTTATTTTAGGGCATACATCCTCATAATAAATCTTAGTGTATTAAAGCCCTTAACATTAATGAAGAGCATGTTGCTGAGCTTCCTTGTATTATCTCTATTTTCAGAGAACATTACCAGACTATGTTTGTGGATCAATATTGATCCCCTCAAAATGATGAAAATAAAAGAAAGCCTATGACAAGATTGATTGGTTGTTCATTCTATTTTTGTGCTTCAGTCCTGCTCCCCTCAATGTGTTTCCAACCAATGATTCATGTTCATCAAAACTAAATTTGAGAAAGACTATGATAGGATCAATTGGTTGTTCATTCTGGTCATGCTTAAATCTCTTGGTTTTGGGCCCTCTTTCATTAGCTATGTGGGGATGTTGTTCATTTAGGATTCTATTATTTTATTTATTAATAGGCATTAGTCCTCATCCATTGGGTTTGTTTATTTTATTGAATAGGGCTATCCATTGGTGTTATTCTTGTATGGCATTGTCATTGAGGGGTTTGGCTATTTATTAGCTCACCATGCTGCTTAGGGTTTCTATTCAAGGAATTTCTCTCCTTGAAGATGAGTCTTAGTTGATCAACAATAATATTTGAACCTAGATCTCACATTGTAAGCCCATATTTTTCACCACCTAATATTATGCTATTTGATAAAACATAGGTGCATATTTTATATTTGGTTATATGGAATTAATTTTTTTTTGAGGTGTATTACAACATGACCACTTTTTAATTTTTCAAGTTGTATTACATCATGATAATTATCCATGTATTGCATGGTAATATTTGAACCTATATATCCACATTGTAAGTCCATGTTTTCACAACCTAATATCATGATATTTGATAAAACATATGTGCATATTTTATATTTGGTTATATGGAATTAAAAAATTTCCAAGTATTTTTTTCTTCAATGGAGAGTTGGTTACAACCAAACAATTTTTATTACCTAACAAGCCTAGGGTTCAAACCACAGGGGCTACATCCACCAAACATATTCCACCTCATTATTTTATAGCCCGGTGTGAAATGGACCATCAGGTTCTTGGGATTTGTATCATTGTCATTAGTCTAGCGCCCACTCAGAGGATTCAAATCAGACTACTACCTTTGCAATAGGCTTCCCCTAAGGTTTGAACCTGGGTCTCTTCTTGGTAAGTGCCTAGCCAGACTAGAACTTACCAATCCACCCAACACTTGGGGATAGTTTCCAAGTTGCATTATCTTATAGGGTACTTTTTCTAAATAATTTCATTGCTTCAAGAGAACCTATAATTTTTTGAAATAATTTATTTTCCAATTCTTTCCATTACCTCCAAATAATCATTTTTGACATAATGTTAACTAGTAAATTTGTTTTTTTTTTCAATTAACCTTAGAGTGATATGAGAATTGATAATTATGCATATATTGTATGGTAAGATTTGAACCTAGATCTTCACATTGTAAGTCCATGTTTTTCACCACCTAATATCATGCTATTTGATAAAACATATGTGCATATTTTATATTTGGTTAGGTGGAATTAAAATGTTTTGAGTTGTGCTACAACATGACCACTTGATAATGCTATTTTTATATGACAACATAATGGCATTTAAAAAAATTGTATGGTATATCAATGACCATATTGGGACATTTTAAGAAGTATTGACAAATATGCATATATTTTCTTGTAGGATTTGAAAATGGTTTTCCTCGTTAAAATTTCATGTTTTTATCCACATTAAACATTTTGATATATGTTTATACATACTAATGTAAACTTAACAATTGTTTTATTTGATTTATATATCATTCAAATGGTTTTCCTCATTAAAATTTCATGTTTTTATCGACCTTAAATGTATGTGTAGAGGGGTAAAATCACCCTACCGCATATGATTCTCAAGGATGGATCCACAAAAGTGAGAAATCCTTGAGGTGAACCATGGGGGTATATTGTTCTCTACACTTGATGGTAAAGGAAAAAGAGTTCACCAGGAATGATTTAAGGACTTGCTCCAAGTCCTCAGGATATGCAAGAAAAGTTTTATGTGTTTAGCTTTAAGAAAACACCTAAGTTTGGTCTTTCTAATTCTAAGCTAAGAAAGATAAATGACAATGCAGAAAATAGAGTGCAACTATTGAAAATAGAATGCAAGCATAGAAGATCTAGCCTAATATGCTTCTTTATTATGAATGCTCACTAACCTAGGATTTATTCTAGAAAATCTTTAAAGCAGAAACATAAAAAATAAATGCACAAAAATTATCCCTAGATAAAAACTAAATACTTTTCACTTTTAGATGCCTAAGAATTAAATTTAGATCAGATAAGAAAACCAAGATAAATCAGATTACTTAGCTTTAATCGGTGCTTGATCATAGATTTTTATGCTTATTGTGCAATGATATCAAAATACCTGCTCCTACAAGATAATCTAAGAAACACTTAAAAATTTAGATTAGTATTTGGGGGCCTTCATAGGATGCTATATGATTGAGATTGCAGCAGTCAAACCCCCTTGGTCCTTTTAGTTGATTGTAAGAAGAAAATAAATTTTTTTTTGACCTTTTGGATTATAATCAAAACTGTTATGGATGCAAAGTACATAACTGAATATAATAGCATGAAGGAAGAATATAGTTGCAATTTAAAATAGAACACAATAGAGAGTTAGCATGAAATATGCATGATGAAAAAGAAGTAATGAGATAAAATTCCTAGATATAATCTAACTATAAAAAAAAAATGGAAGGAAAAAAATGGAGAACTAAATACAACAACCAAAGAGGTGAGATATCACCCAAGAACTCCTCTTTGATAGTAACAAGAAGATGTGGCTTGCTCCAATGTCCTTATGCCTTGATTGAAGAGCTCCAAATGCAAGAAGAGAAGGCTTGAGAGAATCCTACAAAATTTTAGGGCTTGAGAAAACTTGTTGATGAGGCTACCCCAAGGGTTCTATTTATATCTTTTTCATGACCTTGAGAGAGAGGGAAAATGGCTTGAATTTAAAAATGGCATAAAATATTGTCTACCAACTTTTTGTGGAAAATAACATGCCACTTTGAAACTGAACCATGATATTTTGAAAATGGACTTTGAAGTAACATGCCACATTCAAAATGGAACATTCTAATTTGCAAATGGATTAACAAAAATAATAAAATAATATGCCACTTTGAAAGTGGGCTAAATAAGTAACATGCTATTTTGAAAATGAAACATGTTACTTTGAAAATGGACTTTGAAGTAACATGACACTTTGAAAATGAACTTTGAAATAACATGCCCCCTTGAAAATAGAACATGCTATTTGAAAATGGATTAATGAAAATAATTAAATAATATGCCACTTTTGAAAGTGGGCTTAAAGAAGTAACATGCCATTTTGAAAATGAAGCATGTTACTTTGAAATGGATCATGAAGTAACATGTCATTTTAAAAATGAAACATGCTACTTTGAAAATGAATTTTGAAATAACATGCTCCCTTGAAAATGGAACATGCTATTTTGAAAATGGATTAAAAATAATAATAAAATAATGTGCCACTTTGAAATTGGGCTAATACCATTTTGAAAATGACACATATTTCTTTGAATTTGAAAATAGTGAATAGTGCACAATGAAGAATGAACATTGTACAGTGTAAATTGTATAGTGTACAATGATCTGTGAATAGTGTACAATGAACAATGTAAAATGAACAATGAACAATGTATAGTGATCCTTGAACAGTGTACAATGAATAGTGTGTAGTGTACAATGATCCATGAACAGTGAATAGTGAACTTGGGGAAATTAAAAAGGAATTAGAGAGATTAAGAAGAAGCTAGGGGTATTATAAGGATATTTAGAAATATTAGAAAGAAATTAGAGGAAATATGTGACTTTAGAAGAAGTATTAGGGATTTTGGAGGAAATTGAGTAGAATTGGAGAAAATTTGGAGAAAATCATCAAAGAGAAACTCTTTTTCGAGCCCAATCTAATGGTGGTGGTTTTTGAGAAATTTAGAGATGATTTGGTTGGTGAAAATTCATGTCAAATATGACGTTAATGTTTTTGAAACAATAAATGTTTAATTTTAAAGAACTAATGCATGAGGGAGAATTAATGAAAATTGATGTAATGTAGGTCAATTTTTAATGTCTACATTTTGCTCCCTTTTTGATGTATTCATTGTACAATGAATGCATCAAAAATAATTGTGCACCAATTTTGATGGTGGGGAGACTTTTGGCTACTTGAAAATCCAATATAGAGTGGATGGTGTAAAAATGATTGTTCATACATAATTGTATGCATGCATGCCCCCAGCCTAGGGTGCCCCCTTGAGTTTTGGAGGGAAAACCTAGTTGAACCGATGAAACTCGATTAGGCTGGGGTTGAGGAAGAGAGATGTGATAAATAAAAAGGATGAGATATGATTAAATTGACCCAAGATCAAGAATAAGGAAATATAATATGAGTAATTGAGATGATTGATACCCCCAATTGGGGATTGATGAATAGATCGATAGATGTAAGATGCAAAGAGTGATAGAAGAAAGGGAAAACAAATAAATAAAGCAAAAATAAAGGAAAGAAGAAGGATAAAAGCCACCAAAAGGTCAAATAAAGCAAAGAGGGGCTTAGACTAAGCCATTTGAATTAGTGTAGACCATAACGGTTCGATGTGATCAAATGAGCATAAGCTAAGAAAAAAGGAAAAAAGAAAAATATGGAGCGAAACCTTGTGAGGATGTATGCTCACAAATGGTCAAGAATGGAGTAAAAATTGTTATGGGTGTGATGTTCGTGATTAGCCATGAAGCTATCCTATAAGGGTGTAGTGCTCACTAAGAAAAAAATTAGCATGGAGCATTGACCCACTATGGGTGTGTACTCATGAGTGACAAAAAGGTGGAGCAAGAACCCGCTATAGGTGTGTGCTCACTAGTGACTATAGATAGATCAATACCCACTAGGAGGTATACTTGCAAATGGCCGAATGGAGGTTTTCCCTCGCTAGTGACCATGAAGTTATCTTGTAATGGGGTGTAATTCCCGTTGAGCCAAAAGAAGTGTAACCCGATAGGGGTGTTATGTATGTAGATGGTCAAAAGGAGTGTAACCCGATAAGGGGTGTTAGCTTTCTAGAGAGATTGATCAAGACAAATCAAGAAGATGACATGTGTGCATGTGCTAGAGAGAATATAGATAATTATCATATGAATACCAAAATGATATTAATGAGCTTTTAATGATATTAAATATGAAAAGGACAAGTAATATGTGTAAATAAAATAATAATAAATTATGATAGCTTGAAAATCATAAAAATTTAAGCAATGGAGAACCATGCAGCCTTAGCTAAAGGACATCTAGATTAAGGATACTAAGAACTGTCTAACCTTAGGTATGGTGGGGAAGCATGTGGACTTGGATAACAAAGAAGGAATCATTTAAATAGATGAACATGGTACTCATTATGAAATCCAAGTTTCCCTAATAAAGGATATGTATTCCCAGCATGCCTTTGATATTACTACTAGTTAAGGTGTCGATAAAAAATGTGTGAGCATATTAACAAGAGAATATGTAATCTAATAAAGCTATTGATGGCGTAGGCAAGATCTTCCTCTTCCTCAGGACCTTTGGTAGATTCGTTAGAGAAAAATTAGTGTTCGACCTTCCTGAAGATATTTTGAATATAATCTTGGTCCTTACTACTTCTACCGTACGAAAAGCCAATTTTATCTAGTATCTTAAGGCTTGTATAGCCACAAGGGTTAAAGGAATGTCTTCAAAATTTTGGATTTCATCTAGACTCGATTTACTCAAACCTCTGCATTATCCTATCTCTATTACCTATTCTACAAAGAGATTAATATTTATTTATCTCATGAATTTGTATCTTCATGACTAGATTAAACCAGAAGTAGTTTTTTTTGTAAAAAATTAACCTTGTATAATTCTATTGACCTTGTTGGTGCTTTAATTCCTGACTGGAATATTTACTGCTATGATTTGAATTCTCCAGACTTGAATTCAAATCTAATAGCATGTATATTTGTCTTCCTATTTAAAGGATTCCTCTCATCACTCCAAATAAGTTAAAATATCAATTATGCAAAGTAGGTCACTGATAAATTTGATTGGGGATTTATTCCTAATTTCCTATTTTGTAGGCTTATTATCGACAAAGAAGTTACATGGTTGGCTAGTGGTCCTAAGTGTGTATCAGATACTCGAGTAGTAAACCACTATCATTACTCCATGCATAAAACCATTGATATTTCCTACTTTAATGAGTTTGAATGGCCCAATCATATTAACTTTAATGAACATTTAAGAACACAAGATTATACTGAGAGGGGGGTGAACAGTGTAATACCACTTTTAAATTTTCTTTCTCAATCAATATTATGAAGTTTAAATATAGAAATATCAATAGTAGTAATAAAATCAATGCATAAATCACCACACACAATAGAGACACCAGTTCTACATGGTTCACCCAATGTGGGCTATGCCATGGAGAAAATATTTCACTAAAATTTTATCAATAAATCTCTTTGGAATCCTTTCCCTATTACAATATATATGTGTCTCTGTCCAAAGGATAAACCAATCCCCTAATAAAGTTCGTGGATCTCTATTCACAAGATAACTCCTTTCTCCTTAGCTCTGATTGGTGATCTTCTAGAAAAATTATTTTCCCCACTGCTCTAGATAATGGATCTCTATCAACTGAAGACACCTGTTCTCACTTCCTTAGATAATGGATCTCTATCCACTAGATATTGTCGTCTTCTATGCTCTATCATCTTCAAAGCTCTATCTCAAATATGCACTAAACACAGTCCTTTGGTCTAGCAAAAATTTTCTCAATCTATGTCTCTAGTTTGGCACAAATATATCCTCAAATCTACACCAAACATTGTCCTTAAATCTATAATAAATATAGTCCTTTGGTCTAGCACAAATCTATCCTCAATATCTATCCTATGATTTGAACTAAACACAATCCTTTCATCTAGTACACATATGTCCTCAATCTTTGTCCTCAAGCCTTAACACAAAGCTTGAATTAATCTCAAATCAACTCTGCTAGATCTGCCCCAAACCTTAACCCAAGGTTTGAACAAATCAATCAATCAAATTTGCTCATAATTCTTCTCAAAGACTTGTCTTAAATCTGCTTTATAATCTTCCACAAAAGATCACACTAATCTGTCCACAAGTCTTCTCTAGAGCTTGTCCAAATGTGCTCAACAAGTACTCACTAGGACTTTTCCAAATATCATAGAAACATAAAGATAATTGTTAGAGACTCAATATGCTTCACACTAATCACAATGCTCAATTACTTTCAATCACTATTTTAGAAACATATAGAGAATTTTTAGAGACTCAATATGTTTCACATTCATCACAATGCTCAATCACTTTTAATCACTCTTTTGAAACATACATAGAATTATTAGAGACTCAATATGTTTCACATTCACCTCAATACTCAACCACTTTCAATCACTCTTTTAGAAACATATAAATAATTGTTAGAGACTCAATATGCTTCACACTCACAAACTCTTATTCACTTTCAATCTCTCTTTTATCACAAAAATATATAGAGAATTATTAGAGACTCAATATGTTTCACACTCATCAACACTCAACCTCTTTCTCATATCAATTCAAAATATAGAATAATTTGTTTCATAGAACTTGAAGTATGACTTCATACATCCAATTGACTAGGCTCAATCAACTCTACACAATCAATCACTCAAAGAAATAATCCTTTCTCACAAATCTTAGTCCAAGCATATGAATATTCACTCATAATATTTCCAACAAAGATTATCAACCAATCTCCCATAACAATGATACTTATGTTCTTTGCAAATCCTAGTTCAAGTTCTTCACTCAACCATTCACTTCAACAACAATGCTTATAAACCAATATCACATAACAATGATACTCATGTTCTTTGCAAACCCTAGTTCAAGATCTTCACTCAACTTTAATCACTTCAAAAACAATGCTTATCAAACAAGGTGTATAGCATTCACTTCACAATAGCTCAACAACTCAATAATGAAACCTAATCAAGTCCTTTTCACTCCAAAGTTGTTTTCCAAAAAACCAACCAATCAACTCAACCAAGGAACAATGTACCCATATGTTTTATTTGATGTAGAATTAGACTATACAAATTTGCCACAATCATAAACACTTCTTTTCCAAGTACAAAAAGTTAGATGACAAGAATTATTACTCTAACAATTTTCACAATTGACCTTAATCACAAAGATAAATCAAATATCAAATACACCTTATTGCTCCATTCTTAAAATAATATCCAACACCATAATATTTAATTAATCACTTATTTAAAACCCTAACTCATCACAAGATCATCTCAACCATTTAGATTTAACATAACTCACTACAAAAAATTATCTTCAAAGAATAAACCAATCTCTACTTATGACTCCCTACTTTAATATTGCATTTATTAAATAACTCACTTGTAAAACAAAGCAATAAAATAATTTTCCCCTTTTCTAAGATAAAACTATTCTAACCCTCAAATCTATCTCAGGAAAGTAACCTTTTAAAAACTTAATAATATTTCCCTTATGAATTTTGGCTAATCCTCCAAAATAAAACTATCACCTTATTTCTCCTAACTTAAACTTTAGGCCATGCAAAAATTAAATCATAAACAAAAATGTTACCACTTTAGCATGTGCAGGAGTCGAACTTGGCACTTATCTCCAACGAGTGCCTTGGTCACAGCTTACATGCCGTGTGATCCACGTGCTCCTCTTGGAGCCACCAAGCACCTACCAAGCTTTGACCTCCTTAGTGCCCATGATCCAAAAGGCTCCTTCACCCTCACTTTTCAAAAACCATACATTGCATGAAATGTCACTACAAAATATGCGCACAAGTATTAGGCATTAACATTAGCTAATTAGGATGGATGCTTTGGCATTTGAAAAGGTTATGGTTTAAATACCATATGCCTTCCAATATTCTCCTACATTTGCAGACGGAGTACGTTGTCTTCACATGCAAAAATTTTTGCACCAAACTTAGACTTTGACCTTATAATTATTAAATATAATAATTTAAATACTTTTAGAATTTAAAAATTATAATATAATAATTAAATAAACTTTGGTATTTTGAAAGCATGAGATTCCGAAAGCTTTTTAGAAAGAAAAACTACTTCGATGCATTCAAATCAAAATAACGCTTAAGTCCTAGAATACGAAATGCATTAAACGAAAGAGGCAAATGGATCGAAACCAGTTACAAGAATTTAGAGAGAAGTCACAGCCCTTTTATTAAACTTGTTAACCACGGTTACAAAATCGCCTCCTCCCTTTTTAGGGGCTAGGAGCGTTAAATGGATTCGGTTACAATCTTGATCATTGATCTCTCTTCCGCATGCCCACGTTTGAAATGGGCGGGCCAAATGTTGCCGCCGCTTACACCGATGAATCCTCACTTCTTGTTGCTCCTCCTGCAATCAAAGAAACAAACAAGGCGTTAGTAGCACCTGTGACAAAAAGGAAAATTCATGCTTTGAAATTGCTAACAGATGCATATGAACAGTTGTCTAAAACAGTGAATAAAGTAAACCTAAATGACCTAAAAACTTGACAGAGGACAGAGGACATTACCAGAGGGCCACTGCCATTGAAACAGTCGGCCAATCTGCTTTCGACTGGAATTCGTCCCTGGGCAGGACGAATTTCGACTGCTATTCGTCCCTGGGTGGGACGAATTCTACTGTGTTAGAAAAGCCGAAGTGATCCTGCTCCAATGTCGATTCTCGAGACCTCCAAAACACCTGCAAATAGAGGGGTTATGTAATTGGGGCCATTTTGGGACGACCCAGATGGTCGGATTCTCCCAATTTGGCCTCTATCCTCGGGAATTCGATATCGCCACCTGCAAGTTAGTGGGACAACAAAGCGACAAAAGGCATGATAAAATCTGATCAAAATGTTATGGAAATGAAGCTATGAGTTAACTAAGAAGAATAACATAAAATGCAGCATGAACAAATAATCTAAAATGCTTTAGAATAAAACTTAGAAAATGCGGGGGTGCCCAAGTGGGCCTCCCACCGTTGGCACTTGATTTCGGCGCCAATCCACTAGGGATGGGCCCAAAACCTCTTAGGATTGGGGTGTCGGCAAATTGGTGGTTTAAGGTAGTCAAATGTTGGATTTGGGTTGGATCCACGCTTCCAAAAGCCACCCAATAACCTCCCTTGCGAAAGAGATTAGTGGATGTGAGAAGGTGAATCAAAAGATGCAAATGGGTGTTCAATTGGACAGCACTTCGTTGCTTGAAATCGCCTCCAATCTCTCCTCTTTTGGGTGGGAAAGTCCACCATTTTATAGACCCATGGGGTCTCTTTGGAGGGGCATGCGGGGATGCCATGTGGTGGCCATGCCTTCCCAAGAGGGAGGAGACTCCTCCCGAACTTGGGCTTCCATGACTGCCCTTGTGACGAGTCCATCAACTGCCAACCTACCCACCCACACGCACATGCATGGCGAGGAGGCAATAATTGACTGTCCTTGGCTGCCACTTGGCGGCATTTTTCTTTTTGCCCGTTAAACCTGGAATTCGTCTTGACCAGAGACGATTTTAGAATTCGTCCCTAGGTGAGACGAATCCTAGTTAGTATTCGTCCCTGGGTGAGACGAATCTCTGGACAAAGTGCCTAAATGTGCCAAATTGCTTCTTGACCTTACAAAATTGCTATGAAAGTGGTTAGGACCACTTGTTTGACCTCCGAGGGCTGCCACTGGGGGCTGTGTTTGTCAAAGCGATCGGTGTTTGCTAGTCACATAATCGGATTGGTGCTGTTTTGGTGTCTACTAGATGCCCCTTTTTGGGATGCGCTGTGCATGGCGCAGCGTCGAGCAAAAATAGATAGCCAAAGCACTAATGATTAGGGTTTCTTGGTAACCTAATCAACTTTTGATGCCCCAAGCATGGAAAGGGCATGCATTCTTGAATCCTTGCTTCGACGAGCTAAGGAATTTGATTTCAAGTATTAACCTATTTTGGTGAGGTGTGACTTGAGCTTGGACATTGATCAGTCATGATTAGGCAAAGGGCGCAACCTTTTGTCCACGGGGGAACCTTGTGTTCATGATTCATGAATGCCAAGTGTTTGATCAATTTGATTGTTGCTTGTTTATTGCCCCAAGCAGGAGCGTAATTGTCTTTGTCAATGATTCTTTGAATGCATGTCATTTTCCTTAATTGGGTGTGTGCTTGTTGATTGGTGACTAAGTGTGACTACCCCCTCAAGCGACGAATCGATGAGGGAATGACCTTCGTGAGAAAAGCGACGAGTCGCTTGACCCAAGATGACTTGTGCAAGGGTGCCTTTAGATGGTTTATCGTTAAGCATGTGCAATTTTTCCAACATTTGGACCTATTTTTGGTGGGTGTTAACCCTTTTTGCGACGCTGCTTGGAGCTGAAATTGGCAAAAATCCGTCTTCCCATGGAGCGGTCCGGCTAAAGTAGCCTTCTTAGGGAGTAGGATAATGACAATTTGTGACCCCAACGTCTATTTTGTATGCCCGGGATGTCAAGTGCAACAGCACTCTTATCGGGAAAATTTATTGTTGGTTTTTAGTGCATTTTTGTTCATTTTTTGATGTTTTTGAAGTTTCGGCCTGAATTCGTCCCAGGGTGGGACGAATTCCAGCTGTAGAATTCGTCCCTGGGTGGGACGAGCGCTAACCAGAGCGCTCGTCCCAGTCAAGGATGAATTCCAGCTCAAAGGCCTATTTAAGGGCCAAAACTTGAATTTGGGCTCATTTGTGTCAAATTTTTCTTGCGATTTTGGAGCTCTGGGAGGAGGAGGTAGATTCTGCGAAGCGAAGCGCTGCTGAAATTTTCCCTGCCATCATGAGTGCACAAAATGGTTCGAGCGGCGGAGCCGAAGCGAGACCTGTAAGTGCTCCCTAGAGTTTATTTTTGTTTTTAAAGCTGTAAGTGTGCTTTTTTTTGTACAGTTTTTTTTCTATGATTTTAATTAATTTTTTTTTTGTTGAATTATTTTCTTTTGCAGGTTGTTAGGAGCCGGTACCGTGTACCTGCTGCTTTTACTGAGGCGCGGGGGGCACTGACTGATGATGATTGGGAATGGCTTGATGCCCTTGGGCTCAAGCAGGTGGCTCGACTGGAGCCTGTGGTCCCGGATCAGGCTTATCTGACGGCCCTGATCAAACTTTGGGATCCGCGGACCAACACCTTCCATCTTCCGATCGGGGAGATGGCTGTGACTCTAGAGGATGTCTATCGGCTTCTTCGGATTTCGATAGATGGACTGCCTATCAGGACATCGCCGCGTGATCAATGACTGCTATGTCGACGAGATGCTTCGGGCATGGGGAGCGGTTGGGTGTAGAAAACCCAGTGGAGATAGCTAAGGTGGACTGCTAGGCTAGCGGGATTTTGGTTGGATGGTGGCAGGAGAGGGGGGTGTTAGGAGTGAGGCATGCATTCTTGATGGGCCTCATTTCTAACATGCTACTACCTGACTCGTCAGGCACGAGGTTCCCATGGAACCTGCTGGATTTGGTGTGGTAGTTGGTAGAGTGCCCGATAGAGGCACCGCTGATCTTGAGATGGGGACAGACACTGTTGGCACAGCTCTACGGGGAGCTGTATGGGGTCCGCTGTCGATAGCAGAAAGGGGTTCAACTATAGTTATCTGCTACAGTGTTGGGGTTGGCAGCACATAGCAGTTGAGAGGCCAACCGGGTTACCATGGACGACTCGGGCGGCGATGGAGGATGAGGAGATAGGTTATGCAGCTACGTGGCGGCGGTCTGCGAAGTAGGGGCAGAGTCGATGATGGGCAGGTGCCGTAGAGCACTATACTGATGCCTTCTCTCGGCTCACTCTAGGGGAGGTGGTTTGGCACCCTTATCGGGACTGTCCAGCCTGGTCGAAGGCTGGAGAGTGGCTCCGACGGGTACGTAGGGAGCGGTGGTTGATTGGGCGGCACGGGACCGAGCATGAGTTATTCTCATATAGCCGGGTTACACGATAGTTTGGGGTGTGCCAGGGGTTTCCTGGTGAGCCCGTGGTCTATCGATGTCGAGGAGATGAGAGGACTCTAGATCGATCGGTCACCGTGCCATTGGGTGAGGAGTCAGATGCGGTGATTGACGTCCCGAACATGGATGACGTCGGGACTACCACTGAGTATGACTCGTGGTGGGTACTGCGGTGATGGAGAGGAGAGGGGCCATTGGGAGGCACGAAGGCGACAGTGGAGGGTGCTGAGGCAGCAGGGGATGATTGGGGAGTTCCATTGGATGACGCGGACATGGTTGAGGTGGGGGATGAGGATGTAGATTTGGGAGCTCCGGATCATCCGGACATGGAGGAGTAGTGGGAGCCAGAGCAGGCTGCTATTCCGGAGAGTCCTATACTTCAAGCGGATACAGAGGAGATGGAGTCTGGGATATGCACTGAGAATGCGTGACTGATAGAGCTACTACGGATGCGGGATCTGGAGCTGGGGATGCGCTGCGGGAGAGGGATCTCCTACGGGCTCAGCTAGCAGAGCGGGATAGGGTTTTGGCACAGCGTGATGATGCGATATCTTACTACCATCGATGGGAGGCAGAGTGGTTCCGACATCGGCTAGACTTGGAGAGGGAGGTCATCCGCCTTGGTGGGCGGCTACACGAGCCCTCGGGAAGTGGATCTTCACGTCGGACGAGGGATAGTGCTGACTGAGCAGTCAGCATCATCTCGTCGCAGGCGATTGGATGAGGGAGGCGGTAGCAGGCGTGATGCGGGGGCTAGTAGTAGCCGCCCTACGAGGTCCCATAGGACCCACACCACGGGGGGTAGTTCCCGTCGCACCGATCCTGCGTGATCATGGTGGTCGACGCCTTAGGTTGGGTTTTGTTATATGATTGCGGGGTCTGAGGACCAGTTTTGTAGCCTACGGGCATTTTTTTGATGATATATATATATATATATATATATATATACCGGTTTTATTTTGGTTGTGTACATGTGATGATTTGATCTTTATGCATGATAGCTAATGACTATGGATGTATGCATGTTTATTTATTTTGATGAATGCATATGTTATGATGAATGCAAATGTTTTTGATTTTTATGTGATATGCAAAATGAAATGGATGGATGGAATTTGTGATGGTTGGTTATGGCACCATAGACTATTTAGGACTCTATTTATTTCATTTTTAGGCGATTGCTATGATGCATGACTTTGTATGTATAGCATGGTGTTTTTCTTTTTTTGTATTTTTTGATGGTATTGTAAGGATGAAAAGTAGCGCAGTTGGTTTAGAAATGTAGCTAAGGTTTTACGAGATTCAGATGGTTTTAACTCACTAGCCACGGTTGTACTTTATCTTACAAGACTTTTGAACAAGGTATGAATCGGACTTGTTTTTGACCAAGTTATTTCACATCCCTGTGTGTGCAATTGAGTTCATTTATGTGGTATTTGTCAGGATACCGCTAGTGCCAGATGGGCTTTCAACCGAACTTGTACTGAGGATCACCTAATTAGCTCCACTAACTCCTTTGTTGTGTTTAGTTAGATTAATCTGTGGTGTTATCCAGGATACCATAAGCTAGCTCATCCTTATGCAAACATTGGTCTACACATACGCAAAGCGAATGTGACAGACATATCGTCATGCGGGTAGGATACCACCATTGCCAGATAGGCTATCAACCAAACCTGTAATGAGGATCACCTAGATGGTTTTCGAATGCTGAGAATTCCAAGGATTCAAGTTCGAGATATTTGTTGGCTGAATGATTTAGAAAGTTGCTCGTCTATATAGTGATGAAAATCATTGTTTATTTTCTATTAATTCTTTTTGAGCAAGGATTTTGAATAGTGGTGATAACCACTGTTATTTGATTTTGTGTTTTGAGTATTGTGAATTTGAGCTTGTGAGTGGTCTTGATCCTTGTGGCCTTGGGGATGACTACCCATCCTTTGCAGGGACGTGTAGTACGAATCCTTACGACGTTGGGGACCAAGGGGGTGATGGAGATTATGGAGTAAGGGCATTGATCTGTTAGGCCTTGGGGATGACTACCCATCCTGGTTAGGGGCGGATAGTACGAATCCTTACAACTTGGAGACCAAAGGTGAATGGAAAGTGTTAGGATGATGATTTGTTGGAATTTTGTTTGTGAATGGTGTTGATCCCTTTTAGGTCTTGGGGATGACTACCCATCCTTGGTAGGGACGTGTAGTACAAATCCTTACAACTTTGGGAACCAACTATGATTGGGATTTGGTAGTGGTGAAAACCACTGTATATGGAGGTGAATGGATAGGAAAGAGCTTGTCCTTTTGTCAATTCTCAGCATTCTGGAACCATTCGCACGGGGGGATGAGCAAGATAACCGTTTCGCTTATGGTGACCTGGATTACTATGCAGGTTTCATCTTTCGTTCACACAACTTGGGAATTTTTTATGTGTTTTAATTTGTGTTGGGATGTTACGTAACAAGGTGTATCTCAAGTGTAACTCTACCTTCATAAAATCTATTTGACTTGATACATTACATGGCTAAAGAGCAAAATGATGACTGAATCACGAAAACTCTTGATACATTAAAAGACCACTGACTCTAGTGTGGTAAAAGGCAATGCATGGTGTTTTTGTTGTTCTTGTAAAATGGAACAGTGGGGAACAAGATGGACTAGCAGAGCAATTACGACCTATGGTGCCTTTGACCCGTACGACCACAAATATGCAATGTATGGATGCAATGCTTGATGCGGCTACATATTTTTGTATTTTTGATGGATTGATTTTTGTGAATATGAAGATGAAGTGCGAGAAGAGCTCTCTATTGATGAATTTGAGTATGCCTAGAAATGAGATGCAAATTTTTGTTGTTTTTGATGATTTTTGTTGTTTTTGAATTTTCTTGATTTTTGACCAAGCGATTGTGGAAATCCTTGGAGCATTTTGGGATTGACCAAGCGATTGCAAGAATCCTTGGAGCATTTTGGGATTGACCAAGCGATTTTAAGAATCCTTGGAGCATTTTTGGGATTGACCAAGCGATTTAGAGAATCCTTGGAGCATTTTTGGGATTGACCAAGCGATTTAAAGAATCCTTGGAGCATTTTTGGGATTTGACCAAGCGATTTTGAGAATCCTTGGAGCATTTTTGGGATATGGCTCTCTTAGATATGGAATGGTCGCAAATGACTGATATTCAAGGGTTCTGTTTCCTTGATACCATCAAGAGAAGCTAGCCGGTATGTCCGGGTCCTATTTTGCTATCAATGACATATGGACCTAACCAATTTGCCGCAAACTTGTCCCTTAGGTGGGATGGCAAACTGGAATTCTGTTGGTTTTCCTTCAAAACCAAATCACCAACCCGAAAGTCCCTCAGGTGAACTTTCATGTTGTAAGCTTTCTTAAGTCGCTCTTGATAAATACGTAAATGCTCAAGAGCATTAACGCGTCGTTCGTCAAGCAACGTAAGCTGGTCTAACCGGGCCTGCCGTGCAGAGTCATCATCGATGAACTCCTGCATTGATATGCGTAGGGAAGGAATCTCCAACTCTAGAGGCATGACTGCCTCGGAGCCATACACGAGCAAAAACGGAGTGGCCCCTGTGGGTGTCCGAATGCTAGTGCGATAGGCCCATAGGGCAAGTGGGATTTGAATGTGCCAATCCTTATGACTATCTGCGATGGTCTTTTTAAGGATGGCAACTAGCATTTTGTTTGACGCCTCTGCTTGCCCATTCGCCTGTGGATAATAGGGTGTCAAAAAGCTGTGTTGAATCTTGTACTTTGTGGTCAAAGCACGCACGTCTTTGTTCTTGAAAGGCGTCCCATTATCCGAGACTATTTTGGATGGAATACCAAAATGACATATGATGTTATGCAAAATGAACTCCACAATGCGGGGTCCTGTCGTAGAGGTAAGCGGAATCGCTTCCACCCACTTGGTAAAATACTCTGTGGCCGTTATGATAAACGTGTGATGGCCTGACGACACAGGGGAGATCTTTCCAATTAGATCGAAGCCCCACTGCGAGAACGACCAAGCAGATTGGACTGTCTGCAAGGCCTGGGAAGGTACGTGCATCAAATTGGCATGATGTTGACACTTCACGCACTTCTTGACATAGGTGCAACAATCTCGCTCTAAAGATGGCCAATAATAGCCCATGCGAAGAATGCGCTTTGCAATGGCCATACCACTAAAGTGGCCACCACATGTACCATCGTGCGCTTGGGCGTTGCCCAAGTGGACTCTTGCTGGTCCAAGCAACGAAGGAGGATTCCTTCATAGCTGCGACGATACAAAATGTCTCCTATCAAGACATACTTAGCCGCTTTCTGCTTGAGTGCTCGTTTTGCGGCATGAGTCAATCCAAGCGGGAGATTACCTAACTTGAGGTATTCTTTGATGGGTAAATACCAGTCCTGTTGATCAGAAACCTCGACAGTATGAACAGCCAATCCCTCTTGAAGTTCATCCCTAGCAAATGCTGAATGGGATAGAACCTGTAAGAATAGCGTTGTGTTGCTATTAATGGGAGTAGGGGAGAACAAGGACCCCCAGTTGGCACATTTCAGATGATCTCGGATTCGAAAGAACTTATCCGAGGATGGTTCAATCTGGATCATGTGGATTCCTGGCGTCAAGTCTGAGCTTGCACGCTCCATCACGGATTGCGATAAGGTTTTGACTTGAATGGTTGTCATATCACCGGAAAGGTCTTGCGGAATTAGTGACCCCAAGGAGGCCATTGTGTCTGCAAAATGATTCGATGATCGAGGGAGTGCCTCGATGTCATACCACTCAAGTTTTGCCAGGAATTTGTCCACGAGGGCTTTATAAGCCTGCAGGACTGGGCATTTGCATTGATATACCCCTTTGACTTGATTGACTATTAACAGTGAATCACCAAAGATATTCAGTCATTTGATGTTCATGGCGATTGTTGTCTGAAGACCTAGGAGCAAGGCTTCATACTCTGCATTGTTATTGGTGCATGGGAAGTTTAATTTAAATGACAGGGGCATTGGAGCACCCTGCGGTGTGAAGAATACAATTCCCGTGCCACCACCTTGCTCACATTTAGAACCATCAAAGAATAGGGTTATGTCGGCCTGTGACTCAGGCTCATCAGAATCTGGTGATTCTGAGACATGGAAGACCCCATCATCGGGTAGTTCTATGACCCGAGGCTGATCGTCTTCAAGAGGAGCCTCTGCTAGTTGATCGGCTATGACTTGTCCTTTGATAGATTTTTGTCCAATAAATTCTATGTCAAATTCCGTCAACAACATGATCCATTTCGTCGTGCGACTACTATGATAAGTGTGACTCATCATGTATCGCAATGGATTCTCCTTAGACACAACATACGTAGTGTTGCTCAGCATGTAGTGGCGTAGCTTTTTGGTAGCAAACACCACTGCCAAGCAGAGTTTCTCAACGTATGCATAGTTAAGTTCATAACTGACGAGGGTGCGGCTAAGATAGTAAGTAGCACTGTTCCTTGTGAAGTTCATTCTTATGGGCTAACATGGCGCCCAGTGCCACCTCAATAGCTGAGATGTATAAGTAGAATGACACTCCTGGTCTAGGTGGTGCCAATACTGGTGGCGAAGCCAGGTATTGTTTGATCTCGTCAAAGGTTGACTGGCACTCGTCATCCCAATGAAATGTAACCCCCTTGTGCAATAATTTGTTCATGGGTCGGCACTTGTCAGATAATTGTGCTATAAAGCGTTTAATCGATGCGACCTTTCCTTGCAGACTTCTGAGCTGCTTGATTGTAGTTGGGGGAACCATTTCAAGGATTGCCTTGACTTTCTTTGGGTCCACCTCGATTCCTCGCTTTGAGACTATGAAACCCAAGAGTTTTCCAGATGTGACGCCAAATACGCACTTCTTGGGGTTTAGTCTAACTTTATGCTCCATGAGGCGATCGAGGATCTTGCTTAAGTCATCGATATGATTTGAGCGCAAAAGAGACTTGGCTAACAAATCATCCATGTAATCTTCCAAAGTTTTGTGCATGTAATCGTGGAAGATATATGTCATGGCATGTTGGTAGGTAGCGCCAATGTTTTTAAGGCCAAAAGGCATGACCTTATAACAAAATGTCCCCCAAGGCGTTGTGAACGCCGTTTTTAGTTGGTCTTCAGGATTGATACGAATTTGATTGTATCTTGAGAAACCATCCATTAGGGAGAGCATTTCGTGACCTGTTGTAGCGTCTACCAACGCGTCGATGCTCAGCAAGGGGAAATCATCCTTAGGACTCGCTTTGTTTAGATCTCAAAAATTGGTGCATATGCGAATCCTCCCGTCGGGCTTCTTGACGGGAACCATGTTGGACAGCCATGGCGGATAATCCATGCAGATGACAAACTGTGCATCCAACAGCTTTTGCAATTCATCTTTGACCATCAAGGCCACTGTTGGGTGCATCTTACGTAGTTTTTGCTTTACAGGCTTGATTGTCGGATCAAGCGTTAAATTATGCGTGACTAGCTGCGGGTCTAGTCCTGGCATATCCTTGTACGACCATGCAAAAACCTCCTTCTTCTCTTTGAGAAGGGCAATGTAGTCGGCTTGCTCTTCGGGGGAAAGACTTACCCCTGACTTGAGAATCTATGGATTCATTGGATCTGTGCCGATATCTACATCAGTCGTTTCCTCGGTCGACATGTGGGATCCATCCTCCAAATGATGTGGAGTCGAGATCAAATGGATATCATTAGCTGAATTTAGATCTGCGTTGGGAACCTCGGGTTCCTCTTCGACTTGAAAAATATCCTGAGTTGTCCCTAGGGTAAAATGAGGCATTTCACCGAAATGCCAGTAATTTGATGGTGATAAAGGTGAATTGACGCGATCCCAGTCGATGGCATCTATGTCTAGATGCAATGACCGTGTTGGATCGGCCGGATTGTGGATGGGTGCGGTCAAATCAATGGAGATCATGTGGATGGAATGAATTTGGTCTCCATTACCGCGGGTGTGATAACTTGAATCTTTTAGATGCTCCCTATACTCTGGATCTGGCTCTAGGGGAACGGGCATGAACGGATCGGCCCTATGTGCTGATAGGAGGACAGGGTCTTCCCTCGGCACTGATGTCATGATAGGGTCTCGGGGTGGACGGTGCTCATCGTGAATTTGGAGCCATGGATCCAGCACTTGGTCCCACCTCGTTGGGTCTACCCACCATTCATGCCCTAACCTTATGCCCATCTATCCCATTAGATCTTCATGAGTTAAAGGGCGATTATTCCGTCGCGCATGTCTGAGATAGATCATCTCAGTCTCATCTTCTGAATCACTTTCGGAGATCCAAAAATGTTCATTCTCTTCAGCAACTGTTACTTGCGACATTGAGGGTTCTCCTTGTTCTAGCAAGTTAATCTGGTCCCATTGCGGTTGTTCCACTCTTGGTGGGGGGACCTGATTCTCTTGACACTGTATTGACTCAACTGGAACCTCTAAGGGGAACAACTTCAAAAAGATGTCCGGACACCGTTGATGTTCTCTTTGGGGATTAATGTCCGAACTTTCACCTCTCTCTAGCAAAGGAGAGGGATTATTGTTGTTGCCAAGGGTGTTTGTTGACCATGGGAGGTAATCTCCCAATGTATATTCTGTATTTGGGTTGGCATAAAGATCTGGTGCCAATCCCCCTTGTTGCCTATTTCTAGGCCTTGCATATTTTCTACCAAGATGTCTAAGGGTAGGGGGTGGTTGAACCCTACTCCTGACTTATCATATGGCATCTGATATCTTGGTTGGCAAAGGACACGCATCCCTTGCTCATATCTGCCTAGCCCGTATCCATGCCAATTGCATTGGCCGAGATATCTTAGGGCGAAGTCCGGGTTTGATAGATAGTTGATATTTTCAACAAAAGGCTCTTCGTCTGCTTCCTTTTGCTTGCATGGTTCAAGACCATGATCAAGGCCCCCATACACAAAATTTTTCTGGTTTGGTGGGTAACCTAGAGGAACAACTGTTCCTATGGGAAGGCGAGGTCTCCCCATGTCCTGTACTGATTCTACTGTGGGTGTTGCCACAACATTCTGCACTAAATACTCCCCCAGGCCTGTACTGGCCATTTCAACAGTGATTGTTGATGCTTGGGAGGGAGGGAACGGGAGTCCTTCCTGAGTCCATTCCATGTTTGGTGTTTTAGGAGTCTCAGCTTCCGTTGTGCTAGGTATTTCCTCTGTTGATACCGTTGAAATTGTTGGCAACCCCTCTTCTAGGGGCTGAGCCTCTTCCATGATCTGTTTTCCCTTGTCCTTCTGTTTAGCCATTGACAGTGGCGTTGGTAGTGAAGGAGCAGATGATGAAGACTCACCTGGCTGGGATTTTGCTGTTTTGGTCACCAGTGGTGCCTGCGGTGTTGGACCCTGTTTAGATGGATTTAGCTGGAAATCCAAATGCGTTGAAGGGAGGGTCGATTGAGGCATTAATTGCATCGCATTGCAATACTTGAAGGGTTCTAAGTCCATCGGGACTACATGTATTTCTCCTTCAAAAGCATACTTTAAGCACTGGTGAGCGATCGAAGGGACACACTTCATGTCCCTGATCCAAGGCCGCCCTAGCAGTATATTGTAAGCCATCTCGCCTTCCAACACATGGCACAATGTAGGTATTGTCTTTTGTCCTACCTGGACAGGCAGAACAACTGTGCCGACTATCGAGCATATTGCATCGTTGAAAGCTCACAGTGTGTATGTGGAGGTTGTGATATGAGAGGCTGGCAGCTTCAAATGTTTTAGTGCTACAGTGGTAATGATGTTACTGGACGAGCCAGTATCTACCAACACTCTCTTGTATGGGATCCCGTTGACCCGTGCGATAACGTGCAGGGGTGGATCTGCCATGTCATTCGATATTGTTTTGACTTCATCCTCTCTGAAGGTAATGACCGGCTCCGTACATCGTTTCACATGTCCCACGAAGTTGTTGAAAGAATTTGCTTCATGAGGCTGTAATTCGATGGCTTTTAAAATTTCCATAAGAGCTTCTCTATGAGGTGCTGACTGTTGAATAAGCTCGTAGATGGAAAGCCTAGCCGATGTGGTCCGCAAACTCTGCGTGAGTTTGGTCCGTATCGTGACCTCGGGTCTAGGCGGAGACAACTGCACAGGGCATTGTTGAGGTTGCGACGTCGTTGGAACTTCCCTTGTAGCTACCTCGGGGGCAACTACTGGGTACTTTTTGTTCCTGGTCACTATGCTAATCATTCCCACAAATCCTTGCATGGGAAGATTCTGTCGCACCTCATTAATCTGGAGAGGTTTTGCTTGTGCCTCATGGGCGAGGCAAAGGGTCCTTGAATACCCCCATTTGTTGATTATTTGGCGCTATGGGGTTGTCCACGGCCAATGTTCTATTGTCGATCAAATCTTGGATTAATCCTTTGAATTTCCAGCATCCATTTAAGTCATGTCCCCTTCGCCTATGGAATCTACAATATAGTTCCTCTCTGTATCCCTTAGGCTTGGGAGCGTTAGGGTCTACAGTCTGGATCTCTGGAAGGGTGACTAAATTTGCCGCTGACAAGCGGTCAAATAAGGAGTCCCTAGACTCCGTGTAAGGGGTGAATTGTCGCCTAGGGTGACGCTACTGATTCTGCTCCTGTTTCTTATTATCTTTTTCATAACTAGGAGGCATTGCCTGGTAATTAGCCTTTTGGGGCTGTATTTCTTGCACAGGCTTGGGAACATTTATCGCAACTTGGTTAACCGCAGCGGGTTGTGATTGCGTATTCCCGATCTTAGTGGTTTTGTTCCACTCTTTCTTTTTAGGCTTGGCGATTGTGCCTTCACCTATTTTAATCTCTTCTATAACTCTGGCTTGCACCAAAGCTTCTTCTAAACTGTCGTATTATTGCAGCAACAATAGCCCAGAGATTGATTTTAAGCAACTCCATGCAAACATCTATGTGAGATCAGACATAGGGGGACGGTAGGGTAGCTTAGAAAGCAAAGCCCTCCATCGATTCTCGTATGCTGCCATTGTTTCTTCCTCATATTGCCTGAGGCTGGCCAGATCACTCAGTGATGCCTTCTTCTTTGTGTTGAAGGCAAAGCGTTCAAGAAACGCATCTACTAATTGATCTAGGTTGTTTATGCTTGTGTTTGGGTAATTGTGTGAACCAATCCGAGGTAGGGCCTGCGAATGTGGTTATGAATGTCCTAAGCAACAATGCATCATTATCTTGGATGCCGAAGCATTGACTTAGGAATCTTGTGACATGTTCTTGTGCGTCCTCTTCACCTTTAAAGACTGCCAATTGAGGCAACTTGAAATGTTCGGGGTAAAGAGGTGTGGGCACTGAGGGATGCACTGGATGACTGCGGAGTTGACGTAATGTGGGTTTTTGATGCCCAGAAGCTTTTGTCTCCACAGACTCCAAACGCTCTAATAGCGCTTTGTATGCATCGAAAGATTTTATTTCTTCCTCTTTTGTTTGCTCCCGTTGTGAGTTATGGGAGACTGGAGGCCTATGGGGGGGTGGCCGAGTGGCAGCCCTCCCGCCTTGATGGGGCATTTTGGCCCATTCTATTTCTAGTTCATACTCCTCATAAACTTCTTGAGGAGTCTCTGGGCGAGACCTATGACCCTGATTGAGTCCCTGCTGAGGGTACCCATCATTGTTTCGGGGAGTGGCCTCCCTCTCGGGTCTATAAGGTCTCGGAGGCAAAGCTTGACGAGGTCACGGAGACCTGTCCTGCACCAAAGGGTTGTGCCTCTCATATTGTTTAGCTCTTTGGGTGCGAGGGGTTGGCACCCTCTCAGGTAGTTTATAGCGTAACTCATCCGCTTCGTGCTGCATGCGCTCTTTATTCAGGCGGTATAAGTACTCTAACTCCTGATGACCTTGCTCAAGCTGCGAGATTCGGGCTTGGTGAGCGGCATGTCTGGCGACTGCCGGGTCAACTTGGTCTGCCCTCTTTTGCTCAGGAGGCTTAAATGTTTTTCCTATGTGTTTGCCTCGATCTTGATGATCTAAAATTTCAATGGGTTGCTTCCCTCTGTCGAGGTAGGCGACATTTACTTGAGGCTCTGGCCTCGATGTGTGATCATGATATCTAGCAGGTGTAGAAATGCAAGGTTCCCACACTGTTTGTTGTCCTTGAGGAATGCGATGGCTTTCCTCGTACTCCCTTTCATGGGTTTGAAAGGGGCGGGCGGAGTTAGCTCACCCTATGTAAAGAGCCCTACGCTCTGGATTTTGTCTTTCTGTTCGAATGGGAGGTAAAGGAGAGACACCATATCCACGTTGTCTCTCCAAATGCACACTGTGCCTCTCTAGCGCTTCATCACGCTGCGGCCACTCAGACCTAGCCTCAAGAGGCAGTTGCCTATTTACATTGAGATCTACATGCAAAGCTTCTTCCCGAAAGGGGCTGTGTTGAATAGGTATACTCCAATGAGGAGGGTCCCAATAATTCCTTTTTGATGTGGCCTGATGTGGACTCTCTTGTAGGCCAGACCGCCAAGGCGGTATGGCCAAGTCCTCAGGGCTAAAGCGAAGGCGACCAGCGCCCTCTCTTTGTGTACCTTCCGTAGCGTCCGCCCTTGATTGGGCTTGGCTACGGGTGTACACCATTGTGGTGCTTCTCTACTAGCTAGCAGATTTTATCTCGTTTATGATGATTTGTCTTTTTGTCTACACTAAGCAGAAATGAACACACACATACACAAACCATGATTATCTCTTTTAAGGATTAATAGTGTGTCCTAAACTGGTTTAGTGCATTTTGATGTTTTGTTTTGTTTTTGCAAGTTTTGAAGAACGTTTAAATGCATAATGTTGGCTCATATGACTCCCATAAATGGTCGCCCCTTCAATATACCATTTTCGGACCGATATACCAACCTCTCTATATACCCGCCCTTACGAGAGGGAAACTATAGGTACGTGAGAGCAGATGGTACGTGGAACATAGGCGGTACGGAAGGGGGATTGTCTTGTTAATGACACCTACCATAGAAGACTTATCCTCGCGCGCATGGGAATCACCCCAGTGACACTCGGTCAGCTTTCATCAGGATTTACGCCTAACAACAATGACAATCGGGGAAATGGATGCAAAGCTAAGCCAAGGTGGTGATGAACCCACCGTTGGACTTGCTCAAGGGCTGGGGTCTTACGACCAGCTCCTTGGTTTAATTTACCACGTGATGTGTGTGGGATTCATTTTACTTAGAAAAATGAAACATGCAATCAACCACTATTTTCTTTAAGCACGCAAGAATTGACAGAAAATGAAAGTAGAAAAGCAAAAAAAATGACAAAGACAGTTTGGAACTTTACCTCTTTTCTGCTCGGACTTGCTGTTTCTGATCTTCGGCTCTGAAAAATTTACAGGCAGGAATTCGTCCCTCTGTGAGATGAATTACAGAACAGAATTCGTCCCTGCCAGAGACGAATTTAAAATTTGTCTCAGGGTCAGACGAATTACAGTTAGGTATTCGTCACAGTCAGAGACGAATAACAGTCTGCTTTAAAAACTTGTACCTATCAAGCACAAAACAAAACAAGGATCAGTTATTTGATCTCAAAACCAGGGGACAGGGTCCCACCGTGATCGCCACTGAAAGCATGAGATTTCGGAAGCTTTTTAGAAAGAAAAACTACTTCGATGCATTCAAATCAAAATAACGCTTAAGTCCTAGAATACGAAATGCATTAAACGAAAGAGGCAAATGGATCGAAACCAGTTACAAGAATTTAGAGAGAAGTCACAGCCCTTTTATTAAACTTGTTAACCATGGTTACAAAATTGCCTCCTCCCTTTTTAGGGGCTAGGAGCGTTAAATGGATTCGGTTACAATCTTGATCATTGATCTCTCTTCCGCATGCCCACGTTTGAAATGGGCGGGCCAAATGTTGCCGTCGCTTACACCGATGAATCCTCACTTCTTGTTGCTCCTCCTGCAATCAAAGAAACAAACAAGGCGTTAGTAGCACCTGTGACAAAAAGGAAAATTCATGCTTTGAAATTGCTAACAGATGCATATGAACAGTTGTCTAAAACAGTGAATAAAGTAAACCTAAATGACCTAAAAACTTGACAGAGGATAGAGGACATTACCAGAGGGCCACTGCCATTGAAACAGTCGGCCAATCTACTTTCGATTGGAATTCGTCCCTGGGCAGGACGAATTTCGACTGCTATTCGTCCCTGGGTGGGACGAATTCTACTGTGTTAGAAAAGCCGAAGTGATCTTGCTCCAATGTCGATTCTCGAGACCTCCAAAACACCTGCAAACAGAGGGGTTATGTAATTGGGGCCATTTTGGGATGACCCAGATGGTCGGATTCTCCCAATTTGGCCTCTATCCTCGGGAATTCGATATCGCCACCTGCAAGTTAGTGGGACAACAAAGCGACAAAAGGCATGATAAAATCTGATCAAAATGTTATGGAAATGAAGCTATGAGTTAACTAAATAGAATAACATAAAATGCAACATGAAAAAATAATCTAAAATGCTTTAGAATAAAACTTAGAAAATGCGGGGGTGCCCAAGTGGGCCTCCCACCGTTGGCACTTGATTTTGGTGCCAATCCACTAGGGATGGGCCCAAAACCTCTTAGGATTGGGGTGTCGGAAAATTGGTGGTTTAAGGTGGTCAAATGTTGGATTTGGGTTGGATCCACGCTTCCAAAAGCCACCCAATAACCTCCCTTGCGAAAGAGATTAGTGGATGTGAGAAGGTGAATCAAAAGATGCAAATGGGTGTTCAATTGGACAGCACTTCGTTGCTTGAAATCGCCTCCAATCTCTCTTCTTTTGGGTGGGAAAGTCCACCATTTTATAGACCCATGGGGTCTCTTTGGAGGGGCATGTAGGGATGCCATGTGGCGGCCATGCCTTCCCAAGAGGGAGGAGACTCCTCCCTGACTTGGGCTTCCATGACCGCCCTTGTGACAGTCCACTAACTGCCAACCTACCCACCTACACGCGCATGCATGGCAGGAGGCAATAATTGACTGTCCTTGGCTGCCACTTGGCGGCATTTTTCTTTTTGCCCGTTAAACCTAGAATTCATCTTGACCAGAGACGATTTCAGAATTCGTCCCTGGGTGAGACGAATCCCGGTTAGTATTCGTCCCTGGGTGAGACGAATACTTGGACAAAGTGCCTAAATGTGCCAAATTGCTTCTTGACCTTACAAAATTGCTATGAAAGTGGTTAGGACCACTTGTTTGACCTCTGAGGGCTGCCCTGGGGGCTGTGTTTGTCAAAGCGATCAGTGTTTGCAGTCACATAATCGGATTGGTGCTGTTTTGGTGTCTACAAATTTTTAAACCAAACTAAAAGCCTCCTCGGTTTTTAGAGAAACATTATAACTTTCCCACCATTGGTTTTAAAGAAAAACCTTTTATTTTTGCCACCCTTGGTTTTAAAGAAAAACCTTTAAAATCATGCTCCACATAATATTTAAAAATAAATATTATGGAGCTCATATATCATCAACCTCTTGCATTGCTCCTTTTGACCTTTTGACATCAATGATAGATCATTCCTTGAAATCAATGACAACTTCATGGACTCAAAATGTCCAACAATCTCCCCCTTTGTCACTGATGGCAACCCAAATTCTTTTTACCAAACACTTAACATTTTTCTTGTTTTGATCCCCCTAGGACATTGCTTCCCCTGTCTCAATGCTCTCTCCTTAAACCAAGTATCTCCCCATTACTCAAATCTCTCCCCCTTTGACATCAATGGCAAAGGGTCACCTTTGGGGCTCGGGGCTAACAATGAGTCTCTTAGCTTAGCCCCTCCCCCACCTACTCTTGAGGTGGTTAATTCTGGGGTGGGAGTATTTCTACTCCCAACAAGCATTGATTTTTACCTTTGCCCTATTTTCTTATTATTTGATCCTTCTAATTCATTTTATTGTTCCTCTCCATGCCCATATTCCTTTTCCTATCCATGTCCATATCTATATTTATGTTTCTATTTATGTTCCTGTTCTTATTCATATTCATATCCATGTTCCTATTCATATTCATATTCATATCCATATTCCTGTTTCTATTCCTATTCATATCCATATTCCTATTCATGTTCATGTTCTTGTTCATGTTCATGTTTGGTTATGGAAAGTATTTTATACACCACTTGTTGTATGTCCATATTCCACTGATAACACTTAATTTGATTATTCCTTGAATGGGTAAATGTCTTAGGATTTCTCCTAGCAAAGCTATATTTTCTTGAGATTCCCATATTCATGTCTTTCATGTGTCCTACACTGTGAGGCCATGTACCCAAATTTGTTCATTGAAATTACCTTATCTTGACCTCATGGGTCTCTTAGTTTCTCTTGACCTATTTTGATTGATGTTCCATATGTTTCTTCTTTGTGCATTTTTCCTTTCTTTGTTGAAATTTATGTTGTCCAACTCATCCTCAGAAGTCTCACTTTCTCTTACACTATCTTCTTCTAAAGTTTCTTCTTCTTCAGAACTTGAGGTTGACTCTTCTTCTTGTTTCTTTTGAGCATGTTCAAATCCAAGAACTATTTTTTTTTTTGACCTTCTTTGTACCTTGATCATGTTATCCATAATATTTGAACTCTTTCCAAACTTGTGTATCTTATCCTTGGATTTTTCTAAATCTTTCCTTAGTATAACTACTTCTTGTTCTAACCTTTCACATTATAAGACCTTTGCTTCTAACTTATCCTTGAAATTCTTTGTCTTAGCCATTGACTTGTTTAGATCCTCTATAATATTTCTTCTCTGTTCATGGCATTCTTGAAACTAAAACTCAAGTTTAGAGTTTTGCTTTCTTACCCTCTTTAATGTGTCGGTATCATAAATAAGTTCTGCCTTATGATCAAATCCTTCTTTTTTACATGCTTCCTCTATTTGTTTGCCTTTGTCTACATCTTCATTTTATTTTGACTTGTCTTCTATAGGATCAGCTTCTTCTTCTTCTAGTGCCATTAGAATATTTTATTTTAGTCCTTAAAGTGCATCCTCGTATTCATCATCACTTAAACTAAAACCATTTCTTGTACAACTATCTTCAAGATGTCCAAAGTTACCACATCTAAAACACTTGAGAATTATTGGTGACCTTTTCTTGAATTCTTCTTTTTATTAAATCAAAACAAGGAATTCATATTTATGATTATCTAAATATTATCACTATCACATGAGTACTTACTTGCCTTGTCTACATAGTAGCTCCTCTTTTGTATTTGAAAGAAATTATTTCCTTTTCTACCTTGTTCATCCTTGCCTTTCTTTTGGTACTTGTATTTTTTTGATTCTTTATTCCTTTAATCCAATTTTTCTTCATCATTGTTATTTTTAGATTCTCAAAAATCAGTTGCATAGTGACCATCCTTTCCATAGTTGAAACATCTAACAAATTTTGCATCTTTAAATATTCTTGAATCTTTATTCCTTTTGTCAAAATTTACTTCTTCATCACTGGATGACTCGATTCTAACTTCTTAATTGTTTTCAACGTTGCTTCCTTCTGGGGATTAGGTTTTTTTTTCTTAACTCAAAATCTATAATAATATAAAGCAACATATCTCTTGTCAAATAATCAATATCCTATAATTCTTCCATAGTAGAAATATTTTCACTAAATATTTTTAGAAGAGATATTAAGATCTTATCACAAATATCAGGTTCTTCAATTTGATATCCAAGTCCTTCCAAGCCATTAACAACCTTATCAACTCGAAGTAGATAAGTACTAATTTTTTCCTTATCCTTCATTTTTAATTCTTTAAATTATCATTTGATATTTCGTATCTATGACTTTTTGACACTTTTATCGCCTTTATATATGCTTTGCAACTTATCCCAAATTTCTTTTGCATATTTATAATGCATAACTTTTATGGACTTTGTTCTATGCAAACCTCTAAAAATTGTATTCATTGCTTTTGAATTGTAATTCTATAGAAGCTTACCTTCCTTATTTATAGGTGGACCAACTAGTGGTATGTATCTATTTTCAACTACTTCCCAAATTTCATTGCCAAGTGCCATCAGGTGAACCTTCATTCTCATACTCCAATATATATAATCACTTCCATAAAATATTAGTGTTGAATTATCTGAAGACACATTCTTAGAATTCATTGTGTTCTTGAAATCTTTTCCTTCAAGCTATTAAACTATTTCGAGGTAACCTGCTCTGATACCAATTGAAGAATACAAGCTTATACTGATACGGGGGGGTGAACAGTATAATACCACTTTTTACTTTTCTTTCTCAATCAATATTATGCAATGTAAAGATAGAAATATCAATAGTATTAATCAAAGTAATCCATAAATCATCACACATAAGAGAGACACTAGTTTTACGTAGTTCACCCAATGTGGTCTACTCCACGAAGAAAATATTTCACTAAAATTTTCTCAATCTATATCATGGTAATCCTTTCCTTATTGTAATTTTTATGTCTCTTTGTCCAAAGGAGACACCAATACCCTAATAAAATTTGTGGATCTCTATTCACAAGAGAACTCCTTTCTCCTTAGCTCTGACTAGTGATCTTCTAGAAGAATTATTGCCACAATTATTCAGGCTAATGGATCTCTATCCATTGAAGACACATATTCTCATTGCCCTAGATAATGGATCTCTATCCACTAGATACTGTCATCCTCTATAATTTTTCACCTTCAAATATCTATCTCAAATATACAATAAACATAGTTCTTCAATCTAGCACAAATCTGCTCGATCTCTGTCTCTAGTCTGGAATAAATATATCCTCAAATATCCACCAAAATCTATCCTTAAATCTATACTAAACATAGTCCTTCGGTCTAGCACAAATTTATCCTCAATATCTATCCTCTGATCTGCACTAAACATAGTCCTTTGGTCTAGCACAAATCTATCCTCAATATTTTTCCTCAAGCCTTAACACAAATTTTGAATCAATCTCAAATCAAATATTCTAGATCTGCCCCAAACCTTAATCCAAGGTTTGAACAAATCAATCAATCAACTCTGATCATAAGTATTCTCAAATACTTTTCTTAAATATTCTTTATAAACTTCCACAAAAGCTCACTCTAATATGTCCACAAGTCTTCTCTAGAGCTTGTCCAGATGTGCTCAACAAGTACTCACTAGAACTTGTCCAAATATCATAGAAACATAAAGAGAATTGTTAGAGACTCAGTATGATTCACAATAATCACAATGCTCAATTACTTTCAATAACTCTTTTAGAAACATATAGAGAATTGTTAGATATTCAATATGCTTCACATTCATCACAATGATCAATCACTTTTACTCACTCTTTTGAACCATACAAATAATTTTTAGAGACTCAATATGCTTCACATTCACTTCAATACTCAACCACTTTCACTCACTATTTTATAAACATATAGAGAATTGTTAGAGACTCAATGTGCTTCACACTTGAAAACTCTTAATCATTTTCAATATCTCTTTTATCACAAAAACATATAGAGAATTGTTAGAGACTCAATATGTTTCACACTCATCAACACTCAACCTCTTTCTCAAATAAATTTATAATATAGAACAATGTGTTTCATATAACTTGATCTATCACTTTACACATCCACTTGACTAGGCTCAACCAACTCTACACAATAAATGACTCAAAGAAATAATCCTTGCTCACAAACCCTAGTCCAAGCATATGAAAACTCACTCAAAATTTTTCCAACAATTCTTATCAACCAATCTCACATAACAATGATACTCATGTTCTTTGCAAATCCTAGTTAAATTTCTTCACTCAACCATTCACTTCAACAATAATGCTTATAAACCAATCTCACATAACAATGATACTCATGTTCTTTGCAAACCCTAGTTCAAAATATTCAATCAACTTTAATCACTTCAACAACAATGCTTATAAAACAAGGTGCATTTCACTTCACAATAGCTCAACAACTCAATAAGGAAACCTAATCAATTCCTTTTCACTCCAAAGTTGTTTTCTAGAAAACCAACCAATCAACTCAACCAAGGAAGAATGTACCCATACCTTTTATTTGATGTAGAAGTGGATCATACAAATCTGCCACAATCATAAACACTTATTAGCCAATTACAAAGATTTATGACAAGAATTATCACTCTTACACTTTTCACAATTTACCTTAATCATAAAGATAAATTAAATCTCAAATACACCTTATTGCTCCATTCTTAAAATAATATCCAACAACACAATATTTAATTAATCACTTCTTCAAAACCCTAATTTATCACAAGATCATATAAACCATTTAGATTTAACATAACTCACTTCAGAAAATTATCTTCAAAGAATAAACCAATCTCTACTTATGACTCCCTACTTTAATATTGCATTTATTAAATAACTCACTTGTAAAACAATGCAATAAAATAATTTTCCCATTTTCTAAGATAAAATGATTTTTACCCTCAAATATATCTCAACAAAATAACCTTTCAAAAACTTAATAATATTTCCCTTATGAATTTTGGCTAATCCTACAAAATAAAACTATCACCTTATTTCTCCTAACTTAAACTTTAGGCCATGCAAAAATTAAATCATAAACAAAAATGTTACCACTTTATCATGCTTAGGAGTCGAACTTGACACTTCTCTCCAACGAGTGCCTTGGTGGTGACTTCCACACTGTGTGAGCCACGTGCTCCTCTTGGAGACACCAAGCGCCTACCATGCTTTGACCTCCTTAGCACCCATGAGCCAAAAATGTTCCTTCACCTTCATTTTGGAAACCACGCATTGCACGAATTGTCACTGTGAAATATGCACACAAGTCTTAGGCATTAACATTAGCGAATGAGGATGGATTATTTGGCCTTTATAAATTCTATGGTTTAAATACCATATGCATTCCAATAATATCCTACGTTGACAGAGGGATTACGTCATATTCAGATGTGAAAATGTCGGTGCCAAACTTAGACTTTGACCTTATAATTATTAAATATAATAATTTAAATTCTTTTAGAATTTAAATATTATAATTTAATAATTAAATAAACTTTGGGTCTTTTAAACCAAACTAAAAGCCTCCTTGGTTTTTAGAAAAACCTTATAACTTGCCCACCATTGGTTTTAAAGAAAAACCTTTTATTTTTGCCACCCTTGGTTTTAAAGAAAAACCTTTAAAATCATGCTCCACATAATATTTAAAAATAAACATTATGGAGCTCATCTATCATAGACCTCTTCCATTGCTCCTTTTGACCTTCTGACATCAATTATAGCTCATTCCTTGATATCAATGACAACTTCATTCCTTGACATCAATGACAACTTCATGGACTCAAAATATCCAACAAAAATTGGGGATTGCCAAAGTTTATTTAATATCATCTATCCACATATTCTCATTGCAATTGCATATTTAATATAAAGGTGTTTGTGGGATATTAAACTGCATGTGTAAGATATCTCTCGAGATAAGAGAGAGGGGAAAAGTCCAAAAAATAACATGAAATATCATCGATGTTTACCACATATCTCATGAAGGAAATGCATCAAACGACAAAGGAGAAGAAGAACTGGTGAACAAAATTTTATTTATTTATTTTCTTTTGAAAAAGAATGAAATCGTAAATGAAGTAGAATAGTGAAGGAAGGCAAAAATTGTATTGGGGTTTTGTAGTTGTATGGGTGGGTAGAGGGTTTTATTGTGTAATATGCAATGTACTTATGTATTATTTTCATATGGAATTTATGGAAATGTGGATGATATTATGTAATGGGATGATATTTAAAGGTATTGCAACCTCGACACTGACATCGAGCACTTATTGGGAATTTAAGAAGATTAATGACAATTGAGGATTGGAGGTGGTTGGAGGTGATAGGATTTGTGGGGGTGGCCTAGGCTAAGATTGTGTATGTTGATACAATGTACCTACTAGCATTATTGTATATATGGGATCCAAATAGGGGTAACTGCATCAACAGATCTATTTGACTGTATTGACAATAATGACAATACTGTTGCTGCACCTTGCTCAACAATCTCCCCCTTTGGAATTGTTGGCAACACATGTGCAATTTCCTGTAACTCTTCTCCCCCTTTGACAATAATACCAAAGGGCTATTGCAGACTCCCCCTGAGTCCATGCACAACATTCTCAAACAAAATTTATTACACTTAGCAAAAATCATGAACATGAGCAAAAAAGATGATCAAATACTTAAATGCTCCCCCTGAGAATGTGATCCATGTAGCTACTCAATTCTTGGGAAGTGTGACAACTCCCAATTTATTGTGAAGGTACTCAAAAACTTATTTATGCAATGGTTTTGTGAATATATCTGCTACTTGCTCTGTACATGGAACACAATCCAACTTAACCTCACCTTTCACAACTTTCTCCTTCAAAAAGTGATACCTGCGTACATGTTGTCGCTGCAATATATTTTGCCTCTACTATCGATAAAGAAACTGTAGACACCAAAATAGCACCATTCGATTAAATGACTACAAACACTGATCACATGCACATACACAGCTTTCAGGGCAGCCTTTAGAGGTCAAACAGTGGTCTTGACCACTTGCACAGCAGTTCGGAGGGTCAAAAAAGAATCAAAAGCAAAATATCTGAAAGCAAACAAGCCTTAACAAAAGGGGAGCCCAGCCTTGGACGTCGTGAAATCGCGCGTCGCGATATCGCGACGGTCGTGATATCGCACGGTCGCGATATCGCGACGGTCGCGATATCGCGACGGTCGCGATATCGCGACGCGCGGCGCGATATCGCGACGCGCGATATCGCGACGCGCGATATCGCGACACGCGATATCACGACGTGCGATATCGCACCGAGTGATGTCGCGCCGTTCGATGTCGCGTCGTCACGATGTCGCGCGGTCGCGATGTCGCGACCGTCGCGATATCGCGACAGACACGTAAACACGTAAACATATGCAGACACGTAAACATATGCATATAACCACTCAAAATCCGACACGTCATCAGTTAAAGGCAGAGTTAAAGCAAACATTAAAAATGATTTTAAAAAGCAAATATCCAAAGAAAGCATTCAAAGCAATTTACGACGAGCTTTAATGGAATAACAAGCGGTTTCAAAATATCCGATCCGAGGCCATGCCTCATAACTTCCGATGTCAGTGCGAGCCATGCTTAGTAATGACCCGATAAGGATCAAATCTGAGCGGCCCTTACGGATTTAGGGTTTAAACATTAATATCTCAGAGGCCGGATCCTCTATAAAACCGGATCGATACAATGAAAAAAAAAGTTACGAAGCATTTTAAAAGCAACGAAGTGCTGCCAAAGTAAGACACCCAGACCAGAAAAGAAGTCGATACAATGAAGAAAAAAGTTACGAAGCATTTTAAAAAGCAACGAAGTCTGCCAAAGTAAGACACCCGACTGCATCCCTTACGATTCATTTTCTTCTACATACGGAGAGTATGAATCTGGATCCATGGATCTACCCATTCGTCGACAAATCTTAGTGTATTTTTAGTTCTTTTACATTATGGTTTTGAATTCTGATTTCAAGCATGTATTCATCGACTTTTTAACAGTAGATTTCATTATGTTCTCGTTAACTTAGAATCTGCTATTTTAAATCATTCAACAGGTGCTATTAAACATTTTTATTGTTTCTTTGAGTACAGGAAGAACAGCAGAAGCAGAGATTCATCGGCAACCAGCGGCAGCAACACCGGCCTGTCCATTTTGCATGTGGGCATGCGGAAGAAAATCATTGTGCACTCTTTGTAATAAGAATCAGGCTATTGTAACCGAGTTGGAATTAATATAAAAAGGGTTGTGCTCCTGTTTTTAATTTAATTCTATCCGTGTTATTTCATGTATCTAGCCAGTTCTATCTTTTTATTGCATCTCACTGTTTTTATTCCGAAATCTCATGCTTTCAGTGGCGATCACGGTGGGACCGGTTCCCATATTTTTAAAAATCATAGAAGTTAATTAAACTTGTTGTGTCTTGTGCTTAACAGGTACTTCTTTTTAGCCGGAGGTCAGAAACAGCAATTTCGGGCAGAAAGGAGGTAACGATTCTAGCCGTCCATATCATTTTCTGTTGCGAAGTTTCGGGTTATTTCATTTACTGTCATTTTAATTTCTTTTAATTATTACAGTAAGGTAGAAAAATTTTTCTTAAAAAAAAAATTTCTTGCTTTATTTAATTATGTAGCTATCTGCGTAATTATTCATTTAATAATTAAATCTTTTTAATTATTAAAATAAGGTAGAAAATTTTTCTTAAAAAATTTTCTTGCTTTATTTAATTATGTAGTTATCTACGTAATTATTCATTTAATAATTAAATCTTTTTAATTATTAAAATAAGGTAGAAAAGTTTTTCTTAAAAATTTTTCTTGCTTTATTTAATTATGTAGTTATCTGCATAATTATTCATCTAAAAAAAAAAATTTTAAAGAAAGGTAGAAAATTTCTTTGCAATTTTTACTTGCTGTTTTCAGTTAGTATTATCTGTCTGGCATAGGGAAAGATTTCTTTTTCAGTTGCTTGTTTCAAATTTGCAAAGTAAAATGAATCCCACACACCACGTGGTACTTTAAACCAAGGCGTTGGTCGTAAAACCCCAACCCTTGAGCAAGACCAAAGGTGGATTCCATTATCACTTTGGCTTGAGATATTGCATCCATTACCTCGATCGCGATCGTTGCTAGACGTAAATCCCGACGAAAGCTGACCGAGTGTTGTCGGGGTGATTCCCATGCACGCGAGGATAAGTCTTCTATGGTAGGTGTCATAAACAGAGCGATTCCCCTTCCGTACCGCCTATGTTCCACGTACCATCTGCTCTCACGTACCTATAGTCTCCCTCACGTAAGGGCGGGTATATAGAGAGGTTGGTATATCGGTCCAGAAAATGGTATATTGAAGGGGCGACCATTTATGGGAGTCATATGAGCCAACATTATGCATTTAAACGTTCTTCCAAAATTGCAAACACAAAACAAAACATCAAAATGCACTAAACCAGTTTAGGACACACTATCAATCCTTAAAAGAGATAATCACGGTTTTGCGTATGTGTGTGTTCATTTCTGCTTGGTGTGCACAAAAAGACAAATCATCATAAACGAGATAAAATCTGCTTAGATAGTAGAGAAGCAACACAATGGTGTACACCCGTAGCCAAGCCCAATCAAGGGCGGACGCTGCGGAAGGTGCACAAAGGGAGGGCGCCAGTCGCCTTCGCTTTAACCCCAAGGATTTGGTCATACCACCTTGGCGGCCTGACACACAAGGCGGTCCCCTCCACACCTTAACAGATAAGGACTATGGGGGTACCCCTTCTAGGAGCACTCCTGTTCAACATAGCACTCAACACACATCCTCCCATGAGGGGTACATCCATAGGAGAGCTACCTTAGATGCTCGTTATGAGCGGTCACCGTGCGATGAAGCGTTGAGTCAACCTAGGGTTCGACGAGAGGAACCACATGGTTACACTATCCCTCCTTCAACCCCTCCAGTTGTCAGGACTACGAGGACAAATTCAGAGCACAAGGCTCCTCAGGCAGGCCAAGCCAACTCCGTCCGCCAAATCGTGCTCACTTATGAAAGAGAGCATGAGGAAGATTCCTACCTTCCTCAAAAACAATACACATCGCGGGAGCAATACGCCTTCGCACCTGCTAGATATCATGGTCACATTCTGAGGCCAGTGCCTCAGATAAATTCCGCTACCCCCATCAGAGAGAGATGGCCTCTAGAGATCTTGGATCACTACGACCAAGATAGATATGTCAGAGAGGCATCTAGGCCTTCTACACATGAGGCGACAAGACCAACTATCTTAGAGCCTATCAAGCATTTCGCACGTCGGGTGCAACTCACGCAACGTGAGCGAGACCGACTATCGTTAGCGAAACTGTACCATATTAACGAAGAGCGCCTTCAGCGCCAGAAGGATGAGTTGTTCCAACACACTATGCAGGAAAGGACTCCAACCCCTCACACACATAAGACAAAACATTATGAGAGGCACAAATCCGAACCTCTTGAGCAAAATAGGGTAGACCACATCGACCCGGCAGTCGCCAGAAAAGTCATCCGCCAAGCTCAAATAACGCAGGTTGAACAAGGTCGCCAGGAGTTAGAAAACTTATACATGCAGCGCAAAGCGGATAAGTTGCGCTATAAACTACCTGAGAAGGCGCCAACCCCTTGCATCCAAAGAGCACAATAGTATGAGGAGCACAACCCCCGGATGCGAGACGAGTCTCCGCGACCTTATCAAGCATCACCCCCAATGCCTCCTAGACATGAGCAGGAGGCTACTCCTATAAACAATGACGAGTGCCTTCCTCAGGAACCCACTCAGGTTTATGGGCCACCCTTAGAAAGTCACCAAGAAGCCTCTGAGGAATCAGAGCAAAGAGAAGAGCTGGATGAACTGCCCTACCAAGACATGGGGGGTGCTATTCAGCTACCCCTCCATAGGTCCCCAGTTTCTCAACACGAACCAATCAAAGCGGAGGAGCTCAAATCTCCCGATCTATGCAAAGAGCTAGAGCACTTAGAGTTGGTGGAGACCAAGATTTTGGAGCTCCCAAGGCCCAACTTACATGAGGCTCTTTTCGAAGAGGATCAACCTCTAACCGTACTCACTGATGATGCAGTCCTCCATATCTCAGAATCTACGGATCCTGATGAGCTATACACATTGTTCGAAGCTTCGAGGAATCGGAACAAGGAGAAGAGTTGGATGAACTGCCCTACCAAGACATGGGGGTGCTATTCAGCTACCCCTCCATAGGTCCCCAGTTCCTCAACAAGAACAAACCAAAGAGGAGGAGCTCAAATCCCTCGATACATGCAAAACATTGGAGCACTTAGAGTCGCTAGAGACCAAGATTTTGGAGCTCCCAATGCCCAACTTACATGAGGCTCTTTTCGAAGAGGATCAACCCTTGGTTGTAGGACTACCTGATGATGCAGTCCTCCATATCTCAGAATCTCCAGATTCTGATGAGCTATACACATTGTCCGAAGGTGAGGATGAAACAGAGATAGCTCAAAGCAATCACATACGGCAGCATCGACACCCTATAAATATCGATGAAGCATGTCAAATGATAAACATAATACTAGGGCATGAGTGGCGCATAGACCCAGCCCACCGACATCACATGTCCATCCCACTCCTTGGGGAAGGTCGCGAGCAACTTCCACCCAGAGATATCATAGCACCATCAGTGTCGAAGGCAGACCCTGTCTTCCTATCCGTGCATAAGGCCGATCCATTCGTGCCAATTCCTACAGAGCCAGATCCGGTGCACAAAGATTGTCAAGCTGGGGGTACCTCTATTCCCTGAAGAGCAAGTGGATTACACCAAATGCTCCAAAGGTGTTCATAAACCCTTTGGTCAAGCCCAAAAGCTCCAAGGATTATCGCAATCTCTTGGTCACCCCAAAAGCTCCAAGGATTATCGCAATCGCTTGGTCACCCCAAAAGCTCCAAGGATTATCGCAATCGCTTGGTCACCCCAAAAGCTCCAAGGATTATCGCAATCGCTTGGTCACCCCAAAAGCTCCAAGGATTATCGCAATCGCTTGGTCACCCCAAAAGCTCCAAGGATTATCGCAATCGCTTGGTCACCCCAAAAGCTCCAAGGATTATCGCAATCGCTTGGTCACCCCAAAAGCTCCAAGGATTCTCGTCCAATCCAAGTGAAACCCAAACTCAAGAGCCAGGCAACCACCAAAGCTCCAATTCAACCTTGGTCAACCAAAGCTCCAAGGATTATCGCAATCGCTTGGTCATCCCAAAAGCTCCAAGGATTATCGCAATCGCTTGGTCACCCCAAAAGCTCCAAGGATTATCGCAATCGCTTGGTCACCCCAAAAGCTCCAAGGATTATCACAATCGCTTGGTCAATCCCAAAATGCTCCAAGGATTATCACAATCGCTTGGTCAACCAAAATGCTCCAAGGATTATCACAATCGCTTGGTCAATCCCCAAAAGCTCCAAGGATTATCGCAATCGCTTGGTCATCCCCAAAGCTCCAAGGATTATCACAATCGCTTGGTCAATCCCCAAAATGCTCCAAGGATTATCACAATCGCTTGGTCAATCCCCAAAATGCTCCAAGGATTATCGCAATCGCTTGGTCAAACCAAAATGCTCCAAGGATTATCACAATCGCTTGGTCAATCCCAAAGGCTCCAAGGATTCTCGCAATCGCTTGGTCAATCCCAAAACGCTCCAAGGATTTCCACAATCACTTGGTCAAAAATCATGAAAATTCAAAAACAACAAAAATCACCAAAAACAACAAAAATTTGCATCTCATTTCTAGGCATATTCAAATTCATCAAATAGAGAATTCTTCTCGCAATTCATCTTCATATTCACCAAAATCAATCCATCAAAAATACAAAAATACATAGCTGCATCCAAGCATTGCATCCATACATTGCATATTCATGGTCGTACAGGTCAACGGCACCATAGGCTATCATGGTTCTACTAGTCCATCTTGTTCCACACTGTTCCATTTTACAAAAACAGCAAAAACACCATGCACTTTACCACACTAGAGTCAGTGGTCTTTTAATGTATCAAGAGTTTTTCGTGATCCAGTCATCATTTTGCTCTTTAGCAATGAAATGTATCAAGTCAAACAGATTTTACGAAGGTAGAGTTACACTTGCAATACACCTTGTTACGTAACATCCCAACACAAATTAAAACACATCAAAAATTCCCGAGTTGTGTGAACGAAGGATGAAACCTGCACAGTAATCCAGGTTACCATAAGCGAAACGGTTATCTTGCTCATCCCCTGTGCGAATGACCCCAAGAATGCTGAGAGTTGGCAAAAGGACAAGCATCCTCCCTACCCAATTCCCTAAGAATCCCAAAGTTGCAAAACGTCAAAAATTTGCAAAATGTCAAAACTTCAAAATTTGACACCCTACAATGCACATCTCAAAAAGCACAAAGAATAGTGATTATCGTCACTCCATATCCAAATCCCTTGCTCAAGAGAAAAGAAAAACAAATCAAAATAAACAATGATTATTATCACTATAACGAGCAAGTATCCCAATACAATTGAAGAAAAGAAGGGAGTTGACCTTGAATCCTTGGAACTCTCAGCATTCTGACGGGTCATGAGGCAAGCCTCAGTACCGGTTTGGTTGATAGCCTATCGGTCACTGGCGGTAAACTTCTCGCATGACGATATATCTGTCACATTAACTTGTGTACAGATCAATGTTTGCATGTGGATGAGCTAGCTTATGGTATCCTGGAGAACACCGCAGATTAATCTAACTACATACAACAAAGGAGTTAGTGGAGCTAATTAGGTGATCCTCAGTACAGGTTCGGTTGAAAGCCCATCTGGCACTGGCGGTATCCTGACAAATACCACATAAATGAACTCAATTGCACACACAGGGATGTGAAATAACTTGGTTAAAAACAAGTCCGATTCATACCTTGTTCAAAAGTCTTGTAAGATAAAGTACAGTCATGGCTAGTGAGTTAAAACTGTCTGAGTCTCAGAAAACCTTAGCTACATTTCTAAACCAATTGCACTACTTTTCATCCTTGCAATACCATCAGAAAATACAAAAAGAAGAAACACCACATTTGTACATAGCAAAGTAATGGAGTTCTAAAACAGTCTATGGTGCCATAACCAAATCTCACCAAGTCCATACATCCATTTCATTTCTGCATATCACATGCATTTGCATTCATCATGCATCCATCAAACTAAATCAACATACAACATTGGTAATTATCATACCATATGCATCCATCCATATCAAGTAGCATGCATCCATCAACATCAATCATTGTGCATAAAATCATGACATATACGTAAAGAAAGAAAATCAAAACAACAAAAACATCACAAAAATGCAACACAAAAAGAAGCAATAAGCATTGCCGGACACGAGTGCTCTTGCACTCAACCTCTTGGCATAGAAAATCGATGTCGGGGCTCAAATTCTCATTCTCCTACTTCCCTAAGAAGGCTATCATAGCTGGACCGCTCCACGGGAAGACGGGTTTTTGATGATTTCACCCCATTATGGCATCACCAAAAGGGTTAACACCCACCAAAAATAGGTCCAAATGTCGGGAAATTGCACGTGCTCAAATGGAAAAACATCTAAAGCCACCCTAACCTAAGTCATCTTGGGTCAAGCGACTCGTCGCTTTTCTCACGAAGGTCATTCCCTCATCGATTCGTCGCTTGAGGGGGTAGTCACACTTAGTCACCAATCAACAAGCACACACCCAATCAAGGCAATGACATGCATTCAAAGAATCATTGACAAAGACAATCACGCTCCTGCTTGGGGCAGCAAACAAGAAATTATCCAAATTGATCAAATACTTGGCATTCCCGAAGCATGAACACAAGGTTCCCCTGTGGATAAAAGGTTACGCCCTTTGCCTAATCATGACCGATCAATGTCCAAGCTCAAGTCACACCTCACCAAAATAGGTTAACACTTGAAATCAAATTCCTTAGCTCGTCAGAAGCAAGGATTCAAGAATGCATGCCCTTTCCATACTTGGGGCATTAAAAGTTGGTTAGGTTACCAAGAAACCCTAATCATTAGTGCTTTGGTCGTATATTTTTGCTCAGCACTGCGTCACCCGCAGCGCTTCCCAAAAAGGGGCATCTGTAGACACCAAAATAGCACCATTCGATTAAGTGACTACAAACACTGATCGCATGCACATACACAGCTTTCAGGGCAGCCTTTAGAGGTCAAACAGTGGTCTTGACCACTTGCACAGCAGTTCGAAGGGTCAAAAAAGAATCAAAAGTCAAAGCCTTCCAAACAACCTCTTTAAAAGCAAACTTAGCAAAAGGAGGGCACCGGCCTTGGACGTCGCGAAATCGCGCGTCGCGATATCGCTCGATATCGCGATTCCTCGCGATATCGCGCGCGATATCGCGACGTCGCGATATCCTCGCGATATCGCCGTCGCGATATCCTCGCGACCTCCCCGCTTGCAGACACGTAAACATATGCATATAACCACTCAAAAGCCGACACGTCATCAGTTAAAGGCAGAGTTAAAGCAAACATTAAAAATGATTTTAAAAAGCAAATATCCAAAGAAAGCATTCAAAGCAATTTACGGCGAGCTTTAATGGAATAACAAGCGGTTTCAAAATATCCGATCCGAGGCCATGCCTCATAACTTCCGATGTCAGTGCGAGCCATGCTTAGTAATGACCCGATAAGGATCAAATCTGAGCGGCCCTTACGGATTTAGGGTTTAAACATTAATATCTCAGAGGCCGGATCCTCTATAAAACCGGATCGATACAATGAAAGAAAAAAGTTACGAAGCATTTTTAAAAGCAACGAAGTGCTGCCAAAGTAAGACACCCGACTGCATCCCTTACGATTCATTTTCTTCTACATACGGAGAGTATGAATCTGGATCCATGGATCTACCCATTCGTCGACAAATCTTAGTGTATTTTTAGTTCTTTTACATTATGGTTTTGAATTCTGATTTCAAGCATGTATTCACCGGCTTTTTAACAGTAGGTTTCATTCTGTTCTCGTTAACTTAGAATCTGCTGTTTTAAATCATTCAACAGGTGCTATTAAACATTTTTATTGTTTCTTTGAGTACAGGAAGAACAGCAGAAGCAGAGATTCATCGGCAACCAGCGGCAGCAACACCGGCCTGTCCATTTTGCATGTGGGCATGCGAAAGAAAATCATTGTGCACTCTTTGTAATAAGAATCAGGCTATTGTAACCGAACGGAATTAATGTGAAAGGGCTGTGCTCTTGTTTTTAATTTAATTCTATCCGTGTTATTTCATGTATCTAGCCAGTTCTGTCTTTTTATTGCATCTCACTATTTTTATTCCGAAATCTCATGCTTTCGAAACTGACTCTTGTTTTTTACTGTGCCACGCAACCAATCTATCTGATGCAGGAGCATCCGATGACAGTAGAGCAATCTTGCATCTTCCAAAATGTTTCTAAATTTTCTAAGTACCTTGCATTTGATTTATTTTCGATATTTTCCAAGGGGGGAAGTTTTGTGGAGCAAAGGGGGTAAGTTTCTTGAAGCATGGGGAGGGGTCGCGAAATCGTGACATGTCACGATTTCGTGACATGTCACGAAATCGCGACCTCAAAAGGCTTGGCAGGGCTTGGGCCAGTTTCGTCGCGATATCGCGACCATAGTTCGGAGCAAAGGTGAGGAGTGAAGTCCCGTCGCGATATCGCAACGTCGCGATATCGCAATTGTTCAAAGCAAAGGCGGAGGGGAAGGTGTCATCGCGATATCGCGACGATTGTTCAAAGCAAAGGCGAAGGGAAGGTGCCATCGCGATATCGCGACGGTCGCGATATCGCGACCTGTCACGATATCGCGGCCAGTTAAAGGCCGACACGTGGCATGTGGTCCGATAGCATCAGAAGTTAAAGAAAGTAAACAAGGCAAAGGGCGAGGGGTGGGGGTCACGAAATTGTGACCCCAAAGAGCTTCAGCTAATGAGAGGCGCATTTGGTCGCGATATCGCGACATGTCACGATTTCGTGACCTGTCGCGATATCGCGGCCAGGTGGAGACAAGGCCAAAAGAGAATAAGCGGACGGCCAGGCAAGGCCGAATTTGACACGTGGACAGCCACGTGTATCAAGACAGTTGTGAAGGGCACGTGTATCAAATATATTGCGACAAGGAGAAGGCATGGCCAGATTTACACGCGGTCGGCTACGTGTATGAAAACAAAGATGAGGGTCACGTAGATTGATAAGGGAGGTGTCGGCCACGCATTTTTTTTTTTATTTTTGGCAACACAGCAATTACAGGTGATGGCTTTATGGAGGAGACAACAGTGCAGAGGACAGTCAGAACAAAGCGACCAGTGCAGGTTAAGGGAGGCCATCAATGCAAGCGTCATGGTGGATCGGGCAGTTGCCCATTTATGGCAAAAAATTTGAAAAACTCGGCCGGAGGGAAAATGAACTGGAAATTTTGTTAGGCGGGGCATTAATTGCCTAGAGGATCGAGGCCTCGATAAAAACTCAAGAAAAATGTAAGGGAGGGATGGTGAGTTCGGGATTGAGGGGGAAGAAGAAGTATGCCTGGAAATTGTATTAAAAGACTGTATTAAGCAATTTGCAGTGAATTAATTTGAAGTTCTGTTGTGTGAATCTCGGCTTGCCATCAAGTGGTATCAGAGCGGGAGCTCCTGAGCGTGTAACAGATCGTCGGAGAGAGGCAGTTACACCAGGATCTATGGAAGGATTTGAAGGGGAAGAAAGAAAGATGCCTCCACGAAGAAACCATGGTGGAGTAGGAAATGTGGTGCCGGTCGAAGACTTTCGAGCCTTGCAGAGACAAGTTCAAGCCCTGCAAGAAGAGTTACGCAGAAGGCACGAGCCCGGAAGGGATGAGGGAAGTGAAGACGAAGTTGAAGAAGAAGACCAGTCTGAGGAAGAAGAAGAGGTTGTGGATCCTGCACAAGCCGAGGTTGTACAAAGCCATCTCTCAGATTGGAAAGCAACCAAAAATGGAGGTTTCTACATACTCGGGAAACCTAAATCCAGAAGAGGTGATTGATTGGATAAATGACTTAGAAGAATATTTCGAATATGAGGAGGTTGAAGACCCTAATCGGGTCAGATTTGCTAAGACCAAGTTGAAGGGTCATGCCAGCATTTGGTGGAGAGGAATACAGTTGGAGAGGAATAGAAGAGGGAAGGAGAGAATAACAAGATGGGATAGAATGGTGGAAAAGCTGAAAAGACAGTTTATTCCGGCAGATTACGAGTTGGATCTGCTAAGAAAAATGCAGAGTTTGAGACAGACAAACAAAACTGTCCAAGAATACACCGAGGAGTTTTACAAGATTTCTATTAGAACTGGGCATTTAGAGGCAAACAAAGAAAAGGTAGCCCGTTATATCAATGGGTTGAGACTCGGCATCCAGGAAGAGCTGAGCCTAGTTCGGGTAAGCACCATTGAGGATGCTTACCAGTTTGCCTTAAAGGTGGAAGAAAAACTGAATAGGCGGTTTGAAGGCAAGCAAAGAGGAAGGGGCCGTGGTGGAAGAAGCTGGTGGGAGAACCAGTGGAGAAAAGTATAAAGACCCGAAGAAGGCGGGTGAAGCCGATAGTAACCGAGATCAAAGGGAAGAGGATGTTTATCAACCCCGAGATCAGAACAGCTACCCAAGAGGACGGGGTGGATCTGGACGAGGGTTTGGAAGAGGAGTATTTCGTGGGACATGTTTCCACTATGGTGAAGAAGGACATCGAGCATTCGAGTGTCCACAACACCGGGAAAGAACGAACAAGAGGCCTGAGGGTCCGGCCAGAGCTGCTGTGGCAGAGGAAGATGCTGAATCTGAACATTCAGAAGAAGCGGAGAGAGGGGAGGCAATGATCGTGAGGAGAGTCCTGTTGAATGAGGAGAAGGACACAGATCAGAGAAGAAGTTTATTCCACACAAGATGTAAATGTGCGGGCAAGGTTTGCAATATTATTATTGATAATGGTAGCACGGATAACCTGGTTTCAGAAGAAATGGTTACCAAGCTACAGTTAGAGAGGAAGAAGCACCCGCATCCATACCGGGTCGCATGGCTACAGAAAGACCATAGGGCTTTGGTCAGTGAGCAGTGCTCCATTAAATTTAATATTGGGAATTATTGTGATGAGGTCCTGTGCGACATCCTACCTATGGATGCTTGCCATATGTTGCTGGGAAGGCCCTGGCAGTTCGATCGGAGTGCAGTGCATGACGGTCGTGCCAACACCTACTCATTGACGAAGAATGGTGTGCGCCACAAGCTGAAGCCCTTAAAGGAAGCGGATGAAAAGGTATGTAACAGCTCCAGAATCTATTTAGTTGAAGGGAGAAAGTTTCTGGACGAGTTGAAGCATGAACATTTATGTTATGCAATAATTCCTAGAGTTAGGGAGAAGGAATGCCAAGATACCCTAGCAGAAGTCCTAGATCTGCTGGAGGAATTTCCAGATATTGTGTCTGATAATGTGCCTGAGGGTTTACCCCCAGTAAGGAAAATCAGCCACCATATAGATTTGATGCCAGGATCGAGCTTGCCAAATAAAGTTGCACACAGAATGACGCTTGTAGAGACTGAGGAGTTAAACAGGTAGGTCCAGGAATTATTGGAGAAGGGATTGATTCGGGAAAGTTTGAGCCCATGCGCAGTACCTATAGTGTTGGTGCCAAAGAAGGATGGAGAATGGAGAATGTGTACAGATTCACGGGCCATCAACAAAATCACTATCAAATACAGATTCCCGTTGCCAAGGATGGATGATATCATGGACTGTTTAAGTGGAGCTGAGTACTTCACAAAGATTGACCTGAAAAGTGGCTATCATCAGATCCGTATCCGAGAGGGAGATGAGTGGAAGACAGCCTTCAAGACAAGAGAGGGCTTGTATGAGTGGTTGGTCATGCCATTTGGGCTGTCCAATGCACCAAGTACCTTCATGCGGCTGATGAATGAAGTGCTGAAAGAGTTTTTGGGAAAGTTTGTCATTGTTTATTTAGATGATATATTAATTTTCAGCAGAACCCTGGAGGAACACCTGATGCATATCAGGAGGGTTTTTGAAAAGCTACGGGAGGAGCAGTTATTAATAAATCTGAAAAAGTGTAATTTTGTCAAGAAGGAGTTAGTATACCTGGGATTTGTAATCTCGGTAGAAGGTCTGAAAATGGACCCAGAGAAGGTGAGAGCCATCATCGAATGGCCTACCCCAAGAAGCACAATAGAAGTAAGATCATTTCATGGTCTAGCCAGCTTTTACAGGAAGTTCATAAAGAACTTCAGCAGCATTTGTGCACCTCTCACGGAAACAATGAGGGGGATAAAAAGAGTTCAAGTGGACATTAGGGGCTGAGAGGAGCTTTGATGCATTAAAGAAAAAGGTCACAGAACAACCTGTTTTGGCACTCCCAGACTTTAACAAGGTATTTCAGGTGGACTGTGATGCCAGTGGCAGTGCAATAGGGGCGGTACTGAGTCAGGAAGGCAGACCTGTTGCTTATTTCAGTGAGAAGCTAAATGATGCTCGAAAAAAGTATTCAGTTTATGACCAAGAATTTTATGCTATAGTTCAGGCTCTGAAGAAGTGGAGACATTATTTATTGCCAAAGGAGTTTGTTCTATTTATTGATCATCAGGCTTTACAGTACATTAACAGTCAGACAAAACTGAACCAAAGGCACATGAAGTGGGTGGAATTCCTTCAAAGCTATACCTTTGTGTTGAAGCACAGAAGCGGGAAATCAAACAGAGTTGCAGATGCCTTGAGTAGAAGGCAGAATCTACTGATTGAAATGACAGTGGAAGTAGTGGGATTTGAAGAACTGAAGGGTTTGTACCCTGAAGATCCGGATTTTGCAGAAGCCTGGACGGCTTGCTTGACACCTGTTACTATGGATAGGACAAAATGGTTGGATTTCCTAATCCAAGATGGAATGTTGTTCAAGAGAAGTAAATTATGCATTCCAAGGAGTTCCATGCGGGAAAACTTAATCAAGGAAAAGCACAGCGGAGGACTGGCTGGGCATTTTGGTCGGGATAAGACCATTGCCCTGGTGGAGGAAAATTACTACTGGCCGCAACTTCGGCAAGATGTGCGGAAGTTTGTGCAAGGTTGCAGAATATGCCAGATGGCAAAAGGTGTAAGGCAAAACACAGGATTATACCAGCCATTACCTATACCTGAGAGGCCATGGGAGGACATAAGCATGGATTTTATTCTTGGATTGCCGAGGACACAACAGGGAAATGACTCTGTATTTGTGGTGGTTGACCGATTCTCCAAAATGGCACATTTTATTCCCTACCAGAAGACGAGTGATGCAGTTCACATTGCGGGGTTATTCTTCAAGGAAGTGGTACGACTTCACGGTCTACCAAGAAGCATAGTTTCTGACAGAGATACAAAGTTTGTTGGGTATTTCCGGAGAACTTTGTGGAAGAAGTTGAAGACAGATCTGAAATTCAGTTCTGCATACCACCCATAGGCGACGGACAGACAGAGGTGGTGAATAGAAGCCTGGGTAATTTGCTGAGATGTTTGATAGCAGATCAACCCAAGGGATGGGATTTAGTTTTACCACGAGGCGGAATTTGCGTATAACAATTCGGTCAATAAGAGCACAAATAAATCTCCATTCCAGATAATATATGGAAACAACCGAGAAATGTGTCCTAAGCGAGAAATTTGGACAAGAGAGAAAAGTGCAGTGCCGAGGCAGAAGAATTTGCGGAACATATGAAAAGTCTGCATGAAGAAGTAAGGAAACAAATTATAAAAATGAATACTCAATATAAGACAAGGGCAGACCAGAAGCGGCGGTTCAAGGAGTTCGAAGTAGGAGATGAGGTCATGGTGCATCTCAGGAAGGAGAGATTTCCTGCCAAGACTTATAACAAATTGAAGATGAAGAAGTTTGGGCCATGCAGAATACTGGGAAAACGGGAGTCAGGAAATGCATATGAAGTGGAATTGCCAAGTTGGCTTGATATTTCACCTATTTTTAATATTTCAGATTTAGTGGAATATCATGAGGGAGAGAGTACAGAGGTACCAAGTGCAGAATTATGGCAAATTCCAGCATCTACTCCAACCACAGACGAGGTCGAGGAAATATTAGACACTCGTGAAGGCAGAAGCACCAGAAACAAACAATATTCTGAATATTTGATAAAGTGGAAGGGCAGACCTGTTGAAGATGCAACTTGGTTGTCAAAGACGGAGGTTGACCGCCTGGGTCTTCCCCTAACAGAACAGAAGTGAGGGTCACTTTTTTTATTTACCCCGGGTGTCTGATGCAGGAGCATCCGGTGACAGTAGAGCAATCTTGCATCTTCCAAAATGTTTCTAAATTTTCTAAGTACCTTGCATTTGATTTATTTTTAGTATTTTCCAAGGGAGGAAGTTTTGTGGAGCAATTAGTTGGGGTAAGTTTCTTGAAGCATGGGGAGGGGTCGCGAAATCATGACATGTCACGAAATCACGACCTCAAAAGGCTTGGGCAGGACTTGGGCAGTTTCGTCGTGATATCGCGACGTCGCGATATCGCGACAATAGTTCGAAGCAAAGGTGAGAAGTGAAGTCCCGTCGCGATATCGCGACATCGCGATATCGCCCAAAGCAAAGAGAATCGTCGTGATATCACGACGATTGTTCAAAGCAAAGGCGGAAGGGAAGGTGCCGTCGCGATATCGTGACAGTCGCGATATCGCGACCGTCGTGATATCGCGCCAGTTAAAGACCGACACGTGGCATGTGGTCCGAAAAGCATCAAAAGTTAAAGAAAGTAAACAAGGCAAAGGCAAGGGAGTGGGGGTCGCAAAATCGTGACATGTCACGAAATCGTGACCCCAAAGAGCTTCAGCTAATGAGAGGCGCATTTGGTCGCGATATCGCGACATGTCGCGATTTCGCGACCTGTCGCGATATCGCGGCCAGGTGGAAACAAGACCAAAAGAGAATAAGCCGACGACCGGGCAAGGCCGAATTTGACACGTGGACAGCCATGTGTATCATGACAGTTGTGAAGGGCACGTGTATCAAATATATTGCGACAAGGAGAAGGCATGGCCAGATTTACACGCGGTCGGCTACGTGTATGAAAACAAAGATGAGGGTCACGTAGATTGATAAGGGAGGTGTCGGCCACGCATTTTTTTTTATTATTTTTGGCAACACAACAATTACAGGTGATGGCTTTATGGAGGAGACAGCAGTGCAGAGGACAGTCAGAACAAAGCGGCCGGTGCAGGTTAAGGGAGGCCATCAATGCAAGCGTCATGGTGGATCGGGCAGTTGCCCATTTATGGCAAAAAATTTGAAAAACTCGGCCGGAGGGAAAACGAACTGGAGATTTTGTTAGGCGGGGCATTAATTGCCTAGAGGATCGAGGCCTCGATAAAAACTCGAGAAAAATGTAAGAGGGGGATGGTGAGTTCGGGATTGAGGGGGAAGAAGAAGTATGCCTGGAAATTGTATGAAAAGACTGTATTAAGCAATTTGCAGTGAATTAATTTGAAGTTTTGTTGTGTGAATCTCGGCTTGCCATCACTATCTCCAAGATAGAACGCACCTCCATTGGTACTCTTTCTGTCATTGACACATCCTGCCCAATCTGCATCTGAATATGAAATAAGTGTGAAGTCTTTATCTTTTGGATACCATAACCCATATTCCATAGTAGCCTTGAGATACATAAGGGTGAAAAGGCTTGTTTCAAATCTGCTTCAAGATCACACAAAACTTATCCAATCTCATAGAATCATAAAGAGAATTTTTAGAGACTCAATATGTTCTATACTTAATGCTGAATTAATATATCAACTAAATCTCATAGAAGCATAAAGAGAATTGTTAGAGCCTCAATATGTTCTATACTCAAATCCCAATCTCAACTCAAATCAATCTCATAGAAGCATAAAGAGAATTGTTAGAGACTCTATATGTTCTATTCTCAAATCTCAATCTCAACTCAAATCAATAATATAGAATAGTTTATTTTATGGAACTTGAACAACCACATGCATCCAATCACTTGACTAGGCTCAATCAACTCTACTCAACCAATCACCTCAAAGAACATCCCTTTATCACAAACCCTAGTCGAAGCATGTATCAACCAACTCTGTGTAAGCATCAAACACTGTACCACAACACCAACAAAATCCCTTTTTACATTTTCAACTTGGTCTATGTTTTCTACAGTCATCGTTGGTCACACCTTACTTTCAACTGTTCGAATCAAGAGACAACATTTTGTCACACACTTCACGGCCAACTATAGTGCATCTTACTCAAACTCATACTTCTGGACCTTGGATAGGTATGATTCACAAATAAAAGTTACTCATATTGATGAGCTAAACATGAATAAATAATAATACTTCAATATTTTTCACCACAACATCATAATAGATCTAACAATATTCATGTCAATGTGTAGTTCAAGTACATACTACTTTTATCGAAACACATATATGCGACTAGGGCAGAATTCTTTCACTAACCAAATTATCTGAAATGTTATAATACTTAACTTTGGATAGTGGTAGTAAGAAACATCACCAGTACAACAAAGACATATAGCAATACTACCAATAATGACAACTCTCAATTTAATCACAACCCTTCACGGCACTTCCACAAACAACTACATGAACTGAAAACACACTTCGAAAAATATGCGACAACTTCCCTGACTACTTGCCTTTCATCCTCAGATAACCAAACAAACATAGGAGCGTTAAAATAAAACTTTAAGATTGCTCCCCCTAAGGATGTGCTACCTGGATTTTCTTAGTGCAATAGAGAAGTAATCTCCTTCAGTCCAAGGAGACATGATTTCCTTTCTTCTTTCTTTCTCCACTCTGGTTTGATTACAATTTTGGGCTCTTGTTTTGACTTTTCTTTTTTAGTAGCTTGTGCATGTTTTCTAGGAAATCTTATATTTTGTCTCATTCTATTTGGTTGAAATTTTCTTCTCTAAAATTTATTTGATGCAAATGTACTTCGACAATTTCTTGCAGTGTGCCCAAAATTATGATAGTTATAACATTCTACTGCATAATCCATCAAAGGTGAAAAATCATTTCTACTGGATGGTTGTCTCTTGTGCATCCTTGATGGATGATTATTTTCCTTTCTTTGATGCACATGATTTCTTCCCTGTCTATGTTGCATTCTTTGAGTCTGATGAAATCTACTGTCTTGACTTAGATTAGATACAAAATTTCTAGGACAAAACCTTGCTATGTGCCCATGAGCATTACATTGAAAACATTGTACATAGTGTTCACTCAGAAACGTAGATGTATTTCTACTAGCATAACTCTTTGATTTATTATTCAATCCATAATAAGTTGCCTTGTGACCATACTGGTTGCATCTGAAACAATAGCCATTAAAAGTATTATTATGAATAGAGTGAGAGTGATAGAACCTCTTTTGTTATGGTTGCTTTGATGTAGATCTCCTTTGATATTTTCTTCCTTTTTAAGATTCAGCTTCAGACTTTTCTTGCTTCTATCCTTCAATAGTGAACTTCTTCTTCTTTGCAGAGTTGAAAGATGAAGGTTATTCAGCTTCATATCCAAGACCACGCTTATCTGTGGAGCTTCTTTGTTGGATTATCATTTTATCTAGCAACTTTGTGCTCTTCTTGAATTTGAGATTTGTATTGGCCTCTTCTAGTTGTTTCTTCAATAAAATAATCTCTTCCTCTTGTTTGTAGCAACCAATCTCTTTCTCATTGATTTGTGACCTGAGAGTTTCTTCAATCCTTTTGAATTATTCTACCTGTACTTTCAAATTGGTTATTATTTCATTTGCATCCTCAAGCTTTCTTGAGATTTCCTTATTCCTTTTTCTTTTTATCTTCAATTCATCCAGAGCTGCAATTAGTCCCTCTTTCAAATTTATTTCTGCATTAATTTCTTCTTCATCATCATCACATTCCTGTTCTTTTTCTATTTCCTCTGTGAGTGTCATGAAAAGACCTCCACCTGTTTCATTTTTAGAATCATCCTCTAGGACTTCATTAACTCTCAGCATATATGCCTCTATGTTCTCATCGTTATTCAACTTTAAAGCTTCGAACTGAGCTTGATGTGTTTGTAACTTGACCTCCTTGATCTCATCGTCTCCTTCATGAATACTCATTTATTTGTCCCATATTTATTTTGCCATTTTACAACTCATGATCTTTATCAGTTCATTGTCTACTAATCCGCACCTGATAGCATTCCTTGCTTTTGAGTCATTTTCAAATAGACTCTTACTGACAACATCGGTTGGAGGAGTGATGGATATTGTGTATCCACTAACTACTGAATCCCAGATGTCGTATCCCAAAGCACAAAGATATGCCTGCATCCTGATTCTCCAGATCATGTAATTAGTTCCATCAAACAAAAGTGCTTTGTTTTATGAGAAGTCTTCAACCTTTTCTAGTTCAATTTTCTCTTCCACAAGAACTGAAATTGACTGAGATACCCTTTTGTAGGAGGATCTATTATTCTTACCCATTGCGTACTAATCCAAGATCAACCCCAACTAATTTATCCTGAGAAGGTAACTTGGCTCTGATACCAATTGTTAGACTTACAATGGCACTAAGAGGGGGGGTGAATCAGTGTACTTCTTTAAACTTAAATTCATAGCTCTTAAAACTAAAATAATGAAACTTTAAAACTAGATAAAACAAGTATCACAAGAGAACATTACACAACACAAGATTTAATGAGGTTCACCAATTTGGCTACTCCTCAAGAATGACTACTTGGACTACCATCCAAATCCAGCCTTTGCAAATCACCAACTTTACAATCAATTTACCAGCACCAACTGGAAGGATCACCAACACCTAATTTATCTGCACCAACAGAAAGGAGCACTAACCCCTGATTTACCATCACCAACTGGAAGGAGCACCAACCCCTGATTTACCAACACCAACTGGAAGAAGCATCAACCCCTGATGCCAAGTACCAACTTGGACTTCAATTATGAAACTAGAATATTGATAGTAAGATACCTTTGCTTTTGTATGACCCTGATTGGTCTTCTTCACCTTTGCACTCTCTATGCACTCTGCTCTCTTTGCATAATCACTTTGCACACTATGCTTTGTTATAGCTGCTTTGCGTTCATCTTTGCCCTTTGCACTCTCTGTGCCTTCTGCTTTCTCTATGTAATCACAACCGCACTTGGTCAAATTTCAACCTTTTCACTCTCTACACACTTTGCTCTATCTGCACACTCATAGACACACTTAGGACAATTCAACATGACTCTTCACTCACTTTGCACACTTCGCCATCATCTCATCGCTTCTACACTTTCTGCGCTCTTACGAACACATTTCACACTTTGACATGCATTCAACGACTTATGCAACACACCACAATTCTCCAAACAACCCTCCTTTTATAACAATATTTTCATGAAGAAAATCCTAATCTTAGTCGACTATAAACCCTAATCTTGGTCAGCTTTCATAGCAACTGTAAACCCTAATTTTATTCAACTGTCATCGGTCTTCGTCGGCTTCAACTCAACCGCAAAAATACATGTCGCAATATCATGATACTTTCACTTTCTCTCTTTTTCTCTTTGCATCGGATCGTGAAAAAGCTATATGTCGCGATATCACGACATTTTTTCTTCTTGCACTTTCTCTTTGCATCGGACCGTGAAAATACATGTCACGATATCACGACACTTTTTCTCCTTGCTCTTTCTCTTAGCTTTGGCCCACTAAAATACAACATGTCACGATATCATGACACTATTTTCTCTCTCCTCTTTCTCTTTGCTTTGGCCCGTGAAAATACATGTCGCGATATCACGACACTTTTTCTCCTTGCTCTTTTTCTTTGCTTAGGCCCACAAAAATACATGTCACGAAATTCGACACTTTCGCCTCCATATACTTTGTCTTAGATTTTATCGTGAAATTGTGACACTTCTGCCTCCGTAGTCTACAACTTAGCTTTTCTCGTGAAATCATGACACTTTTGCTTTCGTACTTAGCTTCTGTGCTTTTGTCGCAAAATCGTGACACTTCTATCTTTGAAGTCTCCTTCTCTGCTTTTGTCACAAAATCATGACACTTCTGCTTTCGAAGTCTTCTTCTCTACTTTTGTCACAAAATCATGACACTTCTGCTTCCAAAGTCTTGCTTTCTACTTTTGCCATGAAATCACGACACTTCTACCTTTGAAGTCTCCTTCTCTGCTTTTGTCATGAAATCGTGACACTTTTGCCTTCGAAGTCTTCTTCTCTACTTTTGTCGTGAAATTGTGACACTTCTGCTTCGAAGTCTTGCTTTTTGTTTTTGTCATGAAATCATGATAGTTCTGCTTCTATATGCTTCCTCTCTTTCTTTTATCGCAAAAATGAGACATGTCACGATATCGCGACACTTTTGTTTCTCTACCAGACTGCCCTTCTTGAGTCATGAAAATGTGACATGTCGCGATATCGCGACACTTTTGTTTCTCTTCCTGCCTGGAATTTTTGAGTCGCAAAAATGCGACATGTTGCGAAATCGTGAAACTTTTTCAACTTACTTTCTCTCTCCTATTTTAGTCGCAAAAATGCAACATGTCACGAAATCGTGACACTTTTCCAACTTACTTTCTCTCTCCTATTTTAGTCACGAAAATGCGACATGTGAAATCGTGACACTTTTCCAACTTAATTTCTCTCTCCTATTTTAGTCACAAAAATGCGACATGTTGCAAAATCGTGACACTTTTCCAACTTACTTTCTCTCTCCTATTTTATTCGTGAAAATGCGACATGTCGCGAAATCGTGACACTTTTCTTACTTGTTCTCTTTCTTGGAACTTGTCACGAAATCGCGACACTTCTTTCCGCTTTCTATTTTTCTTCCAACATGTCACAAAATCATGACAGTTTTTCCACTTGCCTTTTTCTCTTCCAACATGTCATGAAATTGCGACAGTTTTTCCACTTGCCTTTTTCTCTTCCAACATGTCACGAAATTGCGACAATTTTTCCACTTTCCTTTTTCTCTTCCAACATGTCACGAAATCATGATAGTTTTTCCACTTGCATTTTTCTCTTCTAACATGTCACGAAATCATGACAGTTTTTTCACTTGCTTTTTTCTCTTCCAACATGTCACGAAATCGCGACAGTTTTTCCTACTTTTTCTCTCTCTTCCAAATGTCACGAAATCGTGATAGTTTTTCTATATTTTTCTCTCTCTTCCAACATGTCACAAAATTGTGACAATTTTTCTTATCTATTGTATATGTCGTGATATCGTGACACTTTTCTTACTTGTCTTTTTCTTTGATCTTTTGCATATGGGCCCCTTCGGTCTTCTTGGAAAATCATTGTACATACTCTGAGTAACCTTTGAGCTCTTGTCTTCTGCATCTAAATAGCTTTTGGACTTCTTATCCACTACATCAATAGATCTATCTGAATGTGTTGACAACAATTACAATATTGTTGCTGCACCTTGATCAACACCTTTCATTTACCTACAGGGGAAATGACGATTACCCTAGAGGATGTGTATCAATTTTTTGGTTATCGATAGAAGGATCTATCATTACAATGGCAAGTCAGCAAGAAAAAAGGTTAGTAATGGAGGAGATATTTGGTAGCAGTTGGTCTCATGTTGATCTCAATAGTGGTGGGGTGTTGTACGAGGAGTATTTTGAGGTAGGGGTGTTATCAGTGAGACAGACCCTAGCGATGGTGCTAATATCAAATTGGATTTTGCCTGATTCATCGGAGCACGATTTCCATGGAATATGCTAGGGGTTGTAATAGATATGGTGGTGAGGTCAGTGGTCTTTGCATGGGCACCAACATTATTAGCACAAACTTATAGGGAGCTTTATGAAGTTAAGAGGACAACTCAAAGTGGATTGAGTTGTAGTCTACTAGTGCAGGTGTGGGGGTGGGAGCATATAGCAGTGGAGAGACCACAAGGTCTACCTTATGATGCCCATAGGTTTATGGGGTCAGAGGTACCATATGTATTGAGATGGCAAATGGCTAGGGAGACAAGGGGGAGCAGACCATATGCAAAGGATGGAGATCACTACCATTATGTCTTTGAGAGTTTGAGATCACATGATGTGTGTTGGTGACCATGGAGAGGGGGGCCAAGATGGAGTGATGAGTCAGTACAATTGGCTTGTGTGCAATGAGGGAGATGGTTAATTGGGTGAAGGAGTGAGCAAGTTGAGTATTTTTAGTATACTCGAGTATTGCACCAATTTGGGTTGAGGTAAGGGGTACCAGATCCACCTGTAGTGTACCAAAGATGATATGATTATACTACAACTACCCCATTGGTAGTTGTATTAGATAGGGATCCAGATGAACCCCTGGTAGTGGCTGATGTTGATGATGTAGGCACAACACCAGAGTTTGATAATTGGTGGGCTACACAATAGTGGCAAGTAGGGAAAATAATAGAGGAGGATGTTGGTATGGGTGAGGTTGGAGAGGCAGTTGGAGAGATGACCGATACTACTAGTGGAAGAGAAGAGGTGGTACATGAGGGAGAGGGAGAGGTGGTGGGTCATCAAGTCAAGGAGACAACTAGGATCTTAGGGGTAGTGGCTGAAGAAGAGTTAATGACTAGTGTAGAAAATGGAGTGAGACCTGATAGTAGAGGAGTTAGTGAATGGAGTGGTGCAGTATTAGGGAATGGGATTCCATGTATTGGAAGGGATGCTACAAATGTTAGGGAAGACACAACTACTATGCAAGTAGAGATCTCTCAACTACAACGTGCAAGGGAAGATTATAGGGCAACTTTTTTAGTATCCTATTTTGATGCATTAGTGAGTCATGGATTGCTTGTTCCCTCACAATCAACTTCTCAATCCCAACACAATCAAGGGGGAACAACAAAAATGGGTGCAAGAATACCACTAACTATAGATGTAGTAGCTACACAATTATCAAGAATTGTTTCTCCACCAGTCAATGAGAATCAACAGGGAAGTGAGGGGAATCATCAGAGTGGACAAGAGAGGGTTGCAAAAGCTCAGCCAAGAGAAGACAGGTGAGGATGACCAATATTTGGGAGTGGCTTAAGAAGCCATCATTTTACATGTTTATAAAGTTGCATGCCTACGGGTAATTGTTGTATAGCCCATGAGCATAATTCATGATGGATAATATGATTTAAGGTGTGAGTCATTTATTTTATTTTATTTATTATTTATTATTATTATTTTGTGATACTTTCATGGTCAAAGAATATATGAAGGAAAAGCTTATTTTGTGCCAATAGATGTAATAAAATTAGAATGCATAAAAGAAAATAAGGTACCCGCTAGCATAGAAAATACCCCATGTATGTATGTAGACAATAGAGGTAATCTTTAGCATCCTAGTGGGAGAAAATAAAAGATATGTCCTAGGGTGGGGATTCACTAAGCATCAATGACCTAGTATGGGTGCAATGCATGTGATCTAAACCTAACTAGGTTTCATCACCTGCCTCATTGCAAAGTCCCCAAAATCTATATGATCAAGCAATCATGCAAGTATGATCAAGCAACAAAGGATAACTATATGATAGGCATAAGTAAAAAGGAGAAGTATGTCAGGTAGTCTATGCAATGTATGACAAGCAATCATGCAGTATGAGCAAGTAAACCAATGCAAAGTTGGCACAAACAAAGCTGAAGAAAATGGAAGAAAATAGATGATCAAAGAGAGGTGAGTTTATGAATTTATGAATTTTATGCATAATATCATTTTAAATGCATTATATTCATTGGTTCTTTAAGATCTTTACCATCCAATGTTGCTAAACGATAGGCCCCTGATCCAAAATTGGTCATTATGACAAAGGGACCTAACCAATTGGGTTGAAACTTACCCTTTAGATCTGTACGAGCATTTGTGTTCTTTTGGTTTTCTTTGAGAACAAGGTCCCCAATTTCAAAAGAACGAGTGCAAAATTTCTTAGAGTAAGCTCACTTGAGTCTATTTTGATAGGCTCGAAGATGCTCTAATGCATGGATGCACTTTTCATCCAATAGTTCCAACTAGTTTAAATGATCTAAATGATACTCATCACCAACCGATGCATCTTGTAACAAGATACGCAAGGATGGGACTTCTAGCTCAAAAGGAAAGACTGCTTCAGTGCCATAGACCAAGACATAGGGGGTTGCACCTGTAGGAGTTTGCACACTAGTACGATAGGCCCACAAGGTAGGGTAAAGTTGGATATGCCAATCTCGACCAGTCTTACTAACCAACTTCTTAAGGATCTTAACTAAAGACTTGTTGGATGCTTCAGCTTGACCATTACCCTGAGGGTAATATGGGATTGACCACTTGTGTTGAATCTTGTATTTAGCACAAATTTTATGGACATCCTTGTTCTTAAAAGGAGTACCATTATCAGAGATAATTACTGAAGGAATCCCATACCTACAAAGGATTTGGTTGAATATGAACTTAGATACTTGAGTTCCAGTTACTATGGCCAAGGGCATGGCTTCGATTCATTATAGTGAAGTATTATGTTGTTGTGATGATAAAATTGTGACCATCAGATGATGTGGGGTTAATTTTACCAATAATGTCCAACCCCCACATGGAGAATGGCCAAGGGGAAGAAATGGCTTGAAGGTTTTGAGAAGGGGCATGAACAAGATTGTCATGACGTTGACATTTGTCACAATGTCGAACATAATCGCATGCATCCTTCTCCATGGAAGGCCAATAATAACCTATCCTAAGAAGATTTTTGGCAATGGCATTACCACTAAAATGGCCTCCACATGATCCTTCATGAGCTTCACTAAGGGCTAGCTTGGCTTCATTAGAGTTAAGGCATCGTAAAAGGATACCTTCAAAAGAACGTCGATACAAAGTATTTCCAATTATAACAAATTGGTATGCTCTTTTGCACAAAATCTTATGTTGATTGTGATCTAAACCATCAGGAATTGAACCATCCTTAAGGAAATTAAATATGTCATTATACCATGGCTCAGATGGGGAAGCTTCGATGGTTAGGACATCTAATGGGACAAGGCTAGAGTTAAGGGTTGCAGGCTCTCGAAGTTGATGAATGATAATTGTTGCTTGATCATCTTCTAACTCCAAGGGGATAAGGGATGCAACAGTAGCCATGGCATCTGCATGATGATTGGAGGATCGAGGGACTAACTCTATGGTTACCTTATCAAAGGTTGATAATAGTTTGGTAACAATATCCTTGTAAGGTTTTAGCTTATCATCTTTAGTTTGATAAACTTCGTTGATCTGATTAACCACAAGTTGAGAGTCACCAAAAATTGAAAGGACTCTAACCTTTAGGGCTAAGGCTGCTCTAAGACCAAGGATTAAAGCTTCATACTCTACAGTATTATTAGTGCAAGAGAAATGAAGTTTGAAGGAAAGGGGAATGAATTATTTTTGTGGGGTAACTAGAACAATTCCAGCACCAACACCCTTTAAGCATCGGGCTCCATCAAAAAACAAAGTCCAAGATTCTTGCTCTTCTACTTCTAGGTTAAGGCATTCATCAGGAAACTCAATAACTAAGGGATAGGCTGACTCTAAAGGAGTAGAGGCTAGCTGATCAGAAATCACCTGACCTTTGATAGCCTTTTGACCTATGAAGGTTAAGTCAAATTCACTAAGGGCTAAAACCCACTTAGCAGCTCGACCTGAAAGGTGGGGTTTAGACATTAAGTAATGCAAAGGATCAAACTTTGCAATGACCAATGTCTTATGGCTAAGCATGTAGTGTCTTAACTTTTGAGAAGCAAACACTACAACAAGGCAAAGCTTCTCTAAGGGAGTATATCGGGTTTCATAGCTAACCAAGGTTCTACTAATATAGTAGATGGCTCATTCTTTGTTTTGATCATCATGTTGAGCCAACATGGCTCCCAAAGCATGAGTCATGGCTGCTATGTAAAGCATAAAATGCTTATCTGGTCTAGGGGGAACTAAGACAGGTGGAGAAATGAGATACCTTTTGATTTCATCAAAATCTTGCTGACACTCTGCATCCCACTTAAATTCTACATTTTTCTTAAGAAGCTTAAGAAAGGGTTGACACTTATCGGCTAACTGGGCTATGAATCGATGAATAGCTTGAAGTTTTCCTTGTAAGCTATGTAACTCGGTTAGGTTACGAGGAGGAGGCATGTCAGTAATGGCTGCTATCTTAGTGGGGTCTACTTTGATGCCTCACCTAGAAATGATGAAACCTAACAACTTGCCAGATGTGACTCCAAACACACACTTGGAGGGCTTAAGATGAACTCTAAATTATTGAAGCCTTTCAAAAATTCATCTTAGATCATGAACATGATTCTCTCGATGTATGGAGCGACCTAGGAGATCATCTACATAATATTGTAGAATATCATGCATCATGTCATGGAAAATATAAGTCATGGCCCTCTGATATGTGGCACCAACATTTTTCAACCCAAAAGGCATGACTTTCCAATAGAAGGTACCCCATGGAGTGATGAAAGTTGTCTTGGCTTGATCCTCAGGGGTAATTAGAATTTGATTGTATCCTGAGAAGCCATCCATGAGAGATAACATCCCACACTTGGCAGTAAAATCAACTATCATATCTATGTTAGGAAGAGGAAAGTCATCCTTGGGATAAGCTAAATTGATGTCCCGAAAGTCAGTACATATTCTTATTGTACCTTCTTTCTTAGCTATAGGAACAATATTGGAGATCCAATCAGAATAGTCGATAGCTTTGATAAAACCAACATCAAGGAGTTTTTGGAGCTCCTCCTTGACTAATAGGGTGACTTTAGGATGCATCTTTCTAAGATTTTGTTTAACAGGTTTAACATTGGGTTTAACTACTAGGTGGTGCATAACTAAGGAGGGATCAAGCCCTGGCATGTCAGCATAAGACCAGGCAAAAATATCTTGAAATTATTTGAGCAATTTGGTCAATTGCTCTTGCTCACCCATAGACAAGGCTTTTCCTAGCTTAAGGAGTCTAGGACTTTCCTCAGTTCCTATGTTAACATCTATGGTTTCTTCTATAAGAATGTGAGATTCATCCTCATAAGGAAGGGGAGCTGGAATAACACCTAATTGCTCAAGATCTTCAGGAGACATAGGATCCACTTGAGAACTAGAAGATTCAACATGAGCGACACAAGGGATCGACCCATCAAAGAAGAAGCTATTTTGAAGGATATCTTCATGATCCATATCACAAAGAGTATCTCCTTCAGCATACTCCCCTTGAGTTGCTATCAACTCAGGGTGAACTATGGTTATCAGATTACAAAAAAAATCAGAGGGAGGTGGAGGTTCCTCATCCTCATCATTCCACTCTAAGCCATGATGATCTATAAACTCAACATAAGTAATGACTTGATCATCATCAATTGGTAAAGGTTGGCTTTTGTGGGGGATGTAACCTATGCCACATCTCCCAGGCCATAATTCAACTTCTAAAGGCTCTTTGATGCCTTGTTGTTGAGGCCCTAAACCCTTACCTTCATATCCCATTCTAGATAATATCTGCTTAGGAAGTGGATAATCATTGGATAAGTAACAATGGGCAAAGGATTTCTCTATTGGGAATGGGTTGCTACCATGGATATTTTCCTCATGAGATATACATACATAGACAAAGGTACATATACCTATATGTATTACTTCACCCTTTTTATGGGGTAAACCCATAGTCCGAGGTGAAGGTGGTAGCTTGGCTAGATCTAGAAGAGGACTTTCAACTAATTGATTGACTTGATCTTGTGTTGACGTTATGATTGGTGGTTCCTCAATTATTTTGAAGTTTTCAAAATCTTTGGTAATTTGAGAAGAAGAAGAAGAGGGAGAAAAAGAAAGGCTCTTGTGTAGAGAAATAGATGGACAAAAATCAAATTTTGATTGGGCTTGCTCAACCATTGAACAATATTGGAATGGATGAGGGTCACCTTGGATAGTGATGAGTTGATTTTTAAATTCATATTTTAGACATTGGTGAAGAGTAGAAGGAACAACCCTCATTGTGTGAATCCAAGGGCATCCTAGAAGAAGATTGAAGGATGATGGACAAGATACTACATAAAACAATGTATCTAAAATCTTGGGTCCTACCTTAAGGGGAAGGGATATGGTGCCACAAGCCTCTTGGGATTCATCATTAAATGCTTTAATAATGACATATGATTTAATTAAATCTTCCTCCTTTAGTCCAAATTTTAGAAAGAAATTATAAGTGCATAGATTGAGGGAGGAACCATTATCTACCAAAATCCTCTTGATAAACTTTTCCCCAATATATCCAGTGATGTAAAGTGGGGAATCCTCTTGTAAGTTTGATGAAGGAAGATCATCATCACAAAATGATATGTGATTTGTCCCAAGAGCACCTACAACATTAACTAGGTTGCTAGGAGAAAGATCTTGTGGGACAGTTTGTTGACTTAGAAGCTTTAACAAGGCTTCCCTATGAGTAGGAGAAGTTTGTAAAAGCTCTAAGAGGGATATCTTAGTTAGGGTACTGGCTAATTGTTGTTGTAAATCGAAGGAGACTGTAGGCTGAGATTTTAGGACCAAAGTGGGTTTATCTACACTTGTGGTCTTCTTTTGAGGGTTCTTCAAGACTAAAGGAGGTCTAGAGGATTGGTTGGATGTAGAACTTATCCCTTGTGGAGATTGTTGAGTCGGTTGAGCTTGTGCTTGTTGCCTTGTAGTAGTTGCTATCATACCAATCATGTTGTGGTAGGGATGTGTCACATTATGGTATGATACTTGATTGGTTGTTTGTTGCTTATGATTGGGTAGGGGATCTTGGAAAATTCCCATATCTTGATTAGTTGTAGGTACTTGTTGTGTAGGAGGTTGATTGGTAGTTGGAGGATTGTGGTTAGGGGTAGGTTGAGAGTCCTCCATTACAAGGTGACCCTCATCTATTAGGTCCTGAACCACATGTTGCAACCTCTTACATGAACTAGTCATGTGCCCTTCTAATCTATGATAATCAGAATATTGACTAGGCTTATACCAATTAGCTGTGGTGTCAGGTTGTCTTATGGGAGGTAATTCAATCATATTAGCTTCCAAGAGTTGCTTAAGAACTGATGATAGGGGTTGGTTGAGTTTAGTAAAATTCCTTGGTGGGGGTCATTGAGGCTTGCTAAGTACCAACTTTTGCAAGGTATTAGCAACATTAACACTATTGGTAGGTCTATTATCTGTTACCCCATCACCAACTACATGCTTGTTCTTATATTGAGTTTTCATGGTTTTATCTTCTTCTTTATTTGGTTTAAGTTGACCTCTTCGAATAAGGGCTTGCTCAACCCTTCTAGCCAAATCGATTGCTTGCTCGAAAGAGGTGATAGTTGTTGTTTCCAATTCATATGAGATTTGTTCTTGTAAATTTCCAATAAATATCTCTAACATGTCTCTAGGAGGTAAGGTGTATCTTAATCTTCCAACTAAACTTCTCCAACGAGACAAGAAATTTGAAAAACTTTCATCTTTCCCTTGCTTCAATTGGTATACATCTTTCATAGTGACATTCTTCTCAACATAAGCCCCAAATTGTTGAACAAACAATTCAGTTGTTTCCTCAAAATTCCTCAAAGAGTGATTAGGTAGTTGATAATACCATTCCAATGCCACACCACCAAGGCTCTTAGGGAAAGTTTTTAGCAACAACATGTCATCATATATAATATCATGGCATGTTGTCCTAAACATCCATAAATGTTCAATGGGGTCCTCTGTTCCCTTATAAATGGGTAAAATCGGCATTGGAAAATGTTTAGGATAGGGCCTAGAGGCAACGATAGGGTCTAAGGGCTGATTACACATTTCCTTATAGTTATAGGTGAAACTTGAAGGTTGAAGTGAATCCATTCTCATTGCCAATTGTTTCACCATATTCATCAAATTTTGCATGTCGGGATTGTTGTTGTGTAATACCCCTAGGTTCCCTAGGGGAGGATTATAGGTAGGTTGTTGAAATGGAACTTGGTTAATGTTGGAGGCATTAACACCATTGTGATATAGGTTATGGAAGGGAATGTTTTGTGTAGTATCTTGTTGGAAAAGATAATTTGAATTTGGTGGAATAGAAGAAGAAATGTTATAAGAAGGAGGAATATTATAAGATGGAAATTGAATGTTATTTTGAGATGTACTACTAATTGGAGGAGCTTGTGACATTCCCCCAACATATGGGTTGTGATATGGGATATTTTGTTTAGTAGTTTGTTGTGAGAAATAATTCATATTTTGTGGAATAGAAGAAGAAATATTAGAAGGAATATTACTTGTATTAGAAGAAGGGATAAAATGAGGTGGAAATTGAGTTGAGCTTGGTGGTATGCTACTAATTGGAGGAGGTTGTGAAATTCCTCCAATATTAGTGGTTGTTGTTGTAGCATATGTGGGATTGTGAAAAGGATTAATATTATGGGAAGATTGAAACAAAGGATTAATTCCAATATTTTGATGAGAAGAATTTTGATGATGAGATGTCCCAACCTCTTCAAGTTGGGCTTCTTCATTCATAGCTTTAATCAAGGCATCCTTATGATGTTTCATAAAATTCCAAATATGATCATATGATTCAAAAGTGAGGCATCCATTAGACCCCTCACGAGGATCAAGGTCATTACCAGTTTCTACATCCTCTTCAACATCTAGATTGGGATTCTCCCTATCAACTTGATCATCTTCTTGGAAGATCTGACCAGGCTCTAAAAGATTTCACTTATTCCTAATATTGGGAGCCATTACAACTAATAAAAAGGATAAGAGAGAGAAAAAGTATCAAATACAAAGTGTGGGAAAATATTGGAGAGGTATAGTTAACTTGTCTTAAATGTGTATCGAACAAGATTTATAAAATTTTCTTTTTATATTTTCTAATCTAAGAAAACAAATTTTTGTGGTCTTGTTTTAAAGTTTTAAAAAAAAAATAAAATAAAAAGGAGGTGTTCACGTCGGGTTCACCAAAATATGTAGAGGGGAAAATCACCCTACCACGTACGATTCTCAAGGCTGGATCCGCAAAAGAGAGAAAGCCTTGAGGTGAACCACGGGGGTATATTGTTCTCTACACTTGATGGTCAAGGGAAAGGGGTTCACCAGGAATGATTTTAGGACTCGCTCCAAGTCCTCAGGATATACAAGAAAAGTTTGATGTATTCAATTTTTAAGAAAAACACCTAAGTTTGGTCTTTCTAGTTCTAAGCTAAGAAATATTAATGACAATGCAAAAAATAGAATGCAACAATTGAAAATAGAATGCAAGCATACAAGAGCTAATCCTAATATGATTCTTTATTTTGAATTCTCACTAACCTAGGGTTTATTCCAAAAAATATTTAAAGCAAAAACATACAAAATAAATGCACAAAAATTATCCCTAGATGCAAACTAAATGCTTTTCACTTTTAGATGCCTAAGAATTAAATTTAGATCAGATTAGAAAACCAAGCAAGATAAATCAGAACACTTAGCTTTAACCGATGGTTGATCCTAGCTTTTGATTCTTCTTGTCCAATGATATAAAAATACCTATTCCTGCAAGATAATATAAGAAACACTTAAAAATTTAGATTAGTATTTGGGGGCCTGCATAGGCTGCTATATGACTGATATTGCAGCAGTCAAGCCCCCTTGGTCCTTTTAGCTGACCTTGTAAGAAGAAAATAAAATATTTTTTGACCCTTTTGGATTATAATCAAAACTATTATGGATGCAAAGTACATAAATGAAGATAATAGCATGAAGGAAGAATATAGTTGCAATTTAAAATAGAGCACAATAGAGAGTTAGCATGAAATATGCATGATGAAAAAGAAGTAATGAGATAACATTCCTAGATATAATCTAACTATAAAAAAAATGGAAGGAAAACAAATGGAGAACTAAAGACAACAACCAAAGAGGTGAGATATCACCCAAGAACTCCTCTTTGATAGTAACAAGAAGATGTGGCTTGCTCCAATGTCCTTATGCCTTGATTGAAAAGCTCCAAATGCAAGAAGAGAAGGCTTGAGAGAATCCTACAGAATTTTAGTGCTTGAGAAAACTTGATGATGAGGCTATCCCAAGGGCTCTATTTATAGTTTTTTCATGACCTTGGGAGAGAGGGAAAATAGCTTGAATTTAAAAATGGCATAAAATATTGTCCACCAAATTTTGGTGGAAAATAACATGCCACTTTGAAAATGGACCATGCTATTTTGAAAATGGACTTTGAAGTAACATGTCACTTTCAAAATGGAACATTCTAATTTGAAAATGGATTAACAAAAATAATAAAATAATATGCCACTTTGAAAGTGGGTTAAATAAGTAACATGCTATTTTGAAAATGAAGCATGTTATTTTGAAAATGGACTTTGAAATAACATGATACTTTGAAGATGAACTTTGAAATAACATGCCCCCTTGAAAATAGAATATGCTATTTTGAAAATGGATTAATGAAAATAATTAAATAATATGCCACTTTTGAAAGTGGGCTTAAAGAAGTAACATGCCATTTTAAAAATGAAACATGTTACTTTGAAAAATGACTTTGAAGTAACATGCTATTTTGAAAATGAAACATGTTACTTTGAAAATGAACTTTGAAATAACATGCCCCCTTGAAAATAGAACATGTTATTTTGAAAATGGATTAACAAAAATAATTAAATAATATGCCACTTTGAAAGTGGGCTAATGCCATTTTGAAAATGACACATTCTTCTTTGAATTTGAAAATAGTGAATAGTGCGCAATGAATAGTGAACAGTGTAGAGTGATCCGTGAATAGTGTACATGAACAGTGTATGGTGTATAGTGATTCATGAATAATGTATAATGAATAGTGAATAGTGTACAATGATCCATGAATAGTGTACAATGAACAGTGAACAATGTACAATGAACAATGAACAATGAACAATGAATAGTGAATAGTGAACTTAGGGAAATTAAAAAGGAATTAGAGAGAATTAGAAGAAGCTAGGGGTATTAGAAGGATATTTAAAAATATTAGGAAGAAATTAGAGGAAATATGTGACTTTAGAAGAAGTATTAGGGATTTTGGAGGAAATTGAGAAGAATTGGAGGAAATTTGGAGAAAATCATCAAAAAACTCTTTTCGAGCCCAATCCAATGGTGGTGGTTTTTGAGAAGTTTAGAGATGATTTGGTTGGTGAAAATTCATGTCAAAGATGACCTTAATTTTTTGAAGCAATAAATGTTTAATTTTAAATAACTAATGCATGAGGGAGAATTAATGAAAATTGATGCAATGTAGGTTAATTTTTAATGTCTAGAGTATGTCATTTGATATATGTTTATACATATTAATGTCAACTTAAAAATTATTTTATTTGATTTATATACCATTAAAATTGATTAAAAATAAGGATATATGATGTGCAAGTGCAAATCATGGGTATGTAATGTGTGGTATGAATTTTTTTTCTTCCTTTTTTTTTTATACATATCCATCGTGGGATTTGAACCTGGGTCTCATCACCAATAATTCAAGCGGTGTCCTTGCTGATAAACCATTTGAACATGGATGTGGTATGAAGTATTTAAGGTGGACCTTTAAATTTAGGATTAGGTGTGAATATATACAAAGATAATGAGATAACAATTTGGGCTTTGGCTCTTCTTTAAGAGGTCCAAAGTTCAAACCATGGTGTTTGTGGTTGTGTGTTAAATTCCTTATTGATAAGATCATATCTCTCCCTTATGAACAGTCATTGTAAGATGGAGATGCCCAGTCCTAAACATATATAGGGGTTTATCACATTAACCAAATCTTAAAAAGTATAGATAAATAAGCTATATATATTATAATATAATACATATATTTAAACAAGTTCTTTCAAATATAAATAATTAAACAAATATATAATTAAATTATATAAATAAATATATAAAATAAATATTTTTCGTATTATTATGAAAGGATGGTTTTGAAAAGAATCTCTCAACCTTTTACATCATCTTCCCCATGTGAGACAAACCATAAAACTTAGTTGTGCAAAACAACCACCGTAGCTTAGAGGAAAGGACACAAAAGATAAACATAAACACCACATAGAAACATTGCTAGAACCAAAAACAAGAAGGTGGATCCACAAACGAAAAAATAAAACCAGATGTAAGATCAACGATGAGATCACTCTAGAATTCCACCAAGGATTATTTGAAACCTGACTGCCACGAAGTATAAAGTCTAAATAGGCACCACCATTGAATTTGAACAAGAGTAATTATTGAAGGATATGAACATCACCAACTGCCCATAATAGATGTGATGGAGAATTATTATCCTCAAGTAGAAGCTAGGCCACCAATGGATGAGATGAACATCACAATCATAGGGTGTGACATTCCAACAATTCAAATTACCATAAGTGCCAGCACTTTCAAAATAAATGTAATGTAACATACTGAAATGTCATTGATCAAATTCCTTATAAAATTTAAGATAGTTCTACAATAAGAATATTTAGGAGATCCATAGAGAAGTTATTTCTCCACACTGTAAAGCCAGGAAGGTTGGTTCTAATATTTTCCAACTGTCAGCAAGTAAATTATCCTCCCTTAGAATATGTGCCACCCTAAATTGATTTAAACCTTGGAGTTATCTTCTTGACTCCCACATCATATTTGCAACATTCCAACTTGCATCAGAAGTGTAATTAAGAATATAAATCACATTCTTTGAGTTCCATTTAATATTAGCATTTGGATATCCCAAATAATCTAAGATTTTAATGCCTTGGAATATGGCTCAAGTCTCCACAAAGTGGGAAGTTTGGGATGATAAATGCTCACAATATACTGCAATAACTTTACCCATGTTTTTCCTAATGATGTCACCTACCCCAATGATCCAGTGATTGGCTTTTGATGCTCCATAGAAGTTCATTTTTAGCCAACCAATGGGGTGTGGATACCATCTCACATTATTCCTTAGATTCAGAATAGGAGGCCCATGTTCAAACCTCGAGAAACCTTTGCTTAGCTTCCAATATAACTTTAGTAGGAGAACTCTTTAGGCAATTTCTCCCTAATCGAGAAATACATTGATAATATTCTCAATTGAACTCCACAAGATTCAAATACCTATTCTAAGAGCATCTCTTTTATATTTTTTAAAATCCCTAGCATTTTTTTCCTTATAAACAATCCAAAAAATATGTGGTAGGAGGAAGCTCCAAAGGCACTTGAGATGAGGGGCATTAAATGGGGAGGTCCATTATAGAATAATTTTTTCCAAATAATTATGCAAAACCTACTAAACCCCCAACTTATCCATAATGCAGACAAAAACATCATGAAATAAGGGACATAAAAGCAAGGAATGAGTACATGACTCCCAATCAGCTTCACACAAGTAGTATTTATTTATAATTTGCATACCTCTCTTAAGTAGATTCTCAATGAAAAGAATATTATTAAAGTTGGATAACCAAAAATAAAGTTGAATTTAGGATTTATTTCTTTTGGCCACATTCTCCTAATAGAAAATAAGCATGGAGCATCACAATCAAGCAAATTATATGTCATTTTAACAGTGTAGTCTCCCTCATTATCACCAACCCAAATAATCGTCTTTGACATATTTAGATTAGAGAACCTAAAACTGTAATTCCTTAGCAACAAGAGACCAAGCATGTTGGATATCCAAATATCCAATCATTGCTGGGAGTTGAAACCAAGATTTATGACCATTCTCATAAATAATGAAATCAACAACTTTAACATGACCCAAGGCATGCATGGTTGGCTCAAGAATATGAAATCTATGGTCAAAATAAAGGGGCTTTTCTCCCAACCATGAATCATTCCAAAAATCCATAGAATTTTTGTTACCAATAATCCACCTGCTACTACTATGTAGGAAGACTCTAGATTTTAAAAGGCTTTGCCAAAATGGAGAACCTCCTTCAGGAAGTGGGTCTAAGAGAAAATTGACAAAATTGTATTTCACCTTGAGGATCTTCACCCACTCCACTACTTCATTAGATGTGACTTTCCACCCCAACTTAGCAACTAAGGCCTTATTCATCTGCTTGACTCTTTTTAAACCCATACCACTATACTTCTTCTGGTGATAGACTTGCTCCCATGAAACTAAATGAAACTTACCTTTCATCTCCGAACTAGCCCATAAGAAGGATTTGAAGATACTTTCAAATTTGGCAATGATATTTCTAGGAAGGCTGAAGAGTGACATGAAATAAATTAGGATGCTTTGGAGAGTGCTCTGCACAAGAACAACTTTCCTATCCTGACTTAGTAATGCTCACTTTCAAGCTGTAATTTTCATTGTAGTCTTTCGACGATCGTAGACCAAAGAGAATCCTAGACCATACCAGTAAACAATGGGAGGCTAAGGTAGACTATAGGAAAGGAGAAAATGTAGCAACCCAAGATATTAGCTATTTTCCATTAGAGCTCAGTCAGAGTATTCAAAAAATATAAGCTACTCTTAATAAAATTGATTCACTAGCCCACAACTCTCTCATAACAAACCAAAATATTTGTAATTTCTCTTTATTGGAGCACAAAGATCAAATAGAAACGTAGAGTATCATCTATGAACTATTTATGAGAAATTTCTTTGTAAGATAAATAAGGAGTTAGACCTTCTATTATTGGGTTTAAAGCTAGGGATCTTCCCATGGCTTCCATGATGATTATGAAAAAGAACAAGGACATATGATCCCCTTGGTGATACCATGGCGAGATTGAAAAAACTAGCAGGAGAGCCATTGACAAGCATTGAAAACCAAGTAGTGGAAACACAAGCTTCAATCAACTCAATCCACTTGGAACCAAAGCAAAATTTTGAAGAACTCTAAACAAGAAGGGCCAAGACACATGATCATAGACCTTGTTCATATCAATATTAAGGAAGAATATCGATCTCCCACTTTTATGAACCAAATGAATTAATTCATGAAAAACAATAGCCCCATCAAGAATCTACCTCCCGACCACAAATTTGCTTTGGGCACTGTCAATGAGAGTCGATAGGAGGGGCTTGATTTTGTTAGCCAAAATATTTATCAAAATATTATAAACTATATTGCACAAAATGATCGACCTAAAATCATTAAAGGACATGACATTAGAATATTTAGGGATCAAGACCAAAAATGTGGAATTGAGGCCCTTTGGAACTACCATTGCCGAATGCATCAAAATCAAGGTATTATAGATGTGCATCCCATGGATGTACCAATATTTTTGGAAAAAACATGTGGAAACCATATGGTCCCGAAGCTTTTAATGGACCCATAGAATCCATAAATTCTTTTATTTGCTCATCTAAAAATATTGCTTCTAGGGAGGAGTTCATTTCTTGAGTGACTAGGCTAGCAATCAAGGCGAGAAGATAATTTTTTTGCCTGAATATCTCTTACAGTGGTTGAACCTAGCATAGATTCAAAGTGAGCATCGACCTCCATTTTTATTTCATCGAAATCACTAGAAATTGATCCATATAATTTGGTAAATTTCTTTATTATGTTATGACTTCTATGGTGGAGTATTGATGCACAAAAAAAATTATATTTTTTATAACCTTATTTTAGCCATAAAGCCTATGACTTCTACTAAAAAAATAGCTACTGATCATCCAACTTGTTGTGTAGGGCAATAAGGATTTCTTTCTCCTTTTTAGCAATCTCTATGGAAATGTCTTCTTTTTCCACTAAATATTTCAAATCTTTAAGTTGGGCTCTCAAACCCTCCTTAGCTTTGAAGATGTTGCCAAAGGTGTTCTTTTTCTAGTATTTGATCTTAATTATGATCTTCTTGATCTTATTTACTAATAGATTCATACCTTCATGTTGCAGGTAATCTTTCCACCATTCTTTGATATAGTCTTCAAAATCTGTGTGATTACACCACACTACCTTGAATCTAAAATGCCTCAAATAAAAATAATAATTCACCAAAAATTCCATCCATAATGGGTTATGGTCCGAGTCGACCCTAGGTAGAGAAGAAAGAATAGCTCCACCAAATATATGAAGACCCGATTTAAATACTAATATTCTATCTAATTTACATAGGATGATATTAATTATGTTTCACCTATTACACCAGGTAAATATGCCACCTTTGAGATCAATATCTAGGAGCTCGACTGAACTAATAAAGCCAACCAGATCCTCCATGCTTCTAGTATCAACACAATTTCCTCTTTCTTTTTAGGGAAACATAGGCGAGTTGAAATCACCCACTAAAATCCAAGCTTCATTTATAAATATTTTTCTCATTTCTAAAAGCTCAAGCCAAAATGAACCCCTCTCAATGTTGGAATTGGGGGCGTAAATGTTGGACATAACCCATCATCAGCTAGTTGACTTACAAAAAAATAAAATATTAATGACACATCCAGAGAATGAAATAACATTACCATCGAATTTTTATTTATTCCAAAAACATAAAAGACCCCAGAAGAACCAAAATTCCAACTGCATTCCTTTCAACTTGGATTTCTGAATAAATATAATATCCAAGGACCTAATGATGCTAGGATGCACTTTTTAGAGGAACTATTAAGTCCTATAATATTCCATGAGCACATCTTCATTTATGGGGTTTGAAAGACATTTTTTTCATAGCCTCCCCATGTATAGGAGTCTTGTACCCATCCAATATCAATTGTCTATTGTTATCGTCACTTCTATTTTCCATATTTAGGCGAGCATGACCACCATTTGCAATATCATTCTCAAATTTTATTTTCCTGATAGTTTTAATTGATGGTTTTCCAGCCAATTTCTCCACCCAAAAGTTGATACGACTCATTTTGTGGCTTTTGGTATTAGGACCAGGAGAGCCTTTTTCTAGTATTGATTTTGAGGAGGCCATCAAGCTTTCCATCCCTTGATTTAGGAAGGTCAAATTTAGATTTGGAGAAACCAAAGGGCTATCCATTATTGGGGAAGCTATCTAAAAAATTCTTAATACCTCCACAAGTTGTTGTAGAACTAGTTCCTCCATAGACAAACTTTCAAAGTAATTTGTAAGGGGGAAAGCATCCCTTTTCTTAGGATAGCCCAATTCTAGAACCACCTCCTACTTTTTGAGAGGTTCATCCTTATATTCAATTAAGATATTTGAAGGCAAAATGTCCTTCTCATACACATCTCATTATCTTCTAACTGTGTTGTTATACCCCTTGGAGGGTAGCAATCTCTTTGCGTTTTGAAGCCATTAGAGATTTTATATGGGTCCATCTCTCCTTAGTCCTTGGATGAACCAAAGGCTTGGATTTCAAATGAAGGGGGCACAAATTTTTATGATGACTATCCTTCCCACAAGCTTGGCATACCAAAGGCTTGTTCTAGTACTCAATGGATTAGACCCATGTCCCTAGGTGGGTGATGAGTTTGACTGAACTCGACAATTTATTTTCAATGTCTATCATAATGCACATTCTAACATACTATATTTGGGACATGAGGTGGTGGTTCAATAAAAGGAGACAAAGTCCACAATGGTTTTAGCCATTTCATGAAAAACACTCTCTTGCCATAGATGAAGAGGAAATCGAACAACTTAACTCATAAAGTAACTAGGTTAATACTCTGCATCATCAGATTAAAATATGACCCCCATCTTCGAAGAAACAATCCCCATTTCCTAAAGAACCAAGGACCTCCTTCCAAAATTTTCTTTGAATCAGCTTCACAGTTAAGTCTAATGAGAAAAAAGTTCCTAGGGATGGTAACAATATCCAAATACCACAGTGGATACCATCTGGTCAAAAACCATCACTTTAGTGCATCAAAATTTGGCTTTCCCTCTTGAAACTTGCCCACCATATTCCACATCCCATTCATAAAAAAAATTATTGAATAAACAGTATGGGATGTGAATTTGATTCATATCAAGATTATCATCACATGGAACACACGCAACACCACATTTTGAACCAACCACCACCTTAGCAAAGGAGACAGGGATAGGATCCTTCCTAGAGATGACGTGGGCAGTAACACCATTCTTACCTAGATCCCACTTGAACATAAGACAATTTCCCTCCTATGTAAAATTTTGAGCCTCCTCAGCATTCTCGATAACCGACAATAATTCTAGAACCTTTGCTTTGCCCTCACCAGAGTACCACATCACTCAATTTTAATCATTTATTGCTTCAAATAAAGGGTATTAGATCCACCTCCTCTACAATGCTCATCCACCTTCTTTGCAATGCTCCTCTCCTCTTCAAAGATCCTCTGAAACCCTATTCTACCTCCTCTAAAACCCTAATCTATTTTCTCTAAAACCCTAATTCGAATTCTCTGCAACGCTCCTCTAAAACCCTCAACTACCTCACTCCTCCAATGCTCCTAAAAAAACTAAATATTAATAATACTATTAATCAAATTTATATTTTAAAAATATAATTTATTTTTATACAATTAAATATTTATAATATTATATCTATAAACATAAAAACACTAAATTGATGGACCATGTGGTGGTCAAATTTTTTTTCTATTTAAAAATCCTCTCTTTTTAATTTTTTCTCCCTATATTGATCAATCATTTATGTATCCATTCGTCTTACAAGGAAAATATGGTACACAATATTTTAATAAATTTAATAACAATAATAATTTAATTATGTATGTTTATATTATATTATTTTTAATTTTTAAATTAAATTAATATTTTCAAAATATATAATTTATGTTTTTAATTTATTAATTTTAAATTATTAATTTTTTTTTTTTTTGGTAAGTAGTGTTTGTATTTACAGCAGGTTTTAACAAGGATCCCAAAACCTGATTACATAAGCAATGGGCCTAGGGCATCAATCCCTTGAAACTGAACACCAAAACGCAAATCCCGCCCAGCGATGAATAGAAGCATGAAACAATCCCTCTCAGCGGGAAAAAAACAAATAAAAAAGAAAGTAATTTTGGAGATCCCACCCAGCGGGGAGTAGCCAAAAACCACCATCGAGAAGATCCCGCCCAGCAGGAAGCAAAGAAAAACCGTTACAATAAAATCCTGCCTCGCGGGAAGCAGTCAAAACCACCACAAACAGTCCCGCCTAGCGGGAAGAAACAGGGAAATCCCACCATCCGGGAACCCAGCAGAAAAGAAAGGATCCCGCCTTGCGGGAAAATCGACGGATTTGGCGGATCCCGCCCTGTGGAGAAACCAGCCGCCCACCGGGAAAACATTCCGTTCAGCGAGAGCCATCCTGTAGGAAGTCGAAAGCCAGCACAGAGAGGATCCAGCCCATAAGGAAGTGACCAAAGAGTTGTACCATAAGGAACCCGCCTCGGGAAAATAGAAGAGGATCCCAGCAGCAGGGACCAAGAATCCCGTCCAAGCACAGAGCCCGTCGAGGATTCACAAGAAAAAAGGGGAAGATGTCCAAACCCTAAACCGTCACCTCCACCGCACCAAGAAACGCAGGGGACCAGATCCACGTGAATAACCTACAAAAAACCCCAGGGGGAAGCCTGAGGGAAAAAGGGAAGGGATCCCCAACCAAACAGGGATCCCTGGGAAGCACCAGTCCAAAAAAACAACCAAGGAAACCCTAGCCGACTGGAGGGGCGCAAATAGTGGAGAAGGATCTCCCCCCAGGAGATCATCTGCAAACAACCACTCCTCGGGAAGGATGACCTGGGTTGAGCCAGGGACTGGGCAGGAACCAGGAGCCATGGGAGGGGGAGCAGGGGAGGGACCAGAGCCCTCCCCTCTCTACTTTCTTCCCCGATTGCTCAACCCTTAAATTATTAATTTTAATTTAAATAATTTAATAATATTTATTTTTAATCTAATTTTAATTTTCTATCTTACGAAGAAAATGTTCTAGACTTTCATTGTCTTGCATTTGTATTGTTTATAATTGTGATTGTAAATTATGAATGGTTGCTTGATTTTTACCTTCAAAAATAGGGCATAAGATATCCCATGCCTCTTTCAATGTATTTACTTCACTAATATGAGAATGTATTTAATTAGTTATTCTTAATAAAATAAATAAGTATGCCTTGTGATATTTTCCATCAAAGTCTTTTTGTGTGGCTAGTTCTATAGGATGAAGGATGTGTTTCATCTCCTAATACTATATCCCAAATTCTTTCAACAAGGATAGTTCTCATTTTATTTTTCAATGGGATAAAGTTTGGGCCTCTTAACTATTGTGACTCAGAGATAAATAATTTTGGAGTAGTCGTTGTAAATATTTTCTTATAACTCCCTATAAATGTTTAAATGTAAAATCTTTAAATGTAAATAATGTAAATGTTTCCTTATGACTCCACTTTAAATGCAAAATTTATTTAGAAGCTTAACTATAGAAAATACTTTCAATATAAAAATATTATTCTATAGTTTAAGTCATTCCACAAACAAGCATTTTATTTGTTTTATCTCTTTTAATTTTAAAATTTTAAGAAATTTGAACCTAGGAATCTCCTAAGCTTCTTTGGATGCAAATAAACTTCTAACTACATACAGGCACTTCTTTGGACGTACTTAGGTATTGCAAATATATGCACACTCTAACTACACATAAACACTTTGAAACAACATTTAATTCCTACTTATATAGATGCTTCACAGGCTCTCTAAGTACACATAAATTCTTGAAAATAATATTTACTTATTTCTTATATAGGTGCTTCTCATTCCTTCTTAGGACTTTGTATTCTACACATGATATATTCACTTGAATATTGCACATGATCTTGTATAAAATATCACACATTCTATGATTTACTCATTTCATGTTTGGTACACAGATTCAAGTGAATTGTATGTTCTTTGTAATATTGTATTTAATATTTACTTTAACTATTTCCAGGCACATGCCTTCATGAATGGATTTTCCCATATAATATTCTAGCTATCCATGAAATTGTCAAATGGTCCATATGGGTGTTCCAATAAATTATCAAATAGTTTGTATTTATCTTTGGGCACTCTAAGAAATTATCAAATGGCCTATATAGGCACTCCAAGAAATTATTAAATGGCCTATATTTATCTTTGGGTGCTCAAGAAATATATCAAAATATTATTCTTGCTTTCTTAATAGTCAATCAACACAATTTTAATTAAAAAATGTCCCAAATATTATTACACTTATTTACTACTATGCATATGTTGCACTTTTAATCAAATCTATTTTTTTATCTTTGGGAGTCTCTATATGTATTCATCAGTGTGTCTTTTTTTTGGAACTTCTTTCATATTCCAAGAGTGCACATCACTAGCATATTAATCTCTTCTTGAAAAATGGAATGGATGTGTTTGTAGATCCTTTCCAACTAAATACCTTATTCAAAATTCTAAATCCACCATGGATTAATGCTACCTCTCAAACTCCATATTTGCTAATGGTTCAGGAATTTCCAAATGGTATTTTATGATACCACATTTTAGAAATAAAGTCTATTATAAAATGCTTTATTCATATTACATTGATCACAATCCATTTGCAAGTACATATAATCATTCTTACATGATGATCCCATAGGAAAATAATCCCGTGGAATTAGTTAAAGTAATGGGATAACATGAAATTCTAATTAGGCACCTGGGGTGCAGTGCAATGGTTTGGGCTTTGGCTCTTCTTTGGGAGGTCTAAGGTTCAATTTGTGGCATGGGTGAGTGTGTGAAGGGGTGGGTGTGTGATGGATTTGTGTTAAATTACCTATTTATAAGTATAGCTCACCCTGTACGTCGGTCATAGAGATTTCTCACAATAACCAACCAAAAAAAAACATGAAATTCTAATTAGAAAACCTCTCAATATTTAATGTAATATAGTATGGATGAGAATATACAATAATGGTTTTTTTTAGGAAACAATAGTCCAATAGTTTACTCAATTCGACCATGGAAAAATGCAAATAGCATAAGGGACAACAAAGTGCAATACATAAGTTCAAATTTAGATGCAGTTGAAGATGAAAAGGAATACAAGGAGGGAATTTTAAATCAAAGGAATCAAAATATATTAAGGTTAATCTAAGTAAATCATATTCACTTTACTCAAGTAATACAAAATCCTCTCCTTGCCATAAAAATTAAATCATTAGAGATTATATTCTTTGCACTAGGGTTTCAATAACAAAATATAAATTATACAAGAATGGATGATATGCATGGAAAATTAGGGTTTATAGGGGAACATAAGAAAGTAATTAATATAGAGGATCATTCTTGACACTTATATTTTTAGCTTTTTAGGGTAACACCCATAGAGTCTAAACCAACATGAGAAAAATAATTCCTATGGATGATTATCCTTGTGTTTTAGGATTTTTAGGGTAAGATATAGAAGAAAGTGTTTGTGGTATTATTTGTTGCATTTTTGGTAAGTTAATTTATATTATATTATATCAGGAAATATAAAGGCACCCAAATATATTTTACATCAACAGGGAACAATAGATATTAGCCTAAGCCCAAGAGGAAGTATACAAAACCCTCAAAAAATAAGGTAAATATTCACCTATTACATCGGCAAAAAATACTATAGCAAATACAAATAAAAGGATCCATCCTTAAAGACTACAAGATGAAATCCGAACACAAGAAAAACAAATAAGCCATTTGGGCACAACCCAAAATAAATATTAGGAACATCCAAGCAACAATATACTAATAATGACTACAAATGGCCTCCTTCTATCTGTCCACATTTTTACGAAGCTTTTGGATTCTTCTCAACTCCTCCCAAAGTCTAAGAATTCTAGGAAGAAGCAAGTAATTTTCTAAATTGCTTTCGATGCAACAAATTTTTCCCACCCTATCACCTTCAGTGATGGTTCCAATACTTCTATATTTTTCAAAAATGATGCTTCCTAGCATTATCATATTTCTTATCTCGGTCTTGGAGAAAATCTTATCAATATTCAAATAAACATCTCTAAAAATATTTTGGTGTCAATGATCTTTCCACATGTGGTAGGGATCACTCGAATTGGAAAGAGTGAGATATCCATTTGTGTTGTTGATGTCACCACTAAATCTGCAAAAAGCATCCTTTTATTTGTTCCCAAAATTTCTATTTGAGATATTAGTAGGCTTTGGGAATGAACTATTACTATTGGCTGTTGAAAAATCACAAATTGTTTGGAAAAATGGATAAATCATGTGGAAATGGACATAGATACCAGACATGCTAGGGGTTATATGACAGGACACCCACCTATTATGAAAATAATTTAGATTAAGATTCATGAGATGAATGGGTTCTAAAAAAGTCTAGATGATCATTAGACAACCATCCAACTAATAGTTTCATAAAGAGGAGTCATTAATTTATGGAATTTGTTATTAAAAAATATAGGCCATAAAACCAAGACCTTAAAGATATTTTAAAATTTGGTGCCTATTTCCTACTAGAACATTTTAAAACTCCAAAAATATTACATATAATGAGGAAACTTATAAAAATATGGTAACCCAACCAATCATTGTCAAAATTTTCAATAGTGGCTAAAGCATGTACCTCCTGTGGTAGTGTGTTTTTCCAAGTCAGTAAATCTAGACCATCAACCCCAATGTTTGCTAGTTTATCTGCTACCTTAGTTGATTCTCGAAAAGCATGTTGGAAAATAACTTCCTGCTGGTGAGTAGAAATTTTCATGGCCTCTTCAATGCAGCTTCTAACTTTCCAAGATGGTCTTTTAGATATTTTCATGTAATTAATAATATTGAGGGAATCCCCTTCAATGATGATTCAGCCTGGGATATGTTTGATTAATGCAAGACCTCTCCATAATTCCTTTGCTTCATCCATATTATTGGATTGTTCACCAAGGTATTCAACAAAATCTAAAATTGAGTTTGCTTTATGATCTCTAATTATGACTCCTACTCCTGCTTTACCTGGATTTTCTTTTGCTACTCCATAAAAATACAATTTAACTCATCCCTAGGTGGGGGTCACCATTTAATCATACTTATGGGATTGGGTTGAGATATAATCATATCCTGGGAAATGTTCAAATTAATGAAGAATGACAATTTTAAACCTGTAACAAGGCCTTGGATCATATAGAATAATGGAAGCATTATCTTTGGAAAAGGAAATAATTTTACTAGTTAGATATGAAATATCCTTCGAAAAAATAGAGAACACTCTCCAGATCCTTTCTAACCATATTTTCTAAAGAAAATGATATAGATAGAACCTCAAAATTGTGCTCATCTTGGGATGGTGGAAAGTTTGAGGCCAATGAATGAATAGCTCCACAATAGGAGGTTTTACCCAAATGGTCTAAACTCAACTACAAGAGACCAACAAAATGGACTCCAATCACATAACACAAATGCAATAATGGAAGAAAATTACAAATTGATATTTTTCTCATCCCTAAATTCACACCCCTTCTACAAAATATTACAATCCATCATATAGCAACCAAAAACCAAATAAACCCTAAAGAAAACCTAAAAATATCTTTTTCCAAAACTCCTAAAAATAGATCTTCTTTCTAAAAACTTCTAAAAATAGAAATGACTCAGATTGTGCCCAAATTCGGTGTACACATACCTCTTACAATAAAAAACCTTACTTTAAAATATTAGGTCTCAAATTAAGGATAACAAAAGATAATAAACTTCTAACAGCCAAAAAAACCCAAAAAACCTGGGAACCTATTCTAAAAGCTAATTTTGGGACACTAGATGGAGGAGTTAGGTCCCGAAAACACCTTTTTTTAGAGTCAGGCCAATAAGATATTCTCCTGATGCAGAACACACACAAAACCACCTATTAAATTTCAAGTCCAACAGGCATACATTTCACAAGTTATGGCTCCGACAAGGTGCATCATTCTCCTCTGGTGAAAAAGAACTCAGCGCCTACGAGTTCAGCTGAATTGAAATCCTGTAGCTTTTGGTTATCAATTTTCTTTAGCTTTGACTCTAAAACACAAGTGTTATTTGACTATGGTAATCCTTCCCACTAAACTAGGAATTTGTTGTAGCTCCCATGTCTGGTGGTGATCACCTTATTATCGAGAACCTATGCAACTTTGTATTTTTTCTTCTTAGGCATCTATCATGCCCAATTTACTATCTCCTGTAATTCACCATCATTGGTAGTACCAAGATATTAAAATAAATTAAAAACATTAAAAATGAGTTAAATATCAAATTCATGAGGCAACTCCAATTTATAGGCATTATCATTGATTTTCTTCAAAATCCTACATGGCCCAATTTTCTTAAGTTTTAGTTTGTTATACATCCCCTTTGGAAAAATTTCTTTCCTAAGATGAACTATGACCATATCACCCTCTTAAAACACTTTCACCCTTCTGTGTGCATTAGCAGCCTCTTTGTAGTGAGCATTACTACTCTGCAATTTTCCCTCACTAACTCTTGCACTTTCTGGATATGCTCAGCAAATGCTTCTGCATCATCACTAACTTGTTCCCTAATTGGTAACTCAACCAAATCTAATACACCTCTAGGATTTTTACCATTAATAATTTGAAAAGGATATTTACCTGTAGACTTGTTCACTAAACTATTGTATGTAAATTCAACTTGTGACAAGGCTAAATCCCATTGTTTTGGTTTTTCTCCAACTATACATCATAAGGGGTTTCCAAAGCTTCTCTTCACTACCTCTATTTTTCCATCAGTCTATGGGTGGTAAGCACTACTTAACTGCATCTTGTGTTCAAATTTTTCCACAACATCTGCCAAAAGTGACTCAATAACTTAGTATCCCGATCAGAAGTAATAGTCTTTGGAACATCATGCAACCACACAATTTCATCGAAGAATAAGACTGCAGTCCTAGTTGCATCATTAGTTTTCTGGAAAGCAATGAAATGCACCATTTTTTAAAATATGTCTACCACAACAAAAACTAAATCCTTACCCTATTGTGTCTTGGGCAACCCCAACACAAAATTCATACTCATATCAGTCCATGGTCCTGTAGGAACTAGCAGTGGCATATACAACCTTGTATTTTGTGCATGGCCCTTAGCCATTTGACATACTCTACATCTAGAGACAAACTTGATTATGTCTCTCTTCATTTTTGGCCAATAGTACTTCTCCTCTACAAGAGTGGTAGTTTTGGCTACTCCAAAATGACCAACCAAACCCCCACTATGTAATTCCCTCAATATTTTCTATCTCATAGAGCCATTGGGAATGCATAATCTATTACCATTAAACAAGTAACCATTCTGAAAAAAATACTCTTCAAAAATAATACGGGACTCACCCCCTACCGTGCTTTTGCACTGTTGCACAATATTCCCAAAATCCGCATCAGATTCATACAGATATTTAATCCCCTCAAATATTACCACTTCATTCTCCATAGTGGTCAACAACAAGACTCATACTCAATGCATCAACAACCATATTCTATTTTTTTGAATTGTGTTTCAGGACAAATGTATACTATTGCAAAAATGAAAGCCATTTGACATGCCTTCTTTTTAACTTTTTTTGAGAATTTACATACCTCAATGCTTCATGAACGGTAAACAACACAAACTCCTTTGAGATTAATTAGTGCCTCCAATGTTGCAATGCTTGCACAATTGCATAAAATTATACATCATATGTAGAATAATTCTTCCTTGCATCATTCAACTTCTCACTAAAAAATGCTACAGGTCAGCCCTCTTGACTTAAGACACCACAAATCCCAACAAATAAGGCATCACAATGAACCTCAAACACCTTACTAAAATCCTGTAACACTAGAATAGGGGCTTCTTACACTTTCTTCTTCAAGAGTTCAAAACTCTCTGTTGTTGTCGTAGTCCATACAAACTCTTTCCCCTTTGTGCACTCAGTTATAGGGGTAGCTATACTACTGAAGTTCCTGATAAACTTCTTGTAAATGTATCTAGTCCATGAAATCTCCTTACTTATGTTATAGATCGTGGAAGAGGCCATTCCAGAATCGCCTTCACTTTCTCATAATCCATCCTCATGCCATCTCTAGATATTAAAAATCCCAAAAACACTAAACTATCTTGAAGAAATCTACATTTCTTCAGGTTGACATATAATTTCTCCTTCCTGAACACTTCTAATACTAATTTCAAGTGTAACAAATGCTCTTCTTCACTTTTACTATAAATCAAAATATCATAAAAATACACAACCATAAACTTACCATTATATTCCTGCAGTACTTTGTTCATCAACCGCATAAATATATTGGGTGCATTAGACAACCCAAATGGCATCACCATCCACTCGTACAATCCATATTTTGTATTAAAAATTATCTTTCATTCATCCCCTTATCGAACTCTAATCTGGTAGTAGCCACTCTGCAGATCAATTTCACTAAAGTATTTAACTTCAGCCAATCCATCCATCATATCATCCACTCTCGACATAGAATACCGATACATTATTATGATCTTGATTATGGCCCTACTATCCACACACATTCGCCAGTCACCATATTTATTTGGGGTCAGTAATGCTGAAGTTGCACATGGATTCATCCTCTCCCTAACTAATCCCTTTTTTATCAACTTTGTCACTTGTCTACTCAACTCTGCATTCTTTGTTGGGTTCAACCGGTAAGCTACCTGATTTGGGAGCACTGATCCTAGAATCAAATCCATGTGATGTTGTATATCCCTTTTTTGTGGTAGCCCATCTGGTAACTCCTCTAGTGTGACATATTTATATTCACTTAGAAAATTAGCTACTACTCTAGGCATAACCACTTCCTCTATTTCTAGCTTCCTAGTTGTTAAGGCATAACAGAAGCTAGAATCTCTGATCTCTGCAAGAAACTCCTTCATCATCAACAAGCTCTCACTTGGCCCATCCTCCTTCAGAGGCACAAGAACTACCTTTACACCATCCTTCAAAAAATTGTAAGTATTCTTTCTCCCATTATGGTTAGTATCCCTGTTGTACTGCCAAGGTCTTCCCAATAAAAAGTGACATGCATCCATCAAGATCACATCACACTACACTTCATCCTTGTAAGTGCTCCCAATTGAAAATTTAATTAAGCACTTTTTATCTACTGTTACCTCATTCCCCTTATTAACCCATGAGATGTGATATGGATAAGGATGTTTTTCACATTTCAGGTGCATTTTTTCAACCATGACATTTGACACCATATTCTCATAGCTACCACCATCAATGACAATGTTACATACCTTCCCTCTTGATGTACACCTTGTTCAAAATATGTTCGTTCGTAGCCAAGAATCTTCACCATCTATGGTATGCCCCTTTTATTTGCTCTACACCATCTCTTTCTTAGGATAAATCAACATCGTCCTTATCATAAGGGCTTCCCCCATGTCAGCAACAACTTCATTTTCATCCTGCTCTTCCATCTCAACCAGATTGACACTTCCTTGTCCTCCTTGACCCATTTCTTGGACATCACATTTGGGACACTCAAATGCTCTATGCCCCTCCTCACCACATCCATAACAAGTATACGACCTCCTCGGATCATTCCCATTTCATCCATCATCGTAACCTCTACCTCGTTGGTATCCTCTTCCTCTGAAATTCTACCCATATTCTTCTTATTTAGTAGGTATTGAGGATTCTCCCTTGATAAAATTAGATTAACTTCAACCCCAAATTGAAGAGGGCGTGAATCCCTTCTTATCTCTTATTTTAATCCTTTTCAATTTCTCCTACGCCTTGAGGGCTATTTGATATGCATCCTCCACTGAAAGAGTGTGATGCATGCTCATCTCATCTTGAACAACAAAACTTAAGCCATTTACATACCTGGCAGCCTTTTGGTCCTCCATATCATTGTCCTCCACTCGAATGGATAACTTATAGAATTCATTAGTATAGTCTTCAATGCTTTGATCCTTCTATCGGAGATTCTAAAATCTACGAAATAGGGTTTGGGAGTAGTCTACAAGTATTAAATTTTTTTGTAACTTCTTCATATTTGTCCAATCCCTGATCTTTTACTTTTCATTCCTCTGTCATGTAGTCTATAAATTATCCCACCAAATCAATACATGTCCCTTTAGATTTGTGCATGTGATTTTATCCTTCTTCTCTTCAGCAAGGTTACTCCATTCAAAATATTTTTCTAGGCTATTAATCTAATTGATCAACTCCTATGGATTCAACCCACCAGCATACTCGAAAACCTTGATATTGACCCTATATCGATTCCCCTTAAGCCCCTCTAGATCTCATAGCAGTTGATTTTCAAAAATGTGCCCTTCTTCCTCTAGGCCCTCTGGTTTTGCTTCTACATGGACCTCAGATCCACGTTCCTCAGGTATGTTTTCATCATCATATGCTTGATCTACACGTACCCTGAGACGTCTCTCTCCCATGCAATCAATCACACTAGTCAACCATGCTATTTCTACATTCAGATCCTCGATCTACCTATTCATCTAGGCATATATTCTAGGTGGCATCTTCCCTTCACTAGCGATATCACACCCGCTCTAATACCAAATGGTGTAAACTTAGCTACAAGAGACTAACAAAATGGACTCCAATCATATAACACAAATGCAATAATGGAATACAACTAAAAATTGATATTATTCTCATCTCTGAATTCACACCCCTTATAAAAAATATTACAATCCATCATATAGTAACCGAAAAACAAAGAAACCCTAAAAACGTCTTTTTTCTAAAACTGTTAAAAATAGATCTTTCTAAAAACTTCTAAAAATATAAATGAGTCGGATTGCACCCAAATTCGATGCGCACATCCCTATTAAAATAAAAAACCTTACTTTAAAATATTATGTCTCAAATTAAGGTATAACAAAATATAATAAACTTCTAACAGCCAAAAAAACCCAAAAAACCCAAGAACCTATTCTAAAAGCTAATTTTGGGACACTAGATGGAGGAGTTAGGTCCCAAAAACACTTTTTTTGGAGATTCAGGCCAATCGAATATTCACCTGATGCAGAACACACACACAAAACCACCTGTTAAATTTCAAGGCCAATGAGCGTACGGTTCATAAGTTATGGCTCCAACAAGGTGCATCATCAAATTATTTGGAAGAGGTCATCAAGAATGGAAATAGAATAGGGACAATTGAGAAAGATGTGGTGGGAGGATTCCCAGTTAGATAAGAATAAAAACCATCTATTTTGGATAATGATCCCTCTTATAATGAGGTTATTAATTGTCAAACTTTTATTTTGAATGGCAAGCCAAGCAAAGAAAGCAACTTTGGGGGTAAGGTGTTTGATCCATACCTTGAATTTTAAAACCTCTAGGAAAATAAAATATTTAGAATTTAAGTCTCATTATTTATTTATTTTTTTTTTTTTTTAATTTACATGGTGGAATCGATAGCCACCATGAATTCGGGTAGGCTTTCCAGCTTTTTATGGCTGCCATAGTATTCTGCGTTGTCCGCCCTAGAAGTCGCCACATAGATCTTCATGCAGTTTGCCCCTATAACCACAATGCCACAATCATTTTAAACATTTTACGTCGCTAAAAACACCAGGAAAGGGACAAGCATTCAGTCCGGTGAGGCTCGAGATTTGAACCTTGGACCTACGCCTCCCTTATGGGGTTTGGATGAATCAATTGGTCTACACCTCGGACCTATTTAAGTCTCATTATGAATTTTATGAAAAATTAAAGATATTGATGAAGACAAAAGTGTTTGTGGGAATGTATAAGGGAGAGGAAGACCCTCAAAGGAATAACAAAGATAAAATACATATAACAGGAAAATTGTGCAACTCCAACAATAAAAATAAATGAAAAATAATAGTAATGTAAAAACAATGATAAAAACAACATATATGAAACTAGTGACCTTTTATTAATAATATATGTTCTTTCCAAAGTGGTTACAATGAGATCACCTCTGAGGGTATTACCCATTCGATACAATAAATTACAACATAGAAATCTAAATGCACTTTGCAAGATCTTCCTTGCTAACACATAAAGACAGGTTTTTCGTGACCATTGCTTTCAGCTCCATGCTTGTGTCTTGCATTCCTTGATCCTCGAGGAAACCTGTAATTAAATATTTTAAAAACCTAATTTTTTTTTTTATAATTAAATATTGATAAGATTATATCTATAAACATAAAAATACTAAATTGATGGACCATGTGGAGGTTGAGTTTTGTTTTTTTGTTCAAAAATCCACTCTTTTTAATTTTTTTTCCTATATTGATCAATCATTTATGTATCCATTCGTCTTACAAGGAAAATATGGTACACAATATTTTAATAAATTTAATAATGATAGTGACTTAAATGTGTATGTTTATATTATATTATTTTCAATTTTTAAATTAAATTAATATTTTCAAAATATATAATTTATGTTTTTAATTTATTAATTTTAATTTAAATAATTTAATAATATTTATTTTTAATATAATTTTAATTTTCTATCTTATGAAGAAAATGTTCTAAACTTTCATTGTCTTGCATTTGTATTGTGTATAATTGTGATTGTAAATGATGAATAATTGCTTGATTTTTACCTTCAAACATATGGCATAAGATATCCCATGCCTCTTTCAATGTATTTACTTCACTAATATGAGAATGTATTTCATTAGTTATTCTTAATAAAATAATTAATTATGCCTTCTGCTCTTTTCTATCAAAGTCCTTTTGTGTGGCTAGTTCTATAGGATGAAATTTGTGTTTCATCTCCTAATACTATATCCCAAAGTCTTTCAACAAGGATAGTTCTCATTATATTTTTCCATGGGATTAAGTTTGGGCCTCCTAACTATTGTGACTCAGAAATAAATAATTTCAGAGTATTCATTATAAATGTTTTCTTATAACTCCCTATCAATATTTAAATCTAAATAATGTAAATGTTTCCTTATGATTCCACTTTAAATGCAAAATTGACTTAGAAGCTTAACTATAGAAAATCCTTTCAATATAAAAATATTATTCTATAGCTTAAGTTATTCCACAAATAAGCATTATATTTTTTATACAAGAGCATCCAGGGGTAGCAGAGCAATCTTGCATCAACAAAAGAAATTTTCCAAGTGTTAGCTTTGATGTCACGATATTGCGACATGTCGTGATATCGCGACATATCACGACATGTAGCGTTTTCGCGATTTCGGAATGAGAGAGAAGGAATTCAAAGAAAAATATTATGAAATCATGACGTGTCGTGAATTCACAACCGAAAGGGAACAGGAAGGGTGAGAGAAGAAAATGTCACGATTTCGCGACCGAAAGAGCAGAAAAGGAAGCAAGGAAGAAAACTGTCGTGATTTCGTGAGCCGAAGCAGAGAGCGAGAGCAAAATGCAAAACTATCACGATATTGCAACATGTCGCGATTTTGTGACCCAAGAAGCAAAGAGAGAGCTGAGGGTAAAGGTGTCATGATATTTTGACATGTCATGATTTCCTGACCTGAAAATGCGAGAAGGAAGCAGAAGGCAGATGTCATGATATCGCGACATGTCACAATTTCGTGACCAAAAGAAAGAAAGAAAATTCAGAAAGGAAACTGTCATGATATCGTGACATGTCGCGTAATCACGACCCATAGAAGAGGAAGACAGCGAGAAAGAAAAATGTTGTGATATCACGACATGTCGTGACATCATGACCGAAATGAGGGGAAGGCCGAGAGAAAGAAAAATGTAGTGATATCACGACATGTCGTGATATCGTGACCCGAAGGAAAGAAATGCTACAGAGAAAGAAAAATGTCACGATATCGCGACCTGAAGGAAAGAAATGCTGCAAGGAAATAAAAATGTCGCGGGCGACCCGAAGGAAAGAAATGCTGCAAGGAAGGAAAATGTCATGATATCGCGACATGTCACGATATCGTGACCCGAAGGAGATAAGGGAAGCAATGAAGAAAAATGTCATGATATCGCGACATGTCGCTATATTGCGACATACTACTGGTTCACCATTTGAAAAATCTTACATTCCCAGATGATGTTTTTCGATGTGGTCAAGGCCTCATTAATGCATGATTTCTTTCCCGATAAGCTTGCTGAGCATGGCAGCCATTCGAAGACTATGCCCAGAAGGCTGATGGCTCATCAATACATGTATTCACGGTCAACCTGATGGCAGTTTCCAGTTAGGGAAAGATGTAAAGGTTCAGTCAGGCAATATGTATTCTGATAGATGGGTCATTAATGGCCTAGAGGGTTGGACCTGGAAAGAGATGGAGATATGGTTATAGAAGTAGGAGGTGCATGAAGAAATGAAGGGGGGACTCAAAAGAAGAAAGGATGCCTGTTGGCTAGTATTGTAAATTTTCTTTTGAAAGTTTAATGAAGGAAAAGCTTGAGTGATTCACTGTGATTTTGTGTCCCCATCAAATACACTCGAACGCTCGATGTCCTTCTTTGCCACAGTGGAAATAGGTTCCACAAAATCCTCCTCTTCCAAATCCACATCCAAATTTTCCTCTCCCTCTTAGGTAACCATTGTTCTGATTACGGGGTTGGTAGGTGTTCTCCTATTTTGGATCTTGGGCATTACTAGGCTCACCAACCTTCTTTTGGTCCTTATATTTCTCTCCACTGGTCCTCCCACCAGTCCTTCCACCATGACCCCTTCCTCTTTGCTTGTTCTCAAACCTTCTATTCAGCATCTCTTCAACCCTCAGGGCAAACTGGTAATCATTCTCTATGGTGGTCATCCTGACCAGGCTTAACTCTTCTTGAATACTTGCTTGTAACCCATTAATATAATGGGCTACCTTATCCTTGTTGGCCTCTGAATGGCCTATTCTGATTACAATCTTATAAAACTCCTTTGTTTGTTCTTTAATAGACTTGTTGGGTTGCTTCAAACCTTACATTTTCTTTAGCAGATCCATCTCATAGTCAACTGGGATGAACTACCTCTTCAACTTCTCTAGCATTCTATCCCACCTGGTTATTCTCTCATTTCCTCTTCTATTTCTTTCCAGCTGTACTGCCTTCCACCATATGCTAGCATGACACTTCAGCTTGGTCTTGGAAAACCTAACCCTATCAAGATATTCAACCTCTTCATACTCAAAGTATTCTTCCAAATCATTGATCTAGTCAATCAACTCCTCTGGATCAAGATTTCCAAAATATGTAGAAACCTTCATCTTCAGTTTCTTTCCAATCTGATAGATGGATCTGTATAACCTAGCTTGTGTAGGATCTATAGCCTCTTATTCTTCCTCAAAATGGTCCTCTTCCTCATCAAATTCATCTTCACTTCCTTCTTCTCCTCTGGGTTCAAGCCCTTTGCGCAGCTCCTCTTGCAAGGCTTGAAATTTGCCTCTACAAAGCTTTGAAATCTTTCGTTGGCACCATGTTTCTTCCACCACCATGGTTTCTTCATGGAGGCATTTTGCTTCACTCTCTTCTCACAACCTTTCCATAGATCCTGGTGCAAGCTACTTCACTTTCGGTGAACTACTCACACACTCAAGAAAACCTAGGACCTGTGGGTCCTGCTAGAGCTGCTGTAGCAGATGAAGGTGCTGAATCAGAACATTATGAGGAGGCAAAAAGAGAAGTTATGGTCACTATGAGGACCCTATTTAATGAGGAGAAAGGATCAAACCAGAGGAGGAGCCTGTTTCGTACAAGGTGCAGAAGTTCGGGTAAGGTCTGCAATATTATCATAGATAATGGTAGTACTGATAACTTGGTTTTAGAAGAAATGGTTGCCAAGTTATAGTTAAAAATGAGAAGACACCCGCACCCATATCAGATTATGTGGTTACAGAAGGACCATAGAGTATTGGTCAGTGAGCAATGTTCAGTGAAGTTCAATATTGGGAATTACTGTGATGAGGTCCTGTGTGACATCCTGCCCATGGATGCTTGCCATTTATTGTTGGGAAGGCCATGGCAGTTTGATCAATGTGTAGTGCATTATGGTTGTGTAAAAACCTACTCAGTAATGAAGAATGGAGTGCACCATAAGCTGAAGCCCTTGAAGGAGGCAAAAGAAAAGGTATGTAGCAACACTAAAATCTGTTTAGTTGAAGGAGGAAAATTTATCAATATTTTAAAGCATGAGCATATGTGCTATGCATTAGTTCCTAGAGTTAGGACGGAAGAATGCAAGGATACCCCTGTAGAAGTCTTAGGACTGTTAGAAGAATTTCCAGACATTATATCTGATAATGTGCCTGAGGGTTTACCATCAGTGAGGAAGATCAGTCACCATATAGATTTGGTACCAGGATCTAGCTTACCCAATAAGGCAGCACATAGAATGACCCCTACAGAAATTGAAGAGTTGAACAGGCAAGTCCAAGAGTTGCTAGAGAAGGGACTGATTCAGGAGAGTTTGAGTCCATGTGCAGTACCTACAGTACTAGCACCAAAGAAATATGGAGAGTGGAGAATGTGTACAGACTCTCGAGCCATTAACAAGATCACCATAAAGTACAAATTTCCATTGCCAAGGATGGACGACATTATGGACTGTTTGAGTGGAGCCAAGTACTTCACCAAGATTGACCTGAAGAGTGGGTATCATCAGATTCATGTCAAAGGAGATGAGTGGAAGACAACCTTTAATACCAGAGAAGGCTTGTATGAATGGTTGGTCATGCCATTTGGGCTGACCAATGCACCAAGCACATTCATGCAGTTGATGAATGAGGTATTGAAATACTTCTTAGGAAAATTTGTTATTGTCTATTTGGATGATATTCTAGTATTTAGCAGAATCCTGGAAGATAATTTGATGCATATCAGGAGGGTTTTTGAGAAGCTACGGGAGGAGCAGTTGTTGATTAATCTGAAGAAATGTAATTTCGTGAAGGAGTTAGTGTACCTGGGATTTGTCACCTCATCAGGAGGTCTAAAAATGGACCCAAAAAAAGTAAGAGCTATCATTGAATGGCCTAATTTGAGAAGCACGACTGAGGTAAGATCATTTCATGGTCTAGCAAGTTTTTACAGGAAATTCATTAGGAATTTCAATAGTATTTGTGCACCCCTTACAGAAACAATGAGAGGGAATAAGAAATAATTTAAGTGGAAATTAGGAGTAGATAAGAGCTTTGATATGTTGAAAAGGAAGGTTAAAAAACAACCTATTTTGGCACTTCCAGATTTTAATAAGGTATTTCAGGTAGATTGTGATGCTAGTGGTAGTGCCATAGGAGCTGTTTTGAGTCAAGAGGGTAAACATGTTGCTTACTTTAGTGAGAAACTCAATGATGCCAGAAAGAAGTATTCAGTTTATGATCAAGATTTTTATTCTATAGTTCAAACTCTAAAGAAGTGGTGACATTACTTGTTGTCAAAAGAGTTTGTTCTATTTACTGATCATCAGGCCTTACAATATATTAATAGCCAAGGGAAGCTAAATCAGAGGCACCTGAAGTGGGTTGAGTTTCTATAGAGTTATACCTTTGTGTTGAAGCACATGAGCAGAAGGTCCAATAGGGTTGCAAATGCCTTAAGCATAAGGCAGTGTTTGTTGACAAAAATAAAGGTGGAAGTGGTAGGATTTGATGAACTGAAGGGTTTGTACCCTAAAGATCTTGATTTTGCAAAATCTTGGAAGGCTTGCTTGGCACCTGTTACTTTGGACAGGACCAAGTGGTTGGATTTTTTGATCCAAGATGGGATGTTGTTCAAGCAATTTCAATTATGCATTCCATGAAGTTCAATGAGGGAAAATCTGATAAAGGAGAAGCATAGTGGGGGACTAGCTGGACATTTTGGTCGAGATAAGACCACTGACCTTGTTAGTGAAAACTACCATTGGACATAGTTGCAGCAAGATGTGACTAAATTTATGTAGGGTTGTAGAGTCTTTCAGATGGCCAAGGGAGTGAGACAGAATACAGGATTGTATTAGCCATTACCTATGCTAGAGAGACCATGGGAGGACATTAGTATGGATTTCATTCTTGGCTTACCAAGGACACAACGAGGGAGTGACTCCATTTTTATTGTGGTGGATAGGTTTTCGAAGATGGCTCATTTTATTCTATGTCAAAAAATGAGTGATGCAATTCATATTGTAGGCTTGTTTTTCAAGGAGGTGGTACGCCTTCATGGTCTACCCAAGAGTATAGTATCTGACAGAGATACCAAATTTGTGGGTTATTTCTGGAGAAATTTGTGGAAGTAGCTAAAAATAGATTTGAAGTTCAATTCTGCATACCACCCGTAGACTAATAGAAAAACGAAGGTGGTGAATAGAAGTTTGGGTAATATTCTAAGATGCCTGGTAGGAGACAGGCCCAAGCGATGGGACTTGATCTTACCATAGGAAGAATTTGCTTACAATAATTCCATCAACAGAAGTACTGGTAGAACCCCATTCCAGATTGTGTATGGGAACAACCCAATAAATGTTTCTGAATTGAGAACGATGGGTAAGGGAGAAAATAGTAGTGCTGAGGTTGGATATTTTGCACAACAAATAAAGAGTTTGCATGAAGAGGTAAAATAGCATATCAGTAAGATGAATACTCAGTACAAATCCAAAGTCGATCAAAAGCAATATTTCAAGGAATTCCAAGTGGGAGATGAGGTCATGGTCCACTTGAGAAAGGAAAGGTTTCCTAGAAAAACCTACAACAAGCTGAATATGAAGAGGTTTGGACCATGCAGGATCATAGGTAAAAGAGATTCGAGAAATGTCTATGAAGTGGAACTGCCAAGCGAGCTGAATATATCACCTATTTTTAACATTGTAGATTTGGTAGAATATCATGAAAGAGGCAGTAATGAGACACCAAGTACAGAATTGTGGAGTATTCCAACATCTACCCCAACAATAGACGAGATCGAGGAAATACTAGACACCCGAGTAAGCAGAAGTACCAAGAACAAGCAGTATTCTGAATATTTGGTCAAATGAAAGGGCAAGCCTATCGAAGATGCAACTTGGTTGTCAAAAGTAGAGGTTGACCGCTTGGGTCTTCCTCCAATGGTACATAAGTGAAGGACACTTCTCAATCCACCCCGGGTGTTTGATGCATGAGCATCCAGGGGCAGCAGAGCAATCTTGCATCAACAAAAGAAATTTTCCAAGTGTTAGCTTTGATGTCGCGATATCGTGACATGTCGTATTTTCACAACTCTGGAAGGAGAGAGAAGGCATCCGAAGAAAAATATCACAAAATCATGACGTGTCACGATTTTGTGACCGAAATGGAACAAGAAGGGTCAAAGAAGAAAATGTCACGATTTCATGACATGTCACGAAATCGTGACCAAAAGAGTAGAAAAGGAAGCAAAAAAAAAAACTATTGCGATATCGTGACATGTCACGATTTTGTGACCCAAAGCAGAGAGCGAGAGCAGAAGGCAAAATTGTTGTGATATCATGACATGTCATGATTTCGTGACCTAAGAAGCAAAGAGAGAGCAGAGGGCAAAGGTGTCGCGATATCGCGACACATCAAGATTTCGTGACCCGAAAAGGCAAGGAAGCAGAAGGCAAATGTCACGATATCATGACATGTCACGATTTCGTGACCAAAAGAAAGAAATAAGAGTCAAAAAGGAAATTGTCACGATATCATGACCCATATAAGAGGAATACAACGAGAAAGAAAAATGTCATGATATCGTGACATGTCGCGACATCACGACCTGAAGGAGGGGAATGCCAAGAGAAAGAAAAATGTCACGATATCATGACATGTCGTGATATCATGACCCGAAGGAAATAAATGCTACAGAGAAAGAAAAATGTCACTATATCATGACATGTCGCGATATCGTGACCCAAAGGAAAGAAATGTTGCAAGGAAAGAAAAATGTCGCGATATCGCAACATGTCGCGATATCACGACCCGAAGGAAAGAAATGCTGCAAGAAAGGAAAATGTCGCGATATCGCGACATGTCACGATATCGCAACCTGAGGGAGAGAAGGGCATCAAGGAAGAAAAATGTCGTGATATCATGACATGTCGCTATATCGCGACATATTGCTGGTTCACCATTTGAAAAGGCCCACATTCTTAGACAGTGTTTTTCGAGGCAGTCAAGGCCTCATTAATGCATGATTTCTTGCCCGATAAGCTTGCTGAGCATGGTGGCCATTTGAATACTGTGCCCAGAATGCAGACAACCCATCAATGCATGTATCCATGGCCAACCCGATGGCAGTTGCCAGTTGGGGAAATATGTAAAGGTTCAGTCAGGCAGGATGTATTCTGGTAGATGGGTCATTAATGGCCTAGAGGGTCAGACCTAGAAAGAGATGGAGACATGGTTATAGAAGCAGGAGGTGCATGAAGAAAGGAAGGGGGGGACTCAAAAGAAGAAAGGATACCTATTGGCTAGTATTGTAAATTTTATTTTGAAAGTTTAATGAAGGAAAAGCTTGAGTGATTCACTGTGATTTTGTGTCCCCATCAATTTCTTTTGTCTCTTTTAATTTTAAAAGTTCAAAAATTTTGAACCTAGGAATCTCCTAAGCTTCTTTGGATGCACATACACTTTTAACTACATATAGGTACTTCTTTGGTCACACTTAGATATTGCAAATAAATGCACACTCTAACTACACATAAAAAATTTGAAATAAAATTTAATTCCTACTTATATAGATGCTTCACAGGCTCTCTAAGTACACACAAATGCTTGAAAACAACATTTACTTATTGCTTATATAGGTGCTTCTCATTCCTGTTTAGGAATTTGTATTCTACAAAAGATCTATTCACTTGAAGATTGCACAGGATCTTGTATAAAAAATTACACATTCTATGGTTTACTCATTTCATGATTGGTACACATATTCAAGTAAATTGTATGCTCTTTGTAATATTTTTTTAATCTTTACTTTAAATATTTCTACGCACATGCCTTCATGAATGGATTTTCCTGTATAATCTTCTAGATCTCCAAAAAATTATCAAATGGCCCATATGAGTGTTCGAAGAAATTATCAAATAGTTTGTATTTATCTTTGGGTGCTCTAATAAATTATAAAATGGGCTATATAGGTACTCCAAGAAATTATTAAATGGCCTATATTTATCTTTGGGTGCTCAAGCAATATCTCAACATATTATTCTTGCTTTCTTAATAGTCAACCAACACAATTTTAATTAAAAAATGTCCCAAATACTATTACATTTATTTACTACCATGCATATGTTGCACTTTTAATCAACTCTATTTTTTTATCTTTGGGCGTCTCTATATGTATTCATTAGTGTGTGTTGTTTTTGGAACTTCATTCATCTTCCAAGTGTGCACATCACTAGCATATTAATCTCTTCTTGAAAAATGAAATGGATATGTGTGTATATCCTTTCCAACTAAATACCTTCTTGAAAACTCTAAATCCACCTATGTATTAATGCTTCCTTTCAAAATTCGTATTTGCTAATGGTTCAGGAATTTCCAAATGGTATGCTATGATACCACATGTTAGGAATAAAATCTATTATAAAATGCTTTATTCATATTACACTGATCACAATCCATTTGTAAGTACATATAATCTTTCTTGCATGATAATCCCATAGGAAAAGAATCCTGTAGAAGTAGTTAAAGTAATGGGATAACATAAAATTCTAATTAGAAAACCGCTCAATATTTAATGTAATATATTATGGATGAGAATATACAATAACAATTTTTTTATGAAACTATAGCCCAATAGTTTACTCAAGTCAACCATGTAAAAATACAAATAGCATAAGGGACAACAAACTGCAATACATAAGTTCAATATTAGATGGATTTGAAGGTGAGAAGGAATACAAGGAGGGAATTTTAAATCAAAGGAATCAAAATATATTAAGGTTAATCTAAGTAAATCATATTCACTTTCCTCAAGTAATACCAAATCTTCTCCTTGCAATAAAAATGAAAGCATTAAAGATTATATTATTTGTGCTAGGGTTTCAATAACAACATATACATTATATGAGAATGGATGATATGCATGGAAAATTAGGGTTTATAGGGAAACATAAGAAAGTAATTAATATAGAGGATCATTCTTGACACTTGTTTTTTTAGCTTTTTAGGGTAACATCCATAGATTCTAAACCAACAAAAGAAAAGTAATTCATATGCATGATTATCCTTGTGTTTTAGGGTTTTTAGGGTAATATATAGAAGAAAATGTTTATGATATTATTTATTACATTTTTGGTAAGTTAATTGATATTATATTATACCAGGAAATATAAAGGCTCCCAAATACCTTTTACATCAATAGTTAACAATAGGCATCAACCTAAATCCAAGAGGAAGTATACAAAACCCTTAGAAAATTAGGTAAATTTTCACTTATTACATCGACAGAAAACACTATAGCAAACACAGAGAAAATGATCCATATTTCAAGACTACAATATGAAATCCAAACACAAGAAAAACAAAGAAACTCCTTGGGCACTACCCAAACCAAACAGTAGGAACATCCGAGCAATAATATACTGATCAGGACTACCAATGGCCTCCTATCCGTACACCTTTTTACTAGAAGCTTCTGATTCTTCTCATCTCCTCCCAAAGTCTGAGAATTCTAGGAAGAAGTGAGTAATTTTTTTAATTGCTTTCTATGTAGCAAATTTTTCTTACCCTATCACATTCAGTTATGGTTCCAATACTTTTGGATTTTTCAAAAATGATGATTTCCAGCATTGTCATATTTCTTATCTCGATCCTGGAGAAAATCTTGTCAGTATTCAAATAAACATATCTACAAATATTTTGGTGCCAATGATCTTTCCACATGTGGTAGGGATCACTCAAATTGGAAAGAGTGAGACCTCCATTTGTGTTGTTGATGTCCCCACTATATCTGCAAAAAAACATCCTTTGATTTATTCCCAAACTTTCTGTTTGAGACGTTAGTAGGCTTTGGGAATGAACTATTACTCTTGGCTATTGAAAATCACATTTTTTTGGAGAAACAGACAAATCATGTGGCAATGGACATAGATACCATATATGCTAGGGGTTATATGACATGAAACCCGCCTATTATGGAAATAATGTAGATTAATATTCATGATATGAATGGGTTCTAAACAAGTCCAGATGATCATGAAACAACCATCCAACTAACAGTTCCATAGAGAGAAGGGGTCATTCATTTATGGAATTTTTTATTCAAAAGGACAGGCCAAAAAACAAAGATCTTAAGGACTTTTGAAATTTGGTGCCAATTGTCCTACTAGAACCTTTTAAAACTCCAACACTCTTACACATAATGAGGAAACTTATAAAAAATATGGTAACTATTGTGGTATAAACCAACATGAGCATCAAATTAAAATGAAGGGCATAATATAGTCCCAAAAATTACAACTAAGGTCCTACGACGGAGCAACGAACTCCCAAATGGAAAATGTCGACTCGCATCCGAAGGAGATTATTTGGGATTGATTAATATCAATGCAACTCACCTATTCTAGAAGGCTGTAAACTATACTACGTGAGCACAAGTCTCACTTACATTAAATAATTTATTAAATATTGACTAAGCCCTAATACCTAGCCTAAATAAGGACCTTAACCTTAGTAATTCATTTTATACCCTTATCATACTTCTCCACAAAGGAAGCATTGGACTCCAATGCTTGTACAATAGTAGTGGGTAAAGGGTTATGAACTCGAGTTGGAGAGAGCAGAAGTAGAAAATAAAGTTTTGGATGAGCACGAGCACTAATGATGTCAATAAGTCCAATATATGTTGATGTTGGAGGGCCTCGCCTGGTCATGACTAGAGGAGGTGGAGGACTAATCTCCTGTGGTAGAAGCTGTAATGTTTGCTTCATATCAGGAACCTAGTGCATGGTAGAAATAGGAGGAGGAGCAACTGGAGCAACAGGAGGAGGTACTAAAAAAGGAGGAGGAGCCTCCTTGTGGGCTACTGGAGCTGGTGTGTCCTTTGGCTTGTGGAAGACCAATGTTGTATTGCATGGACCTGCATAACTATATGTGGGCTTCAGGGAAGAAATGAGAAACTACTTGTTTTCATGATGCAATGTATAGGTATTGTATAAGCATCATATTGAGCCCATTTTTCAAATTGATAGGGCTTTCCAAGAATGAGATCACAACAATAAATAGGAGTCACATCACAAGTGACTTTATCCACATAACGTGGCCCAAATGTAAAAGATACAATGCATATTTTGGTAATCAAGGAGAAGGTACCCACATCCTACCATGCAAGTGGATATGGATGAGGATGGGTTTGTACAGGAAGCTTCAATTGATTGAAAACGACTCTAGAAATCAAGTTTATTTGGGAGCCATTGTTGATTATGCAATCTACAAAGTAATTGTGCTTTAAATGAGCACGTGACAAAAAAATGGTCATGACCTCTTTCAACCATGTTGTGTGTCAACAAGGTATGATTTTTAAGCCCTCAAAGCTCTCGATAAGGGCGATGTTATCCCATAGCCTCAATAGGCCCATCTTGTTTTTCCTCTGGTGGAGCTTCTACAATAAGATTCTTCTTCTTCTTCCTAAAACACTTAGATTCTTTATGGCCTCTCTTCTTACAATAATCACAGAATTTCTTACAATCAAAATAAGGAGTAGAAGAAGTGTTAGAAGAAGAGGAATAAGAAGAAGAGGAAGAAGATGGATAAGTTTTCGTCTGTTGTTGTGGATATTGCTTTTGTTTAGAAGCTTTGGTGGAATCAGAGGAGTGAGATCCACAAGATTTAGCAGCAAGATTATCCTCTACAAGTTGTGCTTGATTGTACATGGTGTTCAAATCTATGATAGGAGTATATTTCAACTCCCTAAAAAGTGGTTCTTGTAGTCCACTCTTGAATTTGGTGATCAAATTAGTAGTAGATTCCTGAATGCCATTCAAAATTCATAATTTGTTGAATAGACCGATGTAGTTTTGGACACTCATGTTGTATCCCTACATCAATCTAAGCCATCAAAATTCAAGATCTTCTACATAGTTTGAAGGATAAAAAATGTCTGTCAAAGTTTTTGCCAATTCATCCCAATGCTCATCTGCTGGTATTTTTCTATAGGTAAACCATGTGTCCATGTCAAGGATCCAGTTGTTTAGAACCTCAGGATCATGGGAGCCATCATAAATTTTAACTTCACATTTTGCTTTCATGCAAAGGTCAGGGGCTTGACTAGGACCACTTTTAGAAGCAATATCATTGACTTTATCAACCAATGTACTAATGACTGTGGTGATTGCAGCCATTTTTTGTGCCAAATCCTAATCCATTTGTCCTCGGGTGTATGCCAGGAGTATTACAAAGAGGGTTTACAAAAATGCTAAGGGGTTACAAAATAGTGCTATTTTTCCAATTAATTGCAAAAACTGTAATAGTTTAATGCAATTTTACAATGTTTTTTAAAGGGGAAAAATAAAATTAGCACTTAAATAATATCCCCTTTTCGCAAAATTTTCAAAAGTGAATTTTTTTTTTAAATCCTTGACCAAATTAAGGAAATAATTTTTTTTTTTTAATTAAATGAATGGCTTACCCTAAAGAAGAAAAGGTTGGCACGCAGGTGCACTTAGCTTGGAAAACGCAACGGGTGAAAAGTTACCAATGCAAATCAGCAAGGTTGGTAAGATTTGTCAACGATCAATGTGAAGAAAGCCCCACTCGTCGTTTGAAGAAGAGTGACCAAAGCTTTTAGTCGATGCACGCTAGCTATTAGAAAGAGAGCATGTTTATCGTTATTAAGACTTCGAAGGTTTTCCCACAAATAATATGAGATAAAGATTTATGTCTTCCCTTCGGTTAACTGATGACGTCTTCTGACGGCTACTACGTGGTGAAAACACGTAGGATGCACCTTGATTCGATGCAATCACTAGTTGTCAAAATGCATATTTGTTCCTATGCCTTGTGTGATCAAAATAATGTGTCAGATTTTGGGTTATGCTATGGTGGGTTCAACTATTAAATATGCAGTGTAAAAAAAATAGACCCATGTCAGGCGCAATGATATTATATCGACCATGGATCTACTGCATATGTGTGAGGAAATTGTCAGGCAGCAATCAGAAAACTATCCCAGACAACAATTTTTAACGAATGCCACTCTAAATGAGATCCAAATTTTTTTATGAATCAAATTTTCCACACCTGTTATCATTTTTCGGTATCTGTTGCGATAGCAATCGTGGAAGAAATTACAGACCGTGTCTGTGTGCTTCCTCGGAATGATTTGCAGGTTTGGTGACAATGTTCTACTACTTTGATGGAACAATTTACAGTATTTTGCGTTGCTGGCCGATGGAGGCTTTAATGCACAAGGATGCAAAAATATCCTGCGTCGTTGTTCGCATTTCCAAAAATGCAAGGTGACCTGAATTGGCATTCACGTTGCCTACGGTACAAGCACCAAGGTTAATGTTAGCGTCGGTGCTGCGTGGGCCTAGATTTTTTAGAGGCTAAGTCGGTGACCGCCTATCACCAGCTGGTTTACAACCAAGAATGGGCTGCAGGCTGAAGAAGAGTCGGGTCTTTTTGGCTTAGCTTTTTTGATGGTCGGGGCGACGACCTCCTATTGTCGGCAGTTGTCGACCAATCGGTAGCTCAATGGATGTTGACCTGCTATAGAGGGGCGCGACTTCAATTTTTTTTTTAACGCCTTTCGAATATATATATATATATATATATATATAAACAAGAATCTTATTCACTAAGATAGCAACAAGGCAACATTTTTTAGCAGATTGATAGCAAAACCGAAATTGAACCCAAATAGACAGCATTGATGCATCAATAACAATCGAGGTAACTATGGCACAACAGACCATCAACACAATCTTGATCTTCACAAAAACTCCAGCAATGAGAAACTAAAAGTATTTTGCAAAGCTTCTTAACAGGATCCCCTTGTTGGCCCAGACATGACCCAAAGCCAAAACAAGGAACATAGATCGGTAATGACCCAAAACCTATGCCACTACCTGCTCTGATACCACTGTTGTGGTATAAACCAACATGAACATCAAATTAAAATGAAGGGCATAATATAGGCCCAAAAATTACAACTAATGTCCTACGACGGAGCAACGAACTCCCAAATGGAGAATGTCGGCTCGCATCCGAAGGAGATTATTTGGGATTGATTAATATCAATCCAACTCACCTATTCTAGAAGGCGGTAAACTATACTACGTGAGCACAAGTCTCACTTACATTAAATAATTTATTAAATATTGACTAAGACCTAAGACCTAGCTTAACTAAGGACCCTAACCTTAGTAATTCATTTGATGCCCTCATCAGTAACCCAACCAATAATTGTCAAAATTTTCAATAGTGGCTAAAGCATGTACCTCTTGTGGCAGTGTGTCTATCCAAGTGAACAAACCTAGACCATCAACCCCAATGTTTGCCAACTTATCTGCTACCTTATTTACTTCTTGGAAAGCATTTTGGAAGATAATTTCCTGCTGGTGAGTAGCAAGTTTGATGGCCTCTTCAATATAGCTTCTAACTTTCCAAGATGGTATTTTGGAGCTTTTCATGTAATTAATAATATTGAGAGAATCCCTTTCAATGATGATTCTACCTGGTATATGTTTGATTAATGCAAGACCTCTCCATAATTTCTTTGCTTCAGCCATATAATTGGACTATTCACCAAGGTATTCAACAAAATCTAAAATCAAGTTTCCTTTATGATCTCTGATTATACCTCCTGCTCCTGCTTTGCCTGGATTTTCTTTTGTTGCTCCATAAAAATTCAATTTAACCCATCCCTGGGTGGGGGACACCTTTTAATGTTACTTTTGGTATTGGGTTGAGATATAATTGTATCTTGAGAAATGTTCAGATAATGAAGAATGACAATTTCAAACCTGGAACAAGGCCTTGGATCATACCGAATAATGGAAGTGTTCTCTTTGGCAAAGAAAATAATTTTACTGGTTAGAGATGAAATATCCTTTGAAAAACTAGAGAACACTCTCTGGTTACTTTCTAACCATATTTTCCAAAGAAAATTATATAGATAGAACCTCCAAATTGTGCTCAGCTTGGGATGGTGGAAAGGTTGAGGCCACTGAATGAACAACTCCACAATAGAATGAGGTTTTACCCAAATTATTTGTAACCTTTGGAAGAGGTCATCAAGAATGGAAATAGAATAGGGACAATTGAGAAAGATGTGGTGGGAGGATTCCCAGTTAGATACGCATAAAAAATATCTATTTGGGATAATGATCCCTCTTTTAATGAGGTTATCAACTATCAAAATTTTATTTTGAATGGCAAGCCAAGAAAAGAAAGCAACTTTGGGGGTAAGGTGTTTGATACATACCTTGCATTTTAAAACCTCTAGGAAAATAAAATATTTAGAAGTTAAGTCTCATTATGAATTATATGAAAAATTAAAGATATTTATGAATAAAAAAGCATTTTTGGGAATGTATAAGGGAGAGGAAGACCCTTAAAGCAAGAACAAATATAGCATGCATATAACAGGAAAATTGTGCAACCCCAGCAATAAAAATAAGTGAAAAATAATAGTAATGTAACAACGATGATAAAAACAACATATATGAAACTAGTGACCTTTTATTAATAATATATGTTCTTTCCAAAGTGGTTACAATGAGATCACCTCTCAGGGGATTACCCATTCGATACAATAAATTACAACATATAAATATAGGTGCACTTCACAAGATCTTCCTTGGTAACACATAAAGGTGGGTTTTTCATGACCATTTCTTTGAGCTCCCTGCTCGCGTATTGCATTCATTGGTCCTCGAGGAAACCTGTAATTAAATATTTTAAAAACATAATTTATTTTTATATAATTAAATATTGATAATATTATATCTATAAACATAAAAATACTAAATTGATGGACCATGTGGAGGTTGAGTTTTGTTTTTCTGTTCAAAAATCCTCTCTTTTTAATTTTTTTTCCTATATTGATCAATAATTTATGTATCCATTCGTCTTACAAGGAAAATATGGTACACAATATTTTAATAAATTTAATAATGATAATAATTTAAATGTGTTTGTTTATATTATATTATTTTCAATTTTTAAATTAAATTAAATTTTTTTTTTTTTGTGGAAAACATCCCAAAAGGGATGCCACTTTCGGGTAAGACCCAAGGAGGCAGGGGTATCCATTCCACCAAAAACGCCGAGGACTCGGACCTGGCCTACCACCTTTGACATACTCAAGGAGCAAACAAACACACAAAACCAATTTAAAAATAAGTAAATAACAACAAAAATAATAAAATAAAATAAAAAACATGCTCCTTGAGTGTGTCAAAAACAAAAGCACAACCAAACACGCACAATAAGATAAAAGAAACCACAACACAAACCACATAGAAAAACACAAGAACCACATAACAAAACACAAACAAGACAAAAACAATAGAACACTACAAAGACATAACCCAAAAAAAACATGAAAAATAAACACAACCAAAACCTAAAAAATAAAATAAAAATAAAAATAAAAAACAACCAACAACAGAAAATAAACAAAAACAAAAAACATAGAAAACACTCACACATAAAAACACGAAATAACACAAACAAAGAGAAACCCAAGAACAAGAATGAAAAAAACACAAGAACAATAACAAAAAACATAAAAAAAAAAAACAACAAAAACACAAGAACAACAAAAAACAACACAAAGAACACAAAAACAAAACAAAACAAAAGAACCCACCCACCTTAAAAAACTAAACAAAAAAAACAAAGAAGAAAAAAGAAAAAAAAAATGAACAAAACAATGACCTATCTAGAACGAGAAGACTATTAAGGCAAGAATCAACAGAGGAAACAAAATAAAGAATAGAATGAGCTAGGGAACTAAAAAAAACTGAATGAACCAAAGAGAAGCAAAAAAAAAAAAACAAGAAGAAACTAGGTACCTTCGAAGCTGGAGCCATCCAAAGAAATGATAGAAAGAAGAGCTTCCCTAATTTGAGAAGCCCACCATATAGGAGGGTGGCCATAACAAGTAAGATCACCTTTGTCCAAAGCCCAATTAGCTAAAGCATCAACACTCTTGTTTTGATCTCTGACCACATGATTGTAATCAACTTTCAAAAATCCCATCTGGATTAACTGAATCTTCTCAATAATTCTTTTTATTCTCCAATCCACCTTATGATTCTTAGAAGGAGTCTTCAAGAGATTAATCATAAGTTGAGAGTCAGACTCAACTAACACCTTTTCCCATCCAACCTTAGTAGCCTCCTGAAGGCCTCTGAGGATACCATACCCCTCAGCAAGGTTATTGGAAAGAATACCCAAATTCTCAGCAAAAGTAAAAACTAGGGAGCCATCTAAAAGTCTACCAATTCCTCCCACATTGGCTTTTCCAGGGTTCCCTCTAGAGGCTCCATCAGTATTGACTTTTCCAAAATCCTTAGGAGGAGGTTGCCAATTTCTAGTCCTATCCATATTACTAATACTCACATTCCCTTTAAGTTGGTTGCCCTTAGAAGGTTTAATCTTCAATATTTGCATCACTTGATCCCATATTTGGTGGGAGTTTTGGGGGTGATTAAGGAGTTGATGGACTGATTCAACTAAGTTGGCTATGGTCTTTTGCCAAATATAGTGAATATCCTTCCTATCTTGATTAAAAATTTGGTTGTTCCTTTCATTCCAAATATTCCAAAGAAGAATGGTAGAACCCATCCAAACTAATCGCCTAATAAAATGATCAACACCCTCTTGATTAGGCCAATCCCTCCAAAGTTGTTCAAAAGTAAAAAAATTGGACCATTGTAAGCCAAGTAAAGTGGCCATTCTCCTCCATAGCTGAGAGGCTAAAGTACACTCAATAAAAATATGGTTGATATTTTCTACATTCTCTTCACACATTTCACATCTAAAAGGGCCATGAAAACCATGCTTCATAAGTTGCTCACCAGTAAGCACCCTACGATGCAATAAAATCCAATTAAAGAACCTCACCTTAGGCCAGAGCTTTTGAGCCCACAATTGAGAAAATATGTCAGAAGAATGGTTGGGATTATTATGGCATAAGGTCAAATAACCTTGAGCAACTGAATACTCACCCTTAGTAGTGTTGTTCCATCCAAAACAATCTTTTTCATGGGACCAAGAGAGGGATCTCATATGAAGGATGCCTTGGATATCTTGTCTTTGCCTTTCTGGGATTTGAATAGGCCAGTCCTCAATAGGGATCCAATATCTACCAACCTTTGAATTACCAAGTATGGTACCGACCAGTAATTAGCCACCTTTATCCAATTAGCTCGATGAAGCTCCTCCATCCAAGGCCTCCAATCGGGAAACTGAGTTATCAAAGGCTTGTGACCATCCCAAGAATCTGTCCAAAAATTTGCATGTTGACCATTATGAATGATCCAAAATATTTTTTCTTTATCAAATCCTCACCAGTCTTAAGAACTGCTAAAATGGGAGAACCTTTGGTAGGAAGTTGATAGCGAACAAGGTCTTCAGGACTTTTGTTCTCAGCATATTTAGCATGAAGATTATTGGCCCAAAGAGCATTGGGGTTATGCAACATCCTCCAATATAATTTAGCAGCTAAAGCTTTGTTGTTATTAATTGAAGACCGGAATCCTAACCCCCCTTCACTCTTAGGAAGACATAAAGTATCCCATTTCACCAAGGCCCATTTTCTTTTCTCCTTAGTACCACTCCAAAGGAAACGATGACTGATTTGATCCAATTCTCGAAGAACAACCTTTGGGATATTCAAAACAGAAGAAACATAAATAGGAATAGCTTGAAGGACTGATTTTACCAAGGTGATTCTACCCCTAGAAGAAAGCCACTTGTTGGTCCACTTTCCAATTTTCTTCTTGACTTTGTCCAACAACCAATTCCAATATTTATTTTTTTGCCTTTGAATATTTATGGGAATACCTAAATAAGTGATTGGAAGAGAGGTCTTCTTATATCTTAATTTATCCAAGACCATGGATTCCTGTCTAGCAGAGCAGTGAAAGAAAATAACTTTAGATTTGTCTTCATTGATCAACTACCCGGTAGCCTTAGAAAAATAGCTAATGATTTGCTTAATATTAGAAGCTTCCTTAACTGTAGCTTTACCTAAAAGAGTAGAGTCATCCACAAATTGAATATGAGAGATAGGTCTAGCTCCATGAGCAATGGTAACTCCCTCAAGGGTTTTTTTTTCCCTCTTTTTGGTTATAGTCCTACCCAAGCATTCAACAAGAATGATGAATAAATAAGGGGATAGTGGGTCACCTTGCCTAATACCTCTGGAAGCTGGGAAATACTGAGAAGGCCTACCATTGATAAGAACTAAGTAGGAAACTGAAGAGATACATCCCATAATCCAATCCATCCAATCCTTAGAGAAACCAAATTGCCTCAAAAATTTGATAAGGAAGTGCCAATCCACTCTGTCATAAGCTTTGGATAAGTCTAACCGAATGAACATAGAAGGAGAATTTTGCATATCCATGGAATGGATGGCTTCCTGAGCAAGAACTATCTCATCTACTATTTGACGTCCTTCCACATATCCCCCTTTCTCTGGGAAATAATCTTATGCAAAAGAGGCTTCAACCTTTTTGCCATGATTTTAGTAATGATTTTGAGAAGAACATTACATAAAGCAATAGGTCTAAAAGTTGAGATATGATCAACCTCTTGAGATTTTGGAACAAGAGTAATATAAGTTTTATTGATAACCTTCAAAATTTCTTTGGCTTTCCTGGCTTCTTCCACCACCTCTAATAAATCAACATGAAGGATATCCCAGAACTCTTGGTAGAACTCAATAGGAAAACCATCAGGACTTGGGGTTTTCCCTTTTTGCATTTTAAAAACTACTTGTTGAAGCTCATTGATAGTAACAGGAGCAGTAAAAATAGAGTTCTCCTTAGAAGTGATAAGAGAAGGGATTGCTTGAAGAACATTTTGTTGTGAAGCTGAGTCAAGAGGAGTAGCAGCAAAAATATTGGAAAAGTAATCAACAACAATAGAGTTCATGCCATCCCAAGTATAAACAACATCTCCAGAATCTGATTTTAAGGAAGAAATAAAGTTGTGAGATCTTTGAGCTAGAAGAGATTTGTGGAAGAAATTTGTGTTTCGATCTCCTTCTTTGAGCCATTGAATTCTAGATTTTTGCTTCCATAAGATTTCTTCTCTTTTTTCCCATTCCTCTAACTGAGTTGTGAGTTTAATTTCATCTACACTTCTCTTCTCTGTGAGGCCATCTAAACGGATTTTCTTATTCAAATTTTCAATATGAGCAATAACTTCATGTTTTTTTTATGAACATCCCCAAACTCTTTCCAGTTCCAAGTCTTGATTTTGGATTTAATGTATTGCAGTCTTTTGGAAAAACAGAACATCTTAGTCCCATGCCTAGGTTTACCTTCCTTCCACCATTGTTGCACACGAGGTCTGAAGGAAATGTCTCTAAGCCACATTAATTGAAAACAAAAAGGAGAGAAACTCACATTGGTTTTCCACATTTCCACCATGATTGGCCAATGATCCGAACCAGCATTATTAAGAGTCTTCACTTTAGGAATGTGACCATGGATTAAGAAATTTTTAGAGAGAAAAAACCTATCCAATCTCTCCATTATACAAGCTAAGCCTTGCCTTCTGTTAGACCAAGTCATAAGGCCATTATCTGAGTTGGATATCCACAAGATGGAGGTTTGCAATATATTCGCTCATGAGGTCAGTGCTTTTGTCCAAATTTCTATTTCCCCCCTTTTCTCATCCAGAGAGAGGATGGTATTGAAATCTCCTCCGATCAAGATCCAAGCTTTAGGAAAATGAGAGATAATATGAGTAATATCCTTCCACTGTCTTCTTTTTTCCTCCAAAGAAGTCGGAGCATAAACGAGTAATGCAGAGCATAATCTGGTTGGAATGTCTACTTTGAATAGCTATAGCCAACAAACCCCAACTGCCAACCATATGGTGAATAACTACCTCTTTTGGGTCCCAAAGACAAGCAATGCCACCCGAAGTCCCTTGGGAACTGAGGGAAACCACTTTTCCAGATGGCCAAATTTTACTGGCAATTAAGTCCATATCCTCCATTGACATCTTTGTTTCTTGAAGGAAAACAAGATGTGGATGATTTATCTGAATCATTCTTCTAATTTCATTTTGTTTTGAAAGACTCCCTTTGAGTCCTCTAATATTCCAAGTGATGATCTTCATTAATACCAGGGCTAAAAAAGTTGGGAAGGGCATTAATCTTACCTTCCTCTACAAGCTTTTCACCTTCTTTTACCATATGATATTGATTGGTCTTGCGACCTACTTTTTGATTAGAATCCATCTTCAATATTTTTTTCCCTATTTCTTGACTTATTCCAATTGAATCTGAGATGGCTTCTAACCTTGAAGAATGCTCATACATAGCCAAAATTTTACTAGATGGTTCAATGGAGTCTATATTGGGACCTGCATTATTTGAAGTTTTGACATTTGAAATATTGTTTTTCTTGTGTAAATTTTCTCCTTTTTTTCTATTGAAAACCTTTGATTTTTTGGTTTGTCTCTGAGTTCTTCCCTTCATATTTAAATTGTGTTTCTAAGATTTTAGTTTCCATTATTTCCTCTTCCTCACTTGGGACATCATTTGTGGAAAGGATTTCAAACATATTAGCAGATGACTTTGATTGATCCTTCATAACTAGTTTTTTTTTAGTGTTCTTCTTCTTAGGTATTTGGAAACCTGCTGAGTTTATATCTTCTTTCTTTTGATCAGGAATTTTATTTGGGCAAGCACTGGCCAAATGACCATATTCATGGCAAATTCTACAACGAAAAGGAATGTTCTCATAGTCCACTACTTGCTCCCAAGTGTCTTCCCCAAATTGTAATGTGATCTTTTTAGGTAGGGGTTTGTCAAAATCCATTAAAACACAAATTCGAGCATAAATAATATGTTCAAAATTTTGAGTACAATCAACGATCATCATAAAAGTTCCTAAAGAGTTTCCAATTGAAGAAAAAATAGTAGGATTCCAAAATTCAATAGGGAGGCCAAAGAGTCTAACCCACATGGGAGCTATAGAAGGCATCTCTTCTTCGGATTTAAATTTAGTATGCCAGGGCTTCATGAAAAGCCCTACCCTTCCAAAAAACCAAGGACCCCCTTGAAAATTTTTCTCTCTATCTTCATTATTAGAAAATAAAACAAGAAAATAACCATTTGGATAAATAGAGATTTGTAACTCACCTTTAGTTTTCCAGATTTTTGCAGCCCAGACTTTGAAAGCAGATAGACTCGGATGAAAACCCACGAACCAACAAATTAGTCCTCTTTTTTCCAAATCTTCAATGCCATTTGAATGTTACCCATATCAAGCTTAACAATAGGAGTTCCATCAGCTGCTTTAAGACATCCTGAATCCGTTTTCCTGGGATCAATCTTAGGCATTCTTAGAGGTTTATGGGAAGCCCTAATATTGATATTAGCATTGGGCTGAGGTTGTCCACCATGAAGGGCATCCCTAAAATTCATTTTTGGGACCGAGTCTTCGAAATTCTTACCCTTGATAGGGGTTTTCATAGTAGAATTATTTTGTGGGTGCACCTTAGCACCATATTCACTTGAGATATGAGCCATTTTTTGATCAACTACTTGAAACTTGTTTCGTGATCTCTTTAATCCTTGCCCTAGACATCATGGAAAGGTATGGTTTTCACTTTTCTTTTGTGCAGCAAATTGGAAGTCATTGTCACTCAAGTTCACAGTATGATCTGTTGAAAGACAAATTTCTAACCCATATTGTATCCCCTGCAACATTTCCTACTAAAATATTGAGCATAAACCACAAAAATATTGGCCACTAGGGCCCAAAGGCCCTAAAAACCAACCTCTGGAGTTGCTTGCACTCAACCCAAATGAAACCCTCACATAGTCGCTTGCCAAATATATCATTCACACATAGGGATGCGCTAGGATCTGTGTTGCTCCAAATGATATGAAAATTGGTGGAGACGTTCTAGGGGTTTTCAGGCATCTACCCTCAAAATTTCAGCTCAATCCGAGTTCGGATGAGTGAGATATGGCTGAAATGAGTTCGGCAGTTTGGGCAATCCTGCGAAAAACGTCTCAACAAAACATTTTCTCCCTTAATGCCTTTTCTCCATAGTCCACTCTAAATTAAATTAATATTTTATAAAATATATAATTTATGTTTTTAATTTATTAATTTTAATTTAAATAATTTAATAATATTTATTTTTAATCTAATTTTAATTTTCTATCTTATGAAGAAAATGTTCTAAATTTTCATTGTCTTGCATTTGTAATGTGTATAATTGTGATTGTAAATGATGAATAATTGCTTGATTTTTACCTTCAAACATATGGCATAAGATATCCCATGCCTCTTTCAATGTATTTACTTCACTAATATGAGAATGTATTTCATTAGTTATTCTTAATAAAATAATTAATTATGCCTTGTGATCTTTTCCATCAAAGTCCTTTTGTGTGGCTAGTTCTATAGGATGAAGGATGTGTTTCATCTCTTAATACTATATCCCAATGTATTTCAACAAGGATAGTTCTCATTTTATTTTTCCATGGGATTAAGTTTGGGCCTTTTAACTATTGTTACTCAGAGATAAATAATTTTGTAGTCATTGTAAATGTTTTCTTATAACTCCCTATAAATATTTAAATGTAAATAATGTAAATGTTTCCTTATGATTCCACTTTAAATGCAAAATTGATTTAGAAGCTTAACTATAGAAAATCCTTTCAATATAAAAATATTATTCTATAGTTTAAGTCATTCCACAAACAAGTAATTTATTTCTTTTATCTCTTTTAATTTTGAAAGTTTAAAAAAATTGAACCTAGGAATATCCTAAGCTTATTTGGGTGCACATACACTTCTAACTACATATAGACACTTATTTGGCCGCACTTAGGTATTTCAAATATATGCACACTCTAACTACACATAAACACTTTGAAATAACATTTAATTCCCACTTATATAGATGCTTCACAGGCTCTTTAAGTACACATAAATGCTTAAAAACAACATTTAATTATTGCTTATATAGGTGCTTCTCATTCCTGCTTAGAACTTTGTATTCTACACATGATCTATTCAATTGAAGATTGCACAGGATCTTGTATAAAAAAGCACACATTCTATGATTTACTCATTTCATGATTGGTACACATATTCAAGTAAATTGTATGTTATTTGTAATATTTTCTTTAATATTTAATTTAACTATTTCCAGGCACATGCCTTCATGAATGGATTTTCCCATATAAGCTTCCATCTCTCCAAGAAATTATCAAATGGCCCATATGAGTGTTCCAAGAAATTATGAAATAGTTTGTATTTATCTTTGGGTGCTCTAATAAATTATCAAATGATCTATATAGGCACTCCAAGAAATTATTAAATAACCTATATTTATCTTTGGGTGCTCAAGCAATATCTCAAAATAATATTCTTGCTTTCTTAATAGTCAATCAACACAATTTTAATTAAAAAATGTCCTAAATATTATTACTTTTATTTACTACCATGCATATGTTGCACTTTTAGTCAACTCTATTTTTTATCTTTGGGAGTCTCTATATGTATTCATTAATGTGTGTTTTTTTGGAACTTCATTCATCTTCCAAGTGTGCACATCACTAGCGTATTAATCTCTTCTTGAAAAATGGAATGGATATGTTTGTAGATCCTTTCCAACTAAATACCTTCTTCAAAACTCTAAATCCACCTATGGATTAATGCTTCCTTTCAAACTCCATTTTTGCTAATGGTTCAGGAATTTCCAAATGGTATGCTATGATACCACATGTTAGGAATAGAGTATATTATAAAATGTTTTATTCATATTACATTGATCAACATCCATTTGCAAGTACATATAATCTTTCTTACATGAGAATCCCATAGGAAAAGAATCATGTAGAAGTAGTTAAAGTAATGGGATAACATGAAATTCTAAGTAGAAAACCGCTCAATATTTAATGTAATATAGTATGGATGGGAATATACAATAACGGTTTTTTTTTATGAAACTATAGCCCAATACTTTACTCAAGTCAACCATGGAAAAATACAAATAGCATAAGGGACAACAAACTGCAATACATAAGTTCAAACTTAGATGAAGTTGAAAGTGAGAAGGAATACAAGGAGGGAATTTTAAATCAAAGGAATAAAAATATATTAAGGTTAATCTAAGTAAATCATATTCACTTTCCTCAAGTACTATAAAATCCTCTCCTTGCAATAAAAATGAAAGTAGTATAGATTATATTATTTGCACTAGGGTTTCAATAACAACATATACATTATATGAAAATGGATGATATGCATGGAAAATTAGGGTTTATAGGGAAACATAAGAAAGTAATTAATATAGAGGATTATTCTTGACACTTGTATGTTTAGCTTTTTAGGGTAACATCCATAGAGTCTAAACCAACATAAGAGAAAACAATTCCTATGGATGATTATCCTTGTGTTTTAGGGTTTTTAGGGTAAGATATAGAAAAAAGTGTTTATGACCTTATTTATTGCATTTTAAAACGTCTAGGAAAATAAAATATTTAGAAGTTAAGTCTCATTATGAATTTTATGAAAAAATTAAAGATATTGATGAAGACAAAAGTTTTGGTGGGAATGTATAAGGAGGAGGAAGACCCTCAAAGCAAGAACAAAGATACAATGCACATAACAAGAAAATTGTACAACCCCATCAATAAAAATAAGTGAAAAATAATAGTAATGTAACAACAATGATAAAAACAACATATATATAACTAGTGACCTTTTATTAATAATATATGTTATTTCCAAAGTGGTTACAATGAGATCACCTCTAAGGGGATTACCCATTTGATACAATAAATTACAACATAGAAATCTAGGTGCACTTTGTGAGATATTCCTTGCTAACACATTGTAAAGGCGAGTTTTTCGTGACCATTGCTTTGAGCTCCATGCTCGCGTCTTGCATCCTTGGTCCTCTAGGAAACCTGTAATCTGCACACAAGGAAAAGCAAAATAATTAATAGTATATGCAAAGCCCTTCGATATGGGGCTCGTGGTAATGATAATAAATATTGAAATAAAACCGAATCAAATGCATGAACATAAATGTAAACTACTATAAAAAGTAGAAAATGTGTTATGCTAAACCTTATTGAAAGAAGAAATAAAATAAATTGATCTCTTATAGAGGTCATCTTAAGATAGGATGGCCTTACCTGTAGATAGTCTCGGATAGAGATGATCATTTTTTTGTGACTATATTTTTGAGGTCAATTTGGGGGTGATGTTTGGGTTTGATTTGTGGTCTTATCGATATATTTGTGTTCTCATGGGATCAACTTAGTGGATCTCGATCAGTCACCAAAGCAGGAGCATTCTATTATGTATAGAATGTAAGCACGATCTTCAAACCTTAGAGTAAATCAATGGCATAGCTTTTTGTAGTGAGAGGATTCAAAATATGTAGAACAATAACCTCTCAAGATGCAAAATCTTGGGAGCTCATGGTTGGGTTTTGACAACACTTTGTTGCTTGAAAATTTGAATCTTTGGATATTTTTCAATGGGGGGTGAGTGCCAATATATAGATTTCTTGAAAGAAATCTAATAATGACACCAACCCTATGCATGAAAAGTAAAGAGGTAGTTTGCATTAATGAAAGCAAATTTCTATCTTTAAAATTTCATGCAAATTGATTAATGCATTGTGATTTTCTATTTTGGCTCATGCAAAGTGCTAAATCATGGCTTGGGATCATGCATGGGATCTAACTAGCAGTTTCAAGTGCCAGATGGGTCCTGCTTGACTTTTGACCAAAATTTATTGTGATAATATTAGGATAGGATGGTCCCAAAATTGAAGTCATCTCAAGGTAGGACAACCCCAAATGCTTAGGTAAATATGTCTTGTTTTGAGTGGTAAGAACCACTATTTTAGCCTTGAGGCTACCCAAAGTGGGTCATATGGTCTAGAAGAGTCCAATTAGGTAGTCTCTTCAATATGATGTGATTTTAGTGTCTAAAGATACCCATTTTTGAGATGTTTTCTAAGAAGGCACAACACAAAGCAATAATGGGAGGACTAATATGGTCAAATTGATTAAGGTTATTCATTAATCTAATCAACGTTAGATGATCCAATCATGGAAAGAGCATGCGCTTTTGAATCATTGCTTTTGATAAGTTGAAGAACTTAATTTTGGTAACCTTTAGGACATTGGAAAACAAGATTGAGTCTACATTTTAGCCTTTGGGGTTACTAATCAGGCAGTTTCGACTATCCTGTTATGTGTTTAGTTTAAATTTTTTCTTGTTGTCTACTCCAAGCAAGAAGAATGTGATTGTATTTCGCAATAATTCTTGAATGAACATAATTTGCATGATTGAATGTTTGATTATTTATTTGATTATGAATTTTTTAATTATATGACTACCCCTTCAAGCAACGAGTCGATAGAGGAGACAAAAAATTATGAAAGTGATGAGTTGCTTGACCAAGATGTCTGGATTTGGGTTTAACCATTTTTATAGCCAAATATTTAAGGGTCAATCTTCTTATGACCTCGATGACTATGAACCATTATTTATTTTTATTTTGTTTTGTTATTTATTTATTTATTTTTTAAATCTGGAATCATCTCGATCACAGACGGTCGCTCAACTCTACACGATTCTCTCAGATGATCGCACCTATTTTTGATAATAAAAGCAAAAAATTTGCTTTTTTGACATCATTTTTATTTGAGAGTGATTTATGAAAGGGAACATTGCCAAAAAATGGAGCGATACTGACCATGGAGCAACCTGAGTCTTCGATAAGCAAAGGAGCTAGAGCAAGGAAAGTAAGTACCTCAATATCACTTGTCAATTCTTAATACAAAATGAATATCACTAAGTAAATTGCGAAATGGACATCACCATAGAACCACACCATATATTAGGATGTAGTATAGGATTCAATTTGCTTTAGCTTTGATGTTTTATTTTTACTTTATTTTTACAATTTTGGATTTCCCTACTTTAAATTGAGTGCAAATGCCCCAATTTGGGGGCCATCCCAAGGAAGGATGGCCCCTATTTTGGAACTAGGGGCCATCTCAAGGTGAGACAACCTTGTTTGAAACCCTATGGTAAATATTATGATCATTATGGAGGTTGTATCGATCAAATATGACCTTGTTTGGAGGTCATCTATGGCCTATTTGATTTTGAAGGATTTTTTTTAGGTGGTTGATTTGATTGTGCAATTGATTGCTTAGGCTCTAAGGGCTCGACATATATTTACCATTGTTTTTGAGAGAGTATGGGATGTGTTATTTGATGTTGATTGGGACTGGCTTGGGACCATTGCCTTTAAGTAGATTAGTAGGTTGGAGTCACTTTATGTTGACTAGGCCTATCTGATGGTCTTGGTAGACCAATGGAAAAGTTGTACCAACACTTTTTACCTTCTAACCAGTGAGATGATAGTGATACTAGGCGATGTTTACAGGTTTCTTCATGTTCCAATTTATGGATTCTTTATTATTCTTTAAACATTATACAGTGGAGTAGAGTGATCTAGAGGTTCTCTATGGAGGACTGGGAGGTTTCCAACATTTATTGGATAGTGGTGGAGTGCTTGTGAAGCATTGGTATGAGGTAAATTTCCTCTCATCAAGACATAAAGTGGTGATGTCAATCATGTTGAATAGACTACTACTAAACTCTTCAGGAGTAATGTTCTCATGGAACCTTCTTGAGCTAGTTCTCGATTTTATTGAGTATACAATGGAGGAGCCAATTATTATGGGTTGGGGGATAGTGCTACTAGCACACTTGTATGATGAGCTCTATGATATTTTCCAATAGGGTCGATCCGGTTTGGGCTACAATTTTATCCTTAATATATAAGGGTGGGAGTATATTCAAGTGGACATACCAAATGGGCTACCTTGGATGATGTGGGATCATATGGTAGATAAGGAGATTGGGTATGCCATGTAATGTAGGTGGGATGAGGAGCAGGGTTGAAGTCACTGTTTTGTAGGTATGATTTAGCACTACAATGATTATTTTAATGGATTGATGTTGGAGCATATCATATGGAGGCCACTATAGGGATTGTCCACCATGGGTAGAGGAAGGTGAGTAGATGAGGTAGATTATGTATGGTTTATGGGTTATTGGCCACCATGGCACTAAGTAGGAGTACTTTCAATACACTTGCATTACTTAGTAGTTTAGGATACATTAGGATATACCTGGTGAGCCCATTATATACTTACACCAAATAGATAAGACTCAACTGGAGTGGCCTCAAGTGGAGCTGATGGGTGAGGATGTGGATTGATCTCTAGCATATCTAGGGGTAGAGGATCCAGACAAAACTATATATTACAATGCATGGTGGGTCATACAGCTATGGTAGGGTGGTAGATCGATGGATGGGTAGGCTAGAGTTATGATAGAGTAGGACTTAGAGGATGAGGTAAAATCAAGAAAGTGATAAGTGCATCATCATATGGAGGGAAAGTGGGGAGAGACCTTTGGGAGAGGTGATCTATAGTATGATGGTGGGGATGATTAGGATCCCAAGGATCAGGAGTCTCTACTCAAGGAGTAGGTCTACAGCTTATGGTGATAGTTGGCATAATAGGATACCATGATTGGCTTTGTTATAGAGCCAGATAGAAAGTGGGAGGTAGAAATGGAGGATTTTCCTTGAGGAGAGGGACACCTTGAGGGCTCAGGTGTAGAGTAATCAGGAGTATATTGATAGATTTACAATAGAGAGATATTCTCTATGGGTGTATGTTATGGCTAGGATAGTAGAGTGGGATGCTCTATAGACTCAAGTGGTAGCCTTGATAGCTATGTAGATACCGAAAGGGATAGGTAGCTAAGCTACAAATGATGTAGTGGGGCTAAAATTTGAGGTGGATAGATTGTAGGTGTTATTATATGAATATCATGCTTGACATAGGTCTTATGGGCCCTACATTCAAGATTTGGAGGATCATGTAAAGCAACTTAGCGACTAATTACCTGCTCACTCTTCAGTAGGAGGATCCCACTAGAGCCGATGCAGTGGGTCTAGATAGCCTTCTATGAGGTTATGAGCTCCTAATTTTATAGGTGGTCTAGAGATATCAGCATCTAGTGGTTCAAGATAGCCTCATAAGGATACGTTCGAGGGGGACGGTGACATCGACGATGTGGGTCTAGTCTAGTTTGCTATGCATATGCTTCTCTTTTTTAGTGTGAGGTTTGAGGACCCACTCTATTGTAGCTTGCAGGTATTTTTGTACCATGATGTACTATCCATGATATATATATACAATATTATATATATGATATTATATTTACAATTATCTTATCATGTTATTATTACTTGTTTTAATTTCATGTATGGAAGCAATGGTGGATGACGGATGTATGCCTAGATATTTTAGTATGTATGCATAGGTGGATGCCTAGATGTACTTGTAGTAAGTTTTTAATATTATAGATCTAGAATGTATGCCTAGATGTATGCATGTATGCTATGTACTAATGACATGATGATGCAAGCTAGGAGTTGTATGTTTAAATGTGAAACATAATGATGAATCTATAATGCAAAACAATCTAAGTGTGAGCACCACAGGATGTATAAAAGTCATTAAGAAACCTTTTCACAAAATTCATACATTTTAAGGCCAACCATATGTAATATGACATAATATAAATGATGGATGGGAGAACAATGAGAAGTCACAAGGGAACAACAAGGTTTTTCATGAGACTCAAACACCCTAGTTGACTAGTCAAAAGTTGTATACTAACTATACATGACTCTTATAAGACGAAAATCTACTAAGAAGACCCAGATATTCAATATCCTTGTGTGTGCATAGTGTATTAATTTATTGTGACACATAAGATTACCCCATTGCGAGGCCAACTCTTAGATCCCATTGTTGTAGTGAGGATCACCCTATGGTTATCAAGATCATGATTTTGAACATGATTGGACTATACTACTAGGCAATACAAGCCACCAAAAGCTAGCTCATCTACAAGTAAACATTATTCTGTACAAAAGGAGGTTTCTAATGTGATAGAAATATCACCATGCATAAGACTACTCCATTATCAAGCTAGCATTTATAATCCATTGTTGTAATGGATATTACCCCATGTATTTTTATAATTAAGGATTCTAGGGATTTAAGATCATTATCCCCTTATTTTATTTTGATTTATTTTCTTGGGATACTTGCTCATTTTTTATGAGGAGCAAGGGGATTTATTTTAGTGGTGAAAACCACTCTTGTGTTGTATTTTTTAGGGATACATGCTCATTTTTGTGGAGTAGGGGATTTATTTTGGATAGGTGGGAGATTGTACTTTTTTCAATTCTTAGAATTATAGACCATGTGTATAATAGGATGAGCAAGGGAAACCTTTCACTTAAGGGGTAAGGACTACATTGTAGTATCATCCTTCCTTATTCAAACTCAAATTTAAATGTGTGAATTTGTGTTGGGATTTTGAGATATAAAAGATATAATAAAAGAAAAATACTACCTTAAAAAATAAAGATATATTTTTACAAAATCTAAAAATAAAACTAGGAATGGCTATATGATAAAAATAAAACTAGGAATGGCTAAAAATAAAAAAACTTATTGGGTGAAGTAAAATAACACAAACACCTAGGATGGGGAATGTGGACGTAAATGATCTGTGGATGTGTGTGTTTTCATTATGAGCTTTTAAAAACTAAGATGTGTACATGAAATATTTAATGGTCATCTAAACATCATTGTTGATGGTCATCCGGTATCTACCCTATCTCATGAGGACTCCTTAATAACCAAATTATCACAATGAAAATTGTAAATGATGATATGATTAAAATGTTTTGATTTAGACTAATGATAGTCATACAAGCATGGTGATATTTGTAGAAATGCAAGAACAAAATATTATAATTCAAGTGCAATGAATGAATATTCCTAATGCAACTAATCGATGAGTTTAATGACATGAAATGAATGATGATGTAAGCAATGCAATGTTATGATTTTTGTGTTGTTTATATTGTTTTTATTGTTTTTGTTACTTTTTTGTTGTTTTTTATGAATTGTGTATCATGCATGGAATATCTACAAGTGGATAATATTGAGAGGTTTAGGTTCCTCAACACCCTCTAGAGAAGCTAAATGATAAGTCCCTGACCCTATCTTCTACATGAAAATGAATAGGCCTAACCAGTTTGCTGTGAATTTATTTTGTAAGTGGGATGGCAAGTTCAATTTTTTTTTGTTTTCTTTAAGCACAAGATCCCCAAATTTAAAGTCCCTAATATGGAATTTCATATTATAATATCGTTTAAGGTAATATTGATAAATGTGAAGATGCTCGAGAGCATTAATGCATCCTTCATGAAGAAGGGTCAATTGATCGAGGTGAGCTTGTTGTGCAATGTCATCATTGATGAAATATTTTAAAGCAATGTATAACAAAGGAATTTCTAATTCCAAGGACATGATAGCCTCAGTGAAATATACTAATGAAAATAGAGTTGCCCCAATTAGCATTTGTAGAGGGGAAAAACTGCCCTACCATGTATGATTTCTAAACAAGAGGATTGGATTTGCAAGGAGAGGAAACCATTTTGTGGGGTGAACCATGGGGGTATTTTGTGCTCTAAACTTAGTTCTTGGGGGATGGGTTCACCAAGAATTATTTAAGGACTCTCTCCAAGTCCTTAGGACATGCAAGAAAATTTTTATGTGTTTAGTTTTAAGAAAAACACCTAAGTTTGGTATTTCTAGTTCTAAGCTAAGAAAGATAAATAACAATGCAGAAAATAGAATATAACAACTGAAAATAGAATTCAAGCACACAAGATCTAGCCTAATATGATTCTTTATTTTGAATGCATGCACATCATGTAATTTAAATGTAAAAACATAAATATTTAAACCTAAATTGAGAGCACGAAAGCAACAAAATAAGGTGAAGTATTCGAACTAACACTATTTCCATTTTAGCAATAATGCGCATCCACCATGTTAAGTAGCAAGCCAATCCACACAATAGGAAATCAAAATCTAAAATTTCTACTTTAGGTTAGCTTTTAGAAGACATGGAAAGTAGATTGAAATGAAAGTATTAAGCGAGTGTTAGAAGACAAATATCACATGAACATTAGTAAGTTCATGATCATGATATATCTATTTGAAAAGAGTGAGATTTCTCTTCCTTTTATAAACAATTAGGGTAGGCAAAAATAAACTCACAGCCAATGCAAAAACATGTTGAAGGGTTTAAACCTAGGTCTAAGCAAGCCAAGATGAGAATAAAATAAAATTAAATTAAAATCAATGAAATTGCATCCCATTTTGGCAGGGTACAATATCGCTTCCGCAAAGTCGTGCCTCATGGAGACAAGGCGTGATTTCTATAAAAACACTAGAAAAAAGAAAAAATAGGGGGTGAAGAGGATTACCCTTACCTTTGGGAAGGGTGAGATACCTCTTAAATGCACTAAGAAAGATTACCCACTCAAATTTGATCAATTTTCCATGTCTACATTTTGCCCCCTCTTTAATGCATTTAAGGTAAGGTAAATGCATCAAAGAAGGATGTAGACTCCTAAAGGTAAGCATACAATAAACACAGATAAATGGTGGATAGTTTTTGGCAAAGGGGTGATACATTACTGCTATTAATGCCTCTATGGCTAGGGTTCCCCCTTGATTTTTTAAAGGAAATGAACTTCCTTAAGAAACTCGAAAAGGCAAAGAAAGAAAAACATTGAATCACAGAGAACAAAGCAAAAGTAGAGAATACTAGGGTACAATATGAATCTAATGCAACTAGCATGAAATGCATGGAATAAAATGAGGGAAAGAAGGAAGGGGAAGAAAGAGGAAAAATAATGGAAATAAAAAACTATGAAGTGGAAAAAGAAGAAGAAGACAAAGATAAAACTCCAAAGGTCAACCATCTAAAATCAAGAAAGAAGCTAGATCAAAACCCTGACTAGAGGATGTTATGATCAAAATATGGTCCATGTATGGAGTGAATAACCCTCTATGAGTGGTTTCTCACTAGTAACTACTGTGGGTCAATTACCCACTAGGATGTATGCTGAGGCCTACTGTCAATGGCCAAGGACTTGATCCTGTAATGGGATGTATGGCCCTCTGAGTCAAAGAGAGATATAACACGATAAGGGTGTTAATATTGATGTAAACTAATGTATATAATGTATATTCTAGTACTACCTAAAAGGAAGTATGCGTATGTATTAATGGATCAACCAATATAATCATAACATGATGTGAGTGTGTGCATGTGCTAGAATAAAATAAGAGGAAGCAAATAAGGAGCAACAAGTTGTATGTGTGTGCTCCCAACTTGAAGTTTCAACTAGTGAAAATTCAAGAGGGAGGAAATGTGCAATCAAAGAAGAGAAGAATGTATATACTTATTTGAAAAAATAAGACAAAGGAGAAGTAAAAATCATGCAAAAAATACAAGGACATAGCAAAAGGGGATTGCATTCCTTGACTTCGGAGGAGAAATGATGATTCATTGTAAAAACTTTCAAAGTCAAGGAATACAAGAAGAAGAGATAAGAGAAGAAAGAGCAAAGGAAGCAAAGAATAGAAGAAGAGGTAAAAATACATGGGCCTTGCATTGGGTCTTTGCTAGGCATCATAACCCTAGTGAAAGTGCAATGCATGTGAGCTAGGACCTAACTAGGTATCATCACATGCCATTGTCATGAATCCCTAGAAACTATATGAGCAAGAAGTCATGAGCAAGCAAGGATGCAATGTATGACAAGCAACATGTACAAATATAATGATAGGAAATCATTCATAGTATGACATACAGGCGTGCAAAAAATGTTAGGAAAACATGCAATATGACCTAATTAAATGCCATTACAACATGAAAAACAATCAAGCATAATATATTTTTAAATGCATTATATTGTTGGAAATTTTGAGTAGTTTTTTTGTCATTGATGTCAAAATAATATTGGTTTAATGTTGTCGTCATTAAGGATATCGAGTGGTTTTTCCAAAAGCAAGAAGGTCTTGGAAAGGAATAGGATATAATATTTATTTTTAATATTATATTCCTAAAAAGGACCCAAAGGATGAAGACCCAAGAAAGGATAATCAAGTTTAAATTAAATAATAATATTTTATTATTATAATATTTTGGGCCAAATAACAAGGTGAAGAAAAATAAAGTTCAAATTGAAAATACCCATGAGAAATTTTCAAGAGGTTTAATTTAAATTAATAATGGAGGCAAAGGTTTTTAAATTTAATATTTAAAAACTAAATTCAAATTTTTAAATTCAAAAATGGGTTGACATGAACATCAAAAGACAATGTGTATTTATATAGAAATGATTTCCATTTCCTAAAGTTAATTGAACACACCTTTGAAATGAGAGAAAAGAGAATATCGAGCATTGCATCTAAGAAGAAGGTAATTTGCATGTCAAAGAGCTTGGAATAAAATGAGGCAACAAAGGCTGCAAAGTGATTTGACATCCCACCGACGGTGGTAGAACAAGCGAAAATTGTGAGAGTGTTAAGGCTTATGTGCAGGAGATCATGGTTTGATTCACATGATCGCATTTTTGGAGGAAGAGGCCTTCGTTTGACTTGCTCGACATTTTTGTGAGGTATATTTTTGGGATAGCGTGCACCATGTGTTTCATGTGGGCACGCAGCCCACTTGGTGGCCTAGATTTAAGCTAGGATGTTGGGAGTGCAATGTCACATCATCGAATCCACCAAAGATAGTTTTTTTATGCAGAATAAATTAAAGGTATGCCATTTGATTTTATTTTCCAAGGTGTTGAAAATTAAGTGCATTGATATCATCGTGAATGCTAAGTGCTTAGGAGAGTTATAAGGTGAATAAAAATTAAAGTATTTTATTTTGATTTTTGGTAATTGAAATTTATAAGGTGTGGAGATTATAAGGTGTATAAGGGAGTTTGCTATGCATGTTTTTTTAATGAAATTGTTGAGTTAGATATTGTGAGTTCTGAGATTATAACGTGTGCAAGATAAAATTGTTAAGTGTTTTGTTATGGTGAAATTATTGAGTTAAATATTGTAAGTTAGGAGATTATAAGGTGTGCAAGGTAAATTGTTACGTGTTTTGTTATGGTAAAATTATTGAGTTAAATATTGTGAGTTTGGAGATTATAAGGTGTACAAAAGGATTTAATAGTTTGTATGAAAAATAATTTTTGAGAAAATTATTTTGTGGAGATCTTGAGATAGGTTGTGATAACCTAACCCTAGTGTTGATAAGGAAAATTTAATTGTGGTTAAGATAGGTTTTGAAGATATATCTTCATAAAAATAAAAGGTATAGGTACATATTCCTTGTGAGTAAAATATTGTTGGATTGGATATTGTGAATGCTAAGTTGGAGTGAAAAGGATTGTTTGATAAGTATTGTTGAGTTTGGTTTTGAGATATCCAAAATTAATTGATGAAGGTTTTTCTGGAATAAAGGTTGATGCTAGAAAACTTGTTTGATAAGCATTGTTGGAAATATTGAGTTAGCCATCATATGTATCATTAGGGTTTGTGAAATATCATGAGTATCATTGTTATGTGAATTTTGTTTGATAATCATTTTTGAATAAACTTTCATTGAGTGTTTGGTTGAGAAGAGTTGATTGAGCATAATTGATTGAAAGTGTTGGAGTGATAGTTCAAGTTCTGTGAACCAAATTATTCTTTATTTTTGGATTGAGTTGAAGGAAATATTGAAAGTGATTAAGCATTGTTGTGAGTGTGAAGCATATTGAGTCTAACAATTCTCTATATGTTTTTATGATATTGAACAAGATTCTATGTGAAGCTTGTTTGAGTGATTGAAGAAGTTTTCTATGATAATATTGAGTTGAGTTGAGTAAGATTTTGTGGAAGCTTACAATGCAAATTTGAGGTAAGTCTTGGTGAAGACTTGTTGAGAAAATTTGAGGTAAGTCTTGGTGAAGACTTGTTGAGCATATTGGACAAGTTCTAGTGAGGACTTGTTGAGTAGAGTTGAGGTAAGTCTTGGTGAAGACTTGGTGAGCATATTGGACAAGTTCTTGAGAGGACTTATTGGATAGATTTAGGGTAAGTCTTTTAGAAGACTTGTGAGTAGATTTGATTGATTGATTTTTTAAAACCTTGAGTTAAGGTTTGGGGCAGATCTAGCAGATTTGATTTGTGATTGAGTCAAGATTTATGTTAAGGCTTGAGGATAGATTTGAGGACAAAGTTTGGTGTAGATTTGAGAGTAGGTTTATGCCATATCAGAGATAGATATTGAGTATATTTGTGCTAGATCGAAGGACTATATTTATTGCAGATCAGAGATAGAGATTGAGTAGATTTGTGCTATACCGAAGGACTATGTTTAGTGTAGATTTGAGACAGAGCTGAGAGCAAGCTTTGGATGTGATAGAGCAGAGGATAGTAGTCTCCAGTGGATAGAGATCCATTAGCCAGGGTAGTAAGTGTAGATATATTCTGACTTAGGATAGAGTCTTCAGTGGATAGAGATCCATAAGCGAGAGTAGTGGAGGCAATAGTATTGTAGAGGATCACCAACCAAAGTAGTGGAGAAGTTCTCCTATGGATAGAGATCCACAAACCAGATGAGGGGATTGATGTCTCCTGTGGATAGAGATCCAAAAATTTGATTAGGGTATTGGTGTATCCTTTGTATAGAGGTCCATAAACATTGTAATAGAGAAAGGATTCCCAAGATATATTTTGAGAAAATATTAGTGAAATATTTTCTCTGTGGAGTAGCCCATATTGGGTAAACCATGTTAAATTTGTGTCTCTATTAGGTGTGGTGATTTGTGTATTGCTTTTATTACTGTTGTTGATATTGCAATTGATATATTTCATAATATTTTTTGGTAAAGAAAAGAAAAAGTGGTCTTATACTATTCACCCCCCTCTCAATATAAGCTTGTGTTCTTCAATTAGTATCATAGTGGGTTCCTTTGAAATATTTTAATAGCTTGAAGGAAAATATTACAAGAACATGGATGGATTCTTAGATTGGATCTTCAAAGAATTCAACTCCATTGTTCGATGGGAACAATTATGCAATATGGATCACAAGGATGAAGTTTCATCTAATGATACTTGGAAATGAAATATGGGAAGCAGTTGAAAATGGATACACACCAACATCAATTACACCTATAGATAAATATGGTAAGCTTCTACATCATCAAAATTCAAGAGTAATAAATAGAATTTTGAGAGGATTGCATGAAACATATTTTATAAATGTTATGCATTGCACATCAGCAAAGGAAATTTGGGATAAGTTGCAAGGCATATATGAAGGAGACAAAAAGGTCAAAAGGGTAAAGTTACAAAATATTAAGAGAGAATTTTATGACCTAAATATGAATTATGAGGAAAATATTGTAGCATATCTACTTCATGTGGATGAGGTTGTTAACGTCATGCAAGGACTTGGGCTTAAGGTTGAGGAAACAGATGTTTGTGATAAGATTCTAAGGTCACTTTCAAAAAGGTTTAGTGAAAATATTTCAGCTATAGAAGAGGCAAAATTTATTGAAATTTTGACAAGGGATGAATTACATGGAATTCTCACAACTTTTGAGATGAGGATAAAAGAGGAACATATTCCCTAGAAGGAAGCAGCCTTCAAATTTACTAATAAGGTAAAGGCTAAGAAGTTCATATTCAAGCAATGAGTCATACAGTGATGAAGAAGTAAACTATGGTAGAAGGAACAAGGACTCAAGAAAATATAAAGGTACGAAATTAGTTAGATATTTCAATTATGGAAAATATGATCACTATGCATCTGATTTTTCAGAGGCTGGAAATAGCAATGATGAAGAAAAATAGGATCATATGAACATGGAAACAAAAAAATACAGGTACCAAAATAAAAGTAGGTATGGACAAGGCAAGAAAATAAAGAATTTTTTCCAAAGGTATAAGAAGAGTTTCTATGCAAACAAGGTAAGTAAGAGCTCAAGTGATAGTGATGAAAGTTCCTCAGATAATGATAAATATGAAGTACTATTTCTAGAAAAAGAAAAATATGTTATAAAAAGGGCACCAATGATTCTCAAGTGCTTTAGATGTGGTAACTTTGGTCATATTGAATATAATTGTGCAAGGAATGGATTCAATTTTAGTGATGATTAATATGAAGATACACTAGAAGGACCAGAAGAAAATTTACTTTTGGCAATAGAAGAAGAAGGAGGTAATCCTATTGAAGACAAATCAGAAAGGAATGAATATGATCCCCAAGTCAAACAAATAGAGGAAGAATCAAATAAAGGAGAAGTTAATCTTGAGCATGAGATTATTCATACCCTTGATGCATTAAGGGACGTAAGAAAGAAAAACTCAAAACTCAAGCTTAAATTTCAAGAATGTGATGAAGAGAAAGGAAATCTTATAGAGGATATAACTAAATCAATAGCTAAGACAAGGAGATTCAAAAAGAAGTTAGAAGCAAAGGTTTTAGAATATGAAAATATAGAGCATGAGGTAGCTTCACTAAATAAGTAAGTAAAATATTCTAAGGACAAGTTACACAGGTTTGGGAGAAGCTCAAATAAATTGGATAATATTATCAAGACACAAAAACCTACATAAAACAAGATAAATCTTGGTTTTGAACAAGTACAAAGAAAACAAGGAGAGGAGTCAATATCAAGATTTGAATATGAAGAAGCTTTAGAAGAAGAGAGTGTAAGAGAGAGTGAGACCTCTCAGGATGAGTTGGACAACTTAAAGTTCAACATGGAAAAGAATAATGCACAAATGAGGAACAGATGGAACATGAACCAACATAGGGTAAAAGAAACTAGGAGACCAATGGGGTTAAGGTAATGTAGTTTCAATGGATGATGTTTCTCATGTCATAGGGTTTGGAACAAGGCTACACAATTCAGGACACATGAAAGACAGGAATATGGAAGTTTTAGAAACATACAGATTTTTCAAGGGTATTGCTACTATTATAATCAGTTTGATCACAAGGCAGTAAATTGCAGGGTTCATGACAAGAATGGATATGGCTTCACTAGGAGAAATCCCAAGATATTTGCACCTTTAAGGAATAACAAAATTAAGTGTTATAAGTGCAATAATGATGGGCATACATCAAAGTGGTGTAGAGCATAAATCCCAGAGACAAGCAGGAACATGAATAGTCATAGGAATAAAAAGAATCAGTTGAGGAAGAAAGTTGACAAAGGTAAAGATCAGTGTATGTTGGGTGTATAAATACTCCCACCCAAGAATTAATCACCTCAAGAGGAGGTGGTGGGAGGGTCTAAGCTAAAAATATCATTCTTAGCCCCGAGCCCCAAAGGTGACCCTTTGCCATTGATGACAAAGGAGGAGAGATTTGAGTTAGGGGGAGAGCATTCAGTCCGGGGGAGAAATTTCTCAAGGAAAGAAAATTTTGAAAAAGAAAAAGGAATGATAAAAATAAAAGGCTTGACATCAATGAAAAGGGGGAGATTGTTGAAAATTTTGAGCTATTTTTTGTCATTGATGTGAAAAGAATATTGGTCTAATGTCGTCGTCATTAATGACGTCAAGTGGTTTTTCCAAAAGAAAGAAGGTCTTGGAGAGGAATAGGATATAATATTTATTTTTAATATTATATGCCTAAAAAGGGCCTAAAGGATGAAGACTCGATAAAGGAGAATCAAGTTTAAATTAAATAATAATATTATATTATTATAATATTTCGGGCCAAATAACAAGGTGAAGAAAAACGAAGTTCAAATTGAAAAGACCCATGAGCAATTTTCAAGAGGTTTAATTTAAATTAAAATATTTTAATCTTTGATTAAAATTTTAATTTAAATTAATAATGGAGGCAAAGGTCTTTAAATTTAATATGTGAAAACTAAATTCAAATTTTTAAATTCGAAAAAGGGCTGACGTGAGAAATCAAAATACAATTTGCATTTATATAGGAAATGATTTCCATTTCCTAAAGTTAATTGAACACACCTTCGAAATACGAGAAAAGAGAATATCAAGTGTTGCATCTATGAAGAAGGCAATTTGCATGTCAAAGATCTTGGAAGAAAATGAGGCAATAAAGACCACAAAGTGATTTGACATCCCACTAATGGTGGTAGCGCAAGTGGAAGTTGGGAGAGAGTTAAGGCTTACGTGGAGGAGATCATAGTTTGATTCACGCAATCAATGTTTTGGAGGAAGAGGCCTTCGTTTGACTTCCTCGATGTTTTTGTGAGGCAGAATTTTGGGATAGCGTACGTCGTGTGTCTCATGTGGGCACACTGCCCACTTGGTAGCCTAGCTTGGAGATAGGGTGTTGGGAGTGCAAGGTCACATGGTCGAATCCATTGAAGATAATTTTTTTGGGTAGAACAAATTAAAGGTATGCCATTTGATTTTATTTTTCAATCTATTGAAAATTAAGTGCATTGAGATAATCATGAATGCTAAGTGCTTAGGGGAGTTATAAGGTAAAGAAAAATTAAAATATTTTATTTTGATTTTTGGTGATCGAAATTTATAAGGTGTGGAGATTATAAGGTGTATAAGGGATTTTGCTATGCATATTGTTTTATTGAAAATGTTGAGTTAGATATTATGAGTTTAGAGATTATAAGGTGTGCAAGGGAAATTGTTAAGTGTCCTTTTATGGTGAAATTATTGAGTTAAATATTGTAAGTTTGGATATTATAAGGTGTGCAAGGAAAATTGTTAAATATTTTGTTATGGTGAAATTATTGAGTTAAATATTGTGAGTTTTAAGATTATAAGGTGTACAAAAGGATTTGATATTTTGTATGAAAAATAATTTTTGAGAAAATTATTTTGTGGAGATCTTGAGATAGGTTGTCGTAACCTAACCCTAGTGTTGGTAAGGAAAATTTGATTGTGGTTAAGATAGGGCTTGAAGACATCTTCATCAAAATAAAAGGTATGGGTACATATTCCTTGTGAATAAAATATTTTTGGATTGGATATTGTGAATGCTAAGTTGGAGTGAAAAGGATTGTTTGATAAGCATTGTTGAGTTTGGTTTTGAGATATCCAATATTAATTGATGAAGGTTTTTCTGGAATAAAGGTTGATGTTGGAAATCTTGTTTGATAAGAATTGTTGGAAATATTTAGTGAGCCTTCATATGCATGATTAGGGTTTTGTGAAATATCATGAGTATCATTGTTATGTGAAGTTTGTTTGCTAATCATTGTTGAATAAACTTTCATTGAGTGTTTGGTTGAGAAGATTTGATTGAGCATAATTGATTGAAAGTGTTGGAGTGTTAGTTCAAGTTTAGTGAAACAAATTGTTCTTTATTTTTATATTGATATGAAGGAACGACTAAAAGTGATTAAGCATTGTTTTGAGTGTGAAGAATATTGAGTATCTAACAATTCTCTATATGTTTCTATAATATTGAACAAGATTCTATGTGAAGCTTGTTTGAGTGATTGAAGAAGTTTTTTGTGATAAGATTGTGTTGAGTTGAGTAATATTTTGTTGAAGCTTACAATGCATATTTTAGGAAAGTCTTGATGAAGACTTGTTGAGAAGATTTAAGGCAAGTCTTTGTTAAGACTCGTTGAGTAGATTAGACAAGTTATAGTGAGAACTTGTTGAGCAAAGTTGAGGTAAGTATTGGTGAATACTTGGTGAGAAGATTGAACAAGTTCTTGAGAGGACTTGTTGGATAAATTAAGTCTTTGAGAAGACTTGTGAACAGAGTTGATTGATTGATTTTTTCAAACCTTGAGTTAAGTTTTGGAGTGGATCTAGCAGAGTTGATTTGTGATTGAGTCAAGCTTTGTGTTAAGGCTTGAGGATAGATTTGAGGAAAAAGTTTGGTGCATATTTAAGGATAGTTTTATGCCATATCAAATATAAATGTTTATTAGATTTGTGCTAGACCAAAGGACTATGTTTAGTGCAGATCAGAGATAGCGATTGAGAAAATTTATGCTAGATCGAAGGACTGTGTTTAGTGTAGATTTGAGATAGAGTTGAGAGTAATATTTAGAGGTGATAGATTACAGGATAGTAGTATCCAGTGGATAGAGATCCATTAGCTAGGGTAGTGAGGATAAAGATATTTTGATTGAGGACAAAGTCTTCAGTGGAGAGATATCCACAACCCAAAGTAGTGGAGGCAGTAGTCTTCTAGAGGATCACTAGCTAGAGCAGTGGAGAAGGAGTTCTCCTATGTATAGAGACCCATGAACCAGTTGAAGGGATTGGTGTCTCCTATGGATAGATATCCATAAACTTGATTAGGGGATTGGTGTCTCCTTTGGACATAGATCCATAAACATTTTAATAGGGAAAGGATTCCCAAGATATTTGTTGAGAAAATATTTGTGAAATATTTTCTCTGTAGAGTAGACCACATTGGGTGAAAATAATTAAATTGGTGTCTCTATTATGTGTGGTGATTTGTGCATTGCTTTGATTATTTTTTTATATTTTCATTGATATATTACATAATATTATTTGGGAAAGAAAAGTACAAAGTGGTATTATACTATACACCCCCCCTATCAGTATAAGCTTGTGTTCTTCATATATTCATTGGTTCTTTAAGTTCTTTACCATCCATAGAAGCCAACTTATAAGCAAATGAACCACACTTAGTTTTTATGACAAAGTACCCTATCCAATTGGACTAAATTTTACATTTAATATCAACATGAGCATTGGTGTTCTATGGTGGTGTTAGATGGCTAGAGTCTATCCTGATAGGCTTGAAAATTATCTAATGCATGAATGCACTTCTCATCCAAAAACTTCAATTGGTGCAAATAGTCCACATAATACTCATCACTGACCTCAAATCTTGCAACAATATGCATAAATAAGGAATAACTAACATGAAATAGATCACTACCTCAAATCCATATACCAAGACATATGGTGAGGCCCCTATGGGAGTACACACACTAGTACGATAGGCGCACAAGATAGGATAAAGTTGAGTATAACAGTTATGACCGATCTTATTAACCTTCTTCAAAATCTTGATCAAGGATTTGTTAGATCCTTTGGCTTGTCCATTACTTTAAGGGTAATAAGGAGTTGACCATCTATGCTAAATATTGCACTTAGCATAAATATTACAAATATCCTTGTTCTTTAAAGGAGTTCCATTATTAGAAATAATCATTGAAGGTAACTCAAACCTACAAATAATCTGGTTGAAGATGAAATTAGAAACCTGAGTTCTAGTCACCATAGCCAGAGCATTGTTTCAATCCATTTAGTGAAATACTTGATCAAAGTAATGATAAAATTATGATCATCTGATGAAACGGGGTTAACTCTCTCGATAATTTCCAATACCCACATGGAGAAAGGACAAGGGGAAGAGATCACTCGAAGGTCTTGAGAAGGAGCATGAATAAGATGATTGTGGTGTTGAAACTCGTCACAACATCGTACATAATTGCATGCATATTTCTCTATTGAAGGATACTAATACCCCATCCAAAGGAGATTTTTAGCAATAGTATTACCACTAAAATGACCTCTGCATGAACCTTCATGAGCATCACTAAGAGAAATCTAAGCTTCATCAAAGTTACGACATCGCAAGAGGATACCTTCAAAAGAACATTGATACAAATTATTGCCAATTTTAACAAATTGGCATGTTCTTTTGCACAATATCTTATGTTGATTGTGATCTAAACCATCAAGCATCGAACCATATTTAAGAAAATTAAATATGTTGTTATACCATGGTTTAGATGGGGAATCTCCGATGGTAAAACACTCTAGGGGATCCAAACAAGAACTCAAAGATGCGGGTTTCTAGATTTTTTGAATGATAATCAAAGCTTTATCATATTCCAACTCCAAAGGGAACAAGGATGCAGCAACAACCATGACATATGCATGGTGGTTTGAGGATCTAGGGACAAAATTTATGGTTACTTGCTCAAAAGAAGACAACAACTTGGTGATAATCTCCTTGTATAGTTTAAGCTTATCATCCTGAGTCTGATAAACATCATTGATTTTATTAACCATAATTTAAGAGTCACCAAAGACCAAAAGGACCTTAATTTGCAAATTTAAGGCTACTCTAAGGCCTAGGATCAAAGCTTCGTATTTTGCAGTGTTATTCATGCAAGAAAAACAAAGTTTGAAGGACAAGGGGATGAGATATTTTTATGGTGTAACTATAATGACTCCAACTCTAGTGCCCTTCATGCATTGGGCTTCATCAATAAACAAATTCTAATACTTGGAATCTTCAATTTCAACATTGAAGCACTCTTTGGGAAACTCAACAACTATAGGGTGTGCAACTTCTAGGGGAGTGAAGGCTAACTGATCAGCGATCATCTGACCCTTAATAACCTTCTAACCTATGAAAGTTAGGTCAAATTCACTAAGGTTTAACACCCACTTAGTAGCTAGACCTAAAATGTGAGTCTTAGACATCAAATAGCACAAAGGATCAAACTTTGCAATCACAAATATATCATGGTTGAGCATGTAGTATCTTAACTTCTAGAAATCAAACACTACAATAAGGCAAAGCTTTTCTAAGAGAGTGTACCTAGTTTTATAGTTGACCAAAGTTCTGTTGATATAGTAGATAGCTCTCTTTTTTTTCGCCATCATGTTGAGCCAGCATGGCTCCTAAAGCATGAGCAGTGGCTAGTATGTAAAGCAATAAATGCCTACTAGGTAGAAGAGGTACTAAAATAGGCAAGAAAGTGAAATATATTTTGAGGTTATCAAAAGATTTTTGACACTCAAAATCCCACCAGAATACTACATCCTTTTTAATAAGCCAAAGGAAAGGCTGACACTTATCGGCTAACTAGACAATGAATAAATGAATAGTCTACAACTTACCTTGTAGACTACGCAGATCAGTCAGAGTGTGAGGATGAGGTATATCAATGATAGTTGCCACCTTAGCAGGGTCCACTTCAATGCCTTACCTAGACACTATGAAGCCTAACAACTTGCCATATGTGACTCCAAACACACACTTAGTGAGTTTAATATGAACTCAGTATTGTTGAATCCTTTCAAATATTCATCTTAAGTCATGGACATGATCCTTGTATTATAAGGAATGAGCCAAAAGGTCATCCACATAGTCTCATATAATATCATGCATCATGTCATGGAAAATATAAGTCATGGCCCAATGATAGGTAGTTCTTACATTCTTAAGGCCAAAAGGCATGACCTTCCAGCAAAAGGTACCCCATGGAGTAGTGAATGTAGTCTTGGATTTATCCTCAAGAGCAATCATAATATGATTATAACCTAAGAAACCATCCATGAGCAAAAGCATTCCACATTTGGTAGTGAAATCTACTATCTGGTCTATGTTGGGAAAGGGAAAATCGTCCTTGGGACATGCTAAGTTAATGTCCTGAAAATCGATACATACTCTTATTATTACTTCCTTATTAGCTACAGGAACAATATTAAATATCTAATTAGAATAGTTGATGGATTTTATAAAACCAATGTCAAGGAGTTTTTGTAGCTCCTCCTTGACTGAAAGGGTGACCCTCAGATGCATCTTCCAAATTTTCTCCTTAATAGGATTAACATTAGGCTTAGATACCAAATGATGCATGAAAAGGGAGGGATCAAGCCCTGGCATGTCAGCATATGACCAAGAAAAATATCCTGATATTATTTTAATAAATTGGTCAATTGCTCCTGCTTGTCCATGGTCAAAGCTTTACCTAACTTAGATATCCTAGGGGCTTCCTCAGAACCTATGTTCACATCTATGGTCTCCTTGATAAGAATAGACAAGTCATCCTCATGAGGATACGGAGCAGGAATTACTCCTAATTTCTCAAGGTCCTCAGGAGACATAGAACCAAAATTTACTTGAGAACTAGAAGACTCAACCTATGTTGTGCAATGGACATACCCATCAAAACAAATGTTATTCTAAGATAAAGCTTCATAGATAACATGCAACTCTGGGGTTATGACCTTAGGAGAGTGTGGGCCCTCATCCCGAACACTCCACTATAAACCTTTATGATATTCACCAAAGAGAAGCTCTATACAAGAAGAGTCATCTTGATCCTATGATGAAACATTTGTAGAAAATTTCTTAGAGGAATATTGTGATGAATTGATTTGGGCTAGATATTCTGGTGAGAAAAATTCAAATGGATGAGGATATCCCATGATAGAAATAATTTGGTTTTCAAATTCAAATTTTATACATTGGTGAAAAGTAGAAGGGACAAAATTCATTGCATGAATCCAAGGTCATCCGAGAAGCAGATTAAAATATGCAAGACAAGACACCACATAAAACATTATTTTTAAAAAATTTGGTCCACCTCTAAGAGGAAGTAATATAGTTCCACAAGATTCTTGAGAATCATTACTGAAAGTTCTAATGATTTCACTGGATGCAATTAAATATTTATTTTTCAATCCAAATTTCTGAAATAAATGATGTGTACAAATATTAAGCGAAGAACCATTATCAATCATTACCCTTTTGATGAGAGTGTCCCCAATGTAAGCAATGATGTATAGAGAAGAATATTCTCACAACCCTAAGGAAACCATATCATTATCTGAAAATGTGATATGAGGCTTCCTGAGGGAACTCATAACCTATGTCATATCACTAGGAGAAATTTCTGGAGGTACTAGTTGTTATTTCAAAATATTTACCATAGCTTCTTTCTGGGCTTGAGAATTCTGTAGAAGTTATAAGAGGGAAAAATTTGTTGAATCATCCATATTCTATGCTAATTTTTCTAGAGTATCCATTATCATTCAAATCATGTTTTTATCATACTAATGTGGTAAAATTTTATAGGACACTTGGTTGGTTTATCTTGTTCTATTCAAATTTAGCTGGTTGTTGAAATATTGAAAACTGTTATTTCAATACAACTAGCATCAATTAAATATTGAACCACATGTTTCAACCTTTTACAAGAATTAGTCCAATGTCCTACTCTATGATATGCATAATTCTAATCTGCTTTATACCAATGAGTTGTAGTATTTGGCTATCTTATGGGAGGTAATTCAATTGCCTTAGCATCTAATAGTTGTTTTAAAACTGCTTCCATAGGCATATTAAGTCTTGTGAAATTTCTTTGAGGATGCTTCTAAAGTACAATATTTTATAGGTTTTTAGTGATATTGTTAATAGGACTAGTATCACTGTCACCTTCCATATGATTATTATTATGTTGATACTTAATTGGCTTATCTTCTTTAACCTTAAGTTGGTCTCTTCTAATGAGATCTTATTCTACTTTTCTTGCTAACTCAATTGCTTGATCTAAAGATGTGATAGTAGTAGTTTCTAGGGCATAAGATAATTATTCTTGTAAATTACCAATGAATATATCAAGCATATATTTTTGAGACATAGGTTGTCTTAATCGACCAACTAAACTTCTCCAACGAGCTAGAAATTCTGAAAAACTTTCTTTTTTACTTTTTTTTAAATCATATAAATCTCTCATAGTCACTTCCTTCTCAATGTAAGCACTAAAATGATGAACATGCATATTTATAGTCTTCTCAAAACTCTTCAAATAATAGTTGGGTAACCGGTAATACCATTCTAATTCTATTCCAACAAGACTCTTTGGAAATGTTTTCAATAAAAGCATATCATCATGGCAAGCTATTTTGAATCCTCTTAAGTGTTCTATTGGATATTTAGTCCCTTTATAGATTGGAAATACTGGCATAGAAAAATTTTTAGGATAAGGTATAGCAGTAACAATAGGATCCAATGGTTGACTACACATTTCTTTATACTTGTATGTAAACCCTAAAGGTTGAATCATATCCATCCTTGAAACCAACCGATTCACTATACTTGCCAAATTATACATTTCTAGATTATGTGAATTATCGATATTCCCTTGTCTTATTTTGGACATGAGAAGGTTATTTTTATATGTAGTGCCTTGTGGGAATGGAATACTAACTTGTGGTGGAATAGAGGAAAAAATGTTGACATTAGAAATATGAAGTGGAAATTGAGAACCAATTTGAGTGCTACTACTAGTTGGAGGAATTGGTGTATTCAATCCAATGTTGGTGGTCACAGTAGTAGCATAAGTAGGTAGACAAGTTTCATTACCATGATTCAAAGGTTCACTGAAAGGGCTATCTCATAGGGGGATATCCTTTTCAAGTAATGCTTCTTCCTCTAAGGCCATATCCAAAGCATTTGTATGGTACTTATAGAAAGTCCATATATGATCAAAATATTTAAAGATAATATTCCCATTGGAATATTGGATAGGATCAAGATGATTATCAACCTCTTCTTCTAGGTTATGATTTTATCTATCAATATGATCATTCTCATGAAAAATCTCATCAAACCTAAGAAGTCTTCGTCCTTCCCCAAGGTCAAAATCCATTGAGAAAAAAGAGTAAGAAAAGGAGGAGAACTAAGACCAAAAAGAACCTATGAACTTATATGTAAATGAATTATATTTTTAAATATTTGTTACACAATTTAATAATATTGCTTATTGATTGAAATAAATAAAGGATATGTTCACATTGGGTTCACAAAATATGTATAGGGGGAAACCTGCCCTACCGCATATAATTCCCAAACAAAAGGTTTGGATCTACATGGAGAGGAAACCCTTTTATGGGGTGAACCATGGGGTTATGTTGTGCTCTACACTTGTTTTTAGGAGGATGGTTTCACTAGGGACAATTTTAGGACTCACTCCAAATCCTTAGGATATGTAAGAAAATTTTGATGTGTTCAATATTAAGAAAATCACCTAAGTTTGGTCTTTCTAGTTCTAAGCTAAGAAAGATAAATGACAATGCAAAAAATAGAATATAACAACTAAAAATAGAATGCAAGCACACAAGAGCTAGCCTAATATGATTCTTTATTTTGAATGCTCACTAACCTAGGTTTTATTCTAGAAAAAATTTAAAGCAAAAACATACAAAATAAATGCACAGAAATTATCCCTAGATGTAAACTAAATACTTTTCACTTTTATATGCTTTAATAATTAAATTCAGATCATATCAAAAACCAACAAGATAAATTAGGACACTTAGCTTTAACTAGTGGTTAACCCTAGATTTTGATGCTTCTTATGTAGTGATATTATAATACATGTTCCTGTAAGATAATCTAAGAAACACTAAAAAAATGATGATCAGCATTAGGGGGCTTGATTAGGCCACTGTATAACAGTACTCAAAGGCACAACAGTCAAGCCCCCTAGGTCCCTTAGATGACCTTTCAATACAAAATCAAAAATTTATCTTTGGAGAATTAATCATAAAACAGATATGCAAAAATAGTAAAAAGAGAAACATATGATGTCAATATGCTTAGTATGCAATAATGAAGGTAACCAAACTATCAAAAAATTGAACTTGCCCTAAGACTAATCTCAGTAAAAATCATGCCTTACAAAAGGTGGGTGCAATAATGCTTCACCAAGGTCGCACTCCATTAGAAAGGGGTATGATTTTGCTTCTACAAGCTAAAACCCTAAATTAGGGTTAGCAAAGTCGCACCTCGATAAGACTGAGCACAATTTCACTTCAAACACTCAAAAAATAAAAGTGCATACACAAAATGTAAATTAAATGTAAAATCATAGAGTGAAACCTAAATGGAGAGCGCAAAAGCAACAGAAGAAGGTGAAGTATATGAATTGGCACTCTTTCCCTCTGAGCCACAATGCACATCCACCAAGGAAAGTAGCAATCCAATCCATGCAATAGGAAATCTAAATCTAAAATTTGCACTTCGGGTTAGCTTGTAGAAGACACAAAGTAGATCAAAATGAAAGAAGTAAGCAAGTGTTAGAAGATAAATATATCATGAGCATTAGTAAGTTCATTATTGTGATATATCTCTTTGAAAAGAGTGAGATTGCTCTTCCTTTTATAAAAAATTAGGGTGGGCACAAATAAACTAAAAACTGATGCAAAAACACGTTGGAGGGTTTAAAATTGGATCTAAGAAGGCCAATAAGAGAATAAAATTAAATTAAATTGAAATCAGTGAAATTATACACCATTTTGGTGGGGCATAATATCGCTTCTGCGAAGTAGCACCTCATGGAGACAGGGCACGATTTCACTAAAAATGCTAGAAAAGACAAAATAGGGGGTGAACAAGCCTACCCTTACCTTTGGCAAGGGTGAGGGACCTCTTAAATGAACTAAGGAAGATTTTACACTCAAAGTGGATCAATTTTCTGTGTCTACAGTGTCTGAATGCTAGTTCTATAATCCCATAATGCAAGAGGTAGTTGCAAGTGCCAATATTTGTGATTATCCTTGAAAATTTTCTAGAGAATGAAAACAACTATTTTTTTGGATGTCTCGGCCTGAACATTACTTTGTGGATAATAAGGTGTTGATAAACTATGTTGTATGTTGTACTTGGTGCACAAAGCTCTCATATCCTTGTTCTTAAATGAAGGTCCATTATTTGAGATGATCTTTGATGGGATACCAAAATAACATATGATGTTATGAAATATGAACTATGTGATGTGAGGTCCATTCATAGTGGTAAGAGGAATTGCTTCCACCCATTTGGTAAAATACTCTATGGTCATTAGAATAAACATGTGTCAACCCAAAAAAGGGTGATATTTTTCCAATTAAGTCAAAACCCTATTGCAAAAAAGACCATAATGAATGTATAAATTGTAAGGCTTATGAGGGTACGTGTGATATATTAGCATGATACTAACACTTAAGGCACTTCTTGCCATAAGTGCAATAGTATTTATCCAAGGTGAGCTAGTAATAACCCAGTCAGAGGATGCGCTTAGCAATATCCATACTGCTAAAATGGCCACTACAACTAGCATCATGAGCTTGAGATATTACCCAAGAAGACTCTTGAGACTCTAAGCAATGAAGGAGAGTACCACCATAGCTTCTATGGTAAAGTATGTCTCCTAATAAGACACTTTTTATTACTTTTTTAAATGTCCTTTTGGTTCCATGTGACAATCTCGAAGGCATATTACCAAGTTTTAGGAAATCGTTTAGCTAAGCGAACCAATCTTGATATGGTTGAGTTTTGACTAAACGAACTACTTGATCCTTTAGCAATTCATCTCGTATGAATACGGATTGGGATATATTATTGAGATATATGGTCATTATGTTATTAAAATGACTCTACAGGGCCAAGGACCCCCAAGATGCATGCTTTAAAAATTTGTGTATTTGAGAGAACCGATCTTGGTGTAGTTAAATATGAATCATGTGAACATCTTGCTAATATTTAAAATTATTTCACAAAATTATATATTGAGTGAGTTTTTTGACTTGAATAGTAGTGACATCATCTGATGGATTTTGTAGAATTAAGGATCCCAAGGAAGCCATTGTACCCTCAAAATGGTTAGAAGAGCGAGGGACTACCTCAATGTCATTATAGCTCTAAAATTCATGTACTCCTTTCCTTCAGGCTAATGGATCTACACCTTGAAGGGGAATGGGAGAATAGTAGGTCTATACCTCAGAAGAGTGGCACTTGAGGTCATGCCTTCTTTGGTGATTTTTTGATGAATTTTTTAGGGTTCACCAGGAAACATTTCTTGGTAGTTTCCATGCCTAGGGTTGGGAGGTTGTTTGATATGTTATTTTATTTACTCACAATCACCTAGTTTTGGCCAAATGCAACTACACTATACTAAATGCACTTTATATTTCAATGAATATAGCAAACAGTGATTTACATAAGGTAAACTAATACAATTACTTAATTATGAAGAGATTTGATACTCTTAATCAACCCAAATGTCTGATGTAGAGTCTATTTACTTGTTATAGGTAGGATCAGATGTTGCAAGGCAAGATCGGATGTATGATCCGCAATTGTATCCATCGATCAGTGATCGACAAATCTGATCATAGTAGAAACCTATAGTTTCATAAATATAGTGCAAAAATAGAAACTTAGAATATGCTATGGGTCTTGTTAAGCATAGGTTAAATCATATAAAGACTTAATGAATGATGTTATTTAAGAAAACAATATGGATATGGACTATGATATGCAAAATGATGTAATTGAGTTCAAATATGGTGAACGTCGAGAATAACACTAACAATTTCTATGCTACATGCAAGTGCCAATATTTGTGATTATCCTTGACAATTTTATTAAGAATGAAAACAACTTTTTTTTTTTTGATGTCTCAGCCTAAACATTACTTTGTGGATAATAAGATGTTGATAAACTATGTTGTATGTTGTACTTGGTGCACAAAGCTCTCATATCCTTGTTCTTAAATGAAGGTCCATTATTTGAGATGATCTTTTATGGGATACTAAAAGAACATATGATGTTATGAAATATGAACTACGTGATGTGAGGTCCATTCATAGTGGTAAGAAGAATTGCTTCCACCCATTTGGTAAATTACTCTATGGTCATTAGAATAAACATGTGTCAAACCAAAAAAGGGTGATATTTTGCCAATTAAGTCAAAACCCTATTGCAAAAAAGACCATAATGAATGTATAAATTGTAAGGCTTATGAGGGTACGTGTGATATATTAGCATGATACTAACACTTAAGGCACTTCTTGCCATAAGTGCAATAGTATTTATCCAAGGTGAGCTAGTAATAACCCAGTCAAAGGATCCGCTTAGCAATATCCATACTGCTAAAATGGCCATTGCAACTACCATCATGAGCTTGAGATATTACCCAAGAAGACTCTTGAGACTCTAAGCAATGAAAGAGAGTACCACCATAGCTTCTACGGTAAAGTATGTCTCCTAATAAGACACTTTTTATTACATTTTTTAATGTCCTTTTGGTTCCATGTGACAATCTTGAAGGCATATTACCAAGTTTTAGGAAATATTTTAGCTAAGCGAACCAATCTTGATATGGTTGAGTTTTGACTAAATGAACTACTTGATCCTTTTGCAATTCATCTCGTATAAATACGTATTGGGATATGTTCTTGAGATATATGGTCATTGTGTTATTAAAAGGACTCTATGGGGCCAAGGACCCCTAGGATGCATGCTTTAAAAATTTGTGTATTTGAGAGAACCGATCTTGGTGTAGTTAAATATGAATCATGTGAAAATCTTGTTAATATTTAAAATTATTTCACAAAATTATATATTGAGTGAGTTTTTTGACTTGAATAGTAGTGACATCATCTGATGGATTTTGTAGAATTAAGGATCCCAAGGAAGCCATTGTACCCTCAAAATGGTTAGAAGAGCGATGGACTACCTCAATGTCATTATAGCTCTAAAATTCTTGCACTCCTTTCCTTTAGGCTAATGGATCCATACCTCGAAGGGGAATGGGAGAATAGTAGGTCTACACCTCAGAGGAGAGGCACTTGAGGTCGTGCCTTCTTTGGTGATTTTTTGATGAATTGTTTAGGGTTCACCAAGAAACATTTCTTGGCAGTTTCCACGCCTAGGGTTGGGAGGTTGTTTGATATGTTCTTTTTATTTACTCACAATCACCTAGTTTTGGCCAAATGCAACTACGCTATACTAAATGCACTTTAGATTTCAATGAATACAACAAACAATGATTTACAGAAGGTAAACTAATGCAATTACTTAATTATGAAGAGATTTGATACTCTTACTCAACCTAGATGTCTGATGTAGAGTCTGTTTACTTGTTGTAGGTAGGATCGGATATTGCAAGGCAAGATCGGATGTATGATCAATGATCATATCCATCGATCAATGATCGACAAATTTGATCACAATAGAAACCTATAGTTTCATAAATACAGTGTAAAATAAAAACTTGCAATATGCTATAGATCTTGTTAAGCAAAGATTAAATCATATAAAGACTTAATGAATGCTATACTTGAAGAAAACAATATGGATATGGACTATGATATGCAAAATGATGCAATTAAATGCAAATATGGTGAACACCAAGAATGATAATATCATAATTTCTATACTATATGAAATGATAGATGATAAGTATGATGCTAAAATGTAGATTTGAGACTAAAGAATGCAAACCAGAACTTGGAGTTACCCCAAGCAGCTTGAGGACCAGATCGTATGCATAGAGCAAGATCGGATACTAACTAAGCGAGATCGTAACTAGATCATGGATCGTAACCACACACACAATGATCATACTTCCAAACCTACAAAAACATAGAAAAATAATGAAGACTAATGCAAAAATTAAGTGACTAGAATTCAGAATTTGATCAATGAGTCAGGAGGAATTTAGGGGGAGGATGCCTGGTTAAATAGGCTAAGAAAACTGGAGAAGTTGGGCTAAAAAAAAATAGGTTACAACCTCTTCCAAGCTAGGACTGATCGATGGATCCGATCCCATAACTGTCGCATAGTTAGATGGATAGAGACAAAAGCATTGCAACTTAATTTGTCATTTTACTAATCTGAGTTTTTTTATTTTTGGATGAGATCGTACTTATGATCTCATACATAAATGACTATCAGAGATCGTACTTACGATCTCATCAAGTTTAGAGCCGATCTCGCTAAGAGGGCACAAAAATCGAGGCAACAAGCTTAGGAGTTAATTTTTTGCATATTTTGACTTAATGTGAATTAATATGAGTCAATTTTAGGGTGTTACATTTTCCCCCTCTTTAGCACATTTTTGAAAAAAATGTGTTAAAGAAAAGAATGGCATGCTTTACGAGAAAGCAAAAATTTATTGCAAAATTTATTAATGTTTGAAGTTTTATTGCAAGTTACATTAGGTGTGATACCCCCTTCGAGTTTTTATGCCAAACTCTGCATTTGGAGAAAAACTCAAAATTTTTGCATTAAGGGTAAAATGAATAAAATAGAAATAAAACCTAATTCATTTGTTATTTACTATTTTCTGGTTTGGTGCTCTGGAGAAAATTATGGTAGAGGTTATCCATCATGTGGATGCAGTTCGAGCAGGGCCTAGGAGTATCAGGGTAAGTATCTTACACTCATTTAGCTTAGAAATTTCATGTTTTTGCATTTAATTTGGATTAAATTTAGATTTTTAGGGCACCATCGTCGCAGCCGTAACAACAAGATCATATCGATCTTGCAATATCGGATCGATTTTGCAATATCAAACTTTTGATATTATCAAAATTGATCTGATCTTGGTCAATATCAGATCAATTTCAACGATATCAAAGAGTATGATATCACCAAAATCGATACGATATTGAACATTTTGGTATGATTTTACAAATTTTGATCTGATCTTCTAATTTTTAGGTCCGATCACTAACTTAATTTTTTGTTACTTTATTTTATTGATAGAGACCAGCTCTGAAGAACCGAGAGTGGAGATATGCTAATCTCCATGTAGACTTAGGTGCTCTCTACTGATGAGAGAACTACTCTAGAGGTGGTTGGGCTTCGACATGTGGTAGAGATGCCACAAATTCTAGTTGACCTCAGAGTGCTGACAACTCTAGAGAGGTGGTATCCAGAGTCATCATATTTCTAGCTACCGATAAGGGAGATGGCCCCTACTTTAGAGGATGTTTGGAGGATCCTCAAGGTGCCTCTCAGAGGTATGTTCATAGCTGCATCTAGCAACAAAGGCCAGCATTGATGAGATTGACAGGAGACCCTAGCTTCATATTGAAGAAGGGTGGGATCAACATCGACAAGCTCGGGCAGATAGATGGAGTCTCTTGACTGACTACTCTTTTGAGTGGTATAGTGGTAGGCCTTTTATTATGTCATCTCAATGGGTGCCACTTACCTTGGACTTTGGTAGAGGTCATCTACGACATGCGAGATCAGAGAGTATGATTTGCTTGGGGCCCATACATTCTCTATAGACTCTACAAGATATTACATAGGGTGGTCTACAAGAAGGGTAAGGGACTGGTGCTTACCTCTTTTCTATAGGTATGGTGTTGGGAGCACATGGCTATTAGGAGACCTGTAGGACTTCCTTTGACATGGGTAGGGGATGGTGAGCCTAGGGTGGAGGATGATAGACCCAGGGTATTCTATTGGCCTATACAGAGAGGGCACCATGGGTGGGTTAGCCTCGATGTAGCGAGGTAAATTTTTGATGATCTACTATAGAGGATATCCGATGGAGACCCTGGAGAGAGATACCAGGGTGGGGAGAGGATGGTTATGAGTTGGCTCACATGAGGTGAGTCATTTGGATATAGATGGATCAAGGGGAGTTGGAGCTACACCATGGACCGAGTGCTCCACCAGTTTGGATTACAATAGGACATTCCTTAGTATAGGAATGTCACATATTCCAAGGTGACTCAAGATCACACTACTATTAGTGGTGCTCCCAATATGGCTCAATTTTTGGACCCTCAATCGGATGATGAGGTACTACCCATGATAGAGGGAGATGATATTGGGATTATAGATAGGTACCAATAGTGGTACACCCACATTCATCCTACCTGACTGACTACATCGAGGAGTGCAGTGTAGAGATTGAGAGGTTTTTGATAATGGTGTACAACTAGCCATAATAGTCAAGGACACAGGTATCCTCTAGGAGAGAGGGGCCTCACACTAGAGGTGGACATTACATCTGAGGTAGGAGAGGGCATATAGGACTGATGAGAGATCCAAGGGTACCAGGGAGGAGAGGAGAGCATCTCCTTAGAGGGTGAGGGATGACAGAAGCATTATCTCTTTTCTCGAGAAGGGCATCATGATAGAGGAGGTGGGGGAGAGTAGCGAGATGGCTTCTCTACGGGGATGTAGTCTAAGGGTATGTAATAGATAAATATTGAGGTCTAGATATTGGAGATAGAGGATGTGAGTCTGAGGGCTAGGATTCAGACTCTAGAGGTGGAGCTGCACAAGCACGAGCTTAGGCACAGTGGGATAGGGATCTAGGGATCCAACTCCTACATCTTCTCAATCAGTTCACTCAAGGAGGAGTGACTCAAGGAGAGTGCTAGCTCAGGCTCTTTAGCTAATGGGTTTTTATCAAGCTTTATACTTTGTAGTAGTACCTATGGAGTAGAGGCAGATAGGAGCCTTCGATGGTTGATATACCTATGACTTTGAGTCGCTCGAGATCTCGCTCGACTTCTAGGACAACTACTACTATAGGAGCAGGAGGATTTAGACCACCATGACCCCTAGTGGGGATGATGATGCTCAGAGTTCTAGGGCTTCTAGAGGATAGGGGTTGACCTATGCTATGGTTTTTGTGATTGAGTATGCCAATGTTGGAGATTGTGGCATATCAGTCAACTCTATTTTGTATATATTATATATATATATATATATATATATATATTGATCTTCTTATCTTATGTGAATTTGAATGATTTGATTGCATTTGATTGTATTTATTTTATGATGTTTAAATTTCTTATAATCATGCTTTCTATTTTAAATATTTTGATCATGCTTAACATAAAAAAAAATGGTTTGATTTTTGGTAAAGTATATTTTTGAAAAGGATATTTTTGTATGATGATAGAATTGATGGATTAGAAATGAACCTCAAAGGATGTTGTGTTATTATATGACCATTGGTGGAGATCAATGCTCGCTAGGTCATGAAGTGAATCCTATTATGAGGAAGTTTTGTATTGCTAATAATAGAAAAGTTTTTGTGGGGCTCAAGAGTAATCTTGAGGCTTATGATGATTAAAGAAGATGTTGATTTTGTTTTTGAGAAAATTTGATTTTTAAGAAAATATTTTGATAAAGATTATTGTTGTGAGAAAATAAAGTGATTTAAGCATGAAAAATTGGGAAGGATGACTTGCGCTAGGCATAGAATTCCTAGTGTGAAAATTTTGAGAAAAATAATTACTAGGAATTATACCATCATCGCGAAGTCAAAATGCAATGCATGATAATATGAAATTATTTGTTCTTAAAATGCAAATTGATGTGAAGAAAATCATTATTTCACATGTTTAAGAAGATTGAGAAATATGAAATGATTTAAACTTAAAAATTGAGAAAGATGACTTGCGCTAGGCATAGAATTCCTAGTGTGAAATTTGAGAAAAATAATTACTAGGAATTATACCATCATCGTGAAGTCAAAATGCAATGCATGATAAATGATTTTGGAAATGCAAGTTTTTGGAATAAGTCATTTTGAAGATTTTGAAAATTTTGAAATATATATGTAATGAATTAATATGAATAGTGATAAACTAATGTTGTCCGACAAATTTCAAAGAAATATTTTAAATTATTTCTAAGACAAAGTCAAATTTATCAAGAACCAGTGTGTGACGTGTGAGTTCATTATCCATATTGATTTGTCATAATGATACAAAATATCTCAAGGATCAAATGTGTGTGCTTGTGAAATTAATTTACCGATTTTGAGTGAGGTAAATGATACAAGCCAACTTTTATGAACCAATGTGTGTGCAAGTGAAATGTTCATTAACCATGATTTTGTGCATGCAATTGTACCGAACTACTATGTAAGTCAAGTTACCAAAAGCTAGCTAATCCACAAGCGGACATTGGTCTGTACAAAATAAGGTCGCTAATGTGACAGACATATCACCACGCGAAAGGCTTACCCAAGGCCATGCGGGTTGGGCACAAACCGCGTGTTATGGGGCTCACCTCATGGCTTTCGAATAACTGAGGAATTCCAAGGATTCAAGCTCATTACCCCCTTCTTTTATTTTGATTTCTTGGAGTAGGGATTCTTGTCCATTTTTGAACAAGGGGATTTTATTGCTTTTTGTAGTAAAACTACTTTTTCTTTCTTTTCTCTTTTCTTTGCTTTTTTTCTTTTTCCTTTTTTGGGATACTTGCTCAGATTAGACAAGGAGCAAGGGATTTTATTCGGGTAGGGGGAGCTTGTCCTTTTGCCAATTCTTAGTATTCTAGACCATGCGCATAATAGGATAGCAAGGGAAACTTTTCGCTTAAGGAACTAAGACTACTATGTAGTATCATTTTTTGAATTTGCAACAAATCATTTTTAAGATGTGAGAATGTGTTCTTGGTTCAAGAAGTAGCAAGATCAGTTCCCAAAACTCAAAATTTTATTTAGTGAAGTAATAGTGCTTTTTAATACAAGAGAGATTTATAATCAAAGTGACAAAATCAAAATTTAGTAAAGATGTGAATTAAGTGAGTGGTTCAAGATAACTTTTGAGTTTATCTGAAATAAAATAAAATATAACTTGAATTTTTGAAATACAACACACACTGATGCAAAAATGAGAACTTAACAATTTAAAATATTTTTGGAAATTTTTCATGTTTTTTATTTTTTGGTTGTTTTGATAATATGACAATTGCAAATTGAATGATGAAGAAGTTATTTACAAATATATACAGAAATGGAATTTTTGCTTTATGCATAATATCTTTTGAGATGCATGATATTCATTGGCTCCTTGAGATCTTTTCCATCCAAAGTAGCCAAGCGATATGCACCTGATCCAAATTTAGTAGTGATGACAAATGGTCCAAGCCAATTAGGTTGAAATTTACCTTTTAAATATTTTCTAGCATTAGTATTTTTTTTATTTTCTTTAAGTACTAAATCACCAACTTCAAAAGATCGACTATGAACTTTCTTTGCATATGATATTTTGAGTTTATCTTGGTAAGAGTGAAGATGCTCTAGAGCATGAATACACTTCTCATCTAGAAGCTCCAACTGACTTAGTCTACCAACATGATATTCATCTCCTACTTCAACATCTTGAAGTAGGAGAGCTAGAGAAGGAACTTCTAACTCAAATGGAAAAACTACTTCAGCACCATAGACCAAGACAAAAGGTGAAGCACCTGTAGGAGTACGAACACTAGTTCGATAAGCCCACAAGGTAGGGTATAATTGCATATGCCAATCACGACCTGATTTATTAACCAATATTTTTAGGATTTTGATCAAGGTTTTATTAGAAGCTTCAACCTAGCCATTTCCTTGTGGATAATAAGGAGTAGACCATCGATGTTGAATTTTATATTTTTGACATAATTTCTTAACATATTTGTTCTTAAAGCATGTTCCATTATCAGAGATGAGAGTTGATGGAATTCCAAATCTATAGATGATTTGATTAAAGATGAATTTAGACACTTGAACTCCTATGCAAGAAGCTAATGGCATAGCTTCTACCCATTTTGTAAAATACTCTATTGTTGTTATGATAAATTTATGACCATCAGAAGAAATAGGATTTATTTTACCAATAATGTCTAAACCCCATTTAGAGAAGGGCCAAGGAGAAGATATAGCTTGGAGTTCCTGAGCAGGAGCATGAACAAGGTCTGCATGTCTTTGACACTTGTCACAATGATGCACATAATCATTAGCATCCTTTTCCATGGAAGGCCAAAAATATCCCATTCAAAGGAGTTTCTTAGCAATGGCACTTCCACTAAAGTGTCCTCCATAGGATCCATCATGGGCTTCACTTAAGGCTTTCTTAGACTCTTCTAGATTGAGACATCTCAAAAGGATACCTTCAAAAGATCTTTTATATAGGGTATTACCAATAATTACAAAGTGAACAACTCGCTTACATAATAGCCTACGTTGGTTTCTATCTAATCCTTCTAGGAAGGTCCCTTTTTGGAGAAAATTAAAGATATCTATGTACCAAGGTTCTGGGGTTATTTCATTAATTAAAAACACATCTAATGGCTCTAGACATGACTTAGAGGAAGTTGGTTCTTGGAGTTGGTGAATAATGATAGTAGCATATTCATCATCCAACTCCAAAGGTAACAAAGAGGCAACAACAACCATGGCATCGATAGCATGGTTGCTAGTGTGAGGGATGGCTTCTAAAGTTACTTTCTCAAATAATGAAATAAGCTTAAGAACATACTCTTTATAAGGATGGAGTTTCTCATATCATGTTTGATAAACTTCATTAATTTGATTTATCACAAGCTGAGAATCTCCAAAGACTAATAAAACTTTAATTTTTAAGGCTAAAGTGGCTCGTAACCCAAGGATTAGAGCCTCATACTCTATAGTATTATTAGTACAAGAAAATTGAAGTTTAAAAGACAAAGGAATAAGGTGATTTTGTGGAGATATTAATATAATACCTACACCTGCACCACTCATGCATCTAGCTCCATAAAAATACAAAGACCAAGATTCAGAAAGATCCTCTTCTAAGTTAAGACACTCATCAAGAAATTCTATGGTTATAGGATGAGTAGATTCTAGAGGTGCAACAACTAATTGATCAACTATAACTTGGCCTTTAATAGATTTTTGGCCAATAAATGTGAGTTCAAACTCACTTAGAGCAAGAACCCACTTAGTTGTGCATCCTGACAAGTAAGGTCTACTCATCAAATACCTTAATGGATCAGACTTAGCAATAACAAATGTTTTTTGACTGAGCATATAATGACGTAATTTTTGTGTAGAAAACACAACTACCAAACAAATATTTTCTAATGGAGTATAATGGGTTTCATAGTTTATTAATGTTCTACTTATATAATATGTGGCTCATTATTTCTTATCATCATCAATTTGAGCCAACATTGCTCCAAGTGCAAGTTCAGAAGTAGAAATGTACAAAATAAAAGGACAATCTAGTCTAGGAGGAACAAGCACTAGAGGATTAAGAAGATACTATTTAAGGTTTTCAAAGGCTTCTTTACATTCATCATCCCATTGAAATGGAATTTTTTCTTAAGTAACTTAAGAAAAGGTCAGGTTTTATCTACCAACTTATCAATGAAGTGATGGATAGACTGTAATTTACCTTGTAAACTCCTTAATTCTGATATGTTTTTAGGTGGTGGCATATCAAGGATAGCCTTAATTTTAAGGGGATCTATTTCTATACCATGCATAGAAACAATAACCCCTAACAATTTTCTAGATTTAACTCCAAATACACATTTGTCTAGATTTAAGTGAATCTTATATTCTCTTAGTCTATCAAACACTTTTCTTAAATCATTAATATGCTCTTCTTCCTTAGCTGAATGAGCTATAATATCATCTACATAATCATGTAGAATATCATACATCATATCATGAAAGATATACATCATAGCTCTTTGATATGTTGCTCCTGCATTCTTTAAACCAAAGGGCATTACTTTCCAACAGAATGTTCCCCAAGGTGTGATGAAAGTTATTTTGGGTTGGTCTTCAGGAGCTATTCGGATTTGGTTGTATCCTAAAAAACCATCCATGAGGGATAACATCCCACTCCCAGCTATAAAATCTATGATTTGATCCATATTAGGGAGAGGAAAGTCATCCTTAGGGCATGCAACATTAATGTCTCTAAAATCAGTACAAACCCTAATTTTAGTGGCTTCTTTTTTTGGTTACTGGAACAACATTTGATATCCAATCAACATAGTCAATAGCTTGGATAAAAACTACATTCAAAAGTTTTTCTAACTCATTTTTAACTAGCAGTGCTACTTTGGGATGCATTTTTCTAAGTTTTTGCTTTACAGGTTTTGCATCAGGGCGCACTACTAGATGGTGCATGACCACAGAAGAATCTAGGCCTAGCATATCTACATATGTCCAAGCAAAAACATCGACATATTCTATGAGAAATGTAATATATTGGTTTTGTCTTTCTTCACTTAATTCTGCTCCAATTTTAACCATGTGAGGGTTTTCTTCTGTCCCAATGTTGACTTGTAGAACATTTTCTACCACAATGTTTAATTCTCTTTCAAATTTAGGAGGAGTAGGTGATACACCCATTTCTTGTAATTCTTCTAAGGTTAACTTAGCCAATTCTTCTTGTGGAGTAGTTGTTTGAATATGTGCTATACATGGTATAGACCCATCAAAGAAGAATCGATTCCTCAAAACTTCATCAAGAGAAATATTATGAAATATATCTCCTTCCAAATATTCATCTAGTTCAACAATCATGTCTGGGTATGCTATTGATAACATGTTACAAGAATATATCCTCCTACTTGTTTTGAAAAATTCTTGATGTGCCAAATATTCTTGATATGTTACAAGTTGATCATCATCCTCAAATGGGAATGGTTGGGTTTTTGTAGGAATGTAACCAATACCACATCGGGAAGGCCATTCCTCAACTTCTAAAGGTTCATGTATTCCATTTTCAAGAGGTCCCAAACCTTTACCTCTATAACCCATGTTACACATTATTTGTTTTGATTTTATATATCCATTAGAAAAGTAACATCTAGCAAAACCATTTTGATCAATTGTGACACTCATTTTAATATTAATTTTACCATAATCATACCCTGCATAGACAAAGGTACAACTCCCAACATGATAGATACTTCCCAATTTTTGTGGCAAGCCCATCGTGTGGGGAGATGGCGGTAATTGAGATAACACCAGGGAATCTTGAGTGGTAAAATTATTATGTTCTGAAGTTGTGAGTATTGAAGATAAATTCGGTAATACTTCATCCGAAAGAGGATATGAAGTAGAAGGAGTATCCTCTTTAGTTGTAGGTTTAGATGGTGTGGGTTTTGATGATGAAGGAGGACTAGGGTGTGTTGAAGATATAGCAGGGCAAAATGGGACTCCTATTGGTTCTGCCATAACACACATGTCAAATGGTCTAGGGTCACCATGGATAGTAACTAATTGATTTTTAAACTCAAACTTAACACATTGATGTAATGTAGAGGGTACCGCTCTCATTGCATTGATCCAAGGTCGACCTAGAAGGATGTTGTATGATGTGGGGCAAGATACAACAAACACGGTCGTATCTAAAATCCTTGGACCAACTTGCAATGGAATCGACAATACTCCACATGTTTCTTGAGTTTCATCATTAAATGCTTTGATAATCATTTCAGTTCTTTTTAAATCTTCACTTCTAAATCCAAATCTTTGGAAAAAGTCATATGTGCATATGTTTAATGATGATCCATTATCAATTAAAACTCTTTTAACACCTACATCCCCAATTAATGTTGTGATGTATAGAGGATTATCTCTATACATGCTTTGAGGAGGAATGTCCTTATCTTGAAAATCTATATAATTTATTCCATGAGAAATCACAACATTTACCACAACATCAGGTTCTATATTTTGAGGTACCATCATTTTGCTTAAGGTACTCATTAATTCCTCTCTATGGATAGATGAAGTTCTTAGAAGATCCAAAAGAGAAATTCTAGCTATGATATTTGCCAATTGTTCATTAATATCATAAGGAGATTTTTGTTGTGGATTTGATATATTATTTCCTTTTGTAGGTGCTTTTAATACAAATGGAGGTGATTTCTCATTTTGAGTTTGAGTTTGTGATTGAGAATTTTGATTTTGGGCTTGTTGTCTAGTGATGGCTCCAATAGTACCCACAATATTATTATTTTGTAAATGACCAAAGTGAGGTCTAGCATTTTTTGCTTGTTCATTTGAAAGTATTTGTTGAGATGAGGGTCGAGTGGTCATTCTTCTAGGGAATGGTTCTTCTAGAACTAATAAATATGTGATGGGAAGAATTTGATCTGACTCATCTTCAGAACTATTGGAATTATTTGAGGTGATGTCCATTTCACTTTCTGTCTCACTTTCTATGTTTTCTGTGTCACTTCTTGTATCTTCTGAAGATGAAGATTGAAAATATTGTATTGGTCTAGTTGTGACTACAGATAGAGTAGGTACATAGGAGGTTTGCAAATCTTGTTGTGGTAAAAAGTTACTAATGGTTCCCACATACCGAGTTGGAGGAGGAACATTATGATGTTCTAATTGATTTACAACCTCTTTACCATGTTTGGGTAAAGGATGTTGAAAAATATCTAGGTTTTGATTTGCATTTTGAGTTGGTTGTTTTTGGGTATTATTTTGAGTATTATTGTTTGTGGGAAATTGTTGTACTTCCATTTTACCTTTATCAATCAAATATTGTATCATATGTTTCAACCGCTTACAAGAATTAGTTGAATGTCCATCCACTTGATGAAAATTACAATGTAGATCAGCCCTATATCCAGCTGTAGTGGTATCCAATTGTCGTATCTCTAGCAACCGTATTAAACCTTGTTCTAATAATTGAGGCAAAATCATGGTTAAGGGTTGATTTAATTTTGTGAATTCTCTTGGAGGTTTATCAGGAATATTTAACAAAAACTTCTTTACAACTTTTGTAGTATTGATGTTTGAGGTATTTCTACTATCAGTGACTCCATCACCTACTACTTGTTTATTCTTATATTGGTTTTTGGAAGTTTTATCTTCATCCTTTTTCTTAAATTGGCCTCTTCTGATAAGGGCATCTTCTACCCTTCTTTCTAAGTCTATAGCTTGATCAAAAGAGGTTATTGTAGTTGTAGCAAGTTCATAAGATAATTGTTCTTGTAAATTGCCAATGAATATTTCCAACATCTCTCGATGAGGTAAAGCAAAATGCAATTTTCCTAGAAGTTGCCTCCATTTGGCTAGGAATTCAGCAAAGCTCTCATCTTTCCCTTGTTTCAAGTTGTATAAATCCTTAATAGTGACATGTCTTTCTATGTATGCACTAAATTGGTGAACAAACATTTCTGTTGTCTCTTCAAAGTTTCTCAAAGAATTTATTGGTAATTGATAATACCATTCTAAGGCCATGCCTCCGAGACTTTTAGGGAATATTTTTAGTAACAACAAGTCATCATAAGAAATATCATGACATGTTATCCTAAACATGCGAATATGCTCAATAGGATCTTCGGTTCCTTTATATATCGGGAGGACAGGCATAGGGAAATGTTTTGGGTATGGTTGAGCAACCACAATAGGATCCAAGGGTTGACTACACATCTCTCTATAACTGTATGAGGGATGGTAGGGATCCATTTGATCTAGACGTGAAGCCAATTGTTTAACCATGGCTTCAAGCCCCTGTGGTTGTCCACCAAATTGATTTTGTTGTACCATGTTGTTGTGTCTTTGATAATAAGGTTGTGTTGTCACATAAGGATTTCCAGTTGAAATACTATTGTGTAAAGTGTTTGTGGGAACAATGTTATGGAGCTTATATGGGATTGTATTTTGTTGAACTTTTTGTTGATGATGATTGGTATTTTGAATTTTCTTAGCTCTTTGTGATGTAGCTATTTGTTGATTAGGAGCTTGAGAAGCAGAAGAATTTTGTTTTTGTTTGGAATTTGGTTGTGTTGCTGATTTTTTATTGTTCAAATCTATGTTTTGATGAGATGGACCAGCTTGATTTTGGTTTGTGTTACTTATGTATGTCATTGGATTTGCATTTAATTGGAGAGCAGCTTCTATAGTGGCCTCCATTGAATAATATCCCGATGGGAGTAAATGTTCTGTCTTTATTACATGATGAAGATCATCTATATGTTCTTTTAAAAAATCTATAAATTGTTGGACAGATTTAAAGCTGACATTACCTTGAGGATCTACAAGAGGTTGGTTATAATATTCTTCTTCTTCTCCTCCATTATCATCCTCACCTTGTTCTGTGAGTTTATCATCTTCAATAATTACCCTATCATCAAGGTTTTCTTGATCTTGTTCATCAGATTCTATTTGTTTACCATTTCTTAAAATTCTAGGCATTTTGTTTTAGGATGTTTTTATCTATATATATATATATATATATGCTTAAATTATTGGGGTATATATGTTATATATATACCTATATAAATATGCAAATATGTAAATATATAATATATTTTTTTTGTTTTTTTGTATTTTTTTATTTTTTTGAAAACAAAGCAGAAAATACAATTATAATATTCTAGATATTATACTTAATCTTCCTGAAAGAGTCTATAGATATCATTGATAGGTTCAAGCTCTTCAGGTGACATATAATGTTCTTCCTCAAATTGAAAGTTGGCTTTCAAAAATTTGACAAAATGGGCTATGGTGATACTATCAATTTCATAGTTTTGCATATAAAAGTATAGTTCGTGACAATACTCACGATAATGGACTGCCCTAGGAGTTTTGTGAAATCTTCTCTTATTTTCCAAGACTATTTCTTGATCTTCTATGTGTGCTAGAAACTTGTGTACTGTTATGGCATTTTCAATGTAATCATCAAAAGTATAAATAGTTGAAGAAACACTTGCTCTTTTATCCATTAACCACCTCTCACATGCCCTTTGAATATTTATGGAGAGCAAAAATTTCTCAAACCAATTCTCATTCAAAAACTTGGAAAGATTACCTCACAAACCCTCATTCTATGGCTATATATAGCAAAAAAAACCCTAAAAACTAAAATGAGTCGGATGGGGAAAAAAATTGGGGTGCGCATCCCTCTTACAATAGATAAGCTAAAAATAAATTTTCAAGTCCTAAATCTAAATACATTAGGAGATATTAACCTCCGAATAGCTAAAAACGCATAAAAAACTAGGTAAGTAATTTTAAAACCTAATTTTAGGGCACCAGATGATGGAATTTGGCCTCGAAAACTAGATTTTTTGGACAAAAAGTACTTTAAAGAGTTGTATTTCTTTAGAACTCTCCCAAATAGCTCCCTGTCAAATTTCACATCAATCGGAGCTACGGTTGAGAAGTTATGGCCCCGACAAAATGCACTAAAATTTAGGAAAAAAAATAAAATTTCTCAAATTTCGTTGGATGCTCCTGCATCAGACACCCGGGGTGGATTGAGAAGTGAACTTCACTTCTGTACTGTTAGAGGAAAACCTAGGCAGTCAACCTCTATTTTTGACAACCAGGTAGCATCTTCTATAGATCTGCCCTTCCACTTGACCAAATATCCTGAATACTGCCTGTTCCTGGTACTTCTGCCTTCTCAAGTGTCTAGTATTTCCTCTATCTCATCTGTGGCTAGAGTAGACACTATAATACTCCACAAATCTGTACTTGGTGTCTCACTACTACCTCATTTATGGTATTTTGCCAATTTTGAAATATTCAAAACAGGTGATATATTCAGCTCACTTGGCAGTTCCACTTCATAGGCATTTCCTGAATCTCTTTTACCTATGATCCTGCATGGTCCAAACCTCTTCATCTTCAGCTTGTTGTAGGTTTTTCTAGGAAAAATTTCCTTTATCAAGTGAACCATGACCTCATCTCCCACTTGGAACTCCTTGAAATGCCTCTTCTGATCTATTTTGGCCTTGTACTGAGTATTCATATTACTGATGTGTTGTTGTACGTCTTCATGTAAAATATTTATGTGCTCTACAAAATCTTCAAGCCTCAGCACTGCTCTTTTCTCCTTTACCTATCGTTCTCAACTCAAAAGCATTCCTTGGGTTATTCCCATACACAATCTAGAATGGTGATTTACCAATACTTCTATTGATAGAATTGTTGTAAGCAAATTTTGCCTATGACAAAATCAAATCCCATCCCTTGGGCTTATCTCCTACCGGGCATCTTAGAATATTACCCAAACTTTTTTTCACCACCTACGTTTGTCCATCAGTCTATGGGTGGTATGCAGAACTGAACTTCAAATCTATTTTCAGCTTCTTCCACAAATTCCTCTAGAAATAACCCACAAATTTGGTATCTCTATCAGATACTATACTCTTGGGTAGACCATGAAGGCATACCACCTCCTTGAAAAAAATCCTGCAACATGAACTGCATCACTTGTTTTCTGACATGGAATAAAATGAGACATCTTCGAAAACCTGTCAACCACAATTATGGGGAACCCCAGATTCACCACCCAAAATTCAGATCCAATATTCTCCTTTGATCACAGAAAACAAATTACAACACTAGCCTACAGGTGTAGTTGAGCACTTGGTCAAAATCTAGGAGATTCACCACCCCCAATCCCTAGCTCACCACCAGCTTCTATTACAATTTCTAGGTTTTTTTTCGAGGTCTCGACCCTCTAGGCCATTAATGACCCACCTGGAAGAATACATCCTCTAAATCTAAAAAGTCAGCTCTTCCTTGCCTTCATGACTGAACCTTCACATCTTTTACCCCAACTGGCAACTACCATCGGGTCAGCCATGGAAACATGCATTGATGAGTCGTCTGAATGTCTCTAACCTCTGGGCATAGCATTCGAGTGGCCACCATGCTTAGAAAGCTTACCGAGCAAGAAATCATGCATTAATGAGGCCTTTGACCACCTCGAGAAACATCATCTAGGAACGTGTGCCTTTTTGAATCATGAACCAGTAGTATGTCACGATATCGCGACATGTCGTGATATCATGACATTTTTCTTCCTCACTGCCTTTCTCTTCTTTGGGTCACGATATCGTGACATGTCACGATATCATGACATATTTCCTTTTCGGCTCTTCTTTCTCTTTTTTGGTCGTGAAATTGCGACATGTCACGATATCGTGACATCTTTCCTTTATGCTTCCTCCTCACCTCTTGGGTCATGAAATCGTGACATGTTGTGATATCGTGACATTCTTCCTTTCTGCTTCCTTCTCACCTCTTTGGGTCATGAAATCGTGACATGTCATGATATCATGACATCTTTGCTCTCTGCTTTATCTCTCTATTTTGGGTCACGAAATCGTGACATGTCATGATATCATGACAGCTTTACCTTTCGCTTTCACTCTCTGCTTCGGGTCGCGAAACGTGACATGTCACAATACTACAACAGTTTCCTTCCTTGCTTTCTTTCTGCTCCTTCAATCGTGATTTCGTGACATGTCACGAAATCAAGACATTTTCTTCTCTGGCCTTTCCTGTCTTCTTTCGGTCGTGATTTCGTGACATGTCACGAAATCATGACATTTTCTTCTCTGGCCTTTCCTGTCTTCTTCGATCACGATTTCATGACATGTCATGAAATCGTGACATTTTATTCTCTAGCCTTTCCTGTCTTCTTTCGGTTGTAATTTCGTGACATGTCACGATTTCGTGACATTTTCTTCGGACGCCCTCTCTCTCCTATTTCGGTCGCGATTTCATGACATGTCACGAAATCATGACATTTTCTTCGGGCACTTTCCCTCTCCTGCTTCGATCGCGATTTCGTGACATGTTGCGAAATCGCGACATTTTTGCTCCGTGCCTTCTCTCTCCTTCTTGAGTCGAGAAAATGCGACATGTCACGATATCGCGACACTTTTTCTTCCTTGCACCTTCTCTCATCCTTTGGTCACAAAAATGCGACATGTCGTGATATCGTGACACTTTTTCTTCTTGAGCCTTCTCTTGTCTTTTGGTCGCAATAATGTGACATGTCACGATATCGTGACACTTTTTCACTCTTGAGCCTTCTCTCGTCTTTTGGTCATGATAATGCGACATGTCGCGATATCGCGACACTTATCTCTCTTGAGCCTTCTCTCGGCTTTTGGTTGCAATAATGCGACATGTCACGATATCGCGACACTTTTTCTCTCTTGATATTTCTCTCAAATTTTGGTCGCGATAATGCGACATGTCGCAATATCGCTACATTTTTCTCTCTTGAGCCTTCTCTCGGATTTTGGTCATGAAAATGCGACATTTCGCGATATCGTGACACTTTTTCTTCTTTGCCGACATGTCGCGATATAGCAACACTTTTTCTCCTTGCGGTATTTTGCTTTTTGTTGAATGCTCCTGCATCAGACAACCATGGTGGATTGAGAAGTGACCTTCACTTTTGTACTGTTCTATCATCTTCTTTTTCTACATCTCAAAACTTGCAAAAACTTTAGCCTCAGCACTGCTCTTTTCTCCTTTATCCATCGTTATCAATGGTGATTTACCAGTACTCCTATTGATAGTCCTATCCAGAGTAACTAGGGCTGTACAAGCTCTCCAAGATTTAGCAAAATCTGGGTCTTTAGGGTACAAACCCTTAAGTTCTTCAAACCCCACAACTTCCACTCTCATTGTTGTTAGCAACCTCTTTTCATCCATCCCCTTTAGTGGCTTTAGTTTATGGCGCACTCCATTCTTTGTCACTGAGTAAGTGTTGGCACGACCATCATGCACTGCACACCAATCAAACTGCCATGGCCTTCCCAACAACAAATGGCAAGCATCCATATGTAGGATGTCACATAGGACCTCATCACAGTAATTCCTAATATTAAATTTCACCGAGCATTGCTCACTGACGAAAGCCCTCTGGTCCTTCTATAACCACGCAATCCGATATGGATGCGGGTGTCTCCTCCTCTTTAACCGTAACTTAGTAACCATTTCTTCTGAGACCAAGTTATAAGTACTACCATTATCTATAATAATATTACAGACCTTACCTGAACTTCTGCACCTTATGCGAAACAGGATCCTCCTCTGGTATGATCCTTTCTCCTCATTCAACAAGGTCCTCCTTGTGACCATAACTTCTCTCTCTGCCTCCTCAGAATGTTTTGATTCAGCACCTTCATCTACTACAGTAGCTCTGGCAGGACCCTCAGGTCTCTTATTTGTCCTTTCTCAGTGTGTGGACACTCATATGCTCGATGTCCTTCTTTGCCATAATGGAAACAGGTTCCATGAAATCCTCCTCTTCCATATCTACCTCTTCCTCTTTGGCAACCATTGTTCTGATTATGGGATCTGTAATCATTATCTCCCTTTTGATCCTGACTGCTGCTAGCTTCTTCTTTCTTCTCATCTCGTCCTCCATCTATTCTTCCACCAGTTCTTCCACCATGACCTCTTCCTCTTTGCTTACCCTCAAACCATCTGTTTAGCTTCTCTTCGACTTTGAGGGCAAATTGGTAAGAATCCTTAATGGTGCTCACCCTAACCAGACTCAACTCTTCTTGAATACTGGTTCTCAACCCATTGATGTAACGGGCCACCTTCTCCTTGTTAGCCTTTGAATGGCTAGTTATGATGGAGATATTATAAAACTTCTCTATGCATTATTTGACAGTTTTGCTTGACTGTCTCAAACTCTACATTTTCCTTAGTAGATCCAATTCGTAATATGTAGGAATAAACTATCTTTTCAACTTATCTACCATTCTATCCCATCTTGTTATTCTCTCTTTTCCTCTTCTATTTCTTTTCAGCTGTACTCCCTTCCACTAGATGCTGGCATGACCCTTCAGCTTGGTCTTAGCAAATCTAACCCGATCAGGATCTTCGACCTCCTCATATTCAAAGTATTCTTCTAGGTCATTGATCTAGTTAATCAACTCCTCTAGATCTAGATTTCCAGAGTATGCAGAAACCTCCATATTTGGTTTCTTTCCAATCTGGGAGATGTCTCTATATAACCTGGCTTGTGTAGGATCTACAACCTCTTCTTCTTCCTCAAAATGGTCCTCCTCTTCATCAACTTCATCTTCACTTCGGTCTTCTCTCCTTAGCTCAACTCCTCTTCATAACTCCTCTTGCAGGGCTTGCACTTGCCTCTGCAAAACTCTAAAATCTTCTTTAGGTACCACATTTCTCCCACCACCATGGTTTCTTCATGGAGGCATTCTTCCTCGCTCTCTTCTCATAACCCTTCCATAGATCCTGGTGCAAACTGCCTCACTTTTAGTGATTTGCTCACACGATCAGGAACCCTAAGCTCTTCCATAGATCCTGGCGCAAACTGCCTCACTTTCGATGATCTGTTTACACACCCAGGAACTCCTGCTCTGATACCACTGATGGGGGGGGCCAAAACACACTCACCCCAAATCCCTCAAGATCTCATTCATTAACCTTGGAAAATGATTACAAAAATGGCAGCAATCTGCCAAATAAACTCCTTTATCCCGAAAGGTAGTTTATTATTTTCTTTCTTACAACATTTTCTACCCTGGAAGAAAAACAGCCCAAATAGGTCCAGAATGGCCCTCTTGCCTTCTCTATCTGCAACTCTGTCTCGATAGTTTACAAATTACAACACTAGCCCATAGGCGTAGTTTTTTTTTTCTTCTTCTTCATCTTCTTTTCTTCTTCTTCCCATTTTCTTCTTCTTCTTCCCTTTTTATTCTTCTCTTCCTCTTCTCCTTTTTTTCTTCTTTGGTCGTGAAAATGCGACATGTCGTGATATCACGACACTTTTTCTCCTTGCGGTATTTTGCTTTTCGTTGGATGCTCCGACATCAGACAACTGGGGTGGATTGAGAAGTGACCTTCACTTCTATACTGTTCTATTACCTTATTTTTCAACATCTCAAAACTTGCAAAATCTTCAGCCTCAGCACTACTATTTTCTCATTTATCCAGTGTTTTCAATGGTGATTTAGTAGTACTCCTATTGAAAGTCCTATCCAGAGTAATTGGGTTTGTACAAGATCTCCAAGCTTCAGTAAAATCTGGGTCTTTAGGGTACAAACACTTAAGTTCTTCAAACCCCACAACTTCCACTCTCATTGTTGTCAGCAACCTCTTTTCATCCATCCCCTTCAGTGTCTTTAGTTATGGCGCACTCCATTCTTCGTCACTGAGTAAGTTTTGGCCCCCCCATCAGAAATATGGATAAAGGAGAAAAGAGCAGTGTTGAGGCATCACTAAGTAAGTTTTGGCCCCCCCATCAGAATGATGAAAAAAAAGCCTACAACATGAACTGCATCACTTATTTTCTAACATGGAATAAAATGATCCATCTTCGAAAACCTGTCAACCACAACAAAAATGGAGTCATTCCCTCGTTGTGTCCTTGGTGGGCCAAGAACAAAATCCATACTGATGTTCTCCCATGGTCTCTATGGTACAGGTAATGGCTAATACAATCCTATATTCTGTCTCACTCCCTTAGCCATCTGACACACTCTACAACCCTACACAAATTTCATCACATCCTGCTACAACTATGGCCAATGATAATTTTCACTAACAAGGGCAATGGTCTTATCTCGACCAAAATGTCCAGCTAGTCCTCCACTATGCTTCTCCTTTATCAGATTCTCCCTAATTAAAGTTATAGGAATGCACAATTGGTTCCTTCTGAATAGCATCCCATCTTGGATTATAAAATCCAACCAATTAGTTCTATCCAAAGTAGTAGGAGACAAACATGCCTTCCAAGCCTCTGCAAAATTCGGATCCTCTAGATACAAACTCTTGAGTTCTTCAAACCCAACGAATTCCACTTTTATATCTATCAACAAATTTTGCCTTCTACTCAAGGCATCTGCAACTCTATTAGACTTCCCACTCCTATGATTCAAAACAAAGGTATAACTCTGTAGGAATTCAACCCACTTCAAATGTCTCTGATTCAGGTTTTCCCTGACTATTAATATACTGCAAAGCTTGATGATCAATATATAAAACAAACTCTTTTGCTAACAAATAGTGTCTCCATTTCTTAAGAGCCTAAACTATAGCATAAAATTCCTGATCATAAATAGAATATTTCTTCCTAGCATCATTTAACTTCTCACTAAAATATGCAATAGGTTTACCTTCCTGACTCAACACAGCTCCAATGGCACTACCACTAGCATCACAATCAACCTGAAATACTTTATTAAAATCTGGAAGTACAAAAATGGGTTGTTCTATCACCTTATTTTTCAACATCTCAAAACTTACACTTGCCTTTGTAGTCCACTTAAACTCCTTCTTATCCCCTCTCATGGTTTTTGTCAAAGGTGCACAAATACTGCTAAAGTTTCTAATGAATTTTTTGTAGAAACTTGCAAGACCATGGAATGATCTTACCTCCGTTATGTTCCTTAGAGTAGGCCACTCAATGATAGCCTTCACCTTCTTTGGATCTATTTTTAGACCCTCATTTGAGATGACAAATCCCAGATACACCAACTCCTTCTTCACAAAACTGCACTTCTTCAAATTAATCAGCACCTGCTCCCTCCCTCAGCTTTTCAAAAACTATTTGAACTTGCATCAAATGCTCTTCCAATGTATTACTAAAAATCATAATATAATCCAGATAAACAATTACAAACTTCTCTAGGAATTCTCTCAACACCTCATTCATCAGCCTCATGAATGTACTAGGTGCATTGGTTAACCCAAACGGCATAACCAACCACTCATACAAACCCTCTTTGGTTTTGAAGGTTGTCTTCCACTCATCACCCTCTCTGATGTGAATCGATGATACCCACTCTTTAAATAAATCTTTGTGAAGTATTTAGCTCCACTCAAATAGTCCATTATATCATCCATTCTAGGTAATGGAAATCTATACTTAATGGTAATCTTATTTATGGCTCTAGAATTAGTACACATTCTCCATTTTCCATTCTTCTTTGGTGCTAGTACTACAGGTACTACATAGGGACTCAAACTCTCTCTAATCAACCCCTTCCTCAACAACTCTTGAACGTGTCTGTTCAACTCCTCACTCTCCATGGGAGACATTCTATGGGCTGCCTTATTGGGTAAACTAGCTCTTGGAATCAAATCAATTTGATGGCTAATATTTCTCACTGGTGGCAAACCATCAGGCACATTATCTGACACAATATCAGGAAACTCTTTTAATATACTTTCAACCTCTACTGAAATATCCATACATTTTTCCTTCTTAACAGTAGGAATTAATGCATAACACATATAATCCCTCTTTAGGCCATCCAAAAAATTTCTACCATCTACCAAACAGATTCTAGCACTACTGCATACCTTTTCATCTACTTCCTTTAATGGCTTCAACTTGTGACGCACTCAATATTTCGTCAGAGAGTAAGTATTCGCATGTCCATCATGCACGCACATCTGTCAAATTTCCATGGCCTCCCCAACAACAAATGGCAAGCATCCATAGGTAAAACATCACACAGAACCTCATCTTGATAATTTTCAATATGAAATTTAACTAAACATTGCTCACTGACTAATGCTCTATGATATTTATACAACCATGCAATCCGATATGGATACGGGTGCTTCCTCTTCTCCAATTTCAACTTAGCAACCATTTATCCTAAAACTAAATTATATGTGCTACCATTATCTATGATAACATTACAGACCTTACCTGCACATTTGCATCTTGTGCGAAATAAGATCTTCCTCTGATCCACATCTTTCCCTCCATTCATCAATGCTCTTCTTGTCATCAACACTTCTCCTTCTTTTGCTTCTTTAGAATGTTCTGATTCAGCACCTTCATCTACTACAATAGCTCTGACATGACCCACATGTCTCTTATTCATCCTCTCTTGGTGTTGGAAACACTCATATGCTCGATGTCCCTCTTCCCCACAATGGAAACAGGTTCCACGAAATCCTCCTCTTCCATACCCACGTCCAGATATACCTCTTCATATTTGGTAACCATTGTTCTGATCACAGGGGTGGTAGGTATTCTCCTCTTTCTGATCCTGGTTATTACTTATTTCACCAGTCTTCTTCTGATCTTCATATTTTCCTCCACCGGTTCTTCCACCAGTTCTTCCACCATGACCTCTTCCTCTTTGTTTGCTTTCAAATCTTCTATTTAGCTTCTCTTCAACCTTCAAGGCAAACTGATATGCATCCTCAATGGTGGTCATCCTAACAAAACTAAGTTCTTCTTGGATATTCATTCTTAACCCATTTATGTAATGAGCTACTTTCTCCTTATTAGCCTCTGAATGGCCAGTTCTGATTGAGATCTTGTAAAATTCCTTTGTATATTCTTTGACATATTTGCTTGACTATCTCAAACTCTGCATTTTTCTCAACAGATCCAATTCGTAATATATAGGAATAAACTGCCTCTTCAAATTCTCTACCATTTAATCCCATCTGGTTATATTTTCTTTTCCTCTTCTATTTCTTTCTAGCTACACTTCTTTCCACCATATGCTAGCATGGCATTTCAACTTCATTTTTGCAAACTTGATCCGATATGGATCTACAATCTCCTCATACTCAAAATACTCCTCCATATCATTGATCCAATCAATCAAATCCTCTGGATTGATATTCATAGAATACATGGAGACATCAAACTTTGACCTCTTCCCAATCAGAGATATGGCCCTAAATAATCTAGCTTCTGCAGGATCCATTGCTTCTTCTTCATCTAATGGATCATCAGCCTCCCAAGCTTCATATTCACTATGGTATTCTCTCCTTGGCTCAACCCCTCTTCACAAATCCTCTTGTAGGGCTTACACTTGCCTCTGCAAAGCTCTAAAATCTCCTTCAGGTACCACATTTCTCCCACCACCATGATTTCTTCGTGGAGGCATTCTTCCTCACTCTCTTCTCACAACCCTTCCACATATCCTAGTGCAAAATGCCTCACTTTCGGTGATTCACTCACACACTCAAGAACCCTAAGATCTGATACCACTTGATGGAAAGCCAAAATTGCTCAAACCAGTTCTCATTCAAAAACTTGGAAAGATTACCTCACAAACCCTGATTTTGTGGCTATATATAGCAAAAAAAAACCCTAAAAATTGAAATGAGTCATATGGGGCCCAAAATTGGGGTGCACATCCCTCTTACAATAGAGAAGACAAAAATAAAGTTTCAAGTCCTAACTCTAAATACATTTGGATATATTAACCTCCGAACAACTCAAAAAGCATAAAAAACTAGGTAAGTAATTTTAAAACCTAATTTCGGGGCACTAGATGATGGAATTTGGCCCCACAAACTAGATTTTTTGGACAAATAGGAATCCAAGGAGTCATATTTGTTTAGAACTCTCCCAAATAGCTCCATTTCAAATTTCACATCAATCGGAGCTATGGTTGAGAAGTTATGGCCCCGACAAAATGCACTACAATTTAGGGAAAAAAATAAAATTTCCCAAATTTCGTTGGATTCTTCTGCATCAAATATAAAAGTAGCAAGAAGTGTTATCAGGCTCTAGGATTCTAGTTATGTTAAATATTTTAATTTGGATAAGCCTTGGTTCTTTTGCTTTTATAATGTCTAATATTTTCCAGAGTTCAGTCCACTGTTCTTGAGATGGGATACTAAAATTTTCAGCTATTAGAGAGAGATTTCCTATGTAGACAATAATGTTATAACATTTATGCTTATGAATCTTACTATGTTGAAACTTAACATCTATGGGATGAAAATGCAGAAGTTTTGATATTTTTATTTTTGTTTTGTGTTTTATATGTTTTTATGAATCAGAAATATGCTTATGTTATTCACATCAGGTTCACCAAAGAATATAACTCTAAAATTCTTGCACTCCTTTCCTTCGGTCTAATGGATCCATGCCTTTAAGGGGAATAGGATAATAGTAGGTCTACACATCAGAAGAGTGGCACTTGAGGTCATGCCTTCTTTGGTGATTTTTTTATGAATTGTTTAGGGTTCACCAGGAAAAATTTCTTGGTAGTTTCCATGCCTAGGATTGGGAGTTTGTTTGATATGTTCTTTTATTTACTCACAATCACCTAGTTTTGGCCAAATGCAACTACACTATACTAAATGCATTTTATATTTCAATACAACAAACAATGATTTACAGAAGGTAAACTGATGCAATTACTTAATTATAAAGAGATTTGATACTCTTACTCAACCCAAATATCTGATGTAGAGTCTGTTTAATTATTGCAGGTAGGATCAAATGCTGCAAGGTAAGATCGGACGTATGATCCATGATCATATCCGCTAATCAGCAATCGATAGATTTGATCACAGTTAAAATCTTTAGTTTCATAAATACAATGCAAAAATAGAAACTTGCAATATGTTATGGGTCTTGTTAAGCAGAGGTTAAATCATATAAAGACTTAATGAATGTTGTTCTTGAAGAAAACAATATGGATATGGACTATGATATGCAAAATTATGCAATTGAATGCAAATATGGTGAACACCAAGAATGATACTAACAATTTCTATGCTACATGCAATGATAGATGATAAGTATGATGCTAAAATGTAAATTTGAGATCAAATAATGCAAACCAAAACTTGGAATTTACCCCCAAGTAGCTTGCAAACCAGATCATATGCAGCAGAGTAATATCAGATACTAACTAAGCAAGATTGAACTATTATCACAGATCATAATCACACACCCATAGTGATCGTACCTTCGAACCTGCAAAAAATCAAAAAAATAATGAAGACTAATACGAAAATTAGGTGACTAAAATTCATAATTTGATCAAGTTTGGAGGAATTTAGGAGGAGGATGTCTGGTTAAATAGGCTAAGAAAAATAGATAATTTGGGATAAAAACAAAATAGGTTACAACCTCTTCCAATTTGGGACTGATTGGTAAATCTGATCTTGTAACTGTCGCACAGTTAGATGGATAGAGATAAAAGTGTTGCAACTCAATTTATCATTTTACTAATATGAGTTTTTCTATTTTTGGACGAGATTGTAATTATGATCTTGTACATAAGATGGCTATCAGATATTGTACTTACGATCTCGTCAAGTTTAGATTTGATCTCGCTAGAAGGACATGAATCGAGGCAACAAGATTAGGAGTTAATTTTTTGCATATTTTGACTTAATGTTAATTAATGTGAGTCAATTTTAGGGTGTTATAGTAATACCATTAAAATTTAGTTAATAATTTATCCAAAAGGGTGTTATATGATTTCAATATTGGATACTTGCATTGGTAAATTTCCTTAACCTAGTTTATAATGAGCAAGGAATTTTCAAATATGTTGAGCTTCTTAATGTTTATGACGAGTTATTTGAAGAACCAAAAGAAAGGCCTTGTATTTGGCATTTTTATTGGTGAACAGTAAATCATGTTTAAATGAAAGGGGAATAGGAGCCCCTTGCAGTGTAAAAAATATGATTCTTGCACCACCCCCGTGCTCACACCACCATCAAATAATAGAATCATATTAGCTTTATTTTATAGTTCTCGTCGAGGTGAGTCTAATAATATGAAGACTACATCATCAAGTATCTCAATTGTAAGAGGCTTATAATCCTGAAGAGGAGCCTCTACTAGTTGCTAAGTGACAAATTAACCTTTAATATATTTTTGACCTGTGAACTTGAGGTCAAATTCTATCAACAATAGTATCCACTTTGTGGTATGACTATTATGGTATGTTCAACTCATAATGTGCCACAAAGGGTTCTCTTTAGAAATGACATATGTTATTTGATTTAGTATGTAATGTCAAAGTTTCTTTGTGGAAAAGAATACTGCTAAGCAAATATTCTCAACGTATGCATACTTGAGCTTGTAACTGACCAATGTGTTACTGATGTAATAAATAGCTTAATCCTTATTTGCCTCATTCTTCTAGGTCAACATGCTCCCTAAGGTAAATTTAGTAGTTGATATGTATAATAAGAATGGTACACCTATTCTAGGTAGAGCTAATATTGGTTAATATGGAAATTATTGCTTGATTTTATCAAAGGCTTTTTGACATTCTTCATGCCAATGAAATGTGTCTTCCTTTTGTAATAATTGATTCATCAGTCAACATTTATTTGAAATTTACACTATGAAGCATTAGATAGATGTGATCTTCTCTTGTAAGCTGCAAAGCTGCTTAAGGTTGGTAGGGGGAAGCATTTCTAGAATTACCTTGAATTTAAATGGAACAACTTTGATCTCCATTTAGAGACTATGAAACCCAAGATTTTTCCAGATGTTGTTTTGAAAACATATTTCTTGGGGTTCAATCATACATTATGCTCTATGAGACAATTTAAGACTTTTCTTAGATCATCGATGTGCTCATGATGTAGTAGGAATTTTTCCAATAAGTCATCCATGTAATATTTGAATATTTTATGTATTTAATCATGGAATATGTATGTCATGGACCACTAATAGGTAGCACCAGTATTTTTAAGACCAAATGGCATGACATTATAGCAAAATATCTCCTAAGGCATTGTGAAAGCCTTTTGGGATGATCTTTTGGGTTGAATAGAATTTGGTTGTAACCCAAAAAACCATCCAAGAGGGATAGCATTTCATGACCAATAGTCACGCCAACAAGTGTATGAATATTTGGGAGTGGGAATTCATCCTTTGGACTCACTTTATTAATATTTTAAAAATTAGTACATATGTGAATATTCCCATTTGGTTTCCTGATAGGGACCATGTTGGATACCTAGTCAGGATAGTCGATAGGTTGAATAAATCTTGCATCCAACAAATTTTGAAGTTCATATTTAACCATTAAGGCTATTATCAGATGCATCTTGTGGAGCTTTTGCTTGACTAGTTTAATTTTTGGATCGAGCGTTAGGTTGTGCATGACCAAACTCAGGTCGAGAGCCAACATGTCTTTATAATATCAAGCAAAAACCTTCTTCTTCTCTATCAATAGAGTTATGTAATAAGGTTGTTCCATCGGGGACATGCTTTTTCTCAACTTGAAATTTTTAGGAACTGTGGGGTCAGTGCCGATATCTATGTCAATTATGTTCTCAATTGACGTATGGAATCCCTCCTCGATTTGATGAGGTGTATGTATCAAATGGATGTCATTAAATAGATTTGGAGAATCGATCATGTCATCAACTTTGATCTCGGCTTGAAAAACATATTTACATGATTATGGGGATAAATGAAATGGTTGTAACATTTATTCATAGGGTAAAAAACTCAAGGGTGATTGCAGAGAAGCGATGCAATCAAAATCAATGGCCTTATGGTTGAGATGCAAAGGTTTTGAAATATCACCTGAGTAGCCGAGTGGCATGGTGAGGTCAATGGAGATCATATTGATGGCGAGTGGATAATACCCATTCTCTAGTGGAAAAATTTTGTCAAATATGGGGGGATGTAGATGCATCGAGGGTGTATACGATAGTGGTGCAATGACAGGGTGTGGCCTATATAGGATAGCAGTGACTAGGTATTCAAGTGGAAGAAGTTGTAAAATGGGTATTATTCTAGGGAATAGATGAAGGTAGAATTTGTCAAGATTATTGAGGGTATTGATAGCAGTTGATTCATCCTTCGATCTATCTAAATAAATAGATAATGCATCATGATTTTGGTAAGATGAATTGATAGACATGTCATCACAATTTTGATTAGACATATCATCTGCTTCGATCCAACTATTTCTAGGATGATCACATAATTCAGACTCTTCTTGCTCATTAGTATCTTCTTCTTCTTCTTCTTTAGGCTCATCATCAAAGATCCAACCACTTGTATACTCTAGATTAGAGGATGACCTATGGGAATGTATATGATGATAATGAGGATGTACCAAATAATCAGCAAGCCCAAGATTGGTCATGTAGACTATGACCTGTGGGAAGGTAGATGATGATGATGGGAATGTAGGTTGGGATGATTCATCCATGGCAATAGGTGCTTCTTCCTTGTCCATAGGATTTGGAATGGTTGCTTCAAAAATGGTAGAGACAGATGGTGGGATTGTGTTGATTATTGCATTCGATGGGTTCTTATTCTAAGGATTCAATGATGACAAAGGGATATCAGAAGAGACCAGTGGAAATGGCTAGGATGAGGGTAATTGTGATGGATTGGTGGATGACTATGGCAGTGGATCTAGAATCTTGATAAGATCATTGGATCATATGTATATATGCATCGAAGGCAAGGTAGACTCTTGCGAATGGGTAACCATATTGTAGAACTTGAAAGGCTCTAAGTCTATAGGAACTACATGGACCTACCCTTCATGGATGTACTTGATGCATTGGTGCAATATTAAAGGGATGCACTTCATATCATGGATCCAAGATCTACCAAGTAGTATGTTGTACTACATTGCACCCTCCAAGATGTTGCACAACGTAGGAATTTTTTGTAGTCCTACCTAAATGGGGAGGAATATTATGTCAATGGTGGACCATAGAGCATAATTAATAGCTCAAAGGGTGAATGTAGATGCTACAATGTGTGATGATGGAAGACTAAGATATTTAAGTGCAATAGTGGTAATAATATTAATGGAGGAACTTGTATCTATCAAGACCCATTTATAAGGGATATGATTCACACTAGCAATGATATACAGTGGGGATCAACTATGTTAGTGGGTATCAAATTGATTTCATGATCATGGAATGTTATAACAGGCTCCTTGCATTTTTGAATATGCTCCACAAAATTATTGAAAGAATTTGGGTCCTGTGGCTACAATTCAATTGACTTTAGGATCTCCATTAGAGCCTCCCAATGTAGAGTTGATTTTTGGATTAGCTCGTATATGGATATTTATTTCAATACCATATTTATAATCTGAGTAATCTTAATCCTTATTATGATAAATGAGTGAGGTGGTAGAATTTGGATTGGAGTTGGTTGGGGTAATGGCTACGACATTGAAGGAATATCTGTTGGACCTATAGGTTGTGTAGGTTGGTTTGAATATATCTAATTCCTTATCACTATATTAATCATCCTAAAAAATCCTTGATGTAGTGTGGCTATGTGTATCTCATTCACCTATCTATTTTTTTTGGCTTGATCCCCAATGCGTAGGTAGAAAATCATGGAATATACCAATATTATGGTTATTTGTAGCGATAGGAATATCAATTTAAAGATCATTTCCATCTATCATATCTTACACAAGATTCTTGAATGCATAGCAAGTTTGGATTTCATGACCATTCTAAAAATTATAGATACAATGTAAATCCTCTCTATAATTCTTAGTTTTTAGCTTATTCAGATCTAGTTGTCAAACTTCAGGCATAATGATGGCCTTTGCCTTGCACAACCGATGAAAGAGTGATGCCAATGACTTAGGCAATGGCATGTATTGGTGAGGAGGACAAAATTGTTGATTCATCCATTGGTTCAACTAGGGTTAAGCATTATACTGCACAGGTGGGGGTTGGGCCTAATAATTAGGTTGTTGAGGGGTAGCTTTTTGTGATGATCCTGGTACACTTAAAAAACTTGATTTATCGAAGCTGACTTTTGTTGAATGTATTTGCCTTTAGAATTTGTGTTCCACTCCCTTTTTTGAGGCTTGATATTTCCCTATTGGACCTTGATGTCCTTAATAACCTTTTCCTAAGCTAGGGCTTACTCAAATGTGTTGTACTATTGGAGTTGTAGGAGTGAGATTTGTTTTGAATAACTCTTAACAAACAATCGAGTGAGCGTTATGATAGGTAAGGTAAATGGAAATTTTGTGATGATTGATATCCATCACTTGTCATAATCCATGATTGAATATTCTTCAAATTACTTGAGGTTGTACAAGTTATTCAACATTGCTTTCTTTCTAACGTTGAATGAGAAGCATTCCAAGAATGCATTTGCTAGTTGTTCAAAGGAGTGTATGTTATCTCATGGTAAATGGTTATACCACTCTAAGGATGGTCCAAATATGGTGATAATAAATATCCTAAGCATCAGGGCATCATAATCATGGATATAAAAGCACACATTCATGAGGCTAGTAATATGATCTTGAGCATCTTCATCTCCTTTGAACTTATCCAATTTTGGCATCTCAAAATGCTCAGGATATGTAGGACATGGAACAAAAGGGTGAAGTGGTTGGTTGCATAGTTCATGTAATGTGGATTTATGATAATCCATTCCTAAATATTACTTTTCCAATAAATTGATACAGTATATAAGCATATTTTAATATTTAGGTGATATGATCTTGAAGAAGCACGAAAAATGGCACGCCTAGATGATTGAAACTGAAATGCAATCTAGCGTTTATAAGCAAGCATGCAAAGGAAAGATGCAAAAGATGTAAACTATTGAAATGATGAATAATTTGCAGTAAAAATAGGGGGATTTCTCCTTGTATTTATAAATTCATCAATTCCAAAAGGTTACAATACATCCCCTTTGAGGGCTTATCATTTTGATACATTTTGAATTACAAATTACAAGGGATCGAATCCCTCCATGAGCTTAATGGCGTGTTTCAATGTTCTTCTCGCAACCCACACTTGAGAGCTAATCTTGGGCTTCTTTTAATCTACCTCTTAGCTCCTCCCTCATGCCTAGAATACCTACACCTACACACAAGAGATTGAAAATTGTTAATAGCATATGCGTTTTATATTGAAAACCTTGAAAAGTATATAATAGAAAGAGTAAAACTTATTTGTGATAAATCAAAACAACTCCAAATGACTTGAAAATATAATATGATGTTATTAAGATGATTTTGGAAGGATCTGAGCATAAATTAAAGTGAAATTGTGATCAGAGAGTGTGGCCATTCCTGGTAGGAACAACTAAGACTGCAATCACAAAAACCTAAATTGACCCATCAAATCTACTCAAAACTTAACCAAAATTGAATACAAGGCTAATCTAATGATTTAGAATTGATCTATGGTGAAATTGCATCAAAATTGTTAGCCATTTCGTGGCCATCCTTGGCAAGTGCAACTAGGATTGTTATCCATCCCTGGTAGGGATGGTCCCCAAACTGGGTGGTTTTTACCACCAATTCCAAGGGGATCTGGTTTAGAACCCTCCTAAATGTGTTGTCATCAGATTTGGTCAAATTACTCTCAGATTTGATAGGTTTTGGAATGGATTTGGTGTATTTTGGGATGCCCCTGAAAGCACCTTCGAATGAAGAGGTTTTCAAGGAAAATACTTGGGCAAATGTTGAGGACAAATGTGAGCAGCACTTCGTGAGCAATGCTTGTTATTGTCTCCTTTTGAAATTGGGTGGGAGCACCTCAATTTATAGCCAAAATAGGGCAAATGTGCAAAGGGGCAAGTTCTAGCATGCAGGGCAAGTGTTGCCACTTGTCCATTGCCCTTGCCATGCATAGGGTGGAAGAGCTTGCCCATTTGGGGCCTCCAATTTGTAGGCCTTGATGTCTATGATAGCCTCCCAATCAATTTTGGGTGATTGGGTGGGATAAATGGTAGGAATTGATTGCCATTTATCCCACCCTTTGACTTTTGGAGGGTCTAGTTCATGGTCATCCCACCCAGGGATGGTTGTGTGTGGTCATCCCTGGGTGGGATGACCATGAACTATGGTCATCCCTAGGTGGGACGGTCATGGCTACATGGCCCAAAACTTCCCAAAAGTGGGGTAAACCCTCCCAAAAGTGTTTGGGAGCCCTAATTAACCCTTGAGGGTTGCCCAATGGGGCCATATGATGTCGATAAGAGTGGTGCATAGCAGTCTTATCCGATTTACATGATTTTAGTGTCTACAGATGCCCCTTTTTGAGATGCGTTGTGTGCAATAGAGCGCTGAGAAAAAATAGATGACTAAATCATTAAATGATTGAGGTTATTCATTAACCTAACCAAATTTAGATGCCTCCATTTGTGGAAAGAGCATACATTCTTGGAATCCTTGCTTTTGACATAGTTGAAGGATTGATTTTGGTATACCTTTCAGCCATGCTTGCCATAGCTTTTTTGGGGCTTAGGGTATACTTGGTCTTGGTTCCTTGTTTCCTTGTAAGCCTTTTCAAGGGTGAATTACTAAGGCTTCAAGGAGGCCAAGCCTTTTTTTTTTGCATTTGCTGATTGTTTGCCCCAGCATGGGCTTGCAAATTTGTCTTTGGCAATGATTCTTTTGAATGTATGAAAATTGCACTTTTGAGTGTTTAAGTGTTGATTTGATTATGAAATATTTGTTATGACTACCCCCTCAAGTGATGAGTCGATGAGGGCATGAATAATTATGAAATTGATGAGTCACTTGACATATATGACTTAATTGGGATAACCATCAGTTTTACCCATTACAAACCTTATCAATTCTGCTAGGATTTTGATCATTTTAATGATGATTTATGGAAGCAAGAGCCTAAATACTTCATTCCCATGGAGTGGTCCAGACATAATAGCCTTCTTGGGGAGTGAAATAAATACTTTTTAGAGTATCCATAAATACTTTGGATTTAATCTTGATCCCTTGTTAATTTGAACCATTTTGGACTTATTTTTGGTGGGTTTTTGGCCCTGTTTTTGAACTTTTTAAGCTATTTTTGTAGGGTTTTTTGGTGGCCATCCCTGGGTGGGATGGCTGCATAGTTTATGGCTATCCCAGGGTGGGATGGTCAGCCAATTATCTGACCATCCCACCAAGGGGCAGCCATGCTTTTTTGAAGGCTATATAAGCCCAAAATGAGGCAAATGAGCTCATTTTGCATTCTCAACTTGGAAAACTTGAGAGGTGAAGAGGAGAGAGCTATTTTTATGAAGTGGAGCACTGCTAAGAGTACCCCATAATCAGTATGAGCCAGCAATAGGACTCGTCAAGCGGTGGAGCCGGTGCGAGATGGGTATGGACTGCATTTTCCTCTCTTTCTTTATTTAATGTGAAATTTTAATTTCTTGTGCTTTTTCCATAAAATACACTAAATAATGGTTAAAGAACCATAATAATAGTGAAATGTAGAAATGCAATCATTTATTTGTAGTTTAGATGCATTATTTTACCATTATTTTGCTATTTTTTTGCATTTTTAGGGCTATTTTAGGGGTCAAAATGACCCTATTTTAGCCATTTTTGGGGGTCATCCCTGGGTGGGACGACCATTGGTGGCCATCCTTAGGTGGGATGGCTACCAAATTGGGGGCCATCCCTAGGTGGGACGGTCACAAAACTGGGGCAAAAAGGGCCCTTTTTTGGTCATTTTTTGGGTATTTTTGGACTTTTTTGATGCATTTTGAGTGTATTTTTGACACTTAGTTAGCTCTGTCAGGTGGTGAAGAGTCGGTATCAAGTTTTGACTCTCTTTCAGGTCACTAGGGACATTTTGATAGAGGAGTACTAGCAATGGCTTGATGCCATTGGCCTTAAGCATGTGACATGGTTAGAGCCCATGGTGGGTGACCATGCCTACTTGACTACCTTGATAGACCTTTGGGATCCTCGCACCAACACTTTCCATTTACCTATAGGAGAGATGATGGTGACTTTAGAGGATGTCTATCAGATATTGTACATTCTGATAGAGGGGTGCCCTATCGTATCCACTCACCGAGACCGAAGAGATGTAGTGATGTAGAGGTACTTTAGGGGATACTAGGAGGAGGTAGTGAGTGACCTACTCAGTGGAGGGATATTAGTAGAGTCATGGTTTGGGGTGGATGTATTGGGTATTAGACATTCCTTATTGATGACTTTGATCTCCAACATGTTGCTTCTAGACTCATCAGGAGCTAGGTTCCCCTAGAACCTTATAGAGTTGGTTTTTACACTTGTGGAGTGCACTGAGGAGGAGCCTATAGTGATGGCTTGGGGTCCTACATTATTGGCACACCTATATGATGAGTTATATGAGATCCACTCTCATGGGTAGAAGGGATTAGGGTGTAGCTTCCTACTATAGGTTTGGGGATGGTAGCATATTATCATGGATCGACCATGAGGACTACCTTGGATGACCTAAGCATAACTTACTGATAGGGATATAGGCTATGGGATACTATGGTAGAGGGCCTAGGAGATAGGTCAGAGCCATCACTTTGTAGGTGAGGTTGAGCACTATGTAGAGTCCTTTGCATGACTCAGGGTAGAGGAGATTACCTGGAGATCTTATAGAGATTGTCTAGTATGGGCTGAGGCTAAGACACAACTACCAGGTGAGGTGAGGTAGATGGCTAGTTGGGTGACATGGGACTAAGTGAGAGTACTTCCCTTATGCTCAAGTCCTATGATATTTTGGCTATGCCAAGGGTTTCCTAGTGAGCTGATGATCTACCAATATCATTGGGATGAGAGGACTCTTAGTTGGCCTATAGTGGAGGCATTGGGAGAGGAGTCAGATCCTACAGTAGACATATCAAAGTTAGATGATGCTGATACGATAGAGGAGTATGACTCTTGGTGGGTGACACGGTAGTGGTGAGGAGAGGGGCCACTAGGAGGTGATGTAGCTAAGGTGGAAGAGGAGGCACCCAAGGATGCTCCAGAGGAGGAGGGTCAGGATGAGTCTCCAGATGATGAGGAGGTAGAGGGAGGTGAGTGACATGTGCATCATCGCATAGCAGATGAGTGGATAGAGCTCCTTGACTTAGGGGATCTATAGGGTGACTTGGGTGAGGCTAAATTTGATGATCAGGGGATGTAGGCACAGCTAGTAGCTTGAGATGCTATGATTACTGAGCTATAAGGTGATCTTATCAGAGGTTAGTAGAGAGAGAGACTTTAGGTTGATATGGAGAGGTAGGTAGCATTGATAGCTATGCTTCAGGCATAGGTTGGAGCATAGAGCCCTATCCATGAGGGATCTAGTAGTGGTGAGATGGCCAGGCTATAGGAGGAGGTGGCACAACTTTAGTCCTTAGTGGGAACCTACCAGACTCATTGCCGATAGGAGCAGACTTATACTGATGAGTTGGAGGATGAGATAGTGCACCTTAGGGGGCGCATACCAGACCATCCATCTTCTAGTGGGTCACACCAGAGTTAGAGGAGTGGTACAGGATAGTCTTCTACATGGATGGGGCCTCCTAGCTCTACATGGAGGTCAGACAGGGTAGGTGGTAGCAGATATAGGAGTTCATAATGGACTCCGATTGAGGGTAGGGGTGAGAGTCATAGCATCGGTCCTACGTGACCATGGTTTTTGAGACTCTATGGCTCTTTTTGATATTTTGGGATTTATGAGGTCTGAGGACCCACTTTATTGTAGCCTATGGGAAGTTTATGGATGATGATGTAGCTTTTGATTTCATACATATATATATATATATATATATATATATATATATATATATATATATATATATATGAGTTTTATGTTATCATCATGTGATGCTTTTACTACTTTATGAGATGTATGCAATGCTTATATTTGCTTTATGATGTTGTGATGGATATCTAACATGTATGCATGTATTTGTCATATGATGTGATTTGATGATATGGATATTTGTAAATGCAAAATGAAATGGATGATTTGATTTAATTTGTATGATGTATTATGATGACTATTTGACACATTATATGCTAGCACCATAGATTGTACAAAATTTATCTCATTATTTTAATGTTATCATGACACTATGTAATGGCTTGTGAAAATGTACACTAACAAACATGTGATGGCATGATATGAAATGGAATGAATAGTATAATGTTTTATGATGTGTTTGGGATTTTTAGGAGACTCAAACACTCTAGTTACCTAATCAAAAGTTGTATAGTAACCATGCAAGACTTTTTAACAAAGTATAAATCTGCTAAGATAACCAAGATATTCAATATCCCTGTGTGTGCATGTGAGTTCATTACTATGATAACGCATAAAGTTACCCTAGTGCCAAACAAGATTTATGCAACCCATCTGTACTAGAGATCACCTTATGAGTCTCATTATCCTGAGTTTTGTACTTAGTTGGATTAGACCACTAGGCAATATAGGCTACCAAAAGCTAGCTCATCCACATGCAAACATTGGTCTATACAAAAGCAAGTTGCTTATGTGATAGACATATCATCATGCGTAAGGATACCACCATTTCCAAGTGGGCTTGATGCCACCCAACCTATAATGAGGATCACCTTATGGTTCTCTAATGCTGAGAATTCTAGGGATTCAAGTTCAATACTCCCTTATTTTCTTTTAAATTTGAATTTTTCAAGGGATTTGCTCATTTTTGTTATGGTGAGCAAGGGATTTTGGTAGTGGTGAGAACCACTATTTATTTTTCTTTTGCTAATGGTAAAAACCACTATTTCTTTTTGCATATTGTGAAGTGATAATAATCACTATTTATTTTTCATTTTGGATACTTACCCCAATTTGGTGTGAAGCAAGGGATTTTGATTTTTTGGGTAAGGAGGAACTTGTCCTTTTGTCAATTCTCAACATCTTTGAACCATTCACATAGGGGGATGAGTGAGATAAACATTTTTCTTAAGGTAACCTAGACCACTTTGTAGGTTTCATCTTTCCTTGTGCTAAACTTGGATTTATTAATGTGAAAATGTGTTGGGATTTTGATGTATACAAGGTATAATCTAAGCAGGATTCTACCTTCTAAAAATCATGATAGCTTTCTAAAAAATCTGAAAAGAAAACTAGATATGGTTGAGTGACCAAAAAACCTAACTATATCTTATAAACAATGGCTAAGTGATGGGAAACAGACATACAATATGGAGTGTAAATGTAAATGATACATGTAATGTAAATAGGTGGTAACATTGACATATGATAATAGTGAATTTGATAGATGCCTATTATACAGACCTGGTGCTAGACATGTATGATCAACTTCTAACAATGCACAATGCAATGATGAGTATACCTAATGCAATTGATGTTGAAATGCAAATGATGTGAAGTGCAATGAAGCAATATTTTTATGTTTTTGAGATTTTAATTATGTTTTTATATTTTTGATATATATTTGTATATATAGGTTGACCAATGGGCTTAATGAATGCCATTGGGGCTTTTTGGGTGACCAAAGAGCTTATAGATGCCTTTGGGGCATTTTAGGATGACCTAGATGGTCATAGACCACCTAGGAGCATTTTAGGGTGACCAAAGGGCTTATAGATGCCTTTGGAGCATTTTGGGATGACCTAGATGGTCATAGACCACCTAGGAGCATTTTAGGGTGACCAAAGGGCTTATAGATGCCTTTGGAGCATTTTAGGATGACCTAGATGATCGTAGACCACCTAGGAGCATTTTAGGGTGACCAAAGGACTTATAGATACCTTTGGGATATTTTAGGGTGACCTAGATAGTCATAGACCACCTAGGAGTATTTTAGGGTGACCAAAGGACTTATAGATACCTTTGGGACATTTTAGGGTGACCTAGATGGTCATAGACCACCTAGGAGTATTTTAGGGTGACCAAAGAGCTTATAGATACCTTTGGAGTATTTTAGGGTGACCTAGATGGTCATAGACCACCTAAGAGTATTTTAGGGTGACCAAAGGGTTATAGATACCTTGGGAATTTTAGGATGACCTAGATAGTTCATAGACTACCTAGGGATATTTTAGGGTGACCAAAGGGCTTATAGACTACCTTTGGGGTATTTTAGGGTGACCTAGATGGTCGTAGACCACCTAGGGATATTTTAGGGTGACCAAAGGGCTTATAGATACCTTTGGGGTATTTTGGGGTGACCTAGATGGTCATAGACCACCTAGGAGTATTTTAGGTTGACCTAAATGGTTATAGATACCTTGGAGTATTTTAGGGTGACCTAGATGGTCGTAGACCACCTAGGAGAATTTTAGGTTGACCTAAATGGTCATAGACCACCTAGGGGTATTTTAGGTTGACCTAGATGGTCGTAGACCACCTAGGGGTGTTTTAGGTTGGGCATGGTGCTCTAAGCATGAAAAGGTTACAAGTGACTGATATTCAATGGTTCAAGCTCTTCACTTCCTTCAATAGATGCTAAGCGATAAGTTCTAGGTCCAATATGACTAGTAATGATGTATGGACCTAACCAATTTACCATAAATTTATCCCATAGATGGGGTGGCAAATTTGAGTTTTGTTGGTTCTCTTTTAGAACTAAATCACCAACCTAAAAGTCTCTAGGGTGGACTTTCATGTTGTAAGCTCTCTTAAGGTGCTCTTGATAAACATGTAGATGCTCAAGAGCATTCATGCATCGTTCATCAAGCAAAGTGAGTTGATCTAGATGAGCTTGCCATGCAGTATCATCATCGATGAACTCTTGCATAGAGATGTGTAATGATGGTATCTCTAACTCTAAAGGCATGATAGCCTCAACACCATACACTAGTGAAAATGGAGTTGCCCTAGTGGGAGTTCGAATACTAGTGTGATAGGCCCAAAGGGCAAGAGGTAATTGATTATGCCAATCTTTATGATTTTCCTTAACGGTTTTCTTTAAGATTGCAACTACTATTTTATTAGATGCCTCTGCTTGCCCATTAGCTTATGGATAATAGGGTGTAGAAAAGTTGTGTTGTATATTATATTTTATTGTTAAAGCATGCACATCCTTATTCTTAAAGGGTGTCCCATTATCTAAAATTATCTTGGATGGAATACCAAAATGACATATGATATTATGCAATATGAACTCCGCAATGCGAGGTCTAGTCATAATGGTAAGGGGAATTGCTTCCACCCATTTTGTGAAGTACTCAGTAGCCATTATGATAAATGTGTGATGGCCTAAGGAGGTAGGTGAGATTTTTCCAATTAAATCAAACCCCCATTGTGCAAATGGCCAAACCGATTGAATCGGTTGTAAGGCCTGTGAAGGTACGTGTGTCAAATTTGCATGATGTTGACACTTTATGCACTTCTTGACATAAGTGCAACAATATTTCTCTAAAGTTGGCCAATAATAGCCCATGCGAAGAATGTACTTTGCGATGGCCATGCCACTGAAATGACCACCACATGTACCATCATGTGCTTGGGCAATGGCCCAAGATGACTCTTGAGAGTCTAAGAAATGAAGGAGGATACCCTCATAGCTTCGATGATACATTATGTCTCCTAGTAAGACATACTTTGCCACCTTTTTCTTAAATGCTCATTTTGTAGCATGCGACAATCCAGAAGGAATACTTCCTAGTTTTAAATAATCTTTGATTTGTATAGCCCAATCTTGTTTTAAAGAAGCCTCAATTGTATGAATTGTGCAATCCTTTTGACATTCCTCTCATGCAAATGTTGATTGAGAGTGAACTTGTAGATATAGCATTGTGCTAGTATCAAAAGGATTTTGAGGGAACAAAGTCCCCCAAGCGGCATTATTCAAATAATTGTGTATTTGAGAGAACCTTTCATGTGAAGGCTCAATCTGAATCATGTGGACTCTAGGCATGGAGTTAAGCTCATCACGCTTCATCGTAGATTGTGATAGCATTTTCACTTGAATAGTCATGATATCATCAGATGGGTTCTATGGGATTAATGACCCTAAGGAGGCCATTGTATCCACAAAATGGTTAGATGAATGAGGGAGTGCCTCAATATCATACCATTCAAACTTTGCCAGAAGTTTATCCACTAGGGCTTTATAGGCTTGCAATACTAGGCACCTACACTAGAATATTCCTTTGACCTGATTAACTATGAGCAAGGAATCACCAAAAATGTTTAGCTTTGTTATTTTCATGGTGATTGTCATTTGAAGGCCTATGAGAAGGGCTTCATACTCGGCATTGTTATTGGTGCATGGGAAATCGAGTTTAAATGAAAGGGGTATTGGAGCCCCTTGCGGTGTGAAAAACATGATTCCTATACCACCCCCTTGCTCACACTTAGAACCATCAAAAAATAGAGTTATGTCAGCCTATGACTCAGGCTCTTCAGGATCTGGTGATTCTGAGACATGAAAAACTCCATCATTGGGAAGCTCTATAGTGAGAGGTTGGTCATCCTGGAGAGGAGCCTCTACTAGTTGATCGGCTATGACCTATCCTTTGATTGATTTCTATCCAATGAACTCTAGGTCAAATTCCATCAACAACATGATCCATTTCATCGTGTGACTACTATGATAAGTTTGACTCATCATGTAACGCAATGGATTCTCTTTTGATACTACATACGTGGTATGATTGAGCATGTAATGGCATAGATTTTTAGTGGTAAAGACCACTGCTAAGCATAGCTTCTCAATGTATGCATATTTTACCTCATAGCTGACCAGGGTGTGGCTAATATAATATGTAGCATATTCTTTATGTAATTCATTCTTTTGGGCCAACATGGTGCCCAATGCAAGCTCAGTAGCTGAGATGTAAAGATAGAATGACACTCCTAGTCATGGAGGAGCCAATACTAGTGGTGAATCTAGATATTGCTTGATCTCATCAAAGGCATCTTGACATTCTTCATCCCAATGAAATGCAACCCCCTTGTGTAGTAACTTGTTCATAGGTCGACACTTATCCGATAATTGTGCTATGAAGCACTTTATGGATGCGACCTTTCCTTGCAAGCTATGTAGCTACTTGATAGTTGTGGGGGGAGGCATTTCTAGAATTGCCTTGACTTTATTTGGGTCTACTTCTATGCCTCACTTAGAGACTATGAATCCCAAGATTTTACCAGATGTGACATCAAATACACACTTCTTGGGATTTAGCCTAACATTATGCTCAATGAGGTGATCTAAAACCTTTTGCAATACATTGATATGCTCATGGCATAATAGAGATTTGGCTAATAAGTCATCCATGTAATCTTCCAAAATATTATGCATGTAGTCATGGAAGATATATGTCATGGCTCATTGGTAGGTGGTGCCAGCATTTTTAAGGCCAAAAGGCATGACCTTGTAACAAAATGTCCCCCAAGGCATTGTGAATGCCATTTTGATCTAGTCTTCTAGATTAATATGAATTTGATTGTATCTAGAGAAACCATCCATAAGGGATAACATTTCATGTCTTGCTATAGTATCTACCAACACATCAATGTTTGGTAAGGGAAACTCATCCTTAGGACTCGCTTTGTTGAGATCTCTAAAATCAGTGCAAATGTGAATCCTCCCATCGGGTTTCTTGATGGGTACCATGTTTGAAACCCATGGTGGATAATCTAATGATATAATAAAGTTAATATCCAATAGTTTTTGCAATTCATATTTGACCATCAAGGTGACTATTGGATGCATCTTACATAACTTTTGCTTAACTGGTTTGACATTTGGGTCTAATGTAAGATTATGCATGACCAAATTAGGATCTAGTCCTGGCATATCTTTATAAGTCCAAGCAAAATCTTCTATATTCTTTGTTAACAACTTTGTATAATCAACTTGTTCATCAGGGGATAGACCTTCCCCTAATTTGATGTTATGGGGATTATCGAGATCTGTATTGATATCCCTATCAACTATTGGCTCAATTGACATGTGTGATCCATCTTCCAACTGATGTGGAATAGGGATTAAGTGAATGTCATCAGTTGGGTTTACACCCTCAATTGGCATTTCTTACTCAACCTCAGCTTGACAGACATTTTGAGTAGTCCTTGGAGAAAAATGAAATGGTTGTAACATTTCCTTGCAAGGCCAATACTCTGATGGAGATGGGGGAGAATCTCCTTGATCAAAGTCAATTACCTCAACATCGAGGTGCAATGGCTTTGATGGGTTATTCAGATATCTCAATGGTGCACTTAGATCTATGGAAATCATGTTGATGGATACATGATCTCCCTTCCATGGGTGAGTGGGTCTAGATATCTGATGTTGTCTCTTAACTCATGGGGGTGGTTGTGGTGGAAGTGGAATGACCGGTGGTGGTCGATGGGGAAGGTGATGATCTTGCTCTTCAAGTGGTAAAATCTATCGCCAGATGGGATGTTGTACTGGGAACATGTAAAGATAGAACTCTTCTTCATCATCCAAAGGGACAACTCACTCATATTCCTCATCTGAACTTGGATAATTTATGGGTGCTATGCCATAGTCCTCCTCATCATCTAATGTCCATTCATGAGGAGGACCTTGATCCTCTTCCTCACTATCAGATTGAAGGGTATGTGAACTCTCTCCCACTTCGTGAGGTTGAGCGAAATCACTGGATAACCCTTGATCTACCATGTTTATGGGAAAATAATCTCCCAATGAATGGACATGATGTGGATTGGCATAGGGATCACATGCAAGCTCATCCCTATAATTCAGACATAGGTATTCTAGACCTTCTATGAGGACATCTAAATGTACTGGCTTATTGTGTCCTGTTGGTCACGAATCTGCCACAGGAAAGGATTTTTACAATTGCGCCCTAGACCCGGCCAACATTGAAAGGCTGGAAGCAAGAAATGGCTCCCAGACCAATCTCCAGAGTGGGATGGTTCCCTCTACTATTCTAAAATTGGGTTTAAGATAGGGTTGCTGGAAAGAGATTTAAAAGGTTGCAGAAAGAAATGGGAAATATGGCCACAGGCCGAAGTGATGGGATCGGAAGAACAACAGCAGAAAACTTAAAGTGCAGCAACAACAAGCAACAGAAGATAATGACTCAACTCTCACACAACTGTATGCAGAAAATCTCTCCAAGATTACACTCCAGGAATCATATCCTTCAAGCAAGATTCAAATCCAATATGCAGAATTTGAATGTAACAACTCAAGGAATATAAATTCTATTAGAAATGCAAAGGAACAGAAAATACAATCACCCAAACAACTGCTTGAAAAATCTGAAGCCAATACTTTATTCTCGCAAATGCACTTCCAGTTTTTAGCAAAACTTCCAACCTATGTAAATGAGAATTACATTGGTTTTTATAGAGGTCCGTCCTCTTTACAACATTAAATATTTAAAACCAACTTTCTTGTGATCCACAATTATATCTTGGAAATCAGGAACACGATCCCCTTAATAGCAGCCTCGAGGAAGCAAAAATTAAAGGCAATGAAACGTTCGCGGTTCTTCATTAAATTCGTTTTTGAAAATATGCATGAAACCGTTAAACCAATCCACGAACAACAACTTTGAACCAATAAATCCTTCAATTTTGGTGGCCTGGGTGCTTCTTCGACTTTAACCGCATCGGAAATCCACAAAGCATTTAATTCGGGTCAATATTAAATCATCGAAAACCAAAAATATCTCCTCGGCCGTTCATACTGCACTTGGCGGGAAAACAGTTACAGGTCGCGAAAACACGACGGGTCACGAAATCGCGACATATTATAATGCCGTACGCTTCACTGTTGAAGACCCGCGAAAATGGAACATGTAGCGATTTCGCTACATGTTTCCGTCGTTGGATCCTCCCTGCGCTCTGCCCCGCGAAAACGGAACATGTAGCGATTTCGCTACATGTTTCTTCTCTCCGTACCAATCGCCATTTTCCGTCGTGATTCGCTGACATGTCAGCGACGCGCTGCAAGTTTTCACTTTGTGCCTTTGAAGCTGACCGACCCGTGATTCCGAAACACGTCACGATATCGTGACGGTTCCGCCAACCTTCCTGCGTTGACTACGTTGACCGCGATTCTGCAACATGTCAGCGCATCGCTGCAGTTTTTTGACTTAACCATTTTTTGCTCAATTTTTCTCCTTTTTTCGCCCAAGATACATCAAAGCTGATATCAAAGGTCATATTTCCAACAATACACTAATGCATTAATCAATGAGAATAAATGTGGCAAAAATGCCAACATTCTTGGCGGCTCAGTGGTATACACTCGCGTATGCAAGAATCCGGCCTTAGTCCATTGGGCACGAGTCATATTGGCAAACTACAAGTCGGCTCGCAAAACATGTTCTCGCTGAAAATTGAAACCGGAAGAACCTGCATAGAAGCGGTTATAAAACGAAGAAATGGAATGTGATGGTGGAGTGAGCTCTGCGATTGCGCAGGCAGTGATCGCAATGGAGTGATATGAAAATGAATGAAGTTATGGAGTGGGAATGGAACTAGGAAAGCTGTGAAATGAAATGAACTAGACTGCAAAATAAATGCAGAAAAGACTAAACTTAGAGGAAAGGGATAAGAAGGGACGGGGAAAAACAGAAAAGGGAAAAGAAACAACAGCTGTGGCTTATTTTGTAACTGCAGAAGAAAAAGAAGGAAGAAGATGAAGAAAGGAAAGAGAGGAAACGGGGAAGGGAAAAGAAGAAAGTGCTAGAAAGCCACCAAACTGTTGGGAGGAGAAAAACAAAGGAAAACAAGCATCTACGGCTCGCAGGCAACAAAAGCCGAGATGAACAAATAAAAACAATACCACTCTTTTTTTTTCTCTTTTTTTTCTATTTTTTTTGTTTTTTCAAAATACTATATACAATAATTCATGACATGATTGGCATGTCGCCACCAGACATCCAATCTCAGAATGTTATCCGGTAAATCTGCAATGTCCCGACCAGATCTGATCATACTTAAGTCGGTCCTTGAAATTGGGCTGGCTCCTTCCTGAAGTTCTCCATGGTGCGAATAGGATGCAATGTGATAGATTATCCTTTGTACTAGTACCCACATGGAGGACTTCTTCAAGTGCTGGATGTAGTGGCTGGAACCAACACCACCACTTTGCAGACTTTACTGGCTGTGGGCTGAGTACAGGCTCCTCTAACTCCTTGATGTGATCACAGGGCTCTTCAAGTGAGAAATCTAATTTCGGGATCTCCTCAGGTTCTGGAATTTGAACTTGTTCTTCTACTTGGCCCATCTCTTGATGAAAACGCAAGCAACCATATTGTTCATTGCTGGAAAAGTGCTTGCATGTTCCAATCCTTGACTTTGGACAAGATCTCGACCCGTGAACTCCACATGAATGCATCTCGGTGTTTTGCTCTATAAGGGATCTGGCATGAAAAGTACTGTGCAGGGTAGACAGGAGCAGCAACCACCGGAGAAGGTAATGGAGTTTCTCCCCACGGTAATTTTCTCGATAAGAGCAACAGTTGTTCCGCTCGCACTGCTTCCTCAAAGATTTGTGGGAACCGTTGTTCACCTGACTGCAGCAAAAAGAGACCTATGTCAGAATTAAAATCTCAAACATAAAAGAGGTGGGCTTGGGTGGGTGATGGACGGATCTTCTCTGGAATTCTCTTCCAAATTATTAAGAATCGGACATTGAAGTCCGTGATGCTTTCTTGAGGTGCTCTCTTGATGTACATGAAAAATTGGTAGAGATCCAAAGAACTGTAGAAAGGATCTTCATCAAATATTTTGATCAGTGCTCCCGCGAGATCATCCCATGAGCTGATGCTTTGAAATTTGAGCAGTCTGTACCATTGCAATGCCCTTCCTTCCAAAGACTGAACCAGAAGTCAGATCATGATATCTTCATGTTCTATGACATGGATCATGGACAAAGTAGCAATGTCTTCAACATGTGTCAGAGCCATGCCTTCGGTACCATCATATTTTGCCAGGTTCTTCAAGGCACCTTCGGAAATTTCATGTCGAACTTGGAGATTCAGAGGGCCAGGATCATCCCATCTAGGAAAACCCTCGCCTTTGTGGCAGTGGTATGAAATCACGGCCATCGCCATTAAGTCAGAGTCGCCAGAAAAAACATTCTTTGAACTTTTTTTTTTTTTTTAAAACAAAAACAGGCGTCCACGAACAGATCTTCAACTCAGCAAAGTCGCCAGATGAACTTACAAATCTCCGCTGTGAGGCCAAGACAACTCATCAAATCTTGAGACCTCCGGGTGTTAAAAGCGTGCCAAAACTGTTGGCACCGGTGGGGTTATCACTTTGGAAAATTATGCATATCCCACCAATTATGAATTCTTGGAGACAGAAACAGTCTGTCCCACCGGGCGTGCCAAAAAATGTTGGTCACGAATCTGCCACAGGAAAGGATTTTTACAATTGCGCCCTAGACCCGGCCAACATTGAAAGGCTGGAAGCAAGAAATGGCTCCCAGACCAATCTCCAGAGTGGGCTGGTTCCCTCTACTATTCTAAAATTGGGTTTAAGATAGGGTTGCTGGAAAGAGATTTAAAAGGTTGCAGAAAGAAATGGGAAATATGGCCACAGGCCGAAGTGATGGGATCGAAAGAACAACAACAGAAACTTAAAGTGCAGCAACAGCAAGCAACAAAAGATAATGACTCAACTCTCACACAACTGTATGCAGAAAATATCTCCAAGATTACACTCCAGGAATCATATCCTTACAAGCAAGATTCAAATCCAATATGTAGAATTTGAATGTAACAGCACTTAAGGAATATAAATTCTATTAGAAATGCAAAAGGAACAGAAAAGACAATCACCCAAACAACTGCTTGAAAAATCTGAAGCCAATACTTTATTCTCGCAAATGCACTTCCAGTTTTTAGAAAAACTTCCAACCTCTGTAAATGAGAATTACATTGGTTTTTATAGAGGTCCGTCCTCTTTACAGCATTAAATATTTAAAACCAACTTTCTTGTGATCCACAATTATATCTTGGAAATCAGGAACACGATCCCCTTAATAGCGGCCTCGAGGAAGCAAAAATTAAAGGCAATGAAACGTTCGCGGTTCTTCATTAAATTTGTTTTTGACAATATGCATGAAACCGTTACGCCAATCCACGAACAACAACTTTGAACCAATAAATCCTTCAATTTTGGTGGCCTGGGCGCTTCTTCGACTTTAACCGCATCGAAAATCCACAAAGCATTTAATTCGGGTCAATATTAAATCATCGAAAACCAAAAATATCTCCTCGGCCGTTCATACTGCACTTGGCGGGAAAACAGTTACAGGTCGTGAAAACGCGACGGGTCATGAAATCGCAACATATTTTTATGCCGTACGCTTCGTTGCTGAAGACCCGTGAAAACGAAACATGTAGCGATTTCGCTACATGTTTCCGTCGTTGGCTCCTCCCTACGCTCTGCCCCACGAAAACGGAACATGTAGCGATTTCGCTACATGTTTCTTCTCTCCGTACCAATCACCATTTTTCGTCGCGATTCGCTGACATGTCAGCGATGCGCTGCAAGTTTTCACTTTGTGCCTTTGAAGCTGCCCGACCCGCGATTCCGGAACACGTCGCGATATCGCGACGGTTCCGCCAACCTGCCTGCGTTGACTACGTTGACCGCGATTCTGCAACATGTCAGCGCATCGCTGCAGTTTTTTGACTTAACCATTTTTTGCTCAATTTTTCTCCTTTTTTCGCCCAAGCTACATCAAAGCTGATATCAAAGGTCAGATTTCCAACAATACACTAATGCATTAATCAATGAGAATCAATGTGGCAAAAATTCCAACATGTCCCAAGCTAGATTTATCATATGGTAATTGATACTGTGGTTGACAAGGAACACAAGTACCCTTCTCATACAACCATAAATCAAAACCATACCAATTGTAGCAATGTAGATATCACATGGTGTAGTCAGGATTGGACATGTAGTTTATATCCTCAGAGAAGGGTTCATCATCATCTTCTTGTTGGGGAACTGGCAACTTTCCATACTCGATACCCCATAAATAAAGTTTATTTTATTGGGTGGTATGCCAATATGGACAATGCTACCAATAGGGAGATGAGGTCTTCCCATAAATTGCACTATCTTGATGGATGAAACTGTTGTGATATTTCTTACTATGTACTCTCCTATCCCTGTACTAGACATCTAGATTAAAACCTGAGATGATGAAGGTGAAATATATAGAAGTGAGGCTTGATATGACTCAATGTATAACTCTTGAAATGGTTCTTGGTCGGTGATACTAGGAATATCTTCCGTAGATATGGTGGAAATTATGGGAGGGCTTTCATCGATTGGCCTCTTCAACATGTTCCTCTATGGAGGATCTAACAATGACGAAGGTTCTTCTAAAGTTTCCAATGATGAATATGGTATGGATGAATATGGTAATGGTGTAATGGAAGGTAATGGAGATGGGAGTGGACCCTAAATGGATTTATTTAGTTGGAATTCCACATGAGTCAATGGTAAGGTTGACTCAAGTATTTGTTGCACCATGTTACAATACTTAAAGGGCTCAAGGTATGTAGACTATGTGTACCTACCCTTCATAAGTATATTTGAGATATTGATTAGGAATGGATGGGATACACTTCATGTACCAGATCCAAGGTCTACCTAGAAATATGTTATAGGCCATGGTACCCTCCAAAATATGACACAATGTCGATATAGTTTTGCATCCCACCTGAATAGGTAGGACTATAGTATCGACTATGGAGCATATCGTATCATTGAATGCTTGAAGGGTGTAAGTGGATGCTACAACATGAGATGTTAGAAGTCCTAAGTATTTAAGAGCACTAGTGGTTATTATTTTTCTTGATGAACCAATGTCTATTAGAACTCTCTTATATGGTATGTCATTCACACATGCAATGATGTGTAAAGGAGGGTCCACCACATCACTTGCTATGGATTTGAGTTCATGCTCATGGAATGTGATCACTGGTTCCTTACATTGTTGCACATGCCCCAAAAAATTGATAAAGGAGTTAGACTCTTGGGGTTGCAACTCTATTGAATTAATAATGTCCATTAGATCTTCTCTATGAGGTGGATATTGTTGAATGAGCTCATATATGGACAATCTAGTCGATGTGGTCCTTAAATTTTGAGCAAGCTTACTTTTTATTGTTACTATTGGCCTAGGTGGAAGGCTCTGTACTAGAGGTGGGGAAGGTTGTGATGTAGATGGAACATCACTTGAAGTTGTAGGTGGTGCAACTTGACTTGGATAGCATCTATTCCTAGTCACAATACTTATCATCCTAACGTACCCTTGTAAAGGAGGTGCCATCTTGACCTCATTCATTGGTTTTGTAGGAGCTACCTGTACCTCATGAGTAGGTAAGGGGTCTTTGAAAACCCCCATCTATTGATTATTTGGGGTGAGAGGATTATCCACTTGGAGATCATTCCTCTCTATCATGTCTTGCACTATGTTTTTGAAACCATAGCATGTAGGCAAGTCATGGCCATTCTGCCAATGATATCAATAAAATTGGTCTTCTCGATATCCCATAGGATTTGGTTTTCTTATATTTGGATCTATGGGCTTTATTTCTAGTAAATTAACTAGTTTCACCACCCACAAATGATCGAATAGGAAGTCCATTGACTCAACGAAGGGTGTAAACTATCGCCTAGGGTGACATTGCTGATTTTGACCCTAATTCACTTGAGTATTATTATTATAACTCATAGGAGGAGGTTGGGCCTAATAGTTTACCTTTTGAGGAGGCATCATTTGTGCAGGCCCTAGGATAGTAATGGCCACTTGATTGACCATTTCCAGCTTTGATGGCACCCAAATACTCTTTGGATTCTTTTTCCACTCCTTCTTATGAGGTTTAGCTATCTCCCCCTCTTGGATTTTGATCTCTTCTATGGTTCTAGCTTACACTAGAGCATCATCAAGAGTGGGTTATTGCTGGAGTTGTAATAATAATGATATTTATTTCAAGAAACTCTTTGAAAACATCTAATTCAACTCGATCATTGGTAATAGATAAGGTAGCTTAGCTAAGAGTGTTCACCACCTATTTCCATAGTCAATGATAGACTCATCATCATATTGTTTCAACCCCGTAAGGTTAGTTAGGATCACCTTCCTCTTGGTATTGAAGGTGAAACATTCCAAGAATGCATCTATAAACTATTCAAATGTATAGATGCTATGCTTTGGAAGTTGATTAAACCACTCAATGGTAGGGCCAGAGAGGGTAATTAAAAATATTCTTAGGAGTAATGCATCATTCTCCTGTATGCTAAAGCACTGATTCATGAATCTCGTAACATGCTCTTGAGCATCTTATTCCCCTTTAAAATTGTCCAATTTGGGCATTTTAAAATTCTTAGGGTATGTAGGGGAAGGTATAGATGGATGCAGTGATTTATTGCGCAACTAGCGCAAGGTGGGTTTTTGAATCCCATTCCCAATTGTCTTACCCTCTACATTTTCTAAGCATTCAAGAAAATCTTGATACGCATCAGAGGATTTAATATCCTCTTATTTTTTTTGTACCCGCGGAGGGGGATGAGGAATATTAAGCATATGTTGAGGTGGTTGATTGTCATCACCCACACCTCCAAAAGGTGCTTCTAAGTAATCCTCATTTTGTTCCAAATCATCATAAGCCCCATAAGGTGTTTTAGGAATGGGCCTACAAGGAGGAACGAAAGCCTGTTGTAGGTGATCTATATTAGGCCTATTAGGTAAGTTTTTTTCAGGCCTAGGAGGTCTAGGAGGTAAAATTTGATTAGGTCTAGGAGACCTATTCTATTGAAAAGTAGGTTGCCTCTAGCGAGCCTCCTATCTATGCATGCTTGGAGTAGGAACCCCATTATGCAATGTTTCTTGAATCTGATGTTCAAGTATTTATTTTTCTAACTACTGTTGATGCTCTAAGAGATCCAAGTATTGTTTATCAGACTGAATTTGACTAAACTTAGCTTAATGATCAACATAATTTTTGACTAATTGATTAATTTGATCAGATGTATTAGGCCTATGTGCCCTAGCACTATTGTCTTGATACCTATCATGTTTAGGAGGATCTATGAGATCTACTACGAGTTTCCCTCGATTGAGAGAAGTCATATTTACTTGTGGTTCTCTCCTAAACATATATTCTTGATATTCTTCTAGTGCAGAGGCACATCGTGCTTGCATGGAATGATGCAAGTGAGGATAATCAGGATCCTCCTTAGGTCTTCCCTCATAAATGAGGAAATGTAGGGTAGAATTGGCTCACCCATGGTAATGAGTATCATACTCATCACGGTTTTGGTACCTTGGGTAAGGGTGGTTTGAAAGTATAAGATGATCATTTAACCCTACCCTAGGTGAGAAGTCTTGATCCTGTACACCAGTGTACGGAGTAGATCGAGCAGGCATGTGAATGCGTGGTATTTCTCTATTTGGAGGCACCTCATTGCATGGTTTCTCTTATTGAAAGAAGGCATTTGTAGTATTCATATTAGGGAGATGATTTCCCAAATTGGGATTGTGACCTATGGGGGTACCCCATGTAGGAGTCCCTTGTAGGCTAGGTCCCCTTTTTGACACTCTAGGACTAACCATCCACTCATCTATCACTCAATGACTAGGGAGAGTAGTTGACCACCAAGGAGGAATAACCATGTCCTTGGGGTCAAAATGAAGATGTTCTATGTCCTCTTTCCTACTCCCTATAATATCCACCCTTAAGTGGGCTTGGCTATGGGTATATACCATAGCTACTTACTCTAAAACCTCTATGTGATTATCTCCTTTACAATTTTTATAGATTCAAACACACAATCAATAGAAACACACAAGAATACAAATGATTATCTCTTTTAAAATTTATGTGTTCCTAAACTGTTTGATGTGTTTCAAATTTTTTTCTTTTGTAAATAATATCTTTCACGTGTTTTGAATGTTGATGTAATTCTCAATTTTTTAAAGGTTTTCACCTATATACTCACAGCTCGACAACCGACAATGAAAGTTTGGTCACATGAACCAACCAAAGTATGGAGATGAAATCCATACCCGATCAGGGAGCATAGGTCCTACCAATCCTCACCTAGTACTCACTTGGTTAGTGTTATACCCTTCGAAGAGGAATACATGCAAATTTTCCAAGCTACATCAGATATTGGAGCCAACTTTGGCCAAAAATGGGGTACATGGAATTTGAGCCAACGGATGGAGATGAAACCCATCGTCGTTGAACTCTATCAATGGTTGGGGATGAATTCCAACTCACTAACATTAAAAATAAGCGTGGTGTGTGTGATTCCTTTTAAAATGATTGAAATAAAGCAAGATAGCATTCGATGATTATTCACTAAATGCATGAAATTGCATTTCACTTTCAGAATCATAAGCATATATATAAAAGGAAACTACTAAATTTGTAAACTATATGAAAACCTAACCCTTAGGTAGGTCATACGCAGGTAAACTAGAAAAATGCATTTTGAAAGGTTGTTATTTTTCCTCTTTTTCTTTGATTTTGTTAATGCAAAATTTAGAAATATGAAATATAACTTTCAATTGCACACAAAAGACAAGAAAATTTGAAATTTAAGCTTTTTGAAACAACCTAGATGCAAATTGAAGGTTTGGAAGATTACCTTTTCTATTCTGAAACTTGCTATTTCTAGAAATTTCTGTAGAAACCCCCTAGTTTGGTGGCCATACCTGGGTGGGATGGCTACAAATTTGGGGGCCATCCCTAGTAGGGATGTTTACAGTGGTCGTCCCTGGCAGTTCCAACTAGGAATTCTACAGTTGTTCTTGCTCAGAATGGCCAGAACCTACAACACACAAAACACAAAAAGGAGGTCAAAAATGATAAAAATAAAAGGGGACAAGGGACACACGGTCCCACCATGATTTCCACTAAATAAGCATAAAAACAACATGCCTTAAATGATGGAAATTGAAAGGCAATCTAGCATTTATGAGCAAGCATGTAAAGGAAAGATGCCAAAAGATGTAAACTATTGAAATGACGAATAATTTGTAGTAAAAATGAGGGTTTATCCTTGTATTTATAAATTCATCAATTCCAAAAGGTTACAATACATCCCCTTTGAGGGCTTATCATTTTGATACATTTCGAATTACAATTTACAAGGGATCAAATCCCTTCAAGAGCTTAATGGCATGTTTCAATGTTCTTCTCGCAACCCACACTTGAGAGCTAATCTTAGGATTATTTTAATATACCTCTTATATCCTCCCTCATGCCTATAATACCTACACCTACACACAAGATATTGAAAATTATTAATAGCATATGCATTTTATATTGAAAACCTTGAAAAGTATGCAATAATGAGTGTAAAACTTATTTGCGACAAATCAAAACAACTCCAAATGACTTGAAAATTTAATATGATGTTATTAAGATGATTTTGGAAGGATCTAAGCATAAATTAGAAGTGAAATTGTGATCAGAAAGTGTGGTCATTCTTGGCAGGAACAACTAAGCCTGCAATCACAGAAACCTAAATTGACCCATCAAATCTACTCAAAATTTAACTAAAATTGAATACAAGGCTAATCTAATTCTTTATGATTGATCTATGGTGAAATTTCATAAAAAATATTAGCCATTTTGTGGCCATACTTGGCAAGTGCAACTAGGACTATTAGCCATCCCTGGTAGGGACGATCCCCAAACTAGGTGGTTTTTACCACCAATTCCAAGGGGATTTGGCTTAGAATACTCCTAAATGTGTTGTCATAAGATTTGGTCAAATAACTCTTATATTTGATAGGTTTTGGAATGGATTTTGTGTATTTTGGGATGCCCCTGAAAGCACCTTCGAATGAAGAGGTTTTCAAGGAAAATACTTGGGCAATAGTTGAGGATAAATGTGAGCAACACTTCGTGAGCAATGCTTGTTATTGTATTCTTCTGAAATTGGGTGGGAGAACACCTCAATTTATAGCCAAATTAGGGTAAATGTGCAAAGGGGAAAGTTCTGGCATGCAGGGCAAGTGTTGCCACTTGTCAATTCCCTTGCCATGCATAGGGTGGGAAATCTTACCCATTTGGGGCCTCCAATTTATAGGCCTTGATGTTTATGACAGCCTCCCAATTAATTTTGGGTGATTGGGTAGGATAAATGGTAGGAATTGATTGCCATTTTTCTGCCATAATTTGACTTTTGGGGGGTCTAGAGCATGGTCATCCCACCTAGGAATGGTCATTTTTGGCTGTCCCTGGGTAGGACGGTCATGGTTACATGCCCCAAAACTTCCCAAAAGTGGGGTAAACCATACCAAAAGTTGTTGGGAGCCCTAATTAACCCTTGAGGGTTGCCCAATGGGGCCATATGATGTTGATAAGAGTGGTGCATAGTAGTCTTATCTTATTTACATGATTTTAGTGTCTACAAATATCAACTACCTACCTTTGTCCTCAAGGAGGGGGGGATGAAATATGTCTATTGGGGTGAGGTGGATGAATGTGTTCATCAACCATATACTCATAGAGTAACTCAGGGTACCCCTATTCCTAGTAATCTAACTCTATTTCCTCATAGGCTTCATACCTTTGTTTATGGTTGTTAGGCTGATGTTGTTGATACCTATGGTGATGGATAGACACACAGCGAGGATGGTTCTGATTTGGCCTAGGTGGCAGGTGTAGACACCAAAACAACACCAATCCGATTATGTGACTGCAAACACTGATCGCATTGACACACACAGCCCCAAGGGCAGCCCCCAGAGGTTAAACAGTGGTCCTAACCACTCTCACAGTAGTTTTGGAAGGTCGGAGAGTCAATTTGGCACCTTCAGGCACTTTGCTCAATACCTATTCCACCCAGGGATGATTTCAAACTTGGGAATCGCCCCACCCAGGGATGAATAGCAGTATTCGCTCCAGGGTGGGGCGAATAGCAGGTTTGACGGGAAAAAGTCAAATCTTGACAAATGGCAGCTCAGATCCACCACTTAACGCTTCCTTCATTGCATGGGAGTGTGGGTGAGCATTTTTGAGCGTTAGAGGCAGTTACAAGGGTAGTCATGAAGTCCCTAATCAGGGAGGAATCTCCTTCCCCCTGGGAAGGCATGATTGCCAAGTGGCGCCTCTGCATGCCCAATTCAAGAGACCTCCAGGTCTATAAATTGGTGAGTTTCCTCACCCCAAAATATATAGAGAAGGAGCATTTTTGAGCAACGAAGTGCTGTCATTTTACTTTCACACCCACACCCTTTTGAGTTGTGCCTTTCACATCCTTGATCTCTTTTGGAAAGGAGGTCATAGGGTGGTTATTGGAAGCGCAAATCCGGAACCAAAACCCGACATTTGGCCACAATATCCCACCAAATTTGTTGACAATACCCCACAAGAGGTTTTGGACCCATCCCAAGTGGATTGGTGCCGAAATCGGGCCCCAAACGGCGGGCGGCCTGCCCCGGGCGCCCCCCACACTGCTACAGTCCTAATCGCCCCGCCTCGGAGCGATTGGAAATCTATGGTAGATCTCTTTTTTGTTATTCTTGCATTTAATTCTATGCTTCTTAGATAGGTTGCCATTTAAATTTCACCTTGTTTTGAACAATTTTGATCATGTTTCTATCTTCGTTCGCCTTTACTAACTTGCAGGTAACCCCCATCAAATTCCCATTAACGGAGGCCTGATTGGGGAAATATGACCATCTGGGTCTTCCCAAAACACCCCCAATTAGCTAATCCCAACTTTGTAGGTGATTTGGAGCTCCCCAGATGTGACATTTGGGACAATGCCTTTCGGCATTTTTGTTGCAGGTCTATTCGTCCCGCCCTAGAGCGAATTCAAATATGTGAGGAATTTCTTGACTGTTCCATTTGTAGTGTTTCCTTTGTGAGGTCTTGATGCCCCTATCAAATTTTTAGATCATTTGGATATATGTTAGTTATCATTTTATTTATATCTTGCATGCACTAATCGAAGGCATGGGGATTGCATGTTTTATTTCATCCGTAGGTGCTACTGACTATTTCTTGTTTCTTTGAACGTAGGATCTAGATATTAGAGGAGCAGCAAGGAGTCAAGACTCATCAACGCAAGTGGTGGTGACGTTTGGTCCGCCCATTTTACATGTGGGCACGCGGAAGAAGGAATGGCATCCATGGATGTAACAAGAACGTATATTTAACGCTCCTAGCCCTTGGAAGGGGAGGAGGCGCATTGTAACCGAGTTCTGAAACATATCAATAAAAAGGGTTGTCTTCCTTATTGGCTTTTTTTTTATTTTGATTCGTTCATGCTTTCCCTCTTTTCATGCACTTTCAATTCATAGGATTTAGCGCTAAGTTTAGTTCGGTTTGCATCGCACTTGGAGTTTCCTTTTTGCTTTCGTATCCTCGTGCTTCCAGTGGTGATCACGGTGGGACCCTTGTCCTCTATTTTTAAGATCAGAGATCTGATCAAAACTTGGTTGTTTTTGCTTGCAGGTACCGAGTTTTCAAACGCTGGACTGTTGTTCGTTCCAGCCTGAGGCGGATACAGAGCTGGAATTCGTCTTACCCAGGGACGAATGGGCATTTGCCCCACCCTGTGATGAATACAGTCCTGTAATTCATTCCTCCCTGGGATGAATATCTGTCTATGCAGTTTCAGGATAGAAACTCAGAACCAGCAGATTTGGGCAGAGAAGAGGTAAGGGTCCTGAACTCTTTCTGTCATTTTTTGTTGTTCTTTTTCTATTTTTTTGGTTTTTTTGCGTGTTTAAGAAAGTTGTACTGTATGTTTATTTTCTTTCATGCAAAATAAAAAGAACCCCACACATCACGTGGCAACATAAACACCAAGGAGCTGGTCGTAAAACCCCAACCCTTGATCAAGACCAACGGTGGATTTCATCACCACCTTGGCTTGAATTTTGCATTCATAAACCCCGATCGCTACTGTTGCTAGACGTAAATCCTGATGAAAGCTGACCGAGTGTAGCTGGGGTGATTCCCAGCGCATGAGGATAAGTCTTCTATGGTAGGTGTCAAAAATAGGGTGATCCCCCTTTCGTACCGCCTACGTTCCACGTACCATCTGCTCTCACGTACCAATAGTTTCCCTCACGTAAGGGCGGGTATATAGAGAGGTTGGTATATCGGCCTGGCAATGGTATATCGAAGGGGCGACCATTTTTGGGAGTCATAAGAGCCATCATATTGCATTTAAACATCCTTTACAAAAGATTTCAAAACAAAATCAAAACACACTAAACCAGGTTTTAAGGCACACCTTTAATCTTTAAACGAGATAATCATTGCTTTGCGTGTGTGATATTTTCTGTTTAGTGTAGCATAAAAATCATAAAAAGAAATAAAAATCTATGCATCTGGTAGCAAAAACACCACCATGGTGTACACCCGTAGCCAAGCCCAATCAAGGGCGAAAGCTGCGAAGAGTGTACAAGGGGGCACAAGTCACCTCCGCTATAGCCCCAAGGACTTGGTCATACCGCCTTGGCGGCCTGACCCACAAGAGAGTCCACATCGTTCCATTTTAGAATGGGACTATAGAGGCACCCCTTTGAGGGACACGCCCATTCATCATAGCCCCTTTCAGGAGGAGTCCTTACACGTGGCGCTCAACATAGACAAGAAGGCTCCCTTAGAAGCTCGATATGAGTGGCCACCGTGTGATGAAGTGCTAGAGCAGCATAGGGTCCATGAGGAGAGGCCACATGATTATGTCATCCCTCCTTTACCCCCCATCATTGTTAGGAACAAAAAGCCAAATCCAGAGCACAAGGCTCTTCAAGCAGGGCGAGCCAACTCTGCCCGCCCCTTTCACATATATGAAAGGGAGCATGAGGAAGACCATTACATTCCTCAAGAGCAATACACAGCATGGGAGCAATGCACCTCCGCACCTGCTATCTACCAAAACCACCTTTCGAGGCCGGAGCCTCGAGTGAATGCCGCCAACCTCGATAGAGGGAAGTGACCTATAGAGATCTCGGATCACCATGACCGAGATAAATGCATAGGAGAGGCATCTAGGCCTCCTAGACTCAATATGGTGGAACAGATCGACCTGGCAGTCACTAGACATGCCGCCCACCAAGCGCAGATTATGCAGCTTGAGCAAGACCAACAATAGCTAGAGCATCTATACCGCCTTAGCAAAGAGTGCATTCGATGCCAAACAGATGAGCTGCTCCATAACACGGTGCCTGAGAGGGTTCCAACCCCTCGCACCCAAAGGGTAGAACCATATGAGAGGTGCAACCCCTTGGTACGAGACAGGTCCCCATGACCTTACCAAGTGCTGCCTCCAAGACCTCCTAGACCTGAGCGGGAGACCACTCCCAGGAACAACGATGGGCTCCCTCCGTGGGGACCCACCCATGGTCATAGGTCTCACCCAGAAACTCCTCAAGAAGCCTATGAGGAGTATGAACAAGAAGAAGAGTGGGCCGAAATGCCCTATCAAGGCGGAGGGGCTGCTATCCGGCCACCCCTCCATAGGCCTCAAGTTTCCCACAACCCACAATGGGAGCAAACTAAAGAGGAAGAGATTAAATCTTTCGATGCATATAAAGCGTTGCTAGAGCATTTGGAGTCTATGGAAACCAAGACTTTTGGGCCCCAAAAGCCCATGTTACGCCAACTCCGCAGTCATCCGGTGCATCCATCAATGCCCGCACCCCCTTACCCTGAACACTTTAAGCTGCCTCAGTTGGCAATCTTTAGAGGTGAGGAGGATGCCCAAGAGCATGTGACTAGATTCCTGAGCCAATGCTTTGGCATTCAGGATAATGATGCTTTGCTATTAAGAACATTCATCACCACGTTCATAGGCCCTACCTCGGATTGGTTTACTCAATTGCCCAAGCACAACATTAGCAACTTAGATCAGCTAGTGGATGCGTTCCTCGAACGCTTCACCTTCAACACCAAGAAGAAGGCATCACTAAGCGACTTAGCCAACCTCAGGTAGTATGAGGAAGAAACCATGGTGGCCTATGGGAATCGATGGAGGACTCTGCTTTCTAAGCTACCCTACCTCCCTCCTATGTCCGACCTCACACAAATGTTCTCAAAAAGCTGTTTGAGATCGATCTCTATGCTATTGTAGCTGCAACAATACGCCACCTTAGAAGAAGCTCTGGCACAAGCCAGAATCATTGAAGAGATCAAGATTCAGGATGGCGAGATAGCCAAGCCAAAGAAGAAAGAATGGTCTAAGAACACCAAAATAGGGACCACGCAATAGAAACCCGCTGCGGTCAATCAGGTTGCTATCAACATCCCTAAGCCTGCACAAGCAACACAGCCCCAAAAGGCTAACTATCAGGCGGTGCCTCTTAACAGCTATGACCAAGAAAATCAGAGGCAAGAGCAAAATCAGTCGCGTCGCCCTAGGCGGAAATTCACACCTTACACAGAGTCCAGAGACTCCCTGTTTGATCGCTTGTCAGTGGACAAACTTGATCAACCTACCCGAGATTCAACCCATAGATCCCAACGTGCCAAAACCTAAGGGCTACAGGGAGGATTTGTACTGTAGGTTCCATAGGCGGAAGGGACATGACCTTAATGCCTGTTGGAAGTTTAAGGGCTTGGTGCAAGACCTAATTGATAACAAGACATTAGCGGTGGATAATCCCGTGGCACCAAGCAACCAACAAATGGATGTCTTTAAGGACCCCTTGCCTACCCATGATGCATAGGAAAAGACCCTACAAGTCAATGAGGTCACACAGAACTGCCCCATGTAGGGGTATGTAGGGATGATCAGTATAGTGACTCGAAACAGGAGGTATCCGAGTGTAGCTGCCCCCGCGATGACTACAGGTGAGGTGCCAACAATGTCACAACCGCAACAACACCTTACACAACCTCCTCTGCCTAGACCCATGGCCATAATTCAGACCAAACTCACTCAGAGCTTGAGGACCACGTCGGCTAGGCTCTCCATATACGAGCTCATACAACAATCAACGCCCCATCGGGAGGCTCTAATGGAGATATTGAAAGCCATCGAGTTGCAGCCCCATGAAGCAAATTCCTTCAACAACTTTGTAGGGCATGTCAAACGATGCACGGAGCCAGTCATCACCTTTCGAGAAGACGAAGTGAAATCGATGGCTGATGACATGGCGGATCCACCCCTGCACGTTATCGCGTGGGTCAACGGGATTCCGTATAAGAGGGTGTTGGTAGACACTGGCTCATCCAACAATATCATCACAACAACGGCATTGAAACATCTAAAGTTGCCAGCATCTCACATCACGGCTTCCACCTACACTCTACGAGCATTCAATGATGCGATATGCTCAATAGTTGGCACAATCGTCCTACCCATCCAGGTGGGACAAAAGACTATACCTACATTGTGCCATATTTTGGAAGGTGAGATGGCCTATAACATCTTGCTGGGTCGGCCATGGATCAGGGACATGAAGTGTGTCCCTTCGATAGCTCATCAGTGTTTGAAGTATACATTTGAAGGGGAGGTGCATGTAGTCCCGGCGGACTTAGAACCCTTCAAGTATTGCAATGCGGTGCAACTGATGCCGCAATCGACCCTTCCATCAACGCATTTGGATTTTTAGTTGAATCCATCTAGACAGGGTCCGATTCCGTAGGCATCCCCGCTGACAAGTCCATCAAAACCATAGTCGGGTCCATCTTCATCGGCTAGTCCTTCACCAACAATGCCACCTACGATGGCCACACAGAAGGACAAAGGGAAGAAACCCATGGAAGAGGCACCGCCATCAGTATCAACTATCTCTACTGAGGAGATGCCTAGCAGAATGGAAGTCGAGGCTCCTAGTCCACCCGACATGGAGTGGATTCCGGAAGAACTTCCGTTCCCTCCCCCTCAATCGCCAACAATCACTATTGAAATGGCCAATACGGGCCTGGGGGAGTATCTGGTGTGGAATATTGTAGCAACACCCACACTAGAGTCCATGCAGGACATGGGGAGACCTCGCCTCCCCATCGGTACCATTGTTCCTCTAGGCTACCCGCCGAATCAGACAAACTTTGTGTATGGGGGCCTTGATCATGGTACTGAACCATGCATGCAAGAGGATGAAGATGAAGAGCCCTTTGCAGAAGATGTCAACTATTTGTCTAACCCAGACTTCGCGTTGAGATACCTTGGCCAATGCAATTGGCATGGATATGGGTTAGGCAGATATGAGCAAGGAGTGCGTGTTCTTTGCCAACCAAGATACCAAATGCCATATGACAAGTCGGGAGTAGGGTTCAACCACCCCCTCCCCTTGGACATCTTGGTAGAGAACATGCAGGGCCTAGGGATAGGCAACAAGGGGGATTGGCATTAGATCCATATGCCAACCCTAACACAACATACACACTGGGGGATTACCTCCCATTATTAACAACCAACCTTGTTGACCTCAACAACCCTTTCCCTTCGCTCGAGAGAGGAGAAAGTTTGAGGACCCACATACAAGAGGGGTATAGACAAGAGCAGGAAGGATCTTCAGAGGATGAGTCAGAATATGAGGTAGCACCATGGGATCCCTTCGAATCAGATAGCAATCACTCACAAGTGGTCCCCATGGATGATTATCAAGAAAGCCTCTTGGCAATGTTCCCTTTGGTGGCTCCCATCGAGCAAGTGCCACCACAAGGCAATCAGGCCCCACCGCAAAGAGCGGACCAACTCCAATGGGGCCAGATCAATTTGCTCGAGCAAGATGAGCCTCTAATGTCGCAAACAGTTGTTGGAGCCAATGAAGGCCTTTGGATCTCCGACAACGATTATGAAGATGAAACTGAGATGGCCTATCTCAATCATATGCGACAACAACAATACCCCTTAGAGATTAACGACATATTTGAACAACTAAACATAGTGCCAGGGCATGAGTGGTACGTAGACCCAGCGCGATGGGAACAAGTGTTGAATCTGCCACTTTGGGCATACGAAGAATACCTTCCACCCAGAGACCCTATAGCGATATCAGTGCCAAGGGCAGACCCTGTCTTCCTATCCACACATAGGGCCGATCCATTCGTGCCAATACCTCCAGAGCCAGACCCGAAGCACAGAGAACATCCAGAATGTTTGAGTCACCACACCCATGGTAATGGAGACCAAAATCATTTCATCAACATGATCTCCATTGACTTAACCGCCCCCATCCATAACCCGGCCGATCCAACACAGTCGTTGTATCTAGACATAGATGCCATAGACTGGGATCGCGTCAATTCACCTCCATCCCCATCAGAGTACTGGCCTTTCGATGAGATGCTTCATTTCACCCCAGGGCCAACTCAGGATATCTTCCATGCTGAAGAGGAACCCGAGGTTCCCAACATAGATTTAAACTCAGCAAATGATATCCATTTGATCCCAACTCCACACCAGTTGGAGGATGGATCCCACATGTCGGTCGAGGAGACGACTGACGTAGACATCGGCTCCGATCCAATGAATCCACAGATTATCAAGCTGGGGGTAAGCTTATCCCCCGAAGAGCAAGCCGACTACATTACCCTTCTCAAAGAGAAGAAGGAGGTTTTTGCATGGTCCTACAGAGACATGTCGGGGCTAGATCCATAGCTAGTCACGCATAATCTAACGCTTGATCCGACAGTCAAGCCAGTTAAGCAAAAACTATGCAAGATGCACCCAACAGTGGCCTTGATGGTCAAAGATGAATTGCAAAAGTTGTTGGATGCACAGTTTGTCATCTGTGTGGATTACCCACCATGGCTATCCAACATGGTACCCATCAAGAAGCCTGACGGGAGGATTCACATATGCACTGATTTTTGAGATCTAAACAAAGCGAGTCCTAAGGATGATTTCCCCTTGTCGAGCATCGATGCATTGGTAGATGCTACAATGGGCCATGAAATGCTTTCCCTCATGGATGGTTTCTCGGGATACAATCAGATTCGTATCAATCCCGAGGACCAACTAAAAATGGCGTTCACTATGCCTTGGGGGACATTTTGTTATAAGGTCATGCCTTTTGGCCTTAAAAATGCTGGCGCCACCTACCAACGTGCCATGACGTACATCTTCCATGATTACATGCATAAAACTTTGGAAGATTACATGGATGATTTGTTGGCCAAATATCTTTTGTGCCCAGATCATCTCGATGACTTAAGCAAGATCCTCGATCGCCTCATGGAACATAAAGTCCGACTGAATCCCAAGAAGTGCGTATTTGGCGTCACATCTAGAAAACTCTTGGGTTTCATAGTCTCAAAGCGAGGCATCGAGGTGGACCCAAACAAAGTCAAGGCAATCCTTGAAATGCTTCCCCCAACTACCATCAAGCAGACTTAGAAGCCTGCAGGGAAAGGTCACGTCAATCAAGCGCTTCATAGCGTAGCTATCTGACAAGTGCCGACCCATGAACAAATTATTGCATAAAGGGGTAGCATTTCACTGGGATGACGAGTGCCAGTCAGCCTTTGATGACATTAAGCAATACTTGGCTTCGCCACCAGTATTGGCACCACCCAGACCAGGAGTGTCATTCTACTTATACATCTCAGCTACTGAGGTGGCACTGGGCGCCATGCTAGCCCAAAAAAATGAACTTCACAAAGAATAGGCTACTTACTATCTTAGCCGCACCCTGGTCAGTTATGAACTTAACTATGCATACGTTGAGAAACTCTGCTTGGCAGTGGTGTTTGCTACCAAAAAGCTATGCCACTACATGCTGAGCAACACTACGTATGTTGTGTCTAAGGAGAATCCATTGTGGTACATGATGAGTCGTACTTATCATAGTAGCCGCACGATGAAATGGATCATGTTGTTGACGGAATTTGACATAGAGTTTATTGGACAAAAATCCATCAAAGGACAAGTCATAGCCGATCAACTAGCAGAGGCTCCTCTCGAAGACGATCAGCCTCTGGTCATAGAACTACCCGATGATGGGGTCTTCCATGTCTCAGAATCGCCAGGATTCGATGAGCCTGAGTCACAGGCCGACATAACCCTATTTTTTGATGGTTCTAAATGTGAGCAAGGGGGTGGCATGGGAATTGTATTCTTCACACCGCAAGGGGCTCCAATGCCTCTGTCATTTAAATTAGACTTCTCGTGCACCAACAATAATGTCGAATATGAAGCCTTGCTCATAGGTCTTCAGACAACGATCACCATGAACATCAAACGATTGAACATCTTTGGTGATTCGTTGTTAATTGTCAACCAAGTCAAAGGGGTATTCCAATGTAAATGCCCAGTTCTGTAGGCCTACAAAGCCCTTGTGGACAAATTCCTAGCACAACTTGAATGGTATGACATCGAGGCGCTCCCTCGATCATCGAATCATTTTGCGGACACTATGGCCTCCTTGGGGTCACTAATCCCGCAAGACATTTCTGGTGATATGACAACCATTCAAGTCAAAACACTATCGCAATCCATGATGGAGCGTGCAAGCTCTGACTTAACGCCGAGGAATCCACATGATCCAGATTGAACCACCTCAGGATAGGTTCTCTCGAATCCACGATCATCTGAATCATGCCAACTGGGGGTCCTTATTCTCCCCTACTCCCCTTAATAGCAACACAACGCTATTCTTACAAGTTCTTTCCCACTCAGCTTTTGCTAGGGATGAACTTCAAGAGGGATTGGTTGTTCATACCATCGAGGCTTCTGATCAGTAGGATTGGTATTCACCCATAAGGGACTACCTCAAGTTAGGTAACCTCCCACTTGGATTGATGCATGCCACAAAATGAGCATTCAAGCAGAAAGCGGCAAAGTATGTCTCGTTAGGAGACATTTTGTACCATCACAGCTACGAAGGAATCCTGCTTCGTTGCTTGGACCAGCAAGAGTCCACTTGGGCGATCGCCCAAGCGCACGATGGTACGTGCGGTGGCCACTTCAGTGGTATGGCCATCGCAAAGTGCATTCTCTGCATGGGCTATTATTGGCCATATTTAGAGCGAGATTGTTGCGCATATGTAAGGAAGTGCATGAAATGTCAACACCATGCTAATTTGACACACGTACCTTCCTAGGCCTTGCAGCCGATCCAATCGGCTTGGCCATTTTCATAGTGGGGCCTAGATCTAATCGGTAAGATCTCCCCTGCATCATCAGGTCATCACACGTTTATCATAATGGCCACAGAGTACTTCACCAAATGGGTGGAAGCAGTTTCGCTTACCTCTACGACTGGAACCCGCATTGCGGAGTTTATTTTACATAACATCATATGTCATTTTGGTATTCCATCCAAGATCATCTCGGATAATGGGACATCATTCAAGAACAAATATGTGCGTGCTTTGACCACAAAGTACAAAATTTAGCATAGTTTTTCAACACCCTATTATCCGCAGGAAAATGGGCAAGCAGAGGCGTCAAACAAAATGCTAGTTGCCATCCTCAAAAAGATAGTCGTAGACAGTCATAAGGATTGGCACATTCAGATCCCACTTGCCCTATGGGCTTATCGCACTAGCATTCGGACACCCACTAGGGCAACTCCATTTTTGCTCGTGTATGGCTCCGAGGCTGTCATGCCTCTCGAGTTGGAAATTCCTTCCCTGCGCATATCAATGCAAGAGTTCATCGATGATGACACTACATGGTAGGCCCGGTTAGACCAGCTTACGTTGCTCGATGAATGATGCGTTAATGCTCTCGAGCATTTACGTATCTATCAAGAGCGACTGAAGAAAGCATACAACATGAAAGTTCACCTGAGGGACTTTCAGGTTGGTGACTTGGTCTTAAAAGAGAACCAACAGAACTCTAGCTTGCCGCCCCATCTAAGGGACAAGTTCACGGCAAACTGGTTAGGTCCCTATGTAATTGATAGTAAAATAGGACCTGGAACATACCGGCTAGCCTCTCTTGATGGAATCAAGGAACTAGAACCCTTGAACATCAGTCATTTGTGGCCATTCCATATCTAGAAGAGCCATAACCCAACCAAAAGCTCCAAGGATTCCCACAATCGCTTGGTCATCCCCAAAATGCCCCAAGATCCCCCCTTTGGTCAAACCAAAAATGCTCCAAGGATTCCCACAATCACTTGGTCAATCCCCAAAATGCCCCAAAGGTGTCTGCCAGCCCTTTGGTCAAACCAAAAACTCCAAGGATTCCCACAATCGCTTGGTCATCCCCAAAATGCCCCAAAGGTGCCCATTACCCCTTTGGTCAAACCAAAAAGCTCCAAGGATTCCCACAATCGCTTGGTCAAAAATAAGAAAATTCAAAAATAGTAAAATCATCAAAAATAACAAAAATTTGCATCTCATTTTTAGGCATGCTCAACCTCATCACAACAATAAAGAGCTCTTTTGCATCTCATCTTCGTACTCACAAAAATCAATCTATCAAAAACACAAAAATAATAGTTGCATTAAGCATAACATCCATACATTGCATATTTGTGGTCATACGGGTCAAGGCACCATAGACTGTAATTACTTCGCCAATCCATCTTGTTCCACATTTCTCCATTCTATAAGCAGTCCATCAAAAATCAATGCCATTTACTTCTTTTTACTATATCATAGTCAGTGGTCTTCTAAATGTATCTAGAGTTTTCGTCATTCAGATGTCATTAGATTTCTAGCCACATACTTACAAAGTCAGACAGATTTTACAAAGGTAGAGTTCTACTTGGATCACACCTTGTTACGTAGCATCCCAACACAAATTAAAACACATAAAAATTCCCAAGTTGTGTGAATGAAAGATGAAACCTGCAAAGCAATCCAGGTCACCATAAGCGAAATGGTTATCTTGCTCATCCCCCTGTGCGAATGACCCCAAGAATGCTGAGAGTTGGCAAAAGGACAAGCATCTTCCCTACCCAATTCCCCAAGAATCCCAAGTTCTCAAAAAGTTGCAAACGTCATAAAATTTTGCAAAAGTCAAAACTCCAAAAAATTTGACATCACCACCAAAGTGCATACATCAAAAGGCACATACAATAGTGATTCTCATCACTCGAAATTCAAATCCCTTGCTCAAAAGAAAAAATATATATAACAAAAATAAATAGTGATTTTTATCACTATATAAGAGCAAGTATCCCAATATAATTGAAGAAAAGAAGGGAGTCGAACTTGAATCCCTGGAACTCTCAGCATTCAGAAGGTCATGAAGTAAACCTCAATATTGGTTTGGTGGATAGCCTATCGGTCACTGGTGGGGAACCTCCCGCATGACGATATATCTATCACATTAACTCATGTACAGATCAATGTTTGCATGTGGATGAGCTAGCTTATGGTATCCTAGATAGCACCGTAGATTAATCTGACTAAATACAACAAAGGAAGTTGGTGGAGCTAATCGGGTGATCCTCAGTACAGGTTTGGTTGATAGCCTATCTGGCATTGGCGGTATCCTGACAAATACCACATAAACGAACTCAATTGCACACACAGGGATGTGAAATAACTTGGTCAAAGACAAGTCCGATTCATACCTTGTTCACAAGTCTTGTAAGATAAAGTACAGTCATGGCTAGTTAGTTAAAACATCTGAGTCTCAGAAAACCTTAACTACATTCCAAACCAACTGTGCTATCCCTCATCCTCGCATTGTCATCAAAAAATACAAAAATAGCATGTGTACAACAAAAGTCATTTCCCACAACAATCGCCTAGGACAAAAAGCCATAAGTTCTAAATAGTCTATGGTGCCACCGCCAAAAATCACAAAATTCAATTCATCCATTCCATTTGCATATCATATAAATTAGAAACATTTGCATTCATCATAACATATGCATCCATCAATGTAAATTAACATACATACATACACATTCATCAATCACTATGCATAACATCAAATCATGACATATGTATAAATAAAATAAAGTCATCTGTATATATATCATCAAAAATGCCCACAGGCTACAATAACCGGTCATCTGACCCCGCAAAAAGCCAAAAGCTCAAAAACCCCCAAGCCTAGGGCATCGGCCACCATGATCACGTAGGATCGGTGCGATGGGAACTACCCCCCATGGTGTGGGTCCTATGAGACCCCTCAAGGTGGCTACTGCTAGCCCCCGCATCATGCCTACTCGAGCCCCCTCATCCAGTCGCTTGCACCGAGAGGATGCTGACTGCTTAGTCTCACTCCCTCTCGAGCGGCACGATGATCCACCTTCGCTGAACATAGGGACCCACCCATCGAGGTGGCTAATCTCTGCCTCCAGCTCCAACCACTACCACACCAAGTCCATCTCCCACTGGTGATACGTAGCCAAGTTCTCATCATATTGCGCCAAAGCCCTATCCCTCTCCACTGCTACGTCCATAGGAGATCCCTCTCCCATGCAGCATCGGTATCCCCATCCTACTAGCGGTACGCAGCCCATGCATTTTCTCGCTCTGCCAGCTGCATGCGTAAGAGATCCCTCTCCCGTAGTGCATCCCCCAGCTCCTCATCGTGCCTCCGTAGTAGCCCCTCCAATCATGCATTCTCAGCATGTAACCCTGACTCCATGTCCTCCAAAACTACCTGAGGCATTGGCATCTCTGGAATAGCAGCCTGCTCTGGCTCCCACTACTCCGAGACGTCTTGCATCTCTAGCTGATCCAGAACCCCAAGATCCACATCCACATCATCCACCTCCACCATGTCCGCATCCTCCAGCGGAGCTCCCCAATCATCTCCTGGTGCCTCGGCACCCTCCCGCTGCTACTGCCTCCACGCCTCCTAGTGGCCCCTCTCCCTACCATCGTCGTAGTATCCACCATTGGTCATACTCTACGGTAGTCCCAACATCGTCCACATCCAGGACGTCAATCACCACATCTGAATCCTCACCAAGTGGCGCAATGACTGGCCGGTCTAGAGTCCTCTCATCCCCTCGACATCGATAGACCACGGGCTCACCAAGCAACCCTTGGCACACCCCAAACTATCATGTCACCCAGCTATAAGGGAAGAACTCCTGCTCGGTCCCATGCCACCCAATCAGCCATCGCCCCTTGCATACCCGTCAGAGCCACTCTCCAGCCTCAGGCCAGGCTGGACAATCCCGGTAGGGGTGCCAGAACACCTCCCCTAGAGCAAGCCGAGCGAAGGCATCAGCATAGTGCCCTACGACACCTGCCCACCGTTGACTCTATCCTTGCTCCTCAGACCGCCACCACAGAGCCACGTAACCTATATCCTTATCCACCATCTCCACCCGAGTCATCCATGGTAACCCCACCGGCCTCTCCACCGCTATGTGCTGCCAAGCCCAACTCTGCAACAGATAGCTGTAGCTAATCCCCTTCCACCTCCGATAGTGGACCTCGTACAGCTCACCATAGAGCTATGCCTAGCATCTGTCCCCACCTCATGATCAAAGGCTCATGCGTCGAACACTCCACCACCGATAGACCACATCCAACAGGTTCCACGAGAACCTCGCACCTGACGAGTCAGGTAGCAGCATGTTGGAAATGAGGCCCATAAGTACTACGTGCCTCACTCCCAACACCCCCTTCTCCAGCCACCATCGAACTAGAATCCTACCAATCTGGCAGTCGCCCTCTGCCCTCTCCACTGGGCTGTCCACACCCACCTCCGCCCCATGCCCGAAGTAGCGTGTCAGCACTGCTGTCCGCTGATCATGCGGCATCGTCCTGATCGGCAATCCATCTATCAAAATCCATAGAATCCGATAGACATCCTCCAAGGTCACTATCATCTCCCCTATTGGGAGATGGAAGGTGTTGGTCCGGGGATCCCACAAGTTGATCAGGGCCGTCAGATAGGCCCGATCCCCGACCACAAGCTCCAATCGAGTCACCTGCTTGAGCCCAAGGGCATCAAGCCACTCCTAGTCAGCCACAACTAGCGCCTCCCATGCTTCAAAGAAAATAGTAGGCACACGATACCGGCTCTTCACAACCTACAAAAGAAAACAACACAAAAACATTAAAATCATGAAAACGATAACATGAATATACAACACTACATAAAACAATGTACAACTCAAAAACAACAAAATTCACAAAAATTCAAAACAAAAACAGTTTGTCAGTCTTAGGGTTTTTACTAAGTTTAAAACTGACAGACAACATAAAAAATACAAAAATACAAAATTTTTCTTTTACTTAAGGTTTACCTTACTGTAAAAAGGAAACAAATTTTAGACGTTATCACGTCTTTTCAAGAATACATGTAAACTAGGGTTTCATTTTTACGAAGCCAACTAAAAAGAAAAACAAATTTTAAAACTAAGTTTTGAACTCAGTTTTTTTTTTTTGTCTACCTAGGATTTTTACCTAAGTCATAAGACAACAAGTCACGCATAATGACATACAGTTAATCAGGGTTTTCATTTTTCAAATCAACAACAAACTACAAAAGAAGCAATAAATTGCGGTATTAAAAACTGTAAACAACAAAATGCAAGCAATAACGAGGAGGATCACTTACTGGTCTCACTTCGGCTCTACCGCTCGATCTGGTTCGTGCACTCATGATGTCGGGAGAAATTCGGTAGCGCTTCACTTCGCAGAATTAACCTCCTCCTCAGAGCTCCAATTCGCCAAGAAAAATGAAGGCAAATGAGCCCAAAACTCAGTTTTGGCCTTTAAATAGGCAGTTTGAGCTTGTAATCATTCTTCCCTGGGATGAGCGCTCTGGTTAGCGCTCGTCCCACCCTGGGATGAATACTAAACTGGTATTCGTCCCACCCAAGAACGAATTCAGGGCAAAAATTTCAAAAACATAAAAAAATGAACAAAATGACCCAAAAACAAACAATAAACTTGCCCGATGAAAGTGCTTTTGCACTTGACATTTCGGGCATGCAAAACCAATGTTAGGGTCACAAATTGTCACTATCCTACTCCCTAAGAAGGCTACCATAGCCGGACCGCTCCACGGGAAGACATATTTTTGCCAATTTCAGCCCCGAAAAGCGTCACCAAAAGGGTTAACACCCACCAAAAATAGGTCTAAATGTCAAAAAACTGCACACACATTTAATGCTAAACATCTGAAGGCACCCTTACCTAAGTCATCGTGGGTCAAGTGACTCATCACTTTTCTCATGTAGGTCATTCCCTCATCGATTCGTCGCTTGAGGGGGTAGTCACACTTAGTCACCAATCAACAAATACACACCCAATCATGGAAATGGCATGCATTGAAAGAATCATTGGCAAAGACAATCACGCTCCCACTTGGGGCAGTAAACAAGAAATAATCACAAGTCAATCAATCACTTGGCATTCATGAATCATGAACTCAAGGTTCCCACGGACAAAAGGTTGCGCCCTTTGCCTATTCATGACTGATCAATGTCCAAGATCAAGTAACACCTCACCGAAAAAGGTTAACACTTGAATTGAGTTCCTTCGCTCGTCAGAAGCAAGGATTCAAGAATGCATGCCCTTTCCATACTTGGGGCATCAAAAGTTGGTTAGGTTACTGAGAAACCCTAATCATTAGTGCTTTGGTTATCTATTTTTGCTCGACGCTGTGCCTTGCACAATGCATCCCAAAAAGGGGCATCTGTAGACACCAAAATAACACCAATCCGATTATGTGACTGCAAACACTGATCGCATTGACACACACAGCCCCAAGGGCAGCCCCCAGAGGTTAAACAGTGGTCCTAACCACTCACACAGTAGTTTTGGAAGGTCAAAGATCAATTTGGCACCTTCAAGCACTTTGCTCAATACCCATTCCACCCAGGGATGATTTCAAACTGGGATTCGCCCCACCCAGGGATGAATAGCAGTATTCGCTCCAGGGTGGGGCGAATAGCAGGTTTGATGGGAAAAAAGTCAAATCTTGACAAATGGCAGCTCAGATCCGCCACTTAATGCTTCCTTCATTGCATGGGAGTGTGGGTGAGCATTTTTGAGCGTTAGAGGCAGTTACAAGGGCAGTCATGAAGTCCCTAATCAGGGAGGAATCTCCTTCCCCCTGGGAAGGCATGATTGCCAAGTGGCGCCTCTGCATGCCCAATTCAAGAGACCTCCAGGTCTATAAATTGGTGAGTTTCCTCACCCCAAAATATATAGAGAAGGAGCATTTTTGAGCAATGAAGTGTTGTCATTTTATTTTCACACCCACACCCTTTTGAGTTGTGCCTTTCACATCCTTGATCTCTTTTGGAAAGGAGGTCATAGGGTGGTTATTGGAAGCGCAAATCTAGAACCAAAACCCAAAATTTGGCCACAATATCCCACCAAATTTGTCGATAATACCCCACAAGAGGTTTTGGACCCATCCCAAGTGGATTGGTGCCGAAATCGGGCCCCAAACGATGGGCGGCCTGCCCCCGGGCGCCCCCCACACTACTACAGTCCTAATCGCCCCGCCTCGGAGCGATTGGAAATCTGTGGTAGATTTTCTTTCTGTTATTCTTGCATTTAATTCTATGCTGCTTAGATAGGTTGCCATTTAAATTTCACCTTGTTTTGAACAATTTTGATCATGTTTCTATCTTCGTTCGCCTTTACTAACTTGTAGGTAACCCCCATCAAATTCCCATTAATGGAGGCCTGATTGGGGAAATATGACCATCTGGGTCTTCCCAAAACACCCCCAATTAGCTAATCCCAACTTTGCAGGTGATTTGGAGCTCCCCAGATGTGACATTTGGGACAATGCCTTTCGGCATTTTTGTTGCAAGTCTATTCGTCCCACCCCAAAGCGAATTCAAATCTGTGAGGAATTTCTCGACTGTTCCATTTGTAGTGTTTCCTTTGTGAGGTCTTGATGCCCCTGTCAAATTTTTAGATCATTTGGATATATGTTAGTTATCATTTTATTTATATCTTGCATGCACTAATCGAAGGCGTGGGGATTGCATGTTTTATTTCATCCGTAGGTGCTACTGACTATTTCTTGTTTCTTTGAACGTAGGATCTAGACATTAGAGGAGCAAAAAGGAGTCAAGACTCATCAACGCAAGCGGCGGCGACATTTGGTCCACCCATTTTACATGTGGGCACGCGGAAGAAGGAATGGCATCCATGGATGTAACAAGAACGTATATTTAACGCTCCTAGCCCTTGGAAGGGGAGGAGGCGCATTGTAACCGAGTTCTGAAACATATCAATAAAAAGGGTTGTCTTCCTTATTGGCTTTTGTTTCGTTTCGATTCGTTCATGCTTTCCCTCTTTTCATGCACTTTCAATTCATAGGATTTAGCGTTAAGTTTAGTTCGGTTTGCATCGCACTTGGAGTTTCCTTTTTGCTTTCGTATCCTCATGCTTCCAACAGGTTATGATACTACATAAGTTGCCTTTGATGGGTTTGTTTCCTATGGGTTCTAGGGATAGGAACCATATCATGCAATAATTTTTGCATTTGTTCCTGATGTAATCATTGCTAATACATCATGTATTGGTACAAACTTTACTGATCCAAATGGTTTTTATCAAGGCACTTCTAATCCAATCGTATCTTATCCAATCATAACTAGTGTAGCTTCTCTTATCTATTTATATTTTGCCTAGGTATTTGGTCTATCTAATCAGTTATGTGGGGTTAATTGGCCCTCGTACTGATATGCATGGACTATAATAACTTCTCAATCCTAGAAGGGTTGGCTACCTACTTCCCATGATCAATGGAGGCCATATTGACAATGATATTCAGGCTTAAAGGTAATCTCTACGTACTCAAGTAGTGTAGAGGCACAACGTGCTTGCATGAAATACTCTTCATGAGGAGTAGGAATATGACATGTGTGTTCTTCCTCCTCATATACAAAAAAGGTGTGGGCTTATGTGGATATCTTACTAGGATGATGAGTGTTGTACCTATCCACATGAGCATATTTTTTACTCATCCATGGGAAATCAAGTGGAGTATCTTGCTCATCTAGGTTGGGCCATGGTGTATACTCTTGTTCATGCTCGGATTGATGGATAGAACAAGCTGAAATATGAACTTACAACATCGACCTACTAGGACCCTCCCTATGCTAAGGATTTTATATAAAGAAAGCATGAAGAGTGTCTTGACCATGGAGGTCATAACTTTGATCATATTAAGGACCTGGAGATGCATAATGAATAGTAACTTCCTAAAGGTCTTATTCTATGTAAAATCTAGGATATCATTTAGGAATGGCCATATCCTCTGGATTGATTTGAATAGGTTCCATGTATCCTTTCAAGTTTTCAATAAAACTATCCCTTGATCGATCTTGGACACATGTTATTACCATGGTCTAAATTAAACCAAAAAGTAAGGAAAAAATAAGAAAACAATGTGTTTATCTCTTTTAAATTTTTCTTGTGATTCCTATGATTTTTTTAGTATATTTTGATGTTGTAACCCCTATTCTTATGAAATATGAGGGTAAACAAAATAAAAAGCTACTAAAGGTAGTTTGAGCATGTCCCCTATCAAGGAATATAACTCAAACGATAATAAGTGGCTTCCTACACTGGATATGGCTCAAGGTAAACCTATGGAAATAAAAAACCCAGAAGGGGCTGCACTATCTAATGTTATGCTACCAATATACCCATGCTTTTGCTTAACCCACATGTTTAGGGCATGAACAATAACGATAGTTGCATCCACTAATTATTTAAAAATCCCTATGGTAAATGGGCTTGATGATCCTTCCTACTATAGATTCACCCAAAAGTAGGGGAATTTTTTATGATGAAATCCAAAAAACCACTTGCTTGGGGCTACTATGGTTGCTATGGTGTGAACCAATGGATGGAGATAAAGCCCATCATCACTGGTCTTGATCGAATGATCTATGCTGATTAACCTAATATTACTGATCTATGCTAGATTAACTTAAATGCATATTAAAAAAAGTGAATCTATAACTAAAACAAAGAAATGAGGGCATCAAACCCTAGTTGTGGGTGCTTAGAGAAATTGACTTTGCTACCCATGATTAACAACCATAGCTAAGCCTGTGGGCCACTGCTGACAATAATGGCCATGGTTAAAGTTTTCTTTCTCTTGAAACCAAGATTAGAAATACTCAAACCCTCTTGAAATTGATGGTCAAGGGTCACCTTCGTTTTTAGACATAGATTGGCGATTGATTTCACTTGAAATCATGTTGGATTGGTGTGGAATGATGAGGTTTTCTTCTCAATCCTTTGAAATCTCTATTTTTGCAAAGGTAGGTGTCAAACTAGAATTGGGCAGCATCTCCTTAGTCTTTGAAGGTTGTAATTGGCTCTCCATTTCGATAGGGCTTCCCTACAATAAAATTGAGATCCTATTTATATCTTTGAGGGGTCTATAAATAGGCTCCCCAATCCTAATCTTGGCTTCTCAAGGAACCCATGATCAAGAAATGTTAGGCTAGGGCAGTTGGATGGAACCTTTTGGAGGATTCACAGTCCATAACCACTTGAATTGATTGTAAATGTTATTGGAATAACCAATTTGTCTCGGCTTGGGAGGCCAAGATAGTTATAGGGCTAGTCATTGTTGCTCAACATGGTTAGGATCCTATCCATGGTTGTCAATTGCGGTTGAGATATTAGTTGCTGATATCATAAATGGATAAGGTTGAATAGGCCTAAGATGCCTAAAATGAGTGGTTAGAACCATTGCTTAGCCTTGGGAGGGTCCAAGGTCATTTATATGGTTTGCAAAGGTGCCCATACGAGTAGTCTCCTAAACATGATGTGTTTTAGGTGTCTCCATATACCCATTTTAGGATGCATTGTGGGAAAACATGACACTGAGAAAAAAATATCATGTAAAGCCATGTTGTATTTTGATTGATGATCATTGATTTGATCAACATTAGATGCCCCAATCCTGCAAAGGATGAACATCCTAGAATAATTACTTCCAATGGGATGGAAGGCTTAAATTTTACAAAGCTTTCACATGTCTAGATACAATCAGGTAGCATTAGGTCTATAATAGGTCCCATAGATGGATCACTATAAGACTTTAAATTAACATATATGATTTTGCCCCAGTAAAAGGGTAAGCTTGTGATAGTTGTTAGCAATGATTCGTAATATGAACGTAATTCACATGATCGAGTGATCTTTTGTTGATTTTGATTATGAATGTTGATATTATGACTACCCCCTCAAGTGACAAGTCAATGAGGAAAGGACAAATGATTGAAGTGACAAGTCACTTGACCAAATGGATAATTGGAATGATTTAAGACTTTTGCATTTTGTTATATGGTAGGTCCTATTATAAATATGATTTCAACTATTAATAGCAATTGTACATATCTATCCCATGAAGTAGTCTGACCACCATGGCCTTCTTAGAAAATCAATATGATAGCAATTCCATTGAAGCTTGTTGTGAATCAATATGTTCAATGATCTGTTGAAAAGGTCATAGAAGAAATGAAATGAACACCTCGTTCTTATGGGGTAGTCCAACCACAATGGCCTTCTTCAGGTTTGAAGTGATGGCTAATTTGTGTCAAATGACCTTATGGTAATTTACTCATCTTGTTGGATTTTACAGAGCATAATTCGTTGCAACCGCCAAGTGTATAGGGTAAATAACTAAATATGAGGTATATTTGAATTTTGATTAATGTGATTTTTTTGTTATTTTTGCAATTTTTGAGAATTTTGGACTAGTAAATATTTTTTATTATCCATTTAGAAGCTCCTCATGGTGATAATTTTAGAGTATTTATTATTGCATGCTAGCCATGGTTGTCAGTACCAGCCAATTTTTGCAAATTTCCTAGCTACATCTAACAATAGTGATTGGGGTTGGCCTAATCTGTTCCCGCAATTGACAGTAGTGGCTGAGGCCCAAGTGAAAAATATAAAAGTAAAATTAGGGGTTTTACTATTCATTATTTCCAACTGACAGAGACTGATACTGAGAGCTTTTAGGTGAGAGATAGATCTATTGATATGAAATACTTCCCAATAGACCACTTACCACCATGGTAGACCAACCTGAGGCCTCTACTAGTGGCGGAGCTAGAGCTCCTAAGGTAGAATATCTATCTCTCTCATGTGATTTGGATGTTTAAAAGGAACCTCATTAATTAATGGCTTTAAATGAACCTAATTAAACTATTGGTAATGAACCTCACCCTAGGTTATAAATAACTTTAGGATAGCTTAGGGGGTGGGTTTAATTTTTTGGGTGTATTTTTGGGATGGGAAATGACCTTGAAAGGGGTCATTCCCGTAGCCATGGTTGGCAGCCACAACTCCCAATTTGGCAATTGGAGGCCACGGTTGTTAGTCGTAGATAGGTTCAAACACCAACAATCAAAAAATTGACCATTGATGCTAGCCGCGGTTGAAAACCGCAGCTGCGATGATAACTGATGTTGTCAAAAGTGGCTAAGGAAATTTTTGTCAAAAGCGACTAGATGATTAATTTTTTTATTTTTATATTTTGATTTTGCACTTGATTTTTTTGAATTTTTTGATTTTGAATTTTTTTTTTTTTGATTTTTTGTTCTTTAATTTTTGAATGCTTTTTATGCATATAGTTATCTTTACTTTAGGCTTTGATTGCAAGAGCATGAGATCCTAAATTACTACGTGAGATTCTACCCTTTCTAAGATACCATGACTTGGATTGGTTTGGGACCATGGGCCTCAAATACATCTTGAGACTACCCACCATCAGGGCAAACCAGGCCTTTATAACTGCATTAGCCCATCGTTGGAATGCAAGGACTAACACATTCCATATTTCAACTGGGGAGATGATGGTGACATTGGAGGATGTCTACTGGATACACAGGATCCCTATAGATGGGCAGGTGATTATCTCTTCTACTACCATAGATAATATTATCATATTTTAGAGAGTATTCGAGGATAGGCATGATGAGGTGCTAGATGATATTGAGCACGATAGGGTGCTAGTGGAGCACTGGTACAGAGGAAATATCTTTACATGGTGCGAAGTCATAATGATTGCACATTATCTATAATGTTTTGCTTCCAAAAACATTAGGAATGAGGTTACCTTGGAACCTCTTGGCTATTGTTTAGGATCTACTTGGGAGCATAATGGATGAGCCTCTTATCCGATCATGGCAAAGTGCTTTCCTCACCCAGATCTACGATGAGCTTTATCGCATCACATAGCAAGGAAGAGCAAGAGTAGGTTGCAGTCTTCTACTATAGATATGGTCCTGGGGGCACATCACGATAGATCACTTAGGAGGAATTACCTTGAGGATAACATCACTGATGCCTTCTACTTAGTGCTATGGGGCTTGTTGGCCATGAGATTCAGATACTTATCATATCTGATATCATGTGGGAGATATACAATATTACATGGACTGATTGATGGGGTTATAGGCTGTATAGATCATATGGCACCCATACTTAGACTTTCTAGCATGGGAGGAGTCTTATCGTTACCTGATATGGGATAGGCATGATCTCTAGGTTATTGGGTGTAAGCCCAATGTGCAGGAGTTCTTCCACTTCTCTCGGGTCACCATACAGTTTGGGATACATCATTATATCCCAAAGGAGCTAGTCCTCTACCATTGCCTTAAGGCAGAGATACAACTTGCATGGTCACAGGTCATGGATTTGACTGATGATGATGATGCCATAGAGGACATATGAGCCACAAATTCTCAGATGACACTAGACTATGACGCATGGTGGACCACTAGGATATGGTAGTGTGGTCATTCCCTAGACAAATCTAGGGATGGTGAGGCTACAAAAGCTATAGTTGATGACCCTCATAGGTAGCAAGTGTGCCAGAGGATAGAGGGTGAGTGGGGTTAGGTGGTCACATAGAAGGAGGAACCACAGGATGAGGAGGAGGGTGAGGAGCAACTAGATGACAAGGTGCTTCAGTTGTAGGCCTAGGTTCATAGTTTGTAGGTATAGATACAGACAACACAATTATAGATCCTAGAGAGGAACACCTCTTTAGCTATGTTACAGGATTAGCATATTGTAATACATACACAACTCATAGCAAGTTAGACACCGTGGTAGGGATATGAGGATGAGAGGACTACCCTCTAGGCACAATTTGAATTAGCCACCACTGAGATAGAGAAGATCATCGAATAGCAAGATCTTCTATAGGTATAGTTGTATATCAGGTGTAGAGTGAGATACTATAAAAGTTATGCGAGGGTATCCTACTACTTCACAAGATGCACCATTCATTCTAGTCACTCAAGGGTAGGTAGCTCCAAGTACACCTACTATAGGAGATATAGTTGTATTGCAAGAATACGTGATGTCAGTCTAATGGTATATACACTCTACAACTATAGGGGCAAGTAGCTATACTAGGGGGTAATATACTAGAGTGGTCTATGTTAGGAGGATCCCAAAGGAGTCATAGTGAGTCTGAACATTCCTCAGTGCATCCTAGCCATATATTAGGAGATCGATCAAAGAGATCAGTGAGCACTAGCTCCAGATAGCCTCATAGATATGGAGCTGAGGGAGGAGGAAAATCAAGGGCGCAGGTCATTCATGATGTGATATGATGTCATTATATCATTTTTTAGTGTAATTCCTGAGGATATCCACTATTGTAGCCTATGGGCATTTTGATACTCTTATGTACTTATGGATTTAACACATATATATGATATACTGATATTATTATGTCTCATTATGTGTATCATTTATTGCTTTTATGTTTATGATGCAAAATGTATGCAATGATTATTTGATGTTTTGTTTATGCTATATGGATGCAATGTACTATTGACATGCACTAGCTGGATGATAAATGTATGATTATATGCAATTATCTACATGTATAGATGCACTATGATGTATGTTGAGTTTATTTCAATTGTTTATGCATTTAATCTATGTGATAGGAAGTGATAGATGATATATGATGTGATGCATTAATTACATAATTATGAACTAATACAAATTAACTTGTATGCTTTAATCACTTAAGATATAAGGAATGAAACTAATATGTGTTTTACAAACTAATGGATGACACCACACAATGTATGAAAATCATGAATGTAAATGTTAAATATTATCATAAGAGATAAGCATTTAAGTATCCATATGTAATATGAGATTATTTGTGAGGTGTATGGCTTTTCTCTATAATATTTTGAAAATTAAAAGACATGCAAAAAATAGTCAATGGCTATATAAATATCCTTTTTGATATCTATCCAGTATCTAACCTATTTCATGAACACCCCTTACTAAAAAAAATCTCCTAAGGAAAAATATGATTGATTGATGAAATGGTTTGTTGCTATAAGGAATTTTTGAGGTTATCCGTGAGACTCAAGCACATTAGTTGATTAATCGAAATTTGTATAATGACTATACTAGACTCCTAAAAGTTAAAATATTTTGTTACGAAGACCAAGATATTCATTATCCCTGTGTGTGCAAATTAATATATTAGATGAGACATAAGACTATGTCATTTCCAGGATGGATTCATTTAGCCCATTCTTGTAATGAGTATCACCAAATGTTCATCATGATCCTAAGTTTAGACGCAATTGGACTATACTACTAGGTAATACAAGCAACCTAAAGCTAACTCAATTGTAAATTGCATAGAACTAATCCAACGCCAGGCGGGATTCACTTAGCCCATTGTTGTATTTGGTATCACTCAATGGCTTAGAGTACTAACCACTCCAAGGATTCAAGCTCTTCACCCCATTATTTTATTCACATTTATTGGGATACTTGCTCATGCTTAGTGATGAAAATCATTGTTTATTTTGCATTATTTTTATTTTATTTTACCAAGGGATTTTATTTGATTTGATATTTTGTTTATTTTGTATGAAAGTAAGGGATTTCTTTGGGTAGGAGGGAGCTTTTCCTTTTGTCAATGCTCAACATTCTAGACCATGTGCATCACAAGATGAGCAAGTAAAAACATTTCCCTTAAGGTAATCAGGACCACTTTGTAGTGTTCATATTTTCTTAGATAAACTAGGATTATTAATGTTTGATTAGTGATGGGATTTTTACATATGCTAGGTGCTATCAAAACTAGACCTCTCCTCCAAAAGCAAATATAGCTTTCTACAAAATTTGAGAAGATTACTAGGTATATTTGAATGATAAAAAAACCTTAGTATATTCCTTATAGAAACAAGAAGGATTGTGTTAAAAAATACAATTACTCACAAGGGTGATGGATGATGATGATGTATATATGCATGATCAAGATAAAAACATGGTATCAATTGTAAGATTGTAAATGCAACCTATCCTAATACAAATACAATGTATGAACGTGCCTAATAAAATGCAAGTAAATGAATGCATATGCAAAATGAAAATGCATAATGTAAATGTTTTTGTGTTTTTGATGTTTTGTAATGTTTTTGAATTTTATTGCTTTTTGATTTATTTAAATTTTGATGTTTTTCAAATATTTTTGAATTTTATTGCTTTAAATGTGAAACACCTTTAGATGAAGAATGTTGAGAGGTTTAGGCTCTTCAACACCTTCCAACGATGTTAGGCTATAAGTACCAAGTCCTATCTTATTCAATATGATAAATGGACCTAACCAGTTGGCCACAAATTTATCTCGTAAGTGCGGTGACAGGTTTGAGTTCTGTTGCTTTTCTTTTAGCACAAGATCCCCAACTTTAAAATATATGAGTTGGACTTTATTATTGTAATCTTATTTTAACCAATCTTGGTAAACTCGGAGATGTTGAAGGGCATTCACACAATGTTCATCAAGAAGCATCAATTGGTCTAAGTAAGCTTGCCACACAGTATCATCATCGATGAACTCTTTCAATGCGATGTGCAATGTTGGAATTTCCAATTCCAAGGGCATGATGGCCTCAGTGCCATACAATAGTGAGAATGGGGTTTCCCAAGTGGGAATTTGTATACTAGTTCTATAAGCCCATAAAACAAGAGGTAACTAAATATGCTAATATTTGTAATTTTCTTGAACATTTTTCTTCAATATTGCTATCACTGTTTTTTTTTAGGCCTCTGCTTATCCATTTTATTGTGGATAATATGGACTTACAAAACTGTATTGAATATTATAATTAGATGTTAAAGGCCTTATAGTTTTTTTTTGTTTTGAATGAGGTTCCATTATCCGATATTATCTTGGATGGGATACCAAAAAGGCATGATATTATGGAGTATGAACTTCGTAATACGTGCACCTATCATTATTGTTAAAGGGATTTATTCCACCCATTTGGTAATGTACTTAGTGGTCATTATGATAAATGTGTATCGGCCCAATGATAGGGGAAATATATTACCAATTATATCGAAGTCCCACTAAGAAAATGGCCAAGCTTCTTGGAGGGGTTGTAAGGCCTATGATGGCAGGTGTATAAGATTAGCATGATGCTGATATTTGTCACACTTTTTGACATATGTTGTGAAATATTTATCCATAGTGGGCCAATAATAACCCATTCAAAGGATGTGCTTGGCAATGGCCATGCCACTAAAATGGCCACCACATGTACCATCATGAGCTTGTGAAATCATCCAAGCTAATTCTTGGTGATCAAGGTAACGAAGGAGAATTCCATCATAGCTACGATGTTACAAGATGTCTTCTAGCAAGATATATCTAGTAATTTTTGTTTAAATGCTATTTTTGTAGTATGTGATAATCCCTATGGGATTACTCCAAGTTTAAGTAAATCGTGTAATTATGATAACCAATATTGATAAGCAACAAATTCAATTGATTGAATGACATGTTCCCATTGTAACTCAACTTGTACAAAATTTAATTGGAAAACAACATTATGGAGAATGGTGGTACCATTCTCTATAGGACCCCGTGACAACAAAGATCCCCAATGTGCCTTCTTCAAAAAGTCTCTAGTTTTATAAAACCATTCATGGTTTAGATCTATCTGAATCATGTGGACTAATTCTTGATTTTTTTATGCCTCACATATTATCATGAATTGTGATGGTGTTTTCACTTGGATGGTAGTGAAGTCAACAGATGGATTGTAAGTGATTAAGGATCCCAAAGATGCCATGGTGTCTACAAATCTATTGGACATTCAAGGGATTGCCTCCATGTTATACTATTCTAGTTGGGCTATGTAAGTTTTCACAAGTTCTTTATATGCTTTCAATATGGGACTTATACACTGATATATCCCTTGAACTTGATTAAAAATGAGCAAAGAGTCACCAAAGATATTTAGACTTCTAATATTCACGGTGAACACTATTTGGAGACCTAAGATTAGGGCCTCATATTTAGTGTTGTTGTTGGTGCAAGGTAAGTTTATTTTAAATTACAAGGGCATTGGGACACCTTCTGGAGTGAAAAACACAATCCTTGTGCCACCCCCTTGCTCACATTTGGAACTATCAAAGAAAAAAGACATGTCATCTTGATTATTCAGATCTTAGAGTTCAGGCAACTTTGATAATGCAAAGACCACATAATTGGTAATATCTATAATAAGAGGCCTATTATCCTGAAGAGGAGCTTCTGCCAGTGTATATGCTATGACTTGTCCTTTGATAGAATTTTGACTGATGAATTCTAGGTTGAATTCCATCAATAACATGATCCACTTTACAGTACATGTATTATGATATGTCTTTATCATCATATACTACAAAGGATTTTATTTTGATACTATATATATCATATGGCTCAAAATGTAGTGACACAACTTCTTTGTCGTAAATACCACTACTAAGCATATATTTTCTACATATGTATATCGTAGCTTGTAACTGACCAAGCTTTGACTAATATAATATATCACATGCTATTTATTTTTCACATTCTTCTAGGCTAGCATGGTTCCTAGTGCAAAGTCTATGGTAGATTTATACAACAATAATGGCACATCTGGTCTAGGTGGAGCTAATATTGGTAGCATTGCAAGATATTGTTTGATATCAACAAAGGCTTTCTAATAGTCTTCATCCTAGCTGAATGGGACCTCCTTGTGTAGCAGTCAATTTATGGGTCAACTTTATCTGATAACTATGTAATGAAGTACTTAATGGATGCTACCTTATCCTATAGGCTTCTTAATTCCTTTATATTTGTGGGGGGACACATTACTAATATTACATTGACCTTCACTGGGTCAACTTCGATCCCTCGTTTAGAAATGATGAATCCCAAGAGTTTACCTAAGATTTTTCCAAAGACACATTTATTGAGGTTCAACCTGACATTGTGCTCTATTAGGAGATCAAAGAATTTCTCTAGAACCTCAATGTGCTCTTCATGAAAAAATTACTTGGCCAATAAGTCATCAATATAATATTCTAATATCTTATGCATATAGTCATGAAAAATATATGTTATAGCCCGCTGATATGTGGCACCTACATTTTAAGGCCAAATGGTATAACTTTGTAGCAAAATATTCCCCATGAAGTGGTGAAAGTAGTCTTGTACTAATCTTCTAGTTTAATATGAATATGGTTGTAACCAGAAAAACCATCCATGAGAGAAAGCATTTCATGACCTAAAGTTGCATCTACAAGAGAATTGATATTAGGCAACATAAATGAATCCTTGGGTGTTGCCTTTTTGAGGTCTCTAAAATCCATACAAATACAGATTCTTCCATCAGGTTTTTCTATGGGTACCATGTTTGATACCCATTCTGGATATTCAATGGGAATTATGAACTCTACATCCAACAACTATTGTAACTCATATTTAACCATGAAGGCAATGGTTGGATGCATCTTCTTGAGTTTTTGCTTGACATGTTTCTTTCCATGGTCTAACAAAATGTTATGAGTAACCAATTTCAAATACAAACCCAACATATCTTTGCAGGCCCAAGCACAGAGATCAGGTCTCTCTTTCAATAGAGGAATGCAGTTGGCATGCTCCTTAGGAGATAATATTTCTTCAAATTTAACCTTCTTTGGATTTGTGGGATCTTCATTGATATCCACTTTGAAGGTTTCCTCTATTAATATATGTGACCTCTCCACAAGATGGTGAGGTGTAAGGATCAAATGGATATCATATATTGGGTTTAAAGGTTCCAATGGATTAGTATTGTCCTCAGCATGATAAACATCATATGTACAACTTGGTGCAAAATGAAATGGTTGTAGTATTTCTTCATTGGGGAAGAAATCTTTAGGCTCTAAGGGTGAATTGGTGCGATCAAAATCAATGGCCTCTAGATTGAGGAACAAAGGTTTTGAAGGGTCATATGGATTATAAAGTGGAGTGGTCAAATAAATAGAGACCATGTTGATGGAATGGAAGAAATATCCAGGACCATGTGGGTGCAACACACTACCTTCAGATTGATCTCCTTGCTCTAAATTTGGCTCATGCAAAATAGGGATTACTGGGTTTACTCTAGGAACATACATAACAATTGGATCCTCAGGGGGAACTAATTGCCTTAAGTTGGAAGGAACAAGAAAAACCATATGATATATGTATTCTAGATTCATTAGCCTTCTTTGGATGGGAGGACCTAGGAAAACCACATGATAAATTGGTTGGATGTCCACAGGTTTCGTAATATGACAAAGATGTCGATGCCTTAGATAAGCCATATCTATTTCATCCTCACATTCCTCATAATATTAGAAATATTCCTTATCGTCTTCTCCAAAATTGTATTTTGGTCCATCTATCTCAAATATGGATTCTGACTCACCTTCCCTAGAAGTGACTTTTGATTTAGTTTTTGCTATTGTACTAGATCTCTAGAGTTCAATGCCAATATTATTAGCATATACATGGTTTCTAAGAATCTAATAAATTTCTAGGATATCATCTAAACTAGCCTCTAATGAAATGTTATCATGATAGACCAAGGGTGGTTCTATGGAAACCATGGTCACCGACCAGTTACCCCTTCGTGAATGTGAAGTGTTAGGATGGTAAGGGTTCCAATAAACATCCATCCCCATGCTTAAGTTTAGGTGATCTAGAGATACAACCAATAACCTGTCCTGACCTCTTATGTCAAAACCCAATCTAAACCTATTAGATGATAGTTGATAATGAGGTTGATATGAAGTTTGATGCCCTTGTTCAAATAGACCCAATCCATAACCATGCCAATGGTAATGATAAAAATAATGAAAGGTGAACTCTGGGTTATATAGATAATGAATGTTTACAGTGATCAGTTCATCATCATCTTCTTCTATGGGTGAATTATCTGACAGTTGATATAAACCTCCATAGATGAAATTAGTATGATTAGGTGGCACCCCTAGTGGTACCACCACCTTGATAGGAAAGCAATGGGCTTGAGTCCTACCCATATCCTTTGAAAATTTTATGATTGGCATGAAAGTTACATTTGGCACCAAGTATTTAGCTAACCCGGGGTTGACTAAGTGAATCATCACTTGTGGTGTAGATGACCCAACTAAAGACATAGACGAGGTAGGATGAGGTACCTCCTCGACTATATTTTGTGAGTTTCCCTCCTCCATGGGATTTGGGATCTCGATAGTTGCTATGTTGGGAATTTCCTTGGAATATTTTTTACCCAACATTGCATTTAGCTTTTGATAATTATTGAGATTTATCGATGTTGTAGGTCTCTTAGAAGTAGTTATTGTGTTTGAGGTTGGTCGTGGTGCTGATGTTGAAGGACCAACACACATTGCCTTCGAATTACCCTCTAGATGTCTATTAGGTGACGTAGGTCTAATATCCAAATGCATAGATGGGAGGATGAAGTCTCACGACAAGTTAACCTGATTAACATACTTCAATAGCTCCTCACCCAAAGGGACCACATGCACCTATCCCTTGTGCACATTTTTGATACATTAGTGCAAGATCGAGGGGATGCATTTCATGTCCCTAATCCACCATCGACCTAGGATAATATTATATTTTATAGTACCCTCTAGAACGTGACACATCATGGGGATGGTTTTCAGTCCCATATAAATAGGAAGGACTATAATACTGATTATCAAGCACAATGTATCATTTAAATCTCATAGTGTAAAAGTAGAGGGTACAGTATGGGACTTATGTAATTTTAGATACCCCAAGACCTTCATGGTGATTATGTTGATTAATGATCCTATATCAATCAATACCCACTTGAATAGGGTGTGGTTTACACATGCGATGATGTGAAATGGTGGGTCTGCTATAGCAATGGAAACTATATTGATTTCATGATCATATAATTGGATCACAGGTTCCTAGCACTGCTGCACATGCCCCACAAAATTGGTGAAAGCTTTTGGATCTTGGGGTTGAACTTCAATGGCCCTTAATATGTCCATTAGCATATCCCTATGCCTAGGAGACTATTTTATTATTTTATATATTGATAATTTATCTGAGGCCATTTGTAGACTCTGGATGAGTCTGTTCCTTATTATTACCACTGATCTTGTTGGTGGGCCTAGAAAGAGATTTTGTGTTGGTCTTTCCTGAGCCATAGCTTGAATGTGAACGGGCACTACAAGAGGATATAGTTGATTTTACTTCCTTTTTTTGATGACCACATTCACCATACCAATAAATCCTTGCGTAGATGGTTCAATATACACTTGATTAAATTGTTCAATATTGCTCCTCGATGTCTCATGATTCTATAAGATATTTTTGAATATATCCATATTATAGTTATCCAGAGCTAAGGGATTATTAATGATCAGACAATTCCAATCGATCATATTCCATACCACATGTTTGAAACCATGGCACAGTTCAATATCATGTCCCTTTTGTCTATGGTATGGGTAGTAGTGATCTTCCCTATATCCTTTTGATTTAGGGCAATTAGGATCGAGCAATTGAACTTTGGAAAATTTTAAGGCCTTAGCCTTCCACAATTGATTGAATATCGATGCCAAAGTATCAAAAAATGGCGTAAATTGGCAAGGTGGGTGATGTTATTTGTCCTTGACCTATTTTTTATTGTTGCATTGATTATACCACACGGGAGGAGGTTGATCTTGATAGTTTTGTGGTTGTTAACCCTTATCCCCTTTTGAAGATTTAACATAACTTGATTCACATGCGTAGGCTTAGCCTGGTGATTTTGGTTCTTTGTATTCTTATTTTTCCACTCCTTTTTCATATAGAGTTTTAAGTCACATTATTGTAACTTGATATCCTCTATGACCTTGGCTTGTGCCAAATCCTCTTCGAATATTTGGTATTATTGCAATTATAATAGTAGCAAAATGTGTTTCGTGCAGCTCTTGGTAAATATCTACGTCAAATCTATGGTTGGGATGGAGAAGGGAAGTTTAGCCAACAATTTCCTCCATATTTTTCCATAATATGTGACTAGCTCGTCATCATATTGCTTTAAAGCAGCCAAGTCAGACATATTTGTTTTCTTCTTGATGCCAAATGAAAAGCATTCAAGAAATGCATTCACTAGTTACTCAAATCTAGAGATGTTATGCCTTTTCAATTGATTAAACCATTCTAGGTATGGGCTTGTGTTACAACCCTAATAGCCTAGTTGGCTATAATAATTGAAAATCATTATTTGTTCATCAATTAGTAATAATAATAATAGAATAAGTTATGTATTTATCATCTTTCATCTTTGAGAATTGATTTACGATATCTACCAGGATTGTACCCTCCTAGAGATGAGGATGTGGCCCTCCTAAATTGGTAATTATTTTATTCATTCATTCCATTATTTCATCTTGATATTTTTTTGTGTTGAGTATTAAAATTACTGGTTGTTTTATCATTCACATCTCGTTGCATACTAAAGGATAGGAATTTCCTATCAAGTGGTATCAAATTTGATGGTCTAGGTGTGACATTATGGTAGCCTAAGTTTCGGTCATTTGCAAGTGATAAAACATAGGTGCAGTAGCCAAACCATTGTATTTCTAGTGGTGGATACAAAACTTAAACCTAATTCGATGGACGTACACAAAAGCAAGCAAGGAAGGAACCCATTCCAACATTTTAATTTCATCACCAAGGAAGTCAATTTCATTTAAATAAGCCATAGAAATTACAAAGGGTTAGAAATTTAGCCAACAACATCATTTATGTTAATATTTGGTATTAATATATCACGGTGGAGATTATACTTAACAAAATATAGTGCAAAATAAATTAAACTCAAGAAGCCATTCAGGTTTCAACAACGATCGAAGGATGAAATAACCATGAGCAAATGAAGGTCCCATAGCAATCGATGATGAATTTCTATTTAGGTGAATGTAGGTGGAATGTGGAACCCCAAAACTATTTATAGCTCTAATAGTTTACATCCTCAACATCCATATTTTAATCACACGGTGGAAACCCTAAACAATGTCTCAAGGCAACCAATCAAAATCAGGTACTACAATATTATTTGAGTTTTTTATAAATGTTTTCAAGATGCGATAAAAATCATGGTAGTTTAAAATCAATATTATCCCATATTTATGGGGAGGTAGGAATAGATCAATTTTTAATCTCCCAAACAACATACGTTAAGTGTAGCTTTGGCCACATGAACCTCGAAACCTTTGCGCTTAGTCACCTCCCTTTCCCAACATCGTATCATATTTCCTCTCACCACATGTGTCTAGCATTGTGTCATCATTCCACTATTGTGTTGTGTCCACGTCCTTTAGTTCATGTTGTCCACTATTCGTGTCCCTATCCGTTGTTATGTTGGATCATGTCTAGTCATGTTGTCTAGTTGTGTCTAGTCGTGTTATATTTTCCTTGTCATGTTGTGTCCCTATCCTTCTATTTCACATCATCCTTGGTGATGTTGGTCCCTATCCCTACCCGTTGAGTTTACGTTGTCCCTTTTGAAGTCATTTCTCGCATCGTGTCCTTATCATTGTCTTAGTTTTCACATCATGTGTCAAATCTTATTGTCATGTGTCACATCTTGTTAGTACCTATTCAGAGTGTTAATCCCTATCACCTTACCATGTGTTAAGTCTTGTTGTATTCCAACTAAAATATTAATAATTTATCACGATTGGGTCTTATGTTGTGTAGTGTTGGGTCTTGTGTGTCAAATCGTGTGTTGTATAGTTAGCATTAGGTGTAAATCATAAAAGTAAGTGGGTACCACTGATGAGTTATAGTCATTAAAAATTAAAATATAGCCATTGGATTTCAAATCTAAACAAGTCATTAAATCCAAACTACTCATTTAGGTTCAAACTCAAATCCACATCATAATTGGAGTGATAGTTGAAGTAGAAAACAAACCCAATTTTTTGCTAAATTAACCATTTCTTTTGCAGAATTTGAAGATAAAACTTTAAGCATAAAATCTTGGCAAGTGCATGAGTGGAATGTGGACTAAAGGACCAAACTGTCGATTATCAAGTTCAGATAATCCAAATGAAGGACTCCTAAGATCACCAAGAAGACCTCCATGAAATAAAGGTAAACAATATAACTCTCCTTTACACATTAATAGTTTTTATCCCAATCATCCTACTATCAATCCTATGGTTGCTTCCAACTCATCCCATGAAAACATCACAAACGAGGAAGTAGACAACACCAATGCTAATAACTAAAATCTCCAAACCCGTATGGCTCAACTAATGAATAGTATGAATGAAATAACTACAATGTTACACCAAGTTTAGGAAGAAAAAATCGAGAAGCCCCTCATTCCCCTCATAACTATCATAGAAGGCATGCTGGTGAGGATAGGGATACAAAGGAATATTATCACCAAAAAAGAGGACCTACAAGTGTTAATTTTCCATGCATTGATATGCCTACCTTTGAGGGTAATGATCCATGTGGGTGGTTAGCTAAAATGGAAGGCATTTTAGATTTATATCGGATCCTCAAATTCGAAAACATTCCTTATGCTTCCTCAAAACTAGGTATTGAAGCTTACCAATGGTTTGCTTGGAAAAAACGTGAGCATAGTCGACCCATCTTATGGGATGAATTCAGCACACATTTTCTCAAGATATTTGATGAGGAATCTTCATCTTCACACATAGTTCGGTTGCTAGCACTTAAACAAATAGGATCAGTAAGGGAGTATATTTAAGAATTCGCTAGTTTGCTTTATTATATCGAAAACTTACCATTCTATGTGGTGGTATATGCTTTTAGACATGGGTTGAAAGAGAATATTCAAATTGAAGTTGACTTGCATTATCTATACAATTTAGATGACTGTATAAAGATTTCCAAGTTGGTCAAGAAAAAGGTGCAATATGGGACAACATCTAGATGAGATTCCTATAATCATCATCAATATCACAACTATTTTCATAGAAATGATCAACCATCAATATATTACTACTATAAATGTCGTAATCACCATCCAAAAGATCAAGCATGTGTACCAAGACAAAATTTTCAAATAGAATATGATTACAAGGAGGATGAAGAGGAAATAAAAGGTATCAATTCACATGATTCTTCCATGGCCAAAGAACAAGTTGAACACAGGGAAGCAATAATTGAAGAAGACACTATGGCAATTTCAGTACATGCTCTTATGGAATTATTAACTCACCATACAATCAGGGTATCAGGACTCATTCGATAGAAGAAGGTAAATGTGTTGATTGATTCAAGGAGCACTCATAATTTTATCGATATAAAAAATTCTAGGGCATTAAAATTATACATTAACTCCTCTAATCAAGATAAGTTTTAAGTTATAGTTACAAATGGAGGAAATGCTCAATGTATTGGCAAAACATCTCCAATTTTATTACTAGGATTATCACAAAATTTCTCAGTAATAGGGCATCACTATTTTGAATTTGGAAACACAAATTCATTCATCTAGTTACATGCTCCTGTGCATCATTGTCACCTTTGAATTTTTCTAGCTTAGGCATCTTGAAATTATTAGAATACATTGGGAAAGGAACCAAAGGATACAGAGGCTCATTGTGGACCTTTTTTAGAGTAGGATTTTGATAAGTCATCCCTTGTCTCTCAATATCTTTAACTTTTTTAACCAGAGATTTGTATGCTTAAGAGGATAAGATGTCATCTTCTCTAAGAGATCTTTGTGGAGCTAGCAGAGGTAGATTTATTTTAGACTGATGAGGATTGATGTTTAATCACTCATATGACCCCTCTTTTATTTTCTAGCTAGGTTTGCATAGTTTTATTATTGCAAATTAAGGTTGTAAGTGAGTCTTATTCTCACATAGACTCCTAGTCCCCTAGTTGAAAATTAGTTGTCAATTCTAAGTCCTAGTTAGGAAGTGTGAACTCAATGATAGCTATGCTCTTCTTTAGCTAACTTATTTCCTTCTAGTTAGCTAAATTGATGTACGTGCATATTATTTTGCACTATTATAGTTTTTAGCTATATTGTTATGTATTTTTGGACCAATCCATGATTTTGTGGAATTGGTTAAGTATTTTAGGCCTTTCAAGCCTATAAATATAGTTGGTGTAATATAGAAACTCAGTTGGATTTTCAATCCTCTTCATAGACCAAGGTGGACGATTGTGCTCATCATCCATTTATATAGAGAAGTGGTCAGGATATTATTGATCTTGCTCATCCCCATCTGATTCTTCATACTGAATACACCCAGGTTGTTCTAGTGCTTAGCACTATTGATCCCTTGGAGTACACTGAGGTGTATGTCAAGTAAAGTTTTCAATTTAACTAGGGCACATTTTTGTCTACGACGTAGCACATATGTGGCACTGCTCCCTATACTCACTACGAGGAGGTAGATTAGCTCGAGCTAGTCTATCCTGTCTCTCTCTTCACGCTCATTCTTATCAAGGATGTATTGTTCTCATAGGCATTACTTGTATAAAAATTGTTGAAGCAACATTTGACATTGATATTCTTCATGCTCGAGGTGCTCACACTCTGCACGTATATCTTCCAACTGATCTTGGAATATGCATTGTCTTTGCTCTAAATCCAGTCTATGTGATTGATCTACAAGATCAGCTATGTAAGCTCATTGAATTTATAGTTCTATGTGAGGGACCTTATGAGTATGGGCTCCAACATACTTGTCTTCTATACACTTTTTCTTATCTGTGAGGATAAAATTTGTGTTGTTTTGTTGTCTATGATCGATACCCACATGCATAGATGGGGTGCATGCGCTATGGGATTACTTTGAAAATTATCCTTGTTTATGGGTATACCTTTTTATGTCCTCATTATGTGAGCTCTTAGAGCGAGAGTGAGTAGTAAAGGTCCTATACCCTAGTCTTCTTAAAACTTGTTTTAGTCCATTGAGCTGACTAGTCTTCCAAGTTTTATTGGGAGGCATCTATTGAGGTTCATTGTGATTTGGAGTCCTTAGGTGTCTGTATTCTAATGCAACCCTATATTATTTCTCTTGATTAGGTGGATCTTCTCTATGCCTATCATGTGACAATGGGGGCCTAGAACCACCCTTATTTTTTATATAAGAGGAGTGTGTATTGCATCCTCTAATTGAGATATTATGATGAGAACCCCCATGTGTCGAGTTATCACCTCTGATGTTGATCAAATGATATTTAGAAATATTCTATGTAGGAGATTCTAAATCATTATTTTGAGTGTGGTTTGGAGCTTCAGTTTTTGCCTCGACAGTTTGTCGAGGGTGGCCTCTCCGTGTGTTGACCATGATGTGTGAACTTATCTCGTATGTAAGTTTTAGAGAATACAAAGTATACAAAAATGTTTATCTCATTTAAATATTCTTGGTGTATCCTAAAACTATTTAGTGTGTTTTGGTTCATGGAGTATATAATCTAAATCTCATCGTGTTTTATAATTTGTTGATGATATTCTTAGATAGTTTAAATGTTTTCACCTATATACTCACACACGCTGAATATGGGAGTGAATTCCATACTCGATGAGGTAGCATAGGTACTACCGATTCTCACCCAGCACATCGTGATCAACGATACACCCCTCTAAAGAGGAGTGTGTGTTATTTTTCATGGATAGGATATTTCTTGAATTAACCTTAGCCATGGTGAGGTCCCAATAGGACAATGTCAAACGAGCCAACCAAGTGGTAATGACATCCATTGTTGGTCTCGATCAACAGGTTGGATGTGAGATCCCAATGCCACTAATGTTTAAGTGAAACATGGTGTGTATGGGTTCTTTTTAATTTTATGTAAAATAAAAATGCATTAGAAAGCACTCATGATTCTTTTCCTACATGCCTAGAAAAATATGTTTTACTTTCAGAAAGATGCAATGCTAAATGATTTTTTGCTTCAGAGAATGCAATGCAAAACTAAATGAAAAAATAGACTTTGGACAAGCCCTAAGTAAGAAAAACCCTAACACACAATTTAATGGCAGTCATTGTTCTGTAAAGTAGGCAATAGTCTTGGCCACTGGACAAAAAGTAGCTAAGAATATTAGTTGTTGATGATAATAGCAACTAACAGAGCTAGCTACTATTGTTAGCCGTGATTAACAACAGATAAGAATTTTTCATATATTTTTCTTTTAATTTCACTATGTGGCTTAATTAGAGCCTAAATGCAGAGAAAAACATAGAGGAATAGAAAAAACATAGAAAATAACACCTACAAGGAAATTCTCATCTGAAGTAGAAGTAATTTGCTTATTGCTTTTCCTAGTTTTCTACTAGCCATTCTTGCTCAACACGACTAGGATTCTAGCCACTACTATTAACCATGGTTGAGACTGTGCACCACTGTATTCAAACATGGTTGGTACCTACACATAAAAATAGAGAAAATCAACAAAAGAAGTAAAAAATACGAGCTTTCCATCGTGATCACCACTGTAGAAGGGCTTAAAGAGCATATATATACACTAATTGTAACATGGAAATCAAATAAAATGTAAACCAAATTTAAAATAAAGTAAGCCTCCTTTGTATTAATCAATGATAAAATAGGTTACATATACATCCCTCTTAGGGATACCAAATGATACATGTTTACAATTGTGTTAAAGCCCCTAAAAAGGGTGATATACTCCAAGTGCTCTTTAGGTCTTCATCAACTTTGCATGAGGGCTTACTAGGATGCCTCCTCCATTATCAAGAGGAATGATGTTGAAGAGTGTCTTGAATCTTGGAAGGATCTATCACCTACATACAAGAAACAACAAAACACATCAAAAGCATATGCAACCTCTCATGATGAGGCTATTATCCAAGAAATGCAATAAATGAAGTAAACATGTAAAGAAAACATGAATATATGTAAATATGCTTAATATATTGACAAATCAGCACAAAGCATGGCTTGAAATATGTATAGAAAGCTAATATTACATGTAATCTGAAGTATTAAACATAAAAGAAGTTAATCTATGAAAGCTTATGAAATAAAGCATGAATAGCATAAATGAAGGTAAAGCTACCTATGAAATTACTAATTATCTATGGAAATACCTACAATATGATTGATCTATGGTAGATTAACCTAAATGTGTGTTAAGAAAAGTGAATCTATAGCTAAAATCAAGAAATGAGGGTATAAAAACCTAGTTGCAGGTGCTCAAAGTAGTTGACTATGTTAGCCATGGTTAACAACCATAGCTAAGACTATGGGCCATTGTTGACAACAACGACCATGTGTAAAGTCTTCTTTCTCTTGAAACCAAGGCTGGAAATGCTTAAATCCTCTATGGAATTGATGGTCAAGGGTCACCTTCGTATCCAAACACATATTGGTGATTTATTTTACTTGAATTCACATTGGATTGGTGTGGAATGATGAGGTTCACTTCTTAATCCTTTGGAAGCTCCATTGTTGCAAAAGTATGTATCAAACTAGAATTGGGAAGCATCTCCTTAGTCTTCAAAGGTTGCAATTGGCTCTTCAGTTTGGTAGGGCTTCACTACAATAAAATTGGGATCTTATTGGCCTCTTTGAGGGGTCTATAAATAGACTCTCCAATACCAATCTTGGCTTCTCAAGGAATCCAAGATCAAGAAATTTCAGGCTAGGGCAGTTGGATGGAACCTTTTGGAGGATTCATAGTCCATAACCACTTGAATTGGTTGTAAATGTCATTGGAACAACCAATTTGGCTTGTCTTAGGAGACTAAGATAGTTACAGGGCTAGCCATTATTTCTTTGTGTGGCTAAGACCCTAGCCATGGTTGTAAACCATGATTGAGATCTTAGCTACTGATGTCATCAACGTCTAAGGATGAATAGGCCTAAGATATCTAAAATGAGTGGTTAGAACAAATTCTTAGCCTTGGGAGGATCCAAGATCATTCATATGGTCTATAAAGGTGCCCATATGAGTAGTCTCCTAAACATGACATGTTTTATATATCTACAACTGGATACATTTACATACTGTGTGAACTATACCTCTGTTGATGTATACTCCTATTCTGTGATGTATCCTTTTGTATAATATCTAGGAGAGTGCATTGGATCTTTTATTTTATCTCTAGGTAGATGATTTGTATGAATAATATCTATGATATTGGAATTGCTAGGAGTTAGTTGAGTGAATACTCCTAATGTAAGGCTTAATAAACTTATATATATTAAGTAGAGCACCCGAGACATTGATGATAGGTCTTGTATTGTTATTATTTGTCAATAGAGATATGGTCATGTTTATATTATGTGGATAAACAAGTAAATTAAACCTAGAAAAGAGACCTTAGACTGCTTGTTTCTACCATGGTGGATATAAGTGTTAATGTCCATTTTAATTTGAACTTGGATATGGTGATCCAACCTATTTTACTTGAATAAGGTTTTTAGATGTATGAAGGCCTAGAAATACTTTCTATTAAGAAAAATATAGGAGGCTTATTATTTAGAGTTAACCGTCTATGTGACATCTTTCAATTTTCTTGAGGTATGGTAAATATTTATGTAGCTGCCCAAATTTGGAGATAACCTTAATTATGCTCACAATGACTTGAGGTATTGTTGTAGAAATAAATTCAGTGGATCCTTTCTATTTTAGTTCCCTTGGTTGGAACAAGGAGAAATAAAAATTGGGTTTTGTTTATACTTTGTTGATTAATTAGTGTAGGAAGTGTCTAAGTTTGCTGGGAATACTGATTGGAGTGAAAGACCTCCATTGTATAAATAATACGTTTGTAATAGGTGAATGACCTTATCATTATAATGATGTACTTTCACACGTAGTGCTATAAACCTTCACATGGTATGATTTATGTACACTAAGAGTGTTGGATTCATATTGCTTTGGTGAAATGATCTCATTAACTTGATCTTTAAAGGTATTCTTTATGCTTGATTTATTGGATGTGAGAATTGTGATATTAAACAATGTTCCAAAATAATCTTGTGTTGTGTTAAAGATAAAGGATGGTAAATTTTGAAGTTGGAGTTAGATTTTATTGTGAATTAAAATATAAAAATGGTTCTTTTTGTAATATCACAAGAGGTAAGGATCTCTTATGATAGGGATATAGATTTTATGGGGTATCTTTGACCCAAATTGTGGAACCAAACTGCAATTATGAATCAAAGGGTATATTCATAACGTAATTTTATAAGAGTTATGGAAATCTTAATATGGGAGAAAAGGCATTATGGAATGCCTTTGAATATATGTATAGAACTAATTTTTATGAAATAAGATTAGAAATTATTTACAACTGATTTTATTCCCCATGAGGGTTCCTAGGATAAATAAGTTATTAGAGATCATGTGTGTGATATCTTTTTATATGGATGCACTATGAATGTTATTATAATAAAAGTTCTAAGTTCTTTAAATCAATGGGAAATTTATTATGGATTCATATTTTCAAAGGTTATGCATAAATTAATTGATATGATATCCCTAATTTTGATATAAATCTTGAATGATAACCTAGAAAATGCAATTGGAATAGCTTGTACTTTGGTATAGAAAGGAACTTAGATTTTCCTTATATTTTTAATTATGCTAAATATGAAACTTAATTGCTACAAAATATGACTCTTGAAATATTATATCCTTAAGTAATTTTTATATGAAGTACCTAAATAATATTGGACCTTGTAACCGGATGAAGAGACCTAGCATAATATTTCCATGAATAATTTTTTGGAAAGAGGCCTATTAATGGTATGGTTAGCTAATCATGGATATGAGAAGGATAGTCGAATCCCTACATGCTTCCGCACCTACATAGATGAACTTATGCAATGTGCAGTGTATAGCGTGCTTCTTGTGACATGATGAAAGAGGGTAAGCTAGCTCATTGGGAATAATAAGAAATATATATTGGAAAATATAGTATTACACCTTGTACACTTACACAACCAGATATGTGTAAGAGATAGGGATGAGTGTACCTCGATATGGATCAAAGTGGAATAGCAATATAGTGATGAGCATACATCTTAACTTGAATATCCTAAAATCTATTATTGAAGTCTAGGATAATTCCTTAATAAGTTAGTTACAAAAAAAATTCTCACGAATTGGATGAAAATTTGGGATATGATACCAAGCATTCCTAAAGTCAAAATGTTTGTTTGGCTAGTAGGTCATAGAAGAATTTTATCTTGGTATAACCTTATGAAAAGGTGTTGTAATGAATTTTCTCAATGTATTCTTTGTAAAAAGGAGGAGAGTATAGACCATATCTTGGGACATTACACAATTATTTGGAAACTATGGCAATAGATTCTTAATATGTTTGGTAAATGCATGGTAATGAATATTGAAATTAAATATTGGTTAAATAAATGGTAGAGCACTTATAAAAGTAAGGCTTTTAAATAAATATGGGATATATTGAAAGATACAATACTTTGGACTATATGGCTAGAAAGGAATAGAAGAATATTTAAAGAAAAGGAAAGCATTTTAGAGGTAATGAAAAGAAATATTTTATTAGCCAGAGAGGAGTCTAAACCAACCCTATCAACTCACCCAATCCCTAATATTGAAGCAGAGAGACTTGATAGATGGATTTAAGTCATTAAATAGAATTATGATGTTGGGTACAAGAGAAGCAAAAAGAAGACAAAGAATATAAATTGGAAACCACCAGATGTGGAGTGGATTAAATTTAATTTTTACTGAGCATCTAAAGGAAATACAAGACCAACAGGAGGAGAAGGAATAACTAGAAATAATAAAGGATAGATTTTATCTCATTATGCTTTTAAAAGTAAATTTAATATAAATAATGAAGTTGAAGCTTGGGCAACTTTAGAAGGGTTAAAAATATGCAAAAAAATGAAATGGGAAAGAGTATGGATGAAAGGTGATTATATCATAGTAATAACTGTAATTTTGGGGAAAGCAAAGGCTCCATGGAACATACAAGAGATAATTGTGGAAATTCAAGATCTTGCTAAAGAGTTAGAAGAAATTAGGTTTACACATGTGTTAAGGTAAGGAAAAAAATGTGTAGACATGCTAACCAATAGAGGGATTTTGATTGCAGATCATGAAGTCAAATTCTCCTTTCCATGGTTAGAGGAAGTAGTAAGTATAGTTGAAGTTGACAAGAAAATGTTGACTCCGTGAATCAAAAAATGATTAAGATTTAGTTTAAAATTTTCCATTGGTAATATCTGATTTATTTTATAATAATAATGTGTGTTCATATAAACTATTTATTAAAATTTTTGTGGTTGCACTTTTGTTTCAGGAAGGGAACTAGTAATCCAGATTTGGTACAACAAACTATGATAGTGCGATGTTGTGGAAATATTACTCTACTAAGATGTAATGCATAGATAGTAAAGGTGGAGTTTTGGTATTGTGAATTTGGATTATAGAATATTTTTATTCATACAGAAAATTGAAAAGATCCAAAAAATAAAAATCAAGAATTCAGAAATTTTATGTAAAATGATGTAGGTTTCTAACTATAGCATCTCAATTGAGATGAGAAGTGTATCTATTTTTAAACTCTCAAGCTCTAAAGAAGAGACTTGTTATTTTTTAGGGGTGGAGGACCCAAGTATAACCCCTTATTATTGAGCCAATAAAAACTTTATTATAGGTAAATATATACAAATGTATTTTTGATCAATTTTGTTGTCTCGAGCCTAGCTTTTCAATTCGGGAGATTTTTTTAAACTTCTGTGTTATCTTCTCTTTGTTTTTTTTAGTTGGCCTACGTCTATGGCTATTTTATGTTGAGCATTTAGTTTTCCTTAGTTTTTTCATGCTCAGTTAAGTAAGCTTCCTTGAAAAATGGGTATGGCCCTTTCAAAACTCTATTTTTCACCCTATCAAAAAAAATATTCCAAATATAGTAGAACTCACACTCATTAATTTTGTTGAACATTAGCAAATTAATTATAACTTGACAAAAGAAAATAAAATTTTGCCTTTACTATTTATATATAAAACAAAAGATATATTCATTTATTCTAAATGCACATATTGATTTTAGATTTTAAAGTTAAGAAAATAAAATTTCCCCTTTATTAATAATATTGATCACATTAACCTATTCTACCTCATGACAAGCTTTACTTTTTGTTCTTTCTTGTCATAAGCTTCAATTTATTCCACCCACTTATTTATACTTGTACTAAATGGAGTTTATAAAAATAATGGATCCATACATCCCCTTTATTTATTATTAATAAAAGAGTAATATTATAAGGTTTTTAAATATATATATTTTATCTTGGTCACTATAAAATTAATCTATCTTTTAAACATTCAGAAAAACATTTTTTAAAAATTGTATATAGCAAATACAAATAATAGGAATATATAAGAGTGGTTTATTGACAAATTAGTAAAGTTCAAGTTAGATTCCTAGTCATATCTCTTTATAAAATCCAATATTGAAGATGTTTTGGAAACAATTGAATGTGATGGGCATAACAAATTTGTTTAATGTTTTGAGTAACAAAGTTAATGGTGGTGTCTTTCTTGCAAACCATTACAAAGAAAAAAGGATCTTAATAATATCCTAACATTTATATTGATCAACATATTTATCAAATAACTATCCAGATTCATTTTCTCTAATCATGTTTAATAGCTTGAGGAAAATATAATAAAAATTTACTTAAGACCAAAATCAAATAATGCATGCAATATTTTTGAAGAAGATCCATCTTCTTCCAATATTGTGATATTTAATGAATGAGGTCACCTTAGGTTATATTTGAATGCCCTAGATATACACAAAGCTACTAACAAATTTACATATAAGTGACATTGAGTGAACCATTTGATGAAAGATGAATATTCAAAGCTCAAATAAGCAACCACATGGTTCCTTATCCACCTAAATATTATGTTTGATTTCATATTGTATTTTTAAATTGTTATTCAATACTTTCAAAGAAATTTATTTGTTCATGAATTTCAAATAATTGATCCTTGTTTTATTAATTGAATTTATATCTAGAAATAAAATAGTTAAATTTTATATCATGGTGTTTTATGTTGAGTCATGGCAAGGAGGGAACTACATATGTTCTCTAAAATATATTATAAATCCATTATTTTTCTATACCCTTTGCTTCTTTGAATGTGAATATTAGTAATGTGTTTGCATATTTTCTATTCAATGTTATTTTTTATTATTAGATAAGTTATTAGTTGATAATAATGTTTATTTTGTGAAATGCAAATTTATGTTAGCACAAAGATTTAGAAATGTGTACATGTTGAGAACATCTTTAATTAATATGATGAAAAGAAAAGTAAAATTTTTCAAATAGTATAAACCTCATAATTATTTAAAAATGTTTAAACATGGCATTTATCTTAGAGTGAACAATATAAGATTTTAGCCATTTAGAAAAGTAAAATTATATATATATATTATATATATATATATATATATATATATATATATATATATATATAATAAAATATTTTAGTATTTAACTTTAAATGTAAACTTGAAATAAAATTTAATCTTAAACTTATCAAATAGTATTAGCTTAATAGTTAAAATTCTCAACTTTCAAGAAAGAGATCTAATCCTAATCATATCCAATCATACAAATAGTAACCAAGATGTTAAAATATTACTATGTGGTAATGGTGTAATAAAAATTTGTATAACCAATAACTTCATGTCAATTAATATCAAATTTACTTTTATTAGATTTATATTAACCATTTATTTAAAAATATAATCTATTTTAATACTAAAATATTTTTGTAACTTCGTATCATTTAATATCAAATTTACTTTTACTAAATTTATATTAACCATTTATTTAAAAATATAATCTGTTTCAAAACTAAAACATTTTTAATTAAAAACTAATTATTTGTAAGGGACAAAACTTTTAAGCCTTTACTTCTTTATCTTTTATAAAAAATCAAAGTTACATTTTAATTATGGTAAATACTTTTAAGAAATTTCAATATAGTGAATAAGAGTTTGGTTTTTAACCCGTTGTTAGTGATTTTTTTTTGTTAAGAGTATATAATGAATAGGAAGTCGTGTATTGCTTTATCAATCAAATTAAAAGCACTTCTCGGTTGAAGTTCATGGCTCTGCATGTCCAATCACAATAATTGTAGTTTATTTGCTAAAGATGGCAAATTAAAAATACTTATTTTTTAACAAAGTAAAAATACTTATTTCGTCTACAGTTTGGCATTTTGTGCAGACATAATTGATACTCTACGTTTCCTAGCTTGATATGACATAAATCTGAAAGTGAGCCTATCTATAATTGCAATAGACCTATTCAGAACTGAACTCATTGGATTATTCAGTCATATACAAAATATCTTATATAAGATGCTAGTTCGCAAGAATAACTAGAATAAAATAATATGATATCTGAGATCCAACGTTGGGTTTTGCTACTTGGAAACTTCTATCAGTGCCTGAAGGCCAGGCAGCTTGAACACAGTGTAGCTTTTGAAGCCCGCTCTCTCGAACAAGTCCTTCGATTCCTCTTCTGTTCTCTCCTTTCCACCAGTGGTATAAGCCATCATCAACACATCCATTAATAACACTGTTTGCCTAAGACTTCCTGCCTTGCCATCAATAATGGCGTCCACAATTAAGACCTTCCCGTTGTGTGGTGTTGCCTCGTAGCTCTTCTTCAGAATTTTCACACAGCTCTCGTCGTCCCAATCGTGCAAAACCCACTGTAATAAAATTAACAATAACAACAAATTCCGATTATAAATGACAACCAGAAGCAGAAGTAGCATTCTTTCACATTTAAGGAAGGAAGAAATATTGTAACATTACCTTCATGAAAACCACATCAGCAGGAGGGATTTGCTCGAACATATCGCCGGACATATGCTCCACACCTGCAACATTTACATGCACAACATGATGAAGTCAGTCAAAGACAAACTTTGAAATTGCTATGAAGTTTGAAGAAAGTGCAAGGGAAGGAGCAATAAGGGCTTACCAAGAATGGAAGGAGCAGAGGCGATCACATGAGGAAGGTCCAAATTAATTGCGCGAATGTGAGGATGATGTTGGACGATAATCGATATTGCGGAGCCCACGCCTCCCCCAATGTCCACCAGGCTGTTGACGCTCTTAAATCCTGCGTCGAAAGTTCTGAGCACCCATGGCATAAGGGCGCGAGTGTGAGCGGCCATGCCTTCGTTGAAAGCATTGTTGGTTTCTGGATTACAGCTCAGATATTTCCAGAGGCTCATGCCATGGGCCTTGTGAAATGCATAACAGTCTTCTATCACGCATTCGTGCATAAGCTGATACGCTTCAAACAACGCCTTGTCATTCATCACCAACAAAGTCGGCGCGCAGGAAGTGGAAGCGAATTGGGATTCGACTTGTTGGTGGTGCTCGTCTTTCTTCTTTGCATTCACCAACATCTTGGAAAGCTTGGTCAGCCCATATTTGTATTTGTAGCGATCAGTACCAGCAGTTCCTTCTTCTTCCTCCGTGAACACGCCAAGGGAAGCCAGCAATCTGAGAATTCTAAAGAGATACTCCACGTTGGCAGGTTTTTTGGTGGAAGCGGAAATATAAGAAGCAATCTGGTGGACAGACATAAAATTTTCATTGGCATGGATAGCAATGATGTCGGGAATGTTGAGTAAAACAGCAGCTTTGAGAGCCATGGGCTTGGCAGCTGAAAGCATTATTTCATACATCTGAAGATGGGCTTCCAATTCCATATTACTCTCTTCAATGGAGCTTGAGTTGGAGATTAGGAAAGCCATCACGTCCTATCTTTGTTCTCTCTGAAATAAGCTACAAGATTACCCAATTTAGACACAAAAACTACCTCATCAGTGTTGGAAATATTGTTTAATCCAAATTATGTACTCGCCTCCGCCGCTGGAATGTCCCGTCTGGCAGAGGAAGCATGGGCGAGTTAAGGGAGTAGGTGAACTCCGTATGCCTCCAGGCTGGCCTCGAGATTCCCGCCAAGCCAGCCTGAGACCTCTGCAACTATAAATAGAAGCCTCGGGCAGTAATCTGGGCAGCCGCCCCAGTTTCCCTGCAGTTTAGCAGGTTCGATTCTGCAGCAGTGTCGCTGCAGATCGGAGTAGTTGCTCAGTGTGAGCTTCGGGGGGTTCCTACTGCTCCTTAGCGCAGAACCCCCTGTGTAATCCAGTTGGGATTTGGGCGGAAGTATTCGCAGGCGGCAATGTCCGCAAATGTAAGCTCAGCCGAGCATTTGGCGACCTTCGGGGTCTTGTAGGCTCAGCAGAGCCCTCCCCTATTTCAATAATATAAACCCTGTTCAGTTTTGCCTCTGCCTGCGTGTTGTTTGCCTGTAACAGGGCTTGTCTCAAAGATCCTGCACATTTTATTTATTCGGTTTTTTTTAACTTTCTTCATGGTATCAGAGCGAGGAGACAGAGTCTGCAGGCGTGTCGTGGAGAAGCTGCATGGAGAGCAGCATGAAGAAGGGCAGGATGAAAGTCGCTGCCGCACTCCTAGGAGGACTTTGTGACGGTAGTTATCGATGCCGCTAGAAAATCTCAAAAACTGCTCCGACAGATTCATGGTCTGGACAACCTTTCTCCGGAGGTAATTGTGCAAGTGGCGGCCATGTTCGGGAGCGCAACCCTGATCGTACGGAGTTCAAGAGCGCAGCCCGATAGCGCGGAGTTCGAGAGCGCAGCCCAAACTTCGGGCCCTCCCCCTTTCGGCCGTTCCCCCCAGCCGGTGGCACAGTGCAACGACGGAGTGGTAGACGGAGTGGGCGCAGAGTGATTTGTCGAAATGCGGTGCCGGGGCGAAATGTGGAGTGCGGATGGCGGACGGCGCGCAACGCACAGCGGGCGCAGTGCGAACGTCGGACCGCGCCCATTGAAGAAATGATTTAGTTTTTCAATTTTCACTGAAGTCCGATCGTCGACGATGAAGTCCGATTGTCGACGGCGAAGGAGGGAAGATGCCTGAAGAGCGGCGGTGGAGCGAAGTGCGGAAGGTACCGAAAATTTTCCGAAGCCCATCTTTGGGGGCGCAGTGCGGACTGCGCACGGAGAATTGCCGAAGTCCGACTTCGGGGGCGCAGTGCGAAGGTTGAAATTTTCCAAAGTAGATTTTCCGCAGGAGAGAGATTCGCCGAATCTCATTTTTTTTTGGGAAGAATTTGGATTAAGGGAGGCTGTTGGAAATATTGTTTAATCCAAATTATGTACTCGCCTCCGCCGCTGGAATGTCCCGTCTAGCAGAGAAAGCAGAGGAAGCATGGGCGAGTTAAGGGAGTAGGTGAACTCCGTATGCCTCCAGGCTGGCCTCGAGATTCCCGCCAAGCTAGCCTGAGACCTCTGCAACTATAAATAGAAGCCTCGGGCACGTATTCGGTAATCTGGGCAGCCGCCCCAGTTTCCCTGCAGTTTAGCAGGTTCGATTCTGCAGCAGTGTCGCTGCAGATCGGAGTAGTTGCTCAGTGTGAGCTTCGGGGGTTCCTGCTGCTCCTTAGCGCAGAACCCCCTGTGTAATCCAGTTGGGATTTGGGCGGAAGTATTCCGCAGGCGGCAATGTCTGCAGATATAAGCTCAGCCGAGCATTTGGCGACCTTCGGGGTCTTGTAGGCTCAGTAGAACCCTCTATTTCAATAATATAAACCCTGTTCAGTTTTGCCTCCGCCTGCATGTTGTTTGCCTGTAACAGGGCCTGTCTCAAAGATCCTGCGCACTTTATTTATTCGGTTTGCCTGTAACAGGGCCTGTCTCAAAGATCCTGCGCACTTTATTTATTCGGTTTGCCTGTAACAGGGCCTGCGCACTTTAGTCTTAACTTTCTTCAATCAGGAGCAATATAGTGGACCAATGGGCAGAGGCAAAGCCAAAAGGCAAGGCAGAAGGCTAGGCATTGAAAAATTGTGTGCCTTCTTCAATTATTTTATGTGGGCCAAAGGGCACATTGCACCTGATTTAGACATGGAAAAATTGTGGGCCTTTTTCGATTATTTTATTTCTTAAGCGTCAGTGTCTGGTTCCCTGGGTGCCGGATTCATAGGATCTATTATTAGTGTTAGGGAAGATTTTTAAACATTTAAAAATATATTTACAAATCATTAAAATTTTCTTACCTTCAAACAACACACTTCATCTCACTAAAAAACATATCTATACTCCTTTAATTCTCTATCTTTAAAGCCTATAAAAAAAATCTTTTTATAGTTTAACAGTTTGGCTAAATAACTGCTGAACTGATTGGTAAGAAGCTTGGGTGTATATAAACCTCGAATATAGCCAAACTGACGAAAGATGATTTCATAAATCAGAAGCTTGGGTGTATATAAACCTCGAATATAGCCAAACTGAGGAAAGATGATTTCATATATTGCAAATTCATATATTTGCTCTGATTTCATATATTGCAAATTCATATATTTGCTCTCACCCTTAATAACAAATAATTATTGTATTTTTTCAATAAGCTGACCATTACTTTCATGAAGATCTCAGCACATCAACTTCATTGATTACATTAACTTACACATACCTTGATATTGCCATAATGATTAAGTCTACTTCGTTTACACCTACGTTGATATTGCCATATTATATTGCTTGAAATTCGAAATTTATCGAATTTAAAACCTTGGCGTATAAATTCATGGAACAAACCTTATATTCGACAGCTAAAAAAATTAAACTGAAACATTTGTCAAAATGCTGGCAGGAAGGGGAAAACGCACGCAGAAAATTTTTATTAAATATTTTACCGCAGACGATGGAGATTGGTGGTCTTTCTGCCGTAAGTTGCACGGTAAACGCACCCCGAGAATTTTTATTAAATATTTTACCGCAGAAAATAGGTTGGGAAGATGCCATGACCTGTGCGAGTCGCTGAGCGGTGACCTTGGTGGAATAATTCTACAAGTTCTTACGTTGGATAAGCCCGTGGGCCATCCGGTGTGGGAATGGTGGGCACTGATGGTTGCGTCGGTGGCGTCGGTGGTTATTCGTGGTCGCATCGCATTTTTGTCAGTTGTATAAGGTTAAAATTATAAGGGCTGTTCTCATCAAATTTCTTTCATTTTTGTCTTGTTAATGTAATGTGATAGGGACCAACAAACTTATTCCACTTTTGCTTTGTTAATGCAATGTGATAGGGACCAGATTCAAATCAGACTACTATCTTTGCAAACAGTCATGAGAGATTTAAATGGCCAGACAATTACTTGCCAATCCACTTAATAAATATATTAGGACAAATGTTATTTGGAAAAAAGGTATAATTGAGTTTATTTATTTTAAATTAAAAAAAAATGAGTTTTAAGAATTTTATTTGTTAGATAGAGAGTTGGTCACAACTACTAAATGACAATTGTAAGGTTCAAACTACAAGGGTTGCTCTCACTAAACCTATTCCACTTTGCTATTGTTAATGCAGTGTGATAGGGACCAGATTCAAATCAGACTACAACCTTTGCAACCAGGTGGCACCAGAGGTTTGAATGGCGAGACAAGCACTTGCCAATCCACTTAATAAATATATTAGGACTAATGTTATTTGGAAAAGGTATAATTGAGTTTATTTATTTTAAATTAAAAGAAATTTGAGTTTTAAATTTTTTTTTCGTTAGACAGAAAGTTGATAACAACTACTAAATGACAAGTGTAAGGTTCAAACTGCAAGGGCTGCTCTCACCAAACCTATTTCACTTTTTTATTGTTAATGCAGTGTGATAGGGACCAAATTCAAATCAGACTGCTACCTTTGCAAACAGGTGGCATCAAACACTTGTTAATGAACTTAATAAATATATTAGAACTAATGTTATTTGGAAAAGGTATAATTGAGTTTATTTTAAAAGAAATATAAATTAGTTTATTTTTTTATAAAGTTAAAAAATAATAATTAATTTGAGTTTTAAGATTTGTTTTTGTTAGATAGGGAGTTGGTCACAACTACTAACTGACAAGTTTAAGTTTCAAACTACAAAGGATGCTCTCATCAAACATATTCCACTTTGTCATTGTTAATGCAGTGTGATAGGGACCATATTCAAATTAGACTACTACCTTTACAAACATATGGCGTCAGAGGTTTGATAGCACTTACCAATCCACTTAATAAATATATTAGGACTAATGTTATTTGGAAAATGTATAATTGATTTTATTTATTTTAAATTAAAAGAAATATAAATTAGTTTTTTGTATAAAGTTAAAAAAAAATTAGAGTTTTAAGATTTTTTTGTTAGATAAAAAATTGATCACAAGTACTAACTGACAAGTGTAAGGGTCAAACCACAAGGGCTGCTCTAATCAAACCTATTCCATTTTGTTATTCTTAATACAATGTGATAGAGACTAGATTCAAATCAAACTACTACCTTTGCAAACAGATGACATTAGAGGTCTGAATGGCCAAAAAAGCACTTGTCAATCCACTTAATAAATATATTCTGACTAATGTTAATTGAAAAATGTATAATTAAGTTTATTTCTTTTAAATTAAAAGAAATATAAATTAGTTTATTTTTTTTTAAATTAAAAAAAATTAATTTGAATTTAAAAAAAAAAACTGTTAAATAAAGAATTGATCACAACTATTAACTGATAACTGTAATGTTCAAACTGCAAAAGCTACTCTAATTAAATCTATTTACTTTATTATTTTTAATAAGTATATTAAAAATAATATTATTTGAAAAAAATAACAACCAAAATAAGGTTACAAAAACGACTTAGGACTTCGTCTTCTTTTAAAGAATGAAAAAGAAAAAAAAAGCGGAAGGAAAAAGGGGATTTCGTCTTCTCTTGAAGAATGAAAAAGAAAAAAAAGCGGATGAAAAAAAGGGCCGAAGAAATGCATTCTCCCCTTTTTCATTCTCACCAGAACGTAATCCTCAACCAAAACTCAACAATGCATTTCTTCCTCTTCTGCCTTCCTTCCCTGCCTTTTCCTTTCTTTAGTGTATTTGAAGCATCTTACATACGAGGCAGTATAGCATTTAATAAGGTCATCGCTTTCTCAACATGTGGAAAATGTCTATCATTTCACAATGCAATGATATCCATGATTAACAATAGGCATTTAGGATTGTAGAGGTGAATGCACTCGACTTCATTCCTATTAGGATCTTCTTTATTGTTATTAACATCTAGTTCGCCCTCTTCATATCTTTTGTATCTTCTGATATTTGATCGATTTTATGGGGGACTTGAATACTTTATAGATCTGTCATTTATAAAACTGTTGTGCATAATTTTTTAAATTTATTATATGATTAGAATTAGTATTATTTTTATTATATAATATTTGATCGATTTTATAATAATATTTGTAACAATTATTAGTGCATGTTAACTCTTTAAAATAATATTGCTTTTACTTTGTTTTTATTTTTTTACTTTTTAATCTAATTTTTATATTTTTCCTACAAGCTTAGCTATTTTCTTAATGCTTTCAATCAGTTTTATTATATATATATTTTTAAATAGAACTCATACTTTTACTAAAGAAGATTAATTATAATATTTTTCTATTTTATTACTTAATGTAATTTTTGGATTTGAAACTAGGAAATAATCGATAAAACATTGGATTTACATTTTTTTTGGAAAATTGTCCTCTATAACGCATTGAAAGGATGTTTGATTGTTTCTAATGGAATTAGTTCAACTATTTAGATTTTTGCATCTAATGGAATTAGTTCAACTATTTAGATTCTTGCATAATTGCCAAGTGATACATGCATAATTATCCTTTATAAATCAATTGAAAATATTTTGATTGTTTCTAATGGAATTAGTTCAACTATTTATATTATTGCATAATTGCCAAGTGATACATGCATAATTGCAAGTAGTTATAATACCACTATGTGATCAATGATGTAATACATATCTTTTTTCCTCAAAAAAAAAATTGTAAATTTTATTTTTGAATTTGAAAAAATAATTACAATGCTACATGTATGTAGTACTCTCAAGAAGTTCAGTTACATCCTATCTAGGAGTTGGTCTAAACTAAACTGGAAAGAGTACTAACATCCTTATTGTAATATGTTACAATCAACATCAGGGTTATGCATAGCGGCTATTTATAGCCAATTGGCTAAAATTAGGATTTTCAAAATTTGAAATTGGCTAATATTTGGGACCCTTGACCAAGGCCCATTAGCCAAAAAATTTTGGGTGCAATATTTTTGGGGGGGTCGATTCGTCCCAATTTTATAATAATTTGACCATTTTAAGTTTAAATTTCCAACATTACCCTTAATAATAGTTAACCTTCTACATGCGTTTTGATACCATTCATCTAAATTTTGAAACTAATTCACCAAATTTTTATAACTACATTTTGGGGTTGACCCCTTATGCATAACCCTGATCAACATACAATCTAGAAACAAAATTTTAATATAGGACTAACAAGTAGAAAGCAAGAATAACTTCTTGATCAATCATAGTTCTCAAATGACTCTTATTTGAGTACAAAATCTAAGGAAAAATTTGGTTTCAATTTTGAATACAAATGATATTTGAATCCTATCTTTCTATAAATTAAAGGTAAGAGTCCCTTTCAAAACTTTTTTTTGCTATTATGGATCTCTAAAATGATCCTTAATAAAAAATGACTATGAGGAAATCCCAAGTCCTATAATCACTTCTTCCCTCTGCAAGTACTTGTTGAAAGGTTCAAATCATCTTTTAAAAGTCCATATGCTTCTATATTTAGTTCCCTATAGATGTGCTTGTATGAAATTTTTAATATAGAATATTCTAGTAATTTCACTTGCTCATAGAAAGGGATGAGGAGCAAGTTTTTCATCTCAACATGATTTGCAACCCAACATATCACTAATTTTGAATCTTTATAAATTTGTAAAGTTGTAATTCCTTGCTTCACTACTATTCTCATCAAGAAGATAAATGTTTTACATTTAGTCATATTATTTATTTCTTCCCCTAAAGTTTTTTTGAAAGTGATCTTATCATTTTTATTTAAGTAAAGTGTTCTCCCTTCCCACACCTCCCTAGGTTGTCATGGAAAGCTCCATAAAAGAAGGCTCATGAGTTCATAGGATTCATTATTAGTGTTCCTATATGCTTTCTTAGTTTTGGTTTTGGGGACATTTTACTTTCAAAAATGGATTTAATTTGTATTTGTACATGAATCACTAGAAATTCCTTACCTTCAAATAGCCTAGTGTTTCTAGCCATTCATAAGCCCCATCCCACTATCAAAAGGACACATATACACTCCTTCAACTCTCTTTCTTTGAACCACTATTGCATGTTATCCAAAATATTCCTAGTAGGCCACTATCCTTTCCCTTAATTCAAAGGTATAATTGAATACTACACTTCATTTTTTCTTCTTCCTTTTTGCACATGATACACTAACTTGGTCCTTTCCAAGACCTCCTTTGAATAACATCTCATGTTAGTGTTTTTTAGTTAGAGCTAACCAAACAAATATTCTAGTTTTTAGGGGACCTTTTACCTTTCATATTCTACTCCACCACAAAATATTTTCCTCATTGTTGTTGTCAAATCTTGCCTTATACCCTTCTCTAATCATGTATTACCCACTTACTAGATTCTTGGACCATATTAGAAATTCTCTTTGTTGATTTAGTCTTATATTTGCTCTTTTTAGTTTCTTTGTGTAATCATGTCAAATATGTACATCATTTCCTTCGAATGTTAGCTCTTCTACTATGAGCCATCCTTTTTTCCAAAAAATAGTACTCTATTAATACCACCTATGCCAATATCATATTTCCTTGTTCATAGAAATGATCAATTATATTTTATGTTAGCTAGAATTCTCCTTTGCTTCATACCCAATTATATTTTCCTATTCTTACTTCCTTTCCATTCCCTATTTTCCAAGCCAAGAAATTCCCAACTAATAGATATGTCCTTACTAGTTCTTTCCAAATAATTGTGGCTTTTGAAACTAATTTATTCTATAGTCTAATCCAATCTACAAAGGACAAGGTGCCCAAATATTTCTCTTGAATTACTTCCTACATAATACTTTGTTGGTTATCAATATCCATAAACTTTTTTTTGTTAAAGCTTTTCTAAAATTATGTATATTCTTGAGGTCCCATTCTCTGTCTAATTTTGGTTTAACTATTCTATTACATTTAACTAGTGTCATTACATCCTTATGTTTATTTCTTGACCAAAAAATTTGGAAATAAATATTTTCTATTTTCTCTGGTATTATGATGGGAATGTAATCCAATGAGTGCTAGTAGACTAGGGTGGCTTCCAAAACGTAAGGCAACCCCTCAATGATAGTCACCTAGTGCATTAAGTGTTGATCCCCTTATCTATTTTGGTGTATAACCATATCTAATCTTGGTACCCATAGTCATTAAATTTTAGATGAAATCCTAAATATTTTATCCCTTTATCAAAGTCTACTGGCTTGAAACAAAAAATTCTTATTACTACTATTTTTCCTAGTTGAAAACCTATTGAAGGCTATTTCTATTTTTTGTAGATTTATTTCATTCTTGTAGCCATACAATATATGTCCAACACTTCTTTCTAAAACATCATCTACAAATTGCAAGTGGGTTACCTTCAAAGAGTTTGCAATTTTGATAACCTTGATCAATTCTTATATTTTTTATTCCTTGATCAGTCTACTCAAATCTTTTGCTACCAAAATAAAAAGGAAAGGAGAAATAGGACACCGTTGTCTCAAGCCTATGGAAGCCTTGAAAAAAATAAGTTATAATGTTTTCCCTAATACTTTTAATAACCTATATTCACTTTAAAAAAAAATTAATACCAAATTTAAATACTTGTTTTATAGAATACATGTAATCTTGAATCTATGTATTTATTGATGTCTATATATTTATATAAATACATATGAAAATAATAATTCCAAACATTCATATTAAAGTTCTCTAATTATTTAATTTTTTTAGAAAAATTTTATTACAACATACTTTTCTCACTTATTCCTTCTCTAAAAATAGCTAAAAGATGTTCAAAATACTCGTAATATTCATATACTAATATAGTTGAAAATAACCTCCATAACAAATAATAATAAAATAGTAATAAAAATATTAAACTTATAAATTATAAGCACTTTCAATAACGAACTAAAACCTAAAAATCTCAAATGAAGATATTTTTGTAAGTGCAAATATATATCAAATGGTATGAGCTCAACAATTTAAATACCTCAAATTCTAAAAAGAAAACCTATAATATAAACATCTATCCAAATTAAAAAAATAATAATATTATAACATTATTTTAAAAACTATTTTTTCTTGATTATTATTAATGTTATAATAAAATAATAAACATTTTATAAAAATTTAAAATAGGCTAGTGACATATAACACTTTTTCCCATAAAAATATGAATTATAAACATAAATATAATTAAACCAATGTTTTTTTTATTTTTAATTGTAACAAGAGAAAGAAAACGTTTACATGTTCGCCTTTGAAATTAAAAAAAAAAAAAAATTAAGTTAAAATAAATATTCAACAATGAAACCCTGCATATCATTTAACTAAGAAAAAAGTGTTAGAATTTAAAATCATAGTTTAAGATTTTACAAATAATTTTAATTTATATTTTTATCATACTTATATAAATATCATGTCTATGGCATATTAACAAATATAAAATAAATAAAATATTATAATTAATTTTTATTTTTAAAGATATTGTTTGATGATGTAAAGATAAAAATATTATATAAATTCAAAAAATTTATATAGAAAATATGGTCCAAAGTATATTAGGAAACCAATCAAGTAAAATATCAAATACTTATTTGACGGAATAAAATAATTTTTATGCATTAAAAATATTAATTTTTGAATAATAAAAGTTTTGGTTTATTTAAAACCTAATAACATTAAATATAAATATAAATATATATATATATATATATATATATATATATATATATATATATATATATAAACAAAGAATTTAAGAATACTTTAATTGATTTTATATAATATTATAAGATGCTATCATCGTAAGAGTAAATAAGAGTACAAATATTTATTAGATCTCATAATTTAGTTTATATATTTTTTTGAATGGAAAAGTCAAATTATATTAATTAGTTAAACCATACAAAACTGAGTGGGTGGAATTAACACATCCCAATGTTCACACTAACCAAAACGGTTAAAAGCAACAACCAAAAGCATTCCAACCAAAAAAAACTAGATAACCGTGTCAATCACATTAGTTAGGACAACCCCCAAAAGATCAGATTTCCATACACCACTATCAAAACATAGACCAAAATTAAACATTCCGATCAAGAGAGAGGAAATTATCATCCCTGTCATCATAATGCCAACCACAATCCAAGGTGGTGGGAACATTCCAGCCAGCATCATTAACTTCAATAGTATGGGGATATCCTCCCTCATCTACATGCTCTGCACCAACATGTTGAACATGTATAACAGGAGCAACTCAACCAACAATGGATTGAGAAGATTTTGGAGCCATATCCCAACCAAATTGGCATGAATAACTCCCTCCACCAGTATTGAGCCTCTTCCTACATGAAGAAGGTGGAGACTAGTGTTGCTCCTGAAACTCAGAAGGAGATTGAGTCTGAGGGTTCCATTTGGGATGAACCTTAGAAGAGGAACATTCTCTAGGAGAGTTTGGAGGAACTTGAATGATAGTGCATGGAGCATTACCCTAATAAACCATCAAATTTTGTAGATGCTGAAGCTCGACATTCCCTTTTCAATAGGAACAAAAATCTATAACCAGTAGTCATAAAATATGGAATATTTATCAGCAAGATAAAATGCAGTTGATACATCTTGTGCAAAAAAATAGCATGATTCCAAGTCTTCCACAAGTAGAAAAGAGTGTTGATTCTAAAAATATTCCACACTACTTGCAGTTTTTCATCAAACTTAATATGGTCTCCCATAATAGCATGGGGATAGGAGAAATAGCTCATCATAAAAGGTTTGAAAAATGAGAGGAGCCATTCCCAAGCAAGCTGCACACGTAAACAATTCTAAAAAGGATGCAGAAAGTCCTAAGGTTATTTACAAAAAATGCATATAGGATTTGTCACCCCAAGATAAAGGAGACGAGGCCCAATAGGTAACCCTTGATGCAAAATACTCCATACAAAAAATTGTTGTTTAGGTACAATATAAGAGGCCCATGCCATTTTAAATATTTACTTTCATCTGGTATGCGTAGAAATTAAATCCCTTTTTTGATTCAACTTGTCCCACATAGGAACGTGCGGCGTCAGAAAACTATATCCCAAATGAGCCTTGTATTGTAGTAATGGTCATTTTTTGGCCAAAACCAGTCAACCCACCAGTGGTTCTAAAAATATTTGTTAACTTTCCTCCAAATAGAGAAAGGAATCTGATGAATCACCACTTCAAAAGTGGATTTGTATTCCTACTTAATATTATAATACTGCTTAAAAGATTCTAGGATAACCAATCCCTAATGTGATTAAAAAAAATCAGACAAACAAGTAATACCATTTTTTATAAAATATCGTAGCTCTAACCCATTGAACTTGAGCCAAAGGCAAACCTTGATAAGTAATAGCAGGAGACCACCAAACATTAAAAGTGGATATTGAAGCACCTACTCTTAAGGCGAAACCATTCTATGATAACCAATGGTTCAAAGCCTCCCAGGATTTCTAAAATATCTTAATTACAAGGGATCCTGGGGTTTTAATAGGAACAGGAGCAGTGAGAATAGCTTTAATACTAAGCCCCTACCATATTTTTTTACCATAAGGTAAATCTTGAGACAAGCAGTGTCTAAAGAGAAATTTCCAAGCTTCATTACCTATAAGGGCTCGAATAATCCACTTTGCACAAAGATAAAAGCCTTATTTTTGACAATAAAATAATCCCATTCCACCACTTGCTTTGGGAAGACAGTAGGACTCCCAGGCTACTTTGTGAAATCTTTTTTACCCTTATCCTTGGTCCAAATAAAATCTCGTAAGAGCTTTTCTAGTTTTTTATAACAAGCCTTAGAAGGAACCCAACACGAAGAATAGTACACATGGGTAGAAGCAAGAACTTTAGAATAAATTTGAAATTTCATAGCTAAAGATAATTTCTTAGAAGACAAATAGGATAATTTATTTTCTACCTTTTGCACAACATATTGCCATAACTGAGCAGGAGAACCTTGAAAAGTAAAAGGGATATCCAAGAACTTAAAAACTTCCCCATGCTATATCCAAGACCACTAGGTGTGACTAAGTCAGGAAGGAAGAGGATGAATAGATTGTTTGTAGTAGGAAGTCTTTCTCCATTGAACATTAGAGCCACAGGTAAGAAAAAAAGAATCCAAACACTGAATGGCAGTGGAAAATGATTGCTCTTCTTCCCTAATGGTCAAAAATAATCATTAGAAAAATATCCATTAACAAGATGCTGAGTAGATTTAGGAAGGGTGATTCCTCAAATCAAGCCTTGAGAAACTTTATTTGCCAAAATATATCCAAAAGCTTAAGCTGCCAAAATGAAAATGGAGGGAGCAAGGGGACAACCTTGATGACCTGACCTACCAAGTTGAATTTGTTCATATTGGCACTTATTCAAGGTAAGAACATTTGATGCATATTTGAAATACATAATAATAGAATTTATGAAATAATCCCAAAATCCCAAAGCCTATAGCATAGAAGTTATAAAATACCATTAAATTCGATCATAAGCTTTTTCAAAATATATTTTTATGAATAAAGTGTCTTGATCAAAGGCTCTATTCCACTCCATACCTTCACGTACTACAAGAAAATTATCAAGGATGTATCTGCTCTGTACAAATCCAGTTTGTTCAAGTATAATGATCAAAGACTTAATAGGCTTAAGTTTTAAGGCTAAAGCTTCAGCAATAATCTTATAACTGACATTGAGCAGAGTAATGGGTCACCAATTGGTAATGATTTCAGGATCCCCTGGTTTAGGAACGAACTTGGCATTACCTTTATTGATAAGATAACCAAGAGACCAATTGATCATTGCCTCCTTATAAACCTAAAGAATATTAGGCCCTAGTAAATCCCAAAATGCCTTATAAAACTCACAAGGATAACCACTTAGAACAGGAGCTTTATCATTTACCATATGAGAAAGAGCTTCAAAAAAGTCTTCCAAATATAAAGGCCTGTCATAAAATGCACTTTATTCTTGAGTAAGTTTGACTGAAACAACAAAACAACATTCCTCCAATGCTCTTTGTCTGAAATTCGAAAGAGGTTGGACAGTAAAGACTTTCTGATAATTGACAACAAAAACTTTAATAATATTTGGAAGAGCAGTAAATCTTACAAATTTTGTTTGAATGGATTTAAATTTAGAATAATGAGTAGGGTGCAAAGTCTTTTGAAGAGTTCCTTAGACACCCTATCTCCAACTTGAAGACAATGCATCCAAGCTCGAAGTTGAGCACCTTTAGTTTCATAAATGTTAGACTTCTTAAGTTCATGACGTAAGGTAGCTACATGAGCTTGCAGATCTACATTAAAGGGAGAGACTTCAAGACAAACTGAAGCTCTAGCTAATTTTGAGGGTATAATTAGAATGACATATTTGCTTAGAAACTTCAACTCCTAAGCTTATCAATAATTTTTTAGTACAATGAATATCTGAATTCCACCAAATAATCCATATGATAGACCCAAAAGGCCTAGGGAACAAATTCTAGATGTGGGTAATATGGGCTTTCATGGAAGGGCATGAAAAAATGAGATATTTAAATAAAATTAAAGGAAAAGGAGGCTATATCCTTTGAGAATCAACTTGAAATATGATTGGAGAATGATCAGATAATGTAGTATTAGAAACAACTACAACATGAGGAAGAGAATGTTTGAGATGAGAGAAATGGAAATAATCACAGTCAAAAATCATGGCCCTATCAAGGTGCTCAAAAATACGAGTTGAGCCAGCCTAAAAATTAGTCCAAGTAAACCACAACTCCTAAGGAAATTTAGAAGGAGAATAAAGGGAATTGGGGTTAAAAATTTTAAGTTTACTTTTCATAAAATACCAAGCTTCACGCTCTCCTGCACACCATCTCATACAAGTTTGACTCAGCTTATTAGCAGCTTTTTCCACCATGTTAAAATCACCACAAAAAATCCATGTGATAAAAGGTAAATTTATAGCAAGCCAAAGCAATGAGAGGTACCTTTCTAGAGGATAATTAGAAGCATAAATATTTACAATCCTTAGCGGTTTTCCACGGATCTTGAGAAAATTTCAAACTAGTTGGTTTGAAGGGTCAACACCCCAAGAGACCACATGATCTTGCCACTTGGGTGCAAAAAAAGTGACTGCACCTCCTTTACCAAAAGAATGATTTGTGGCACAATAAATACTACGTGGCTACAAAAAATTACAAGTAAACTATAAAATGAAATTACTAATTTTAACTTCTTGCAAATATATCACATTCAGATTACCAAAAATATGAGAGGTGTGAACCAACTCACTTCGGACAAATTATTTACGGACTGGATCCATCAATCCTCTAACATTCCATGAGAAGAAAAGCATTAAGACCTATCAAGATGCATAATATCCATGACATTCTCCATGTTGCCCAACTATTTTAAAGACTAAAAAAAAATAGACTATGTTTGGCGGTGCTTGTCAAATGATGAGCCCTTATCATCTCTCAAAAGACTTTGAGAACATCGAACTTTGAAATCAAGACCACCTTCGGGAATACGAATTGATAATTATCAATACAAAAGAAGGTCCACACCATAAGGAAGTAACTAGTGGCTATGGTTGAGATATGGTCGGTGATGAGGGAGTTTGCATGTTAATTGATAACTAAATGGGAGAAATAGGTGTGGGGGTGGTGTTAACGGGAGCACTCGAAGGCAACTGCATGGTAGGTGAATTAGCGGAGATATTTTGGTGCGAAGAACCGGTGGAATCTTGAGGTTTATTAGCAAGAGAACTCCTATTAGAAATTGTCACCCATTATTATTTCCCTCTAGAAGCACCATTAGATGGAGTGATAGGAGCCACAGGAGCAATAGAATATGGGGTGGTGGGAGAAATAGAAGAATGTTTTTGGGTCTACTTAAATCTCCCTTCCATTAAAGGATAATATTTAATATTATGGGCAGACAACGGACACCAATAATAGGTGTTCAACACATTGATATACAAGATCCTTTGTTGATAGGTAACATCCCCCACTGTGATATTCATGTATTCCTATAAATCCTTAGTCAAATCAACCTTCACACAAACCCTACGAGAGGGTTGAGCAGAAAACCATTTTTTGGGTTCAAGATAGACAAACTTTCCCAAAAGGGCACCAATTTCATGTAAATAACCCCACAAGGGAACAGGTAAACTAGGAAATTCCACCCAAACTGGCACTTCCAATGAAACTTGTTCACTTACAACAAAGTTTCTAGAATAAGCTTGAAGGACCAATAAGGAATTACGAACAGACCAAGGGCCTTTTGAAAGAACTTTTTGGGCTTGAGATGGGTCTGAAAATGAAATATAAAATAACCCTTGGTTAAATTATGAATGTTTTCCACCTTCACACCATGTGAACTCCAAACTTGTTGAACCCAGGTACGAATAATAGAATCATTTGGAATACGACCCAAAAAATATCCTATTAAAGTATGACTTTCAAACCAAGCACATGCATTCTGATAGTCTTGCAACAAAATATAGTATTCAGGGATAGAACCTTTACCTCATGGTAAAATTTTAGGATAAACTTGTGGGGATGCTTCCCTAGCACCATGAATTGCTCCAGCCGACTCAGTAGAAACTGAGTTAGTCGTATAATCATCAGCCATTAATAAAGGTGGTGAATAACACCGCCCAAGGTGTCGTTAATGCTAGAATGCAACAGGACCTAGTCCCACCCAAAAGAAAGGTGGTTTAAGACAAACCCTAGCTCTAGGATATGACTCTAGTTTAGCTCTTGCATGCAAAAAAACTACCATCATACTTTTGTTTATATATTTTTTATTTAGAGTGAAAATATATATTAGATCTCATGATTTAGCTTATATTTTTTATTTTAATAATTCAAATTCTTATAAAATATAAAAACTATACTAATAGATAAAGATTACATATAGAATTTATAGAAAACTTAAATTTTATTTACATTAAAACAAGATTTAAAATAAATATTATTTATTTATTTAAATTATAATTAATAACTAAAAATATAAATTATATATCTTTAAAATAATATATTTATAGACAATCTTCCCAAATTTTGGTTTAGGTGGAGGTTTCCAGTTTTTTCTTCTTTTGTGAGTTGGTTTAGACCAAGTCCTTGGTGTACTTGGGTGTGTAGTTCTCACTGAAAAAATTTTAATACCCGTCCAACTTAGTGGTATGTGTAGAGATAGATTTTTTAAGGATCTACCTAGATTACATCACCATTCAAGTGGAGGAGGCCACCATTTCTCAGTGGGTGGTTTATAATAATCTCCTATGTTGGACATTTTGAGTCCATGGAGTTGTCATTGATGTCAAGGCATGAAGTTGTCATTGATGCCAAGAAGTGAACCACCGGTGATGTCAAAAGGTCAAAATAAGCAATGTCAGAGGTTGATGAAAAAGGGCTTCATAATATTCTTTTTAATATTATGTGAAGCAAAACAAAGGTTTTATTAAAACCATGGTGGTCAAAATAAAAGGTTTTTATTAAAACCATGGTGGAAAAATAAAGGTTTTTATTAAAACCATAGTGGGAAAATAAAAGGTTTTATTAAAAACCATAATGGGCAAAAATAAAAGGTTTTGATTAAAACCTAAGAAGGCTTTTTATAAAGCTAAGAGATTTAAATATTAATTTATAAAATTTAAATTCTAAAGAATTTAAATGATTTATAAATTAAAATATTTAAATGCAAAAACCTTAGCGCCGACCTCCATAAACTCACCTCCGCCGACGTGCATGGAACGATGGCACAAGGTATTTATACCTTAGCCAAAGCATTGGAAAATTCATTTGAAACATCCTCCGCAATATTCGATGCAAGACTCATGTGAATTCTATTTGGAGAAGCGCCTTCGAAGCGCTACGTGGAGCAAGGAGACGTGGTGGAGAAAGGAGCCAAAAGGCTCTAAAGGGCAGTGAAGGCATAAGGCGTATATTGTGCCTTAGTGGAGCAAGGTGAGCGCTTGGCTCACACGACGTGGAAGCCATGGCCAAGGCGCTGCAGTGGCAGTGGTGCAAGTTCGAATCCCGCAATTCGTGGAGAGGGCAGAAAAAGGTTTTTATAATTTTATTTTTAATTATTGCTTTTGCCAAAGTTGTGTGGAGGGATAAGGTGTAAATAAATTATTTTATTTACCTAAGTGGTAAATAGTGAATGTTGCTAGGGTAACATTGTTTGTACCTTAGGAAAGAGAAATTGATTTATTGCATTTAGTAATAAAATGAATTATTTAATTTAAATGCAATATTGAGAAAGGAGTTATAAGTAGAAGTTGTGTTATATTTTAAAGGGGATTTTTGATGAAATTTATGATGTTGAAATTTATTGTTGAGATGGAGCAATAAGGTGTATTTGGATTTTAATTTATCTTTGTGATTAAGGTAAATTGTGAAAAGTGTTAGGGTGATAATTCTTATCATCTAACCCTTGTACTTGGCAAATAAAGTGGTGATATTTGAGATAGGTGTTGAAGATCATTCTCCATAAAAGAAAAAGGTATGGGCATATTCTTCCTTGGTTGAGTTGATTGATTGGTTTTCTGGAAAACAACTTTGGAGTGAAAAGGACTTGATTAGGTTTCCTTATTGAGTTGTTGAGCTATATGTGAAGATTGTTTTATAAGCATTGTTGAGTGTGTTTTGAATTAATGCTTCAAGGTTTTCTGGAATGAAGAGTTGTTGATAAAACCTTGTTTGATAAGCATTGTTGTTGAAGCCATTGATTGAGTGAAGAACTTGAACTAGGGTTTGGAAAGAACATGAGTATCATTGTTATGTGAGATTGGTTGATAAGCATTGTTGGAAATATTTTGAGTGAGTGTTCATATGATTGGACTAGGGTTTGTGAGAAAGGATTATTTCATTGAGTGATTGGTTGAATAGAGTTGGTTGAGCCTAGTCAAGTGGATGTGTGAAGTGATAGCTCAAGTTCTATGAAACAAATTATTCTATATTCTAAATTGATTTGAGAAAGAGGTTGAGTATTGATGAGTGTGAAACATATTGAGTCTCTAACAATTATCTATATGTTTATATGATAAAAGAGAGATTGGAAGTGATTGAGATTTTGTGAATGTGAAGCATATTGAGTCTCTAACAATTCTCTATATGTTTCAAAAGAGTGATTGAAAGTGATTGAGCATTGAGGTGAATGTGAAGCATATTGAGTCTCTAACAATTCTCTATATGTTTCTAAAAGGTGATTGAAAGTAATTAAGCATTGTGATGAGTGAGAAGCATATTGAGTCTCTAACAATTCTCTTTATGTTTCTATGAGATTGGACAAGTTCTAGTGTGGACTTGTTGAGCAGATTTAAGGTAAGTCTTAGAGAAGACTTGTGGATAGATTTGTGTGAGATTTTGTGGAAGCTTACAATACATATTGAGTAGAATTTGGATAAGTTCTAGTGAGGACTTATTGAGAGATTTGGGAAGTCAGGGAGGGTGAGAGATATATTGGACAAGTTCTAGAGAGGACTTGTGGACATATTAGTGTGAGATTTTGTGGAAGCTTACAAGGTAGATTTGAGATAAGTATTTGAGAAGACTTGAGAGTAGAGTTGATTGATTGATTTGTTCAAACCTTGAGTTAAGGTTTGGGGTAGATCCAAAGAGTTGATTTGAGATTGAGTCAAGCTTTTTGTTAAGGCTTGAGGATAGATATTGAGGATAAATTTGTGCTAGACCGAAGGACTATGTTTAGTGTAGATCAGAGGATAGATATTGAGGATAGATTTGTGCTAGACCAAAGGACTATGTTTAGTACAGATTCAAGGATAAATTTTGGTGTAGATTTAAGGATAGGTTTATGCTAGACTAGAGATAGAGATTGAGTAGATTTGTGCTAGACCGAAGGACTATGTTTAGTATAGATTTGAGATAGATATTTGGAGGTGATAGAGTATAGAGGATGATAGTCTCCAGTGGATAGAGATCCATTAGCTAGGGTAGTGAGGATAGGTGTCTTCAGTGGATAGAGATCCATTAGCTAGAGCAGTGGGGGCAATAGTTCTTCTAGAAGATCACTAATCAAAGCTAAGGAGAAAGGAGTTCTCTTATGGATAGAGATCCATAAACTTGATTAGGGGATTGGTGTCTCCTTTGGATAGAGATCCATAAATATTGTAATAGGGAAAGGATTCCCAAGATATTGATTGAGAAAATTTTAGTGAAATATTTTCTCCGTGGAGTAGCCCACATTGGGTGAACCATGTTAAATTGGTGTCTCTATTGTGTATGGTGATTTATGCATTGATTTGATTACTACTATTGATATTGATATCTTTACATTACATAATATTGATTGGAAAGAAAAGTAAAAAGTGGTCTTATACTATTCACCCCCTCTCAGTATAAGCTTGTGTTCTTCAATTGGTATCAGAGTGGGTTCCTTCGAAAGAGTTTAACAACTTGAAGGAAAAGCTTTCAAGAACACAATGGATTCTAAGAATGTGTCCTCAGATAATTCAACACCAATTTTTGATGGAAGTGATTATATATATTGGAGTATGAGAATGAAGGTTCACCTGATGGCACTTGGCAATGAAATTTGGGAAGTAGTTGAAAATGGATATATACCACCAGTTGATCCACCTACAGATAAGGAAGGTAAGCTTCTACAACATTATAATTCAAAAGCAATGAATGCACTTTTGAGAGGTTTGCATAGAACAGAATCAATAAAATTTATGCATTGTAAAGATGCAAAAGGAATTTGGGATAAGTTGCAAAGCATATATGAAGGAGATAAAAGTGTCAAAAAGGCAAAGATATGAAATCTCAAAGGACAATTTGAAGAATTAAGAATGAAGAATGAGGAAGACATTAGTTCTTATCTACTTCGGGTAGATGAGGTTGTTAATGCTATGCAAGGACTTGGACTTAATGTGGATGAATCAGATGTTTGTGATAAGATCTTAAGGTCTCTTCCAACAAGGTTTAGTGAAAATATTTTAGCTATAGAAGAAGCAAAGGATGGTGATTCTTTGACAAGAGATATGTTGCTTGGTATTCTTACAAATTTTGAGTTAAGAACAAAATAACCTAATCCCTAGAAGGAAGCAACCTTCAAAGAAATTAAGAAGACAAAGGGTAAGAAGTTAGAATCGAGCAATGAGTCATCCAGTGATGAAGAAGCTAATTATGGTAGAAGGAACAAGGATTCAAGAAGATTCAAAGATGCAAAATATGTTAGATGTTTCAATTGTGGAAAATATGGTCACTATGCAACTGATTGTCAAGAAGCTAAAAATAACAAAGATGAAGAAAAATAGGATCACAAGAACAGGGAATCAAAAAGATACAGGTACCAAAAGAAAGGCAAGGATGGACAAAGCAGACAAGGAAAGAAGTTCTTTCAAAGACAAAAGAGGAGCTACTATGCAGATAAGGCAAGTAAGTACTCAAGTGATAGTGATGCTAGTTTTTCAAATAATGATAAAGATGAAGTCCTATTTATGATTGAAGAAAAAGAAGAAGTTAAGAAAAGGTCACCAATAATTCTCAAGTGTTTTAGATGTGGTAATTTTGGACATCTTGAAGATAGTTGTACAAGGAATGGTTTTAATTTTAGTGATGATGAATATGAGGATGCACTTGAAGGACCAGAAGAGAATCTTCTAATGGCACTAGAAGAAGAAGAAGGTGATCCTATAGAAGACAAGTCAAAAGAAAATGAAGATGTAGACAAAGGCAAACAAATAGAGGAAGAATCAAAAAAGGAAGGATTTGATCTTAAGGTAGAACTTATTTATGCTCTTGACATAGTAAAGAAGGTAAGAAAGCAAAACTCTAAACTTGAGTTTCAGTTTCAAGAATGTGATGAAGAGAGAAGAAAGCTTATAGAGGATCTAAACAAGTCAATGGCTAAGACAAAGAAGTTCAAGGATAAGTTAGAAGCAAAGGTCTTAGAATGTGAAAGGTTAGAACAAGAAGTAGCTCTACTAAGGGAAGATTTAGAAAAATCCAAGGATAAGCTACACAAGTTTGGAAAGAGTTCAAATATTATGGATAAGATGATCAAGGTACAAAGAAGGTCAACAAACAAAATAGGTCTTGGTTTTGAACAAGCTCAAAAGAAACAAGAAGAAAAGTCAACCTCAAGTTCTGAAGAAGAAGAAAACTTTAGAAGAAGATAATGTAAGAGAAAGTGAGACTTCTGAGGATGAGTTGGACAATAGAAAGTTCAACAAGGAAAGGAACAATGCACAAAGGAGAAATAGATGGAACAACAATCAGAATAGGTTAAGAGAGACTAAGAGACCAATGAGGTCAAGACAAGGAAATTTCAATGGAAGGTGTTTCTCATGTCACAGATTTGGACACATGGCTTCACAAGTAGGACACATGAAAGACAAGAATATGGGATTTTAGAAACAACTTTTCCATGGGTATTGCTACTCATGTAATCAATTTGGTCACAAGGCAATGAATTGCAGGGTTCATGACAGAAAGGGATATGACTTCACTAGGAGAAATCCTAAGATATTTGGACCTCCAAGGAATAATAACATTAAATGTTATAAGTGCAATAATGATGGACACACAACAAAGTGGTGTAGAGCAGACATTCCAGAACCAAGCATGAATATGAACAAGAAACAGGAATAGGAACAAGAATATGGATATAAACAAGAATAGGAACAAGAATAGGAAAAAATATGGATATGAATAGGAATAGGAACATGGACATGGATAGGAATAGTCAAAGGGATCAGAAGGATCAGATGAGAAGGAAAGTAGATAAAGGTAAAGACCAGTGCTTGTTAGGAGTAGAAATACTCCCACCCCAGAATTAACCACCTCAAGAGGAGGTGGGGGAGGGGCTAAGCTAAGAGACTCATTCTTAGCCCCGAGCCCCAAAGGTGACCCTTTGCCATTGATGTCAAAGGGGGAGAGATTAGAGTAAGGGGGAGAAAACTATGTTTGAAAGAAAGCATTCAGTCAGGGGGAGCAGTTTTCCAGGAGGAGCAAAATGGAAAGGTCAAGGAAGTGGTAAAAAGTTATTGGGTTGCCATCAATGACAAAGGGGGAGATTGTTGGACATTTTGAGTCCATGGAGTTGTCATTGATGTCAAGGCATGAAGTTGTCATTGATGCCAAGAAGTGAACCACCGGTGATGTCAAAAGGTCAAAATAAGCAATGTCAGAGGTTGATGAAAAAGGGCTTCATAATATTCTTTTTAATATTATGTGAAGCAAAACAAAGGTTTTTATTAAAACCAAAATTAAAAAAAAAAAAGTTTTATAAAACAAAAGGTTTTATTAAAAACCATAATGGGCAAAAATAAAAGGTTTTGATTAAAACCTAAGAAGGCTTTTTATAAAGCTAAGAGATTTAAATATTAATTTATAAAATTTAAATTCTAAAGAATTTAAATGATTTATAAATTAAAATATTTAAATGCAAAAACCTTAGCGTCGACCTCCATAAACTCACCTCCATCGACGTGCATGGAACGATGGCACAAGGTATTTATACCTTAGCCAAAGCATTGGAAAATTCATTTGAAACATCCTCCGCAATATTCGGTGCAAGACTCGTGCGAATTTCGTTTGGAGAAGCGCCTTCGAAGCGCTACGTGGAGCAAGGAGACGTGGTGGAGAAAGGAGCCAAAAGGCTCTAAAGGGCAGCGAAGGCATAAGGCGTATATTGCGCCTTAGTGGAGCAAGGTGAGCGCTTGGCTCACACGGCGTGGAAGCCACGGCCAAGGCGCTATAGCGATAGTGGTGCAAGTTCGAATCCCGCAATTCATGGAGAGGGCAGAAAAAGGTTTTTATAATTTTATTTTTAATTATTGCTTTTGCCAAAGTTGTGTGGAGGGATAAGGTGTAAATAAATTATTTTATTTACCTAAGTGGTAAATAGTGAATGTTGCTAGGGTAACATTGTTTGTACCTTAGGAAAGAGAAATTGATTTATTGCATTTAGTAATAAAATGAATTATTTAATTTAAATGCAATATTGAGAAAGGAGTTATAAGTAGAAGTTGTGTTATATTTTAAAGGGGATTTTTGATGAAATTTATGATGTTGAAATTTATTGTTGAGATGGAGCAATAAGGTGTATTTGGATTTTAATTTATCTTTGTGATTAAGGTAAATTGTGAAAAGTGTTAGGGTGATAATTCTTATCATCTAACCCTTGTACTTGGCAAATAAAGTGGTGATATTTGAGATAGGTGTTGAAGATCATTCTCCATAAAAGAAAAAGGTATGGGCATATTCTTCCTTGGTTGAGTTGATTGATTGGTTTTCTGGAAAACAACTTTGGAGTGAAAAGGACTTGATTAGGTTTCCTTATTGAGTTGTTGAGCTATATGTGAAGATTGTTTTATAAGCATTGTTGAGTGTGTTTTGAATTAATGCTTCAAGGTTTTCTGGAATGAAGAGTTGTTGATAAAACCTTGTTTTATAAGCATTGTTGTTGAAGCCATTGATTGAGTGAAGAACTTGAACTAGGGTTTGGAAAGAACATGAGTATCATTGTTATGTGAGATTGGTTGATAAGCATTGTTGGAAATATTTTGAGTGAGTGTTCATATGCTTGGACTAGGGTTTGTGAGCAAGGATTATTTCATTGAGTGATTGGTTGAATAGAGTTGGTTGAGCCTAGTCAAGTGGATGTGTGAAGTGATAGCTCAAGTTCTATGAAACAAATTATTCTATATTCTAAATTGATTTGAGAAAGAGGTTGAGTATTGATGAGTGTGAAACATATTGAGTCTCTAACAATTCTCTATATGTTTCTATGATAAAAGAGAGATTGGAAGTGATTGAGAGTTTGTGAATGTGAAGCATATTGAGTCTCTAACAATTCTCTATATGTTTCAAAAGAGTGATTGAAAGTGATTGAGCATTGAGGTGAATGTGAAGCATATTGAGTCTCTAACAATTCTCTATATGTTTCTAAAAGAGTGATTGAAAGTAATTAAGCATTGTGATGAGTGAGAAGCATATTGAGTCTCTAACAATTCTCTTTATGTTTCTATGAGATTGGACAAGTTCTAGTGAGGACTTGTTGAGAAGATTTAAGGTAAGTCTTAGAGAAGACTTGTGGATAGATTTGTGTGAGATTTTGTGGAAGCTTACAATACATATTGAGAGCATATTTGGATAAGTTCTAGTGAGGACTTATTGAGCAGATTTGGACAAGTTCTTAAATTTGGACAAGTTCTAGAGAGGACTTGTGGACAGATTAGTGTGAGATTTTGTGGAAGCTTACAAGGTATATTTGAGATAAGTCTTTGAGAAGACTTGAGAGTAGAGTTGATTGATTGATTTGTTCAAACCTTGAGTTAAGGTTTGGGGCAGATCCAATAGAGTTGATTTGAGATTGAGTCAAGATTTTTGTTAAGGCTTGAGGATAGATATTTGTGCTAGATCGAAGGATTATGTTTAGTGTAGATCAGAGGATAGATATTGAGGATAGATTTGTGCTAGATCGAAGGACTATGTTTAGTGCATATTCGAGGATAGATTTTGGTGCAGATTTGAGGATAGGTTTGTGCAAGACCAGAGATAGAGATTGAGTAGATTTGTGCTAGACCGAAGGACTATGTTTAGTACAGATTTGAGATAGATATTTGGAGGTGATAGAGTATAGAGGATGATAGTCTCTAGTGGATAGAGATCCATTAGCTAGGGTAGTGAGGATAGGTGTCTTCAATGGATAGAGATCCATTAGCCAGAGTAGTGGGGGCAATAGTTCTTCTAGAAGATCACCAGTCAAAGCTAAGGAGAAAGGAGTTCTCATATGGATAGAGATCCATAAACTTGATTAGGGGATTGGTGTCTCCTTTGGATAGAGATCCATAAATATTGTAATAGGGAAAGGATTCCCAAGAGATTGATTGAGAAAATTTTAGTGAAATATTTTCTCCGTGGAGTAGCCCACATTGGGTGAACCACGTTAAATTGGTGTCTCTATTGTGTATGGTGATTTGTGCATTGCTTTGATTACTGTTGTTGATATTGCTATCTTTACATTGCATAATATTGATTGGGAAAGAAAAGTAAAAAGTGGTCTTATACTGTTCACCCCCCTCTCAGTATAAGCTTGTGTTCTTCATCCTGAACACCTATTTTCATTGCCAAGTACTTTATCATAAGGTGAAGGACTGTCTATGTATGCCACATCTCAAGCCAAAATTAGCTTCTATACATACCCTTAGGGTAACCAATCAACCTAAGGAGGATGGTTGGACCATTGTGGGTTGCCATAAAAATCTACATCTCATGTTATTCCCACTCATAGACAATGGTTTTTTCAATCCACATATGACGGTTGTCACATGCTCACAGCCTTCAGCTCCACAATCAATGGCTTTTTTTATCCATAGTTGGCGGTCGTCACAAGCTTGATGCCTTCATTTCCATAGACTATTTTTCCCATTTCATAGACCTCACCCACAAAGGGCACAATACTAGATGTAGATCCATCATCCGATGGAATTAGCAGTTCTTATGGAGGAAGCAAAATTTGAAGATCCCTCTCCTTTTGTACAGTTTTGAAATTCCTGTAATCCTTGATAGTAGAAATAAGATGGGGATAGTCTACCCAAAAAATAGTTTCACTCATCCGAACCTTGGTGGGTGAGTGTCAAACCTATCAGTTTTAACAACTTTGGAGCATTAGAATTGCTTGAATAGAAGCAGGACAATGGAGTCTCAATGGAGCAACCAATATGTAAGTCTATATGGAAAGATTCACTTACACAATGGAACCAACCACTTTGTAAATTAGATCTCTCTAGAGTTATAGTTTTATTGTTTAGGGATTTTCTACTCTAGTTTATTTTCAATTCCTTAGTTTTGTAGTGTAAGTGATCTAATCATCGTTTTTCATTTTCTCAAGCCCTTTTGCCTGGACCTAGTTTAGTTTCTTGCATATTGTTTGGGGTGTGCTTCCATACCACCCATTTTTTTTGTGAATTTGTACTCTCATTAGTTTTTTAATAAGATTAATTCGATATCAAATAAATAAATAAATATATATATATATATAATATAAAATAAAAGTAATATAAACATACACATTTAAATTATTATCATTATAAAATCTACGAAAATATTGATTACCATATTTTCCTTGTAGAATGAGTGGATACATGAATGATTGATCAATATACTAAAAAACTTAAAAGAGGATTTTTAAACATGAAAACAAAATACCACCACCATATGGCCCATCAATTTAGAATTTTTATGTTTATGGATATAATCTTATCAATATTTTTTTTGGTACATAGGGTAATCGATAATGTCCCTTCATTTTTAACTACTCGTCATAGGGTCAAATCCCTAGGGAAGCAATCGTGAATCACATATTTAATTCTTGGAGCTGCCACTATAAACCCTACCTTACCTTGGTAAACATGATCCAAATTGAGGGAGACCCCCGATGACTTGAGGTTGGTACCATCATCATCAAGTTGATGTGCACTCAACGAAGTCAGGTCAAACTACTACCTTTGCCCAAACAAGGCTTACCTCCAAGGTTTGAACCTAGGTCTTTTATTGGTAAGCACCTAGAACTTACCAATCCACCTAGCCCTTGGAACTTATAATAATATCAATATTTTTTTAATAAGTTATGTGTGGCTTCTATTGGGGCCCACTCCCATTACAAAAAATATTACATTGATCTCATTATATTTATAACAATTTAATTAAAGCATACCAACTTTTTATTTTGATCAAAGATATTCTTAATTTGTCTTTCTATCAATATCCATCTTCTTCAAATGACTAGGTTTCCATAATCAACCCCTTTTATATCAGATGCCTTCTAAAATTTGAATTATGCCAAGATGAAATTCAACACCACTAATGGCTAAAATATTTGTTGTTCAACTTCTATATCTATAAATATATTGTCTATAACAACCTCACAATTTCTTAATACCTTTTTTTAGGGTTCTTATCCATTCCCCTAATATTCCAAGATATTATTTTTATTGTTAGTTTTTAAATTTATTTGTGGATTAGTCCCACTTCTTGTTAGAACTTGTGATATTTGCTTTTGTTTTCCCATATCAATATCCCTCTAGGTTTATTTTTCTCTTTGTTTTTACTTCTTGGGTCTTCCTCTTTTTTTTTCATTCCTAGAAATACTTTCATATTCATTAATCTCTTCAATCTTGTCACACTACCCATAGTAAGACTTATAATCTTTAGTTTTACCTTGTTCTGAAGGATCTAAAGTGATCAATCTTATTTATGTTGTCCTAGAAATGCTAAAGTGCAAGAATACTCTTTTGTAGCAATTGTCTTCTTATTCTCCTCTAAAAATATTAAATTGTTAAGAGTTTCCTCTATCATAACTTCTTAATTATACTACTTTTGAAATCTTGAAGTGTAAGGGATAACATCTTCATCCCTTTCACTTTTATTACTTGGAGAGGATTCTATACTACTTGATAAAAATGAAGAGATTTACCTATAATAAGTTTCATCTCTTTTGTTATCTTTGTTTTATGACTTCTCTCCACATCCTTTTTTGCATTTAATTTCTTCTAAACTTGCCAAATGATATTGTAGATAGGATTTCTTTGCATCTTATTTTAGAGTGGAATATCCTTGATATAATCTAGCTTCTATTATTGTATGATTTCCTTGCTTCATCTTGAAGTTTATCTCATGGCTAGAATTTTTTGTCTCTTTATTCATAGTTTTCACTTTGTAAACTCTTGCCATGTGTCCAATATCATAATAATTGTGGCAATAAAATGAAATATTTTCATAATCTACTTGTTGATATCATTCTCTTGATTTAGATTTAATATTAATGGATTGTGGCAAAGGTTTTGAAATATCCATAGCAACACATATTCAAGTATATATAGCATGATTTTGCTCCTTAGTAGTTAGTCCTTCATTGATGAATTCCCCTAGGGTATTTCTAATAATCTTCATAGCATCCTTATTTATAATTTGATATGGAATTCTAAAACCTAACCCATACTGGAAGCTTCTTGAAAATTTATCTCAAATTTATCTCAACATAAAAAATTACATTCCATGGTATCAAATATAGTGCATCTTTTTCCCTAAACCATGGGTCACCAACCATTATTTTATCCCTAATTTTTGAACTAGAAAATATGATGAGAAAAAATCCTTTAGGAAGAAAAAATATAGGGTATTTTGAATTTAATCCCCACTTTCACTTGATCCAATTTTGAATTTCCAAAAATCTTGGCCATGATCTGTGGAACTTAATTATTAATTCTCTAATTTTAAGAACTACTGTATCATGATCAATCATCTAATCCTTGATACTCACTTCAGTGTAACATCTACTACTTGGATTGAACTTACCATGTATTCGCTCGTCTGCTTATCTCCATATTGGACCTCCATACTTCCAACTAGGGCATCTTTATTTTTCATTAGGGCATTCAACTAAGACTTTTATTTCATACTAGCTAATGGGGTTTGCTCTTGGTTTGCACTCCATATTTTATTACCTTCCCTTTTGCCTTACTCTCACTTCCATATTGCACTCTCTCCTACCTCACACTTAATCCTAGCTTGCACTTCCTCTTGGCTCATAATAGCCCTTGTCTCTTCTTTTTACCAACCTTCCTTTGCTTTAACAATTTTTTGAAAATATTTTTCATGCATCTATGGTAAGGATTTGAAGCATTAATGCACCCTAGATAAACTCATTTCTCTTTTTCCATGGCTGAATCTTGGCTTACAATCCCTCTTAGATCGCACTTCCTCCTAGCTCACACTAGATTTTCTTCAATTGGATCACACTTTGCTTTCTACTTCCTGCTCACACTTCCTCCTCACTCTCGGCTCATGTTCACAATCACTTTTGGATGCACTCACTTCTAGCTACACTCACTCTCAATATGTGATCACAATTGTTGCTACACTTCCTTTTAGCTCACTCTCACACTCACTACTACACTATATTTTGACTCGTGCTCACACTCACTACTACACTGCTTCTCGGCTCACACTTTCACTTACTACTACACTCACTCCTGGCTTGTGATCACACATGTTGCTACTAAAAATAAGTTAAACATGTTTAATTATAATCTTATCAATATTTAATTATATTAAAAAAATTATTTAAACTATAAACTTGATTAATAGCATTTTAATAAGTTATGTGTGGCTTCTATTGGTGGCCACTCCCATTACAAAAAAACATTATAATGCTCTCATTACATTTTTAACAAGTTAATTAAATCATGCCTATCTTTAACTTTCTATAAAATATATTCTCCATCTTCCTCAAACTGGTACATTTAAAGGTTTTGAATCTTTCACATGTAGGGCCTTCTCCCCCACAAAGGTGGAATTAGAACATGATCGAACGACTAAGAATATCTTCTTCAAGTGACAGGTGGTCATATTATTGATAGCTATAACATCATAGGAAGAAGTTTTTATATTCAAAATTTTAGATTCATTCCCCTTTGCTTGAGGATATAGTAATGGATTGAAGCCCAAGAACTAAAACATCCATCCAAATAGCCAATCTTGCTTTACTCATATTAATTTTATTGGATTTTTTTTTTCTTATTGGGCATCCATATACTTGATTTCACCAATGACATTACTGATTTTGGTGAATATCTTCTCTCCCCAAAATTCCATAAGGAGAGCATAAAGATTCACTGAGACTAGGAAGTCGTTAAATTCTTCTATAAAGGGGTTGAAACTAAGAGTCCAAGGTCTTATATATACACCCCTTTGTTCAAAAAACCAATTAAATCTATAACCCATTACCTTATCTCTATCTTCTAAATTAGAAAAGGAAACAAAAAATTGGTAGGATATTTAATTGGAATTTTGTACTAGTCCACCAATATTTAATGTATCCTTTGACATCCTCTAGGCATGGTATTTTGCCCTTGAGTTTGAAAATAATTTTTTAGGCTTCATGATCAATCAAATCCAACCAAAATTCATCCTCTAAAATCCTTATAAAGGGTAAAGTTTCATCCACCTGTGAACCAAAATATCCCTAAGAGATATTTCTTCTGATCGAAGAGGCCTTCTCATTGATTTAAGAGATGGTTTGTGAAAAACCCTCTTCCTTTAATGTTTTGTTGCACCTAGGGTTTACATCCCTTTCACAAATATTATAGCCAAATTTATCACTTTGTTCCATCACTTGATTACACCTAGGGTTTACACCCCTTTCTCTTGATTAAGAGTTTTAATGATCTGTAGTTTATATATATATAATTTTGAAAAAACTTATTTAAATATATCTATAATATTATAATATACATAACTTATTCATCTATTATAATATAATTTTTTGAAAGAATATGATTCTATTGGCATGTTATTTTATACCATATACCTCGTTCTCTTCATGTACAATCACACCTAATCCTAAATTTAAATATTCACCTTAAATACTTCATACCACACATTACATACCCACGTCTTGCACTTGCACTTGCACATCATATACCCTTTATTTAATCAAATTTAATGGTATATAAATCAAATGAAACAATTGTTAAGTTGACATTAATATGTACAAAAATTTATGAAATGACATACACTTAATGGATAAAAACATGAAATTTTAACAAGGAGAACCAAATTCAAATCATACAAGTAAATATATACATATTTGTCAATACAACTTCTTAAAATATCACAATATGGTCGTTGATATACCATGCAATTTATTCAAATGTCATTAAGTTATCATTAAAATAGCATGAGCAAGTGGTCATGTTGTAATACAATTGGGAGCCTTTTTAATCCCATTTAACCAAATATAAAATATGCACATATATTTTATCAAATAGCATTATATTAAATGGTGAAAACATTAACTTACAATGTGGAGAAACATATTATATGGTCAGTAAATATGGGGAATTATGCAAATTTTTGGTTTGGTGCTTGGTTATCTTTGACTCAAAATGACAATCATTGGCTCAAACATGCCTAGCCTATAAAGGCCCAAAGGTTAAATATTATATTAATATGAACAATAATTCCATATTATGGATTTACATTAGTAACTTGGTTGAAGAAGAGCAACTCGAGAAATTGTAGATGAACTTCAAAAGATGCTTCAAGATTTTTCATTGTTGATATTTACATGAAAGGATGAGGTAGTTTAGTATCTATTAAAAGTTGGTGGATATTATGTCAAGTTGGGATATGAGAATTTAGAACAGCTAAAATTTCTTACTCCCAAATATTTTTCTTGGAAGAATGTTTGGTCACTAAAGGTTCTCCCTAAGGCCTCAACATATTTTGGGTTAGTAGTTCAAAGTAATATTATTATAGGATAGAATATACAAAGAATATTATATCATGGACCTTTCATATATGCATTATGTGAGAATAATTTAGAAACATCAAATTGTTTACTTCTTCATTATCCATTTACTCAGACCCTTTGGTGTTACTTTTTAAAAATATAAAAATATATTGGGTAGCTCCATTAACATTGAAATAGTTTATGAAATGTTATATTAATTATTCAAAGCTAAATTAATTTACATTCTATGGAGGATCGGTCATACCATTATGTTTTGGAAATTATGGCTTGAAAGGAATAATAGAATTTTTAAAATAAATCTCAAAATTATATCCAATTTGGAACCATATCATTGCCTCTTTTAGAATGTTTATACATGGTGCTTTTCATGGGAAGTCTCAAGTGTGGACAAAGAGGTAGTAAAAAATTGGTTACAAGACTAAAATATACATAAAAGAGTCATCTATGATAATGACACTAAAAGAAAATATTTACTTTGATCTAGGGTAAAATAAAAATATCTAAAAATTGGGTTTATCAAAATTAGTTTTGATGGTGCTTTTGAAGGAAATTCAATAAAACATTATGGAGGTGGTGTTTTTTGAGGTAATGAAGGTAAATTCCCCTCATTTATAATCATATGTAACCTCAATTAACAACTATGTAGAGGCTAGGGTACTTTTTACAAGTATTAAAATTACAATAGAAAAAAGATAACAATATATTTTAATTGAGGGAAATTCACAAATTATTATTAATGCTATAAACAAAAATGGATGTGAAAATTGGATTAAAAAAAGTATTAGTGTTGATGTTCATAATCTATTATTAAAGGAAATCTCTTGGAAATGTAAGCATATTTATAGAGAAGGGGATCAAGTAGCTAAAAAAATAAAAATGAGTTATTATTACAGATAACAATATAAAAAAAATTATTAACATAAAGTACTTGATTAGTATAATCCTTCCATATTTATGAATTTTTTTCCATGTTGATTTTTTAATTAATGTATTTATAATAGTGTATACTTACAAGTGTTTATAGTTGCATATAGAAAAACATGAAAGATATCTACACAAGATATTTGAAGAATCAAATAATGTAGATAAATCTACAAGTATTGTTTTTATTATTAAAAGTTATTTGGTCTATGTATCACTTGATTCATGTACATTTTGTGTTATAAACATTAATATGGTATAAAAAGAAACATGTGATGTTCATTCTAAAACATCTTTATATATTCTATACATGAAACTTTGTTGGATCCTTTGCAATATAGGAACTATAATACAAATTTTCTTGTTCAAATCATGGGGAGGGAGTCCCCTTGTTTCTATGCCCTTTGGAGTGTTGTAATGACCCCAAAACCCAACTAGTTTAAGCGATGTCACCATTTACTAATAATTTATTTTATTTTTAACTAACAACATCAAAATCCATCACATATTAACAACCACAAATTTTATCACATATAGAACAAATAAAGAATAATATAAACCAAGCATTAAATCAAATCAAAATATAAAAATTAACTTGCAAGAGATATATTAAGAGCAACTAATAAAAAGATACATTAAATCAATATAAAAGATAAAATCAATACCCATAGCACAATATATATCCTGTGGAAAACCCTTATGGTAAAACTCAACCTCAAATATGTTTCATATATTGCATAAGTTTGGTTTGAAAAACTCAACCTCAATATATATCCACATTTCATTTATCAAACTAACTAAAGTCCCATACATTTAGCTAATTTGATAATCCACATTTCATTTACCAAACTAACTAAAGTCCCATATATTTAGCTAATTCGATAATCCATATTTTATTTACCAAACTAAGTAATGTCCCATACCTTTAACTAATTTGATAATCCACACTTGCAATAATAGTGATATTATACCATCTTATAACCTAATTCACTCTTTCATATGAAAACCACTATGTTGTCTATTTTGTAACATAACTTATTCTTTCATATTCAAACTATGTTAAACCTTATTTATAAAATAATAAATGAATTTTCAATACAACTATGTTAAACAATTATAACATAATCATATTTTTATTTGAATACAATCTATGTTAAACAACTATAACATAATCATAGTTCTTTTTAAACACAACCTATGTTAAATAACTATAACATAATCATATTTTTTAAATACAATCTATGTTAAACAACTATAACATAATCATATTTTTCTTTTAAATACAACATATGTTAAACAACTATAAAATAATCATATTTCCTTTTAAATACAATCTATGTTAAACAACTAAAATATAATCTATGTTAAACAACTATAACATAATCATATTTCCTTTTAAATACAATCTATTTTAAACAACTATAACGTAATCATTTTTTCCTTTCAATATAATCTATGTTAAACAATTATAACATAATCATATTTTCCTTTCAATACAATCTATGTTAACCAACTATAACATAATAATATTTTCTCTTATATATAATCTATGTTAACCAACTATAACATAATCAATATTTTCTTTTATATACAATCTATGTTAAACAACTATAACATAATCATATTTTCCTTTCAAATACAATCTATGTTAAAAAACTATAACATAATCATATTTTTCTTTCAAATACAATATATGTTAAACAACTATAACATAATCATATTTTCCTTTCAATATAATCTATGTAAAATAATTACGCCGATAGGCATCCTACAATGGCAGCCAGGAAGGTCAACCACGCCATAAACAATATTAATATTTTATTAAAAAAGTCGATATTAAGAAAATTATCCGCCGACATTAAGGGTTACAGTGGATTTAAAATATTTAAAATATTTAAACTATTTAAACTAAAATGGTGCCCAAAATTTCTAATATTATTTGCTTCTCTCCTCGAACTCTTCTCTCCGCATCTCTGAAACCCTAAGTTTTTGCAGGAGCAGCACACAACGCCAGGCGAACAGGGTTCTATCGCTGTGAAAAAAAGTAACATCATAGGTACATTTTCTATCTCTCTTGCGCTATGTATTTTGTATTATGTTTTTGTTAATTACATTTAAATAATTTCGTAGTTCACCGATTAAGATTTTGGATCGAAGAACCTTTTTAATTTATTTCATTCAAAACATTTAAACTTTGAAAACATCCAACAGTTCAAGTCGCGTTTCATGTCATATTGTGCAATCGCCAAAGTAGGCAATGCAAACACGATCGACAACATAACATACCCATTCTCAACGTTACTTCAAGGTTTTTATAACATGCACAAAATCTTTAAAGAAAAAAATCCAAAAGCGAACTGTAGACTTGCGGACTACTATTGACCAAACAATGTCGGAGAGAAAACGTCGTTTAACGGTATTTTTGACACCAAAGAAGCCCGCAACAACTCCAATACCTGCTAAAACTATGCATTCATGATTGTACAAATGTAAAATAAATATTAAAGCAAGACAAAGGAGGTCGAAAAATAAGCCAGACCTTATTGGGGCCGACGCTTGCAGTTCTCTCTTCAAGCTCAGACATATCCCTGACCTTCAGGCGATTAAAAAGTTTTTTATAATAACTTTTTTTAAATTTTTAATCAACTCAATATTCGATTAAAATTTAACTTGACCAACTCAATATTTTGTGGTTTCAACATCATAATTTTATTTTATAAATGGCCAAGCCATTACCCTTTTAGTTAATTTAATTTAATTGAGGACCAGACTTTTGAGAACTACGGGAAGAGCCTTGGGCTTCTCTTACTTTTTACTAAATATTAGTAGAGTTTTCTCATGGCAGGTTCAGAACGAACAACGCTAGCCTAGCTATAGGCTTAACATACATAACACCGCTAGGCTTATTATATTCAACGTAGTATATTCGTACTATTTAATTCAATAGTCTGCTAGGAAGTACCCATGGAATATTCAATAATAAACTTATGGTGGATGCAAATATATATATTATAGTATTATGATCTATTAACATGTACTGATTGACAACATGGATACTCTATGTGGAAACAAGTATTGCCCTAAATGATGTATAATATATAGAGGTTTTTAAAGCTACTTTTTATACACTATTTCACTAAGATGTTTTTCAATTTCATAAGATTCTCGAACTAATTACTCGAATGCCCATTAATTTCACTATTTCTATCATGAATATTATTGTCATTTCTTCTTTAAACATTAATAAGTTAGCCTTCTAATGTTGATTTAGTAATCAATTTATTGGTCATATTTGTCCTTCATTACCACTAGACCCTAAGACTATTGCTATTGATTAGGTTTTTATGTACTATGACTAATATGACTAATTTTTTTTGAAGGCGTTGCTTTGATAGAGGAAACAAGATAATGTTTTAATTTTTAATTTTTTTTAATAAATATATGTGGGTTTGATGATATTTTATTTTATGAAAATATCAAAATATTATACTTGTATTTGTTTTTAGGTTAGCAAACAATATTAATATTTGGGATCTTGATTGGTTATGACCGATCTGATCATATCTCTCCAACAAATGGAGAACTAATAATATTTAATATTTTTTTACAGGAACAAATGGAAAATACACCAAAAATAAATATATCAGAGGAGGAAAAGAAGCAACAACGTTTGGCATATCAAAGAGAATATCAAAGACAGAGACGTGCACAGATGACAATTAGCCAAAGAGGAAGAGAAAATGAGAAACAAAGACAAAATCGTGCAAAACGCAAGGCATAATCAACAGTTGAAAAGATACAAGAAGAAAGAGAAAAACAAACAAAACTGATGGATGCATCTGAAGCATCTTCTTTTCTTAGAATAAATGCTTCAAATATAGTTGTCGTTCAATAGACACAAAGCGGATGCAATGAGATTAACATGGAGATGCATCAAGAAAGGACATTGCAGCCTCGAAGAGAAGGAAATATTGAAGGTATAGCAATAAATATACAACAAATTCCAACATATGGTGTGGATTTCAATGAATCGCAGACTATATTTCGACATCAATTAGACAGTCTTGCATCACCATCCATGTGTTATATTTGTGATGAATGCTATCCTGGAATAAACATGTGTTTGACAATCAAAGGTCTAGTATGTAATAGGTGTCGACAAGAAAAAGGTCCTAATCGATTTTCTATAGAGAATAATATGGATCCTGGACTACAACCACCTGAACTTGCGAATTTGACACAAATTGAAGAAATGTTGATAGCCCGTGTTAATCCCATATTACAGGTAACACATGCTACGGGAGGCCAATACAAGTATAAAGGGCACACAATAAGTTTTCCTCAAGAGGTGAAAGAAATTGCTAAGGTATTGCCTCATTCAATAAGTGATTTGCCAATCATTATTGTTAGGAGAAAAGATCAACGTGGTACAAATTATAATTTTACAGTGAATAAAGAGAGAGTATACAAAGCTCTTAAGTATAAGGTTGAGCATGATAAGTTTTATAAGGATGTACAAATTGATGAAAATGTTTTGAGTGAACTCCCAACAGACACCACTACAAATGTCTTTCATAAACTTAATTCTGTCCATATGGAGTTCGATTCTGATATGAATGAATATGTATTTATGGGTCCAATTCTAGAGACTGATGAAGGAAATATAATTGATCACACCACATCAATGGCCTCCAAACCGCCTAATGCTCCGAGGGAGATGGAACTCATTCGTGCATGGGTAAACAACCCTAATGCGGATCCTGGAACACTTATTGATTGGCCTGGAATTGGAGCATCTCCTATAAATGAGTATGTTACAGAAGGGTTACTGGATATGGCCTTCCCTACATTATTATGACTATTGAAAATAATGTAACAAAAGGGGGAAGAACTAATCCAGGAGGAGGTGATAATGAAGAACTTGAAGTTGAGTTACTAATTGCAAAAAATGCAAGAGTTATGTTAACAACCAACTTATGGACTGAAGCTGGACTTGTTAACGATGCATTAGGCTATATTCGAAATATAGTCTATAAACCTGGAAGGTCTCCACCAGATCAACCAACATATGTTTTGGTGGAGTTCGATAACTACACAGGGATGGTATTTGATGATACATCTCCTCGAATTGTTCCAATTACACCAATAGAAAAGGGAAAGATAAGACAACTTCCATTAAAATTAGCTTGGGGATTGACAATTCATAAGTCACAAGGTTTGACACTGAATAAAGCAACAATTGACATAGGACAAACAGAAAGACAAGGTTTAACTTTTGTTGCCATCTCAAGAGTTAAGGCATTGGAAGGACTTAGAATAATACCACCCTTTTCATATGATCGATATGAAAAACTGAAGTCGGGAAAAGGAGTTGCTAAGAGAAAGGAAGAAGAAGAGCGACTAAAGTCTTTGGAGCTTAAATGATTGGCTCTAGCCAATCTATGAAATAATAAGGTGTTTATCAACATCAATCTTTGAAATAATAAGGTGTTTATCAACACCGCCTATTGGGATTCAGATTTGTTATCACTTGAGCATTTTCATCTCACTCAAAGCTATTTTAAATATTTTTGGCATGTTATATTTATCAATACATTTATAAATATATTTTTAAAAATGTCATCGAAAAATATTTTAATATAATAATTGTGCGGCCGCAGATGCTACTAGCTTAGATATATAAAATATATATATCTATAAACGCCGAGAGTTATCAATCTCGAGGCGCCTATCTCATTTCTTGGGGGTGTGATAGATAGGCACCTCGAGATTGATAACTCTCGGCGTTTATAGATATATATATTATATATATATATATATATATATATATATATATATATATATATATATATATATATATATTATTTATCTAAGCTAGTTACAACATAATCATATTTCCTTTTAAATACAATCTATGTTAAACAACTATAACATAATCATATTTCCTTTTAAATATAATCTATGTTAAAAAACTACAATATAATCATATTTCCTATTAAAAAAATTATGTTAAACAACTATAACATAATCATATTTTCCTTTCAATATAATCTATGTTAAACAACTATAATATAATCATATTTTAATTTAAATACAATCTATGTTAAACAACTATAACATAATCATATTTCATTTTAAATACAATCTATGTTAAACAAATATAACATAATCATATTTCCTTTTAAATACAATCTATGTTAAACAACTATAACATAATCATATTTCCTTTTAAATACAATCTATGTTAAACAACTATAACATAATCATATTTCCTTTTAAATGCAATCTATGATAAACAACTATAACATGATCATATTTTATTTTCAATACAATCTATGTTAAACAACTATAACATAATCATATTTTCTTTTAAATACAATCTATGCTAAACAACTATAACATAATCATATTTCCTTTTAAATACAATCTATGTTAAACAACTATAACATAATCATATTTTCCTTTCAATAGAATTTATGTTAAACAACTATAACATAATTACAATTGATCCATATAAACTATTCTCGTTATTTTAATAAACCAAAGTCTCATTGCTTTAATTAATAAAATAACCCATATCTATAACCTTGACTGCATTCATTATAACTCAATATGGTTTTAATTGAATATCAAATCTTCATCTAAAATGTGATTTATAGATATTGGCATTCATTAACTCTACCAAGGATTAGTCACTAAATATCAAGGGGATGACTCAAAGAACTAGTTTATAAATGTAAATCTTCCAAAGCCATCAATTACTTTGTGTAATAGAAGAATGTATTTACTTAGAGACTACATAAACAAATATTGAATAACTGCATTATTCAACCCTCTTTGGTCAAACATTTGATCTCAGTTCCACAATACATTCAGAGACAACACGCAATCCAACAAATGAATCTGATATATGTCAAGTCAAGTATGCACCAAAAAGAGTAAGTGATCAGATAAATGAAGTGTAGCCAAACACCTAGGTGCTTTGCTATTCTCTTCTAGGTGTGAAGCACCTCATACACTACCTAAGTCACATCATACCATGAATGTGGGACATTAGGCATTATACTAAACAAGGTTGGGCTCACCTGGCTTATCACAGATGCCAGGGTGAGTTGGGTTTCAACACAGATGGGTGTCAACCCTCATTTGAATACCTCAGCAAAATAAAAAATTCATAAATGGGATCCTTAGAGAAACTAGCATAGGGAAAAGAGTTTTAAGCTACCTCAAGTGTTCCAGGTATTCACAAAATTGATTTTTAGCTCAATAGTGCCCATGGATGAGGTATGTTGCTTCTACGTTGAATCAAGCAAGGTCCAAGTTGCACATTCGATAGTAAAAGTAGAGGTTACACAAATAAACCAAATACTAAGGTGTTTATTTCAAAGCTAGACCACCACTCACAACACCAAATAACCATTCAAATCAAGAAAAAAAGCTACCTCAAGCACAAACAACCATCTCAACCTCTGCTAAGGATTGTAGCAGGTTGAGGGTTGCATTCAAGCATCCTCCTAGCTCAGGTGTTACTTGCCTTCCAACAAAAGGTGAAAACAAGTCTAAAGCACATAAGGGAAACTTTCTCATCCTAAAATCAATAGATCTTTATGAAAACATAGGAATAAAATAAACCTAAAGTTTTATCATCATTTAAAATTTCCTAAAAAATACTACATCTAATTCTACCATAGGATCAAGAAGGTGGTGGTGTAAATGGGGCAAACTTCCTTCCTAAGAATACTAGCACAATAATTTACGTAGGTTGACCTTGGTGGATAACCCATGCGAGTGAAAATCAATGGATAACTCCTTAATATTTAAGCTCTACAAGGATTGTTATGTTTTCACCAACTCAAAATCAATGGGTACAGAGAATAATACCTTTCAAATTATATGTATGGTCAAGAGTCCTCTTGATCATCTTGAATTCTACAAGCATCCTTCCTTTGTTGTTTACCTTCTGCCCTTTTCTTTATTTCACAGTCGTTCCTCATTGAACCCGTGTGATCCTTTCGAACTTGATCAGCCTCCATCCCCTTAATGGGAGGTCCAACCACCACTGCCTTCCTCATTGAAGGCTCCTCCTATCCATGTTATAAAAACTCATCCCCCCATCCTTAACTACAAACATGACATTTTTATCAGATAGGTTGACGGAGATATATTTTTCCAACATATCCAATACAATACTATAAAATTCAACTTTGAAATCAAATTGAATGCTTGTATTGATTTTAAAGGGCAAATATTTTAAATAAAGTATTTAAAACATCTTGTGCAAAAAACATACTATTATAATAAACCCCTTTTATTTATAACAAATATATATATATATATATATATATATATATATATATATATATATATATATATATATATTATAAATAAACTTATTTTATTTACAATATATAATTCTCCTATTATAATTATAAATAAACCTCTCTTATTTATAATGTATAATGGTCTATATTATATATATATAAACCTCCTTTATTTATAATATATAATTCTCCTATTATAATTATAAATAAACCTCTTTTATTATATTTATACTATATAATAGTCTATATTATAAATATATATAATAAATAAACCTCTTTTATTTATAATATATAATTATCCTATTATAATTATAAATAAACCTCTTTTATTTATAATGTATAATAGTCTATATTATAATTATATATATATATATATATATATATATATATATATATATATATATATATATATATATATATATATATATATATATATATATATAATTATAATATAGACTATTATAGTTAAGTTATTATATATATATATATATATATAATAACTTTATTTTATTTGTAATATATATATTCTCTTATTATAATTATAAATAAACCTCTTTTATTTATAATATATAATAGTCCTAATTACAAATAAACCTTATAATACTTAACTTATTCTACTATTATACTTATATAATAGTCCTTAGGGTTGATTTTATACATTGCATATTGCTTTCTTGCAATAAAAATTCATACAAGTTACCTTTAAGCAACCCATCGTTTCTATGTCCTAAGGCCCACCAGGGAGGGTCATGACATCCTACCCCCTTGGGCCTAAAAATTGTCTCGGGTTTTTCTTGTAAAAGCATCTCTACATACACAAAGTTAGATGATCAAGAATAATGTCCAAATTTTGTTCTATCGAGTTTAAATAGGTTTTCCTCCTCCCCCTACAGATATCAACATTACATTTTCTTTAAGAGAGGTGCAACCTTATCATTGACTCGTAGAAGTAGTAACATCCTCCTCTAAATCTATTTATAATGAGGTTTTGTTCCTAATTTCCCATGTCTTTGTACCTACAAGGCAAGAGAGAGAAGAAAACATGGCAATTTCTACATGATTAATCATCTCAAATTACCATTTATGGGTAGCAATACTCCATCTTAAAGCACAAAAATCTATCATCTGTGTTGAAAACTTACTTTTCATAAGTTTTTTGTTATTTCTATATTGAAATTCATTGTAACTTCCACCCTGAGATCGAATTTCCTTAAATTGTTCTAATAAATTCAAGGAATTTCAAGTTAGAACACTATATACCTTCTTTAAGGCTTGGAGCTATGTAAGATTTTATTGCTTCCTAGTCTCAAAATTTGCTCTCTAGATGGATTATTTATGCCTTCAAGTGTTTACTAAACTCAAAATTTGGTTCATTCTTTAATCAAATTAAGGAGAGGACCCCATAATCCTCTCTAGAGTAGATTTCCTACCTACTCCTCTTCAGATAAGCAAGCTCAAATCCGAAGAATATAACTCTTCCTCTATTCTTAAGTATGATTAACTTAACCAAAATTAGTCACTTCACCTATGATGAGCTAACTTAAGGTATCTATCTCACCTTTATCGATGAGATAGCTAAAGTTATCCATCCCATATTTACTATGAGTTGACTCTATCCATCTATCTCACCTTATTTATGAGATAGCTAAAGTCATCTATCTTATTTTTGCTATGATAACCATACTTACTAAAAACTAATAGATGTTTGTAAACTTATTTAGTTTAGGTATATAAATAAGCATTTAATCAAGGTTATCTAAATTTCCTCCCTAAGGGATGCCATAATCCCTTAGGTTCCTTCTCTTCTATGAATCAACATTCTTTACCCGAACTTATTAAGGGCAACCCAACTCTATACCCCGCATAAGTACCGTCTATGTAGGTATACTACGCACTTGTAAATAAGCAATCAATACCATACACATGTCCATATGTGTAGGCATAATACACACTTTGCAATTAAGCAATCAATACAATACACAAGTCCATCTATATAGGCATAATACATGCTTTATAATTAAGAAATAAATACTATACACAAGTCCATATATGTAGGTATAATACATGTTTGCAAATAAGTTTATCCATATAATTATTTCGAATGAGCTGAACTTATCACCTTTAGTTAATCAAAGGTATACATGCATTTCCATACCCTACACAAGTCAATATATGCAGGTATACTAAGTGTATTGAAAGTTAAGCTATAAATATTATCTTCACGATGAGCTATCTTAAATCAAATGTAGACTTTCCATTCATTAGTGGCTAGGGTTATGCTTGCATTACATCAGAAGCTATACTAGAGTAGAGTTGCATTTTCTAGGATCAATCCTCAAGTAATCCCTTTAGCTTATATTTCCTTGTTTCTGGTCTTTCACACCTAGATATTATCTATGGGAGCTCATAGTACTATGAATATGTGCTTAGATTTCAAATCAACTGATAGCTCAAGGTCATTCTGGCTTTATCTTAGCTAAGTAAGGTTTTGAATAAAATATACCTTAACCTTAGCACATTCCAAAGGAACCTCTAGTCCATCATCCCCTAGAGTTCCTTCCATGCAAGCATATCATCCTATGCCTTATTGCTCTAATACCATATGTAATGACCCCAAAACCCAACTAGTTTAAGGGATGTCACTACTTACTAATATTTTTTTTTAAACTAACAACATCAAACTCCATCACATATTAAAAACCACAAAACATATCACATTTAGAACAAATAAATAATAATATAAACCAAGCATTAAATAATATCAAAACATAAAAATTAACTAGCAAGAGATATATTAAAAGAAACTAATAAAATAGAGATTCAAATGTATGCCAATACAATGCATAGGGACTCATAGTTCCCACGAATTTATCATGAATTGCTCCTTTAATCCACATTTTATTTACTAAACTAACTAAATTCCCATACCTTTAGCTAATTCGATAATCCACATTTTATTTACCAAACTAACTAAAGTCCCATACCCTTAGCTAATTCCATAATCCACATTTCATTTACCAAACTAACTAAAGTCTCATACCTTTAGCTAATCCTTTCTCCCAAACGTATGTCAATACAATGCATAGGGACTCATAGTTCCCATGAATTTACCATGAATTTCTCCTTTAATTCATATTTCATTTACTAAACTAACTAAAGTCCCATACCTTTAGTTAATTCAATAATCCATATTTTATTTACCAAACTAACTAAAGTCCCATACCTTTAGCTAATTTGATAATCCACATTTTATTTACTAAACTAAATAATGTCCCATACCTTTAGCTAATTTTATAATCCGTATTTCATTTACCAAACTAAATAAATTCTTATACCTTTAGCTAATTTGATAATCTATATTTCGTTTACCAAACTAACTAAAGTCCTATAGCTTTAGCTAATTTGATAATCCATATTTTATTCACCAAACTAACTAAAGTCCCATACCTTTAGCTAATTCAATAAGCCACATTTTATTTACCAAACTAACTAAATTCCCATACCTTCAGCTAATTCGATAATCGACATTTGCAATAATAGCAATGTTATACCATCTTATGACCTAATTCACTCTTTCATATGCAAACCGCTATGTTACCTATTTTGTAACTGTAGACACCTAAAATACATCATGTTTAGGAGACTACCCATATGGACACATTCATAGACCATATGAATCCTCTTGGATCTCTCCAAGAGCAAGCAGTGGTCCTAACCACTCAAACAGGGTAGTTCTAGCCCATCCAGGCTTGGCCGCTCTCAAGCAGAGCGACCACCACACCTGGCCACTGAAGACTACAGTGGCCACACCTAGCCACTAAACCTGATAGCGGCTAGCACCACGCATAGTCTGGCCATGAATACGGGCCCAGATCACATAGTATGACTGCACCTTTGCATGGATAACGGGTGGATTTTGGTGAGGAACTCCCTGAGTTCCTCCTAACTACCCCTTCAATGCTAGTTTGTGACTGATGCTTCCCACCCGGGATGGTCAGTCGCATGCAATTTGGATGGAAGCTTCTCCAAGAAGCCAAAGTCTAGATCTGAGAGGGAAGTCTACATATAGACTCTCCCACGAAAAGCAAAAGATCCACGAAGTTTCAGAGTTATGCAGTGAAGCCCTATCAAAATGGAGAGCCAAGCTACGTCCCTTTGAGGAGCATTGGAGCATCGTTCGGTTGAGCTACGTCCACGCACCAATTTTTAGATTCATTGTTCCCAACCACCAATCAGTGTAGGAGACACGCCCGATGACCCTTGAACATCAATTTTGGCAAGGAGGATAGTGCAACAACCCCTGATTCACAAGGAGAAGAGCTTCATATCATGGCCGCTATCTCGGATAGTGGCCCGTAGGCATATTTTAGGGCATAGACGTTATTTCCCTTTGCTTTAGTCTAGATTCATTATTGCTTAATTTATTAGTTAGTCATAGCTCAGATCTGCTTTCATTAATGCATCTATTCCATATTTCTTAGCTTTCCATGCATTTATTATTCTGTTTATGCTTGTATTTCATTATTATCATGATTATTCAGATCCGTTAACAAAGGCCTCATCCGGAGAGGTGGCCCATCCTACTAAGCATGCTTTGTTGTTTCCATGAGCATAGGTATAGATCTTCAGGACCAGATTGAAGCAGCAGGAGCACAAAGATCCCTCCAGGACCAGATCTGGAGAAGGGGGCATCTGTAAGCCCCCATACAGTTTCATGTGTGGGACCAGGAGGCCTACGTAGGTGCACCATTCCCTTGTAGGGAATACATCCAATCGCTGCTCTATATTGTGTAAATATTTGTATCAAAATGATGGGTATCCCTAAGAGGGATGAACTTGTAACCGAGGATTCGAGATATCAATAAATAAAGCATCTTTATTTGTTTTCTTACTTTCATGTTGCATGTGCTTTTAGTACTTTCATTTTGTGCAAGTGATAATATACATAATAAATCAAAATTGCAAGTAGGGTAGCCAGGGTGCATGCTTCCTAAGGTCACACAGATGGTGATCATGGTGGGACCCCCACCAAGTTTTGTTTTCTAGTCAGTTTATTGACATTCATAGGTTTTTCTATGTGTAGGTTTAGCCACTCTAGTCAATAATGACTTGTAGATCTTGGCCACTCTGGTCGACAGCAACTAGCAGATCTTAGCCATTATAGCTATCAATGGCTAGAATCAATCACTCTAGTCGATAGCATCCAGTAGTAGAGTGCAGTAGAGCTCAAAATTTCCATCATCAGAGAAGGATTTGAGGTTGGTTTCATCCTCTATTTTCTCTATGTTTTCTATCTACAACTTTTATTTCTAGAAATAACAAGTGAAATCATAGTTTAATCAGGAGAACATAAAGAAAAATGGGAAAAGGAATTGCATTTGATGTTTCCTAGGACTTTCTTTAGTTCCTCTAGGCGCTACTAGGAATAATAAGCCTCTGCTTGTAAGGTCTACCCTAGTCTCCAATATGCTAGGCTTCTATGTGTTAGTTTGCTTGCATGTGGCCCAACTAGTGGCCTTTGATTCATAGAATAGAATGCATTCTCTAAAGTTCATTTAAGCTGAATACATGCATATTTATAAAGTGGAAACATATTTTATCTTAGGCATATAGGAAAGATCATGTTTTTTGGGTGATGCATTTTATTTACATGCAAGGTTAAAAATAACCCCACACACTTGCACGTTCTACAATAACATTGGTAAGGTTGGATTTCATCACCGACCCCCAATTCAGATCGGTGACATTGGAATTCATCTCCTTCCATTAACTTACCCCTAGATGTCCTTAGATAGAATAGAGAACTCATTTTTAGTTGGTGTAGGTCACTTGTGTTCAAACTGTCTCCCACTATTTCATAGTGGAAGAGCTAGGCGAACCCCCCACTAGGATTTAAGTGGTGTACCCTAGACTCTTTTGAGAAATCATGTTCGACACTAGTGTTCCTAGTCTCCACTTTGATTGAGTTCCCTCATTCTAAGTCCAAAGCATGAACAAGAAGTCAATATCAACAACAAATCCAAACACACCAAACAGTTTAGGGAACACATTAATCCTTAAAAGAGATAAACACATGCTTGTTTTGTATGCATAATTTGGAAACTAATTAAGAAGATAACACATAATCATAATGGTGTACACATGGAGCAACCACCCTCAATCCAACACCAAGGGGGAAACTAATGCTCCTCACACTCACAATCACACTAGCATTGAGCCACCCACCCATAGTGTCATCGAACAAAGTTTAACAAGTCTTAGGGGTGACAACTCAACCCTTGGGGGGACTCCATAAGAAACCCTAACAAGAGAGCCACATCCTAGTTCCTCATCACATAGACATGAGGAGGCCTCATGGCCTCTCTCATCACTTAGGCACATGAAGGCATCATGACCTCCTTCATCACATAGGTACGAGGAGACCTCAAGGTCTTCCTCATCACATAGACAAGTGGAGGCATCACGACCTCCCTCATCATCACCAATATGCAGAGGCATCATGAACTACCTCATCACATAGACATACAAAGGCTTCAAGACCTCCATCATCACACTAACATGAGGAGGCATCAAGACCTCCATCATCACATAGGCATGCAGGGGTTACAAGACCCCAAGCTTCACATGATACACATAGGATAGATCAGCCCACTAAGGGGTAAGACCATAGGGCTACACCTAGTCATAGACCCAGGACATCCTACAACCTCCCTACATATGGGAGGGTACCCTTAGACCATGAGCTCATTGGTGCCAATGGGACTCCATGGGATCAGCCATGGAGAACCCGACAACTTGATGGGTTGGATCGAGTTCCCTCAAGACCTAGCTCCTAGAAGTATTGCTACCAAACATTCTACTTTAGGAAGTTCATGTAGCATAGCCACTAGATGCACCAATGAACCAGGGGAAGCTTCAAAGTGACCCCGTAGCACATACACTACTTCAGATCATGAGGGTACTCAACCCATAACATAGTACACAGAGCAAGTCACCCTAGTGGACAAAGGCAAGCACATAGGAGCCTCCCCAAAGGGCCTAAGCATTAGAACTCCTTGCACAGAGTTAGAAAGACATGAGCCTTCAATAGTAGGTCATTCTAACCAAATACATAGGTTAGAGGAAGTGCTACGCATCGAGAGAGTGTAGAAGCTCTTGAGCAAGAAGAGTGAAGGAAGAGGTACATACACCTACAAGAACAATGCTCAAGAGAAGAAAGAGTTGAGCATGAGGAGCTAGTAGAGAGGTTAGCTCGAACATATGCACACATAGGTGGTGAGAGATACCGATATGAGAGACGTATCGATTCTCAATAGGAGAGAAGCACTAGGCTAGAAAATGAGCATGCTCACCACAATTCACAACATCAACAACACCTAGACCTTGAACAAACACAATTCAATGAGGAAAGGGTAGGGATGGAAGACCAAGAACAAACATATCTTGAACCTCCATCCATGGTTATAGGAGATGAGTATAGATGCCCAAACTAGGCCAACACAGGGCTACCTCCTTTACCACCATGAGCAAACCTTCAGGAACATGAGATTATTTCCTCGAAGGCATACCAGACGCTCATCGAGAGAGTCAAGTCTCTCGAGAAGTAGGACACAGGTGGATAGAAGCTGACATTGAGCAAGATTCACAACCAACCTCTATGCCCCTTAGTCCCGAGTCTAGCATATCCTAGGCACTTTGAGATGCCTAGGTTAGACAAGTTTAAGGGGGAGGGAGATGCGCAAGAACACGTGACCAACTTCATGAATGCGTGCTTCCACCTTGAGAAGAATGATGCCCTGATGCTGAGGACATTCATCATGATATTCTTGGGCATGACAACACAATGGTTCAACCAGTTGCCCAAGCATAGCATCACCAATTTTGAGCAACTAGTGAATGTATTCCTTGAATGGTTCTCCTTCGAAGCCAAGAAGAAGGTGAACCTATCTGATCTAGCCAATTTGAAATAATATGATGATGAGCCAGTGATGGACTATGGGGATAGGTGGAGAAAAATCATGGCAAAACTATCATTCTCTATCCCCATAGAGGAACTTGTCTGGATGTTCACAAAGAGCTATGCAAAGCACATCTCCCTACTATTATAACTATAATAATATGAATCATTCAAAGAAGCCTTGGCTCAAGCCAAGCTTATTGAAGACATTAAGGTCGATGAGGGAGACCTTAAGCTCCACAACAAGAAAGAGTGGAGCAAGAACAATCAGAATAACAAGAATAAGTAGAAGTAGGCCAAGCCTACTCAGGTTAATCAAGTTGTATTAGCGCACCAAAGGAGGGGAATGGACAACAACCCTAGAATTACTAGGCTCACCCTCCACCAGCCAACTATGATCCTAAGAACAATCAAGGCTAGAACAAAGAGTATCGACCACCTCACTACTACATGCCTCTGAATGAATCAATGCAATCAATGTTTAATCAATTGAATGAGGCACAGAGGATAAGATTTCCTGATGTACAACTTCTTGACCCTAATCATCCCAAGCCAAGGGGATACAGGGAAGATCAATACTACCCATATCATAGGATACAAGGGCATGATATCAAGAATTGCATTAAATTCAAGAATGTTGTACAAAACATGATTGAAAAGGGAGAGCTAAAAGTTGACAACCCACTAGCTCCCAACAATAGAGACATGGGGATATTTAGGAACCCATTGCCCAATCATGAGGTCCCTAGAGATCAGGGCCCCCAAGTTAACCAAGTTTGAGTCGAGCCACCTATTCAAGGGTGCATAAAAATGGTTGAGTTGGTTAATGTGGCAACTAAGAGTCAGAGATATGGGCAACCATAGCCTCCAATGGCTCCCATCAATATCTTAATTACACCTCAATAGAGATAGGTGCATGAAAACCCTCCAGGTCCACCAATGAGACCTATGGTGACTATTCAGAGTAGACTAGAACAAAATCTACAAATGACTCTAGCTAAGTTATCCATTTATGAGCTCATACAATAGTCCCCTAGGCATAGGGAGACTTTAATGGAGATTTTGAGATCAATCGAGCTCCAACCCTAGAACCCAGATGCATTCACACATTTTGTGGGGCAAGTACAATAGTGCCAAGAGCCCATGATTCATTTTTATGATCACAAAATTAAGGTAGTCCCTACTACCTTAGTAGACCCACCTCTACACATTATTGCATCAATCAATGACATTCCATTCAAGTGGGTTCTGATCGATACAAGCTCATCGATCAACATCATCACCACCAAGGCTATAGGGCACTTGAAGATCCCTAAGTCCAACATTATCCCGACTTCCTACATGCTCAAGGCTTTCAATGATGCATTATGCTCCATAGTGGGTACAATCATTTTACCTATAAAGGTAGGACATAAGACCATCCCCATGATGTGTCATGTGTTAGAAGGGGTGATGCAATATAACATCCTTCTAGGGCATCCCTGGATTAGAGACATGCAGTGCATACCCTCAATCCTGCACCAATGCATCAAGTATGTGCATGAGGGACAAGTTCATATGGTTCCATCCGATGAAGAGTCATTCAAGTACATGCATCAAGTTGACTTGTCGAGGACTTTGTCCTTCCATCAATGCACTTGTACATAAGGCCCTCATCCCCAACCACACAGCCAGGTAGCAAAAGCAGATCAGTGTGAGGTGACCCATCCATATCGGCACCACCTCCTACATCCAAAGCTACTGGTACTTCTAAAAATCCTTCTACAGATAAGGCAAAAGATAAATAGAAGTTGAAGGTACCCCTAGTGGAGGAAGGACCCAAGGAACTTCTGACCATAGCAACTATAGGAGTCCCTACTCCCATGGAGGAGGGACATTCCCAAGAAATAGTCAAGGAGGTACCTCAACCTACCTTACCTGCATCATCAATAATATCATCTGCACCATAGGTGACAATTCACCTAGCCAACACAACACTAGGTGAATATCTTGTGTAGAATATAACTTTCATGCCAATCATTGAGTCTGCACAAGACATGGGATGGCCAAGAGTCCCAAATCTACCAATAGGGATAGTGGTTCCCTTAGGGGTTCCACCCAACCAGACTAATTTCATATATGTTGGTCTAGATTACGCCCACACTACTCCTAATATAGAAAGGGATGAGGATGAACCTTTCACCATGAATGTTCATTACTTATCAAATCCTGAGTTCGCTCTAAAGTACTTTGAGTAGTGTCACTAGTAAGGCTATGGCCTAGGCCTATATGAGCAAGGGCATCGACTACCATTTCAACCATAGTACCAACTACCTACTGATAGGTGTGGTTTAGGCTATCAAATGTGGAGTCATGATGACTCTTTGGAAGTAGCCCTAGATAGATTAAGCATTGGGTTTGGGAAGGACATCGACTGGAACCCCTATCAACCCCCTAATAGAAACTATTTGGGTGATGGATGGGTGTCGATGGTCAATATCGCACCACCTGATCAATATCACCCTAAATCCTCTCTTGAAGTGCCCCCATCAAGAGCCATCCTATGGGAGGAGGAGCCAATGCATGGATATGAGTGAGAGGAGTATGATTATGTTCCAAGTGAGGATGAATATGGAACCAACTTGGCCTACCATGGGCCTCGGTATGTGCAAAACCTTACTTGGATAGGCCACATAGAAAGTGGCTACATCTCAGATGAGAGTGAATACATCTCAGATGAGGGTGGATACATGTCAGATGAAAGTGGCTATGAGTCAGAGGACTCAATAGAGATGGCCTACCTACGACCTAGACATACGAGCCATATCATTGGGCCAGAGACAAATACCAATGGATTCTTCATAAGTGATGATGACTATGAAGATGAGACTGAGATGGCCTATCTGGGGCATCAGCAGGCAAGCCACCATCCCATACTAGGGCCAGAAACCAATGCCAATGGCTTTTGGATAAGTGATGATGACTTTGAGGATGAGACCGAGATGGCTTATCTTGGACCTCAACACTTGCATCCAGTCAATCTGCTTATTGAGAGAGAAGTGGCACTCCATGCCATAGATCCTAATCTTCACTTCCTAGGGAGACCAGTAAACCTAGATGCCATTCATCACATGGTCAACCTAAATCCACCAACATTTAGAGAGTAGCTATTGCCTAATGATCCCATCATCTCATCTATCCATAGACCGGATCCTGAGATCCCTATGCCCCTAGAGCCTCATCATGAGTATGGAGGGTGCACCCAGGATATAGAGTTTCACCCATGTGGTCCTAGAGATTTCATTCCATCCATCAACATGATCTCCATTGATTTGACCACTCCACTCCATAACCTAGTAGATCCTACAAAACCATTGTGTCTTAACTTAGATGCTATCGATTGGGATCATATTGACTCACCCCTAGAGCCTGAGGATTTCTTCCCTAATGAAGAGATGTTACAACCATTTCATTTTACATCAGGCTATGCACATGATGTCTATCACACTGGTCTCGACCCTGAGTCAGTGGGAACCATAAATCCAATAGATGACATTCATTTAATCCCCACTCCTCACCAACTTGAGGATGGGTCACATATGGCAATAGAGGAGACTTTCGAGGTGGACATCAACAATGATCCTTCTCAACCAAAGAAAGTCAAGTTTGGAGAAAGCTTATCTCTAGAAGAATAGGCCATCATAATTCCTCTACTGAAAGAGAGACCAAATCTCTTTGCTTGGACCTACAAAGACATGTCGGGGCTAGATCCAAAGTTGGTTGTCCACAACCTATTGCTAGACCCCATGAAGAAACTGGTCAAGCAAAATCTCAGAAAGATGCATCCAACCATCACTTTGATGGTTAAAAATGAGTTGCAAAAACTATTGGATGTAGTCTTTATTGTTCCCATCGACTATCCAGAGTGGGTATCAAACATGGTGCCCATAGGAAAACCTGATGGAAGAGTCCACATTTGCATGGATTTTAGGGATCTCAATAAGGCAACCCCAAAGGATTCATTCTCATTGCCCAACATAGATGCTCTTGTAGATGCAACTATAGGTCATGAGATGCTCTCCCTAATGGATAGTTTTTTTGGTTACAATCAGATTCATATTAAACCTGAAGACCAGCATAAAACCATATTCACCACTCCATGGGGGACATTCTATTACAAAGTAATGCCATTTGGCCTTAAAAATGTTGGTGCCACATATCAGTGGGCTATGACATACATTTTCCATGACTACATGCACAAGATCTTGGAAGACTACATCGATGACTTGCTAGCCAAGTCATTACTATGAGAAGAGCATGTTGAGACCCTCAGAAAGGTCTTTGATCACCTGATTGAGCACAATGTCAGGTTGAACCCCAAGAAATGCATCTTTGGCATAACTTCTAGAAAACTCTTGGGATTCATCATTTCTAAATGAGGCATCGAGGTAGACCCAACAAAGGTAAAGGCTATCCTAGAAATGGCCCCACCCATAAACATCAAAGAACTAAGAAGCTTACAGGGCAAAGTAGCATCCATAAAGTGATTTATCGCACAACTATCAGATAAATGTCGACCCATGAATCGACTGCTACACAAGGGGGTCCCATTCCAATGGGATGAAGAATGTTAGCAAGCCTTTGCTGAGATCAAAGAGTACCTAGCAATGCCACCAGTCCTAGCTCCACCAAGGCCAGACGTGCCATTCCTGCTATATATATCCACTACAGATTTTGCTTTGGGCACCATGTTGGCTCAAAAGAATGTGCAAGACAAAGAGCAAGTGATATATTACATTAGCCACACCTTGGTGAGCTACGAAATTGGATATGCATACATAGAAAAGTTGTGCTTAGCAATGGTCTTTGCAACCAAGAAATTGTACCACTACATGTTGAGCCATACGACATATGTAATATCCAAGAAAAATCCTTTGCAGTATATGATGAGCAAGACATATCATAATACACGTACTACAAAGTGGATCATGCTATTGATAGAATTTGATTTGGAATTCATAAGCCAAAATTCCATCAAAGGACAAGTCATAGCTGATCAGCTGGCTGAGGTGCCTCTTCAGAATAGTAGGCCCCTTACCATAGAGCTTCCTGATGATGTGGTCTTTGCACTATCAGAAGCACCCAAACCCGAAGAACCAGAAAATGAAGTTGACATGACTTTGTTCTTCGATGGTTCGAAGTGTGAGCAAGGAGGCGGTGTGGGGATTGTCTTTTTCATGCCACAAGGTGCTCCAATGCCCTTGTCATTCAAGCTAGACTTCCCTTGCACCAATAACAACACCGAATACGAGGCCCTAATATTGGGTCTCCAAACAACCATCACCATGAAAATCAAGAGGCTAAATATCTTTGGTGACTCCCTCCTCATAGTCAACCAGGTCAAAGGACTATTTCAATGCTGGGATCCAATCCTGAAAGCTTACAAGGAGCTTGTTGACACATATCTAGCCAAACTAGAGTGGTACGACATCGAGGCAATCCCTCATTCATAAAACAGATTCATAGACACCATGGCATCTTTGGGATCCTTGATCCCTCAGAATCCATCTATCGATTTCACTACCATTCATGTCAAAATGCTCTCGCATTCAATGATCCAACATGAGGCTTTTGATAACAAGGAATCAATCAACATGATCCATATAGAGCCAGACCATGACTAGTTCTGTAAAGCCAAATACTTCTTAAAGAAGGCACCTTGGGGGTCCTTGATCTCTCAAGGTCCTATGGGGAATGGTACCACTATTCACCACAAGGTTGTTTCTCAATCTGTATTTGTGCAAGTCGAATTGTAGGAGGAACAAGTCATCTTATCTATCGAGGTTGTAGCCTATCAAGATTGGCTATCCCAATTACAAGACTTCCTTAGGCTTGGAATTGTCCCATAGGGACTATCGCATGCCGAGAGATGAGCATTCAAGAAAAAGTGACTAGATATGTCTTGCTAGGAGGCATATTGTATCATCGAAGCTATGATGGAGTTCTCCTACATTGCTTAGAGCCCCAAGAATCAGCTTGGGTGATTTTGCAAGCTCATGATGGTACATGTGGTGGCCACTTCAACGGCATGGCCATTGTCAAGTGCATCCTTTGAATGGGCTATTACTGGCCCACCATGGAGAAGGATTGTTGTGAGTATGTCAAGAAATGCATTAAATGTCAACATCATGCAAACCTGATGCACTTGCCATCTCAGGCCTTACAACCCATTCAGGTGGCTTGGCCATTTTCTCAATGGGGTTTCGATCTGATTGGAAATATTTCTCCCCCATATTTGGGTTGACACACGTTCATCTTAACGGCCACTGAGTACTTCACCAAATGGGTGGAAGCGGTCCCCTTAACCTCGATAATTGGTCCTCGGATTGTGGAGTTCATACTTCATAATATCATTTGTCATTTTGGGGTACCCTTCAAGATAATCTCGGATAATGGTCCATCATTCAAAAACAAAAATATGTGAGCTCTAACGACCAAATACAACATTCAACATAGTTTTGTGACACCATACTATCCATAGGCAAATGGGCAAGTAGAGGCCTCAAACAAGATAATAGTAGCCATATTAAAGAAGATGGTGAAAGAAAATCATAAGGATTGGCATCTACAATTACCCTTAGCATTATGGGCTTACAGGACTAGCATACGGATGCCCACTAGGGCAACACCATTTTTTCTTGTATATGGCACTGAAGCCATTATGCCCTTAGAGTTGGAAATTCCAACATTGCACATCACATTGAAAGAGTTCATCAATGATGACACTGCACGACAAGCTCACCTGGATCAATTGACCCTTCTAGATGAATGATGCATCAATGCCCTTGAGCACCTTCACATTTACCAAGATCATCTAACATGAGCTTATAACAATAGAGTCCATTTGAGAGACTTTAAATTTGGGGATCTTGTGCTTAAAGAGAACCAACAGAACTCAAATCTACCATCGCATCTATGAGACAAATTTATGGCCAATTGGATAGGTCCCTATATCATCTCGGAGAATATTGGGACTAGGGCATATCACCTAACAATGCTAGAAGGTGTTGAGGAGCCAGAGCCTCTCAATATCATTCATCTAAAGGTGTTTCACACATAAATCAACAAAATATCAAAAACATTCAAATAATTTCAAAATATTCAAAAACAATAGAAATCATAAAAATCCAAACAAATCAAAAAACATTAAAATAAAAAACAAAAGGCTCCAAAGGCATCTTAAAGCCCTTTGGTCAAATCACAAAAGGCTCCAAAGGCATCTTAAAGCCCTTTGGTCAAATCACAAAAAGCTCCAAAGGCATCTTAAAGCCCTTTGGTCAATTCACAAAAAGCCCCAAAGGCACCATAAGCCCTTTGGTCAAAAACAATTCAAAATTCAAAAAGTTCAAAAACATTCAAAATAATCAAAAGCTCAAAAACAATTGAAAGCATCAAAAATACAAAAACATTTGCATTATGCATTTGCATTTGCATTCACATAGTTGCATTGCACTTAGGCATGTCCATCCATGGTATTTGCATTAGGGTAGATTGTGTTTGCAATCTTACAAATGACACCACATTTGTATCTCAATCATGCATCTTCAAAATCCATCATCATCCATCACCCATGTGTGTAACTATGTTTTTCAACACAACCCCTCCTATTGCTATAAGGAATATACTAGGGTTTTTCAATCACTCAACCATACCTAGTGGTTTTATCAAACTTTGTAGAAAGTTATCTTTGCTTTTAATAGATGAGGTTTAGTTTTGATAGCACCTGGTATATTTCAAAATCCCATCACTAATCAAAACACTAAAATCCTAGTTGGAACAAGGGAAATATGAACACTACAAAGTGGTATTAGGTATCCTAAGGTGAAAATTTTATCTTGCTCATCCCCCTATGCGACCGGCTCAAAAATGCTGAGAATTGGAAAAAGGACAAGTTCACCCCTACCCAAAGAAATCCCTTGCTTTAATCAAAACAAGCAAAAATCCTAAACAAAGCAAAATTCAAAAACAAAATAAACAAGTGATTATCATCACTACATAAATCCCTTGCTCAAAAGAAAAACAAAAATTCAAAATAAATAATGATTTTCATCACTAAATCATGAGCAAGTATCCCAAATAAATATGAAGAAAATAAGGGAGTATTGAACTTGAATCCCTAGAATTCTCAGCATGAACGAGCCATAAGGTATCCTTATGCACGATGATATGTCTATCACATTAGCATCTTGCTTTTGTATAGACCAATGTTTGCATGTGGAAGAGCTAGCCTTAGGTGTCCTATATTGCCTAGTGGTCTAATCCAACTGAGTCCAACTTAGGATCAGGATAAACATTTGAGGATCCCCAATACAACAATGGGCTGAATGAATCCCACTTAGCACTAGGGTATGCTTATGTTCTATCTAATATATTCATTTGCACACATAGGGATAATGAATATCTAGGTCTTCATAACAAAGCTTTATCCTTCAAAAGCTCTGTATGATCAGTATACAACCATTTGATGAAGCAACTAGGGTGTTTGAGTCTCATGGAAAACCTCAAAAATCCTCTAATAGCAACAAGTCATATCATCAATCACATCATCAAATTTCATTAACAGGTTTTGTTCACTAAACGAGTGCATAAGATAGGATAGATACCAGATAAATGTCAGAAATGATAATAAAATGACCACTGACTATTATGTGCATATCTATAGCAACCTATAAATAAATCCATCATCTCACCTCACATTTGATGTTTAAATGATTAATTCTTATTATGAGAATTATTATTTATTCATGATTTTTATACATTCTGTGGTGTCACCCATTAGATTTTCAAACTCATATCACATCATATCATATGTTTTAAGTGATTAAAGCATACAGGTTCATTCACATTAGATCATCAACATAACATAACATATTTCATTTACCATATCATAGCAACATAAGGTTAGATGCATACAACACATCAAAAGCAAACATGCATTTAACAATAAGCATTGCATCCATATATGCATCCATCATCATCATCTAGATCATGCCATCTAAGCATCCACACATCATAAAGCATAAGTCATGTAAGCCACATAGCATAAGATCATAAAGTAGTTCACCTAGACATACACATCATAGCATCTAAACATCACATCACATCATATCACATAAAATCATGATACTGCATCCATAAACATAAAAACATAATCATAAAAGATACATGCAATGAGTCTCAAAGTCTAGATATCATATAAATGTGTGTCCAAATAAGTACAAGTAGGTACAAAAATTACCAATAAGGCTACAACTATGTAGGTCGGCTGACCTTACACCCAAAAAGAGGTACAAAATATCCAAGGAGCCATAGTGCTCAAGAGTGGCCTACACCACTAGCATCACCTCTACCCTCACCACCCCCTCTAGGAGGTGGCATAGAACTAGCACCCCTAGTCCACTCTATCTAGGACCTGGTCCTATGGCTCGACCGAGCTGATGACTATCCTGAAGTGCTTCGATCGGTCCTCTATGACCCTCCTACCCTGGGCCTCTCTGGTAGATGGTCTCCCCAAAGCCTGACCTCATGCTCCAATGCCAAGATGTAGGAGGCATCTCAGGTGTGCTCCTCCAAATCATCTGCTAACAGTCCATGCAAGCATCAAATCTTTGCACCTACATCTAGACCACCAGGTCCTTGAGGCACTATAATAGGTGGTACAATCTAGCTTCGAGTAGCATCTCACTCGATAGTAAGCTAGACAACCTATCTCTAAAGGTCGACAATAGTGGCATCCCTCTACTGCACCTAAATCTAGGATATCTATAGCTCAACCTCAACCTAGTGCAGCTGAGCCCAGAGAGGAGACTCCTACTCCTCAAGAGCTAGCTCCTCCTCCTTAGGGGCAACCTACTCCTCTACAACTCTCTACTACCTACTCTGCTCCCTACTACCCCTAATCATCCATTCGAGCCCACACTCGATTCCCATTCAAGGATCCTTCAACCTCAACCTCATCCAAATACCACCCTAGGTAGCCACCACCATGCCATAATCATATACCCCACCAATGAGTGTACACCTCTATAACCCCAACATCAACCACACTAGGATCAACTACAGGAGGGTCATCCTCCTCTAACACTACTATAACTCAAGGTAATGGAAGGTTCCTCTCTACAATAATCTAATGATAGACAACTAGCTCAAGGGGAACATCCTACTGAATGCCAAACTATCAAAGCACCCTAGAGTAGTAGAAGAACTCTATGATACCATCCTTATAATCGATAACCCATCGATCACATCGAGTCCTCACTGTAAAGCTAGTTGGATCCTCCCAGATAGGGCACTCATGATAAGGTCTCCAGATGATATCAATGACCCACAAACTAGTCAAAGATATCATATAGTGGGAAATATCCCCTACAAAAGGCTAACTCTTGCGCTCCTCGAGCACTCTGGGCCACCTAGATCCATAACACTAGACATCATCATCTAGTGCAGTGATCTCCACTAGAAGTCCTACTAGGTGATCAACCTTAATATGCTCCCATCCCCAGATCTAGAGGAGCAAGCTGCAAGCAATACTGGCCCATATATGAAATTGAATGTGGTATAGCTCATCATAGCACTACACCAGTAATGTGCTCCCCCAAGCATAGATAATAGGTGCCTCACTATCAATCAAATCTTGTACCATCACCAAGAGGTTCCATGGGAACCTCACTCTAGAGTAGTCAGGTATGAGGATGTTGTAGATGACCATCAACAACACAACATACCTCCAAGAGAAGACATCCTCCTGGTACCACCGAGCAACTAAAATCCTGCCAGAATGAGTATCCTTGAAGGTAGCAATGGCATGTCTCCCAAAGACCCTCATGAACACTACATCTCGAGCATTAGTGGGAGAAGAGAAAATGGGCACTCCATCAAAAGGGATCCTAAAGATCCTGTAGACATCCTCCAACGTAATGGTCATCTCACCGATAGGAAGGTGGAAGGTGTTGGTCTTAGAGTCCCACCTATGGGCTAGGGCAGTCAAATAGGCCTGATCCGACATGATCATTGGAAGGCCAGTGACATACTAGAGCCCACGAGCATCAAGCCAGGCCTAGTCCATGTCATCCATCTTAGGAAAAAGGTCACAAAGTAGCTTTGGGTCTCGAGCCCGAGTAGACAAGATCTAAGAGTGCAAAATAAAGCCTAAATCAAATGCACTAACAACTAAATAAATGCATAAAATAAAGTCAATGCAAGATAATCTAAGATGCGCTTAAGGCAACAAGCATAATGGGTAAATGCACCTAAGCATCCAAAAACATCAAATACTATTCTTCAAAATTTCAAAAAAATCAATTAAATGACTTTAAAAACCAAAAATCAAGAGAATACACCTAAGGCTACGTCGCTGGCTAGAGAGTGACCACTAAGCATTGAAGCGAAGTGACAGATTCCAATGGTCAAAAATTTGACCATTGGATTTCAAGCTAGTCCTGACAAGAACCGCAGCCATAGCCAAGCTAGCCACTTTGAGTGGCATGCCAACGACGTGCCCCATGGCCAAAAATCACAAAAAAATGCACAAAAACATAAATCTAAAGGAAACCCATCTAATTAAGCCCTAAATTAAGCCTATCTACTAGTTTAGTTCATTGCCAATAGGGTTAATGAGGTTCCTTTACCAAATTGCTTAGTGAGGTTAATTTTACCATAGTAATAAAAGAAGGCTAGGGTTTAGAGAGGTACCCATGAAGCTCTAGCTCCTCCACTCATCAAAGCCTCACCTTGCTCAGCCATGGTGTCAGATCAATGACATCCTGGGTCACAAGCAGTCACTTTCAACTTAGAGCTCCAAAAGTAGAATTGATAGCTAGAAGAATGAAGAGTCAAAACCCTAATTTGCTTTTGTCTTTTCTACTCAAGCTTTGGCCATTGCTAGCATCAGTGACCCAAAATTTCTAGCCGTTGGACCTGACAACGGCCATGAAGCACTATTTGGGGGTTGTTGGACCTGACAGCGGCCAAGAACCAATGAGAAATTTCCATAATTTCTCACCATAGAGCACCTCAAAATAAGCCATAAAGCACACATTTCAGATTCAAAGCAACCAAAATAAGCAAAATACCAAAAAAATTACATATATCAAAATCCAAAAACATCATAAAATCCAATTAACAAAAAAATCAAATAACAACAAAATCCCAAATGAGCCTCGTAGTCAGTGATTTGTTCTATACACTTTGGCGATTGCAGTGACTAGCGCTCCATGCAATTCGATGAGATGAGAAAATTACCATAAGGCCACTTGGGGCAAAATAGTTATGGTAGAATTGAGATGCCTCACCTCAAACCCGAAGAAGGCTATAACAGTCGGACCACCCCATGGGAGCGAGGATCCATCTCAATTCTCCTATAGAAAATAGTGATTCAACACAAGCTAAATTAGAATTGCTATCACCTTGATTCCCTAAGAAGGCCATTATGGCTGGACCACCCCATGGGATAAAGATGTACAATTACCAAATAGGGTTGAAATCACACCTGGATGGGAACTACTCTATAACAACAAATGCAAACCTCTAAAGAGGTCCAAATCATTCATTTTGGTCAAGTGACTCATCGCTTTATTAATTGTCCTTTCCTCATCGACTCGTCGCTTGAGGGGGTAGTCAAAATTTCAACAATCATAATCAAAGTCAACAAAATATCATCTCGATCATGTCAGAGTTGCATTCATCTTACGAATCATTGCCAACAACTATCATAAGCTTACCCTTTGCTAGGGCAAAAAGCAAATATGATAGTTTAGTTTGTAGCTCTCCTCCTTTCGGACCTATAGTAGTACTAAAGCTACCCGATCGCTTGATGACGAGTGCAAACTCCCACACATTTAAGCCTTCCATTCCATTGGAAGCAATGATTCTAGGATTCATGCCCTCCCACATGACTGGGGCATCCTATGTTGATCAGATCAATGATCATCATCCAACCTACAATATGGCCCTAGGTGGTCTACTTTTTTCTCCATGTTGTGTTGCTCATAGTGCATCCCAAAAAGGGGTATCTATAGACACCTAAAACATGTCATGTTTAGGAGACTACCCATATGGACACATTCATAGACCATATGAATCCTCTTGGATCTCTCCAAGAGCAAGAAGTGGTCCTAACCACTCAAACAGGGCAGTTCTAGCCCATCCAGGCTTGGTCGCTCTCAAGTAGAGTGGCCACCACACCTAGCCATTGAAGACTACAATCCACCCCACCTACCCTTAACATTTTTATTTTGGTGAGGAACTCCCTGAGTTCCTCCTAACTACCCCTTCAATGCTAGTTTGTGACTGATGCTTCCCACCCAAGATGGTCAGTCGCATGCAATTTGGATTGAAGCTTCTCTAGGAAGCCAAATTCTAGATCTGAGAGGGAAGTCTACATATAGACTCTCCCATGAAAAGCAAAAGATCCATGAAGTTTCAGAGTTAAGCAGCGAAGCCCTATCAAAATGGAGAGCCAAGCTACGTCCCTTTGAGGAGCATTGGAGCACCGTCCGGTTGAGCTACGACCATGCACTAGTTTTTAGATTCATTGTTCCCAACCACCAATCAGTGTAGGAGACATGCTCGATGACCCTTGAACATCAATTTTGGCAAGGAGGATAGCGCAACAACCCCTGATTCACAAGGAGAAGAGCTTCATATCATGGTCGTTGTCTCGGATAGTGGCCCATAGGCATATTTTAGGGCATAGATGTTATTTCCCTTTGCTTTAGTCTAGATTCATTATTGCTTGATTTGTTAGTTAGTCATAGCTCAGATCTACTTTCATTAATGCATCTATTCTATATTTCTTAGCTTTCCATGCATTTATTATTCTATTTATGCTTGTATTTCATTATTATCATATCTATTCATATCCGTTAACAAAGGCCTCATCCAGAGAGGTGGCCCATCCTACTAAGCATGCTTTGTTGTTTCCATGAGCATAGGTATAGATCTTCAGGACCATATTGAAGTAGCAGGAGCACAAAGATCCCTCCAAGACCAGATCTGGAGAAGGGGGCATCTGTAAGCCCCCATACAGTTTCGTGTGCGAGACCAGGAGGCCTGCGTAGGTGCATCGTTCCCTTGCGGGGAATACATCCAATCGCTACTCTATATTGTGTAAATATTTGTATCAAAATGATGGGTATCCCTAAGAGGGATGAACTTGTAACCGAGGATTCGAGATATCAATAAATAAAGCATCTTTATTTGTTTTCTTACTTTCGTGTTGCATGTGCTTTCAGTACTTTCATTTTGTGCAAGTGATAATATACATAATAAATCAAAATCGCAAGTAGGGTAGTCGAGGTGCACGCTTCCCGAGGTCGCACAGTAATATAACTCATTCTTTCATATTCAAAATATGTTAAACCTTATTTATAATATAATAAATAAATTCTCAATACAACTATTAAAAAATTATAACATAATCATATTTTCCTTTGAATACAATCTATGTTAAACAACAATAACAGAATCATATTTTATTTTAAATAAAATCTATATTACACAACTATAACATAATCATATTTCCTTTAAATTCAATCTATGTTAAACACCTATAACATAATCATATTTTCTTTTAAATACAACTTATGTTAAACAACTATAACATAATCATATTTTTATTTTAACTACAACCTATGTTAAACAACTATAAAATGATCATATTTTCCTTTCAATTGAATCTATATTAAACAACTATAACATAATCATATTTCATTTTAAATACAATCTATGTTAAACAACTATAACATAATCATATTTTCTTTTCAATACAATCTATGTTAAACAACTATAACATAATCATATTTTCCTTTCAATACAATCTATGTTAAACAACTATAACATAATCATATTTTCCTTTCAAATACAATCTATGTTAAACAACTATAACATAATCATATTTCATTTTAAATACAATCTATGTTAAACGACTATAACATAATCATATTTCATTTTAAATACAATCTATGTTAAACAACTATAACATAATCATATTTCCTTTTAAATACAATATATATTAAACAATTATAACAGAATAATATTATTATTTCAATATAATCTATGTTAAACAACTATAACATAATGATATTTCCTTTTACATACAATCTATGTTAAACAATTATAACATAATGATATTTCTTTTTAAATACAATCTATGTTAAACAACTATAACATAAGAATTTTTCTTTTCAATACAATCTATATTAAACAACTATAACATAATCATATTTTCCTTTCAATACAATCTATGTTAAACAACTATAACATAATCATATTTTCCTTTCAATATAATCTATGTTAAACAACTATAACATAATCATATTTTATTTTAAATATAATCTATGTTAAACAACTATAACATAATCATATTTCTTTTTAAATACAATCTATGTTAAACAACTATAACATAATCATATTTTCTTTTAAATACAATCTATGTTAATCAACTATAACATAATCATATTTTTATTTCAATATAATCTATGTTTAACAACTATAACATAATCATATTTTTTTTAAATACAATCTATGATTAACAACTATAACATAATCATATTTCCTTTTAAATACAAACTATGTTAAACAACTATAACAACTCAAGGTAACTTGATGATTGAAGGTGATTCTATGAACATCATCAACTTGTTAACCAATGGCAAAAAACCTCCATGGAGAATCGAGGGAGTCATCCATGAAGTGAGGATCCTTTTTGCGGCAAGACAGAACAGGAGGGCTTGTCACATGTACCATGAGGCCAATAGGTCAGCTGACAAATTAGCCAACATAGGTGTTGATGTTGGTAGTTTGGTGACATGGACACAAGGTGTGCCACGTGAAGTGGAAAACATTATTAGTCATGAAAATAAACCTACCCGTTAAGGAGAAAGATGAATGGGTGTTCTTTCCCCATGGAGCTGGTAATAACTATGGGGTTTCCCTCTAATTCATACCAAATTGGAAATGAAGGTAACAGGGTGTAAGCCTTGGAATATTTCGACAAAGAATAGGAAATGGGTAAGCAATAGGTTTCACAAGTGCAAAGTTCCAAACTTCAATTCCTGTCAATGTAAGTAATGTTTACAATTATGTTTAGGTATGGGTGTGCTTTGTTTGTAAGGTGTTGTAGGGAATTCAACACAGTTTTTGGTAAGAAAGTTTCAAGGATGACTAGGATCTACAATCTCAGCAGAAGGCTGGATATTGTAATAGGTTTTGGGTTAACCTACAAAACCCGGTAATTAATGAAGACTTTTATTTACCAAAAAAAAATAACATAATCATATTTCCTTTCAAATACAATCTATGTTAAACAACTATAACATAATCATATTTTCATTTCAAAATAATCTATGTTAAACAACTATAACATAGTCATAATTGATCCATATAAACTATTCTCTTGATTTTAATAAACCAAAGTCTCATTGCTTTAATTAATAAAATAAACCATATCTATAACCTTGATAGCATTCATTTTAACTCAATGTCATGTTAATTAAATATCAAATCTTCATCTAAATGTGATTTATAAATATTGACATTTATTAACTCTACCAAGGATTAGCCACTATATCTCAAGGGAATGACTCAAAGAATTAGATTATAAATGTAAACCTTCCAAAGCCATCAATTACTTGACGTAACAAAAGGGTGGACTTACTTAGAGACTACATCAAGAAATTTGAGATAACCACCTCAGTCATTCCTCTTTGGTAAAACATTCTATCTCAGTTCCATAACACATTCAGAGACAATACACAATACAACGAATGAATATGATATGTGCCAAGTTGAGTATGCACCAACAGGAGTAAGTGACTAGTTAAATGAAGCATAGCCAAGCACCTAGGCACTTTGCTATTCTCTTCTAGGTGTGAAGCACCTAATACACTACCTAAGTCCCATCATACCATGAATGTGGGATATTGGGCATTATACTAAATAAGATCGGGCTCATCTAGCTTGTCATAGACATCGAGGCAAGTCGAGGTTCAACATAGGCAAGTGTCAACCCCCGTTTGAACACCTCAGTAAAATAAAAAATTCATCAGTGGGCTCCTTAGAGAAACTAGCATAATGGAAAGGGTTTTAAGGTACCCCAAGCATTCTAAGTAGACATAGAATCGTTATTTGGCTCAATAGTACCCATGGCCAACATCCAGGTCATGCATCTTATAGCGAAAGCAAAGGTTACACAAATAAACCAAAGACTAAGGTGTTTATTTTAAAGCTAAACCACCACTCACAACACCAAATGACCATTTGAGTCAAGAGGGAAAGCTACCTTGAGTACAAACAACCATCTCGGCTTATACCAAGGATTGCAGCAGGTCGAGGGTTATGTTTAGGCATCCTCTAAGGTTAGGTCTTATTTGCCTTCCAACAAAATATGAAAACAAGTCTAAAGCGCATTAGGGAAACTTCCTTGTTCTAAAAACAATAGGTCTTGACAAAAATATAGGAATAAAATAAACCTAGAGTTTTATCATCACTCAAAGTTTTGTAAACAAGTCTACATCTGATTTCGCCATGGGAGCAAGAAGGAGGTAGTGAAAGGGGACAAGATTCTTTCCAAAGCATACTAGCACAATTATTTATACAGGTTGACCTTGGCGGATAATCTACGCGGGTGAAAATAAATGGATCACTCCTTAATATTTAAGCTCTACAAGTATTGTGATGTTTTCACTAGCTTGAAATCAAAGGGTACGTTCCAATTAGAGGTTATGCTTTTTGGAAAGCAATTCTCAATTGTAAGGAAATCATCAAAAAAGGTTTAATATGGGTTTTAGGCAATGGTGAGAGGATAAATTACTGGAATGACAGGTGGGTTAAGGACAAACCACTGACGCAATATCCTAACATAGTCTGAATTAGAGATATCATGGAAGAACTCATTAGTAGAAAAGTCTCCAATTATATGGTTGAGGATAGAGGGCAGAATGAAGTGGAAAAAAATAAGGATTCAGGGATTTCAAGTGGAATCAAATGATCTTTGTAACATTCTTGGGCAATAGTTTATCCCCATGAGACCTAAGGAAGATCAAGTCACCTAGGCTCCTACTAAAAATGGGCAATTCACTGTTAAATCAGCTTACAAGCTTCTACTTGATGACGAGGAGTTTGTCCTCCAAAAGGACTTAGTTTGGATAAAAAATTTAATTCCAAAAATTGTAGTCTTTTCATGGTTGGTTATCCAAGGAAAAATTCTAACCATTGATAATATGATGCATAAAGTTATTTGTATCACTAATCGTTGTTATCTGTGCAGGGCTAATTTGGAGACCATTTATCACATTTTCCTTGAGTGCCCTTTTTTCTTGACTATCCTAAGTGGGGTTTTTTAGGCCTTCAATATTTCTTGGGTTAAACCAGCCATTGTACTTGATTTGTTTGTCTAGTGGCCTTGCCCCTTTTCAATACAAATACTTAGATACATGTGAAAAATTTGTCTTAATCACTATCTTTGGTAGGTGTGGTTAGAAAGGAACCATAGAGTCTTTAATGAGTCTATCCATGATCATCAAACTAGCATTGCCAGGATCCTATCCTTTGCCAATGAGAATGTGAACCTTATCCCTTTTGATTGTTGTAAACCTCATCTCACAGGAGACCACGATTGCTCAATATTTAATCTTAACCTTGTTAGATGAGTCTGTGTCTAGGGTAGTCAACCCTAGAGCCAATGTTAAGTGGTCCCCACCTCCTACGGGTTTGTTTAAGCTTAATTTTGATGGAGCGGCTAAGGACAATTCTAGTAGAGCATGCGTTGGCAGCATTATGCGAGATCATAATGGGAATATGATGCTTGCATTTTTTGAATATTTGGTAACAAGGACGAACAACGAAGTTGAAGCTAGAGCTATGTGGAGAGGCCTTCAAATGACTCAAGACTTAGAAGGTAATTTGATTGTAGGAGACTCTATTCATGTTATAAATCTCCTCAATAATTGGAAAACACCTCCTTGGAGGATTAAAATAATTGTTGAAGAGGCTAGGATCCTTTTCCAGGGAAGACAGGATAGAAAAACCTAACATGTCTTTTGGGAAGCTAACAAAGTTGCTGATAACCTGGCCAATTTGGGTGTCGATGATGATGGACTTTTCAAATGGGAACACCGTATCTCGAGCAAAGTAGAGGAGATTATTCAACAAGAATGCCAATAATGATAGTCGAATTTACCAACATGGAAGGCACTGTAAGTTCGAATGCTATGAGTATTCCCATCTCTTTTTTGAAATGGACTCATAATAAAAATTATTCGAGCTATCAGTCTTGGTGGATGTTGCTTGGAAATACCACAAAGACTAATTGGGATAGTCACATGTCAGATAACATGGCTCCTAGTCGTCTTAGTAATTTGAGGTTGGTTGATAATCACAGGGTAGGAAAGAAACGACAATATAATACTTCGAACTAGAGCCACATGGACCACCAGATAGCCACCGCCATAAATCTAGCCAACAGGTTCACTTCTCCAAGGCTGATTGGCCAAGACGAGATGTGGTCCCAAAGCATGTCATATACGAAAGAAAGCAATTACCAAAGAATTATTAAGAGTAACTGTCAATATAGAGCTTGTGGGAGTTTTTTTTAGTACTCTGCTATGTGTGTCTGCAGCTTTTTGTTTCTCCACTGTTTCAAGGAAGGGATCTATGTCTGTTTCTTTTTTTGTAATTATGATGCAGGTGTGTTTTCTTGGGGTATACCCAAAATGTTGTATGGGAAGTTTCTTTTTCATAACAATTTATGTGCCTTACCGGATGTAATGGCTTTGGCAGCATGTAGATTTTACATATATAGGATCCTTAGTAAGGACATGTTCATCAATAGCCCTGGGCTGATTTTTATAAAAGGTTTTGGGTCAACCCCTAAAACCCGGTATTAATGCTATAGTATCTTATCTACCAAAAAAAAATCAAAAGGTACTAAGAGTAATATGTTTCAAATGGTAGAGAGGGGAGGGCTCTGGTCCCTCCCCTGGTCCCCCTCCCATGGCTCCTGGTTCCTGCCCAGTCCCTGGCTCAACCCAGGTCATCCCTCCCGGGGAGTGGTTGTTTGCAGATGATCTCCTAGGGGGAGATCCTTCTCCACTATCTGCGCCCCTCCCGGTCGGCTAGGGTTTCCTTGGTTGTTTTTTTGGACTGGTGCTTCCTAGGGATCCCTGTTTGGTTGGGGATCCCTTCCCTTTTCCCCTCAGGCTTCCCCCTGGGGTTTTTTGTAGGTTATTCGGGTGGATTTGGTCCCCTGCGTTTCTCGGTGCGGTGGAGGTGACGGTTTAGGGTTTGGACAGCTTCCCCCTTTTTCTTGTGAATCCTCGGCAGGCTCTGTGCTTGGATGGGATTCTTGGTCCCTGTTGTTGGGATCCTCTTTTGTTTTCCCGGGGCGGGTTCCTTGTGGTACAGCTCTTTGGTCACTTCCTGATGGGCTGGATCCTCTCTGTGCTGGCTATCGGCTTCCTACAGGATGGCTCTCACTGAAAGGAATGTTTTCCTGGTGGGCGGTTGGTTTCTCCACAGGGCGAGATCCGCCAAATTCACCGGTTTTCCCGCGAGGCGGGATCCTTTCTTTTTTGCTGGTTTCCCGGATGGCGGGATTTCCCTGTTGCTTCCCGCTAGGCGGGACTGTTTGTGGTGGTTTTGACTGCTTCCCGCGAGGCAAGATTTTATTGTAACGGTTTTTCTTTGCTTCCTACTGGGCGGGATCTTCTCAATGGTGTTTTTTGGCTACTCCCCGCTGGGCGGGATCTCCAAAACTACTTTCTTTCTTATTTGTTTTTTTCTTGCTGAGAGGGATTGTTTCATGCTTACTGTTACCACTGGGCGGGATTTCTGTTTTGGTGTTTAGTTTCAAGGGATTGATGCCCTAGGCCCATTGCTTATGTAATCAGGTTTTGGGATCCTTGTTAAAACCCACTGTAAATACAAACACTACTTACCAAAAAAAAAAAAAATGTTTCAAATTATATGCATGGGTAAGAATCCTCTTGGTCAGCTTGTATTCTACAAGCATTCTCCATTTGTTGCTTACATTCACCCTTTCCTTTCCTTCACGGTCGCTCCTCCTCGAACTCGTGCGATCCTTTCCAACTTGCTCACCCTCCATTACCTTAACATGAGGTCCAACCCCAACCCCCACTGCCTCCCTCATTGAAGGCTCCTCCTATCCATGTCAAAAAACCCATCCCCCATCCTTACCTATAAACCTAATGCCTTTATCAGATAGGTTGGTGGAGATATATTTTTTCCAACATATTCAATATAATACTATAAAATTAAACTTTGAAATCAAATCAAATCCCTACATTAATTTGAAAGACCAGACATTTTAAATAAAGTATTTAAAATATCTTTTGCTAAACATATAATATTATAATAAACCCCTTATATATATATATATAAAACTCTCTTTTATTTATAATGTATAATAATCTTAATTATAAATAAACTTTTTATTTATAATACTTAATTTATTTTACTATTGTATTTATATAATAGTCCTTAGGGTTGATTCTATACATTGCATAATTTTTTTTTTTTGCAATAAATTTCGTACAAGTTATCTTTAAGAAACCCATCGTTTTTATGTCCTAAAGCCCACCAAAGAGGATCCTAACAAGTGTGGCCCCTAATTGTACAACTCATTGTGCTTTGCATTACTTTATTTTAAAAAAAGACAAAAAATCTTATAAAGAAATAATATAACAAACTAGATTTAGGCAAGTGGATAAGAACATGAAAATAAGTGTTCTACACTTTATTCTCTTTACCAAACAAGTTTATTTGTTCTTAATAAAAGAAAAAATATAAAACATTTTTTTATGAACACACACTCACCCCCTCACCCACGCCTCGGTTTGAACCTTGGACCTTCCAAAGAAGAGCCAAAGCCCAAATTGTTGCGCTGTCCCCTTGATACAATATAAAACATATTATAAAAATTATCCAATTAAATTTATCAATATCCAAATTCATTATATATATATATATATATATATATATATATATAATAAAACTGTAAACTTAAAATTATAATCTTAAATAAATTACTTTAAACTTCAAAAAAAATAAAAAAAGTAAGGAAAATGTGGAAAAGACAAAATCAAAAGGGTAAGGGAAAAAAAGTGGAAAAGACAAAATGAAAAAATGTAAGGAAAAAGTGGAAAAGACAAAATAAAAAAAAAAATTAAGAAAAAAAAGTGGAAAAGACAAAATAAAAATAAAAAAAGTTAAGGAAAAGGTGAAAAAGACATAATGAAAGGAAAAGTGGAAAAGACGGAAGTAATTGGAACAAATTTTCAATCAAACAAAGGAAATGTGTGAGGGTAGTAGGTATAAGTAAATTGAGTAGACGTCAAAATAGTATAGTGATTTAGGTTTTAACTTTTTTTAAGATTTAAGTTTAGCTTTAGATTTGTTATTTTTAATTAAAATATTTAGATTTAAATTAGATTAGATAATAATGGTTCATTAAAAATAAATTAAATGGCGGTGAAGAGTATTTATCAATTAATTGTTTTAAATTAATTTTTGAAAAGGTGGACCATGAAAATTTAGTAAAGATTCCATATGCATTAAAAAAGCAATCCTCACGTGCCATCCTTTTCTAAGGTGTTTGAAATATAGGCCTGGAAACTTCTCAATTACGAGCAGTTGAAGCACGAGTGTCATATTTAATCACAATACTTGATTACCTCTCTTAGTCTCAACACTCGCCATCATTAAGAAAAAACAAATTATGATATTTGTGTTATAAGGATATTTGTAAAACTTTATTTGATGTGAGGTATAGGTCAAATTTTAATTTTGTTATTATATGTTCAATTTATTAAATAAAAACAAATTAACAAAACCTACTAATAAGCACTAAATATTTTATTATAAATCTATCTTTTTAAAGAAAAAATTATGGTAACTACGAATATATATTGTGTTAAAGTAACACATGCAAGTTTTATAGCCTTTTATGTAACTTGTATTTTATGTAACTTGTATTTTATAGCCTTTTATGTCTTGCTTTTCATAGCCTTTCCTCACATGTAACTATGTCATCATATGTGGTATCCTTCTAACAAATTATAATATAAATGGTATGTCTTTAGCATAAAAATAATTGCTTCTAATAGAATAATCACTATATTTCTTTAGTCGTATGGTTTAATGGGATAATCATTCAAATATATGTATAGGTTTAAGTGGTTGCATGTATTAAAAATAATATTTATATGATGATATATATATATATTTTTTGGTAATGGTGAAAAAAAGGTTTTGGAGGGTTTTAATTTTATTATAAAATTAAGTTATTTAAGGTTACAAGATAAACATAAACCTCCTCCATAGATAACATGAGACAAAAGCAAAGTTGCAACAAAAATTCTAAAAAAAGACAATACTTTGGTTGATATCAAAATTTATTTCTAACAAGGAAACAAAGGTTGACCTGACTGTTGTTTATTCCTCCCTTCCACACCAACAATAGTAGCAATCACTCCAATTCTAAAAAAAATAAGTAATATAAGTAGCAGAAACAAAAACACAATCACATTATAGTAGCATTCATTAGAACTACAATTGTAATAACAACAACATAAAATCCCATCAATAGCACCAAAAGACCCTAGAAGCAACAACAATATCGACAACATCGAAAGATAACACCCTTTAAAATATACTTTTTTTTTGCCTTTGATGAGGTAATCCTTAAAAGAGATAAGGGAAAATTATTTTCCCACATCTTCTTTTGATCAAAATGAACTCCAATGCTTGTCAAGCAATTAGTTGTAGCTTTTATTTTTCGATATATATGTAATATCTTCACCTCTTCCATTTCTTTTAATATGGATGAGGTAATTAACCCGATACCATCCAGTTATCAACTTTTTCTTTCTTAATATCCCTGAGAATATTCATAGAGTCCCCTTATATGATGGCCTTCCCTATGCTCTTTTGTCTCATTAACATAACACCAGAGTATAGGGCTTTAGCTTTTGCATAGTGATTGGTTTATATCCCATAACTTTTTGTATAAGCCCATAACACTTCACCTTTCTCATTTCGAATGACACCTCCTCCCCCAACTCTACCTAGGTTGTCTTTTGTAGCTCTGTCAAAGTTTAACTTTACCCAACGCTCCTCTGTTTTTAGAAATCTAGTGTTTGCTCTTTTCAAGCTGATTAGCAAAGGTGTTGTTTTAGGTTCTCCCAAGTGTCATTCACTAGTGATCCTCTTTTTCATATTGTTCTCAAAGTCCACACTATTGTCAAAAGCAATTAAATTCCCCCTCAATGTAGTTTTAATTATGTTAGACATTGAAATTTCATCCTTACTTTCCCCTTGAATATTCTGATTTCTTTCCCACCAAACACCCCACAAAAAATGAGGTAATAGTAAATTCTAGAGTTTTGATAACCTACTACTACTAAAAGTCTAAAATGACATCTCCATTAGTTAAAATGCTTCTTAAAAGTACTAGGGACCATCCAAGAGCATAACATAGCTTCCATTATATTATTATGTACCTTAATTGCAAACTCATAATTAATATACAAGTGGTCAATTGATTCAACATCCTTCATGTAAAGAGAACATATATGTGTCATTTAAAAACCTCTCTCACTTAGGTTATCTAGATTTAAAATCTTATTTTGTAAGAATAACCAAAGAATGAAATCCAATTTAAGGATTAACTCATTATTTCAAACCCTATTTATAGGAAAGTCCCCCTCGAAACCTTCAAACTGCAAGGTATAAGATAATTTCACAAAGATTTTCCCTACGTAGGGAACCAGATCAAAGAGTCTCTATCTTCATTCTGAGGTAAGTGGGATTGCTACAACAACTTGTTAAGATTTAAAAGAGATTATTCAGAATTCAAAGTTAGCTCTTTCCAAAACCTTTGACCTTCTCCAAATTTTATGTAATTTTTGACTAGTGGTCCATATTCTCAACTAAATGGTCTTTTAGTCTTTTGAACTCCTGCATTTGTTGTAAATGACAACCTACAATCCAAGTGTATTCCCAAAAATATATTTTTTTGCCTTCTCCTACCATCCATCTTAGACCACTTCTCAACAATTTTTTGGTTTTTGAAACTCCTTTCCCAATTGTTGATCCTTTAGGAGGGTCTAAAATTCTAGAGAAGGGTATGAAACCTTCAAAGTACTTACCTTTAAGAATATTAGTCCAAATCAAATCTTATTCCTTGGTCAATCTCCAACCTATTTTATTTATCAATGCTTTATTTAATTGCTGCAACTTTCTTATCCCTAGATCACATTCCCTCTTCGAAGGTACCCTATTATATCTATTCCTAGGTACCCTACCATATCTTTTCTATGGTAGTGGTTGCTCCCAAAGTTTTACCTAAACCTTCAACCATGATGATGAACAAATATGTGGATATATGATCTCCTTGTCTTAGACCGCAAACCTATTGATCTACCATTAACTATGATAAAACATTTTTTGAAGAGAGATATTTTTATCCACTATATCCACTTAATATCAAAATCAATTTTTTTCATTACCTTATCCAACAAAATCAATGACACCTGAGCATATGCTTTATTCATATCTAGTTTAGATAGCATACCTGGAACACCCCTCTTATCTATCGAGTGTAATGTTTCATGTACTATCATTACTCCATCTATTATTTGTCTCCCTTGAACAAAACCTCCCTACATAAAAGAGATGATCCTTGGAAGTACCTTCTTGAGTCTATTGGCCAATGTCTTAGTGAGTATTTTGTATATGGATTTGCAGAGGCTAACAGGTCTAAACTCTTTTAGGGAAGAGGCTTCATTATTATTTTGGATAAAAACTAGAAAATTAAATTTCCATTCTTGAAGTAATGAATTAGAGACTTGAAATTCTCTTACTGCCTCTACAACATCTTTTCCTATTATGTGCCAAAAACTTTGGAAGAAGCTAGCCGAAAAACCATCCAAACCTAGTGCCTTATCTTTTACCATATCAAAAACACTTTTCTTGACCTCTTCTTCCAAGAAGGGAGTAAGTAATAGGTTTTCCATTTCTTCTAAAATTAGTGAGGTAATGTTTGCAAGAAGGGAGTCCATTTTTACCTCATCTTCATCCTAATATTTAGAAAATAAAATCTAGAAGAATTTACTGGTGTTGTTGCTATTTCCTCCTCCTTTCTCACTACATCACCATTTTATAGCTTAAGCTCATTTATCCTGTTGGAACTCCTATACCTTATGGTTAAGAAATGGAAGAACTTCGTGTTATGATATTCTTCCTTTAGTTGTGTTGCCCTTGATTTATGCTTCCAATGTGTTTTCTCATTTGTTAAAATATTATGAAAATTTGTAAGCACCTCTCTTTCTCTTTTATCCAACTCCAAAGTTCTTCCTTCCTATTGAATCTTCAAATCCACTTCCTTTAGGTTATCTAAAAGCTCTTGCTTTTTCTAGAAAATATTTCTAAACACATCTTGGTTCCATTTATTTATATTTAACTTTATGATTTTTAGTTTTTTGACAACTTGGAATATTTTAGTTCCACACACATTTGTGTTCCACCAATCTCTAATCCTATCCTCAATTTGAGGATGCTTCAGGCACATCATCTTGAATCATAAAGAAGACCCTTTTGTGCTTTTTTCCTTAAAAAACTCTAAAATAAGTGGGTTGTAGTCAGAGGCAATTTTTTTTAAGGCTCTCAAAGAACATAAGTGAAAGTTTCTATACCAATCAATAGAAGCTACTACTCTATCAATCCTGGATTGGATGAGACCCCCTCATATTCTTCAGTTTGACCAAGTGAACTTGGCTCCCTACAAATCCACATCTACTAAGCTCAAAGAAGAGAGAAACTTACCAAAATCCTCCATACTATTTTTGAAGTCAAGTACTTCTCCTTACCTCTCACTTTGTAGGATATTAGTGTTTAAGTCTCCCACTATCTTCCAAGGAATACTAATTGAAGCCCCAAATATCTCTAAATCATACCAAAGCCTTCTCCTATCCACTTGACAATTAAGGACATGGATATTTGTAGCTAACTAGAAAAAATCAGTTAATTTACATTGAAAGAGGACCAAAATAAATTTATCATTTTGTTGCACACACTCCTCTTCTAGGTTATTTGGATGACAAAGAGTCCATAAACCCCCAGAAGAGCCTCTAGATGGTATATAGGTGCCTTATACTTTATTCCATACCAAATTTTTAATCCTATCTAAATTTCCTTCTTCAATTTTTATTTCTTAAAGCAAAAGGATATTTATCCCATGCATTTTTCTAAGATCCCTAACTATCCTATGCTTTTTTAGGGCATTTAGTCCCTGAATGTTCCAAGAAATAACTTTAATTTCTTACCTTTGATGGGACCTTTCACCCTGCTGAGTACCAACAACTATTGAATTCCATTTTTCTATGTTTAGAGTTGCTTTCTTGTTCCTTGTATCTGCTAGTTTGGATCTTTCAGGCTTTGTCACATTGCCAAAATATATAGTTTTTCGTGTATTTCTTATCAACCTCATAATATTATTTTCTTCTATGGAAGAATTTTTCCCCCTTTGGCAACATTGGTATTTTGTTGTTGTTGAACTTCTTGATTCTCCAAATATTTACCTCTTTTTAACTTCCTTTTATATACCACCTATTTCAACCCTTCTCCCTATTCTAAAGACAACCATACTTCCTCTAGTTTAGGTTTTTTTCTTCAATATCTCCTTCCTCTATAGGATTTTCTTTAACTACTTCCTCTTCTTTTAATTCTGGGTCTAAATCTTTATTCAATAGATCTGGTTGATTCTCCTCCTGAGACTATAAATCTACATTCTCTAGTTCTTTGTTAACTTCTCTAACCTCCTCTAGATTTATTTTTCTCATGATATCTTCCTCAAAACCTTGCAATATCTAGAATTTATTGGTTTTTAGATTTTTTTTATCTTTATCATTCATTTTTTTCTATCAAAACATATATTTGTCTCGGCTCTTTCTCCTTATTTTTCTAAATCTACACCTTTTCTTTTTTCTTGGATTATTTTCTTTCTAGAAAATGAGCTATAATTTATCCTATTGTTTTACATCCAAAACAAACTAACATTGATGATTCATATTCATTTGGTTGAATCTACACCCTCGCATCTAAAACAAGTTTTATTGAGGAAGGTGATGACTGGGTCAAATCTACGTTCATGGAAAATTTGCCAAAAATATTTCTAGTTCTGGAACAAGTAGTTGGGTCAAATGCTATTAATTTTCCTATACCTTTAGCATTTCCTTCAGTGAAATCTTCATCCTGAAACTCGACTGGAAGCCCTAGAATTCTAACTAATGGTGCAACATTTATATTCTTAGTATTTAGGTCAAATATAGGTTTTCATTTTTGGAAATAGAGCCCTCACCTTCCAAAAAACCATGGGTATTTCAAAAAATTCCTATGCATATCTTCCCTATTCATGAAGTTAAATAGTAAAAACCCTCTTGCCAATGAAATTATCTCAAATTTACCTTTGGGTTTCAACTTGTGCGATGCCCATTTTCTAACTGTATCTAGATTTGGCCTGACACCAATGAATTTTCCAACAAGGCTATTTTCTCTTTCTTTGGAGGTTCTACTTAGAATAATTAGTGGAACCCTTAGAGTCAACACCTCCTCTATTTTATCTATATTTAAATAAAATAAAATATTTTTAGGGTTCACTCCCAATACAAGGACATATCTCACACTACCAATGTAGTGGCTACACAATATAAAGAGGTAGCTTCACACTGCCAACACAATGGCTACATAGCACAAGGACATAGCTCACACTACTAATGTAGTGGCTACACAACACACAAGAATAAAGATAACATTAGTTTATGATGAACCAACCTGGATAGCCTGCATTGCTCATGTGGATGCCTATCATCCACTGCTCTTCACTCCCCAAGCTCGTCCTCTCTTTGTGCTCCTCTGCTTCATTGTGACCCCTACCTCCTTCATTTTCCTTCCTTTTTCCCAGCTCACTCCTTTATTTTCCTTCCTTCTCCTCCCACTTTTCTCATGCGTTCCTTCTTTTCTCCTCGGTCCATGTCCCCGCCTACCCATAATTACTTCCTCGACCACCTTCGATAGGAAATAGGGTGTACATACCTCTCCTCATCTTCCCAAGGTGATCACCATAAAGAGATTTCTCTTCATGTCAAGGGAGCTTTGTGCAACTGACCCAATCGGGTCTTCAAAGGGCAACCCGTCCCATTCTACCAAATTTTGTCTTATCACATGTACGCCTTAGGGTCAAAAATCGAGTGAATGATGACTTCCTAGACATGCCATAGCAAAGACTAAGACTTGGGGTTTCAAAATAATTGTTTTTATTTTCTTATTTTTTCAAGGAAAGTTCCCCAATAACAATATTTTGGTAAATGATTACTTCTTTTCTTACTAGATCTATTAAATAAATCAATTATTTTGTTACTAAGAACATCTATAGCATCATTTTAAATGATCAAATGCTTATTTCTAATGAGATATTTTCTTAAAATAATTATTTATTTAAAAAATATCTTCCCACTTTTAAAATAAATAAAATATTTATTTAAACAACATCCTTTTTTCTTTTTAAATTGTAGACACCAAAACCTAGCCACTTGTCCTCCATCCATGCCTTCCCACCATCCAATGGCCCACCATACCCTTTTCCCACCATTTTTGACCCTAATTTATATTTATTTTATTTTATATATATTTAAATATAATATTTTATATTATATTTTAATATATGTATAATAAAATATATATTTATAAGTTAAATTAACCCCAACCATCAGATCTATTCTAATATTGACCATCCATTTACATCAATCCATGCCACACTCAAAGTTAAATGTCAGCCCTTGGATTTGCTTTAATTACAACCACACGATTAAAGTGTTGGTAAAAACCCTAAAGTAAACCCTAAGTTTGACTATTTATATGAGCATATTTGATGCTCAACGGAAGGGAGGGGATTTTTGATACCTGAGGTCTCTGATGCTGATTCTACCCAGATTCTAAATTCTAGCTATCTGATTGTTTTCATGGTGTTCTTTGATTTGCATTCTTAAGATCTAGTGTTTCCCAGCAACCAGGGATTAATAGCAGAGAAAAGAATATTGCTTCTAGATTTGAATGCAATCTTGAGAACTCCTAATTTCCTTGAGCTCTAGAGTCCACATAGCTTCCACCATTGCCAAACCCTAGCTCATCCTAATATTCCTGAAGCCTCATCCTGAGTCCCTGATCTTCCTACAGACGGAGGCTACCCACGTTTGTACAAGACTGCACAAACTACCCAGACTATTTTGGCCATATCTCACTCATCCAGAGTTGGATTGAGCCAAAATTTTGAGGGTAGGTTCCTGATACACTCTAGAATATCTCCAAAAATTTTTAGATCGATTGGAGCTACAGATATTGTAGTACAACCTTATATTTGGACGTGAGTCTATAGTGCATCTCCAGATCAGACAACAAAATGGTAAAATAGCAAGGTAAATCATTCATGTATTTTATTTCATATTGTTAAATTTTGCATGCATTATTTTATCAGATCTAGGGTTTTTAGCACTAATTTTTGAGGGCTCACACTGTGGAGCCCTCATTTGTTTTTACTGATTGCCCTACTTATTTGTGTGCAGGTTTAGCAATACAATCAAGAGCATTGTGCAGTTGTTTAAGCTGGAGTGGTCCGACCAAAGGATAACTAAGAAGCCCACTCACACCTATTGGGAGGAAAGCACACCATTGAAGACACTACATTCTATTGTAGCTAGGGTTTCAGAGAACCCTAGCAGTCTGTAATAACTGTATCAAGTTCACATTGAACTATTGATTGTATCAAAGGAGTTTTTCAGCTCCCCCATTATTAATAAAATATCTCTTTCATTTGTGCAATCTGTAGTTCTTTGAGTTCTATTTTATCTTTCTTGTTTTAGTGTCATGTTTTTTACTCTACAAATGGTGATCATGGTGGGACCCCCTAAGGGTTTCATTTGTTGATTTACCTTGTTGTTCTAACTTGTTTCTGTTGTCCTATTTTGTAGGTTTTCAGAAGCATAAAATAGGCCATTTTGCTAGTTAGGGTTTTTGGAAGTTCTGTGGAAGTTGCAGGAGGTGTGCAAATGCTCTGAAGCACCTAGAGATCCCCATAAGTACCATGTGGCGTTTACAGAGGTGCCCTGCAATATTTAGCAGTGAGTTGGAACAAAACGTAGGTTGTCCAGTAAGTCCTTCATCAATTCCCTCTCATTTTTGCTTTACGTTTTTGGGTCTTCTACTGTATTTTTTAGATTTTGGATATAAAATGAACATAAACTAAGTAATATAGAAAATAATTCATGGTAGATTGCATCTTAGGATATTTTACATCCATTCCCCACACCTTATTTTAGGGTTTTCTATTTTAAAGAAATTTGCAAATTTGAATGAATGTTGCATTTTTGAATGCATGTGAAATTATAAAAGCATACATTATTTTAGGTTTTTTTTTTAAGGGAGATTGGATTATGAGCAGAGAGGTGGATAAACCTCTGGTGCTATTTAGGTAGGGATCTTAAGTGGTGTACTCCACTCTCTTTAGAATCACATGTTGGCATATTTCATGTAATGATTGTTTAGGTCTATGAAATTTGTTATCTTTAACATTGTTTGATCACAATACAAAATAGGAAACTTAAAATAAATCACACACTACACGTATCACATAAAATAGTAGTGGTTGGATTTCATCACCAACCATTGCTTGAGATTTGGTGATGGTGGCTTTCATCTCCATCCACCAATATCTACCCTAGAAACCATAGGATCACCCTTGTGCAAACTTGTTGGATTTCATCACCAACAAGAATCTCGTTGCCCTTGCCTAGCCTTAGTTTTTACCTTTATTTTTCATTAAGTAATATTAGAACATCAGAACACACAAAACTATCACTCTAAAAGGAATACACAATAATGAAGAAAATAATTAATGTATGAGGTAAGCCACACAAGGTGAAAACTTAGCATTGATTGTTTCTTCCATTTTAAATTCTATAAAAGTTTTAGTTTTTGTGATTATTTTGATAGTTTTAAGTTTTGATTTATTTACTTTATGGTATTAACACGTAATCAGAAGAAAGTAATAAATCAAAATAACTTAATGGAAAATACATCCAATTCACCTGCTACTTCGATGGCAAATCCTTCCAATGTGGCACAGACCAGTTTGTCTAGGCCTCCTTACCCATCCCTACCACAAGAGGGATCCCTTCCTCATAACATTGAACAACCTTCCACCCACATAGATATGGACAAGGTAGAGGCTCTTTATAGATCCTCTAACTATGTTCTTGAGCCCCTTAGCCAAGGTACTGCTTCATAGCAGGAACTAGCTACTTCCCAACCATCCAACCTCACCCAAGTGTATACTAGTTCTTCTCATGAGGAATATGGTATGCCTTCTTCCTCCATTCCATCTCACCAATACCCAAGTGTTTCTAACACTTCCCTCCCACCTAGTTATACCTATGGTTGCTCTAACCCTTTGTATGAGGAGCAAGTCAATGCTGCCTCACAGGTGTCAGCCGCCCAAGTTGCCACATCAAGTGCAACTTGCCCCATGCCCATGTCTTCTAGTCCATCCACATCCTTACCTATTTCTTCTATCTCATCCATGTCTGACCAAGAGCTTCATGATACATTGGGCTTCATGAACAAATTGCTTCAACAACATCAAAATGCTAGACAACAAGTACACGTAAGTCCTATGCCTCATACAGTCTCCACCCAACCAACCATCGTTAACCAAAACCCCACTTGGGTACCACAATATTTGGTGGTTTCCATTCCAAACCCCCCACCAATCCAAAATTCAACTCCTCCCATCACAATTCCTTCTAGCCAACCAAATCAATTCATCCACAACTTTCCTCCACACCAAAATTCTCCATCTTTCAATCATCAATCTTCCCCTCATCAATTCCAAGCCACTCAATTTCATCAACATCATCAATCACCCCATTTGATCACTCCTCAACATTTTTCTTCCAGCCCATCCCCCAATCATCAGGTAATCCAAGGCTTCCACATTCTTGGGGAAGACCCTAGGATTAAGACCATGCAACAACAAATCGATCAATTGATGCAAAACACTCCTGGCATGTCCAACCAAAGACCAACCTTAAGCCAATTGATCCATCAACCCATTCATCCTTCGATGCCATCACCGCCATATCCGATAGATTTCACAGTACCAAAGTTTGATAAATTTAGGGGAACCGAGGACCCTAAAGAGCATGTTAGCACATTTTTCCATGCTTGCTTTCGAATTCAAATAGATAATGCTCTCATGCTCTAAAATTTTCCTCAAACATTGGGGGGAGATGCCATTGAGTGGTTCAATCAATTGCCTACTCATAGTATTTACACTTTCGAACAATTGATTGATCTTTTCTTTGAACGTTTCATCCTCAATATCAAGAAGAAGGTCTCATTATCTGATGTCTATGCTTTAAGACAATGGGATGATGAGACAATCTATGATTTTAGAAACCATTGGAGGGCAGTCATCACAAAATTGCCATTCTCCCTACCAATGGATGAAGTAATAAAACTATTCACCAAGAGTTGCTTAAAACCCATCTCTTGGATGCTTCAGCTTCAGACATATCGATCATTTGAAGAAGCTTTAGCTCAGGCTAGCATCATTGAGGAAATAAAAATCCAAGAAGGCATAATTAAGCCCAAAAAGAAAGAATGGCAAACCAAGGGCCAATACAAAAGTAACTATTTAGGCCAAAACAAATCATCTCAAGCCACTTCGGCTAACCAATCAAATCAAGTAAATCAAGTGGTCATGAGCCAGCTGGTAATGGCTCAACAACCTATGCAACATCAACCACAACAAATTTCTTATCATGTGGTTCCCTCAGTCACCCAAGCACCAACAATGCAAAACACAATACCAACTATGAACAACCCTCCCTGTCGACAACCTGTTTGACAATACCACCAATACACTCCTTTAACAGAGTCATATTCTTCTCTTTTTCATAGGTTGTATGACACAAACAAGCTGGATTTACCTAAAATTAAGCTTGATGACCCCACTAAACATGGAAGAAATTACAAATAACACCTATTTTATCCATACCATAGACAGAATGGTCATGATATCAATAATTGCCATGTGTTCAAAAACATTGTTCAAGATCTCATAGACTTGGGGGCCATTAAGGTGGATAACCCCCTCACCCCACAAAATTAGAACCTTGGGATATTTCAAACACCTCTTCCCAACCATGAAGAGGCACAACCTAATGTAGGGGGTACTAACATTCTAACACCTCCTAATCAAGTCAACCACGTTCAACAATTCCAAGGTTTTGTAGGAGCAGTCAATGTGGTAACTAGAGGTCAATGACAAAATCAGCAAAATGCTCCTCAACCAAGTGTGTCACAACCTTCACCTCCACCCATCCAAACTTCTCCAAATCCATCTCCACCAATTCATATTTTTGATCCTCCAATTCATCCCACCTATCATCCTTTGAGGCCAATGGTATCTTTGAGTAGTCGGTTAACCACTAGTTTAAAAATGGCTTCAACCAAATTGTCTATTTATGAGCTTATACAACAATCTCCCTGGCATAGAGAAGCTTTAATGGAAATTTTGAAATCTATTGAGGTTCAAGCCCAAGACTCTAATGCCTTTAACAACTTTGTAGGGAGTGTTCGAACATGCATGGAACCCTCAATCACCTTTTATGACTTTGAGATTAAGTCAACATCATCAAAATATGTGGATCCTCCATTGCACATTATGGCTCTAATTGACAAGAAGCCATTCAAAAGAGTCTTGATTGATATTGGTTCCTCCATCAATATCATCACCACCACTGCCCTCAAGCATCTCAATCTTCCTCCATCTCACATCACCAAATCATCCTTCACCCTTAAAGCATTTAACGATGCTTTATGTACCATAATTGGCACTATTGTTTTACCCATAGAAGTAGGGGTCAAAATGTTGCACACAATGTTCCACATCTTGGAAGGGGCCATGGTATACAATGTACTCCTTGGAAGACCTTGGATGAGAGAAATGAAATGTGTTCCTTCAATTCTCCATCAATGTTTGAAATATGTTCATAATGGCCAAGTCCATTGCATCCCAGATGATGTAGAACCTTTCAAATATTGTAACTTCATTTCAAATCCTTATGAGTCCATGTTACCTTCCACTCATATTTTCTTATCTCCATCATCTTCTACTCCATCCACATCTTCTTCTAAAGCTCCCATTCCTGAGGAGTTACCCATCACACATCCCCCTCAATCATCCATTTCTTCTTGCACATGTGGTCATAGTCAATCCACTTTGGCCACATCATCAACATCAACAACTCCTTCTTCAACCACTCCTTCTACCATCCTTTCTTCCACATCATCATTGTCTCATCCACCAACTTCCAATTCTTAGCCATCATCCCATCCTTCTTCATCAACTGATATTTCACAAGTCGAACTGATGGATTGTGAAATATTCCATTCCCCACCATCACCTAAGCCATCATCCAATCTTGAGCCACCCATTTCCACATCTTCCACCACCTCAGCCCAAGTTGAGGTTCACCTCACTAGTCCTGGTATTGGTGAATATGTGGTCCAAGACATCACCATCACCCCATTCACCATCCCAACAACCAAGGATTTTGGTCACCCACGTGACCCTCCTTTATCCATAGGGGCCATCTATGATATGGGTTCCACTCCAAACAACATCAATTTTGTTTATGGAGGGCTTGACTCCTCAATTGGGATAAATCCTCCTGAAGAACCCAAAGAACCAAGACTTGCCAATATCCAAAACATGACGGGATTCCCATCTCATTATTTCCATATAGTTAATTGGCAAGGCCAAGGCTTAGGTTCCCATGAGCAAGGAATACATGATATAATCGATGTTCCCTATCGAGAGGCACATGACCATTCAGGCTTGGGATACACCCCACTTTCTTCCACCTCTTCTCTTGAGCATGCCTTCCAAAGGCTTAACCTCAATGTAGGAGAAGATCCCTACCCACTTGATGACTCTGATGATGAGAGTTATGAAGAGTATGAATTAATGTCAATCGCTTCTGATGACTCTGAAGAAGAATCTCAACCCATCATTCCTCATACCCAACAAGATGAGTTTTATCTCAGAATGTTCCCCATCAATGAGCCCATATTTCACTTGCTTCTTCCACAAGAACAAGTCGATCCACCTGGTGAACCACCTCCACCCCAATTCTATTGAGCCATTCCACAAGCCAAATTTGTAACATATGTACATAAAAAAATTCAAAAATATTCAAAAAAATCAAAATCAAATTTTACTTCGCATGTACATAAAATTTATTTTGTGTTTGTTGTTGCTATCCAGGGTTAACAAGACTTAGCATCGGTTCCTAGTTCCACCATCCATCCATTCCACCTATCCATCCATTCCACCCATCCATAAATTCTTCCAATCCATCCATTTTCCTCTAAGTCAACATGAATCCTGTTGACTTATTCACCCCACTCCGCAATCCATACAATCTGGCTAAGCCAATTCCCATTGACATAAGCCTTATTGACATGGACCAGATTTCTTCTCTACCCTCCTTTTTAGAGTTTGTCCTATCCGAGGAATTGTTAAGGGCTTCCACCAACTACATTCCTCCTTCCCCTCCACCTTCACCTCCATCTTCAACCAAGAATCTTGAGGTTTTTAGGCAGAGCTAGATGACGATAAGCAAGAAGAGTTGGATGACATCTTAGATGATATTCATCTGATCCCAACACCCCATCAACTTGAGGAAGGTTCTCATATGTCCATTGAATATACCATCGAAGTGAACCTTAGTTCAGATCATGACAATCCATAAATTGTCAAACTTGGAAAAAGCTTATCATCCGATGAACTAGAGCAATTCATCGCTCTCCTCAAGAGAAAGAAGGACGTGTTTGCATGGTCCTACAAAGACATGCCTGGTCTTGACCCTAACCTTGTGGTCCACAATCTCACCTTACATCCCGATGCCAAACCGGTCAAGCAAAAACTTAGAAGGATGCATCCTACCATTGCCCTCATAGTCAAGGAAGAGCTTCAAAAACTCCTAGACGTCAACTTCATTGTTCCTATTGACTATCCTGAGTGGCTTTCAAACATGGTACCCATTCGCAAGCCTAACGGGTCGATACACATTTGCACTAATTTTTGAGATCTTAATAAGGCGTGTCCTAAGGATGATTTTCCTCTTCCAAACATTGATACTCTTGTCGATACCTACACTGGCCATGAAATGCTTTCCTTAATGGATGGTTTTTAGGATACAACCAAATTCGAATAAATCCTGATGACCAACACAAAACAACATTCACCACACCTTGGGGGACCTTTTGCTACAAGGTCATGCCCTTTGGCCTTAAAAATGTAGGCGCTACCTATCAACGAGCCATGACTTACATCTTCCATGACTACATGCATAATATTATCGAAGACTATGTAGATGATCTCTTGGCTAAATCTAAAACTCGACAAGAGCACATTGGTGTATTGGAGAAAATATTTGATTGACTAATAGAACATAAGGTGAGGTTAAATTCCAAAAAGTGTGTCTTTGGTGTTACCTCAGGTAAACTTCTAGGATTCATTATCTCCAAAAGAGGCATTGAAGTGGACCCAAACAAGGTTAAGGCCATCATGGAAATGCCTCCCCCAAAAAACATTAAAGAATTACATAGTTTACAAGGAAATATCCAATCTATCCGATGTTTCATTGTACAAATTTCTGATAAATGCAGGCCCTTCAACCACCTGCTACAAAAGGGGGTGCCATTTGTTTGGATAGATGAATGTCAAAAAGCCTTTGATGATATCAAGCAATATCTAGCTTCTCCACTAGTCTTAGCTCCTCCTCATTCATGGGTCCCTTTCTATATTTATGTCTCAACAATAAACTTTGCATTAGGGACAATGCTTGCACAAAAGAATGAACAAAATCAAGAGCAAGTTATTTATTACATTAGTCAAACATTGGTGAGTTATGAAACCTGATACACTTATGTAGAGAAGTTGTGCTTAGTAGTGGTTTTTACCACTAAGAAACTTCATCATTATATGCTTAGCCATACAACTTATGTCATAGCTAGAGAAAATCCTCTACATTATATGATGTCTCACACTTATAATAACACTCATACCACTAAATGGATAATGCTCCTTACTAAATTTGATCTTGAGTTTATAAGCCAAAAATCCATTAAAGGTCAGGTTATAGCCAATCAACTTGAAACTCCACTACCTAGTGATCATCCTTTGATTATAGAGCTCCCAGATGATTCGGTATTTTCTACATAATTAGTAAGTATGTCATTAAATATCTCAATATATTTTATGGATCTAAGTGTGAAAGGTCAAGGTCTAGAGTTGTCTTTCATACACCTCATGGGATACCTATCCCTTTATCATTCAAGCTAGACTTTCAAACATCAAACACCAGTATGAAGCCTTAATCTTAGGTCTTCAATCAGCTATAGCTATGGGCATTAAGCGTATTAGGATATTTGGGGATTCTCAACTTGTTGTAAAATAGGTAAAAAATACCAATGCAAAGAATCTACCATTAAGCTTTATCATGAAGTAGCAATGAAATTGCTCTCTAAATTTGAATGGTATAAAATCGATAACTTGCCACGTTCACTAATAGACTTGTAGATGCAAAGGCCTCTCTTGGATCATTGATTCCAAAGGACTCCTTAGGAGAGTACAACCCTAATAATCTCAACAATCTCTAAGTCCACATTTATCCTAAGGATAAAAAAGATGTTTGATTTATCCATTCAGAATGATATGAGTCTTGGTCAAGCCAAATATTAGACTTTCTTAAATTTGAAACACTCCCATCGGACATGTCACGGTTTTCCAAACACTTTCAAGAAAAAAGCAACCCGTTTTCTTCTTTTGGGGAACGTGTTGTATAGACGTGGTTATGATGGAATTCTCCTTCGTTGTCTCGAGACTAATGAGGCTCAAAGAGCCATAGCTAAAGCCCATGATGGTACTTGTGGTGGTCATTTTAGTGGGATGGCCATTGCAAAGTATATTCTATGCATGGGTTATTATTGGCCCACAATGGAACATGATTGTTGCAACTACATCAAACATTGTAAGCAATTTCAATCACATGCTAATTTAACTCATGTACCATCACAAGCATTACAACCTATCCAAAGCCTTTGGCCCTTTTCACAATGGGGTCTTGATCTAATTGAAAAATATCACCTCCTTCCTTAGGACAACATACTTTCATCATCACACCAATAATACTTCACAAAGTGGGTTGAGGGAATTCCTCTAACATAGAAGACCTAGAATTGTGGACTTCATTCTCCATCATATCATTTATCATTTTGGTATCCCCTCTAAAATAATTTTAGACAATGGCAAGTCTTTCAAAAACAAGGATGTTCGAGCACTTTATAAGAAATATAATATCCAACATAATTTCTTGACACCTTACTACCCACAAGAAAATGGACAAGCCGAAGCTACCAATAAGACCTTAATTGCTATTCTCAAGAAACTTGTCAATGAAAATCATAGAGATTGGCATACAAAAATCCCTTTGGCACTATGGGCTTATCGAACAAGCATCCAAATACCAACTAGAGCAACACCATTTTCCTTGGTCTATGGAGCTGAAGCTATCATACCTCTTGAGCTTGAGATTCCCTCCTTGCAAATTTCTTTGCAGGAATTCATAGATGATGATACCGCTAGACAAGCACGTCTTGACCAACTCACTCTTCTTGATGAGAGGTGAGTCAATGCACTAGAACACTTACGAGTTTATCAAGACCGCCTAAAGCATGCTTACAATGCCAAAGTCCATCTACATGAATTCCAAGTAGGAGATCTTGTCCTTAAAGAGAATCAAAAAAACACCAATGCCTTGCCACACCTTCGAGATAAATTCATGGCTAATTGGTTAGGTCCATACATAATTTCTCAGAAAGTGGGTGATGGTACTTATAGACTTGCCGATTTAGAGGGGGTTGAGGAGCTTGAACCACTTAATGTTATCCATTTGAAAGCATTTTATTGTTAATGTGATGTTTATATATATGTATATACATGGCTAAAAAAAAACAAACAAAACAAAACAAATTTTCAAATTGCATGCCATATCGCACTCACCTCCCCCTCCAATTTCAATTCACAAATTCCAATTCTCATTACCACATTTCTTACATTTTCATTTCATCCCCATTTGCATTCATTTCCCCATGTTCAAAAATCATTTATTAGTAGTGATGAAAAGGTCAAACAAAAAGTCAAGTTACCTTAATCAGGGGCATCTACAAAGGCATCTATGCACTTTCCTCTAAATTTCCTAAGCCAACATTCCCTTTTACAAAGTCCATACACCCTAGGTTTTTGGTCACTCAACCACTCCTAGTGTTTTAAGCAAACTCTAAAAATATATCCGGTTTTCTTTAGGACCAAATCACTTTATCACATTAAGAAAATCTTGAGTCTTGACAATTGATTCCAAAAACATTCTTGAACCAAACACACATCTTCACATATTAAAAACATCTTGTGTCAAAGAGGGATAATACCATACTTGGGTTACACCTTGAAGTGAAAAGGGTATTCCTCGCTTGTCCCATCATGCAACATAGTCCAAAATAAAAAATAGTGGTTTTCACCACCATCACAATTACTTCCAATACAAAATATAGAGTAGTAAGGATAGGGTCAAATTCTCATCACACTTCGGTTGAGAATCCGATTTCCCAAAGCTCCAAATTCCACTCACACACCACAAATCCATAAAGCTGTAAGGATCGTACTACATTTCCCCTTAGAAGGTTAGGTAGTCATCCCTAAGGCCTAAAAGATCAGATTATTGGACTATGGAGTGAGCCTCCACTGGAGCTATAGATGCTTGACTGGTAGTGGAGTAAGCTCATGTGGGATGACATGTCTCTCTTACAAAAAGAGAGACCTCTGACCGCACATACAGACAAGCTAGCTTCTTGGTCCTCTCCATAACAGGTCATGCCCAATTTACTCAAGATGGGTTAATGAACTTCACTTGCACACACATTGGTTCATGATTGTCTAGGGTCATTGCCATGCTCAAGATTTGGTACATGAATTCACTGCACACACATTGGTCCTAAAGAAAATTAGATAGCCTTTAGTGAGTTTGGTTGATATCACTAGTATGTTTGAGTCTCTGAAAATCATTCAGTCTTCCATATCAACATTCATATCTTCTTCCATATCAACTTCCATATCTTCTTCCATATCAACTTCCATATCTTCTTCCATGTCAACATCCATGTCTTCTTCATGGATCATCCCACCTAAATGCCACCAAGTTTGGTGCCCCTGATTAAACAACAATGAACAAAAATGGCCAACAAAATTCTGAACTATAAATGATCAATAGAACATCATGCATACATACATCATTTAGCTTGAATTTCATATACCATTTAGCTTGCATTAATCATCCATAAAGCATCCATAAAAACATTCATAAACATGCATTGCATACACAAAAAGCATTCACACAAAAATAACACAAAAATATAAAGCCATGTATATATATATATATATATAATATCACATATACAATGAGTGCCAAAAAAGGCTACATACAATGGAGCACCAAGGCTAATATACAAAAAGTGCATCTAAGCACTAAGCTAATGTCCATGAGAAGACCCCTACGACCTAGTAGGAGCCCTAGACCTAGAACTCTACCTAGACTCAGCATGCCTAGATGACTCGGCCCTAGAGGATGTGATATACATCCTCAAGAGTAACAATAATCTCCCCAGTCGATAGCTGGAAGGTCCCCCTATCCGAATCCCACCTCTCCACCAAATCTGAGAGGTACCCTTCATCCGCCCTCACCACATCCAACCGAGCCCCCTCCAACCCCACCTTCTTCAACAGCCCCCAATCCACCTTTGAAAGCTTCTTCCTCATCCCAGGAACGAATGGAGAAAACCGATGTCGAGGCTCTATATCCCTCAACTACAACAACAAATATTTTTGCATTAGTATTAATTTAAAAAAAAAAGCAACAACAAATCAAAATTTTGCACAAATAAACAAGTGTTTTTAGCAACATTACCTGGGCAAACCGTGCCTCAGCTCCAACAGCAGCATTCACTCCCTCCACCACCATAGCTTCCATGCCAAATTCCACTAGCCTCACTTCAATCTCCACTCCACTCCACTCCTTAGATGCAACTTCTCAATCTCTTGAATGCACAAATGAGCTTCACAATCCAACCTATAGGCTATTTATAGCTATTGCAGGTACATTCAAACATGGTGGTAGCCACAAGGGGGATTTCTTGCACCCAAGCTAGCATCTGAACCACAAGCAAAGGTGCTTGGCTAAATCATAAAGGTAAAATCTATCAAAAAAGTATCTTACCTCTTCCAAATTTCATCCATACATCAAATTCATCATAAAATCAGGTTTTGTGAAAACAAAAATCAGTTTGGATGCATATTCATCACTCACGACAAAAAAATAAAATGCATAAATCGAGTTACAAAACACATCAAATTGACCCAAATTTTCACAAAACCACCTATCAACCATTCTACATCATATTCTTCATCATCCCAAAAATTTTGAAAATTGGAGTTGATTTAACCAATTAATCGATCATCTTCATTTGAAAAGCATAAAATAAACCACTAAAATCTCCAACATTTACAAATCAACTCTAACTTTTGTGAAATCATCACATTTCTTCATCAACATTGTTCCATCAAATTTCCTCATTCATCATCAATTCTTCTACAATGTGCCAAATTACAAGTGAATCTCGTATCTAGTGGTTTGTTCTATATACTTGGCGATTGCAGTGATTAGCGTCCATGCAATACGGTAAGATGAACGAATCACCATAAGAACACTTGGTCATCATCATCATTCCATATCTCCTAGTTTGAAAGCCTAATCAAATTTGGTCACTCACAATCCAAGTGAAACCTCGACAAGATGAATTTTTCTTAAAAGTGTCATTGATGGCCTAGTCCGTGGGGCTTAAAACATGGACAAAAATCAAATCATTTCATTCAAAAACTCCATGACAAGTCATCATAGTGATTGGCACTAGCTAGGGTGATTGGTTCTAGTGGAAGGAATTATCCTACAGTCACTAGCAGGCCCTCTAAATATTGACTTCTTTATAATTTATGTTTTACATCTCATATTGCATATCAATGATGCCATATGGCAAAATTCTTCAAAATCATGGAATTACCCAAAATTTGGGGCAACCACATTTGATTCCGAATTTCCCACGATGGGATACATCTTACATGATCATGACATCTACATTTGACACATAACACTCCATCTATTGGGGCAAAAATAGACGCAATCATCATTCCTCATTCCACAAATCCCTTCAACCATTGGGGCAAAAACGGTCACACATTTCATCATTCCCATTTCCTTCTTTTGCACAAATATTCTTCCATTCATTCTTTTTCAATTGGCTCATGAGTTCATCCGCATCTCATTCACCAATTGAGGGGGTAAGCTACGCAATAACTCAAAATTATTTATTCTTTTTGTCTTCAATATTGATCCGCAAATCCAACAAGAGAGAGAAGTTGCTTCTATGCCCAAGCCCAATCAGGTGTCTCATATTTTTTTGCACCATATTGTGTTTCACGCAACATGGTACAAAAAGGGGCATCTATAGACACCAAAACCTAGCCACTTGTCCTCCATCCATGCCTTCCCACCATCCAATGGCCCACCATACCCTTTTCCCACCATTTTCGACCCTAATTTATATTTATTTTATTTTATATATATTTAAATATAATATTTTATATTATATTTTAATATATGTATAATAAAATATATATTTATAAGTTAAATTAACCCCAACCATCAGATCTATTCTAATATTGACCATCCATTTACATCAATCCATGCCACACTCAAAGTTAAATGTCAGCCCTTGGATTTGCTTTAATTACAACCACACGATTAAAGTGTTGGTAAAAACCCTAAAGTAAACCCTAAGTTTGACTATTTATATGAGCATATTTGATGCTCAACGGGGAGAGGGAATTTTTGATACCTGAGGTCTCTGATGCTGATTCTACCTAGATTCTAAATTCTAGCTATCTGATTGTTTTCATGGTGTTCTTTGATTTGCATTCTTAAGATCTAGCGTTTCCCAACAACCAGGGATTAATAGCAGAGAAAAGAATACTGCTTCTAGATTTGAATGCAATATTGAGAACTCCTAATTTCCTTGAGCTCTAGAGTCCACATAGCTTCCACCATTGCCAAACCCTAGCTCATCCTAATATTCCTGAAGCCTCATCTTGAGTCCCTGATCTTCCTACAGATGGAGGCTACCCACGTTTGTACAGGACTACACAAACTACCTAGATTGTTTCGGCCATATCTCACTCATCCGGAGTTGGATTGAGCCAAAATTTTGAGGGTAGGTTCTTGATACACTCTAGAATATCTCCACAAATTTTTAGATCGATTGGAGCTACAGATATCATAGCACAACCTTATATTTGGATGTGAGTCTACAGTGCATCTCCAGATCAGACAACAAAATGGTAAAATAGCAAGGTAAATCATTCATGTATTTTATTTCATATTGTTAAATTTTGCATGCATTATTTTATCAGATCTAGGGTTTTTAGCACTAATTTTTGAGGGCTCACACTATGGAGCCCTCATTTGTTTTTATTGATTGCCCTACTTATTTGTGTGCAGGTTTAGCAATACAATCAAGAGCATTGTGCAACTGTTTAAGCTGGAGTGGTCCGGCCAAAGGATAACTAAGAAGCCCACTCACACCTATTGGGAGGAAAGCACACCATTGAAGACACTACATTCTATTGTAGCTAGGGTTTTGGAGAACCCTAGTAGTCTATAATAATTGTATCAAGTTCACATTGAACTATTGATTGTATCAAAGGAGTTTTTCAGCTCCCCCATTATTAATAAAATATCTCTTTCATTTGTGCAATCTGTAGTTCTTTGAGTTCTATTTTATCTTTCTTGTTTTAGTGTCATGCTTTTTACTCTACAAATTATCACACCGTGATCACCATTTATAGAGTAAAAAGAATGACACTAAAACAAGAAAGATAAAATAGAACTCAAAAAACTACATATTGCACAAATGAAAGAGATATTTTATTAATAATGGGGGAGCTGAAAAGCTCCTTTGATACAATCAATAGTTCAAAGTGAACTTGATACAAAATACAAACTGCTAGGGTTCTTCAAAAACCTAGCTACAATAGAATGTAGTGTCTTTAACGGTATGCTTTCCTTTGAATAAATGTGATTGGGCTTCTTAGTTATCCTTTGGTCGGATCACTCCAGCTTAAATAGTTGCACAATGATCTTGATTGTATTGCTAAACCTACGCACAAATAAGTAGGGGAATCAGTAAAAATTAATAAGGGATCCATAGTGTGAGCCCTCAAAAATTAGTGCTAAAAACCCTAGATCTGGTAAAATAATGCATGCAAAATTTAACAATATTAAATAAAATACATGAATGATTTACCTTACTATTTTACCATTTTTGTTGTCTGATATGGAGTATACTATAGACTCGTGTCCAAATATAAGCTTACACTGCAATATTTGTGTCTCCAATCAATCTAAAAATTTGTGGAGACATTTTAAAGTGTATCAGGAACCTACCCTCAAAATTTTGTCTCAATATGACTCTAAATGAGTGAGATATGGCTGAAATAGTCTGGGTATTTTGTGCAGTTCTATACAAACATGGGTAGCCTTTGTCTGTAGGAAGATTAGGGACTCAGGATGAGGCTTTAGAAATATTAGGATGATCTAGGATTTGGAAATTGTGGAAGCTATGTAGACTCTAGATCTCAAGGAAATTAAGAGTTCTCAATATTGCATTCAAGTATAGAAGCAATATTCTTTTCTCTGTTATTAATCCTTAGATGTTGGTAAATGCTAGATATTAAGAATACAAATCAAATAACACCATGAAAATAATCAAATAGCTAGAATTTAGAATCTGGGTAGAATCAACATCAGAGACCTCAGGTATCAAAAATCCCCTCCCTGGCATTGAGCATCAAAGATGCTCATATAAATAGTCAAACTTAGGGTTTACTTTAGGGTTTTTACCAACACTTTAATCGTGTGGTTGTAATTAAAGCAAATCCAAGGGCTAACATTTAAATTTGAGTGTGGCATGGATTGATGTAAATGGATGGTAAATATTAGAATATATATGATTTTCATTTAAACAACTATTTAAATTTTTGAAACAAAACATCAAACCTTAATACAATACTTTGCAATTTAAACTTTTGAAACAAAACATCAAACTTTAATGCAATACTTTGCCAATTCCAATGTGTGGTGGACCATTGGATGGAAGGAAGGCATGGATGGAAGATATTTTGATGTATATATAAATAAATCAAACATTTATTTAAATAATATCCTTTTTATTTTTAAATAAATCAAACATTTATTTAAATAATATCCTTTTTGCTTTTTAAATAAATCAAACATTTATTTAAACAAGCACATGTGAAGTTGTGAAGGCAAAATATTTACTCCATGCTTACTAGTTATCAAGGTTAATAATGTTGAAGTAAAATACAATCATGCAAGTGCATCAAACAAAGAGGGAGTCTTTCCATAAATCTAATCGCTTGTCTCAGCCTCTAGAACTTATGATAGCTACTAGGCCATCAGTCTAGGGCTCAAGGTGGTTAGATATTGATGATTATCCCTAACCGAATGCATGCCTATATGAAGGTATCTATCTGTATTACCTTCGAGTTGACTTATCATCATTTCCCCTTCCTCAGGTACTCTCATATCTAGTGGATGACTCAATTCCTTCCACTCTCGAGCGCACTTGATCCTACACATTGGCAATTCATTAGCAATATCATATCCTTCACTATCTATTTATTATTGTGAGGCTACTTAATTGCACAAAATCGAGTATTAGTCACATTTGTTAATACATTGCTTTTCCATGTTCAAAGGTCCATCTTGGAGGGTCATGACATCCTCCCCCACTAGGACTAACACCGTCCCCGATGTTTCTTAGTTTCATATAGCATACAAAATTAAACAATTTGTTACAATATCTTTAAAGTTCATCAAACAAGAAAGGAAAGTGTTTCCACATATCCGCCACTTTCTCCCATGTGGTATTTATTTCATAGAAATGGTCCCATTGGACCTTACACTGCTCAAGGGTCCGATTCCTCATAGTCTTAGAGTGAAACTCGAGGATCCTTATTGGCATTACTTTGATTGCCTCTGAATTTTCCATCTGCAAGTTAGAGACATCCCACACATGTTCAGGGTCAACAATATATTTTCTAAGAAAAGATATGTGGAAGGTGTCATGGATTTTTGACAAGTTAGGAGGTAAGGCGAGTCGGTATGCAACCGGGCTAATATTTTTAGTGATTTCAAAGGGCCCTACAAACTGTGGATCCATTTTTATGGACTTGATCGCACTTTTCATTGGTTTGACCCTTAGGAACACTTTATCTCCCACTGAGTATTCTCTGGGAGTTCTCTTTAAATCGGCATAGCTCTTCTGCCTATCAATGGCCTCCTTGAGCCTTTGCCTGATTACCTTGATTTGATCTTCCATTTCCCTAACCATTTTTGGTCCAATATGTACTCTATCCTTCGGGTTGTCCCATGATAGTGGTGTTCTACACCTCCACCCATACAATGCATCAAAATGTGCCATCCCTAAAGAGGAATGATATCCATTATTGTAGGAAAATTCCACCAATGATAGATAGTCTTCCCACCGAGACTTGTGGTCCATGCAATACATGTGGAGCATATCTTCCAGAACTTGGTTTACTCACTCTATTTGACCATTTATTTTAGGGTGGTATGTTGAACTCATATGCAACTTTGTGCCTATTGCCTGATGTAGGGCTCTCCAAAATTCTGAAGTAAACTTGGAATCCCTATCGGATATAATTACCTCTGGGAATCCATGTAGTTTGAACACTTATTTAATAAACCTATTAGCCACCACTTGAGCGTCGTCCTTGGTGCTCCTAGGTATGAAGTGTGTGACCTTGGTCAATTTTTCGACCACAACAAAGATTGCATCATGTTGGTACCTGGTCTTAGGTAAGCCTACAATAAAATCCATCGATATGACCTACCATTTTTGAGTAGGTATATTATGGGGATACAAATATCTTATGGGATGCTTGCGTTTTGCCTTGACCTTCTAGCATTCAAGGCATCGGTTCACAAAATATGTAATGTCCCTCTTCATCCCCACCCAAAAAAGGTCCTTTTTAGATTTTCTCTCTTTTTTTCCCCCTTTGGGGTGAGCCATATAAGGAGATCTATGGGCTTCTTGCATCACTATATTCCTTAAATCCCCTGATTTTGGTATGATGATTCTTCCCTTGTAGCATAAAAGGTCATCGATTACCCTAAACTCCTTATTGCTCTCTGGGTCTTTTCTTAACTTGGCTCGAATTTCTTGACAATATTCATCTTGATATTGCTCTTTTCTTACTTGGTCCATGAGCTTTATGTGGCTTTCTCACTTTTTTAACCCCACCCCAATCCTGGTCTTAGAGTAGTTAATGTTGAGGTGATTTTTGAGAAATACTTTATGTGATGTTGGTATCATCAGCCCCATGAAGCTTCTTACTTCAGTAACATTTGTAGGGGGCAACCAATTTATCATGGCCTCAATTTTCTCTGGATCCATTGCGATCCCCTTAGTCGATATGATATGCCCCAAATAGTGCACCTTCGAAACATAGAAATCGCTCTTGGCTAGATTCCCGTAGAGTTGATTTTTCCTTAGCAATTCCAACATGATCTTGAGATGTTTATCATGCTCTTCCTTGTTTTATGAGTATATTAGGATGTCATCAAGGAATACAAGGAAAAATTGGTCCAAATGCCTTCTGAACACACTATTCATTAAATTCATGAAGGTAGTGGGAGCATTCATCAGCCTAAAAGGTAGGACAGTGAACTTGTAATACCCATACCTTATCTTAAATATCATTTTGTGAGTGTCTTCCTCTCGAATACTCATTTGGTGATACCCTAACCTTAGGTCTATCTTGGTAAATATCGTGGCATCTCTTAACTGGTCGAATAAATCCTCGATCCTGGGTAGGGGGTACCAGTTATTGATTGTAGCTTTATTTAGCATCCTATAGTCAATACACAATATTAGAGATCCATCCTTATTTTTCATAAATAAAATGGGTGCACCCCATGGTGACACACTTGGTTTTATCAACCCTTTTTCTAGTAACCCTTGTAGTTGTACCTTCAACTCATGCATATCAATAGGTGATATCCTATACGAAGATCGGTGGATGGGTTTCGCTCCTGGTATAAGATCGATAGTGAAATAAAATTCTCGCATAGGAGGGAGCCCTGGTAGTTCCTTTGGAAATACATCCTAAAATTCTTGTAGAATTGGGTGTGTCTCAATCACCTCTTCCTTCCGATATCTTTCAACTTCTCTCATATTTACAACATAAACAATCCCTCCTTTCCTAAGGGCTTTCTTCAACTGCATAGCTGACAACATCTGAGGTTTGAATATCCCTTGCTTGCTATAAATTCATAGCCTATATATTTCCCTCATAATATTCAATCCATATGTCTCAAAAATTGATTACCCCTTGATGGGCCTATAGCCAATCCATTCCTAGGACCACATCAAAGGCATGAAGTGGGGTCACGTATAAGCAACCTTTTGTGGTTCCACTATCTAAAGTAATTTCCATCATTGGGAAACATTGGTTTATGGAGTAGGTTTGTCCAGATCCATACTCAACCTTCCATCCATGAGCCAAATACCTTGGCATTTTAGTATATATTTGGCTAATTTACAAGAAATAAAACTATCAGTGGCTCCACTATCTACTAGGATATCTATTTGCTTATCAAAAATCTTACCTTTGATGATTAATAGGGTGGCTTGCCCCTCTAGCTTCTGATTCCCAGTTGCAGTATAGATCTTATGCATTGGTTCCTTTCCTTTGTTGTTGGGCATGCTTGTCCCTAGATGATACGAGTATTGATTAGCATAGTGCATCCCTTTACAATGGTAACATCCATCCTTGGGCCCTTGTCTCTTTTCTATTTTCTGCTCCTCATCCTTAATCATCGATACTAGATTTGATGGCTTCTGCGGGGGAGGTTTAGCATTATTGGGTTTGTTGCCTTTCTTAAATAAGTTCTTGAATTTCTTTTGGCTTCCATTGAATTTCTTCTCTAGATTTTAGGGGTTCTTAGCCTTTCGTTCTTGCTTTGCCTCCCATTTTATAACCCCATTTCTATTCCTCTTCTTTAGTTCTTGATGTTCCTATTTGGTCAGGTTTTCATACTTATAGCAAAAATGTGACTCTGCTTTCTTTGCTAAATCATAAGCCTTTTGCAAGGACTTAGGCTCCTGCATCTCTACGTCATGCTTTATCCTAGATTGCAATCCATGGGTAAACTTATGAATCCACATCTTCTCATTATAGGTAGGTACATACTTCAACAACTTTACCAGATTTTTGTAGTATACCTCCACTAAGTTACTCCCTTGTCTTAGGCTGGCAAACTCTTCAAACTTCAATGCATAGAAGTGCTCCATGAGGAATCTCTTCTTGAATATGACTATAAACTCCTTCCATGGAATGTCTACTAGTTCAATCTTGGTTTCTTCATAGTAAGTCTCCCACAAATCTAGGGCAGCTCCTTCAAGGTAAATGGTAGCCCAAACCATTCGGGTACCTGATGAATACCCCTTTACTATGAAGAAGACTTCTAGCTCTCTTAGCCAAGCTTCAAGTGTGCCCCCCTCCCCTTCTCCATCAAACTTGGAGATAAAGACATTCTTTAGGTCTCTCATTATCTCTTTTTCTAAGAGGGTTCTTGCTTGCTTTTGCTCCTCCATCAACCCCTCAACTTGGTTGACCTCTAAATCTCTAGCCTACAAATTTTGATTTACCATAGTTTCCAGCACTTGTCTTAACTGATCTTGTAACTCCACAACTATAGTAGTAAGCTCCTCTATTCCTACATTGGGAACCTCTGGATCCTCATTCTAGATCTCCTCTTCGACATTACTTTGTCAAGTTTGTCTAGGTGGAGGCCTTTCCATCCTGGCCTTGGGTGGCATCTTGATCTGGTTTCCACCAAAAAAAGAGTTAGGTTATAGTTATCCCTTAACTGAATCACTAACTTGACCACAATATAGAGTCCTTCTTTCACTAATTATTAGAGGTCTAACTAGGATGAGGTTCCAAGGTGAGGATATATCATCAATACCAAAGCCCATACTAAGGTATCTTTAATATTCATCCTTTCTCGAAATCAATTCCATTAGAACCTAATAAGTAGAGACTCTAGGTTACTCCAACTTTCAGCTTATTCCCAAGTGAGCCTCTATTGGAGATCCCCATGTCTCTTTTATAACACATAAGAAGCTCTATACCCTCGAACCTAGAGCTCTGATACCAAATGTAACACCCAAAAAATATAAAACAAGAAAACACACAAACAAAAGAAAAGTTTACTTTTATATAATAAAAAAAAAAAAAATTTTTGACTAAGGAGAAGGATTCATAAATCCTCAACCAACCTTAGACCAACTTAATGTTTGACATCCCCTAATTTTCTCAAGAACTATACCACACAAGATTCCCTTCATGCAAGTCCCATCTACGTAAGCCTATCTTATGTTATGCACATAAGTCCATCCCTCTCATCAGTCTTGATGAGCTAGACTTACCACCTCCAATCATTAGAAGGTGTACATGCATCTCCATATCCACACAAGCCATTATGTGTGGGCATGCTACATGTACTGCGAGTTAAGCTATCAATCTTGTCCACTGACAAGCTATCTTAACTCTGGTACAATATTCCAAACCTAGTTACCAACCTCCCTAAGGGGGTCTCAAGCCCTTAGGGTATCCTCTAAGTTCACCTAGAACTTACTAATGTTTCATTCTTTTAACATCACAAGAGCATAAAATATCTAGATACTAAATCTAACAAAAATGAATTAACCATAAGCAAGAATAATCAAGCGCAAGAACAATCAACATTCAAACATACATTAAAAGAATTAAATGCAAGAAACTAAATAAAGAAGTACTAAATATAGTAGTTACAATGTTCATTTAGATACATGAGTAAGTATGGTACACCCCATACTTTCCACAATACTTTACATCCATTTCATTGGGAAAATCTCCCCACAATCTAATCTATTGCATAAATAACAAGATGTAAGGTAGAGAGAAAACTTGTGAATTGGTCCATATCATGACTTTGGCCTTCCCGCTCTTCCATCGATCAAGTGAGGATAGTAGGGGATCAGGACACTCATGGATCCGGATAGACATGCTTCTAAATGCACTTACTTAATTCATTGCCAAATTGCAACTATACAAATAACCCAAGCAATTCAACTTACTAATGCATAGCACTGATCATAGAAACTACCCTTTCCATTTTCCCTCTCATCCAACTTGAGAGAGTCAATCAACCATGCATTAGCTCATGCGCTCTATTTGCAATAAATGAACTAACCTTCTCAACAATTAAAGTCCCATACCCTTAATTGCTAAGCAACTAGGTTCACACATTTCAATACTTAAAGCAACTACTTTAATTCCCAATAAACCTTTTTCTTCATTTCATAACATAAGGTCCCATACCCTTAAATTACAAAATAATCATCATTCCATTTCATTTCATAACATAAGGTCCCATACCCTTAAATTACAAAATAATCATCATTCCATTTTCATTTCATAACATAAGGTCCCATACCCTTAAATTACAAAATAATCATCATTCCATTTTATTTCATAAGGTCATACCCTTAAATTACAAAATAAACATCATTCCATTTTATTTCATAACATAAGGTCCCATACCCTTAAATTACAAAATAACCATTATTCCTTTTTATTTCATTAAATTACAAAATAACCATCATTCCTTTTTATTTCATAAATAAGGTCCCATACCCTTAAATTACAAAATAACCATCATTCCATTTTATTTCATAACATAAGGTCCCATACCCTTAAATTACAAAATAACCATCATTCCATTTTATTTCATAACATAAGGTCCCATACCCTTAAATTACAAAATAACCATTATTCCTTTTTATTTCATAACATAAGGTCCCATACCCTTAAATTACAAAATAACCATTATTCCTTTTTATTTCATAACATAAGGTCCCATACCCTTAAATTACAAAATAACCATTATTCCATTTTATTTCCCTAAAATCTACCATCTTAGTTAATGGACAAGGAGTAGAGCTTTCACACAACCATTACATAAAATCTATCTTTTAAATAATGAGCAACACTTAAAGCTTCTACGTGTCATTAATCTAAAACCTATCATTTTAAATAATAAGCAACACTTAAAGCTTCTATACTTCCATAGATAGGAAGATGACCAACCTCCAGTAGATGGCTAGTGCATTCCACATCGCGAGAGAAGGCACGGGGTGGCTAAAGTTTGGTAGAAGTGACTTTCACCTTGGTAGCTCAAAGGGTTTATGGCACTCATGTACCCATGACATCATTAGTTTCCATGACACAACAGATCATCCTCGATGTCGATGGCATCCGAGGTACTTCCAAATCGGGCTATGACTAAAATGAAGGGTTTACCTATGGTGCTACTTGACTAGCTTCCTCCTAAAACATCTAGTCAACTACCCACGACAACGGCAAAGGCATTGACACCATTTTGTCTATTCTGCCTAGATAAGGATGTAGACCACATTGCCCAGCAATGGCTACATAGCACACGAAACGTAGCTCATACTGCCAATGCAGTGGCTACACAGCACAAGGACGTAGCTTCACACTACCAATGCAGTAGCTACATAAGGACGTAGCTCAAACTGCCAACGCAATGGCTACACAACACAAGGATGTAGCTCACACTGCCAATGCAGTGGCTACACAACATGAGGATGTAGCTTCACACTACCAACGTAATGGCTACACAACATAAGGATGTAGCTCACACTACCAATGCAATGGCTACACAACACAAGAATATAGCTCACTACCAATATAGTAGCTACACAACACAAGGACATAGCTCACACTACCAACACAGTGGCTACACAACACAAGGACGTAGCTTCACACTACCAACATAGTGGCTACACAACACAAGGATGTAGCTCACACTACCAATGCAGTGGCTACACAACACAAGGACGTAGCTCACACTGCCAACATAGTGGCTACACAACACAAGGACGTAGCTCACACTACCAACATAGTGGCTACACAACATACAAGAATAAAGACAACATCAGTTTACGATGAACCAACCTGGACCACCTGCACTACTCGCGTGGATGCCCATCATCCATTGCTCTTCACTCCCTAAGATCTTCCTCTCTTTGTGCTCCTTTGCTCCTTCGTGCCCCCTCGCTCCTTCATTTTACTTCCTTTTTCCCAACTTGCTCATTTTTTTTCCTTCCTTCTCCTCCCACTTTTTCCATACGTGCCTTCTTTTCTCCTCGGTCCACATCCCCACCTACCCGCCATTACTTCCTCGACCACCTCTGATAGGTGGTAGGGCGAACATGCCTCTCCCCCTCTTCCCAAGGCGATCACCATAAAGAGCTTTCCCTTCATGTCAGGGGAGCTTCATGCAACTAACCCAATCGGGTCTTCAAAGGGCAACCCGACCCATTCTACCAAATGTCATCTTGTCGCATTTACGCCTTAGGGTCGAACATCGGGTGAGTGATGACTTCCTAGACACACCATGGCAAAGACTAAGCCTTGGGGCTTCAAAAGAATTGTTTTTATTTTCTTATTTTTATATTTCAAGGAAAGTTCCCCAATAACAATCATTTGGAAAATGATTACTTCTTTGCTTACTAGAGCTATTAAATAAATCAATCATTTTGTTACTAATAGCATCTACCAATGTCATTTTAAATGATCAACTACTCATTTCTAATGAGATCTTTGCTTAAAATAATTATTTATTTAAATAATATATTCCCGCTTTTTAAATAAATCAAATATTTATTTAAACAATATCCTTTTTGATTTTTAAATAACTCAAACATTTATTTAAACAATATCCTTTTTTCTTTTTAAATAAATCAAACATTTATTTAAACAATATCCTTTTTGCTTTTTAAATAAATCAAACATTTATTTAAACAATATCCTTTTTGCTTTTTAAATAAATCAAACATTTATTTAAACAATATCCTTTTTTATTTTTAAATAAATCAAAAATTTATTTAAACAAGCACACGTGAAGTTGTGAAGGCAAAATATTTACTCCATGCTTACTAGTTATCAAGGTTAATAATGCTGAAGTAAAAGACAATCATGCAAGTGCATCAAACAAAGAGGGAGTCTTTCCATCAATCTAATCACCTGTCTCAACCTCTAGAACTTATGATAGCTACTAGGCCATCAGTCCGGGGCTCAAGGTGGTTAGATATTGATGATTATCCCTAACCGAATGCATGCCTATATGAAGGTATCTATTTGTGTTACCTTTGAGTTGCCTTATCATCATTTCCCCTTCCTCAGGTACTCTCATCTCTAGTGGATGACTCAATTCCTTCCACTCTCGAGCGCACCTGATCCTACACATTGGCAATTCATTAGCAGTATCATATCCTTCACTATCTATTTATTATTGTGAGGTTTCTTAATTGCACAAAATTGAGTATTAGTCACATTTGTTAATACATTGCTTTTCCATGTTCAAAGGTCCATATGGGAGGGTCATGACACCAAAGAACTTAAGTAATTATGGGATTCAAGGAAGAATCCTTATTAGAGTGTGGACCCCTGAGTTTGGAGAATAATATCCCCAAATCTAGATATAGATCTTTGGTGAATCGTGCATGAACACCACATGGATCTCAAAGCCTTTGGCCTAAACCTTTTATATTAAATCATATTAAACAAAGATAACATGAACATAACCAAAGGTTAGTCTTACGAGAGGAAGGCTAATGACCCCTTGAGTAAAATATTGTATAGACCTTGAGGGTTATATCTCTTGGTGAGCATAAAATAGTGGGTTGACAATAGTCCAGGGTTATGCATAAGGGATCAAACCTAAAATATACTTGTAAAATAATGATGAATTTTTTTTGAAACTGTGGTGAATCCTGGCCAACTTCATGTAGGAAGCCATGGAAAATTACCTTATTTTTCACCAAAAATCATAAATCATTGGAAAATTTATATTAATATTTGGAAAAAAATATTAAACAACAAAATACTACCTATAGATATGTATCTCGGAGGGTATCGAGTTCAAAATTATACCCGATAGGGTACTTTTTTGTATCTAGGAAGGCCCGTGTGCAAAAATGCACCTGACCGAGGGAGGTTTGGATCGACTGCAAAATTGCATCTAAGGGAGTTGGGTATAGAAATGCACTCGATAAAGGGAGTGCCAAGTCGGGTGCAACACTACATCTGAGAGAATTAGGTTTAAATGCACCCAGTCGAGGGAGGGTCGAGTCAGATACAAAACTACATACGACTCTCCCCTGGATGCAATGTTGCACCTAACTTGACCCTCCCTTGATCAAGTGTATTTTTGTTCCCAAGGGAGGTTCGAATACAAAAATGAACTTGATCCTCCTCCAGATGTAGTTTTGAACCCGGTCTAGCCCTCCCCTTGATACATAAATACATTTGGGGGAGTATTGAGTGCAAAACTGCATCTGAGGGAGGGTTGGGTGCAAAACTATATCCGCGGGTGTCATGTGCAAAAATGTACCTGAGGGAGGGTCGGGTGCATTTTTGTATATGGGTGCACTTTTTCATCAAGATATTTTTTACTGCTCCTCTATTGAACCACTGCTTCTCTGCAACATTTTTCTTCATTGATCATCTATTCTTCTCATTGCAACTAAGTATTTATTTCGCTACTATAGGTTATTTTTTTATAATAATTAATGATTTATTTGTATGGGTGTGGTTGTTATGTTAGGTATATATACTAGTATAACAGGCAAATATGATAGGATAATTAAGAAAAATTATAATTTTAAGGTGAAAAGGGTCCTCGATTTAGGTAGGAGACCTAGAGAATTTTAAAAAAATTAGTAATATTATAATCAATGCATGGTGAACTTACCCCTAAAAATTTTTTGGCCTGAAAATTTTGGGGAAATGGGTCGATGTCTAGGGTCCCCCAAATTCAACAAATTGTATTTTCATAAATGCTAATATTTTCCAATTTGTGAATATTTGTCATTGTGCATAACCCTGCAATAGTCATAAGGACTAAAGGTTATATCACAAATTGGATATAAGGATTTTGAAACATCTTCCTATTCTTCCCTAAGAAAATTTATAAATAATATATAATTTAATTGAACCCATCTCATTGCCAACCAATGTCCTTCTTCCTAAACTTCTTAAACCTATGGAGGTTAATCCTTGGTTTCTTCCAAGTCTTCCTAGAAATAAAAATATGTTATACCAAGTGTAATTTGATCCATCAAATAGATCCTCACCTTACAAATTTAATGAGAGATCAAAAAAATCCCTATACCCTTAAGAATCATAATGATAAACAAAAAATAATCAATTATTTCCTTAAAAAATTAGACTCTTGTCTTAAAACTCTAAGAGAGAATATTGAAAATCCAGCTATCTTTGAGGATCCTTATCATGAGGGCAATACACCCTTAGGTACCCTAACCAATGATCAAAATAAAATAACCAATTGTTTTTAATCCTCTTCAACCAGAACCTTATCCCAAATATCCAACGAAGGAACAACAAACCCCTTCTATAGTTGAGAGCCACATTTATCAAGGGAAAATATTTTATTTTTCAATTTGATCCCTACACTAAACCTTTAGTAAAGGATTATGAGTATCATCCCTTTCCTAAAAGCCTTAGTTATGGGAATGATCAAGAACAAACAATCTCTAATTTTGTGATAATATTCAAATAGATCCTTACCTTAAAACTTCAAGGAAGATCAAGAAGATCTCTCCACCCTTAATAATCATAATGATCAAGTAGAAACAATCAATAATTAGAATCTTATCCTAAACCTCTAATAGAGAACAATGAAAATCCATCTACCTTTAAGGACCCTTTCCATGAGGGTAATACACCCTTAGGTCCTCTAACCAATGATCAAAAGTATATAATCAATTATTTCCTTAATCATCTTCAACTAGAACCTTATCCCAAAACTCCAATTAAGAAACAACAATATCCTTCTATCCTTAAGAGCCACATTGGTAAAGAGAAAATATATTTTTATCAATTCAATCTCTACACTAAAAATTTAGTAAAATAATATGATGATCATCTCTTTCTTGAAAGCCTTAGTTAAGGGATTAATCAAGTACAAAAAATCACTAATTTTTGCGATAATCTTCAAATAGATGCTTCCTTCATACCTTTAGCGAAATAATGAAAAGATCCTTCTACTTTTAAAGGCTATAATCATGATGATCAAGAAAAATTCCTTTTTGATAATCAATTAGAAAATCCTGAAACTCATAAGGAAAAATATGAGGATTTTGCACCCTTGGATTGTAAAACTATCCCCTATAATCAAGAAGGAATAATATTTGATCCCCTTAATAATATGACTTCTTCACAAAAGCATGAACATGTCATCCCAACTATTTTTAAAACCAATGGAAATAAGAGTTGGCTTTTTATCCAAATTAGCACATATCCCAATATTCAATATCTTATAAAATTCATATGAAAACTTAAGTACAAAATAATATAAATGCATACAAGTATTAATATAACATAAATCAATATAACATTCTATAATATAACAAAATTACTAAATGAAATACTCACAACATTTTTGATGAGTTAAATATACAATCTTGAGATTTTATCTACATTCAAATCCATTTCATGGAGATTTTTCCCCATTATATAACCTTAGAAATACGACTCTTTGTCTATTGCTCTCCTCACATATCTGGAAGATGCAACCTTTTCTATTTCACACATAAGACAAACCTCACATGCTTTTTATCCTCTAATATTGCCACTTGTATACATTAATCTTGACTCTCAATTTACTTGCAGTCTCTTTTTTATGACACATGTACTCCTACATATACACATGCACACTATATTGCATGACACTTTCACACATAATTACATGACACTTGTGGACATACTACACATAGACACATACATATAGGGGAAATATAAATTACACTCCTAAACTATAGACTCACATCCTAATATAATATTTACATTTGTACCATAAGGTACCATGGGGGTACATTAGCATGTACCAAATAATATAATATTCTCCAACACCCCCTTGCATTACATTATTTGGTTATTGAAGACATTAGTCTTTAATATCTGATTCTTGTCTTTGTCCTCATGCTCTATCCATCACAATGGTTGAAGTTTAAATTTTGAATTTGCTCCTTTGTACTATCATATGTGCCTATTATACTAACAAACACTTCATACCTTCATGAGAACCTTGGATCGTCAATACTAATTCCTAGAATATATTCTTTATTTTTATTTAGATCCATTTTTTCAAATATCAAAATTCAATTTTAAATCCTTTGGAGTAGAAATCCTTATAGATCCAAAAAATTAATTCAACAAACAATTTTATAATTTCCTTTGGAGTAGAAAGAACTTATAAAAATTTCAAATATTTTAATTTTTCAAATGTTGTTTTGGAGTAAAAACCTTATCTATCCAAAAAATTCATATTGTAAAAATAATTTGCAAATATCAAAATTTTGAATCAAATTTGAATTTATTATATTCAAAAAATATTTTGAAAGTAGAATGTCTTATGAATCCCTAATTAAATAATAAATATTTTTAATTCTCAATCAATAACTTTCAAAAACAACTTCAATTTTTAGGAATCTAGTTCCAATTTCAGTTTAAAAATTTAAAGCTTATTACTCTCATCTAAATGGGTAGACTATAATAGTAATATTTCTAGTTCGGGTGGCTACTCCTTTGGATGTCAATGGGATGCTTGCAATGATTCCCTTTACTTTTCTTTAGATGTATTTAATATTTTCTAGATAGGTTCTTGGAGGCTCTTGAATTGTCCACTCTCAATTCACGATAAAAGATTTATGTTGGTATTTTTAATCCTACTTTAATCTATGCTTATTTTTATTAATTAGAATATATTAATGCCTACCTACTTTAATATTTTTTTAATAATCCTTTCCTTCTATCAATCTAAAAACTCTTGATTTATAGTAATCAATCAATATGGGCCTATGTTTCCTTCACGTGGCACTATCCAAATTCACATTAGAGTTCCCTTTTGTGATGCTAGCTTTTGACCTAGAAATTACCACTACAAATTCCTTTAAATATTCACAACATATTTATTCTCCGATGCTAGATTTTTATTCTAAAACTTTTCTCTTCAAAATTTTCACACTCGAAGTGAGAATAAAATGTTATTATAATAGAACAATTCTTCAAGCTTAGTCTTGTCTTGAAATTCAATCTATTAGACTATTCTCTAAGATACATGGTTTGATTGTAGCTCTCTCCACTCTAGTGGATTTGATAGAAAATACTCATGGTAGCTTTGATACCACTATTGTATTTTTAAGTAGATTATCGTAGGTCCCAATATTCAAGATCTTATAAAATTCATATGAAGACTTAATTACATAATAATATCAATGCATACAAATAATGACTAACTGAAAATACTCACAATAATATTGATGAGTCAAATATACAATCTTGAGATTTGATCTACATTCATATACATTTCATGGAGATTTATCTCCATTATATAATCTTAGAAAGATGACTCTTGGAATCTTTGTCTATTTCTCTCCTCACATATCCGGGAGATGCAACCTTTCCTATTCCACACATAAGACAAACCTCACATGACTTTTCTCTTCTCATATTGTAATTTGTATAACTCTTGACTCTCTATTTACTTTCACACTTTATTCTATGACACATATAAACTCATACGTCTATACACATGCACACTATTACATGACATTTGCATGCTTCATCACTCCTCACACTTGCACACATAATTACATGACACTTGTACACATCCTACACATATACACATGCATAAAGGGGAAATATAAATTACACTCCTAAACTATAGACTCACATCCTAATATAATATTTACATTTGTATCATAAGATACCATGGGGGTACATTAGCATGTACCAAATAATATAATATTCTCCAACACCCCTTGTATTACATTATTTGGTTATTGAAGACTTTAGTCTTCAATATTTGATTCTTTTGTTTGTTTGGACCTCACATTGCTTGAAGCTCATATTTTGAATCTATTCCTTTCTGCTATTATATGTGCTTGTTATACTAACAAACACTTCATATCTTCATGAAAACCTTGGATCATCAATACACATTCCTAGAATGTATTCTTTATTTTTATTCAGATCTATTTCTTCAAATTTGAAAATTTCAATTTTAAATCCTTTGGAGTAGAAATCCTTATAGCTCCAAAAAAATAATTCAACAAAAAATTTCTAATTTCCTTTGGAGTAGAAAAAATCTACCAAAATTTCAAATCTTTTAATTTTTCAAATGTCTTTTTGGAGTAAAAACTCTCTCTAAAAACTTTATATTGCAAACATAATTTGCAAATATCAAAATTTTAAATCAATTTGGAACTTATCAAATTCAAAAAATCTTTTGAAATTAGAATGCCTTATGACTCCCTAGTTAAATAATAAATAATTTCAATTCCCAATCAATAACTTTCAAAAACAACTTCATTTTTTAGGAATCTAGTTCTAATTTTAATTTTAAGAAAATAACCTATAATTCTCAAATTCTTTTATTACATTACTTCTTATCTTATTTCTCCAATTTTCTAATGTCCAAATATAATATGTATGCGCTAATGTCTAATGTGCACCCAAATATTAATATGAGTATTATGCACCCAAAACTTAAATGTTATCTACCCAATTCATAATATTTGCACAAAATATTAATCAAAGGTCTTACCTTCAATTCCTGCCAACCCTAATTTGATGTGACTAGCAAATACTATGCATTGTCCATGTTGTTATGATTTTGTTGCTCAGCCTTCAATGCAATACGTTAGCCAAGGCATTGATTCATCTTTCAAGGGATGTTATTGCTTATTGTCCTCCTTCCTTTGCAGACTATTTGAATTGCTTATAAATTATGGGCAATAGAGGGCTTCAAATAGCCTCACTTGATGGACTTTTTTAGGACCTTAATCATAGGTTATACTTGGTTCAATGGTGATTTCAAAAAAATTTGAATCTATCGCTAAGTTTTATCTTCAATATTGGTTGTGATGCTATCCTTTTTCTTAATTTTAGCTACAATATTTTCTTTCCTCTCAACATTGGATGCACTACTTTAATCAACTCCTAATTGCTCCATTAATTCACTTCCTTCAAATATCTAATATGTGTGCACTTTGTTTTAAATAATTAAATGGAAAATATTGTACCTTTTTCCCTTGGGCACTAATATTCTCCACACATGGCACTTGTGCATGAAATATTTTCAAAGAATATTATGTTATTCCCACTTTCTTGTAGCAATAGACATTATGTTAAACTGCTCACTAGGTTCTTCCTCAAACATATACAAATATAAAAATTTCTTGGAAATATCTCCTCTATGCTACAATTGACATGTTCTTTCCTACTTCAAATTCTCTCTCGAACATAGGATTCTTTTTTTGCTTTGATTGCTTCAATGGGTGTCAACTTGGATGACTCCAAATATGTATGCTCTAGATATTTACTTTAGAAAACTATCAGATTCAGGTAGCTCTTTGTCTTAGGTTCTTAAACTCCAAAAAACTTTATCAATGAAGTCAACAATGATTTTTTAGACTACTATTCATGACTTTATCTGGAAATTATCCATGCCAATTGTTTAACTACTCTTTTCTATCTCTAGATGGCTATCAACCTCTAATGATCCTTGGAAAAAGTTGTCCAAATAAATCTTAGGTGTTATTTTTACCACTCTTTCTTATTTCTACTTATTCTAGCATAAATAGAATGTCTCTCAAATATCTCTCTTCAATGTTGCTTCTAGATTGAATATTTATCTTCACTTGGCTCACATCCAAATGGGTAGACTCTAATAGTAATATTTCTATTTTGGGTGGCTACTCCCTTGGACATCAATGGGATGCTTGAAATGGATCCCTTTCATTTTCATTATGTCTTCAGTATTTTTTGAATAGGCTATTAGCGGATCCTAAATTTTCCACTCTCAATTTGTAGTCAAAGACTTCTCTTGGTGCCTTCAACCCTACTTTAATATTTGCTTCTTTTTTAAATATAATATATTAAGCCTTCCTACTTTAATCCTTTTCTTCTATCAATCTACAAACTCTTGATTTATAGTAATCAATAAATATGGGCCTATGTTTCCTTCATGTGTATCTATCCAAATTTACATTAGAGTTATTTTCTCTAATGCTAACTTCTGAAATGGAATGTATCACCCTAGATTCCATCAAATATTCACACCATATTTCTTCTTTGATGCTAGATTTTTATTCTAAAACTTTTATATTCAAATATTTCTCATTCATATTGAGTGAAAATTAATTCTAATAACACAATTATCTAAGCTTATTCTTGGCTTGAATGCCAATTTTGTAGACTATTCTCCAAGATACTTGGCTTGATTGTAGCTCTCTCCACTCAAGGTGGATTTGATAGAAACTACTTATAGTATCTCTGATACCACTATCGACTTTTTAAATAGATTATCACAAGTTCCAATATTCAAGATCTTATAGAATTCATATGAAGACTTAACTAAAAAATAATAGCATTGTATATAAATCTCAATATAACATTCAATAATATAACATTACTAAATGAAAATACTCATAATATTATTGATGAGTCAAATATACAATCTTGATATTTTCTCTATATTCATATCCATTTCATGGAGCTTTATCTCCATTATATAACATTATAAAGGTAACTCTTGGACTCTTTGTCTATTGTTGTCCTCATTTATTTGGTAGATGTGATATTTCCTATTCTGCACATAAGAAAAACCTCACATGCCTTTTTTCTTCTCATCCTTCCACTTGCATGCATGAATCTTGACTCTCTATTTACTTGCACACTCTATTCTATGATACGTGCACTCTCTATTACATGACACTTGCACACTTTCTCACTCATCACACTTGCACACTAGTTACATGACATTTGTGCATATTTTACACATAGAAACATACATAAAGATGAAATATAAATCACACTCCTAAAATATAGACTCACATCCTAATATAATAATTACATTTGTACCATAAGGTACCATGAAGGTACATTAGCATGTATCAAATAATGTAATATTCTCCAACAATAAGCAATATCCTTTTGTGAATCATCATCAACAATTTAATATTAATCCTTCGTCTTCTAATCAAATGATCTCAAATTCAAAAACATTGATGAAAGGCACTTGTACTAAATGTTTCAAATAATATTCTAAAGTCATAAGCAACCCACATTTTATTGATAACCCCTCTTCTAATACAAGTCTTACTCCAAAATCTATTCCCCTTTTAACATCCACCAATATCCATAATAATTTAGGGATGAATCATGTGACACTCATATTTGTATAAAATCCTCAAATTCCTCCATCTTCTTCATACTCTCAATATTACTTGTATCTAGGGCATTTATCTCATTCATTACCCCTTGAATTTAAAAATTTACTTCATTAAATAAAATAAATAAAGAAGTAACTTCTATACAAAAATCCTCATCCAGGACTAAATTTCTTATGAGCATTTGTTTAATCAACTCCTATATCTTACTATGGTCAATCATAATTTTCCTTTAAACTTTAAGATACTTTCTTTTAGATATATGAGGCACAAGGTGGCCCTCTTAACCACCTTAGAAATTTTAGAGTTGCTTGCAACATGATTAGGCATGATGAAATAACAATGCTCAAAATATTGGTTGAAAGCCTTAGTAGTGCTATTGTAGACTGGTATTATCAAATACCACAACATTTTGTAAAGAAATTTGAATATACTACCAAACTATTTGTTGAAAGATATTATTTGGATTTTAAAGAAAAGGTTGCAGTCATTGACATCATTAATCTCAATAAAGCAAGTGATGAAATTTTTGTCACCTTATTAGCTAAATTACAATATATGGTAAGTAATATTTAATATACCCTCCTTACTAACGCCTTTTTAGACATATTCATAGAAAATATTATTGAATGTTTGACTTGCCACATAAAAATTGTCAATGTATTATATTTTGATCATGCCATAATGATAGCCAAAAGGGTAGAATTTGCTCTAAAAAAATGGGACATCTACAAATCAATGCTCCTAAAATATTGGAACAAAATTCCTCTTAATCACTATATCAATACCAAAAACGACATGCAAATCCTAACTAATTAATCATACTCATGTTATTCCCAAGCAAGAACAATCTCAAATAGCTAAACCAAACTTAGAAAAATGACACTAGCCACTCCTTACCAAATCAAACAAATTTTCCTTTGTAATATTAAATAAAATTTTAGTAACTAGGGCATTTCAATTACAACCTTTCAAATCCCATGACTTCAACCAAAATAAACCTCCATATTTTCACTGTCATCAATATTGTGCTTTTATTCTAGCATTGATCATTTGATTAGTAGATGCACAAATATTTAAAAACTTATTCAAAAACTCAATGAGGATGGATGCATCATTTTAAATTCCCTAAGATCTAAATCCTTTCCTAGTCCTTAGACTAGGAATACTCAAAAAATCTTTCTCCAGTCGTAAATAAATCAATTATTCTCCCTATGGAAAGATCCCACATATAATCAATATATTGATCTAACCCAACCTTCACATGCATCACAAAAAAATGAGTCAATATTAATTTAGCAATATTACTTTAAGTCATCCAATCAAGGATACAATATACCTTAATCAAAATGAAAACTATAAAGTATTAGTCCTCCACACTATTCATAATTATTATCAATTTATTTTATCTTAAACAAATTAAAGACACTTTTACATTATATAAATATTAGGTATAAATATATTTTACTATATTTCAATTTAATAAGTGCCCATCGCACCTCATGGTAAGCTCAAATTAGACATCAATTTCATGCACTCATCATTGAGTTGTTACGAACTTATAATTTTTTTGTGGTCTTGACTAGCCCATCTATCATATTTTATGGCCTTAACTAGTCAATTTATCATCTTTTACAATCTTAATTGGCTCACCTATCATCTTTTGTAGCCTTAACTACCCCATTTATCATATTTTGTGGCCTTCACTAGGTCACTTATCATCTATTGCAACCTTAAATTATCCACCTATCATATTTGGGGTCTTAACTAGCCCACTTATCATTTCTTTGCAACCTTAATTGGCCTACCTATTATCTATTTAGGCCTTAATTTTCACACCTATCATATTTGTGGTTTTAAATAGCCCAAATGTTATCGTTTGCAACCTTAACTAGCTCATTTAGTTTTTTTGTGGCCTTAAATTGCCCACTTATCATATGTTATAGCATTAGTTGGCTCTCCTATCATCCTTACAACCTTAACTAGTCCACCTATCATATTTTATGGCATTAACTAGCCCATTTATAATTTTTGTGGTCTTAATTGGCCCATTTATCATCTTTTGTGGCCTTAGCTAGACCACTTATCATTTATTGCAACATTAACTAGCCTACTTATATTCCTTGTAATCTTAATTGGCACACCTATCATTTCTTTATAGCCTTAACTAGACCACCAATCATATTTTATGGAATTAATTATCCTACTTATCATTTATTGTGGCATTAACTAGTTTTCATATCATTTGTTGTAGCAAAAACTGGCTCACCTATCATTTTTGTGACCTTTACTAACCCACCTAACATTTTTGCATCCATAATAGGACTTCACCTACTACTTGAGCCTCAATTGGCCATAGCATACCATCATCACATATTAACTAGCCAAGCATAATCATCAACATGTTATCAATAACCATTACAAATAAATATAGGGTCTTACTTACATCCCTAATCACAATAAGCCACTAGAAAATTCATCCACATATGATAGCCTTGAGGAAATTATCCTTCTTCATCATGACTCCCATGGTGACACTATTTTGGTAAATGGGATGATTTGGGATGAGAAGGATGATAGGGAACAAAGGCCCTGACTACTTCTAATTTATATTGTTTGCTTGCATAAATACCTTAGCATTCATCCACCCTGAACTCAATTACAATGCTTATAAAACAAAGGTTAAACCTTATAGTCCTCCTCAAAATGGTCCTTGTGACCATCTCTATTGATATGACTCCTATTACAAAGGGCCACTTCTATAAATAACCTTTATTTATGTCTCATAACCATTTGAGCATGTATGAGGCTTAGGGGTGATACCTACAACCCTTAACTAAAATATTAATCCTATAACTTTAAAATAATTTCTTTTTACTGAATTTTCTTTATCAACTTAAATCAACCCATCTGAATTAGTTTATCCTTATTAGTCTAAATTCATTTATCCCTCTCAATTTCAACTTATATCATCTCTAGCAGTTCAAATCAAGTTATATCAATTTGAGATCATCAATCAAAGTTAGCTCAATTTATATTTTTGTATTAGTTTCAATTAACCCCTCTCCATCAATCCAAATCATCACTTTCAATATCATCTATTTCTATTTGGATCTAGCTAATTGACTTATCTAGCTAATTTAAGTCAAAATCATTATCATCATCATGGGGGGTCACTTATTTTTGCTACGCTACCTAACTCCTTCAAATGTAAGGATAGGCAATGCATGTCTTCTTGAATAGTATTTATTTCTCATTATCATATTAATAAAACATACACTAACTCGAGAGAGAGTGAACAATTCATCTAAAACACATCCTTCACTCAGAGGTATCTATTATCAATCAAATTAAGTGTATCACTATGCATAAATCCTAATAGGGAGCATCTCTCATAACAATTAAGCGTAAATTCCTTCAAACAAATAATGTTTTTGGTAAGTTTAAATTACTTCAAACTCCCAAGGTCTAAGCATACATCAATATAAAGTCCTCTAGGCAAATATAACAAAATTTATTTGGGCAATGCTAACATAAGTCCTCCAGACACAAGAGGTCTAGGCAATAATTTCTTATGTCTTATAAAATTATTTAGACTGATAATGGTCTAATAATGCACAAAGCCCTATTTATGTAGTTAAATCAAATACCTAGCAAGTCTAGGCACATATACATAATGTTTTAGGCTCATAATGATCAAAATATGCACAAAGCCCTAGTCATATAGGAAAATCAAAGCTAGGCAAGTCTAGGTGCATATATAATTATTTAGGATGGCAATGTCCTTCACGTGATCAAATCCATAGAAATTCTAGGCACATATAAAAAAATATCTTCAAACTGACAATGGTCTAAACATGTATGAAGCCCTAGTGAACTAGACAAATCAAATCCCTTACATGTCTAGGCACATGTAAGTAATTATTTAGATTGAAAATGGTCTTAACATGATTAAAGCCTTAGCAATTCTAGGCACATATACATAATGCAAACAAATAATAGTCTTAACATAAAAAAAATCAAAGTCTAGATGCACATAAATGCTTAACTTCCTTCATAATTGCAAGGTCTAACCACTAGACATACATCAATATGAAGTCCTATAGGCAATGCTAATATTGATTCCTTTGAGAAATGTTAATATGAAGTCTTCCGAGAAATACTAATATGAAATCCTCTAGGCAATGCTAATATGAAGTCCTTTAGGCAATGCTAGCATGAAGTCCTCTAGGCAAAATATAACATAAGTCCTCTGGGAAAATGTTAACAAAGTCCTTTGATAAATGTATCTAATGTATCAAACCTTAGATCTTACATTAAAAAACATGGTACCACTTTTCCAAAATTGGGGCATCAATAGTATCTTTTGAAGTATTCATTGCACAATGAACACATCAAAAGGGGGTAAATTTTAGACACCCAATTTTGGAACATATAGGTAACTTATAACCTCATCAATCAACCTATTGGATTTAAAGCTTATCTCAAAATATCATAGGTCCTAATGTAAATAAGCCAACAATATTATAGGTCAAAATATCAATAATCAAGAGTAGAATTATATATGAACAATCAAATATATATCCATGCCAATATAATAATAAAATATCATTCACTTATAATATCAAATATGAATGTAAATTGACAAAATCATTCATGTACATGCATGAAGAAAACTTACAATATCAATTGCTCAAAATTTTTATAAAAGCTTTATTATCAATGATCGCTATGTGGTGATCATTATACACCATTTTTCCTTACATTTTATGAAGCTTTATTTCCATAATATAGACATAGAAGATGTCTCTTCATATACTTTACTATTTCTCTCCATATGATAGCTCCCATGACCTTTGGATTATCATCTTGCCACTTGTGTACTAGAATTTTCACTCTCTTCTTAAATGTATACTTGACTATATACTTCCATGATTAATTTAATGCAAGATACATAGGTCAGGGCTACAGGGGACTTCCTTGGGAATTCCTTCTCCACTTTTCTACAACACATCCCTGGTCCTATCCTAGATCCTTGGTCCTATACCAGTTCCCTGGAACTTTCTTTGCTCTTCCTCCTCGGCTGGATGGTGTTGTATACGATCTCCTTGGGATGGGAGGTCACTTATCCATTTTTTTCCCCTTTCCATACCTTATGGTGGGGTTCCTTCTAGTTCCTATAATTTGGAACATCCCTAGGATTTTTTGGGTGTCCCTAGATCCTTTCCTAGTTCCTTGGCACTTAATTTGCCCTTCCTCCTTGGTTGGCTAGTGTTGAAGATGATCTCCTTGGGATGGGAGGTCACTTATTCTTTTTTTATCCCTTTCCATGCCTTATTATGGGGTTTCACAAAACTCCATATGAACTCTAGAAAGGGAGACTAGCTACTATAAAGTACTTCAAAAAATTTGGAAGCAAATGTTACATAATATGGGAAGAGAAAAATTTGGGTAAGTTTGACCCAAGATGTCATGAAGGTATTTTTTTTGGCTATTATACTAAGATCAAATTCTATAGATGCTATTACAAAATGACATGTAATATTATAGAAAGTATAAAAGTAACAGTTAATGATAAGATAGGATCAAGAGAACCAGTTCAAGAAATTGTGTATGAAGAAGATGAAAGTTATCAATAAGAGTTATGTGAAGAATCAGAGGAAGAAGATGAAACACAAAGAATGTTTCCTAAGACTCCATACATGTATGTACAAAAAACTCATCCAAGGGATCAAATAATTGGGAATCCAAATGAGAGGCAGACAAGGAGGAGGATAATAGCATCAAATCAACAAGTAAATTTCTTCTTGTTATCTAAAATTGAACCAAAATATTTTAATGAGGTAGGTGAAGATGAATTTTGAATTAAGACAATTAATGAGGAGCTAGATCAAATAGATAAAAGTAAGACTTGGGAACTTGTCCCATGACCAAAATGTAAGAATGTGATTGGCACTAAATGGGTATTCAAAAACAAGTTAAATGAATATGGCCAGGTAGTCAGAAACAAAGCAAAGTTAGTATGCAAATGTTATGCACAGGTTGAAGCAATTGACTTTGATAAAACATTTGCTCCAGTTGCATGAATTGAAGCTATAAGAATAATATTAGACTTCTCAAGCTTCAAAAAATTCAAAGTATATCAGATGGATGTTAAATCATCATTTCTAAATGGTGTCATGGAAGAAGAGGTTTATATTGAGAAGCCAGAAGGATTTAGCATAATTGATAAACCAGACTATGTATGTAGATTGAAGAAGGCACTTTATGGACTAAAACAAGCTCCTAGAGCTTGGTACTCAAGATTGGATAAGTACCTTCAGGAACAGGGTTTCAAGAAAGGAATAGTGGATAGTAACTTATACATCAAAAATGAAGGGAATGACTTACTAATTGTGGTTTTTTATGTGGATGATATCATTTTTGGAGGCAACAATGATAAGATGTGTCAAAAATTTACAAAGAGCATGCAAAATGAATTTGAGATGTCAATGCTTGGTGAGTTGTCCTTCTTTCTTGGACTTCAGATTTCATAATCAGAGAAAGGAGTATTTCTTTCACAAACCAAGTATATAAAAGATATGCTAAAGAAATTCAAGTTAGAAGATTGTAAACCAGTGAGTACCCCCATGGTTACAAGATGCAAGTTAAGTAAAGATGATGAATCTCCAGAGGTAAATCAAAAATTGTATAGATCTATGATTGGAAGCTTACTGTATGTCATAGCTACAAGACCAGATATCATGCAGGCAGTTGGATTAGTGGCAAGGTTTCAAGAAACACCCAAGGAAACACATGTAGTAGTAGTAAAGAGGATTCTCAGGTATCTAAAAGGGACTATGGATTTTGGGCTCTGGTATCCCAAAAGTGATAGTTTCACTCTCACAACTTATATAGATGCAGATTGGGCTGGCAGCATTGATGATAGAAAAAGCACAAGTGGAGGAGCATTTTTTCTTGGAGACTATTTAGTCTCTTGGCTAAGTAAGAAATAGGCATCAGTATCCTTATCCATAGTAGAAGCAGAGTATATTGCAGTAGTTGCTTGTTGTACACAGGTATTATGGATGAAGTGAACTTTAGAGGACTTCAAGATAAAGCATGATCACCCTATTCCCATATTGTGTGATAATACAAGTGCTATAAATATCTCAAAGAATCCGGTGATGCAATCCAGGACAAAGCACATTCTGATCAAATATCACTTTCTGAGAGAGCAGGTGATAGATAAGCAAGTCAAATTAGAATATTTTACTACAAAGGAGTAGATTGCAGACATTTTCACTAAGCCACTTCCGAAAGAGACTTTTGAGTATCTTAGAGGAAAATTGGGAGTAGTTCTACTCCCACCCCAAAATTAACCACCTCAAGAGAGGAGGTGGGGGAGGGGCTAAGCTAAGAGTCTCATTCTTAGCCCCAAGCCCCAAAGGTGGCCCTTTGCCATTGATGTCAAAGGGGGAGATATTTGAGTTAGGGGGAGAGCATTCAGTCAGGGGGAGCAGTTTCTCAAGGGGAGCAGAACTAAAAAAGGAAAAATAAATGGTAAAAGGAAAAAGGGTTGCCATCAATGACAAAGGGGGATATTGTTGGAAATATGAGAAAGTTTTGTTGTCATTGATGTCAAGAAATTGATGTTCAAGTTTAGTCATCATTAATGTCATCAGGTGGTTTTTCCAAAAGGCAAGGAAGAGGTTAAAGGAAATAGGATATAATATTTATTTTAATATTATATGCCTAAAGCGACCTAAAATATTAAAATGAAGGAGAAGCAGGTTTAAAAGGGAATAATAATATTATAATATTTAATATTATAATATTCTAGGCTAAAGGTTGAAGTGGAGAAAAAACGATGTCCAAAGAGTCTTTAAAATATAAAGTCTCAAAAAGACCCATTTGGCAGAATGTAAAGATTATTATTTAATTTATTTAAATTAAAATATTTTAACCATAGGTTAAAATTTTAATTTAAAGACCTAGGTGTTGTGGGGGGGTGGGGGAGGGGGGGCCCCCCCCCCCCGGCGGGCGCCCGTCCCCCCCCCCCCCCCCCCCCCAAGGGGGGGTGTCCCCCCCCCCCCCCCATTGTGGGTGGGGGGGGGGGGGGGGGCGCGGGCGCCCCCCCGGCGGCCGGCCCCCCCGCCCCCCCCCTCCCCCCGCCCCCCCCCCCCACAGCAGCCTTTTTTTTTTTTTATTAAAAAAAAAAATAATTTAAATAAATATTAAAGGCGCCATAAGTCTAAGTTTAAAATTTGAATTAAAAATTCGAATTGGAAAGTGCCAACATTTTGGAATACTTTGCAAAGGATATAAAAGGAGGAAATATTTTTTATTTCAAACCATCCATGCATATTCAAAGCCCTAAAGAGAAAAAGAAAATCGTGCATCGAAGAGAAGAGAGAAATATTTGCATGTGTTAAAAATAAAAAGGGTAGACCTTGTATAAGACAAAGTGGAGCATTAAAAATATCACCAAGTGCTTGGTAGTGCAAGTGGCGATCGACGGTTGGTTAAGGCGTTTGTGGAAGATAGGTCAGGAGTTCGATTCACATCCCCTTCATTTTGTGTGTGGCAAAGGTTTTTTGTTTATTTTTGAAAGGCACCGGAGAGCAAGGTAAAAGGTGCATCATGCGCCTTTGGTTTTGTCATGGGCGTGTGGCCCAACGACAGCCAAGCCGTAAGGCTTAGGCACGATGGCGATGGTTGGTCATGGGTTCGAGTCGAGCACAATCATGAGGGCATTATTTTTATTATGGGCCACCGTCTAAGGTAAGAGGTTATTTTATTTTTTCCAAGGTGTGATTTGTGATAGGGGGCCACGTGAATTATTGATGGTGCTTTGATTAATTCTTGCTAAGGTTAGAGATAAGGAGTCATAAGGGAGTTTAAATATTTTAATTTTTTACTTAGCATTAAAATAGAGATTGGAGATATAAGGTGTTTGAAAGGAAATTAATTGTGTTGAATATTATTGTTTGAAGATTGGAGTTAAAAGGGTTAACCAAAGGAATTAATTTTATTTTTGATAAGTGTGAAAATTGGATTTATAAAGTGTTTTAAAGAAGTTTTGATTGGTCATGATTTGAATATTATTTTTGTGAAGTTTGGATATTATAAGGTGTACTTGAGAGCTAATATTTTTGTATGGTGAGATAATTATTGAAGGAAATATTTGAGTGGATATTTTGAAATAAATTGTTGCTATCTAACCTTAAGAATAGAAAAGATAATTTGATTGTGATTGAGACAGGTTTTTGAAGATATATCTCCATCAAACAAAAGGTATGGGCACATCTTCCTTGTGAGTGAAATATTATTGGGTTGGATGTTGTGAAATGCAAAGTTGGAGTGAAAAGGATTGTTTGATAAGCATTGTTGGAAATATTTGAGTGAGTTTTCATGTGCATGATTAGGGTTTGTGAAAAGATCATGAGTATCATTGTTATGTGAGTTTAGAATCATCTTGAGTCAAGGTTTGAGTTCCATAGTGTGAGTTGTTGGAAGTATAGTGAAACACTTGGTTAGGGTTTGTAAGCAAGTTGTGTTTCATTGAGTGAATGGTTGAGTGAAGTTGATTGAGCATTAGTGATTGAAAGCATTGGAGTGATAGTTCAATTTCTGTGAAACAAATTGTTCTCTATTTCTGAATTGATTTGAAAGAGAATTTGAAAGTGATTGAGTGATTTGTGAGTGTGAAACATATTGAGTCTCTTACCATTCTCTATATGTTTCTATGGTTAAACAAGATTCTGAGTGAAACTTGTTTGTGTGATTGAAGAGGTTTTATAAAGAGATTAAGTTGAGTTGTGTAAGTTTTGCAATTGATTTGAATAAGCTTTTGTGAAAAATGGTGAGCATATTTGAGTAAGTCCTAGAGTGGACTTAAGGAAAAATTTGTGTATGATTTTGTGGAATATTACAAGAAAATTTGAGACAATTCTTGGCGAAGACTTATTGTGTAGATTTGAGACAGAGATTGAGCATATTTGAGACAAATATTGAGCAAGATTTGTGCTAGACCAAAGGACATTGTTTAGTGTATATTTGAGACAGAGATTGAGAAAATTTATGCTAGACCAACGGATAGTGTTTAGTGCAGATTTGAGATAGATATTGAGCATATTTTTGTAGGGTAGAGGACAATGTTCAGTACATATCTGAGACAAAGATAAAGATAGAGTAAGAGTAGGCTTTGGAGGTGATAGAGCAGATGATAGTAGTCTCTAGTGGATAGAGATCCATTAGCCAGGGTAGTGAGGATAGAGGTCTTCTGAGTGAGGATAGGGGTCTTCAGTGGAGAGAGATCCACAAGCCAATGTAGTGGAGGTAGTAGTCTTCTAGAAAGATCATCAACTAGAGCAAAGGAGAAAGGGTTCTCCTATGGATAGAGATCCATAAACTTGATTAGGGGATTGGCATCTCCTTTGGATAGAGGTCCATAAACATTGTAATAGGGAAGGATTCCCAAGATATTTGTTGAGAAAATTTTAGTGAAATATTTTCTCCGTGGACGTAGCCCATATTGGGTGAACCACGTTAAATCATGTCTCTCATGTGTGTGATGCTTTGTGTAATGTTTACTGCTTTAATATTGTTGATGTTATCATATGGTTTGAAAAGCAAAAAGTTTTATCTTATACTGTTCACCCCCCCTCTCAATATAAGCACATGTTCTTCAAATATCACCTTCCTTGAAAGGGTAAATAACTATTCCTTTTCTTTTATTTCCAATACCAAACTTGCAATTTATGTAGTCAACCTACCTACAATATTCTAGTGTGAATAAGCGATGGGTGACATAGTGGGGTAATGAAAATGGCTTCTCTATGAAACCATACATCCTGATGATTGTTACCTCCATCAAGGCATACTAATCTTCATCCTTAGCCTCCTTGACTATTATCTTCTTTTCTATTTCAAGGGCTAGTCTAGGGCGACTACCATACATGATTTTTGAAGATGGTCCTAAAAATTCCATGTTGAAGGTGTAATATGATTCTACTATACTCAGAACCCTAGTCCAATAATAGATTGGTAAGGGATTCCCTTATTCATATTTATCTGCAACTATTACCTAGGGGTTATCATTTCTCATAGGATTGAGGAGCATCTAAATTAAATTGGAACAATCCTTGAATGATGGTTTCTCCTCTTCTCTCTTCATGACCGCCAGTTTCTCGTGCATTATCTTGGAAAAAAACATAGGCTAATTGAAGTAAATTGGAATATTATCACCATACCCTACTATTGTCATATATATTTTGGTGTTTGAAATGCAATATGTAGTGGCTAACTAACAGTCCCTCACATGCATATTAGAATCTATGTCAACTCTAAAATGGCTACCATTTTGGCTATGATTATTTAGAGTATAATACTTAGACTGCTGCTCTAGGTCAAATTCTTTAGGAGCCATAGGGGGTCGCTATCCCATTGTAAAAAAATCTTGATAAGATTGCTCAATTATCTGAAACAAGGTTCTACCCTGGAAAATTTTTACTGACCTAGTTGAGGGATTATAAAATTTGGCTATGGTTGAGATTAATTTCAAGTAAGGATGAACTACATCACAAACATAATAATATACCAGAGAGTACATGGCACAAATACCTTGATTCAGGAGAGGCTCATCCTTGAATAACTTGACTTTGAACCCCTTCTTGAGCTGATATTTGGTTATGTAAGTCATATTTGTGTCCATAGCCATTGCATTATTATCAATGTAATTCATATTTTCAACATTGCTTTGCTGACCGGGTTGCCCTGCAACATTGGATGCCATTTTAGAAGAATTTTTAGTAGATAGTTATCTTTAGAATTTGTAGCAAATTCACTCAACAACACTCTGGTTCTCCAGTAAAATTCATTCAAAACAATTACTCTCTTAATTTTATCCTTTAAATAGATATTCATGCACCCATATTCCATTAATGAAGTAGATGAATGGGTAGTTACTTATCATGAATTCAAACGAGCGAATCAGATGATGCAAAGCATGGCTTATTAGTGAAATATGCATCAATTATTGGATGAAATTCATAGAATATGATTATAAACTATCCATTGGCACAATTTTCAAGGCACATTTACTTCTTTTCCACGAAAAAATTTAGCACTCAATAGATTTCAACATTATGTTTTAGTCTTCAAAATTCTGCTCATAGAGGTTGAATGTTCTTCTTAGGTGTTCCCCTTGAGATTTTGCTTTTTGGAATTCCACGATGGTAACTTTGACCAAGATGACTATGGATTTTAAAATTGCATTCATTTCATGGATTACCAAAGGGTTTACTACCTTTGAAAATTCCATCAGGCTTGAAATTCCACTCATTGGATTTTAGCGATTGAAATTTTGACCAAGTTGACCACAAATTTTAACATTATGCTCATTTTATGAACTGTCAGAGGGTTTACTACCTTTGAAAATTTTTTTGGGCTTGAAATTCTGCTTTTTGGATTTCCATTATGGTAAATTTGACCAAGTTGACCATGAATTTTAACACTGCTCTCATTTTGTGGACTACTAGAGGGTTTAATCCCTTTGGAAATTCCATCAGTCTTGAAATTTTGCTAGAGAGGATTCTGCTCCATGAAATTCTACTGGAGCTAGTTTGATTCTTCTGGACACAAAATTTTACACTGGATTACTTCCTCGTAAATATAACATAGTTGTACTAAGAGCAAAAAATAACACTTTGCTCCCATTTTTTTTTTTGGAATATCACAAAAATATAATATAAAATATGTACATATGTTACAAAAGGAAGGATTATCTATCTAAAATACAACTTGAGATGATACCCATTTATCATAATGTGTTGTACATTCCCATACACATATTGAAGTTGAAAGGTATTGTTCTTCTTTACTTCAACGATCTTGAAGGTTCCTTCCTATAAGGAATCAAATTTTTGGTGGTTGCCTGGTTTAGACTTTTCTACATTACACCTCAACACTAAATATAATTCTTTAAACTTCTTGAACTTTGATTTCTTTTCAAACCACTCTTTTGTATTCATAGATGATTTTTGGAAGTTATCATATGCCTGAATCATCTGCTCTTCCAACTGCAGAAGGTGCATCAACCTAACCTCTAGTGGATTTTGATCTAGCTCCTAATTTTGGTTGGCCTATTTTAAAGCTGGTATTTCAAGATGAGTAGGCATAATGACCTCCTTACCATAAACTAATGCATAAGGGTATGTCTTTATGGAACTTTTGATAGTGATCCTATCTGCCCACAAAAATTGGTCTAGTAAAAGATGCCAACTCATTTTGTTCTCTTCTAGTGCCCAAAATTTTAAGCAAGTTTTTGTTGGTAGATTCTACCAATCCATTTCCATGAGGGTAATAGTTAGAAGAATGATTTATATTTATGCCATATTTACTTGTAAATTTAATATATTTTACACCTATGAAATTTGGGCCATTATCACTTACTAGTGCTTCTAGAAGTCCAAACCTTGTGATTAGATTTTCTATGAATTCAATCACTACTTGGTATGACCTCTTGGTTGGGATAGCATCAACCCACATGGTAAAGTAATCAATAGTAGATAAAATGTATTTATGACCTGGTGATAAATTTAGGTTTATTACCCCTACAAAATCAAGCCCCCATTTCTGAAAAGGCTCCTCCACTTGGATTGGTTTAAGTAGGAATGTTGCATTCTTGGTCCTTCCCACATATCTTTGGAACTTATCACATGATCTAGTTGCTTTGAAAGTGTCTACAAATATAGTGGGATAGTAGTATCCTCCCCTTATTATTTTCATAGTTTTTACTCTTCCTAAAAAATGACCTCCTGACAAACCTCCATGAAAATTTTCAATGACCCTTTGTTTTTCATTTTCTCTTAAACATCTTAGAAGCACTCCATCTAGATTTTTCTTGTATAACATTTCAAGAAGAAATACATATTTTAAGACTTGAAGCCTAAACCTTCTTCTCTATGAAGGATTGTGATTTTCAGGACTTGCTCCTATTTGAAAATAATCTATCAACTGGTCTACCCAATATGATCTTTATAGAAGACTAACATTGTGATCATTCGTTGTTCCCTGACAAGCCACTATATGATCTAAGTCTACTTTTGCAATTATTTCTTAGCATAGTGTTGTCCCTATAACCAAATTTATAGGATAAATATCTACATCATACTCTTATATTTTAGTACTACAGCTAGCTCTTTTATCACCCAATTCTCCTTGAAGGATAAAATTTCTTACATTTGGGTGTACTACATAAATAAGAGTCTTGCTTTGGACCAAGTACTACCTAAAATTTTCAAGGATTTCATCATTGCAAATACTTACCTCTCAATGAAATGATACTTGGTTTGATACTCATGAAGATTTTTGCTCTAGAATAAAATAGGGTGTTCCTCCTCATTCTCATCCTTTTGTGTTAGTACTGATGCATAGCTTTCCTCAGCTACATAGGCATATAAAATGAAGTCCTTGCTAAAATAAAAATTTATAATATATAGGTGCAGTCATAATTGCTTTATTAATAGCCTCAAAGGCTTGCTTCCTTTTCTTAGTCCACTTGAACTCCATGTTCTTCTTGAGTAACACTAAGATGGACCTAACCACTTGAGCGAAGACTGAGATGAACTTCTTCATAAAATTAATTTTTCCAAAGAAGTATTGTAGGCCTTTCTTATTTTTGGGGAGGGGAAGGGCTAGAATTGATTTTATTCTACTAGGATATGTTTCCATCCCTTCTTTAAATACTACATATCCCAATAACTTGCCTTCATGGAATGTGAAGAATGATTTCTTTGGATTTAGAGAGATGTCAAAGTCTGCATTTTTGGAAAACTTTCTCCAAATTTTCTAGGTGTGATTCTTCCCTATGATAAAATATAGTCATATCATCCAAATAAATCAAAATAATTTTTTTAATCAACTCATCGAAAGCATAGTCCATAGCCCTTTGGAATGTGGCTCTTGCATTATATAGGCCAAAAGGCATTATCTAGCAAGAAAATGTACCCCACTTAGTGGTGAAGAATGTTTTGAACTGATCCTCATATTTAACCTAGATCTAATTGTATCTAGAGAATCCATCTAGCAAGGAGTACCTTTCTACCCCTACTACCATCTGCAAAATATGATCAATCTAGGGGAGTGGATAATGATATTTTAGTGATGCATTTTTTAGATCCTTGAAGTCCACACATAGTGGAATATATCTATTTTTATTACTAGAACTAAGTTAGCCACCCATGTGGAATGCTTGATTGAGTAAATGATATTTGCTTTAAGGATCTAGAGCAACTCCTACCTCATTATTGATTCAATTCTAGGATTAGCAGGCCTTTTTCTTTGTGTAAAGGGTTTTGCATCAAGATCTAGCTCAATGGTATGTTGAATAATCTTATTATCATACAATTTGAGATCCTCATATGACCAGGATATAATGTCTAGGTATTTGAATCATAGTGCCTTGACTCCTTCAACTTCTTCTAGGGAACACTTAACCAAATTTTAATCTTATTTTTCTCTTAGATTTCGATATCACTACATATTTTATCATCTACTTTCATGGCCTTTGGCTTCTTCCCATCCTCATTGTCAAAAAAACTCTCTAATGTGATCAAGCCTTTAGGAATGTTATTATTCTTCAACTAAATGATATCTTGCTGATATATTTCCTAAGAAAGCTCTTCTTGCACATTAGCTAAGAAAGCTTCTCTAACTAGAAAGGCAATTATCTGATCATCATTCTCGAAAACCTACTAGAAAATTTGTCTATCGGACATTGTAGGTCTAAAGACTAATTTGAATCTTTTATTTGTGGTTGACCCAAGGTCCGAGGAGGGATTGAAATTAGAGCCTTTAATTTCTAAAGCATCAACTAGTATATTCTATTTTTTTAAGATAAAGTGGATATTAAGAGCATCAAATGATTCCATCAATTCCTACACTATGTTTCTATATGTTATTAAGTAGTGATTTTTATTATTGTATCTCTCTATAACTTGATTAACCACCAGCTTCGAGTCACCATAAATGTCTAATATCTTGATTCCTATTTTTTTGCTTGCATTAGTCCCAAACACAGAGCTTCATATTCTGCAACATTGTTAGTACAAGATCAAGTTAGTCTAAAAACAAAACTCTTCACACCTTCTAAAGGATATTTTAACACTACACCAGCTTCGGTCCCATTTTTACACCTTGCTGCATCAAAGTGCATTGTCCACATTTTTGATTGATTAAGTGACTAATTAGATATGGTAAGGGTGTTCTTTTCTATATCATAGGAGATGTTGTAAGTGCCTAGCCTTATTTCCAATAGACTATGATCATCCTTGAAATGAAACTCATCTTCAATTTCTAAATATTCCAAAATTTCCACTCACTTTGGCTCTTCCATCACTAAATGATTATACAAATATTATTCATTTTTTTTAGTATGGAAAGATATAGGCTTCTCTAGGGTTATCCTTATTATTTTTCCTTTATAGGGAATCATCATATATAGTAGTCTAAATACATATATCCTCCCATATTGGCAGTAAATTCTCTTGAAAGGCATATACCAAAATAAGTTTCAAGATCTACTACCGTAATTTCCTGGACAATGGTAATATTCAGGGCTTTGTGCAACCTCATCAATACATTCTTTATAAATTCTATAGTCTTAACCGGGATACCATCAAGTTGTAATACCCCCAAACATGACCTTGTGTACTCCATTCCCATTTTATCACAGACTACTTTTGGCATAATAGTCATTGAGGCCCTTGAGTCTATCATATAGTTGTGTACTATCCATCCCTCCATCCTAAGAGAGTTGTAGAATGGAGGAGGTTTGTTCTTTAGGATGGCAGGAGACATATTTTATTTATCTTGTGCTAGATTGAACACTGTGGTGGTTTCTTTTTGTTGAAACTTCTTATGTAGAGAAGATTTCAATACATCTATTTGGCTAGGAAGAAAATGTGTATCATACATGCTTACTCTAGATGGGGCTCTTTCCAATTCATCAACAATATTATACTAAGACTGAACTAGTAGGGGCCTTTCATATATTTTTCTGGTTCCCCATAATTCCTTCTATATTGTTGAGTGGCCTCTATTATCTAATATTTTGTAATGGAAGGGAACCTCAATTTTCCTTGGGCTTCATTTTTAGCACTTTCTTGTTCTTTGCTCTTTTCCTTTTCACCTCTTCTTGGAGTATTCACTTACTTTTATTGTATTTTGGGTATTGAATCACTTTTATCAAAAATTTATGGAATAAGGAACTTTTCAATTCCCTATAGTGGTGATTATATTTTCTTTTGAGAAGGCACTTGGAAATCACCTATTTTTTGTAGGTCCACTTGCAAAGACTTATTTCTAGATCTAGTCATGACAAAGACCTATTCTTATTTAGGAAAATCATGTCCAGACATAACTTGATCATTCTACCACAACATGTTAAATATTTCCTTTTAATTTCTCTCTACCTTTTCCATGGCTTGTTGCACATGATGTTGGTACATCATACATGTGTTATAATTATGCGGATTGTTGCAAACTAAGCACCAAACATTGACCAAACTAGTTTCAGGTGCATATTATTGCTCTACTTGATATGCATTGACTTTAGATTCTATGCTACCACTTGTACTAGGTTTTTGATATTTGTTAATATAGGGGAATCTTCTCTATTGAGACATATATATTTCCCTCTTTTACATTGCATTGATATTGTTATTGATTATTTTCAAGGTGCTTTGTATGTCCAACAATACAGAGTATTCTTGAGGGTTTTAAGATGGAAGAGGAGGAAAAGGGATAGTAGAGGTTATTTTAGGAGTAAATTATGGAGTTGCTTGTGGAGCTAGTGGAGGATCCATATATGAAGGAGATGTCGCTTTTGGTGGAAACTAAGGAATTTTAGAGCAATAAGGTATTACCATTTTTGGTGGAAGCCTTATTACAACAACTAATATATCTTCTACTTGGACAACTACTTGATAGACATGTGGGAAGGTATTTTTACCTAACTGCTATGTTTGTTGCCCCAAGTCTGACCCAAGGGATATGATGTAATACATATACGCTAAATATGAAATTGGTATAGCTTCAAGTGGAATATTCTTCCATGTCCTCTTGAATATCATATTAAAATCGGAGACTAACTCGTGTTAATATTTTTGCATAGCTATGAATTGGTTTAGGAGTGAAAAGGGATTAGATGACTCATTGAATTCTTATACAAAAGGGCCAACTAAATTTTTCCATGAAGTGATGTTTTTGTATTCCAAGGGTCTAAACCAGTGCAAAATATTTCCTCTAAAATAAAGGGCCATAATTTTGACTATCACATCTTGATTCTTGATATTGTGAATAGCAGCTAAGTTCAGTATGTCCTGATAATGCTCATATGTAGTCTTTCTGGTACCATCATATGTGGGTATGGATTTTGTGATAGCCTAGGTGATATCATGCATATTAGAAATTCCAAGGCGTCCAAAAGTATCCCAACTAGGATAATTGTGTGGAGGCTAATTTTGATTGACATTCAATTATTGAGTCATTATAGGTGATGTTTATAATGGAGTCAGTCTAGGAGGTACCGCAGGGGCTAATTCAACTAAGACCTCCTCCAAGTGTGACTATAGGAATAAACTTTTTATAATGTTGGACACTCTTAGGGGGGAGCTCATAAAATGTAATAGGATCTTGACTGTTTCTAGAAGATGACCTAGTATACATGAAAAAGATGAGCTACTAGGGTGGATTTTATGGTTTCTTGCACTCAGGGAGTTTCCAAGTGAATTTAATTTCATCGTTGAATGAGGTCAAGAAAACTCACTAAATATTGATTTCTTCAATAATTATCAAAAAAGAAATAAAATGGGTAGGGGAAAGACAATGTGTCTTTAGGGTCCCACCCAACATGCCAAAACTGCTAGGGTCTAAATTGACATCAATGAAATATTGAACTGTGACTATGAATATATGAAATTCTGTAAGGTGCACACACGCTAATCATAGCTCAAACCCCAATATTGGATGGATCAAAGAATGCTTCAATCCAACCTCTAGAGTAGGCCGGTATACCTTGTCAACTAGTTGTGTGTTAGAAATAGGGGTAAGGGTTAGAAACAATTGAATGAATGGCCGGATAAAGCGAACAACATAGAAAACTATAAAGAACCTTATAATGGATCACATTTCTAGTATGCCACACTTGTAACTAACAACATTTAAAACCAATGATCTTCATCATTACAGAACCCAAAAATACTTAGAGAACTATTTCAAACATCCAAAATGTTAATAATCCAAATAGCAGAATTAGATCAACATCTAGATTAATAGAAAAAGTTCTCCTACAACATTTGTTTAAACATAAAACATTCCAATTTGTACCAAGTTAGAAATCCAATATCAGAAGAATTGAATAACCATAACAACAGTAGCAGAAATGAATTCATAGATTAAACTCAAAATAAAATGAAGATAAAATCTTGAGGTAAATGTCCAAGTAATGCTTCTTCTATTGATTTATTAGAAAATTTACAATAATAGGACAAGAAAACACTTCAGAGTTGACCCTTCAAATCGAGGGTTCAAACTCTATATATAGTTTTACAATGATAATAGAAAGATAATAACATTACAAGGAAACTTTTATTCCAGATCAGTAGGGTATTGAGGTGGCTATATCTTATTTTATTATAGAAAGAAAGTATTTGTGTCCATGAAACCATCTACAACTCTGATATCTATAAGTTGCTTAACCTTCTGTGGAATCCAATAGGTGCACTGGTTATAGGATTATCTGGTTCATTCCTTGTTCTTAACTAGACTTCTCCATCATAAATATATTACTAAAAATGATAGTGAATCTTGATTTTCTATGACACTTGGTCTCCTTTGGCTTTTTCACTCGTAAGTGGTAATAATTTAGACTAGAGGTCAACTCCTTTATCAACATGAAATACTTCTCTTTTAATGGACTCAAATCTTCTCATCCTATCCCTTGACGTGCCTTTGAACAATTCAAATGAAATGACTTGGCACATTTAAGACCTGTGAAATCTCATGCTTTTCTAGCTTCAAAATCTACTCATCGAAATTATTTTGCTCCTAGCTAATTTTGCTTTGGAAATTGCATAGTATGAAAATCTATTGCTTGAAATTTCAATGGGTCTATTTTAACTGTATTAACCATGGAATGAAAGCCTAGAAGTGACCTACATCATTTAAATTTTGGTGATGACATTTTATCTTTGAAAATTTCCACTGTTGGTCACCTTCTTCTCAGAATACGCTCTACAAAATTACACTAGGTCAGGTTTGACTATGCTGACCATAGAATTTTACATTATGTTATTGGTAAGCGAAAAATAACATAGATATTTCTTCACAAAGAGAATTTTTTTTCATTGGGTTATCTTTCCTTTTTAAATTCTTCTACTTTAAAATCCACTAGGCCAACTTTGACTAGGTTGACTATGGATTTTAACACTACATCTTGTCGGTGTGGAATTTATAACTACACTTTGTTTATAAAACCCTTTTCAAAGAAAACATGGCAATTTCACCTATATTTTATTCTTTTCAGCTCCACAAAAATATGCTCGGTCAGTTTTGACCAAGTTGACTGTAAAATTTTACACTATGCTCACTCCTTAGTGAAATTTAACACTACATCTTCTTTGCATGAAAGTTAGCACCAGCCTAGAGTTATGCCTATATTTCTTTGTTTTGATCTTCAAAATTCTGCTCATTGTATTTTTGTGATGTTAGGTTTGACCAAGTTGACCATATATTTTAACACTATATTTGTCTTCAATGGAAAATAACAAGGTCTTAACCCTCTACGGAAAATAACATTACCCTCAAGCTTTTTTCAACACTTAGCAATTTTCTAAGTATGTGGCTCTTTTTTGGGTCTACAGGTCCCCACGTGGGAAGGGGTATCATTACATAATAATATGAGAATTACAAAAATAGTGTTAGGATGGGGTTTTAACATCAAGTATATGAAGAGTCATCTTGTATGTCTATATTATGGAGATAAAGCTTCATATGATGTAAGGGAAAATGATCTATAGCGATCACCACATAGTAAACATTGATAATAAATCTTGTATACAAAATTTTGAGCAATTGATATTGTAAGTTTTCTAAATGCATGTACATGAATTATTTTGGCCATTTACATTAATATTTGATAATATAAGTGAATGCTATTTTATTACTATATTGATCTGGATATATTTGATTGTTCATATATAATTCTACTCTTGATTGTTGATATTTTGACCTATAATATTGTTGGTTTATTTACATTCATACCTATGATATTTTGAGATACTTAAGCTTAAAATACTATAGTGTTATTAGAGCTATCACTTAACTCTATCTATTCTTGATAGAGTTATATTTTGGAGTCTGTCCACTTTGAAACCAGTGCAGACTTGGACTCTATTTTTTGAAGGTCTGATTGAGGAGATATTGAGGGGACAAGTAAGATTCACATTTATTTGGATGTTAAGGTAATTCCACTTAGTTGAGGGAAAACCAGTGAAGACTAGGACTCGATTAAGAATAATTGAGGGCCAATTCAGAAGGAAGACATACAAGGATATTCATAGACATCCTAATATTGATTTTGGGATCTTAAGTAGGTAGAGAATATTTTTTTCTTAAGTTTGGCCTAAGATATTGGAGATAGATTTTTGAGGTAGAGAAGCATCATAGCTTCTAGGAGATATAGAAGCATCATAACTTCTAGGAGATAGAGGAGAATCTAAGCTTCTAGGGATAGAGAATCATTCCATATTTTTGAGTATATAGATTGAGTAGTAGTATATACAAAATAGATAAGAGGAGTATTGAGAAGTACAGAGAACAAGCCTCTAGAGATAATGATAGATAGAAATATATAGAATTTTTGGTTACTCAGAAAAAAAACCATCAGGCTGACTGTAGCAATATTAGTCTTGGCCTTGAATTATTCAAAAATTTTAAAAGAAGTATTATTATATAGCAAGTAGAGCATAGTGCTACTAAAACACTATCTAGAGTCTCATAATAGATAGTAAAAAGGAAGAATTAAGGAACCTTAAGTGTCTATTTAGTGGAGTTATCATCCACTATAGAAGAAGAGACCAACACCTAAGTGACCAATATAGAAGAAGAGGCCAACATATAAGTGGACAACATAGAAGAAGAGGCCAACACCTAGGAGGTCAACATAGAAGAAGAGGTTAGCACCTAAGTAGCCAATATAGTTGAGAGACCAAAATTCAAGTGGCAAATATATAGAAGGTAGAACAAAAATCTACGTGGCCTACACAGGGGTAACAAAGTGACCAACATAAGGAAAAAAAAGTAACCGACACAAGGGAGAAAAAGAGACCAACTAGCATAAACAAAGCTATGTATCACATGCATTACAAAATATAAACTGCAAGGAGCATAAGCAAGATGATAGAACAATGCTATAAGAGCATTGTCGTAAGATAAAACAACATTGTAACTGAAGAGAAATTTCTAGAGTGAAGCAACACTCGCACAAAAAAAAGTTATCCAGTATGGACTAAATGATATCCAGTGTTAGAGCCAATGTTAGAGAAGATTGAGCACATGACATTTAAAAATAGAAAACATAGAGTGTGCCATCCAACAATAGAAGTCATCCAGCAATTATAGATGCCACATACGAAGGAGACTAAGAGAGCACCAAGCATGCTTCATAGCAAAGGTATTTGAGTGAGTAGAAGAGATCAAGAATGAAGGAGGCTAAAAGAGCATCGAGCATACTTCATAGTAGAGGTATCCAAGTTAACAACAGAGACTAGACACCAAGGATACTGAGAGAGCACCAAGAATACTTTGTAGTAGAGGTATACGAATGAGCAAAATACCTAGCATATTTCTAACAATAGAAGAGATCAAGCATGAAAGATACTGATAGAGCACCAAGTGTGCTTCATAGAAGAGGTATCCAAGTGATATTGAATATCCCATTTAGTGGATGTAACCCTAAAAAGATATCCAATTGACATGAGTAAAGCTAGAACCTAAGGATAAGAGCACCAAACTTTAAGAAATGGAAATACCATCTAATTTGAGCAGTGCAATCAATTTTGAGCATAGAAGGTGGAGTTAAAAGAGATAATACCTCTATGTTACTCATTATAAGTGTTACTATTGGCTTCAAATATGTTTCAATGGAAAGGTATATTGAATTACCTTTCATTCATTTATTGCTTGAAGGGAAAGCAAGTTATTTAGATTTGAAACGTTATTAAGTTTTTTAAGTAGGGAATTATAAGGTTCTCTACTATAGTAATTTTTATTAAGTGTATTTATTTCAAGTGTTTATATTTTTGAAACGTTTTTAAAAGGTATTTAAGGTTTGGAGTGAAAACATTTTCTACTAGGATTTAAGTTTTTTTGAATTTGATTTTTTTTTAGAAAGCTTTGAAGATTAGAAGGTTAGAATATTTACGTTTTGAGTGATTTTTAGGGATTGAAGACTTGAAGATTTGATTTTTAAGATTTTTAGAATTAAAAGGATTTGAGATTTAAAGTCTTTAGTTTTTTTAAATTTAAAATTTGAAGTTATTTGAAGATTTGAAAATTTTAAAAATATTTGAAATTTTGAAATTTGAAATTTTACAAATTTAACATAGTAGGGAGTTAAACGGATTTTCTACATCAAAAGTTTAGAAAACTTAAAATTTGCAAATTTCATATTTGAGTGTATATTAATTTTGGAGTTATAAGGATTTCAAATTCATAGGAATTAAATCATCAAGTTGAATATTTAATTACTATGAAAGAACTTATTAGAAATGTATTAAATGAGGATAGTGAAGAAATAGTGAACAAGTTAAAATTTGATTCTCAAAACTTGATAGATGATCTTGATGGAAAGAAGAAGATACCAAAATGGATTAGAAATACACTTAAGGATTCAAAACTATATCTTATTACTACAAGATCACATAATTTTAGTTTAAAAAGAATAAATTCTATAATATAATCTAAAACTACACAAAATGCCATGGATTCCAAAAACATGCGACTTATTTATAAAGAAGATAAAGGAAGAATGGCTTTAATAGGGAATAAATGGTTACATTGTTTTCTTAATAAAATATATGAACACAAATTATTAGCATGGAAGCATAGATCAAAGAAAGGACATTGTACTCAATTAAAGTGTAATTATTGTAATAGAATTGGGCATGAAGAAGCTAATTGTTGGAATCTTTATCCATGTAAATTTTGTGGAAGAAAATCTCATTCTCCAAAATTTTATTGATACAAAAGGAAATATTATGAGAGATTTGAAAAATCTTATTATTCAAACTAGACAAATTTCTTCAAAATCTTATTTTTGAAGCAACTCCTAACAAAAGAGAATAATGTTCATCAAGGAAAACATATTTGATCTTATTAATGATGAAGCATTTAATTTTGTAGAAATAGGAAAATGGATCAAGTATGGTCCAAATTTATCTTGTAGAATAAATAGGAAATACACACATCATCCAAAGGTTGAAGACAAAGAAAAAGTTCAAGGTATTCATGAACAATAACCAAGAGTACATAAATCAGAGATCAAATAAGAAGCCCAAGTAGTTCATGAACCAGATGATGAAGATACAAAGACTAAATATCCAAAGAATAAATATGAAGGAGAACTCAGAGCAAAAATCAAGAATGAAGCTGAAGATGTATCTCAAATAGAGATTCATTAACAATGCAAGGTCACATGAATAATGAAGATGAAGATAAATATTGAATACTAAAGTCTTCAATAACCAAATAATGTAATACAGGGGGGTGTTGAGGAATATTACATTATTTGGTACATGCAAATGTATCCCCATAGTATATTCATGGTACAAATACAAATATGTAATAGATTATGGTTTGAGTCTATAGTTTAGATGAATTATTTATATTTATCCTTTCATATAAGTGTTAATGTGTAGGATATGCACAAGTTTCATGTAAGAGTGCAATGTATAGGAAATACACAAGTGTCATGTAAGTAAGACTGCAAGTGTGTATTGAGAGAATGTGCACAAGTGTCAAAGAGTATAGTATGCATTTTTTTATCATTTAAAATTAAATTGGGTTTTTATAAAGGGACCCAAAACTTGATTACAAAAAGTCAAGAGAATTTATAAACAGGGCCATAAAAAGGCTATAGGAAATGACAACCTTAAGAAGAAGGATTGCCTTTTAGGATAGGCTTGTGGAAAGCCTTGTAGGATAGGATAAAGGATAGCCTTTTAGGTTAGGCTTAAGGATAGCTTTCCAAGGATGTAGAAGAAAAGGAAAACCCACCCTATAATAAATTTAAAAATCCCACCTAGCAGAAGGAGGAGAAAGTAGGAAAAAACATTTGAAATTCCTGCCTGACCACTAGTTTGAACCGTCCAATAGGCAGAAAAACAACCCACCAAAATTTGAAGAAAAAAATCTTGCACAAGGGAAAATACAAAAATCGGGTAGAAAAATTTGGAAAACCGGGAAGTAAAACCCAAACCCCCCCTTAGCAAAAGGAAGGGGCCTGAAAACCATTCAAAAAAATACAGGGATGCAAAGAAACAACATCCTGCACATGCCTAAAAAAGGTACAAAAAATAGGGGACTCCACAAGCCATGAAATCCTATTGCAACAAGGAAAACTACTTAGAAGCCAAGGAAGATAGAGAAAACATAAGTTTAGAACCACGAGCCATAGGGAAGAAGTGGGGAGGTCTAAGGGAACCTCAAAAAAAGGAACCATGAAGCATGAGCTACCAATGATAAGCATACGGCCCCCCAAAGACCAAAAAAGTAATACGAACTCCACAACATCCTTCAACACCACTGATGAGTAGCTTCAGGTATCCATAAGAGGATGACCAATAAGAACACAATATAAATGAACACAGAGACCCATACCCAAGATACAAAAAATTTGAGAACCCACCATCAAGTCCACATCTGAAAACCCAAAGAAAAACACCATAGGAATAAGCACATGGTCCCTTCCCAAGCCAAAAATAAACTATGAAGAGCTACTCATGAAGCCAAAATACCAAGCCACAATACACTACACCAGAAGAACCTACAATCCTCAACTCCAAATAGGACCCTACAAGAATATGGAATAGAGCATCAAGCTCCAAGGAAAAGGATTCTTGAAGGAACTCAAGAATCCTAGGGAAGGACCCAAGGAAAACCTAGGGACATCCCAAAAAATCCTAGGGACATCCCAGTTCATAGGAACCAAAAGGAAACCCCACCAAAAGGCATGGAAAGGGGTAGAAAAAAGAATAAGTGACCTCCTATCCCAAGGAGATCATCTGCAACTCTAGTTAGCCAAGGAGGAAGGGCAAAGGAAGTTCTAGGGAACTAGGACAAGACCTAGAGACATCCAAAATTACCCTAGGAATATCCCAGATCATAGGCACTAGAATGAACCCCACTAGAAGGTATGGAAAGGGGCAGACAAATGAATAAGTGACATCCCATCCCAAGGATATCATCTGCAACACAAACTAGTCGAGGAGGAAGGGCAAAGGAAGTTCTAGGGAATTGGTACAAGACCAGAGATCTAGGATAGGACCAAGTATGGGCTACAGGGAAGTGGAGAAGGACTTCCCAGGGAAGTACCCTATAGCCCCAACCTATGTATCTTGCATTAACTTCACCAAGGAAGTATATAGTCAAGTATGCATTTAAGAAGAGAGTGAAAAGTCTAGTATACAAGTGGCAAGAAGATAATCCAAAGGTCATGGGAGCTATCATATGAAGAGCAATAGTCAAGTATATGAAGAGGCATCTTCTATGTCTATATTATGGGGATAAATCTCCATAAAATATAAGGAAAAATGGTCTATAATGATCACCACATAGAAATAATTGATAATAAATCTTGTATACAAATTTTGAGCAATTGATATTGTAAGTTTTCTTCATGCATGTACATGAATAATTTTTTCAATTTACAATCATATTTGATTTTATAAGTGAATGATATTTTATTATTATATTGGCATGGATATATATTTGATTATTCATATATAATTCTAATCTTGATTATTGATATTTTGACCTATAATATTGTTAGCTTATTTACATTGGGGCCTATGATATTTTGAGATAGTTAAGCTTTAAATCCAATAGGTTGATTGATGAGGTTATGAGTTAGTTAGATGTTCCAAAATTGGGTGTCTAAATTTTACCCCCTTTTGAGGTGTTCGTTGTGCAATGAATGCTTCAAAATATACTAATGATGCCCCAATTTTGGAAAAGGGGTACCATATTTTTAATGTAAGATCCAAGGTTTGATACATTAGATACATTACCCAAAGGACTTTGTTAACATTTTACCAGAAGATGTATGCTAGCTTTTGCCTAAAGGACTTCATGCTAGCATTACCTAAAGGACTTCATGCTAGCATTTCCTAGAGGATTTCATATTATTATTTCTTGGAAGACTTCATATTAACATTGCTCAAAGGAATCAATATTAGAATTGCCTATAGGACTTCATATTAATGTATGTCTAGTGGTTAGACCTTGCAATTATGAAGGGATTTAAACATTTATGTGCATCTAGACTTTGATTTTATCATGTTAAGACTATTATTTGTTTGAATTATGTATATATGCCTAGAATTGCTAAGGCTTTGATCATGTTAAGACCATTGTTAGTCTAAAGAATTACTTACATGTGCCTAGACTTGTAAGGGATTTATTTGTCTAGTTCACTAGGGCTTCATATATGTTTAGACCATTGTCAGTTTGATAATATTTTTTTATATATGCCTAGAATCTCTAGGGATTTGATCATCTGAAGAACATTGTCATCCTAAAGAATTATATATGCACCAAGACTTGCCATGGCTTTGATTTTCCTAGATGACTAGGGCTTTGTGCATGTTTTGACCATTGTGAGTATAAAATATTGTTTATATGTGCCTAGACTTGCTAGGGATTTGATTTTCCTACATAACTAAGGATTTGTGCATTATTAGACCATTACCAATCTAAAGAATTTTATAAGACATAAGAAATTATTGCCTAGATATCTTGGGTTTGGAGGACTTATGTTAGCATTGCCCAAATAAATTATGTTAGCTTTTCCTAGAGGACTTTATATTGATGTGTTCTTAGGCCTTGGGGGTTTGAAGGAATTTAAACTTACCAAAACCATTATTGGTTTGAAGGACTTTGTGCTTAATTATTATGAGAGATGCTTCCTATTAGGAGTTATACATAGTGATACACTTGATTTGATTGATAATAGATGCCTTTGAGTGAAGGAGATGTTTTGGATGAATTGTTCACCCTCTCCTGAAATAATGTGTATTTTTTATTAATATGATAATGAGAAATGCCTCCTAGTAAAGAATACATGCATTGCCTACCCTTACATTTGAAGGAGTTAGGTAGTGTAGCAAAATAAGTGAGCCCCCACGATGATGATAATAATTTTGACATAAATTAGCTAGAGCCAAATAGAAATAGATGATATTAAAAGTGACTATTTGGATTTATGGAGATGGGTTAATTGAAACTAATAGAGAAAGATAAATTGAGCCAACTTTGATTGATGATCTCAAATTGATATAACTTGATTTGAACTGCTAAAGATGATATAAGTTAAAATTGAGAGGGATAAATGAATTTATACTAATAAGGATAAACTAATTTAGATGGTTTGATTTAAGTTGATAAAGGAAATTTAGTAAACATAAATTATTTTAAAGTGATAGGATTCATATTTTAGTTGGGGTTAGTAGGTATCACCCCTAGGCCTTAGGCATGCTCAAATGGTTATGAGATGGGAATTTTGGCTATTTATAGAAGTGACCCTTTGTAATAGGAGTCATCTCGATAGAGATGGTTACAAGGACCATTTTGAGGAGGAATAGAAGGTTTAACATTTATTTGATAAGTATTGTAATTGAGTTTAGGGTGGATGAATGCTAAGGTATTTTTGCAAGCAAACAATATAAATTGGGAGTAGTCGGGGCCTTGGTTCACTATCATACTTCACATTCCAACTCATCCCATTTACCAAAATGGTGTCACCATGGGAGTCATTATGAATAAGGATAATTTTGTCAAGGCTATCAGATGTGGATGAATTTGTTAGTGGATTATTGTGATTAGGAATGTAAGTAAGACCCTATGTTTATTTGTAATGGCGATTGATAACATGTTGATGATTATGCTTGGCTAGTTAATATGTGATGATGGTATGCTATGGCCAATTGAGGCTCAAGTAGTATATGAATTCCTATTATGGACATAAAAATGTTAGGTGGGTTAGTAAAGATCACAAATATGATAGGTGAGCTAGTTGTGGCTACAAAAAATGATATGAAAACTAGTTAATGCCACAATAAATGATAAGTAGGATAATTAATTCCATAAAATATGATTGGTGGCCTAGTTAAGGCTATAAAGAAATGATAGGTGTACCAATTAAGGTTACAAAGAATATAAGTAGGCTAGTTAAGGTTGTAATAGATGATAAGTGGTCTAGCTAAGGCCACAAAAGATGATGAATGGGCCAATTAAGGCCACAAAAATGATAAATGGGCTAGTTAAGGCCATAAAAGATGATAGGTGGACTAGTTAAGGTTGTAAGGATGAAAGGTGAGCCAATTAATGCTATAATAGATGATAAGTGGGCTTAAGGCCACAAAAAAGATAAATGAGATAGTTAAGGTTACAAACAAAAATAGGTGGGCTAGTTAAGACCACAAAGATTATAGGTGTGAAAATTAAGGCCTCAATAGATGATAGGTAGGCCAATTAAGGTTGCAAATAAATGATAAGTGAGCTAGTTAAGACCACAAATATGATAGGTGGGTTAGTTAGGTTGCAATAGATGATAAGTAACCTAGTGAAGGCCACAAAAGATGATAAATGGGCTAGTTGAGGCTACAAAATATGATAGGTGAGCCAATTAAGATTGTAAAAGATGATAATTTGACTAGTTAAGGCCATAAAAGACGATAGATGGGCTAGTCAAGACCACAAAAAAATGATAAATTCGTAACAACTCAATGATGAGTGCATGAAATTGATGTATAATTTGAGCTTACCATGAGGTGCAATGGGAACTTCTTAAATTGGAATATAGTAAAAAGATATTTATACCTAATATTTATATAATGCAAAAGTGTCTTTAATTTATTAAGAGCTAAAATCAACTTATGATAATTACAAATAGTGTGGAGGACTAATACTTTATAGTTTACATTTTTATTAAGGTATATTATATCCTTGATTGGATGAATTAAAGGAATAATGCTAAATTAATATTGACTCATGTTTTTATGATGCATGTGAAGGTTAGGTTAGATCAATAGATTTTTTATATGTGGGATATTTCCATAGGGATAATAATTGATTGATTTACGACTGGAGAAATTTTTTTTGAGTATTCCTAGTCTAAGGACTAGGAAAGAATTTAGATCTTAGGGAATTTAAATTGATGCATCCATCCTCATTGAGTTTTTGAATAAGTTTTTAAATATTTGTGCATCTACTAGTCAAATGATCAATGCTATAATTAAGACCACAATATTGATAAAAGTGAAAAAATGAAGGTTTATTTTGGTTGAAGTCATGGGATTTGAAAGGTGGCAATTGAAATACCCTAGTTTCTAGAAGTTTATTTAAGATTGCAGAGGAAAATTAGTTTGATTTGGTAAGGAGTGGCTAGTTTCATTTTGCTAAGTTTGGTTTAGCTGTTTGAGATTATTTTTTCTTGGGAATAGCATGAGTATGATTAATTAGTTAGGATTTGCATGCATTTTTTGGTATTAATATAGTGATTAAGAGGAAGGTTGTTCCTCTATTTTAGGAGCATTTATTTGTAGATGTCCCATTTTTCAAGAGCGACTTCTACCCTTTTGGCTATCATTATGGCATGATCAAAAGATAATACATTTACAAGTTTTATATGGCAGGTCAAACATTCAATAATGATTTCTATGAATATGTCTAACAGGGCTTTAGTAAGGAGGGTATACTAAATATTCCTTACCATATATTGCAATTTAGTTAAGAAGGTGACCAAATTTTCATCGCTTGATTGTTTGAGATTAATGATGTCAATGAATGCGACCTTTTCTTTAAAATCCAAATAATATCTTTCAAGAAATAGTTTGGTAGTATCTTCAAAGTTCTTTACGAAATATTATGGTATTTGATAATACCAGTATACAATAGCACTAATAAGGCTTTCAATCAATATTTTGAGCATTGCTATTTCATCATGCCTAATCATGTTGCAAGCAAATATAAAATATCTAAGGTGGTTAAGAAGGTCACCTTGTCCCTAATATATCTAAAAGCAAGTATCTTAAATTTGAAAGGAAAAGTATGATTGACCATAGTAGGATCTAGGAGTTGACTAAACAAATGCTTATAAGAAAGTTTAGTCCTGGATGAGGATTGTTGTATAGAAGTCACTTATTTAATTATTTTATTTAAGTAAATTTTGACATTCAAGGGGTAATAAATGAGATAAATGCCCTAGATACAATTGATATTGAGAGTATGTAGAATATGGAGGAATTTAAGGATGTGATATAAAGATGTGTGTCACATGATTCATCCCTAAATTATTAGGGATATTGGTGGATGTTAAAAGGGGAATAGATTTTGGAGTAAAACTTGTATTAGAAGAGGGGTTATCGATACAAGGTGGGTTGCTTATGACTTTAGAATATTATTTTAAACATTGAGTACAAGTGCCTTTCATCGATGTTTTTAGATTTGAGATTATTTTATTAGAGGATGAAGGATTAATATTAAATTGTTGAGGATGATTCACAAAAGGATCTTGCTTATTTTTGGATAATATTACATTATTTGATACATGCTAATGTACCCCCATGGTACCTTATCGTACAAATGGAAATATTATATTAGGATGTGAGTCTATAGTTTAGGAGTGTGATTTATATTTCCCATTTATGTATGTGTCTATGTGCAAAATGTGCACAAGTGTCATGTAATTATGTGTGCAAGTGTGAGGAGTGAGAAAGTGTGCAAGTGTCATGTAATAGAGTGTGCACATGTCATAGAATAGAGTGTGCAAGTAAATAGAGAGTCAAGAGTCATGTATACAAGTGGAAATATGAGAAGACAAAAGGCATGTGAGGTTTGTCTTATGTGTAGAATAGGAAATATCACATCTACCAAATACATGAGGACAAAAATAGACAAAGAGTCTAAGAGTTACCTTTCTAAGGTTATATAATGGAAACAAAAATCCACGAAATGGATACAAATGTAGAGCAAATCTCAAGATTGTATATTTGACTCATCAATAATATTATGAGTATTTTAATTTAGTAATATTGTTATATTTTTGAATGTTATATTGAGATTTGTATTCATTGATATTATTCTATAGTTAAGTCTTCATATGAATTTTATAAGATATTGAATATTGGAACATGTGATAATCTATTTAAAAAGTTGATAGTCATATCAGAGCTACTATTAGTAGTGTCTATCAAATGCACCTTGAGTGGAGAGAGGTACAATCAAACCAAGTATCTTGGAGAATAGTCTAACAAATTATCATTCAAGCCAAGACTACGATTAGAGAATTGTGCTATTAGAATTACATTTTCACTCAATATGAGTGAGAAATATTTGAAGATAAAAGTTGTAGAATAAAAATCTAGCATCAAAGAAGAAATATGGTGTGAATATTTTAAGGAATCTAGGGTGATACGTTCCATTTCAGAAGTTAGCATTAGAGAAAATAACTCTAATGTAAATTTGGATAGATCCACGTGAACGAAACATAGTCCCATATTGATTGATTACTGTAAATCAAGAGTTTTTATATTGATAGAAGAAAAGGATTAAAGTAAGAAGGCTTAATATATTTTATTTAAAAAAAATAAGCAAATATTAAAGTAGGGTTGAAGTCACCAAGAGAAGTCTTTGACTACAAATTGAGAGTGGACAATTTAGGATCCACTAAGAGCCTATTCAAAAAATACTGAAGGCATCTAAAGAAATGGATACATTGCAAGCATCCCATTGATTTCCAAGGGAGTAACCACCCAAAACATAAATATTACTACTAGACTCTACCCATTTGGTTGTGAGCCAAGTGAAGATAAGAATTAAATATAAAAGCAACATTGAAGAGAGATGTTTGAGAGACATTCTATTTATGCTATAAGAAGTAGAAATAAGAAAGAGTGGTAAAAAAATACACCTAATATTTATTTGTACAACTTTGTCCAAGGATCATTGGAGGTTGATAGCCATCTAGAGATAGAAAAGAGCAGTCAAATAATTGTTATGGATACTATCTAGATAAATTAATGAATAGCAGTTTAAAAAATCATTGTTGACTTCATTGATAAATATTTTTGGAGTTTAAGAACCTTAGACAAAGAGCTACATGAATATGAGACTTTTCTAAAGTAAAGATCCAAAGCATACATATTTGGAGTCATCCGAGTTGACACCCATTGAATAAATCAAAGCAAACAAAGAATCCTATGTTAGAGAGAGTATTTGAAGTAGGAAAGAGCATGTGAATTGTAGCACATATGAGAGATTTCCAAGAATTTTTAGATTTGTATATGTTTGATGAAGAGACTAGCAAATTTTGGAGTGGTTTAACATAACATCTATTGCTACAAGAAAGTGCGAAGAACATAATGTTCTTCAAAAATATTGCATGCACAAGTACCATGTGTGGAGGATATTAGTGCCCAAGGGAAAAAGGTACAAGATTAGCCTTTTAATTATTTAAAACAAAGTGTGCACATATTAGATATTTGAAGGAAGTGAATTAATGGAGTAATGAGTTGTTTATTAAAGTAGTCCATCCAACGTTGAGAGGAAAGAAAATATTGTAGCCAAAATTAAGAAAAAGGATAACATCACAACCAATATTGAAGCTAATACTTAGGTATATATTCAAAGTTATCTAACCATTGAACCAAGTATAACCCGTGATTAAGGTCTTAAAAAAAGTCCATCAAGTGAGGTTATTTGAAGCCCTCTATTGCCCATAATTTCTAAGCAATTAAAATAGCCTGAAAAGGAAGGAGGATGATAAGCAATAACATCCCTTGAAAGGTGAATCATTGCCTTGGATAATGTATTGCATTGAAGGTTGAGCAGCAAAATCGCAACAACATAGACAATGCATAGTCTTCGCTACTCACATCAAATTAGGGTTGGAAGGAATTGAAGGTAAGGCCTTTGATTAATATTTGGTGCAAATATTATGAATTGGGTAGATAACATTTAAGTTTTGGGTGCATAATACTCATCTTAATATTTGGGTGCACATTAGACATTACCGCGTGCTTATTATATCTAGACATTAGAAAATTGGAGAAATAAGATAAGAAGTAATTTAATAAAAGAATTTGGGAATTATAATGTTATTTTCTTAAAATTAAAATTAGAATTGGATTCCTAAAAATTGAAGTTGTTTTTGAAATTTTTTGATTGGGAATTGAAATTATTTATTATTTAATTAGGGAGTCATAAGGCATTCTACTTTCAAAAGATTTTTTGAATTTTATAAGTTCAAAATAGATTTAAAATTTTGATATTTGTAAATTATATTTGCAATATAAAGTTTTTAGAGAGAAATTTTTTACTCCAAAAAGACATTTGAAAAATTAAAAGATTTGAAATTTTGGTAAATTTTTTCTACTCCAAAGGAAATTAGAAATTGTTTTTTGAATTATTTTTTGGAGTGATAAGTATTTATACTCCAAAGGATTTAAAATTGAATTTTAAAATTTGAATAAATGGGTCTAAATAAAAATAAAGAATACATTCTAGGAATGTGTATTGATGATCCAAGGTTCCCACGAAGATATGAAGTGTTTTTTAGTATAACAAGCACATATAATAGCAGAAAGGAATAGATTCAAAATATGAGCTGTAAGCAATGTGAGGTCCAAACAAACAAAAGAATCAAATATTAAAGACTAAAATCTTCAATAACCAAATAATGTAGTACGAGGGGTGTTGGAGAATATTATATTATTTGGTACATGCTAATGTACCCCCATGGTATCTTATGATACAAATGTAAATATTAGATTAGGATGTGAGTCTATAGATTAGGAGTTAATTTATATTTCTCCTTTATGCATGTGTCTATGTGTAGGATGTGTAAAAATGTCATGTAATTATGTGTGCAAGTGTGAGGAGTGATAAAGCATGCAAATTTCATGTAAAAGTGTGCATGTGTATAGATGTAGGAGTTTATATGTGCCATAGAATAAAGTGTGCAACTAAATAGAGAGTCAAGTATTACAAATGGCAATATGAGAAGAGAAAAGGCATGTGATGTTTGTATTATGTGTGGAATAGGAAAGGTTGCATCTCTTGGATATATGAGGAGAGAAATAGACAAATATTCCAAAAGTCATCTTTCTAAGATTATATAATGGAGATAAAGCTCCATGAAATGGATATGAATGCAGATCAAATCTCAATATTGTATATTTGACTCATCAATAATATTGTGAGTATATTCATTTAGTAATGTTGTTATATTATTTTATGTTATAGTGAGATTTGTATGCATTGATATTATTATGTATTTAAGTCTTCATATGAATTTTATAAGATATTGAATATTGGGACCTATGATAATCTGGTTAAAAAGCCAATAGTGGTATCATAGCTATGATGAGTAGTTTATATCAAATCCACTAGAGTGGAGAGAGCTACAATCAAACCATATATCTTAGAGAATAGTCTAAAATATTGAATTTAAAGCCAAGACTAATCTTGAAGAACTATGCTATTAGAATAACATTTTCTTCTCACTTTGAGTGTGAAAATTTTGAAGACAAAAGTTGTAGAATAAAAAGCTAGCATTGGAGAATAAATATGTTGTGAACATTTAAAATAATTTGTAGTGATAAGTTCTATGTCAAAATCTAGCATTATATAAGGGAACTCTAATGTGAATTTGGATAGAGCCACCTGAAGGAAACATAGGCCCATATTGATTGATTACTGTAAATCAACAGTTTGTAGATTGATAGAAGGAAAGGATTATTAAAAAAAAATTAAATTAGGTAGAAATTAATATATTCTATAGAAAAATAAGAAGAATATATTAAATTAGGGTTAAAAACACCAAGATAAGTCTTTTACTGTGAATTGAGAGTGGACAATTTAGGAGCCTCCAAGAGCCTATCTAGAAAAGATTAAATACATCTAAATAAAATTAAAGGGAGTCATTGCAAGAATCCCATTGACATCCAAAGGAGTAGCCACCCAAACTAGAAATATTACTATCATAGTCTACCCATTTGGATGGGAGTAATAAGCTTTAAATTCTTAAATTGAAATTGGAACTAGATTCCTAAGAATTAAAGTTGCTTTTGAAAGTTATTGATTGAGAATTAAAAATATTTATTATTTAATTAGGGAGTCATAAGAAATTCTACTTTAAAAACATTTTTTGAATATAATAAATTCAAAATTGATACAAAATTTTGATATTTGCAAATTATTTTTACAATATGAAGTTTTTGGATAGATAAGGTTTTTACTCCAAAACAACATTTGAAAAATTAAAAGATTTGAAATTTTGATAAGTTCTTTCTACTCCAAAGGAAATTATAAAATTGTTTGTTGAATTAAATTTTTGGATCTATAAGGATTTCTAATCCAAAGAATTTAAAATTGAATTTGGATATTTGAAAAAATGGATCTGAATAAAAATAAAGAATATATTCTAGGAATGTGTATTGATGATCCAAGGTTCTCATGAAGATATGAAGTGTTTGTTAGTATAATAGGCACAGATGATAGTACAAAGGAGAAAATTCAAAATTTTAACTTCAACCAATGTGAGGGTTAGAGCATGAGGATGACAAGAATCAGAGATTAAAGACTAATGTCTTCAATAACCAAATAGTGTAATGCAAGGGGGTGTTGAATAATATTATATTATTTGGTACATGCTAATGTACCCCCATGGTACCTTATGGTACAAATGTAAATGCTATATAGGATGTGAGTCTATAGTTTAGGAGTCTAATTTATATTTCCCCTTTATGTATGTGTCTATGTGTAGTATATCCACAAGTGTCATGTAATTATGTGTGCAAGTATCATGTAATAGAGTGTGCATGTGTATAGATGTAGGAGTGCACATGTGTCATAAAAAAGAGTGTGCAAGTAAATTGAGAGTGAAGATTCATGTATACAAGTGGCAAGATGAGAGGACAAAAAGCATGTGAGGTTTGTCTTATGTGTGAAATAGAAAAGTTTGTATCTCCCAGATATGTGAGGAGAGCAATAGAAAAAAATTCAAAGAGTCACCTTTCTAAGGTTATATAATGGGGAAATATCTCCATGAAATGGATTTGAATGTAGATCAAATCTCAAGATTGTATATTTGACTCATAAAAAATATTGTGATTATTTTCATTTAGTAATGTTTTTATATTGTTGAATGTTATATTGATTTATGTTATATTAATATTTGTATGCATTGATATTATTTTGTAATTAAGTCTTCATATGAATTTTATAAGATCTTGAATATTGGGACATGTGCTAATCTGGCTAAAAAGCCAACACTTATTTCTATTGGTTTTAAAAATAGTTGGGATGATATATTCATTCTTTTGTGAAGAAGTCATATTATTAAGGGGATAAAATATTGTTCCTTCTTGATTATAGGGGATAGTTTAACAATCCAAGGGTGCAAAATCCTCATCTTTTTCCTTATGAGTTTCAGGATTTTCTAATCGATTATCAAAAAGGAATTTTTCTTGATCATCATGATTATAGCCTTTAAAAGTGGAAGGATTTTTTTGTTATTTCACTAAAGGTATGAAGGAAGCATCTATTTGAATATTATCATAAAATTAGTGATTGTTTGTACTCAATTAATCCCTTAAATAAGGATTTAAAGAAAGAGATGATCATCATAATATTTTACTAAATTTTTAATGTAGGGATTGAATTGATTAAAATATATTTGCTCTTTACCAATGTGGCTCTCAAGGATAGAAGAATATTGTTGTTTCTTCATTGGATATTTGGGATAAGGTTCTATTTAAATATGATTAAGGAAATGATTGATTATTTTCTTTTGATCATTGGTTAGGGGACCTAAGGGTGTATTTTCCTCATGGTAAGGGTCCTTAAAGGTAGATGGATTTTCATTGTTTTCTATTAGAGGTTTAGGATACGATTATAATTATTGATTGTTTCTACTTGATCATTATGATTATTAAAGGTGGAGGGATCTTCTTGATCTTCCTTGAAGGTTTAAGGTAAGGATCTATTTGAAGATTATCACAAAATTAGAGATTGTTTGTTCTTGATCATTCTCATAACTGAGGCTTTTAGGAAAGGGATGATACTCATAATCCTTTACTAAAGTTTTAGTGTAGGGATCAAATTGAAAAAAAAATATTTGCTCTTGATAAATGTGGCTCTCAAATATAGAAGGGTTTTGTTGTTCCTTCATTGGATATTTGGGATAAGGTTTTGGTTGAAGAGGATTAAAAAAAATTGATTATTTTCTTTTGATCATTGGTTAGGGTACCTAAGGGTGTATTGTACTCATGGTAAAGGTCCTTAAAGATAGCTAGATTTTCATTATTCTTTGTTAGAGGTTTAGGACAAGAGTCTAATTGTTTAAGGAAATAATTGATTATTTCTTGTTTATCATTATGATTATTAAGGGTGGAGGATTTTATTGATCTCTCATTAAATTTTTAAGGCAAGGATCTATTTGATGGATCAAATTACACTTGGTATAGCATATTTTGATTTATAGGAAGACTTGGAAGAAATAAAAAATTAACCTCCATAGGTTTAAGAAGTTTAGAAAGAAGGCCATTGGTTGGCAATGAGATGGGTTCAATTAAATTATGTTTTATTTATAGATTTTCTTAGGGAAGAACAGGAAGATGTTTCAAAATCCTTATATCCCCTTCGTGATAGAACCTTCCCTCCTTATGACTATTGTAGGGTTATGCACAATGATTAATATTTGCAAATTGGGAAAATATTAGCATTTTTGAAAATGTAATTTGATGAATTTGGGGGACCCTAGACATCGGCCCATTTTACCAAACTTTCCAGGCCAAAAAAATTTTACGGGTCAGTTCACCATCCATTGATAATAATATTACTGATTATTTTAAAATTTGCCAGGTCTCCTACCTAAATCGAGGACCTTTTTCACCTTAAAATTATAAATTTTCTTAATTATCCTATCAAATTCGCCTCTTATACTAGTATATATACCTAACATAACAACCACACCCATACAACTAAAACATTCATTCTTTTTAAAAAATAACCTATAGTAGCAAAAACAATAATCAGTTGCAAAGAGAAGAATAAATGATCAATGGAGAAAAATACTACAAAGAAGCAGTGGTTTGATAGAGGAGTAGTGAAAAATATCTTGATCAAAAAGTGCACCCGTAAACAAAAATGCGCCAGGCCTTCCCTCAGGTGCATTTTTGCACATGACACCCTTGGATACAATTTTGCACTCGACCCTCCCTAAGATGCGATTTTGCACTTGGTCTTCCCCCAGATGCATTTATGTATCTAGGGGAGGGCTATACCTGGTGAAAAACTACATCTAGAGGAGGATCAAGTGCATTTTTGTATTCGATCCTCCCTTGGGCACAAAAATACACCTAACTGGGGAAGGGTCGAGCTAGGTGCAACATTGCATCTAGGGGAGGATCATATGTAGTTTTACACCTGACTTGACCCTCCCCCGACTGGGTGCATTTACAACTGACTCCTTTGGATGTAGTTTTGCACCCGACTTGACCCTCCCTTGATCGAGTGCATTTCTACACCCAGCTCCCCTAGATGTTGTTTTGTAGTTGACCCAACCCTCCCTCGATCGGGTACATTTTTGCACACGGGCCTCCCTCAAATACAAAAAATACCTAATTGGGGGAAGGGTGGTTTTTTTAGGTGCAAAACTACATCCGAAGGAGTTGGGTGCATAAATGCACCTGATCAGATGTAAAATTGCATCATAAGCATAGAAATGCACCAGATCCTCTCGAGATGCATTGTTGCACCAAGTCCCCTAGATACAGTTTTGCACCTTGGGCCTCCCTCAGATGTATTTTTACACCCAACCCTCCCTCGGATATAGAAATACACCTGGTCCTCCCTTGGGTACAACTTTGCACCCGATCCTCTATGGGATGCATATCTGCAGGTAGTATTTTGTTGTTTAATATTTTTTTCCAAATATTAATAGAAATTCACCAATGTTTTATGATTTTTAGTGAAAAATAAGGTAATTTTCCATATCTTCCTACATGAAGTTGGCCAAGATTCACTAGGGTTTCGAAATAGATTCATCATTTTTTTACAAATACATTTCGGGTTTGATCCCTTATGCATAGCCTTGGCCTATTGTTAGCCCACTAATTTATACTCACCAAGAGAGATAACCCTCAAGGTCTATACACTGTTTTACTCAAGGGGTCATTAACCTTCCCCTCATAAGATTAACCTTTAGTTATGTTCTTATTATCTTTGTTTAATATGATTTAATATAATAAAATTGTTTAGGTGATATTTGATTGAAGTGCAATAAAATTTTAGGTTTGACTAAGGTAAAAGGTTTAGGCCAAAGGCTTTGAGACCCATGTGGTGTTCATGTATGGTTCACCAAAGATTTAGATCAAGATTTGGGGATAATTTTCTCCAGGATTCTTGATTGAATCCCATCATTACTTAAGTTATTTAGTGTCATGACCCTCCCAGATGGACTTTTGAACATGGAAAAGCAATGTATTAAAAAATGTGATTAATACTCTATTTTGTGCAACTAAGCGACCTCACAATAATAAATAGATAGTGAAGGATATGATACTGCTAATGAATTGCCAATGTGTAGGATCAGGTGCACTCGAGAGTGGAAGGAATTGAGTCATCCACTCGAGATGAGAGTACTTGAGGAAGGGAAAATGATGATAAGGCAACTCGAAGGTAACACGGATAGATACCTTCATATAGGTATGTATTCGGTTAGGGATAATCATAAATATCTAACCACCTTGAGCCCTAGGCTAATGGCCTACTAGCTATCGTATGTTCTAGAGGTTGAGATAGGCGATTAAATTGATGGAAAAACTTCCTCTTTGTTTGATGCACTTGCATGATTGTCTTGTACTTCAGAATTATTAACCTTGATAACTAGTAATCATGGAGTAAATATTTTGCCTTCACAACTTCACGTGTGCTTGTTTAAATAAATGTTTGATTTATTTAAAAAGCAAAAAATATATTGTTTAAATAAATGTTTGATTTATTTAAAAAAAAGGATATTTTTTAAATAAATTTTTTATTTATTTAAAAAGCAAAAAGTATATTGTTTAAATAAATTTTTTATTCATTTAAAAAGAAAAAGGATATTATTTATAAATGTTTGATTTATTTAAAAAGCAAAAAGGATATTGTTTAAATAAATGTTTTATTATTTAAAAAGTGGTAATATATTGTTTAAATAAATAATTATATTAAGCAAATATCTCATTAGAAATGAGCATTTGATCATTTAAAATGACATTGGTAGATGTTACTACTAAAAAAATGATTGATTTATTTAATAGCTATAGTAAGCAAAGAAGTAATCATTTGCCAATTGGGAAAATTTCCTAGAAATATAAAATAAGAAAAATATATATTTTGAAGCCCCAAGGCTAGTCTTTGCCATGGTGTATCTAGGAATTCGTCATTCACCTGATGTTTAAACCTAAGGCGTAAATGCGATAATACAACATTCAACAAAATGGATCGGGTTTCCCTTTGAAGACCCAACTGGGTCAGTTGTGCAAAGCTCCCCTGACATGAAGGAAAACCTCTTTATGGTGACCACATTGGAAAGAGGGGCATAGGCATATCTGTACTACCACCTATTAGAGGTGGTGGAGGAAGTAATGACAGGTAGGCAAGGATGTGGACCGAGGATAAAATAAGATACGTATGGGAAATGTGGGAGGAGAATGAAGGAAAACAAAGGAGTGAGTTGGGTAAAAGGAAGGAAAATGAAGGAGTGAGGGGGCACGAAGGAGCATAGGAGCATGAAGAGAGGAAGACCTTAGGAAGTGAAGAGTAGTTGATGATGGACATCCAATAGATTAGTGCAGGTGGTCCAATTTGGTTTATTGTAAATTGATGTTATCTTTATTCTTGTGTGTTGTGTAGCCACTACGTTGGCAGTGTGAGCTATATCCTTATGTTGTGTAGCCATTGTGTTGCCAGTGTGAAGCTATGTCCTTGTGTTGTGTAGCCACTACATTGGTAGTGTGAGCTACACACTTATTTTGTGTAGCTACTATTTTGGTAGTGTGAAGCTACGTCCTTGTGTTGTGTAGCCATTGTGTTGGCAGTGTGAGCTACATCCCTGTGCTGTGTAGCTACTGCATTGGTAGTATGATCTACATCCTTGTGTTGTGTAGCCATTGCATTGGTAGTATGAGCTACATCCTTGTGTTGCTTAGCTACTACATTTCCAGTATGAACTACATCCTTGTGTTGTGTAGCCAGTGCATTGGCAGTGTGAACATACGTCCTTGTGTTGTGTAGCTAGTGTATTGGCAGTGTGAATATACGTCCTTGTGTTGTGTAGCCATTGCATTTATAGTGTGAGCTACGTCCTTGTGCTATGTAACCAGTGCATTGGCAATGTGAGCTATGTCCTTGTGTGTTGTGTAGCTACTGCATTGGTAGTATGAGCTATATTTTATGTGTTGTGTAGCCACTGCTTGGTAGTGTGGTCTACGTCCTTATCTAGGTAGGATAGATGCAATGGTGTCAATGCCTCTGCCACTACCGTGGGTAGTCAGCTAGATGTATTAGGAGAAATCTAATCATGTAGCACCATAGGTAAACCCTTCATTTTAATTATAGCTCATTTTGGAAGTGCTTTGGATACCATCAGCATTGAGGATGATATGTTGTGTCATGGCAACTAATGGTGTTGCCAGTACATGAGTGTCATAAACCATTTAAGCTACCCAGGCAAAAGTCACATCTACCAAACTTTAGCCACCCTGTGCCTTCTCTTGTGATGTGGAATATGCTAGCCATCTACTAGAGGCTAGTCGTATTCCTATCTGTGGAAGTATATAAGCTTTAAGTGTTGCTTATTATTTAAAATGATAGGTTTTAGATTAATGACACGTAGAAGCTTTAAGTGCTACTCATTATTTAAAAGATAGATTTTATGTAATGGTTGTGTGAAATCTCTACTCCTTGTCCATTAACTAAGATGGTAGATTTTAGGAAAATAAAATGGAATAATGGTTATTTTGTGATTTAAAGGTATGGGACCTTATGTTATGAAATAAAAATAATAATGGTTATTTTGTGATGTAAGGGTATCAGACCTTATGTTATGAAATAAAAAGGAATGATGGTTATTTTATGATTTAAGGGTATGGGACCTTATGTTATGAAATAAAAAGGAATGATGATTATTTTATGATTTAAGGGTTTGGGACCTTATGTTATGAAATAAAAAGGAATGATGGTTATTTTGTGATTTAAAGGTATGGGACCTTATGTTATGAACTAAAAAGGAATTATTGTTATTTTGTGATTTAAGGATATGGGACCTTATGTTATGAAATAAAAAGGAATGATAGTTATTTTATGATTTAAGGGTATGGGACCTTATGTTATGAAATAAAAAGGAATGATGGTTATTTTGTAATTTAAGGGTATGAGACCTTATGTTATGAAATAAAATGGAATTATGATTATTTTGTAATTTAAGGATATGGGACCTTATGTTATGAAATGAAATGGAATGATTATTATTTTGTAATTTAAGGGTATGGTACCTTATGTTATGAAATGAAGAAACATGTTTATTGGGAATTAAAGTAGTTGCTTTAAGTATTGAAATGTGTGAACCTAGTTGCTTAGCAATTAAGAATATGGGACTTTAATTGTTGAGAAGGTCAGTTCATTTGTTGCAAATAGAGTGCATGAACGGATGCATAGTTGATTGATTATCTCAAGTTGGATGAGAGAGAAAATGGAAAGGGTAGTTTATATGATCAGTACTATGCAATAGTAAGTTGAATTGCTTAGGTTATTTGTATAGTTGCATTTTTGCAATGAATTAAGTGCATTTAGAAGTATGTCTATTCAGATCCATGAGTGTCTTGATCCTCTACTATACTCACTTGATCTATGGAAGAGTAGGAAGGCCAAAGTCATGAGTTGGACCAATTTACAAGTTTGTTCTCTACATTACATATTGTATTTATGCAATAGATTAGATTGTGGGGATATTTCCCTAATGAAATGGATGTAAAGTATTGTGGAAAGTATGGGGTGTACCATACTTACTCCTGTATCTAAATAAACATTGTAACTACTACATTTAGTACTTATTTATTTAGTTTCTTGCATTTAATTATTTTAATGTATGTGTGAATATTGATTGTTATTGCACTTTATTATTCTTGCTTAAGGTTAATTTATTTATGTTAGATTTAGTATCTATATATTTTATGCTCTTATGATGTTAAAAGGATGAAATATTAGTAATTTCTAGGTGAACTTAGAGGATACCCTAAGGGCTTGAGACCCCCTTAGGGAGGTTGGTAACTAGATTTTAAATATTGTACCAGAGTTGAGATAGCTTTTCAATGGGTAATATTGATAGCTTAACTCGCAGTACACATATCATACCCATATATAATGGCTTGTGTGGATATGGAGTTGCATGTACACCTTCTAACGATTGGAGGTGGTAATTCTAGCTCATCAAGACTGATGAGAGGGATGGAATTATGTGCATAACATAAGATAAGATTACCTATATGGGACTTGCATGAAGGGATTATTGTGTGGTATATTTCTTGATAAACTTAGGGGATGCCAAACATTAAGTTGGCCTAAGGTTGGGTGAGGATTTATGAATCCTTCTCCTTAGTAAAAAATAAAAAATAAAATTTTCTTTTGTTTGTGTGTTTTCTTGTTTTATGTTTTTGGGGTGTTACATTTGGTATTAGAGCTCTAGGTTTGAGGGTATAGAGCTTCTTATGTTCTATAAAAGAGACACGAAGATATCCAATAGAGGCTCACTTGGGAATAATTTGAAATCTAGAGTAACCTAGAGTCTCTACTTATTAGGTTCTAATGAAATTGATTGCAAGAAAGGACGAATACTAAATATACCTTAGTATGGGCTTTGGTATTGATGATATATCCTCATATTGGAACCTCATCCTATTTAGACCTCTAATAATTAGCAAAAGGACTCTGTATTGTGGTCAATTTAGTGATTTAGTTAAGGGATAACTGTAACCTAACTCTTTTTTTGTGGAAACCAGATGAAGATGCCACCCAAGACCAGGATGGAAAGGCCTCCACCTAAAAAAAATTGATAAAGTAATGTCAAATAGGATATCCATAATGAGGATCTAGAGGTTCCCAATGTAGCAATAGAGGATTTTACTACTACAATTGTGGAGTTAGAAGATCAATTAAGACAAGTTCTAGAAACAATGGCAAACCAAAATTCGTAGGCTAGATATTTAGAGGTCAACCAAGTTGAGGGGTTGACGGAGGAGAAAAAGCAATCAAGAACCCTCTTAGAAAAGAGATAGTGAGAGACCTAAATAATGTCTGTATCTCCAAGTTTGATGGAGAAGAGGAGGGGGATGCAGTTGAAGCTTGGCTAAGAGAGCTGAAAGTCTTCTTCATAGTAAAGGGGTATTCATCAAGTGCCTGAATGATTTGGGCTACCATTTACCTTGAAGGGGCTGCCATGGATTGGTGGGAGACTTACTATGAAGAAACCAAGATTGAACCGGTATAAATTCCATGGAAGGATTTTATAGTCATCTTCAATACGAGATTCCTCATGGAGCACTTCTATGCATTGAAGTTTGAAGAGTTTTCCAACCTAAGGCAAGGAAGTAACTTAGTGGAGGTATACTACAAAAATATGGTAAAGTTGTTGAAGTATGTACCTACCTATAATGAGAAGATGTAGATTCATAATTTTACCCATGGATTGCTATCTAGGATAAAGCATTATTTAGAGAAGAAAAAGCCTAAGTCCTTGCAAAAGGCTTATGATTTAGCAAAAAAGGAACAGTCACATTTTTGCTATAAGTATGAAAACCTAACCTAATAGGAATATCAAGAAATAAAGAAGAGGAATAGAAATGGGGTTATAAAATGGGAGGCATAGCAAGAATGAAAGGCTAAGAAGCCCTAGAATCCAGAGAAGAAATTCAATGGAAGCCAAAATAAATTCAAGAACTTCTTTAAGAAAGACAACAAACCCAATAATGCTAAACCTCCCCTATAGGAGCCATCAACTCCAGTACCGATGATTAAGGACGAGGAGTAAAAAATAGAAAAGAGACATGGGCTCAAGGATGGATGATACCATTTCAAAGGGACACACTATGCTAATCAATACCTATATCGACCAAGGACAATCATGCCCAAAAATAAATTAAATAAACCAATTTATAAGATCTACGCTACAACTAGGAATCAAAAGCTAGAGGGGAAAGCCACCCCATTAATCATAAAATGTAAGATTTTAAATAATAAAATAGATATCCTAGTAGATAGTGTAGCCACTAATAGTTTAATTTCTTGTAAATTATCCAAAGATATGTTGAAAAGGCTAGGGTATTTGGATTATGGATGGAAGGTTGAGTATGGATCTAGATAAACCTACTCCGTAAACCAATGTTTCCCAATTATGGAAATTACTTTAGATAGTGGAACCACAAAAGTTTGCTTATATGTGATCCCACTTCATGCCTTTGATGTGGTCCTAGTAATAGATTGACTATAGGCCCATCAAGCGGTAATCAATTTTCAAGACATATGGATTGAATATTCTAAGGGAAATAGAGAGACTATGAATTTATAGCAAGCAAGGGACATTCAAACCTTAGATGTTATCAACTATGCAGTTGAAGAAAGCCCTCAGGAAATGAGGGATTGTTTATGTTTTAAATATGAGTGAAGTTGAAAGAGATCGAAAGGAAGAGGTGATTGAGACACACGTAATTATATAGGAATTTCACGATATATTTCCAAAGGAACTACCAAGGCTCCCTCTTGCACAAGAATTTTATTTCACTATCGATCTTATACCAGAGGTGAAACCCATCCACCAATCTCCGTATAGGATATCAGCTATTGAGATGCATGATTTGAAGGTACAACTATAAGGATTACTAGAAAAAAGGTTGATAAAACCAAGTGTGTCATCGTGGGGTGCATCCATTTTATTTGTGAAAAAGAAGGACAAATATATGATATTGTGTATTGACTATAGGATGATGAATAAAGCTATAATCAAGAACTAGTACCCCTACCCAGTATTGAGGATTATTCGACTAGCTAAGAGATGCCATAGTATTTACCAAGATAGACCTAAGGTCAAGGTATCACCAAATGAGGATTTGGGAGGAAGACACTCACAAAACAATAATTAAGATAAGGTATGGGTATTACGAGTTCACTGTCCTACCTTTCAGGCTGATGAATGTTCCCGCTACCTTCATGAATTTAATGAATAGTATGTTCAAAGTCATCTAGACTAGTTTGTCCTTGTATTCCTTGATGACATCCTAATATACTCACAAAACAATGAAGAGCATGATAGACATATCAAAATCATGTTGGAATTACTAAGGAAAAATTAACTCTATAGGAATCTAGCCAAGAGCGATTTCTATATTTCAGAGGTGCACTATTTGGGGTATATCATATCGACTAAGGGGATTGTAGTGGATCCAAATAAAATAGAGGCCATGATAAATTTGTTTCCCCCTAAAAATATTACTGAAGTAAGAAGCTTCATGGGGTTGATGAGCTATCACTGACATCACATAAAGGATTTCTCAAAAATCACCTTGAAAATAACTAATCTAAGACCAGAAGCCACATAAAGCTCATGGACCAAGTAAGAAAAGAGCAATAAAAGGATGAATATTGTCAAGAAATTTGATCCAAGTTAAGAAAATACCTAGAGAGCAATAAGGATTTTAGGGTAGTCGATGAACTTTTATGCTACAAGGGAAGAATCATCATACCAAAATCAAGGCATTTAAGGATTATAGTGATGCAAGAAGCCCATGCAAGAAGCCCATAGATCTCCTTATATGGCTCACCTCAAAGGGGTAAAAATGAGAGAAAATATAAACATGAAATTTTTTGGGTGGGGATGAAGAGGAACATGACGGATTTTGTGGCCTGATGCCTTGAATACCAGAAGATCAAGGTAGAATGCAAGCATCCCGTAGGAAATTTGTATTCCCATAATATACCTACTTATAAATGGTAGGTCATATCGATGGATTTTATTATAGGCTTACCTAAGACTAGGTACCAGCATGATACACTATTTTTTATGGTCGACAAATTGACCAAGGTCATACCCTTCATACCTAAGAGCACCAAGGACGATGCTCAAGTGGTGGCTAATAGGTTTGTTAAAGAAGTTTCCAGACTACATGGATTCCTAGAGGTAATTATATCTGATAGGATTCCAAGTTTACTTTAGAATTTTGGAGAGCCCTACATCAAGCAATAGGCATAAATTTGCATATGACTTCAGCGTACCACCCTAAAACATATGGTCATATGGAGTGAGTAAACCAAGTTTTGGAAGATATGCTCTGCATGTTTTACATGGACCACAAGTATTGGTGGGAAGACTATCTACTGTTGGTGGAATTTTCCTATAATAATGGATATCATTCCTCTTTAGGGATGGCACCTTTTGATACATTGTATGGGCAAAGGTGTAGAACACCACTTTCATGGGATAACCTAGAGGATAGAGCAGCGATTGGACAAGAAATGGTTAGAGAAATGGAAGATCAAATCAAGGTAATGAGGTAAAGGCTCAAGGAGGTCGTTGATAGGCAGAAGAGCTATACCTATTTAAATATAACTCCCAAAGAATACTCAATGGAAGATAAAGTTATGCTAAGTGTCAAACCAATGAAAAGTGTGATCAAGTCCACAAAAATGGATCCATGGTTTGTAGGGCCCTTTGAAATCACTTGTCAAAAATACATGACACCTTCCACATAAATTCTTAAAAAATATATTGCTGACCCTGAATAGGTGTGGGATATCTCTAACTTGCAGATGGAAAATCCAAATGTAATCAAAGTAATGCCAATAAGGATCCTCGAGTTTCGCTCTAAGACTATGAGGAATCAAACCCTTGAGCAGTGTAAGGTCCAATGGGTCCATTTCTCTGAAAGAAATGCCACATGGGAGAAAGTGGCAGATATGTGGAAACACTTTCCTTTCTTGTTTAATAAACTTTAAAGATATTGTAGTGAATTGTTTAATTTTGTATGCCATATGAAACTGAGAAACATCGAAGACGGTGTTAGTCCTAGTGGGGGAAGATGTCATGACCCTCCTATATGGACCTTTGAACATGGAAAATAAATGTATTAGCAAATGTGACTAATACTCAATTTTGTGCAATTAAGCAGCCTCAATAATAAATAGATAGTGAAGGATATGATATTGCTAATGAATTACCAATTTGTAGGATCATGTGCACTCGAGAGGAAGGAATTGAGTCATCCACTAGAGACGAGAGTACCTAAGGAAGGGGAAATGATGATAAGGCAACTTGAAAACATGGATAGATACGTTCATATAGGCATGCATTTGATTAGGGATAATCATCAGTATCTAACCACCTTGAGCCCCTAACTGATGGCCTAGTAGCTATCATAAGTTCTAGAGGCTGAGGCAGGTGATTAGATTGATGGAAATACTCCCTCTTTGTTTGATGCACTTGCATGATTGTCTTTTACTTCAGAATTATTAACCTTGATAACTAGTAAGCATGGAGTAAATATTTTGCCTTCATAACTTCATGTGTGCTTGTTTAAATAAATGTTTGATTTATTTAAAAAGTAAAAAGGATATTGTTTAAATAAATATTTGATTTATTTAAAAAGCAAAAAGGATATTGCTTAAATAAATATTTGATTTATTTAAAAAGACAAAAGGATATTATATAAATAAATGTTTGATTTATTTAAAAAGAAAAAAGATATTGTTTAAATAAATATTTGATTTATTTAAAAAATGGGAAGATATTGTTTAAATAAATAATTATTTTAAGCAAATATCTCATTATAAATGAGCAATCGATCATTTAAAATGACGCTAGTAGATGCTATTAGTAACAAAATGATTGATTTATTTAATAGCTCTTGTAAGCAAAGAAGTGATCATTTGCCAATGATTGTTATTGGGAAACTTTCCTTGAAATATAAAAATAAGAAAATAAAGAATTTTTTTTTGAAGCCCCAAGGCTTAGTCTTTTCTATGGCATGTCTAGGAAGTCATCGTTCACCTGAATTTCGAACCTAAGGTGTAAATGCGACAAGACAACATTTGGTAGAATGGGTCAGATTGCCCTTTGAAGACCCGATTGGATCAGTTGCATGAAGCTCCCATGCCGTGAAGGGAAAGTTCTTTATGGTCATCACCTTGGGAATAGGAGTAGAGGCATGTATTCCCTATCACCTATCGAAGGTGGTCAAGGAATTAATTGCGGGTAGGGGAGAACGTGTACCGAGGAGAAAATAAGGCACATATGGGAAAAGCAAGAGGAGAAGGAAAAAAAATGAGTGAGCTAGGTAGAAGGAAAGAAAATGGAGGGAGGGATCACTATGGAGTAGAGGAGCACTAAGAGAGGAAGATATTGGGGAGTGAAAAGCAGTGGACAAAGGGTATCCACACGAGCAATGCAGGCTATCCAAGTTGGTTTATCGTAAACTAATGTTGTCTTTATTCTTGTGTGTTGTGTAGCCACTACATTGGTAGTGTGATCTATGTCCTTGTGCTGTGTAGCCACTATGTTGGCAGTGTGAATCTACGTATTTATGTTGTGTAGCCACTGTGTTGGTAGTGTGAGCTACATCCTTAGAGTGAACCCTAACAAGAAATTTTTTTATTTAAATCCAGATGAAATAGAGGAGGTGTTGACTCTAAGGGTTTCACTAGTTATTCTAAGTATAACCTCCAAAGAAAGAGAAAATAGCCTTATTGGAAAATTCATTGGTTTCAGGCCAGATCTAGATACAGTTAGAAAATGGGTATCCCACAAGTGGAAACCCAAAGGTAACTTGGAGATTATTGCATTGGAAAAAGGGTTTTTACTATTTAACTGTATGAGAAGGGACGATATGCATGGGACTTTGTTGAAAGACCCATGGTTTTTTGGAAGGTGAGGGCTCTATCTCCAAAAATGGAAACTGATATTTGACCTAAATACTACGAATATAAATTTTGCACCATTAGTTAGACTTCCAAGGCCTCCAGTTGAATTTTGGGATGAACATGTCACTGAAGGAAAGGCTAAAGGTATAGGAAAATTAATACCATTTCACCCATCTACTTGTTACAGAACCATAATGGTTTTTACCAAATTTTTTAAGAACGTAGTTTTGACCCAACCATCACCTTCCTCAATAAAAATTGTTTCAGATGTGAGGGTGTGGAGTCAACCAAATGAATATGAATCATTAATGGTAGTTTGTTTTGGATGTAAAAAAATAGGATAAATTATATTTCAATTTCTAGAAAGAAAACAACCTAAGAAAAAAGAAAAGGTGTAGATTTAGAAAAACAAAGAGAAAGAGTTAAGACAAATATATGTTTTGATAGAGAAAACTGAATTGTTGAAGAGAAAAATAAAATAAAAACCAATAAATTATGGATATTGCAAGGTTTGGAGGAAGATATCATGAGCAAACCAAATTTGGAGGAGGTCAAAGAAGTTAAAAAAGAACTAGAGAATGTAGATTTATAGTCTTAGGAGGAGAATCAACCAAATCTATTGAATAAATATTTAGACCTAGAATCAAAAGAAGAGGAAGTAGTTAAAGAAACTCCTATAGAGGAAAGAGATATTGAAGAACAAAAACTAAAATAGAGGAAGTATGGTTTTCTTAAAAATAGGGAGAAGGCTTAAAATATGTGGTATATAAAAGGAAGTTAAAAAGAGGTAAATATTTGGAGAATCAAGAAGTTCAACAACAAAAAAATACCAAGGGTGACAAAGGGAGAAAAATTCTTCCATAGAAGAAACTAGTATGATGAAGTTGATAAGAAATACATGAAAAGCTATAGATCTGGGTAGTGTGACAAAACCTAGAAGACCCAAACTAGCAAATACAAGGAATATGAAAGCAACTCAAGACATAGAAAATAGAATTCAATAGGTTTTGGTACAGAGCAGGGTGAAAGGTCCCATCAAAGGTAAGAAATGAAAGTTATTTATTGTAAAATTCAAGGACTAAATGCCCTAAAAAAGCATAGGGTAGTTAGGGATATTAGAAAAATGCATGGGATAGATATTATTTTACTTTAAGAAATAAAAATTGGAGAAGGAAATTTACATAGAATTAAAAATTTGGTATGGAATAAAGCATAAGGTACCTATAGACCAGCTAGAGGTGCTTTTGGGGGTTTGTGGACTCTTTGGAATCCAAATAACCTAGAAGGGGAGTGTGTGCAACAAAATGAAAAAAATATTTTTGTCCTCTTTCAATGTAAATTAACTATTTTTTGCTAATTAGCTACAAAAATTTATGTCCCTAATTCTCAAGTGGATAGGAGAAGGCTTTGGAATGATTTAGAGAATTTGGGGCTTCAATTAGTCTTCTTTGTATGATAGTGGGAGACTTAAACACTACTCTCCTACCAAGTGAGATGTATGGAGGAGTAGTTGACTTCACAAATAGTATGGAGGATTTTGGTAAGTTTCTATCTTCTTTGGGCTTAATAGATGTGGATTTGTAGGGGGCCAAGTTCACTTGGTCAAACCAAAGAATAGGAGGGGGTCTCATCCAATATAGGATTGATAGAGTAGTAGCTTCTATTGATTGGTATGGAAACTTTCACTTTTGTTCTTTGAGAGCCTTACCAAAAATTACCTCTGACCATAGCCCTTTTATTTTAGATTTTTCTAGGTAAAAAAGAACAAAAGGATTTTATTTCTGATTCAAGATGATGTACCTAAAGCATCCTCAAATTAAGGATAGGATTAGAGATTGGTGGAACAAAAATATTCCAAGTGTTCAAAAAATTAAAAATCATAAAGGTAAATCTCAAGAAATGGAACCAATATGTGTTTGGAAATATTTTCTAGCAAAAGCAGGAGCTTTTAGATAACCTGAAGGAAGTGGAGTTGAAGCTTCAATAGGAAGGAAGAACTTTGGAGTTGGATAAAAGAAAATGAGAGGTGCTTACAGAGTTTCATAATATTTTAGCAAAGGAGGAAACAAATTGGAAGCATAAATCAAGGGCAACACAACTAAAGGAAGGATATCATAACATGAAGTTATTCCATCTCTTAACCACAAGGCATAGAAGTTACAATGGAATAAATGAGCTTAAGCTAGATAATGGTGATGTCGTGAGAAAGGAGGAGGAAATATCAACAATAACAATAAATTCTTCTAAATTTTATTTTCTAAAGATCAGGATGAAGATGAGGTAACAATGGACTCCCTTCTTGGAAACATTACCTCACTGATTTTAGAAAAAATGGAAAACCTATTACTTACTCCCTTCTTAGAAGAAGATGTCAAGGAAAATGTTTTTGATATGCTAAAAGATAAGGAACTAGGTTTGGATGGTTTTTCGGCTGACTTCTTCCAAAGTTTTTGGCACATAATAGGAAAATATGTTGTAGAGACAGTAAGAGAATTTTAAGTCTATAATTAATTACTTCAAGAATGGAATAATAATTTTCTAGTTTTGATCCCAAAGAATCATGGAGCCTCTTCCCTAAAAGATTTTAGACCTATTAGCCTCTGCAACTCCATATACAAAATCCTCACTAAGATATTGGACAATAGACCCACGAAGGTACTTCCAAGGATCATATATTTTATGTAGAGAGGTTTTGTTCAAGGGAGACAAATAATAGATGGAGTAATGATAGTACATGAAACATTACATTTGATAGATAAGAGGGGTGTTGCAGGTATGCTATCTAAACTAGATATGAATAAAGCATATGATTGCGTGTCATGGATTTTTTTGGATAAGGTAATGAAAAAAATTGATTTTGATATTAAGTGGAGATAGTGGATAAAAATATGTCTCTCTTCAGGAAAGTTTTTGATCATAGTTAATCGTAGATCAATAGGTTTGCAGTCTAATACAAGGAGACCCTATATCCTCATATTTGTTCATCATGGTTGAATCTTTAGGTAAAAATTTGGGAGCAACCACTACCAAAGAAAATATATGGTAGGGTACCTAGGAATAGATATAATAGGGTACCTTCAAAGAGGGAAGGTGATCTAGAGATAATAAAGTTGCAACAATTCAATAAAGCATTGCTATCTAAAATAGGTTGGAGATTGACCAAGGAACAAGATTTTATTTGGACTAATATTCTTAAAGGTAAGTACTTTGAAGGTTTCATACCCTTCTCTAGAATTTTAGACCCTCCTAAAGGATCAACAAATTGGAATGGAGTTTCAAAAACCAAAAAATTGTTGAGAAGTGGTCTAAGATGGATGGTAGGAGAAGGCAAAACAATACTGTTTTGGGAAGAAACTTGGATTGTAGGTAGTCCTTTACAACAAATGTAGGAGTTCAAAAGACTAAAAGATCCCTTTGTTAAAATATGGACCAGTAGTCAAAGATTACATAAAATTTGGAGAAGGTCAAAGGTTTTTAAAAAAGCTAACTTTAGATTATGTTGATCTAGAACTGTAATAACAAGTTGTTGTAGCAGTCTCACTTATCTCAGAATGAAGATAAGGACTCTTTGATATGGTTCCCTACTTAGGGAAAATCTTTGTGAAATCATCATATACCTTGCAATTCGAAGGTGTCAAGCGGGAATTTCCTATGAATAAGGTTTGGAAGAATGAGTTAATCCTTAAATTGGCTTTCTTTCTTTGGTTATGCTTACAAAATAAGATTTTAACTCTAGATAACCTAAGTAAGAGAGGTTTTAAAATGATAAATATATGTTCTCTTTACATGAAGGATGTTGAATCGATTGACCACTTGTTTATTCATCGTGAGTTTGCAAGTAAGGTACTTAATAATTACTTAATAATCCAATGGAAGCTACGTTCTGCTCTTGGATGGTCCCTAGTACTTTTAGGAAGCTTTTTAACTAATGGAGATGCCCTTTTAGTAGCAGTAGGTTATCAAAACTCTAGAATTTTTTGTTACCTCATTTTTGTGGGGTGTTTGGTGGAAAAGAAATCAGAGAGTATTCAAGGGGAAATTAAGGATGAACTTTCAATGTCTAACATAATTAAAACTACATTGAGGGAGAATTTAATTGCTTTTGACAACAATGTGGACTTTGAGAACAATATGAAAAAGAGGATCACTAGTGAATGACACTTGGGAGAACCTAGAGCAACACCTTTGCTAATCAGTTTGAAAAGAGCAAACACTAGATGGTTAAAACTAGAGGAGATATGGGTAAAGTTAAACTTTGACAGAGCTACAAAAGACAACCTAGGTAGAGTTGTGGGAGGAGGTGTCATTCGAAATGAGAAAGGTGAAGTGTTATGGGCTTATACGAAAAGTTATGTGATGCAAACCAATCACTATGCAAAAGCTAAAGCTCTATACTTTGGTGTTATGTTGATGAGACAAAAGGGCGTAAGGAAGGTCATCATAAAAGGGGACTCTACGAATATTCTTAGGGATATTAAGAAAGGAAAAGCTGATAATTGGCAGGTATCAGGTTAATTACCTCATCACTATTAAAAGAAATGGAAGAGGTGAAGATATTACATATATATCGAGAAGGAAATGCTACAACTAATTGTTTGACAAACATTGGAGTTCATTTTGATCAAAGGAAGATGTGGGAAAATAATTTTCCCTTATATCTTTTAAGGATTACCTCATCAAAGGCAAAAGAAAAGAATATTTCATAGGGTGTTATATTTTGATGTTGTCGATATTGTTGTTGCTTCTAAGGTCTTTTGGTGCTATTGATGGGATTACATGTTGTTGTTATTACAACAACTGTAGTTCTAACGAATGCTACTATAAAGTGATTGTGCTTTTGTTAATGCTACTTATATTACTTGTTTTTAAGACTTGGAGTGATTGTTGTTTGGTCCCTTGTTAGAAATAAATTTTGATAACAACCAAAGTATTATTATTATTTTTGTTGCAACTTTGCTTTTGTATCATATTATCTACAAAGGAGGTTGATGTTTATCTTGTAACCTTGAATAACTTAATTTTATAATAAAAATTAAGATCCTCCAAAACCTTTTTTCATCATTACAAAAAAAATAATAAAAATATCATCATATAAATATTATATTTAATACATGCACCCGCTTAAACCTATACATATATTTGAAAGTTTATCCCATTAAACCATACGACTAAAGAGTAAATATAATGATTATTCGATTAGAAGAAATTATTTTCGTGCTAAATACATACCATTTATTTTATAATTTTCTAAAGGGATACCACATATGATGACAAAGTTACATGTAAGGGAAGGCCATAAAAAGCAAGACATGACTACACATAAAATACAAGTTACATAAAGACTGGAAAACTTGCATATGTTACTTAAACGCAATATATATTCGTAGTTACCACCAATTTTTTATTCAAAAAGATAGACTAAATATTTAGTAGGTTTTGTTAATTTGTTTTTATTTAATAAATTAAGTATATAATAACAAAATTAAAATTTGATATATATCTATTACTAATTTCCTTATAAGACAAATATCATAATTTCTTTTTGACTAAGAGAGGTAATCAAGTACTGTGATTAAATATGATACTCATGCTTCAACTACTCGTAATTGAGAAGTTTCCAGGCCTATCTTTCAAACACGTCTCTAAGGATGGCAGTTGACGATTGCTTTTTTTAATGCATAGGGAATAAAAAGAAGTAATTTAAAATTGATAAATATTCTGTTACTATTATTTAATTTATTTTTAATGAATCATTATTATTTAATATAATTTAAACCCAAGTCTTTTAATTAGAAAAAAACAAAACTTAAATTTAAATTAAAAATAAAAATAAAATCTAAACCATTATACTATTTTGACGTCTACCTACTTTACTTATACCTACTACCCTCACACATTTCTTTTGATTGAAAATTTGTTCCACTTATCTGGCTATCTTTTCCACTTTTTCCTTACTTTTTTTATTTTGTCTTTTCTACTAATTTTTGACCTTTTTTTTATTTTGTCTTTTCCACTACCCTCACACATTTCCTTTGATTGATTTAAAATTTGTTCAACTTGCCTGCCTGTCTTTTCCACTTTTTCCTTACTTTTTTCATTTTGTCTTTTCTACTTTTTCCTTTACATTCTTTTTATTTTGTCTTCTTTTTTCTTACCTTTTTCATTTTGTCTTTTCCACTTTATTTATTTTTTTATTTTTTTATTTTTTTTTATTTGATTGCTGTAAGAAACTCCTCCACTTTTTCCTTCCCTTTTTTCATTTTGTCTTTTTTACTTTTTCCTTTATTTATTTATTTTTTTTTTTGGTCTTTTCCACTTTTTCCTCACTTTTTTCATTTTTCCTTTTCCATTCTTTTTTTTTTCTTTTCTTTTTTTTATTTGGATAACTTATACGAAGTTTATTGCAAGAAAGCAGGTATGCAATGTATAGTAACTGCTATGTATTATAAATTAAGTATTATAAATAAAAGGTTTATTTATATATATATATATATATATATATATATATATATATATATATATATATATATATACAAAGACTTATTATACATTATTTAGAGGTTTATTTATATTTATAATAGGATAATTATATATTATAAATAAAAGACGCTTAATTATAATATATATCGTTATAAATAAAAGGGGTTTATTATAATATTATATGTTTAGCAAAAGATGTTTTAAATACTTTATTTAAAATATCCACCCTTCCAAATCAATGCAGGGATTTGATTTGATTTCAAAGTTGAATTTTATAGTATTATATTAGATATGTTGGAAAAAAATATATCTCCACCCACCTATCTGATAAAGGCATCAGGTTTGTAGTTAAGGATGGGAAAATGGGTTTTTTGACATGGATAGGAGAAGCCTTCAATGAAGGAGGGAATGGGGGTTGGACCTCCTGTTAAGGGGATGAAGGGTAAGCAAGTTGGAAAGGATCATGCGGGTTTGAGGAAGAGTGACTATGAAGGAAAGGAAAGGGTGAATGATAAGAAACGAAGGGAGGATGCTTGTAGAATACAAGCTGACCAGGAGGACTCTTGCCCCTGCATATAATTTGAAAGGTATTACTCTTAGTACCCTTTAATTTTGAGTTGATGAAAACATCACAATCCTTGTAGAGCTCAAATATTAAGGAGTGATCCATTTATTTTCACTTGCATGGGTTATCCACCAAGGTTGACCTGCGTAAATTACTATGCTGGTCTTATTATGAAGGAAGCTTGCCCCATTTCCACTACCTCTTTCTTGCTTCCATGGCGAAATCAGATGCGGGCTTGTTTAGGAAAATTCGAATGATGATAAAACTTTAGGTTTATTCTATTCATGTATTGGACCTATTGGTTTTAGGACGAGGAAGTTTCCCTTATGTGCTTCAGACCCGTTTTCATATTCTGTTGGAAGGCAAGTAAGACCCGGGCTTGGAGGATACTTGAATGCAACCCTCGACCTGCTGCAATCCTTGGTAGAAGCCAAGATGGTTTTTTGTACCCGAGGGAGATTTCCCTCTTGATTCAAATAGTCGTTTGGTGTTGTGAGTGGTGGTTTAGCTTTGAAATAAACACCTTAGTATTTGGTTTATATGTGTAACCTCTGCTTTTGCTATTAGATGCATAACCTGGATGTTGCCCGTGGGCACTATTGAGCCAAATATCGATTATTTGCCTTCCTAGAATGCTTGGGATAGCTTAAACCCCTTTTCTTTATGCTAGTTTCTCTAAGGAGCCCATTGATGAATTTTTTATTTGGTTGAGGTATTCAAATGGGGGTTGACACCCACCTGTGTTGAAACCCGACTTGCCCTGGCATCTGTGACAAGCAAGGCCAACCCAATCTTGTTTAGTATAATGCCTAGTATCTCATATTCATGATATGATGGGGCTTAGGTAGTGTATTAGGCACTTTGCACCTAGAAGAGAATAATGAAGCGCCTAGGCACTTGGCTACACTTCGTTTAACTGGTCACTTACTCATGTTGGTGCATACTCAACTTGGCACATATCAAATTAATTCGTTGGACTACATGTTGTCTCTAGATGTGTTATGGAACTAAGATCGAATATTTGACCAAAGAGGGATGACTGAGGTGGTTATCTGAGATTTGTTGATGTAATATCTAAGTAAATCCATCCTTTTGTTACGTAAAGTAATTGATGACTTTGGAAGGTTTACATTTATAAACTAATTCTTTGAGTCATCCCCTTGAGATATAGTGGCTAATCCTTGGTAGAGCTAATGAATATCAATATCTATAAATCACATGTTAGATGAAGATTTGATATTCAATTAACATGATGTTGAGTTATAATGAATGCGGTCAAGGTTATAGATATGGATTATTTTATTAATTAAAGCAATGAGACTTTGGTTTATTAAAATAAAGAGAATAGTTTATATGGATCAATTATGATTATGTTATAGTTTTTTAACATATATTATATTGAAAATAAAATATGATTATGTTAAAGTTGTTTAACATAAATTGTATTTAAAAGGAAATATGATTATGTTATAGTTGTTTAATATAGATTGTGTTTAAAAGGAAATATGATTATGTTATAGTTGTTAATCATAGATGTATATAAAAAGAAATATGGTTATGTTATAGTTGTTAGATATAGATTATATTGAAAGAAATATATGAGTATGTTATAGTTGTTTAACATAAATTGTATTTAAAAAGAAATATGAATATTTTATAGTTGTTTAACATAGATTGTATTTTAAAGGAAATATGATTATGTTATAGTTTTTTAACATAAATTGTATTTAAAAGAAAATATAATTATGTTATAGTTGTTTAACATAGATTATATTGAAACAAAAATATGATTATGTTATAGTTGTTTAACATAGATTGTATTTAAAAGGAAAAATAATTATGTTATAGTTGTTTAACATAGATTGTATTGAAAGGAAAAAATGATTATGTTATAGTTGTTTAACATAGATTGTATTGCAGTGAGGACTGAAAGAGGGAAAAAAGTAGAGAGGGGAGGGTCTTGATCCCTTCCCTGCTCCCCCTCCCCTGGTTCCTGCCCAGTCCCTAGCTCATCCCAGGTCATCCCTCCCTGGGATTGTTTGTTGCAGATGATCTCCTTGAGGGAGATCCTTCTCCTCTTTCTGCACCTCTCCCAGTCGGTCAGGATTCCCTTGTTTGAGTTTTTGGCCTAGTGCTTCCTAGGGTTCCTTGCTGTTTTCGGTATCCCTTCCATTTTTTTCCCTCAGGCTTCCCCCTGGGGTTTTATGCAGGTTTTTGGTGTGGATCTGGTTCCTTGCGGTTCTCTGGGTGGTGGGGGTGATTGGTTGGGTTTTTTGATGGCTTCCTAGGGTTTCTTTTGAGGTTCTTACTACTTTGGGGGTGGTTTGGGGGGACCTATTTCCCCCTTTTGCCAGTGAATCCTCTCTGGGATCCTGTGGTTGTTGTTGGTCCCATCCCTGTGGGGAGGGCCCTCTTCGATTTCCCGCTTGGAGGCTTATTTGTGCTGGTTCTGCTCCTTGGTGGATACCCTGGGCATTTTTTTGGCCTTGGGGGGGTATTTTTCTCTTCCTGGGATGTTCCCAGCCTCAGTCCCAGTTCCCTTAAGTTTCTCCTTTGCAAGGATGGGATTCTTGGCCCCTGTTGTTGGGATTCTATGGGTTCTGCTACATTTTTCAAATCATGGGGGGATCTGATCTATGCATGCAAACCTTGGATCCCCCAGGCTAGGCTCCCAGGGATCCCATATTTGTGGCTGTTACCTCTTCCCGCCTGGGATCCCCAATCCCTGTATCCCTGGTCCCTTAACCTGTTGTCTTTTCCTACTGGTTGTCCTGGGGGCGGGATTCTCTTCATGGTGCTTTCTGGCTGCTTCCTGATGGGTGGGATCTCCTCTTTGCTGGTTTTCAGCTACTTCCTTCTGGGTGGGATTCCCCCTTTTTTTTGGGCAGGATGGTTTCCCGCTGGGCGAGATGGTTTCCCGCTGGGCAGAATTCTCCAAAACATAGATTTACACTTTGGTGGTTTTTCGACTGCTTCCCGCTAGGCGGGATTTATATTATAATGGTTTTTTTTTGCTTCCTGCTAGGCGGGATTTACACGATGGTGGTTTTCAGCTGCTCCCCACTGGGCGGGATCTTCAAACTTACCTTCCTTCGAAATTGGTGGTTTCCCGCTGGGCGAGATTGTTCAAATTTACTTGTTCCAGCTGGGCGGGATTTCTGTTTGTTTTTCATTTTTAGGGTATTGGTGCCTTGGGCCCAGAATTTTGTTTTAATGGCTTATTCTTGGCATGTTATTTCCAACTCTTATGTAATCAGGTTTTGGGATCCTAGTTAAAACCCGTTGTAAATACAATAGCTACTTATAAAAAAAAACATAGATTGTATTGAAAGGAAAAATGATTATGTTATAGTTGTTTAACATAGATTGTATTTAAAAGAAAATATCATTATGTTATAGTTGTTTAACATAGATTGTATTTAAAAGGAAATATCATTATATTATAGTTGTTTAACATATATTATATTAAAATTTAAATATGATTATATTATAATTATTTAAAATATATTGTATTTAAAAGGAAATATGATTATGTTATAGTTGTTTAACATAGATTGTATTTAAAATAAAATATGATTATGTTATAAATGTTTAACATAGATTGTATTGAAAGGAAAACCTGATTATGTTGTAGTTTTTTAACATAGATTGTATTTGAAAAAAAAATATGATTATGTTGTAGTTGTTTAACATAGATTGTATTTAAAAAAAAAATGATTATGTTGTAGTTGTTTAACATAGATTGTATTTGAAAGGAAAATATGATTATGTTGTAGTTGTTTAACATAGATTGTATTTGAAAGGAAAATATGATTATGTTATAGTTGTTTAACATAGATTGTATTGAAAAGAAAATATATTTATGTTATTGTTTTTTAACATAAATTGTATTTAAAAGGAAAAATGATTATGCTATAGTGGTTTAACATAGATTGTATTTAAAAGAAAATATGATTATGTTATAATTTTTTAACATAAATTCTATTGAAATAAAAATATGATTAAGTTATAGTTGTTCAATATAGGTTGTATTTAAAAAGAAAACATGATTATGTTATAGTTGTTTAACATAGATTGTATTTAAAAGAAAAATATGATTATGTTATAGTTGTTTAACATATATTGTATTTAAAGGAAATATGATTATGTTATATTTGTTTAACATAGATTGTATTTAAAAGGAAATATGATTATGTTATAGTTATTTAACATATATTTTATTCAAAGAAAAATATTATTATGTTATAATTGTTTAACATAGTTGTATTGGGAATTTATTTCTTATGTTACAAAATAGGTAACATAGTGGTTTGCATATGAAAGAGTGAATTAGGTTATAAGATGGTATAACATAGCTATTATTGCAAAGGTGGATTATCGAATTAGCTAAAGGTATGAGACTTTAGTTAGTTTGGTAAATAAAATGTGGATTATCAAACTAGCTAAAGGTATAGGACTTTAGTTATTTTGGTAAATAAAATGTGGATTATCAAATTAGCTAAAGGTATAGGACTTTAGTTAGTTTAGTAATTGAAATATGAATTGTCGAATTAGCTAAAGATATAGGACTTTAGTTAGTTTGGTAAATAAAATGCAGATTATCGAATTAGCTAAAGGTATGTGATTTAGTTAGTTTGGTAAATAAAATATGGATTATCGAATTAGCTAAAGGTATGGGACTTTAGTTAGTTTGGGAAATAAAATATGGATTATCGAATTAGCTAAAGGTTGGGGACTTTAGTTAGTTTAGTAAATTAAATGTGGATTAAAGGAGCAATTTTTGGTAAAGTCATGGAAACTATGAGTCCCTATGCATTGTATTGGTATACATTTGGGAGAAAATATTAACTAAAGGTATGAGTCATTAGTTAGTTTGGTAAATGAAATGTGGATTATCAAATGAGCTAAGGGTATGAGACTTTAGTTAGTTTGGTAAATAAAATGTGGATTATCACATTAGCTAAAGGTATGGGACTTTAGTTAGTTTAGTAGATGAAATATGGATTAAAAGAACAATTTACGGTAAAATCGTGGGAATTATGAGTCTCTATGCATTGTATTGACATACGTTTGGGAGAAAGAGATTATGGATCCTTGTATTTGTAAAATACTAAACTTATGCAATATATAAATTTTATTTGAGATTGGGTTTTCCCATAAGGGTTTTTCCTAGGATATATATTGTGTTATGGGTATTGACTCTCTCTTTTATCTTAAATTAATGTATCTTTTTATTAGTTGCTTTTAATATATCTCTTGCTAGTTAATTTTTATGTTTTGATATTATTTAATGCTTGGTTTATATTATTCTTTGTTTGTTCTAAATGTGATAAATTTTATGGTTGTTAATATGTGATGGATTTTGATGTTGTTAATTTAAAAATATATATATTAGTAAGTAGTGACATCCCTTAAACTAGTTGGGTTTTGAGGTCATTACATATGGTATTAGAGAAATAAGGTGTGGGATGAGATGCTTGCATGGAAGGAACTCTAGAGGAAGATGGATTAGAGGTTATTTTGGAATGTGCTAAGGTTAAGGTATCTTCCTATTCAGGCCTTTGCTTAGCTAAGCTAAAGCTAGGAAGACCTTGAGCTATTAGTTGCTTTAAAATCTAAGCACATAGTCGTAGGACTATGAGCTTCCCTAGATAGTATCTAGGTGTGATAGACCAGAAACAAGGAAAGATAAGCTAAAGGGATTGCTTGAGGATTGATCCTAGAAAAGGCAACTCTACTCTAGTATAGCGTCTAACATAATGCAAGCATAACCCTAGCCATTAATGAATGGAAAGACTACATTTGATTTAAGATAGCTCATTGTGAAGATAAGATTGATAGTTAAACTCTCAATACACATAACATACCTACACAGATTGACTTTTGTAGGGTATGGGGATGCATGTATACCTTTGATTGAATTAAGGTAATAAGTTCAACTCATTCAAAATAAATATATGGATAAACTTATTTGCAAACATGTATTATACCTACATATATGGACTTGTGTATGGTACTGATTGCTTAATTGTAAAGCGTGTATTATGCCTACATAGATGGACTTATGTATGGTATTGATTGCTTAATTACAAAGTGTGTATTATGCATACATAGGTGGAATTTTGTATGGTATTGATTGCTTATTTGCAAGTTCGTAGTATACCTACACAAACGATACTTATGCAGGGTATAGAGCTGGGGTACCCTTAATAATTTTGGATAAAGAATGTTGATTCATAGGAGAGAAGGAACCTAAGGTATTATGGGATCCCTTAGGGAGGAAATTTGGATAACCTTGATTAAATACTTCTTTAGAAACCTAAACTAAACAAGTTTATAAACATCTAGTAGTTTTAAGTAAGTATGGTTATCATAGCAAAAATTAGATAGATGACTTTAGCTATCTCATCAATAAGGTGAGACAGATGAATAGAGTTAAATCATAGTAAATATGGATGGATAAATTTAGCTAGATCATTGATAAAGGTGATATAAATACCTTAAGTTAGCTCATCATAAGTGAAGTGACTAATCTTGGTTAAGTTAATCATACTTAAGAGTAGAGGAATATTTCTACTCTTCTGATTTGAGCTTGATATATGAAGAGAAGTAGGTAGGAAATCTACTTTAGAGAGGATTGTGGGATCCTCTCCTTAAGTTGATTAAATAATGAACCAAATTTTGAGTTTAGTAAACACTTGAAAGAAAAAATAATATGTCTAGAGAGCAAATTCTAAGACTAGGAAGCAAGAAAATCTTGCATAGCTCCAAGAATTAAAGGAGACACATAGTATTATGACTTGAAATCCCTTGAATTTAATAGAACAATTCAAGGAAATTCAATCTCAGGGTGGAAGTTACGATGAATTTCGAGATAGAAATAACAAATTTTTTATGAAAAGTAAATTTTCAACATAGATGATGGATTCTTGTGCTTTAATATGGAGTCCAAAAATGGTAATTTGAGATGATTAATCATGTAGAAATTGCCATGTTTTCTTCTCTCTCTTGCCTTGTAGGTACACATACATGGAAAATTAGGAATAAAATCTCCTTTTTAATATATTTAGAGAAGGATGTTACTACTTCTATGGCTCGATGATTAAGGTTCCACCTCTCTTAAAATAAATGTAATATTGATATATATATATAGGGGGTGAGGAAAACCTGTTTAAACTCGATAGAACAAAAGTTGGACATTATCCTTGATCATCTAACTTTGTGTATGCAGAGATGTTTTTACAAGAAACACCCGATATGGTGTTTAGGTCCAAGGGGTAGGATGTCATGACCCTCCTTGGTGGGCCTTAGGGCATAGAAATGATGAGTTGCCTAAAGCTAACTTGTACAAATTTTATTGTAAGAAAGCAGTTATGCAATGTATAGAATCAACCCTAAGGACTATTATATAGGTATAATAGTAGAATAAATTAAGTATTATAAATAAAAGGTTTATTTATAATTAAGACTATTATATATTATAAATAAAAGAGGGTTATATATATATATATATATATATATATATATATATATATATATATATATATATATATATATATATATATGCAATTATAATATAGACTATTATACATTATAAATATATTAAAAGAGGTTTATTTATAATTATAATAGGAGAATTATATATTATAAATAAAAAAGTTTATTTATAAATATATATATATATATATATATATATATATATATATATATATTGTTATAAATAAAAGGGTTTATTATAATATTATATTTTAGCAAAAGATGTTTTAAATACTTTATTTAAAATATCTACCCTTTGAAATCAATGCAAGCATTTGATTTGTTTTCAAAGTTGACTTTTATAGTATTATATTGGATATGTTGGAAATAAATATATCTTTGTTGACCTATCTGATAAAGGCACCAGGTTTGCGATGGGGGTGGGTTTTTCTAACATGGATAGGAGGAGCCTTCAATGAGGGAGGCAGTGGTGGTTGGACCTACTGTTAAGGGGATGGAGGGTGAGCAAGTTGGAAAGGATAATGCAGGTTCGAGGAGGAGCAACTGTAAAATAAGGGAAAGGGCATAAGGCAAGCAACAAAGGGAGGATGCTTGTAGAATTCAAGTTGATCAGGAGGACTCTTACCCATGCATATAGTTTGAAAGGTATTACTCTTTGTACCCTTTGATTTTGAGTTGGTGAAAACATCACAATCCTTGTAGAGCTTAAATATTAAGGACTGATCCATTGATTTTCACCCATGTGGGTTATCTACCAAGTTTGGCCTATGTAAATTAGTCTGCTTAGTAAGGAAGGTTGCCCCCTTTCCACCACCTTCTTCTTGCTCCCATGGCAGAATCATATGTAGGATTATTTAGGAAACTTTGAATGATGATAAAACAATAGATTTATTTTATTCCTATGTTTTCATCAGGATCTACTGGTTTTAGGACGAGGAAGTTTCCCTTATGCGCTTCAAACCTATTTTCACCTTTTTTTGGAAGGCAAGTAAGACCTGAGCTAGGAAGATGCTTGAATGCAACCCTCAACCTACCATAATCCTTGGCAGAAGCCAAGATGGTTGTTTCTGCCTGAGGTAGATTTCCCTCTTGATTTGAATGGTCATTTGGTTTTGTGAGTGGTGGTCTAGCTTTGAAATAAACACCTTAGTATTTGGTTTATTTGTGTAACCTCTACTTTCACTATCATATGTGTAATCTAGACGTTTTTTGATTCAATGTAAAAGCAACAAATCTCCTCTATGGGCACTGCTGAGCTAAAGATCAATTTTGTGCCTACCTAAAATGGTTGAGGTAGCTTAAAATATTGTTCCCTATGCTAGTTTATCTAAGGAGCTCATTGATGGGTTTTTTATTTTGTTGAGGTGTTCAAACGAGGGTTGAAACCCGCTTGTGTTGAAACCCGACTCGCCCTAGCATCTATGACAATCCAAACAAGCTCGATCTTGTTTAGTATAATGTCTAATATCCCAAATTCATGGTATTATGGGACTTAGGTAGTGTATTAGGTGCTTTACACCTAGAATAGAATAGCAAAGCTCCTAGGCACTTGGATACGCTTTGTTTATTTGATCACTTACTTCTATTGGTGCATACTCGACCTAACACATATTAGATTCATTCGTTGGATTGTGTGTTGTCTTTGAATGTGTTGTAGAACTAAGATCGAATGTTTGACCAAAGAGGGTTGATTGAGGTGGTTATCCGAGATTTGTTGACAGTCTCTAAGTAAATCTACCCTTCTATTACGTAAAATAATTGATGCCTTTGGAAGGTTTACATTTATAAACTAATTCTTTGACTCATACCCTTAATATTTAGTGGTTAATCCTTGGTAGAGTTAATGAATACCAATATCTATAAATCACATTTTAGATGAAGATTTGATATTCAATTAACACCATGTTGAGTTATCATGAATGCAATCAAGGTTATAGATATGGGTTATTTTATTAATTAAAGCAATGAATAGTTTATATGGATCAATTGTAATTATGCTATAGTTGTTTAACATAGATTATATTGAAAGGAAAATATGATTATGATATAGTTGTTTAACATAGATTGTATTTAAAAAGAAATATGATTATGTTATAGTTGTTTAACATAGATTATATTTAAAAGGATATATGATTATGTTATAGTTGTTTAACATAGATTGTATTGAAAGGAAAATATGATTATGTTATAGTTATTTAACATAGATTGTATTGAAAGGAAAATATGATTATGTTATAGTTATTTAACATACATTGTATTTGAAAAGAAATATGATTATATTATAGTTGTTTAATATAGATTGTATTTAAAAGGAAATATGATTATGTTATAATTGTTTAACATAGATTGTATTAAAAAGAAAATATGATTATGTTATAGTTGTTTAACATAGTTAATACTAAAAGGAAAGTATGATTATGTTATAGTTCTTTAACATAGATTGTATTTAAAATAAAATATGATTATGCTATAGTTGTTTAGCATAGATTGTATTTAAAGAGAAATATGATTATGTTATAGTTTTTTTACATATATTGTATTTAAAAGAAAATATGATTATGTTATATAGATTATATTGAAAGGAAAATATGATTATGTTATAGTTTTTTAACATAGATTGTATTTAAAAGGAAATATGATTATGTTATAGTTGTTTAACATAGATTATATTTAAAAGAATATATGATTATGTTATAGTTGTTTAACATAGATTATATTGAAAGGAAAATATGATTATATTATAGTTGTTTAACATAGATTGTATTTAAAAGGAAATATGATTATGTTATAGTTGTTTAACATAAATTGTATATAAAATAAAATATGATTATGTTATAGTTGGTTAACATAGATTGTATTGAAAAGAAAATATGATTATGTTATATTTGTTTAACATTGATTGTATTGAAAGAAAAAAATGATTATGTTATAATTGTTTAACGTAGATTATATTGAAAGGAAAATATGATTATATTATAGTTGTTTAACATAAATTGTATTTAAAAAGAAATATGATTATGTTATAGTTGTTTAACATAGGTTGTTTTAAAAAGGAAATTATGATTATGTTATAGTTGTTTAACATAGATTGTAATTAAAGAAATTATGATTATGTTATAGTTGTTTAACATAGATTGTAATTAAAGAAAATATGATTATGTTATAGTTGTTTAACATAGATTGCATTTAAAAAGAAATATGATTATGTTATAGTTTTTTAACATAGATTGTATTGAAAGAAAAATATTATTATGTTATAATTGTTTAACATAGTTGTATTGGAAATTTATTTATTATGTTATAAAGGAGGTTTATCCTAGTTTTAATATGAAAGAATGAGTTATGTTACAAAATAGATAACATAGTGGTTTGCATATGAAAGAGTGAATTAGGTTATAATATGGTATCATATTGCTATTGTTGCAAATGTGGATTATCGAATTAGCTAAAGGTATGGGAATTTAGTTAAATTGGTAAATAAATTATGGATTATCAAATTAGCTAAATGTATGTAATTTTAGTTAGTTTGGTAAATGAAATGTGGATTATCGAATTAGCTAAAGGTATGGGACTTTATTTAGTTTGGTAAATGAAATGTGGATTATCAAATTAGATAAAGGTATGGGACTTTAGTTATTTTGATAAATGAAATGTGGATTATCGAATTAGCTAAAGGTATGGGATTTTAGTTAGTTTGGTAAATAAAACGTGGATTATCGAATTAGATAAAGGTATGGAACTTTAGATAGTTTGGTAAATAAAATGTGGATTATCAAATTAGCTAAAGGTATGTGACTTTAGTTAGTTTTGTAAATGAAATGTATATTAAATGAGCAATTAATGATAAAGTCGTGGGAACTATAAGTCCTTACGCAAGCTCAATATTGTTTAGTATAATGTCTAATATCCCACATTCATTGTATTATGGGACTTAGGTAGTGTATTTGGTGCTTTGCACCTAGAAGAGAATAGCGAGGCACCTAGGTGCTTGGCTATGCTTTGTTTATGTGATCACTTACTTCTATTGGTTCATACTCGACCTAACACATATTAGATTTATTAATTGGATTGTGTGTTGTATTTGAATGTGTTGTAGAACTGAGATCAAATATTTGACCAAAGAGGGTTGATTGAGATGGTTATCCGAGATTATTTGACATAGTATCTAAGTAAATCCACCATTCTATTACGTAAAGTAACTGATGCCTTTGGAAGGTTTATATTTATAAACTAATTCTTTGAGTCATCCCCTTAATATTTAGTAGTTAATCCTTGGTAGAGTTAATGAATATCAATATCTATAAATCACATTTTAGATGAAGATTTGATATTCAATTAACACCATGTTGAGTTATCATGAATGTAGTCAAGGTTATAGATATGGGTTATTTTATTAATTAAAGTAATGAGACTTTGGTTTAATAAAATAATGAGAATAGTTTATATGGATCAATTTTAATTATGTTATAGTTGTTTAACATCGATTATATTGAAAGGAAAATATGATTCTATTATACTTGTTTAACATAGAATGTATTTAAGAATAGAGTGGAAAAAACTACTCTACTAGGATTTGATGAGGAAAAACTACTCTGCTAGGGTTTAATGAGAAAAAATTGCTCTGCGAGGATGGCAACAACTTCTGGAGGAGGTCTAAAAATTTGGAGGAATATCATGATGGCATCTGGTCTGTCATAGAGAGTGCATTCTCATGATGTTTTTTCATCTGAAAATGACTGGAAGGAACAAGATTTCCTAGTGCATGTTAGGAACCACTTGTTAAATAACAATGGATGTTTGGAATGATCTGAAGCCAGGCTGGTTCTAGTGTTTCAACCAGACTCAATGGTGGAATATATGGAGTATCTAACTAAAAATGCACTTATTGGAAAAATTTTGGGCATATGAATTTCTCTCCCCTTTGTGGAGGCTTGGGTCAGGAAGACTTGTAATCATAAAGACGACATGGAGGTGATGTTGAGTGCGAACAACTATTTTATGGTGGTTTTCTCTTGTATTGTAGATCATAACAAAGCATTTGAAGGGGGTCCTTATTTCTATAACCAAGCGGGAATCTTTCTTAAACCCTAGCATGTGGGTTTCAACCTGAAAAAGGAGCATCTATCATGGGTTACAATATGGGTTTGGTTTTCATGACAACCATTGGAATTATGGAGAACTGATATCTTGCATAAGATTACCCTTCTTCTTGGGAATCCGGTTGGACCGTCACAACAAATAATGGATAAAAATATAATCTCTGTTTCTCGTATTTGTGTTGAAATTGATTTAAATAATCCTATTCTAGATTCTATTGAAATATAGTTTGGATCGACTACATGGGTTCAAAAACTTGACTATGAAGCTCTTCCATTTTGTTGTTGGATTTGCCATGAATATGACCACCTCCAAAGAAAATGCCCTAAGTTTGTCCCGCTTGTGGCTTCAAATCATATGCCCCCTCGATCTAGACAAATTTAATATGAAGGAAAAGCCCCGATAAAGGAATGGAAATGGGATAAGGAAGGCTTTGTTCTAGTAAAATCCTGAAATAGAGGATGAAGGGCAAATAGAGACCTTAAGGACAGCTGGACAGATGCTCTACTCAACCATTTTGAAATATTAGATGATCTTGATCAGTTCATGGAGATACCTGAACCGTCACTACCTAATGCAAATATAACATGGCCAAATCAGATGTCTCTTCTTGAGGTGGAACTTAAGGAATCAGATCTAGGGGGTTTAAATGAAGAAAAAAAGGCTTTGGATATGAGTATAAAAGGGAAACTATTTTGGAAAGTGGTACAGATATAGTTATGCCCTTTCCTACTCAGGCACTGATGCAGTCATCCTTGGACTGCAAAACTCCTATGATGTTGGGATTGTAGTAGAAAATAATTAAAAATTATTTTGGATAAGAATATGAAGGTGGGTCGAAAGAAGGACCGGGATAAAATTAAGTTAATAGGGGAGACTTTTGTGGAGTCAGGCTTGGTGAGAACATTGGACTCCTATTTTTCTAACCCCAAAAATTATTATCCTTTTATGGAATGTAATGGGGTTGAACAACATCTCCAGACAAAAAATTGTTCATGATTTGGTTCGTGTACATTCTCTGGATGTGGTGTTTATTTAGGAGACTAAATTGGCTACTGATAGTATGTTCAATATTTTTTCCAAGTTGTGGAGAAGGGGGTAATGCCAGTGTATTGGTGCATGTGGATATGCTGGTGGTATCGCTTGTTTATGGGATCCAGTTAAGATATCCCCTCTTACTTGGATTTCCAGTAGATGTTCTATTTCGATGATCGAGCATGATAATGAATCTAGTGAAACCATCCTACTTACAAATGTGTATGCTCCTATTGATTACAATGGTAAAGTAAATTTGTGGGAGCACATTTGCTTTGTGAGAAGTCTGGCTCCCCTGTACCCATGGATTTTGGTTGGAGACTTCAACTCTATCACTTGTTTGGAGGAGAAATGCGGTGGGGTTGACCATCTTGAGCCTTTTTATTCTGTCTTCAATGCTCATATCCAGGTCCTAAACTTGGTTGACATCAATCCAAATAATGGGATATTTACTTGGTACAATATAATGTGTAGGGAAGCTTCCATATCAGAGATACTAGATAGGTTTTTGATATCCAGTTATTGGATGGGTAATAAAATAAGTGCTAGTTCTGTGATTCTGGAGTGTAGGGGATCTGATCATTGGCCTATCAAAATATTTGCTTTGGAGTTAGGGCTAAAGAAGAATCCTTCCTTTAAGTTTCAAATTATGTGGCTTCATGATCCTAAGCTTCATGATTTCATGCGAGGCTTGTGGACCACTGGCAAACCTCCTCATGACACCTCTATGTATTCCTTTATGAAGAAACTACAATTTGTAAAGCATAAATTGAAGAGATGGAATAGACAAAATCTTAGGAATCTTTCCTTGGCTAAGCTAGCATATCTTAGGAGGGTGGAAGAAGCATCAAGGAATATTAGATATTAGGGACTCATGGAGGAGCTTCTCGTCGAGGAATCTGAGGCTGCGAAAGACCTTGTTGAATGGAAATTGAGGGAAGATTTTTTTTGGAAATAAAAAGCTCAAGTATATTGGCTTCAGGAAGGGGATATGAACACAACCTTCTTTTATAACTTAGTTAAGTCTCACCTTAATGGTAACCTGATTATCTCTCTTGTGAATTCTCAGGGTGCCCTGCTTTCTTCTTTCAAGGATATTTTAGAAGAGACTAAGAGGCATTTTTTCTCTCTCTTCAAGGAGGACTCCCTCTCAGGTGAGTTTGGTATAGACAATATATTTATAGATATAGAAGTTGAACAACAAATATTTTAGCCATTAGTGGTGTTGACTTTAATCTTGGTATAATTTAAATTTTAGAAGGCATATGATATAAAAGGGGTTGATTATGGAAACTTAGTCATTTGAAGAAGATGGATATTGATAGAAATGCAAATGAAGAATATCTTTGATTGAGATAAAAAGTTGGATATGCTTTAATAAAATTGTTAGAAATGTAATGAGAGCAATGTAATATTTTTTTTTTGTAATGGGAGTGGGCCCCAATAGGAGTCACACATAACTTATTAAAAAAATATTGATAAGATTATAAGTCCCAAGGGTTGGGTGGATTGGTAAGTTCTAGGTGCTTACCAATAAAATACTCAAGTTCAAACCTTGGAGGTAAGCCTTTTTGGGGCAAAAGTAGTAGTATGACCTGACTCCATTGAGTGCACGTCAACTTGACGATGGTGGTACCAACCTTGAGCCATCGAGGGTCTCCCTCAGTTTGGGTTATGTTTACCAAGGCAAGGTAGGGTTTATATTGACAGCTCCAAGGATTAAACATGTGATTGATGATAGCTTCCCTAGGGATTTAACCCTATGATCAATAGTTAGAAATGAAGTGATGTTATCAATTCCCCTATGTACCAAAAACACATATTAATAAGATTATATCCATAAACATAAAAATTCTAAATTGATAGGCCATATGGTGGTGGTATTTTGTTTTCATGTTTAAAAATCCTCTTTTAAGTTTTTTAGTATATTGATCAATCATTCATGTATCCACTCATTCTACAAGGAGAATATGATAATCAATAGTTTCATAGATTTGATAATGATAATAATTTAAATGTGTATGTTTATATTACTTTTAGTTTATATTATTTATTTATTTATTTATTTGATTATGACTTAATCTTATTAAAAATTTAATAAGAGTACAAATCCACAAAAAAATGGGTGGTATGGAAGCACACCCCAAAGCCTATGCAAGAAAATAAACTAGGACCAGCCAAAAGGGATTGAGAAAATTAAAAATGATGAATAGATCACCAAGAGATCTATCACTTACACTACAAAACTAAGGAATTGAAAATAAACTAGAGAAGAAAAACCCTAAACTATAAAATTGTAACTCTAGAGACCTCACAAAGTGGTTGGTTCCATCGTATAAGTGAATATTTCCAAGTAGACTTAAATATTGGCTGCCTCACTCAGACTTCGTTGTCCTACTTCTATTCAAGCAATACCAATGCTCCAAAGTTGTTGAAACTATTGGGTTTGACACTCGTCCACCAAGGTTTAGATGAGTAAAACCATTTTTTGGGTAGACTATCCTCATATTCTTTCTACTATCAAGAATTATGGGAACATAAAAACTATATAAAAGGAGAGGGATATTCATATTTTGCTTCCTCCATAGGAATAGCTAATTCCATGGGATTATGGCTCTACATATACTGTTGTGTCCTTCATGGGTGAGGTCTATGAAATGGGAAAAATAGTCTATGGAAATGAAAACACAAGTTTGTGATGACCACCAACTATGGATCGAAAAATCCATTTAATATGGAGCTGAAGGTTACGAGCGTGTGACAATAGTCATATGTGGATTGAAAAAATTCATTATCTATGGAGTGGGAACAACATGAATGTAAATTTTTATGATGACCCACAATGGTCCAACCATCCTCCTAAGGTTGAGTGGTTGCCCTAAGGGTGGGTATAGAAGCTAATTTTGGCTTGTGATGCAGCGTATTGTTAAGTGGTAATTTTGCCCAATTGTAAAACCACACCCACCCTTAGGATTTTGACCACAAAACCCTCTCTTGCAAAGAAGTTATACAAAGAAAAACAACTTCTCCAAAGTTCCACTATATAAGCATTGCATATGTGTATTTATAATCCTATGAAGATATATCAAATAAATGCTAGGAATACCTTAGTTATTGCAAGTAATTGTTAATAAGGGGTCTGCGTTGGTTTATTTTATCATGCCATACAAATGATTATTCATGAAACTTAGAATAAAATAGAAATATGATTGGCCCTCAGTATTCAAAATACATACATCTAGTCTTGTAAACGTCCAAGAGCCGACCCCTTTTCAGAATACGTTTACTCTCATATATACCCTATGGGGAATCTCTATAATTAGTACATTTTGATATACAATCAATTACCAGCAATCAGAATATAATTGTGCTTCCATATATTTTGCATGTATTACAAAATATAAATTCTAATAGCAAGAATATAGGAATTGATTTACCCTACTGTCTACTTCTAGTTACTGACACAAGCTCTTGATGGCATTTTATTTATTACAAAATAAGTATATTTCGGCAAAAACTAGCTATGTCACAAAATCGCAACATTTTTTCCTTTATGGTCCTTTCAGACCACTTTGTGAGCAAAAACTTGCTTATGTCGTTAAATTGCAACATCTTTCCCTTGTTGGATCCTTTGGGCTGCATTGTGGGCAAAAATCAGCCAAGTCGCAAAATCGCGACATCTTCTTGCACTTCTTCTTTTATGAACAATATGCTGGCGAAAACCTTTCATGTCACAAAATCATGACACTCCTCTTTTTTCCCTTTTGGTCAGTTTTATGAGTGAAAATATGTCATACCACAAAATCACGACACTTTTCTGCTTTCTGAACTACTATTACAACTACAACAATACCAATCATTCAAAGAGGCTTTGGCACAAGCCAAGGTCATAGAGTATATCAAGTTACAATAAGGTGAATTGAAACTTTGGATGAAAAAGGAGTGGAGTAAGAAGAACACAAAGAACTAGAATCACCAGACTAAGTCTGTGCATGTGAATCAGGTTATGTTAATTTAGGTTATGTATAATAAATGCAACAACAAAAATTAGGTCAAGGACAAAGAACATCGTCCACCTCACCAATTTACATCATTGTCCAAGACTTTGGAATCGATATTACATCAATTTTGTGAGGCTAAGGTCTTAATATTGCCTGAAGTACAATTGCTCAATCCTAATTGCCCTAAATTGAAAGGATATAGGTAAGATCAGTACTACCCATACCACATATAAAATGGGTATGATATCAAAGTGTGCCATGGTTTCAAACATGTGGTATAGAATATGATCAATAGGAATGAGTTGATCATTGATAATCCCTTGGATCTAGACAACCAAAATATGGGAATATTCAAAAATCCCTTACTAAATCATGAGCCATCGAGGAACAATGCTGGACAATTTAATCAAGTGTGGACTAAACTACCTATACAAGGATTTATCGATATGGTGAATGTGGTCACCAAAAATAGGAGGTACAATCAACCAGATCTTCCTACAGGACCCATTCACATTCAAGTTGTGCCTCAGTAAAGGCCAACATAAAATCCCTTTCTAGGCCCACCAACAAGATTGGTGGTGACAATAAGGAATAGACTCATACAGAGTCTACAAATGACCTCAGCTAAATTATCAATATATGAGATAATACAATAGTATTCTAGGCATAGGGAGACACTCATGGACATACTAAGGGCCTGCTGTCGATGTGGTTTTCATTAAGGTAATGTTTCTTCCTTCTTTGAAAGTGAAAGAATGCTACTCTTGCTTCTGGTTGTCATTTATAATTGGAATTTGTTGTTATTGTTACTTTTTGTTCAACTGGGAGGAAGCTACTGGAGCCTGGGCCCACTCCAAGCCAGTATTTCTTCCCCTATTTTTCTTGTGTTTTCTAGATTAGTTTACCGCTTTTATAAGATTGTTTATCGCATTGTTATTTCTAGTATTACAATAGGTTTATTTCCAGGAATGCATGAATATTTCCTTTCTATAGATTTAATTGTTTTTATGTAAATTATTGAGGAGTGTATGAATGATTGACGACCGTTGAAACACCCCCCAATAGTAGAACTAGCGGACTCATCTCAAGTGGTATTGTAAGCAATCTTGTTCAAGACCCTTCGCAATTTTATGAAGCTCCTTGGGTTGATAAATTAAATGCATGGGCATGTGATAAAAGTAGGAAAGAAGTTAACCGTGATTGGCTCGCAACAACATTCTTCCTACAAAATGGTTCTGCTCTTTGGAATGGTTCAAAAAAATATATTGATCTAATGATTAAAGTTTTAAGATGGGTGGTGGGAACTAGAGAAAAAATTCTATTTGGATGGATACTTGGTGTGATAAAAAACCACTCAATTTCAATCCAATTTTGAAAACTTGGATGAGATTGCTTCAAGATAAATATGGTGATAGGGTTTCAAACATTTTGTACAATGATAAAGAAATAAGAAACAACTAGAAAGAAGATTTTTTTTACAAGCAAACAAGACACTGATGCTAGGAGGCAATTGAGTAGAAAGATAACAACTAAGATTATTCTGAGGGGAGTCAAGAATCAATTGTTTTGTGAGTTGAATAGCTTGATAGAATACACAAGAAGAAGTGGATATAATGTAAAGCACCCAAAAAATAGTAATATAACTAGAATATGGAGATATATTTGGATAGCCCAAGTGTCATGACCCTCCTTTGGCAAACTTTTATAGTGTGGACTCATGAGTGGCTATGGTATTTTTTGGATCAAATGTTTGACTATTTCATGACTAGTTTAGGTAAGATATATGTATTATGAAGAATATGATGTGTTGACTAATGATTGCATGTTTAAATATTTTATGAATAATATGATGCATTGACTAATGATTTCATATTTAGTTTCTGTAGGAATGTACAATTTATGGAATAATGTGATGCTACTAATGGATTTACATTTTTAGAGGAACATGTTTCCTTGTGGGTGGAAGAAAATGTTAACCACTGAGAAAAGGATGTCATAAGAAAGGGAATGGATGTGATTTTATTTGATAGAATTTTCTTCTAGATGAGAATATTATGGTGGCCAAATGTAATACTTCATAATAATTTGTAAAAGGAGGGGCATGCATAGTGCTTGAGGGATAATGCTTTGCCCACCGAAGATGTTCAAAAGGGGGGATAATTGAAAAGGTGATGTGACATTTCAGGGAAAAAATAGGATGAGGGATAAAAAGGAAGAAAAATATAAATTACAACAAGCAATATAGAAGAGGATAATAGAACTCGACTATCATACCATGCTTTATTGCAATAAGAAACTGAGGAGAAGATAGTGGAACTCGATCGTCAAATTGTGCTTTTCGACGATAACCAGGTCGACTTTGAATAAGTTGTTTTTCCTTCTTCTTTGAGAGTTGGAGTGACATTCTTTTTGAATGATTCCATATTGAATTAAATTTATGTATAGTGTATGATTTTATTTGTTTGAATACTATCTCCATTTCAAAATAAATGGAATTTGTTCTAATTTAGGGCTCTCAACTTGTTATATACGCATTTATAGGTGCATGTATATACAAATATATAGTTATGTAATTATTTGGCTGGATATATTTACATGTTGTGTGAACTATAACTCTAATGAAATATAATTTCGTATAATATCTAGGAGATTTTTTTGGCTCTTTCATTTTATCTCTATGAAAGTGAGTTATATGAATAATATCTATGAGATTGGAATTCTTGGGAGTTAGTTGAGTGAAGACTCCTGATGTAGGGTTTAATAAATTTATATATATTAAGTAGAGCACCTGAGACATTTATGATAGGTCATGTTTTGTTATTATTTATCAACATAGATCTACTCATGTTTATATTGTGTAGATAAAAAAGTAAATTAAACCTAGTGAAGAGACCTTAGACTGCTTGTTTCTACCATGGTGGATATAAGCATTAACATCCATTTTGATTTGAACTTGGGTATGGTGAGTCAACCTATTTTACTTGAATAACGTTCCTAGACATATGAAGGCCTGGAAATACTTTTTATTAAGAAAAATATAGGAGGCTCATTATTTGGAGTTAACCATCTGTGTGACATATTTCCAGTTTCTTGAGGCACGATAAATATTTATGTAGCCATCCAAATTTGTATATAACATTAATTACGCTCATAATTACATGAGGTGCTCCTGTAGAAATCAGTTTAGAGGCCCCTTTCTGTTGTAGTTCCATTGGCTAGAACAAGGAGAGAGAAAACTTGGTTTCTTTTTATACTTTGTTGATTAATTAGTGCAGGAAGCATATGAGTTTGTTGGGAATAGTGATTGAAGTGGAAGACCTCTATGGCATAAACAAGCCCTTTGTAATAGGTGAATGACCTTATCATTATTGTGACTGCACACATGTACTTCACACGTAGTACTAGAAACCTTCATATGACATGCTTTATGTCCACTAAGAGTGTTGTCTTTGCAGTGCTTTGGTGAAATGATCACATTAACTTGATCTTTAAAGGTCTTATTTATGCTTGATTTATTGTACGTGAGAATTGTGATACTAAACAATGTTAAAAAATTATCTTGTGTTGTGTTAAATATAAAGGATAGTAAATTTTGAAGGAATTAGATTGTATTGTGAACTAAAAGATAAATGGGGTTATTTTTGTAATATCACAAGAGGTATGGATATCTTATGATAGGGGTACAGGTTTTATGGGGTATATTTGACCTAAATTGTAGAACCAAATTGTATATATGAATCAAAGGGTATATTCATAATGTAATTCTTAAGAGTTATGGAACTCTTAAAATGGGAGCAAAGGCATTATGGAATGTCTTTGAATTTATGTATAGAGCCGATTTTTATGAAATAAGATAAAAAATGATTTACGGTTGGGTTTATTCCCCATGAGGGTTCTTGGGATAAATAAGTTGTTATGAGATCATGTGTGTGATATTGTTTTCTATGGGTGCACTATGAATGTTATGATAATAAAAGTTTTAAGTTATTTAATTCAATGGAAAATTTATTATGGATTCATATTTTTAAGGTTATGCACCAATTAATTGATATGATTTACCTAATTTTGATATAAGCCTTGAATGATAACCAAGATAATGCAATTGGAATATATTGTACTTTGGTATAGAAAGGAACTTGGATTTTCCTTATGTTTTTAATTGTTCTAAATATGAAACTTAATTGCTATAAAAGATAGCTCTTTAAATATGATATCCTTAAGTAATTTTTTATATGAAGTACCTTAATCATATTGGACCTCATAAGAGGATGAATATACCTAGCATAATATTTCCATGGCTAAAGTTTTGTAAAGAGGCCTATTATTGGGATGGCTAGCTCATCGTGAAGATGAGAAGGATAGTTGAATCCCTACATGCTTCTGCACCTACATTAACAGAATTATGTAGTGTGTGGTTTATAGAATGCTCCTTTCAACAAGATAAAAGGAGGTAAGCTAGCTCATTGGAAATAATGAGAAATATAGCTTGGAAAATAGAGTATTACACCTAGTACACTTACACAACTAGACATGTGTAAGAGGTGCGTATGTGTGTGCCTTAAGATAGATCAAAGTGGAATAGCAATATAGTGATGAGCATACATCCTAGATTGAATATCCTAAAATCTATTGTTGAAGTTTAGGATAATTCCTTAACAAGTTAGTTACAAAAAAAAATGCTCACGGATTGGATGAAAATTTGGAATATGATATTTGGTATCAGAGCACTTGGTTCATAGGGATATAAGCTTCATTGTATAATATCATATTATGGTTTGTATTAGGATACATACCCATGTAAGGCTATAATTTATATGAATAGACTATCTATTGAAAATTAACCCCATTTTTTTCAAGTTAATAACTAGGTAATTAGTTAGTAGGAGGAAAAATTCAAGAATGTAATTGTAACCTAATCCCTACTATCTCTCTTGTGTGTGGCTAGGGATAATACCACCAAATAGGAGGAGAGGGAGTGTTGGTCCATTAACAAGGTAGACATGATGAATTAATCTTGAGGTCAGAACTCCATATGTAGGTTTAAATAATCCTAATAATGAGAGGGAAGACCTCACTACAACAGTTGCTTTACTTCATGAATAGATGAAAACACATAAAAATTGTTGAAATCCATAGTGAATCAAGATTCATAGGTATGGAACTCTTGAGTTGGTCAAGTTAATGAACCCCTTACAATGGCACAGTAGCCCAAAATTTGATTAGAGGTAAAAATGGGTGAGTATTTCAAGCATGTAAAATCCTCTAAGTTTAATGGAGATGAAGGCAGTGATGTAGTCGAAGCCTAGCTGAAGGAGTTAAAAACCTTCTACAATATGAAGAATTACTCCACTGGAACCTGGATGTCCTATTCCACCTTACATTTGCAAGATGTTAAACTAGATTGATGGGAGAATTTTAGTATAGAAAGAGGAATTAAGGCACCAATTGATCTAAAATGGGAGGAATTTGCAGTAGTATTTAAATAAAGGTTCCTCACAGATAATTTTTATGTCAAGAAGTTTAAAGAATTAACCAATCTTCAATAGGGAAATAATATGGTGGAGGTTTATTACCAAACCATTGTTAAGATATTAAAATATGTGCCTACCTATAATGAGAATATGAAGATTCATATATTTATATTAGGAGCAGATCGTAGTATAGGGCATGAAGTGAATATGTGTGAGCCCAATACCCTTCATAAGGCTTATGACTTGTCTAGAAAAGCTAAGACTTATATTAATACCTATTTTTATTATGAAGAGGATTTCTAGCAAGACAAAAATGCACTCAGGAAAAGAAACAATGTAGGATTCATGAAATGGGAGTGAGAACAGATAAAAAAAAGCTCCCAAGGGTAGAATAAAAGAAATGACAAGAAAAAAGGAAAGTTTAGGAAGAAATTTTGGAGAAAGAACAATCCTAACAATCATAAAAATGGTAATAACAAGCCACCACCACAGGGATAGCCCAACCCTCCATTAGTAGTGAAATTAGAAGGATAGAAACAAAAAATACATCCAGGGTCCAAGAGTGGATGCTTTGATTATGGAGGACCACATTACGCCAATAATTGTTCGCTCATAGTATGACCAAGGTTGAAAGGAAAAGAACCCACTTACAAATAAACTACACACAAGGAACCTATCCACAAGATCTATGCAGCGATAGGGAATCAAAATATGGAATGACAAGCCACTCCTTTGCTTATGAAGAGTAATAGTTTTGGTAGAAATGTTAAAATTTTGATAGATAGTGGAGATACAGATAGCTTTGTTTCTACTAATTTGATTAAGGATATACCATAAAGGCTAGGAATATTCGTAAATGAGTGGAAGTTCAAGTATGGTTTGGGATAAACCTACTATGTAAATTAGTGTTATCATATGACTAAAATTATCTTGCCTAGTGGTATGACCGTTGGATGTCTTTATGCAGCACCACTACATGCTTTAAATATTGTCTTCAAAATGGATTTGTTAGAAGAACATAAGGTTGTAATAAATTTCCAATATATATGGATTGAGTATTTTGAGGATGGTAGGAAAGTATAGAGGGTGAATAGTCTAAAAGGAGCTTTTCAACCCAAAATACTCTTGGTAATGCAACTTAAGAAATATAATAAAAGGGGAGGAACAATTTATGTAGTTAAGATAAATAAAATTGAAAAGGAAAAGGAGGTGTTTTGAAAACATGATGCAGGAGCATCCCAGGGAAAACAAAAATGCCACAAGGAGAAAAGGTGTCGCGATATCGCGACAGAAAAAGTGTCGCGATATCATGACATGTCGCCTTATCGCGACTCAGGAAGGAGAGAGAAGGCACAGAACAAAAAGTGTGGTGATATCAAGACAAAAAAAAAGTTTCACGATATCGTGACAGAAAAAGTGTCACGATATCATGACATTTCACATTATCGCGACTCAAGGAGAGAGAAGATGTGGAGCAAAAACGTCGCGATTTCGTGACATGTCATGAAATCGCGACCAGAAGACTAGAAGGAGGCATAAGAGATAAAAGTGTCGTGATATCATGACATGTCACATTTTCATGACCATAAGACAAGAGAAGGCGCAAGAGAGAAAAGTGTCGAGATATCGCGACATGTCGCATTTTTGCGACAAGAAGACAAGAGGAGGCGCAAAAGAGAAAAGTGTCGTGATATCATGACATGTTGCATTTTCATGACCAAAGGATCAGAAGGAGGCACAAAAGGGAAAAGTGTTGCGATATCACGACATGTCACATTTTCATGACCAGAATATGAGAGAAGGCACAAAGGAGAAAAGTGTCGTGATATCGTGACATGTCGCATTTTTGCGACCAAAGGACGAGAGAAGGTGCAAAGGAGAAAAATGTCGTGATATCACGACATGTCACATTTTCATGACTCAGGAAGGAGAGAGAAGGCGTGGAGAAGAAAATGTCATGATTTTGCGACATGTCGCGTTTTTGTGACTCAGGAAGGAGAGAGAAGGCACAGAGAAGAAAATGTCATGATTTCATGACATGTCGCGAAATCGCAACTGAAGCAGGCGAGAGAAGAATTCCAGAGAAAATGTCACGATTTCATGACATGTCACAAAATCGTGACCCGAAGCAGAGAATGAAGACAGAAGGCAAAACTGTCGCGATATCGCGACATGTCACGACTTCGCGACCCGAAGGGCAAAGAGAAGACAGAGAGCAAAGATGTCATGATATCGCGACCCGAGGGACGAGCAGGAGGCAAAAAAGAAAATTGTCATGATATCGCAACATGTCACGACATCGCGACATGAAGGAGGGAAAGGCTGCCAGGAAAGAAATTTTGTGATATCATGACATGTCGCGACAGCACGACCCGAAGGAAAGAAATGTTGCAAGGAAGAAAAAAAATGTCACGATATCGTGACATGTCACGATATCGCGACCCGATGAAGAGGAAAGGCAACGAGGAAGGAAAATGTTATGATATCATGACATGTCACGATATCACGACATATTGTAGGTTCACGACCCAAAAAGGCATGCGTTTCCAGATGATATTTCTTGAGGCGATCAGAGGCCTCATCAATGCAGGATTTCTTGCCCGATAAGTTAGCTGAGCATGGCGGCCACTCGAAGGCTACACCCAGAGGTCAAAGAGATCAGATGGCTCATGAATGTGTGTTCTCGTGGCTGACCTGGTGATAGTTGCCAATTAGGGTAAAATATGAGAAGGTTCAGTCACGAAGGCGGGGAAAGAGCCGATTTTTGAGATCAAGAGGATGTTTGTTTGTAGGTGGGTCATTAATGGCTCAGAGGGTCGGGACCTCTATAAAAACCCAGGCATTGTAATGTGAAGGGGTCGAAAAAAAAATGGCCAAGGCAGAGTTACAGAGCTGAAGGCAAGAGGGCCGCTCTGGACTTGTTTGGTCTATTTTTCTTCTAGGAGGGGAGGAGGAAGTGAGAAGCTCATAACCAAGTGTGGAAAACTATGCCTGCAGGCTAGGAAGTGTGCGAGCAGATCGCCGAACGTGAGGCAACTTGCACCAGGAAAAGAAAACTATGCCTGCGGGCTAGTATTGTAATATTTTTCCAAGTTTAATGAATGAGCATTTGAAAATTTTGGTCTGAGCAGATGATGTGTCCCCCATCAAAACACCCAGTACTTTAGAAGTTATTTCTAGAGGATTTACCTGAATTACCTCCAAAACATGAATTCAATTTTATAATTGATATTAAACTTAGGATAAAGCCTATTCATAGGGATCCTTATAAAATGAATCCCATTGAGATGCAAGAGCTAAAAGTATAGTTGCAAGGATTACTAGATAAGGGATTAATCAGACCAAGTGTGTCACATGGGTTACACCAATGTTGTTTGTTAAGAAAAAATATGGTTCCTTGTGATTGTGCATAGATTATAGGATGCTCAACAAGGTAACCATTAAAAATAGATATCCTCTACCTAGAATTGAAGATATATTCGATCAGCTAAGAGATGCTACCATCTTTTCAAATATTGATCTAAAATTTGGGTATCATAAATTGAGAATATGTGAAGAGGATACTCATAAATATAGCATTTAAATCTCGGTATGGATACTATGAGTTTACTATTCTAAATTTTGAACTGATGAATACTCTAGTAGTATTCATGAACTTTATGAATAGTATTTTTAGGAAGCACTTGGATCAATTCATGCTTATATTCTTGGATGATATTTTGGTATTCTCTTAAAATAAGACAAAGCATGATAGACATATTAGAATTGTGCTAGAGTTACTAAGGAAGAACCAACTATATGAAAATATATCTAAGTGTGGCTTTTATGTGTTATAAGTATAGTACTTATGACACAATATCATTTGAAGGGATAGTAGTGGATCCCAAGAAGATTGAGGCTATACTAAATTGGCCAGTATCTACAAATGTGACTAAAGTGTGAAGCTTCATGGGTTTGACTGGATATTATAGGTGCTATGTGAAATATTACTCCAATATAGTAGTTGTAATAACTAACCTTAATAGGAAGGAAAAGGAGTTCAAGTGGATACATAAATATGAGGCAAATTTTAATATGCTCAAACAAAAACTCACTACAACTCCCATATTAAATATTCTAGACCCTCAACATAGTTTTTCAATGTTTACAGATGCATATTGGAAGGTTTGGGTGGAGTGTTTTCACAAGATGAAGTAGTTGTGTTTTATGGTTCAATAAAACTCAAGAGGCATGAGGTCAATTATGCTAATCATGACCTAGAATTGGCAATGGTTGTATATGCTCTAAAAATTTGGTGATATTACCTAGTGGGAAGATATTTTGAATTGAGGACTGACCATCAGAGTTTAAAATATATATTTACTCAACCTTTGCTCAATGCCAAGCAATGAAGGTGGATAGAGTCTCTATCTGAATATGATTTTGGGATCAAATACATCAAAGGTAAGGAAAATAAGGTTGTCGATGCTCTAAGTAGAAGGCATATTGTTGCTCTAAACCACATTCATGGGGACTTGATTGATCAAGTCAAATAAATGCAATATCAAGATGTGTACTACAGTCAAATCTGTACAAAAATAGAAAGAAAACCTAAGGAAAACAAGGATTTTAGCATCAAGGATGGTTTCCTATGTTTCAAGGATTAGGTAATATTTTCTGAGGTAGGTGATCTAAAGAAAATGATCATGAATGAAGCACATATATATCCTTATTGTACTCACTCAGGGGGAGCTAAGATGAAGTAAAACATGAAGAAACTTTATACTAGCCATGAATAAAAAAATATATCATTGCATTTTTTGTTCAATGCCTAGAATACCAAAAGGTTAAGGCCAAATATAAACACCTTGTAGGACTATTGTATCCTCATGATATATCTATGTAGAAATGGAAATTGATTTCAATGGATTTCATAGTAGGTTTACCCAAAACCAAATTCCAACATGATGCAATATTTATTATGGTTGATAGATTGACCAAGGTTGCATATTTTATACCCGATAATACCAAGGATGACATCATGGTTATGGCTAACATATTTTCTAAGGAAATATTCAGACTTCATGGTTTTTTGAAAGCGATTATTTCAGATAGGGACTCAATATTTACATATAAATTTTGGTAAGCTTTACACCGTGTCATAGGTATCAGGTTAAATATTAGTTTTTCATATCATCCATAAATTTATTGGCAAATAGAAAAGGTGAACTAGGTGTTGGAGGACACGCTTCACATGTACTTGATGGATCAAAAGTATTGTTGATAAGACTATTTACACCTAGTAGAATTTGCATATAATAATGGCCATCATTTGACTTTGGGTATGGCTCCTTTTGAAGCTTTATATGGTAGAAGGTGTAGGGCACCCTTCTCATGGCATAATCCAAAGGATCAGGTTGTGCTTGGACCAAACATGGTTAGGAAAATGGAGAAATAGTTAAGGACGATAAAAGAGAGGCTAAAGGAAGCCACAAATCTTCAAAAAAGTTATGCCAATCTTAAGAGATCACCAAGAGTATTTTTAATAGGTGACAAAGTTTTTCTAAGGGCGAGACCAAAGAAGAGTGACATAAAGTCCACGAAACTAGATCCTCATTTTTTTTGACCCTTCGACATCATAGAAAATATTATTCCTATGGTGTATAGACTAACCTTACCACCCAGTTTGTCAAATATTCATGACACCTTTCATATATCCTTGCTTAGAAAATACATTGCTAATCCTGATCATGTGTGGGATATTTCTAAATTTTAGATGGTGGACCTAGAGGTAATTGAGGTACGTCTAGTGAATATCCTTGAGTTTTACTCCAAGGAAATAATTTGGAACAATGCAAGATCCAATGGGGTTGCTATTTTGAGAGAAATACCACTTGGGAAAACATGGGAGACATGCAAAAACATTATTTTTTGTTTGTAGGTAAAAAAAATTATTTACTGTTTGGGTTAAATGGTCCCATCCCTATTACAGTAGGCATAATTAGAGCCAACAATACACAACCAAAAAGAACAATCAAAAACCATTTGGGACTTATCCCCCTACTAACTAGCCCATCCAAATTTGAGACCAACAAAAATATAACTAGGATAATAACACTGTAGTCACAGGTAATCCAGCTGTCTATAGGACAACTTCCCAGGACTACTGGAAATCCTTGTTCTCTTCCTACAAAACTTTGTGATGTTGGTCATGAGACAAGAGGACATTAAGTAGATCAGAGAGATCCTTCAGTTTGATAATTGTATTTGTGAGGAGGCTACTGCCTTCCCGATAGATGTTAGTAGCTGACTCCAAGTGGTCTATCACTTCACTAACTCAGTTGAGGGCCATAGAGTGGATCTTGGCCTTGAATTTGATGGTCTGGTCCTCATATTCATCACTGATTATCTTTGGAGTTGAGCGTTGGTCGCTCATTTTATGAGGCTTCAACATTTTGGATTTTCTTCTTTTCTAGGAGGGCTTGACCAATTTTTGCTTGAATATTTGACACTTACCAATGGGAAATTTGTCCTTGGGAGCAGAGGCAGGGGGCACTTCTTCCTTGTCATAGTCTTGGGTTGGAGTGGATGATGGGGGGCCAGCAGGGGTCTTAGTAATAGTGGGGGGATAAATAAGGTTGGGGTACGGGGGAGGGCTAGGAGCAGTATTATGGATGGACTCATAAGAGCACTTAGGGCTAGAGAATCGGTAAGGTATTCCCCCCTTGACTTGGTGGGCAAGAACATGCCTATAAAGCACAAGAAAGAGAACCTGGTGGTGAGGTGGCTTTGAGGATTTATGCTCCCTAAAATTGTTGATGGTAATGGTGATGGAACAAAGGAGGAAATCAAGGACACTAATGGGTCTAATATCGTGGATATTATTAACAACGTCAAGGCTATAGGTGTGTATAGGGCTATTGGGGTTGTCAACAGATACATAATGGATGATAAGGATAATGGTAGTGTCCCAAGACCAAGGCAAGGATAAATGCAAAACACCTTTATTTTCCTAGACCATATCCTTTCCCTTGTTGGGGAACTGGTCTGTTTCTTCCTTTAAATTATTTTTATCCCCACATATTACCCTACCAATAGGAAAGATACCAAATACTTGAACAATACAGTGGACACTCACCTTGAATCCTAGTCCTTGAACCTAAACTTCTTCCTCATCCCATGATTCAATGAAGTCTCTAGTGACTTCTTTGTCTATCCCAAAGAATAGGTTGAAGAAGTTGATGAATTTTTTGGCATCTAGTAGGGCCATGGTCCTTGGATCGATCTACAAATTATATGGCTCAGTGTAAGCCATGGTTTTGCTCAGACTAGGGTAAACAAAGCTGGAGGGCCAACTTTTGTCATCATATTTGATTTGCTTCTATTGAATGATCTTCAAAAGCACAAAGCAAAGATTGAAAGGCCTGGTTAGGTGAAAGGAGTGGTAACCGAAGGTCATAGGGATTATTGGCCAAAAATAGGGAATAGAGGCTATGATCGTTTCTTTGGTATGGCTCATGAAAAATGGTCTAGAATGGAAAGAAGTGGGGGAGAGATTGAAATGGGTAGTGTGAGGAGCGGGCAGAGGGAAAATGAAGGAAGTAAGGTGAATGGGCATCGGTCAATGAGTGAAAACAAGGCAACACGAGTTGGTGGTTGGCATTGAAGGTGGCCTAATGGGCTAGTAGGGGGAGATGACACGAGTCAAGCGCCCTACACTGAAACCCGTACTGACATTGATTCATAGTTTGATGGAAGTGGTAGAGTTCCAAAGGTTAATTGTGTTAAGATAAAATACCCATGGTGCTGACAAAACACCATCATGGTGGCGAGAGCCACCTTTTGTGGTTTTTTTCCAAAATATGCTGGTGTTAATAACAAAAACTGTTGGTATTGATAAAATACCTTCAAGGTAGCTAGCACTATACTTTATGGCTACATTCCACATCTTGATTGGCTTTTGTGATGAAATCCTAAGGGAAGTCTTCTTCCCAGATAACTAGGGTGGTTTGGTTGACTACTCTATTGGCTTGGAGGTCGGCTACCTTATTCGCTTCCCGAAACACATGGTTGATCGTGTTTTGGGGATGGTGACTAAGGGAGGCTTGACACTCCTAAATGATGTTTCAGATGTTCCATCCTCCTTTGCTATTGTTGGTGATGTGGCCAACTCCAACAATTGAATCTCCTTCGAAGATGATTGGTTTGGACAAGGGTTTGCCTACCTCAATGCATCTCCATAGCTCTCAAGCTTCTATTCGATTATTGTTTTGGGACTCCAAATTTTTGGAAAAATCTAGGATGATGTTGCCAAAGTGATCTCTAATGACACCTTTGTGTTTCCCTTAGACGCTCCATCAAAGTTGGCCTTGAGCCATCCTAGGGGAGGAAGGGTTCATTTGGAATTGGTCCTTGAGCTGGGGGAATTCTAAGCTTTGGTGCATTCTTAGGGAATCCTAAGAGAGACAAACAAAATATATTCAATCCCAAATATTGGGATATTAGTGAAGGGGATGAGGCTACTATTATCAATGGCAAAGGATAGAGCTCTAGTGGAAATAGCATCTAAATTAGGTTCTCATTAAAAATGTGGTTGTTGCGCTCTAGTTAGATTTGCCACACCGCATGGTGAAGCAGGGAATTACATAGAAAGTTGAATCTTGGATTTTTGAAGACCTTAGGCCATTGGATGAACATGTCCAAGATAGACTTGGGCCATACAAAGTTGACCTAGAATATGCTAATCAATGATGAGAAAATATCCCATGAGAAGGAGCACTCAAGGAGGATGTGCTGAGTGGATACCTATGCTTGGATGCATAGGTAGCATCTGTTGGGAACTATGACACCCTTTTGAATCAAATTGTCCATGGTTAGGATTTTGTTATGGACTATGAGCCAAAAGTGTACCACTTTTAGTATTAAATTCTTGAGCCAAATAATTTTGGCTATGACCTGGTTGTCAATGTTCCTGGGATTCTTAGGGGGTAGTCCATCATCTATGTTGCAGATATAATGGTGAACCACCCATCGTTGGACCCTTTCCAACACAACTCGTATTTCTTTTAGGATTGTAGAATGAAGTTTACCCTGAGGAAAACCTAAAGATTTTCCATGGCTCTGTCAATGACTACATTTCTCACTCTAAACTAGATCTATTTCCATTGTTGGCTCCCCAGATATATGGTGATGAAAAAAACTACTCTAGGACTAAACTTATTATATGTGAGGTGTTTGATGGTAGCCACTTCAGTATCTTTGATGGGGCGATCATTTTTGGTCCAAGGGTCATTCCAAAAGTCTATGTCATTATCATCTCCCAACTGACACCTTGAACCGTGTTTGAGAAGTTTCTTGGTGTGGATTATGGATTTCCAAAAGTGGGAGCCATTGTATGGGATCCCTTCATCCATGAATGGATGATGTTGCAAGTAATTTATTTTAAAAATAGAAACCCATTCCAGGTTGGCATTGGTGGCAACCTTCCATGCCTATTTAGCCAGGAGGGCCTGGTTCATGAGACTTATTTGGTGTAGTCCCAACCCACCTTTATTTTTTGGTGTACAAACCTTATCCCATGCCACCATGTGGAACTTCCTTTGGTTATCATTCCCTACCCATAGGAAGTGCTTCTGTATTTTTTCTATATCTTCTCCCACAGCAACTGGGATTTTGAATATGGATAGGAAGTACGCTGGGATGCTCTGGAGAACCAACTTCACCAAGGTTTCTTTGCCTTCTTGGAAAAGGAGCGCCCCTTCCCAACTAGCCAATTTCTTGTGGATTTTTCTATGATACTATTCCACATAGCCTTGACTGGCCTTCCTATGAACATTGGGAGACCTAGGTATGTGGTGAAGAGTTTAGCAATGGTAAACCCAAAAGGCCTATGATTTTACCCTACCTTTTGATAGGGGTGTTGATGAAGTAGAATTTACTCTTTGTGAAGTTGGTATTCTGACCAATAGCTTCCTTGTAGAGGTTGAGGATGGACTTTATAAATTTGGGCTCAGATATCGAGGTAGTAGTGGTAAATAGGGTATCATATACAAATTGTTGGTGAGTGGAAGGAGGAAGGCCAGTGACCATATTGATTCCATAGATCAGATTTCTATAGACTCTCAACCAGGATGATGAAGAGAATTGGGGAGAGGGGATCCCCCTGTCTTAGACCTCCAGTGCTAGGAAAATACTCGGTTGTTGACCCATTGACAAGAATAGAAAACCAGGAGGAGGAGATGCAGTTTGAGATCAGGTTAATCCAATTTTTGTGAAAGACATACTTGAGGAGGATTTTAGTTAGGAACTCTTGGTTAACTCTATCGAAGGATTTGTTCATATTAATATTGAGAAAGAAGGTAGATGAGTTAGAGTTGTGGGATGAATGGATAAGCTCATGGACCATGATGACACAATAAATAATGTTCCACCCCTTGATTGTACTAACATGGTAAGGATAAATGATGAAGGGGAGGATCTTAATGAGTCTTTTGGATATAATTTTTTAGATGGCATTACATAGGCTGATGAGGCGATAGTCAGAAATGGACTAGGAATTTGACCCCTTGGGAATCAGGGTCAGGAAAGTAGAATTGACATCTCTAGGAATGATTCTAGTGTGCTGCATTTTAGCAATGACAAGGCATAGGTCAAGGTCAACAATGTTCCAATAGATTTGGAATAACCTATGGGATAAACCATCGAGGCCTAGGGCTTTGTCAGGCTGCATAGAAAATAGGGTCTTGTGGATTTTCTTATGAGAAAGAGGGCTAAGAAGCATATTTTTCATAGCCTCGGAGATGGATGTAGGGATTTTCTTAAGGATGGAATCCATGGCCTTATTGGAGGATGTGGGGGGACAAGGAGATTATCAAAGTGATAGATAACTTTATCCCAAATCTTATGGATGTCAGAGGTAAAATACCCATCTTGTCTGATGAGACCTTTTATCCTGTTAGCTCCCTTGTGCTTGAGAGTAGAGATATGAAAAAACTTGGAGTTGGAGTCGCCTTCCTTGAGCCAAAGCTGCCTTGACTTTTGGTGCCAAAACATTTCTTCTTTATGTAGGGTATTGTGGTAATCTGAAAGTAGACTTCACTCCTCATCCCTGATATTGTCATCCCATGCCATTTTTGAAATTTGTCCTTGTTATATTTAAGCTTGAAATTGATGTTATGCTTATTTTCAAAGATATTCTTGAAGGTCTCCCTATTCCACACTTATAAATTTTCTTTGATCAACTAAAGTTTATGCATTATCTAATTGGTGACATTCCCAAGGAATTTTCTTTTCCACCATTCAAAAATTTGGTTTTTGAGGTTAGGGTGTTGAGTCCACATTGACTCAAACTAGAAAGGTGTCTTAAATTGAGGCCCGCTACCAATTTTGAAAATGAGCAGACTATGGTCAGACCCTATCTTTAGGAGAGACTGAATGTTGGCATCTCCAAAGAGGGGAAGAGCCTCTTGTGACATCATAAATTATTCAAGTCACTCTTGGATGACTTTATCTCCCTTCCTTTTGTTGCTCCATGTGAAATGGGAGCCTTGCAGTTGAATGTCCATAATAGCATTGGAATATACAAACTACACCAAATCATTTGTTGATCTGTGGGTTATGGCGTTCTCTCCTCTCTTTTCTAAAAAGTGCAAGGGAGAATTGAAGTCCCCTGCTAAAACCCACAGGATGTTAACAAACACTTGCCTCATCTGAGTGATGTTATTCCACAAAGCCAATCTACCATGTGGTTCATAAACAGTGGTCATGATCCATGAGAGCTAGGAACTAAGAACATAAAAGAAGATGTTGGACAACCTGTCTTGTCTTGAGATGAATATACCTTCATCTTTGGTTGGATTCCATAGGCATAGGAGACCACCTTGGATTCCATAGGCAGAGGATACCACTTGAGGAACCGAAAGTTGGTGAGTAGACGAAGTTGCATTTTTTTCAGATGATCTTGGTAACCCTTGGTGACCATTGGTCATCTAATTTTGTTTCTTGGATGAAAAATATTTTGGGGTTAGAGTTTTCCTCATGGTGAAAACCAACCTTTTTTTGGCTACCCCATTCGGTCCTATCTTATTCCAGGAGAGGACTTTTGTTTGGAACTTTTGGAGGGTTTTTTCCCCCTTTGCCTTGTTGCATGGGGGGTTTTGGATTTTCTACTTTCTTCCTTGATGATGTTTTTGATTTCCTGGAACAAGGTTTTCTATGTGCCATTGGCTATGTCCTTAGTAATGTCACGACTTCTCCGTTCTGCATTGAAAGGCCTAACCTTATTTCTATCACCTCCTACATCAATATAGGACTTTTTGAAGCTTCAGGTTTATTTTAGGATCTAGTGTTTTGGAGGCTCTTGGGTAGACTCCTTGCTGTCAGACGCAACATTGTTTTTTTTGGTCGAGGAGGTATGGGACTCATTCTAAAAAGGTGGGGATGATGAGGATGAGGGGGTGGAGGGCCAAGGTGGTTTGGGAGGTGGGATTAGGTGGATGATGCTATTATATTGGGATGACAGGTGCAGAGGAGGATATGGAAAGGAATTTTCCTAGGGAGAGCTAGTACTAGGGTATGGTAGAGGTACTAGGTTTGGACTAGGGAAAGCCTCAACAACGAGCTCTCATTCCTAAATCATCTCAATGGAACTAGAATCATTGAGTAAATTAAATTTGTTAGAGATAGATAATAGAATACTTGCCTTTTACACATCTCCAATTGATGGTGGTCGAATCTATTGTTTTCTCTTGAGATTCAGGCTTTGTCCTGTACCGATTTTAGTCTTCTATATATCATATTTTTCTGGATGAATCGTGGTCTAGAACTCAGACTTTGTGATTTTGCATTTTGGAAACTAGGGTGGGAGATACCCTTGATTTTGGCACTCCGAGCAGAAAGCAAGTTTATTATTGAACTCCAGCAGTTATCTTCGTCTGAAATATCTATAGATTAGGTTGAGGTGATCTAGAAGCTAAGATTCCAAATTCACATTGATGCAAATGCACGCTTGGGTGAGGTGGGTCTTGGTGTGGGTATATGGGTCTATGGGGACTAATTCCCTAAATGCACAAGCTAATCCTTGGAGCGTGTCCTCATAGAAGAAGTGGATAGGAAGATTTGGGATTCGGATCTAGGTGGGAGCATAGTTAATGCTCTAGGTATCTGGGTCAAAATTTGATTCCCATATTCTAAGAAAAAGGCTTCACCTTACAAAAAACCAAGTATATCCCGATAAAATGTATTCTGCATCTTCTCGCATGTTGAGTTGGATCATAAAAAAATCCCTAGACATTGTGGATAGCTCCAAAAAACTCCCTAGGGTTTTCCATTTGATTGTCACTCAGTGTCATATTGAGTCCATGTCTGGGCATACCCCAATGAATTTACCTACCAAGTAGAAAGAATCTCAGGTGGCATACTCGTCCATGAGTTTTATAGGGCACAAAACATTGTATCCCTACGTTACGAAGTTACTCAGAGCAACTGAGGTCTATCTAGGTTTGCTCTAGAGGAGCTCTGCATAGGAGGTTTGGCCAAAATTTTCCCCACTGTCACCTGGCTTTTCAGGGGGGTATTTTCCCTTGATGTTCCCACTTTGGATACTTCCTCTCCCAGAAAGCATATTATCCGCTTCTTCATTTGCCATCGCATGAGGGTTGGTTACGTCATACAATTACGTGCAGCTCCCCGATCAATCAATAGATTTGTTTTTATTTTTTTCTACTGATGGGATACCACCCGATAGCTCACTCGCCATCACTCTTCTCTCTACCTCGTTAACCCCAATGTTAGTATATGACCATATTCATGCAAAAACATTTTTTATTTCTATTTGAAAATGATATATAATTATTGTTTTATATTTGAATTTTAATAAAACACAGAGGATTGTGTTAACCCTAAGGGCGGTAAAATGTCATGACCCTCCCTTGGAAAAATTTTATAGTATGGACTCATGAATGGCTATGGTATCTTGTGGATGAAATGATTGATTATTTAATAACGGGTTTAGGCAAGATATATATTTTATGAAGAATATGATGTGTTGACTAATGATTTCATGTTTATATGTTTTATGAATAATATGATGTATTAACTAATGATTTTATGTTTAGTTTCTACAGGAATGTATATTTTATGAAAGAATGTGATGCTGCTAATGGATTTGCATGTTTTAGGAACAAGATTCCTTATGGGTGGAAGAAAAATTTAACCATCGAGAACAATATACTATAAAAATGGAATGGATGTGATTTTATTTTATAGAATGTTATTCTATATGATACTTCATTGGTATATAGAGATTCATTGCAATAAATAACGAATATTTGATCTCATTGTATGTTATAGAAAGGTTATAAAAAAAATATTTTTTTATCTACAAAATAGCTTTGGTATTAATAAGGAAAGAATCAACATTATTGCTTGCTTGATTTTTATAATGACTAAGGAAATTCATAAATATTATTATTGATGATTCTTGTTCTCTATTGTATACCTTGGAAGAAAATGTACTTCCTAATGAAGAAGCTCATTAATTAGAAACTTAATGATTTGGTGTGGTAAATTTAGTTGGTGATCGATAAGTTTGATGCTAATATGGAAAATAAAGTAAGGGATAATATTTAAATTTACAAGCCAAGAATATGGTGAGAGAGAGTTGGGTGAACCTATCATTATGTTGGTCGATTGTAATACTTCATCATACTCCATAAAAGGAGGGGGATGTGCGTAGTGCTTGAGGGATAATGTTCAACCCACCAAAGATGCCCAAAATGGGGGATAATGGAAAAGCGGTGTGACATTTCGAGAAAAAAAAAAGGGGATGATGGGGAAAAAGAAAGAAAAATAAAAGTTGTAGAGAGCAACCAAGAAGATGATAGTAGAACCCGACTGTCATACCGTGTTGTATTGTAGCAAGCAACCAAGAAGAAGATAGTAGAACCTGACCATCAAATTGTGCTTTTCAACGATAACCAGGTTGGCATCAAATAAGTTGTTTTTTTTTCTTATTTAAAAGTTAGAGTGATGTTCTTGTTGAATGATTCTAGATTGAATTAAATTTATGTATATTCTATGATTTAATTTAATTGAAGACTATCTTCCTGTAGACACCAAAATAGCACCGATCCGATTATGTGACTGTAAACACTGATCGCTTTGACACACACACAGCCCCCAAGGCAGCCCTCAGAGGTTAACCAGTGGTCCTAACCACTTTTATAGCAATTTTGTAAGGTCAAAATGCAATTTGGCACATTTAGGCACTTTTCTCAGTATTCATCTCACCCAGAGACAAATTCAAACAGGGATCCGTCTCACCCAGGGATGAACTCTTAATTCATCTTTGGTCAGGACGAATTCCAGGTTTAACAGGCAAAAAGAAGAATGGTGCCAAGTGGCAACCAAAGACAGTCAATTGATGACTCCTGCCTCGCACGCGCATGTAGGTGGGTAGATTGGCCATTAGAGGACTGTCACAAGGGTAGTCATGAAAGCCCAAGTCATGGAGGACTTTCCTCTCTCATGAGAAGACATGACCGCCACATGGCACCTATGACCACCACATGGCGCTTATGCATGCCTCTCCAAAGAGACCCGCTGGGTCTATAAAATGGTGGACTTTTCCCACCCGAAAAGAAAGGAGGAGGCATTTTCAAGCAACGAAGTGTTGTCGATTTGATACCACGCCTTTACCCTTTTAATTTACATTTTCCACATCCTTAATCTCTTTTGCAAGAGAGGTTATTGGGTGGCTATTGGAAGTGTGAATTTGGACCCAAAAACCCGACATTTGACCACTTTAATCCACAAATTTTCTGACAACCCCATCCTAAGATATTTTGGGCCCATCCCAAGTGGATTGGTGCCAAAATCAAGTTCCAATGGTGGGCGGCCCACTTGGGCGCCCCGCACTTTCTAAGCTTCATTCTAATTGGTCCTTTTGTAAATTTTTCATCTTTCATTTCATTTTATGCTATCTAGATAGTTCATATGTTTGATTCCATAATGTTTTGATCAGATTTCATCATGTTCTCGTCACTTTTGTTATCCCACTAACTTGCAGGTAGCGATGCCAAATTCTCGCTGATGGAGGTCAAATTGGAGAATCCGACCATCTGGGTCATCCCAAAATGCCCCCAATTAGCTAACCCCTCTATTTGTAGGTCATTTGGAGATCCCGAGGTGTGACATTTGAGCAGCATCAACTCGGCATTTTAACACAGTCGAATTCGTCCTACCCGAGGACGAATTACAGTCAGATTCGTCCTACCCGAGGACGAATTATAGTTGAATTCATCTTGACCAGGGACGAATCATAGTTGAGTGCGAATTGGTCGACTGTTTCGATGGAAGTGGCCTTCTGGTAATGTTTTTCGGTCTCTGTCGAGTTTGCAGGTCATTTAGAGTCATTTTGTCTATCGATTTGGCTAATCTTTTATATGCGTCTTTAATTAATTTTAGAGAACAAACGTTTCTTATTTTTAGCAGGTGCTACTAAAATCTTTGTTGTTTCTTTGATCGTAGGAGGAGCAGCAAAGGTTAAGGACTCATAAACACCAGCAATGGCAACGTCTTGGCCCGCCCATTTCAAATGTGGGCATGCGGAAGAAGGAACATTAAGTCTTGATTGTAATCAAATTCATTTAACGCTCCTAGCCCCTGAAAAGGGAGGAGGCGTCTTTGTAACCGAGATCAAGAGAGTTAAATAAAATGGCTATGATTTCTCCATTTTCTTGTATCTCATTTCAATGCGTCCCTTTCATTTCATGCATTCTACATTTCTAGGACTTAAGCGTGTTTGATTTTGGATAAATCGCAATTAGTGTTTCCTTTGCCTAAAATCTCGTGCTTTCAGTGGCGATCATGGTGGGACTTTGTCCCTTGGTTTTTAAGATCAAGAAACTGATCAAATTTTTGTGTTTTGTGCTTGACAGGTACCTTTTTCAATTTTTGACTGCTATTCATCTTTGCCTATGGCGATTACTTTACTGCAATTTTTCTGACCCTGAGACGAATTCTAATTCATCTTTGGGAGGGGTGAATTCACTTCTGTAATTTTTTTCACAGAGGGGCAAATTTTTGTCTGTGAATTTTCAGAGTTGAAGATCAGAAACAGTAGATTTAGGCAAAGAAAGGTAAGGGTTTTAAAATTGTTCCTATCATTTTCTGCTTTTTTGTTTCTATTTTCTATCAATTTTGCTTTCTTAGGGAAAGTAGTTGCTTCTGCATGTTTCATTTTTCAAATAAAAAGAATCACACACACTTCACACAACATCTTTAAACCAAGGAGTTGGTCGTAAAACCCCAGCCCTTGATCAAGACCATCGATGGATTTCATCACCACCTTGGATTGATTTTGCATCCATTTTCCTGATTGTCATTGTTGTTAGGCATAAATCCTGACGAAAGCTGATCGAGTGTCACTGGTGTGATTCCCAGTGCACGAGGATAAGTCTTCTATGGTAGGTGTCATTAACAGGACAATCCCCCTTTCGTACCGCCTACGTACCATGTACCATCTACTCTCACGTACCTATAGTCTCCCTCTTGTAAGGGCAGGTATATAGAGAGGTTGGTATATCGGCCTGGTTGGTATATTGAAGGGGCGACCATTTATGGGAGTTATATGAGCCTTCATTACGCATTTAAATGTTCTTCAAAACTTTCAAAAACAAAACAAAATCATCAAAATGCACTAAAACCAGTTTAGGACACACCATTAATCTTTAAAAGAGATAATCACCATTTGTGTATGTGTGTGTTCATTTCTGCTTAGTGTAACAAAAAAAAAATCAAAAATCATAAACGAAAAGATAAAAATCTGCTTAGCTAGTAGAAAGGTACCACGATGGTGTACACCCATAGCCAAGCCCAATCAAGGGCAAAAGCTTCGAAAGGTGCACAAGAAGTGGGCACAAGTCACCTTCGCTTTAGCCCTGAAGACTTGGTCATACCGCCTTGGTGGTCTAGGCCACAAGAGAATTCACATCATTCCATGTCTAGGTGGAATTATAGGGACACCCCTCTGGGGGATACACCCATTCAGAATAGCCCCTTTCGGGAAGAACCTTTATGTGTGACACTCAACGCAAATAGAAGACCACCTTTAGAGGCTAGATATGAGTGACCACCATGAAACAAAGTGCTAGAGAGGCATAGTGTCCATGAGGAGAGACAACGTGATTACGACATCTATCCTTTGCCTCCCATCATTGTTAGAACTGAAAGACAAAATCTAGAGTATAGGGCTCTCCACACAGGGCGAGCTAACTCTGCCCGCCCCTTTCACACCCATGAAAGGGAGTACGAGGAATATCATCGCATTCATTGAGAGCAATATATAGCACAGGAGCCTTGCGCTTCCGCACCTGCTAGATATCATGATCACACATTAAGGCCAAAGCCTCAAGTAAATGTCACCAACCTCGATAGAGGGAAGCGACCCATTGAAATCTTGGATCATCACGACTAAGGCAAATACATAGGAGAGGCATACAGACCTCCTAAGCCCAAGATGGTGGATTAAATTGACCTGGAAGTCGCCAGACATGCTACCCACCAAGCCCAGATCATGCGGCTTGAGCAAGATCATCAACAGTTAGAGCGCTTATACCGCCTTAACAAAGAGCGCATTCAACGCAAAGTAGACGAGTTGCTTTACAAACTACCTAAGAGGGTGCCAACCCCTCACACTCAAAAAGTAGAACAATATGAGAGGTATAATCCCTTGGTGCAGGATAGGTCTTCGTGACCTCGCCAAGCTTTGCCTCTGAGACCCCATAGACCTGAGAGGGAGGCCACTCCCCGAAACAACGATGGGTACCCTCAGTGGAGACTCAATTAGGGTCATATGTCTCACCTAGAGACTCCTCAGGAAGTTTATGAGGAGTATGAACCAGAAGAAGAATGGGCCAAAATGCCCTATCAAGGTAGGAGGGCTACCATTCGGCCACCCCCCCATAGGCCTCCAGTCTCCCACAACTCACAACGGGAGAAAACAAAAGAGGAAGAGATTAAATCTTCCAATGCATACAAAGCGCTATTAGAGTGTTTAGAGTCCATAGAGACAAAAGCTTCTGGGCACAAAAATCCCACGTTACGACAACTCCGTAGTCATCTGGTGCATCCGTCAGTGCCCACACCTCTTTATCCCAAAAATTTCAAGTTACCTTAGTTGGCAATCTTTAAGGGTGAAGAGGATTCTCAAGAGCACATGACAAGATTCCTGAGCCAATGCTTTGGCATTTAGGATAATGATGCACTATTGCTAAGGACATTCATAACCACATTCACAGGTCTTGCCTTGGATTGGTTCACACAGTTGCCGAAGCACAACATAAATAACTTGGACCAATTAGTAGATGCGTTCCTAGAATGCTTCACCTTCAACACCAAGAAGAAGGCATCATTGAGTGATCTAGCCAGCATCAGGCAACATGAGGAAGAGACAATGGCAGCTTACGAGAATCGATGGAGGGCTCTGCTTTCTAAGCTACCTTACCTTCCCCCTATGTCCAACCTCACACAAATGTTTTAACGAAGTTGTCTAAGATCGATCTCTGGGCTATTGTAGCTGCAAAAATATGCCAGCCTAGAAGAAGCTTTGGCACAATCCAGAGTTATCGAAGAGATCAAGATACAGGAGGGCAAAATCACCAAGCCCAAAAAGAAAGAGTGGAACAAAAATACGAAGACAAGGACTATGTAACCAAAACCTGCTACGGTTAATCAAGTTGTGATAAATGTTCCCAAGCCTATGCAAGAAATATAGCTTCAAAAGGATAATTATCAAGCAGTGCCTCCTAATTATGAAAGAGAAAATAAAAAATAGGAGCAAAATCAGCAGCGTCGCCCTAGGCGACAATTCACCCCTTATACGGAGTCCAAGGACTCCCTATTTGATCGCTTGTCAGCGGAAAATCTAATCACCCTTCCTGAAATCTAGACCATAGATCCTAACGCTCCCAAGACTAAGGGATACAGGGAAGATTTGTATTGTAGGTTCCACAGGCGAAGGGGACATGACTTAAATGCATGTTGCAAATTCAAGGGATTGATACAAGATTTGATTGATAATCAAACATTAGCAGTGGACAACCCCATAGCGCCAAATAATCAACAGATGGGGGTATTCAAGGACCCGTTACTTGCCCACAAGGCATAGGAAAAACCTCTTCAGGTCAATGAGGTGCGACAGAATCTCCCCATGCAAGGGTATGTGGGAATGATCAGCATAGTAACCAGGAACAAGAAATACCTAGGAGTTGCCCCTGAGGCAGCTACAAGAGAAGTTCCTTCAACATCGCAACCTCAACAACACACTATGTAGTTGCCTCCGCCTAGACCCGAGGTCACGATACGGACCAAACTCACACAGAGTTTGTGGACTACATCGGCTAGGCTTTCCATCTATGAGCTTATACAGTAGTCAACGCCCCATCGAGAAGCTCTCATGGAAATTTTGAAATCCATAGAGTTACAGCCTCACAAAGTGAATTCATTCAATAACTTCATGGGACATGTAAAATTATGTATAGAGCCAGTCATTACCTTTAGAGAAGATGAAGTTAAAACAGTATCGAATGACATGGTAGATCCACCCCTACACGTTATCACACGGGTCAACAGGATCCCGTACAAGAGAGTGTTTTTAGATACTAGCTCGTCCAGTAACACATTACCACTGCAGCATTAAAACATATAAAACTACCAGCCTCTCATATCATGGCTTCCACATACACACTACGAGCATTCAACGATGTGATATGCTCGACAGTCGGCACAATTGTTCTACCCGTCCAGGTAGGACAAAAGACGATACCCACATTGTGCCATATTTTTGAAGGCGAGATGGCATACAACATATTGCTAGGGCGACCATGGATCAAGGACATGAAGTGTGTCCCTTCGATATCTCACCAGTGTCTACAGTATCCATTTGAAGGAGAAATACATGTAGTCCCGATGGATTTAGAACCCTTCAAATATTTTAATGCAGTGCAATTGATGCCACAATCGACCCTACTGTCGATGCACTTAGATTTCCAATTAAATCCATCTAGACAGGGTCCGATGCTACGGGAACCATTGGTGACTAATCCAGAAAAACCCCAGCCAGGTGCATCTTCATCATCTGCTCCTTCATTACCAATGCCACCTATCATGGCTAAATAGAAGGACAAAGGAAAAAAGATCCTGGAAGAGGCTCAACCCCTAGAAGAGGTGTTGCCAACGATATCAACTATCTCAATAGAAGAAATACCTAGCACAATGGAAGCTGAAGCTCCTAATCCACCCAACATGGAATGGAATCAGGAAGGCCTTCCATTTCCTCCCTCTCAATCATCAACAATTACTATTGAAATAGCCAGTACGGGCCTAGGGGAATATCTAGTGCAGAATGTTGTAGCAACGCCCGTGCTAGAATTAGTGCAGGACATGGGGAGACCTCGCATTCCCATAGGGACAATTGTTCCTTTAGGTTACCCACCAAACCAGACAAATTTTGTGTATGGGGGCCTTGATCATGGTATTGAACCATGCAAGCAAAAGGACGAGGACGAAGAGCCTTTTGTCAAAAATATCAATTATCTATCGAACCCAGACTTCACTCTAAGATATCTCGACCAATGCAATTGGCACGAATACGGGTTATGCAGGTATGAGAAAGGGGTGCATGTCCTTTGCCATCCAAGATATCAAATGCCTTATGATAAGTCGGGAGTAGGGTTCAACCATCCCCTACCCTTAGACATCTTGGTGGATTGGCATCAGATCCTTATGCCAACCCAAACACAATGTACACATTGGGAGATTATCTCCCATGGTCAACAACCACCCTTGGTAACATTAATAACCCTTCTTCGTTGATAGAGAGAGGTGAAATTTCGGACACTAACTTCCAAGGAGAGCATAAACAGTGTCTAGATATCTTTTTGAAATTGTTCCCTTTAGAGGTTCCAATTGAACCAGTGCAATGTCAAGAGAATCAGGTCCCCCCATCGAGTGTGGAACAACCGTAATGGGATCAAATTAATTTGCTCGAACAAGATGAGCATAATATGTCATAGACAACTGTCAGGGCCAACGAGGGCCTTTGGATCACCGAAAATGATTACATAGACAAAACTGAGATGGAATATATTAATCATGCACGATGGCACAATCACCATGTAACCCATGAAGAACTGATGGCACAACTAGGCATAAGGTTAGGGCATGAATGGTATGTAGACCCAGCAGGGTGGGACCAAGTGTTGGATCAATGGCTCCAAGTTTACGACAAGCACCGTCCACCCCAAGAACCTATAATGACATCAATGCCGAGGGAAGACCTTGTCTTCCTATCAACACATAGGGCCGATCCATTCATGCCCGTCCCTATAGAGCTAGATCCAGAGCATAGGGAGCATCTAGAATGTTCGAGTTATCACACCCACAGTAATGGAGACCAAATTCATTTCATCCACATGATCTCCATTGATCTGACCGCACCCATCCACAATCCGACCGATCCAGCATGGTCATTGCATCTAGACATAGATGCCATCGACTGGGATCGCGTCAATTCATCGCTCTCCCCATCAGAGTATTGGCATTTTGATGAAATGCCTCATTTTACCCCAGGGACAACTCAGGATATTTTTCAAGCTGAAGAGGGACCCGAGGTTCCAAATGCAGATCTAAACTCAGCTAATGATATCCATTTGATCCCGACTCCACATTAGTTGGAGGATGGATCCCACATGTCAGTCGAGGAGACGACTGACGTAGACATCGGCTTAGATCCAATGAATCCATAGATTATCAAGTTGGGGGTAAGCTTATCCCCTGAAGAGCAAGCCGACTACATTGCCCTTCTCAAAGAGAAGAAGGAGGTTTTTGCATGGTCATACACAGACATGCCGGGGCTAGATCCGTAGCTAGTCATGCATAATCTAACGCTTGACCCGAAAATCAAGCCAGTTAAGCAAAAACTACGTAAGATGCACCCAATAGTGGCCTTGATGGTCAAATATGAATTGCAAAAGCTGTTGGATGCATAGTTTGTCATCTGTGTGGATTATCCGCCATGGTTGTCCAACATGGTGCCCGTCAAAAAGCTCGACGGGAGGATTCGCATATGCACTAATTTTCAAGATCTAAACAAAGCGAGTCCTAAGGATGATTTCCCCTTGCCAAGCATCGACACGTTGGTAGACGCTACAGTAGGTCACGAAATGCTATCCCTCATGGATGGTTTCTCAAGATACAATCAGATTCGTATCAATCCTGAGGATCAACTCAAAACGGCATTCACAATGCCTTGGGGGACATTTTGTTATAAGGTCATGCCTTTTGGCCTTAAAAATGTTGGCACCACCTACCAACGTGCCATGACATACATCTTCCATGATTACATGCATAAAACTTTGGAATATTACATGGATGATCTGTTAGCCAAGTCTCTTTTGCGCTCAAATCATATCAATGACTTAAGCAAGATTCTCGATCGCCTCATAGAGCATAAGGTCAGACTGAATCCCAAGAAGTGCGTATTCGACGTCACATCTGGAAAACTCTTGGGTTTTATAGTCTCAAAGCGAGGCATCGAGGTGGATCCAAAGAAAGTCAAGGCAATCCTTGAAATGCCTCCCCCAACTACTATTAAGAATCTTAGAAGTTTGCAAGGAAAGGTCGCATCGATTAAGCGCTTCATAGTGCAGCTATCTGACAAGTGCCGACCCATGAACAAATTATTGCACAAGGGGGTTACATTTCATTGGGATGATGAGTGCCAGTCAGCCTTTGATGACATCAAACAATACTTGGCTTCGCCGCCAGTATTGGCACCACCTAGACCAGGAGTGTCGTTCTACTTATACATCTCAGCTACTGAGGTGGCACTAGGCGCCATGCTGGCCTAGAAGAATGAACTTCACAAAGAACATGCTACTTACTATCTTAGCCGCACCCTGGTCAGTTATGAACTTAACTATGCATACGTCGAGAAACTTTGCTTGGCAGTGGTGTTTGCTACCAAGAAGCTACGCCACTACATGTTGAGCAACACTACGTATGTTGTGTCTAAGGAGAATCCATTGTGATACATGATGAGTCGTACTTATCATAGTAGTCACACGGCGAAATGGATCATGTTGTTGATAGAATTTGACATAGAGTTTATTGGACAAAAATCTATCAAAGGACAGGTCATAGCCGATCAACTAGCAGAGGCTCCTCTTGAAGACGATCAGCCTCTAGTCATAGAACTACCCGATGATGGGGTCTTCCATGTCTCAGAATCGCCAGATTTTGATGAGCCTGAGTCACAGGCTGACATAACCTTATTTTTTTATGGTTCTAAGTGTGAGCAAGGTGGTGGCACGGGAATAGTATTCTTCACACCACAGGGTGCTCCAATGCCCCTATCATTTAAATTAAATTTCCCATGCACCAACAATAATGCAGAGTATGAAGCCTTGCTCATAGGTCTTCAAACAACAATCTCCATGAACATCAAACGACTGAACATCTTTGGTGATTCGTTGTTAATTGTCAATCAAGTCAAAGGGGTATACCAATGCAAATGCCCAGTTCTGCAGGCTTATAAAGCCCTTGTGGACAAATTCCTAGCAAAACTTGAATGGTACGACATCGAGGCACTCCCTCGATCATCGAATCATTTTGTGGACACAATGGCCTCCTTGGGGTCACTAATCCCGTAAGACCTTTCTAGTGATATGACAACCATTCAATTCAAAACCCTATCACAATCCACGATGGAGCATGCAAGCTCTGACTTGACGTCAGGAATCCACATGATCCAGATTGAACCATCCTCGGATAAGTTCTCTCGAATCCATGATCGTCTGAAACATGCCAACTGGGGGTCCTTGTTCTCCCCTACTCCCATTAATAGCAACACAACGCTATTCTTACAAGTTCTATCCCGCTCAACATTTGTTAGGGATGAACTTCAAGAGGGATTGGCTATTCATACTATCGAGGTTTCTGATCAACAGGACTGGTATTTACCCATTAGAGACTACCTCAAGTTAGGTAATCTCCCGCTTGGATTGACGCATGCCACAAAACAAACATTCAAGAAGAAAGCGGCTAAGTATGTCTTGATAGGAGACATTTTGTATCATCGCAGCTATGAAGGGATCCTCCTTCGTTGCTTGGACCAGCAAGAGTCCACTTGGGTAGTCGCCCAAGCACACGATGGTACATGTGGTGGCCACTTCAGTGGTATGGCCATCGCAAAGCGCATTCTTTGCATGGGCTATTATTGGCCATCTTTAGAGCGAGATTGTTGCGCATATGTCAAGAAGTGCGTGAAGTGTCAACATCATGCCAATTTGATGCACGTACCTTCCTAGGCCTTGTAGACAGTCTAGTCTGCTTGGCCATTTTCGTAGTGGGGCTTCGATCTAATTGGAAAGATCTCCCCTACGTCGTCAGGCCGTCACACGTTTATCATAACGGCCACGAAGTATTTTACCAAGTGGGTGGAAGCAATTTCGCTGACCTCTACGATAGGACCCCGCATTGTGGAGTTCATTTTGCATAACATTATATGTCATTTTGGTATTCCATCCAAAATAATCTTGGATAATGGGCCACCATTCAAGAACAAAGACGTGCGTGCTTTGACCACAAAGTACAAAATTCAGCACAGTTTTTTGACACCCTATTATCCGCAGGCAAATGGGCAAGCAGAGGCGTCAAACAAAATGCTAGTTGCCATCCTTAAAAAGATGGTCGCAGATAGTCATAAGGATTGGCACATCCAAATTCCACTTGCCCTTTGGGCTTATCGCACTAGCATTCGGACGCCCATTGGGGCTACTCCATTTTTGCTCGTGTATGGCTCCAAGAGAGTCATGCCTCTAGAGTTGGAAATTCCTTCCCTGCGCATATCAATGCAAGAGTTCATCAATGATGACGCTATGTGGAAGGCCCGGTTAGACCAACTTACGTTGCTTGATGAACGATGCATTAATGCTCTCGAGCACTTACGTATCTATCAAGAGCGACTTAAGAAAGCTTACAACATGAAAGTTCACCTAAGGGACTTTCGGGTTGGTGATTTGGTTTTGAAGGAAAACCAACAGAACTCTAATTTGTCGTCCCACCTAAGGGACAAGTTCACGGCAAATTGGTTAGGTCCATATGTCATTGATAGCAAAATAGGACCCGGGACGTACCGACTAGCCTCTCTTGATGGAATCAAGGAAACAAAACCCTTGAATATCAGTCATTTGCGACCATTCTATATCTAAGAGAGCCATATCCCAAAAATGCTCCAAGGATTCCATCAATCACTTGGTCAAACCAAAATGCTCCAAGGATTACCGCAATCTCTTGGTCAACCCCAAAAAGCTCCAAGGATTCCCGCAATCGCTTGGTCAACCCCAAAAAGCTCCAAGGATTATCGCAATCTCTTGGTCAACCCCAAAAAGCTCCAAGGATTCCCGCAATCGCTTGGTCAACCCCAAAAAGCTCCAAGGATTCCCGCAATCGCTTGGTCAACCCCAAAAAGCTCCAAGGATTCCCGCAATCGCTTGGTCAAAAGAAAAAATCAACAAAAATAACAAAAATTTGCATCTCATTTCTAGGCATGCTCAAATTCATCAATACAAAGCTCTTCTCGCATCTCATCTTCATATTCACAAAAAAAAAACAACCAATCCATCAAAAATACAAAAATATGTAGCTACATTAAACATCACACCCATACATTGCATATTTGTGTTCGTACAGGTCAAAGGCACCATAGACTGTAATTATTCTGCTAGTCCATCTTATTCCATAATTTTCCATCTTACAAAACAAAAAAACAAACGCCATTTACTATTGTTTACCACAATAGAGTCAGTGGTCTCATAATGTATCAAGAGTTTTCATCTTTTAGTCATCATTTTGCTTTCTAGCCATGTACTGTACCAAGTCAGAGAGATTTTATGAAGGTAGAGTTCTACTTGAAATACGCCTTGTTACGTAACATCCCATCACAAGCTAAAACACTAAAACAATTCCTAAGTTGTACGAACGAAAGATGAAACCTGCACAGTAATCTAGGTCACCATAAGTGAAATGGTTATCTTGCTTATCCCCTATGTAAATGACCCAAAGAATGCTGAGAGTTGGCAAAAGGACAAGCATCCTCCCTACCCAATTCCCCAAGAATCCCAAAATTCTATATAGTTGCAAAACATCAAAAATTTGCAAACGTCAAAACTCCAAAAATTTGACATCATCCCCAAAGTGCACACATCAAAAGGCACATACAATAGTGATTCTCGTCACTCCATATCCCAATCCCTTGCTCAAAAGAAAAATATATAAAAATAAACAATGATTTTTATCACTACAATCGAGCAAGTATCCCAATAAAATTGAAGAAAAAAAGGAAGTTGAACTTGAATCCCTGGAACTCTCAGCATTTCGACAGGTCATGAGGTAAGCCTCAGTACTGGTTTGGTTGATAGCCTATTGGTCACTGGCGGTAAACCTCCCGCATGACGATATATCTGTCACATTAACTTGTGTATAGATCAATGTTTGCATGTGGATGAGCTAGCTTATGGTATCCTAGAAAACACCATAGATTAATCTAACTAAATACAATAAAGGAGTTAGTGGAGCTAATTAGGTGATCCTCAGTACAGGTTCGGTTGAAAGCCCATCTGGAATTGGTGGTATCCTGACAAATACCACATAAATGAACTCAATTGCACACACAGGGATGTGAAATAGCCTAGTCAAAGACAAGTTCGATTCATACCTTGTTCAAAAGTCTTGCAAGATAAAGTACAGTCGTGGCTAGTGAGTTAAAACCGTCGGAGTTTCAGAAAAACTTAGATACATTTCTAAACCAACTGTGCTACTTTTCATCCTTGAAATACCATCAAAAAATACAAAAAAAGGAAAACCACATGTATACATACAAAGTCATTTATTACAGCAATGGCTTAAAAACAAAATAAACAAAGTCCTAAACAGTCTATGGTGCCCTAACCAAACATCACAAATTCCATTCATCCACTTCATTCTTGCATATCACATATATATATAAAAAAACACTTGCATTCAACATAACACATGCATCCATAAAAATAAATTAACATGCATATATCCATATTCATCAACCATCATACATAAGATCAAATCATCACATATGCATAAACAAAATAAAATGGTATATATATATATATATATATATATATATATATATATCGTCAAAAAAAATGCCCGTAGGCTACAAAACTGGTCCTTTGACCCCGTAATCACATAACAAAACCACCCAACCTAAGGCATCGGCCACCATGATCATGCAGGATCGGTGCGACGGGAACTACCCCCCGTGGTGTGGGTCCTATGGGACCCCTCATGGCGGCTACTGCTAGCCCCAACATCACGCCTCGCTACCCCCTCCCTCATCCAATCGCCTGCGATGAGATGATGGCTCGCGCTAACACTGTCCCTCATCCGACGCGAAGATCCACCTCCCAATGGCTCAGGTAGCCACCCACCGAGGCGGATAATCTCCCCCTCCATCTCCAACCGATGTCACCACCAATCTGATTCCTATCAATCCCACTTTGCCTCCCATCGATGGTAGTATGCTACTGCATCATCATGCTATGCCAAAACCCTATCCTTCTCTACTAACTAAGCCCGTAGGAGATCCCTCTCCCACAGGGCATCCCCTAGCTCCTCATCTCACCTCCATAGCAGCTCTAGAAAACGTGCATTCTCAGTGCGTACCCCGTACTCCATCTCCTCCGCACCTACCTGAGGCATGGGACTCTCTCGAAACAACAACCTGCCCTGGCTCCAACTGCTCCGCCATGTCCTGCATCTCTCGGCTGATCCAGAGCCCCCAAATCCACATCAACACCCTCCACCTCCACCATATCCTCCAAAGGAGCTCCCCAATCATCCCCTGGTGCCTCAAAACCCTCCCCACCCACCGCTGCCACCTCTGTGCCTCCTAGTGGCCCCTCTCCTCACCATCGCCGTAGTACCCACCATTGGTCGTACTCTGTGGTAGTCCCAACGTCATCCATGTCCAGGACATCGATCACCACGTCTGAATCCTCGCCCAGTGGCGCGATGACCGATCGGTCTAGAGTCCTCTCATCTCCTCGGTGTCGATAGACCATGGGCTCACCAGGCAACCCCTGGCGCACCCCAAACTATCGTGTAACCCGGCTATATGAGAAGAACTCATGCTTGGTCTTGTGTCGCCCAATCAGCCACCACTCCTTGCGTACCCATCGAAGCCACTCTCCAACCTCCGACCAAGCTGGACAGTCTCGATAAGGGCACCAAACCACATCCCCTAGAGTGAGCCGAGAGAAGGCATCAACATAGTGCCCTACGGCACCTGCCCACCGTCGACTCTACCCCTGCTCTCTAGACCGCCACCACAAAATTGCATACCCTATCTCCTTATCCTCCATCACCACCCGAGTCATCCATGGTAACCCGATTGGCCTCTCAACTGCTATGTGCTGCCAACCCCAGCACTACAATAGATAACTACAGTTGATCCCCTTTCGCTATCGACAGCGGACCCCATACAGCTCCCCATAGAGCTATGCCAATAGTGTCTGTCCCCATCTCAGGATCAATGGTGCCTCTATCGGGCACTCTACCAACTGCCACACCAAATCCAGTAGGTTCCATGGGAACCTCGCGCCCGACGAGTCAGGTAATAGCATGTTGGAAATGAGGCCCATAAGGAATGCGTGCCTCACTCCTAACACTCCCCTCTCCTCGCCACCATCCAACCAAAATCCTGCCAACCCGGCGATCCACCTCGGTCGTCTCCACTGGGCTCTCTACGCCCAACCACTCCCCATGCCCAAAGCATCTCGTCAGTACAGCGGTCCGCTGATCACGCGACGAAGTCCTGATGGGCAGTCCATCTATCAGAATCCGCAAAATCCGATAGATATCCTCCAAAGTGACAGTCATCTCCCCTGTCGGGAGATGGAAGGTGTTGGTCTGCGGATCCCAAAGATTGATCAGGGCCATCAAATAGGCCTGATCCATGACCAAAGGCTCCAGTCGAGCCACCTGCTTGAGCCCAAGGGCATAAAGCCACTCCTAGTCGCCTCGCCGCCCCCCCGCCTCGGTGAAAGCAGTGGGTACACGGTACCGGCTCCTAACAACCTCAAAAGAAAACAATTCAAAAAAAAAAAAAATCATGGAAAAGAACTGTACAACAATAACATGCATATACAATATTGCCTACCAATGTACAACAAAAACAAGCACAAAAATTCAAACAAAAATCAAATTTTCAGTTCTAGGGTTTCTAATCCTAACTGATTAATTTACAAACAAAAATTCAAAATTCAAACAATTTTTCAGTTCAAGGGTTCCTAAATCCTAACTGATAAATTTCAAAAAATAAAACAAAACAAAATTAAAATTAAATTAAATTTTCAGCCTTAAGGTTTCTAATCTTAATTGATTAATTTAAAAACGCCATAAAAAAAAAAAAAATCAAAAACACAAAAATTACGTCTTAGGGTTTTACGTTTCGTTATCCTAGGGTTTAGTTGTAAGAAAAATTCTTTACCTAGGTTTTACGCTATGTTTAGTTGTACACTAAGTCTTAGTTGTCTTCAATTCAGTTTTAGGGTTTAAGTTTTAAAATTTTTGAAAAACATCATCACAAAAATAATCAAATAAAACAATTGCAATTTTAAACAAAAATAAACTCTAGGGAGCACTTACTGGTCTCGCTTCGGCTCCACCGCTCGATCCGGTTTGTGTACTCATGATGGTAGGGAAAATCCGATAGCGCTTCGCTTCGCAAAATTAACCTCCTCCTCCCTAGAGCTCCAAATCGCAAAAAAAAAATTAGATGCAATAAGCCCAAACTCAAGTTTTGGCCCTTAAATAGGCCTTTTGAGCTTCAATTCGTCCTTCCCTGGGATGAGCGCTCTGGTTAGTGCTCGTCCCACCCAGGGACGAATTCTAAAGCTGGAATTCGTCCCACCCTGGGACGAATTCGAGGCAAAAATTTCAAAAACATCAAAAATTGGACAAAAATGCACTAAAACAGATAATAAATTTGCTCGATGTGAGTGTTGTTGCACTTGACATCCTGGGCATACAAAATAGACATTGTGGTCACAAATTGTCACTATCCTACTCCCCAAGAAGGCTATTTTAGCCAGACCGCTCCACGGGAAGACGGATTTTTGCCAATTTCAGCTCCAAAAAGCGTCGCAAAAAGGGTTACAACCCAACAAAAATAGGTCTAAATGTCAAAAAATTGCATATGCTTTACGCTAAAACCATCAAAAGGCACCCTTGCACAAGTCATCTTGGGTCAAGCGACTCGTCGCTTTTCTCACGAAGGTCATTCCCTCATCGATTCGTCGCTTGAGGGGGTAGTCACACTTAGTCACCAATCAACAAACACACACCCAATCAAGGCAATGACATGCATTCAAAGAATCATTGACAAAGAAAATCACGCTCCTACTTGGGGCAGCAAACAAGCAACAATCACAAATTGATCGAATCACTTGGCATTTCGTGAATCATGAACACAAGGTTCCCCCATGGACAAAAGGTTGCGCCCTTTGCCTAATCATGACTGATCAATGTCCAAGCTCAAGTCACACCTCACAAAAATAGGTTAATACTTGAAATCAAATTCCTTAGCTCGTTAGAAGCAAGGATTCAAGAATGCATGCCCTTCCCATACTTGGGGCATCAAAATTTGGTTAGGTTACCAAGAAACCCTAATCATTAGTGCTTTGGTTATCTATTTTTTCTCAGTGCTGCGCCATGCACAGCGCATCCCAAAAAGGGGCATCTGTAGACACCAAAACAACACCAATCCGATTATGTGACTGCAAACACTGATTGCTTTGACACACACACAGCCCCCAAGGCAGCCCTCAGAGGTTAAACAGTGGTCCTAACCACTTTTATAGCAATTTTGTAAGGTCGAAAGGAAATTTGGCACATTCAGGCACTTTGCTCAGTATTCGTCTCACCCAGGGACGAATTCAAACTGGGATCCGTCTCACCCAGGGATGAATTCTTAATTCGTCTTTGGTTAGGACAAATTCCAGGTTTAACGGGAAAAAAGAAGAATGTCGCCAAGTGGCAGCCAAAGATAGTCAATTGATGACTCCTGCCTCGCATGCACGTGTAGGTGGGCACATGGGCAGTTAGAGGACTGTCACAAGAGCAATCATGAAAGCCCAAGTCATGGAGGACTTTCCTCTCTCATGAGAAGACATGACCGCCACGTGGCACCTATGACCACCACATGGCGCTTATGCATGCCTCTCCAAAGAGACCCCCTGGGTCTATAAAATGGTGGACTTTTCCCACCCGAAAAGAACAAGGAGGAGGCATTTTCAAGCAACGAAGTGCTGCCGATTTGATACCATGCCTTTACCCTTTTGATTTACATTTTCCACATCCTTAATCTCTTTCGCAAGAGAGGTTATTGGGTGGCTATTGGAAGTGTGAATTTGGACCCAAAAACCCGACATTTGACCACTTTAATCCACCAATTTGTTGACAACCCCATCCTAAGAGATTTTGGGCCCATCCCAAGTGGATTGGTGCCAAAATCAAGTTCCAATGGTGGGCGGCCCACTTGGGCGCCCCACACTTTTTAAGCTTCATTCTAATTGGTCCTTTTGTCATTTGTTCATCTTTCATTTCATTTTATGCTATCTAGATAGTTCATATGTTCGATTCCATAATGTTTTGATCATATTTCATCATGTTCTCGTCGCTTTTGTTATCCCACTAACTTGCAGGTAGCAACGCCAAATTCTCGTTGATGGAGGTCAAATTGGGAGAATCCGACCATCTGGGTCATCCCAAAATGCCCCCAATTAGCTAACCCCTTTGTTTGCAGGTCATTTGGAGATCCCGAGGTGTGACATTTGAGCAACATCAACTCGGCATTTTAACACAGTCGAATTCGTCCTACCCGAGGACGAATTATAGTCGGATTCGTCCTACCCGAGGACGAATTATAGTCAAATTCATCCTGACCAGGGACAAATTGTAGTTGAGTGTGAATTGGCCGACTGTTTCGATGGCAGTGGCCTTTTGGTAATGTTTTTTGGTCTCTGTCGAGTTTGCAGGTCATTTAGAGTCATTTTGTCTATCGATTTGGCTAATCTTTTACATGCATCTTTCATTAATTTTAGAGAACAAACGTTTCTTATTTGCAGCAGGTGCTACTAACATCTTTGTTGTTTCTTTGATCACAGGAGGAGCAACAAAGGTTAAGGACTCATCAACACCAGCGGCGGCAACGTCTTGGCCCGCCCATTTCAAATGTGGGCACGCGGAAGGAGGAACATTAAGTCTTGATTGTAATCAAATTCATTTAACGCTCCTAGCCCCTGAAAAGGGAGGAGGCGTCTTTGTAACCGAGATCAAGAGAGTTAAATAAAAGGGCTGTGATTTCTCCATTTTCTTGTATCTCATTTCAATGCGTCTCTTTCATTTCATGCATTCTACATTTCTAGGACTTAAGCGTGTTTGATTTTGGATACATCGCAATTAGTGTTTCCTTCGCCCAGAATCTCGTGCTTTCACTTCCAATAAAAAAAAATATGTTTTGATTCAAGGCTCTCAGCTTGTTATATATGTATTTATAGGTGCATGTATATATAAATAAATAGTTCTATAATTATTTGACTGGATATGTTTACATTATGTGTGAACTATACCTCTGGTGACATATACTCCTATTATGTGATGTATCCTTTTGTATAATCTCTAGGAGAGTGCATTGGCTCTTTCATTTTATCTCTAAGGAAGTAAGTTATATGAATACTATCTATGAGATTGGAATTCCTAGGAGTTAGTTTAGTGAATACTCCAAATGTAGGGCTTAATAAACTTATATATATTTTGTAGAGCACCCGAGACATTGATGATAGGTCTTGTTTTGTTATTATTTATCAATAGAGACCTAGTTATGTTTATATTGTGTGGATAAACAAGTAAATTAAAACTAGTGAAGAGACCTTAGACTACTTATTTCTACCATGGTGGATATAAGCGTTAACGTCCATTTTAATTTGAACTTGGATATGGTGATTCAACCTATTTTACTTGAATAAGGTTTGTAGACGTATGAAGGACTAGAAATACTTTTTATTAAGAAAAATGTTGGAGGCTCATTATTTGGAGTTAACCATCTGTGTGACATCTTTAAAGTTTTTTGAGGCACGATAAATATTTATGTAGCTGCTTGAATTTTGAGATAACCTTAAGTACGCTCACAATGACTTGAGGTATTGTTGTAGAAATCAGTTTAGTGGACCCTTTCTGTTGTAGTTCCCTTGGTTTGAACAAGGAGAAAGAAAACTTGGTTTTTTTATACTTTGTTTATTAATTAGTGTAGGAAGTGTCTGAATTTGTTGAGAATACTGATTGGAGTGAAAGACTTCCATGGTATAAATAATCCTTTTTTAATAGGTGAATGACCTTATCATTATTGTGATGTACTTTCACATGTATTTTTGGAAAACTTCATGTGGTATGCTTTATGTCCAGTAAGAGTGTTGGCTTTGTAGTTCTTTGGTGAAATGATCTCATTAACTTAATATTTAAAGGTATTCTTTATGCTTGATTTACTGGACGTGAGAATTATGATATTAAACAATATTCTAAAATAATCTTGTGTTGTATTAAAGATAAAGGATGGTGAATTTTGAAGTTGGAGTTAGATTGTATTGTGAATTAAAAGACAAAAATGGTTCTTTTTGTAATATCACAAGAGGTATGGATCTCTTATGATAGGGGCACAAGTTTTATGGGGTATCTTTGACCCAAATTGTGAAACCAAATTGTAATTATGAATCAAAGGGTATATTCATAATGTAATTTTATAAGATTTATGGAACTCTTAAGATGGGAGCAAATGCATTATAGAATGCCTTTGACTCTATGTATAGAATTTATTTTTATGAAATATGATTAGAAATGATTTATGACTGGTTTTATTCCTCATGAGGGTTCCCAGGATAAATAAGTTGTTATGAGATCATGTGTGTGATATCTTTTTCTATGGATGCACTATGAATGTTATGATAATTAAAGTTATAAGTTCTTTAATTCAATGGGAAATTTATTATCGATTCATATTTTCAAAGGTTATGCAACAATTAATTGATACGATCTCCCTAATTTTGACATAAGCCTTGAATGATAACCTAGAAAATGCAATCAGAATAGCTTGTACTTTGGTATAGAAAGGAACTTGGATTTTCCTTATGTTTTTAATTATGCTAAATATGAAACTTAATTATAAAATATGACTCTTGAAATACGATATACTTAAGTAATTTTTTATATGAAGTACCTAAATCATATTGGACCTTGTAAGAGGATGAAGAGACATACCATAATATTTCCATGAATAAAGTTTTGGAAAGAGACCTATTATTGGTATGGCTAACTCATCATGGAGATGAGAAGTATAGTCGAATCCCTATATGCTTTCACACCTACATAGATGGACTTATGTAGTATGCGGTGTATAGCGTGCTCCTTTCAACATGATGAAAGGGGGTAAGCTATCTCATTAGGGATAATAAGAAAGATATATTGGAAAACAGAGTATTACACCTAGTACACTTACACAACCAAACATGTGTAAGAGGTAGGGATGGGTGTGCCTTGATATGGATCAAAGTGGAATAGCTAGATAGTGATGAGCATACATCCTAGCTTGAAGATCCTAAAACCTATTATTGAAGATTAGGATAATTCCTTAATAAGTTAGTTACAAAAATAAAATACTCACAAATTGGATGCAAATTTGGGATATGATACCAAGCATTCCTAAATTCAAAATGTTTGTTTGGCTAGTAGGTCATAGAAGAATTTTGTATTGGGATAACATTATGAAAAGTTGTTTTAATGGCTTTTCTCAATGTGTTCTTTGTAAAAAGGTGGAGGAGAGTATAGACCATCTCTTGGCACATTGCCCAACTGTATGGAAACTATGGCAATGGATTCTTAATATGTTTGGTAAATGCATGGTAATGAATAGTGAAATTTAATATTGGTTAAAGCAATGGTAGAGCACTTATAAAGGTAAGGCTTTACATATATCAACAGATACAATACTTTAGACTATATGGATATAAAGGAATAGAAGAATATTTAAAGGAAACGAAATTATTTTAGAGGTAATAAAAAGGAATATGTGTTTAGCTAGAGAGGAGTCTAAACCAACCCTATCAACTCACCCAAATCCTAATATGGAAGAAGAGAGTCTTGATAGATGGAGTCGATTCATTAAGCCAAATTATGATGTTGGGTACAAGAGAAGCAAAAATAAGGTAAAGAATATAAAGTGGAAACCACCAGATGTGGAGTGGGTTCAATTGAATTTTGATGGAGCATCTAAAGAAAATACAGGACCAAAAAGAGGAGAAGGAATAATTAGAAATAATAGAGGATATATTTTGTCTCATTACACTTTTAATAGTGGATTTAAGATAAATAATGAAGCTAAAGCTTGGATAATTTTAGAAGGGTTAAAAATATACAAACAAATTAAATGGGATAAATTATGGATGAAAGGTGATTCTCTCATAGTAATAAATACAATTTTGAGGAAAGCAAAGGCTCCATGGAACATACAAGAGATTATTGTGGAAATTCATGATATTGCTAAAGAGTTTGAATAAATTAGGTTTACACATGCATTAATGGAAGGAAACAAATGTGTAGACAGGATAACCAATAGAGGGGTTTTGATTGCATATCATGAAGTCAAATTCTCCTTTCCATGGTTAGAGAAAGTAGTAAGTATAGTTGAAGATGACAAGAAAATATATATTTTTAATTTGAATGACAAGAAAATGTTGACTTCCTGAATCAAATAATGATTAAGATTTTGTTTAATGTTTTCCATTTGTAATATATGATTTATGTTATAACAATAATGTGTTTTCATATAAACTATTTATTATAATTTTTGTGGTTGAACTTTTGTTTCAATAAGGGAACTAGCAATCTAGATTTGGTATAGCAGACTATGATAGTGCGATGTTTTGGAAATATTACTCTACTAATATGCAATGCATAGATAGTAAAGGTGGAGTTTTCGTATTCTGCTATAGAAAAATGTCAATAAGGATGTTGAATTCTATAATATTTGTATTCATACATAAAATTGAAAATATCCAAAAAATAAAAATCAAGAATTCAGATATTTTATGTAAAATAATGTAGGTTTCTAACTATAGCATCTCAATTGAGACGAGAAGTGTATCTATTTGTAAACTCTCAAGCTCTAAAGAAAAGAATTGTAATTTTTCAAGGGTGGGGGACCCAAGTATAACCCCTTATTATTGATCCAATAAAAATTTTATTATATGTAAATATATACAAATATATTTTTGATCAATTTTGTTGTCTATATCCTAGATTTTCAATTCGGGAGATTATTTTGAACTCTTGCATTATCTTCTCTTTGTTTTGTTCAATTGGCCTACTTCTTTGGCTATTTTATGTTGGGCATTTGGTTTTTCTTAGTTTTTTCATGCTTAGTTAAGGAAGCTTCCTTGCAAAAGGGGCAAGGCCCTTTCAAAACTCTATTTTTCACCCTATCAAAAAAATTATTCCAAATATAGTAGAACTCACATTCATTACTTTTGTTGAACATTAGCAAATTAATTATAACTTGACAAAAGAAAATAAAATTTTACCTATACTATTTATATATAAAATAAAAAATATATTCATGTGTTCTAAATGCACATATTGATTTTAGATTTTAAAGTTAAACTCTCTATTTTTCAAAAAAAAAAAAATTAGAATAGCTTAAACTATACATTATGCTTTTATTATTTGATTGTGATTCGAATATGTGAAATAAACATCCATCATTTCTATTTATAAGATTTACAATATTTCCTATAAACAAAATATTATGAGTAAATAAGATATTATATGCATTAAATATTAGATGATAGTAAAATCGATTATTTTATAGTTTTATAATATTGATCACATTAACCTATTCTACCTCATGACAAGCTTTACTTTTTGTTTTTTTTTGTCACAAGCTTCAATTTATTCCATCCACTTATTTATGGTTGGACTAAATGGAGTTTCTAAAATAATGGATCTATACCTCCTCTTTATTTATTCTTCATAAAAGAGTAATATTCTAAGGTTTTTTAAACATATATCTTTTATCTTGGCCACTATAAAATTAGTCTTTATTTAAACATTCAAAAAAATATATTTTTTTAAATTGTATATAGCAAATACAAATAATAATAATATATAAGAGTGTTTTATTGACAATGGTAGTAAATTTTAAGTTAGATTCCTAGTCATATCCCTTTATAGAATCTAATATTGAAGATATTTTAGGAACAATTGAGTGTGATGGGCATAACAAATTTGTTTAATGTCTTGAGTGAAAAATTAAATGGTGGTGTCTTACTTGCAAACCATTACAAAGAAAAAAAAGGACCTTAAGAATATCCCAACATTTATATTGATCAACATATTTTTCAAACAACTATCAAGATTCATTTTCTTTACTCATGTTAAATAGCTTGAGGAAAATATAATACAAAACTAATTAAGACCAAAATCAAATAATGCATGCAATATTTTTGAAGAAGATCCATCTTCTTCCAATATGGTGATATTTAATGAATGAGATCACCTTATATTATATTTGAATACCCTAGATATACACAAAGCTACTAACAAATTTACATATAAGTGACATTGAGTGGCCATATTCAAAGCTCAAATAAGCAACCACATGGTTCCTCATCCACCTAAATATTGTGCTTGATTTCATGTTGTATTTTTAAATTGTTGTTGGATACTTTCAAAGAACTTTATTTAATCATGGATTTCAAATAATTGATCCTACTTTTATTAATTGAATTTATATCTAGAAATAAAATATTTAAATTTTATATCATATATTGAGTCATGGCAAGGAGGGAACTACAAATGTTTTCTAAAATATATTATAAATAACTCGCATGGGTGAGTGTGAGGGGGTGGGTGTGTTCTCATAATAAATAAATAAATAAATAAATATATATATATTATATATATATATATATATATATATATATATATATATATATATATATATAATAAATCCATTCTTTTTCTATAGCGTTTGCTTCTTAGAAGGTGGATATTAGTAATGTATTTGCATATTTGCTATTCAATGTTAAATTTCATTATTAGATAAGTTATTAGTTGATAATAACATTTCTTCTGTGAAATGTAAATTTATGTTAGCACAAAGATTTAGAAATATGTGCACGTTTAGAACATATTTAATTAATATGATGAAAAGAAAAATGAAAATTTTCAGATAGAATAAACCTCATAATTATTTAAAAATATTTAAACATGACATTTAGCTCAGAGTGAACCATATAAGGTTATAGTTATTTAGAAAAGTAAAATTTTATATATATATATATATATATATATATAATAAAATATTTTAGTATTTAAATTTAAATGTAAACTTGAAATAAAATTTAATCTTAAACTTATCCAATAGTATTAGCTTAATAGTTAAAATTCTCAACTTTCAAGAAAGAGATCTAATCCTAATCATATCCAATCATACATGAATAGTAGCCAAGATGTTAAAATATTGGTGATGATGTAATAAGAGTCTATATAACCAATAACTTCATTTACTTTTATTAAATTTATATTAACCATTTATTTAAAAATATAATCTATTTTGAAACTAAAATATTTTGGTAACTTCATATCATTTAATATGAAATTTACTTTTATTAAATTTATATTAACCATTTATTTATTTAAAAATATAATTTATTTTAAAACTAAAATATTTTTAATTAGAAACTAATTATTTGTAAGGGACAAAACTTTTAAGCATTTACTTATTATCTTTTTATAAAAAATCAAACTTACATTTTTTTTGTAATGAAGAAGTTTCATATTAAAGAGGCTTAATCATACCAAAAGGATAGGTGAAATTGAGCACACCCCGAGTCCAAAACCACATTTGCTATTGATCACGCATTTAGGAAGACAACAACAAAACAACTTTAAGCTATTACATCATAGACATCAAAAGAAAGTAGACCTGCAAGCATTTAAGCATTGTTCGACGCCGCTCCAACTACCACCATTATCCAGCTCAGAATGGTCCCAACCATCATCAACATCACCATTGCCCTCTTGAATCTCCGTTTGCCTATGAGGTGTGGCAGCCTATGGGGGAGGAGAACAAGAACCATCTCCCCAACTCACCGCTAGAGTCAAATGCACAGAACAACCAAATCCCATGCATTGGTATGAACAGAAGTCGGGGGACAAACATCCCACCCAAAATTGGGACAAGAAGAAGAAGCACCACCTGCAGAGTTGTGTTTAGCAATAGGAGGCTGCAATGAGTGTCGAACATTACCACCTGAATGTGAATGACCGTTGTCTTGGGACCCAACACCAACAGACCGAGGGCACCTCCGGGTGGGAGGAGCATCAGGAGGCACGCGACTCACCATGCATGGTGCGTTTTGCCAGTGGTCCATCAAAGTGCGTAAATACTGCAACTCCACATTTACCTTCTCCACTTGGATATGAATCTGGAACCAGCAATCATAAAAAACCATATATCTGTCAACAAGAGAAAAATGCAAAGAAGGTTCTTGTTGATGGAAAACAACTTTATTTCGAGTTTTCCATGGATGAAAGAAAATGCCCACTCTCAAAATTTGTCAAACTGCACCAAGTTTATCATTAAATCTGTTAGGGTCACCAAGTAAAACATGCACCCAAAAACAAGTATCAAGCATATAGGGACTAAAGAAAGAAATAATCAAATTCCAAACTTCTTTGGTTAGAGGACAGGACCAAAATAAATGAAAATTGTCTTGTTAACACCACAATTCATACAAGTAATATTATCAACACCCATATACCCAAACCTTTACCCACAAGAAGACCCTTAAAGAGCAGGCTCCAAGCAAAAAAAATCTTACATTTTAATTATGATAATCAATATAATAAATAAGAGTTTGGTTTTTAACCCGTTGTTAGTGTTTTTTTTGTTAAGAGTATATAATGAATAGGAAGTTGTGTCTTGCTTTATCCAATCAAATTAAAAGCACTTATCGGTTGAAGTTCATGGCTCTGCGTGTCCAATCACAATAATTGTAGTTTATTGGCTAGAAATGGCAAAGTAACCATACATATTTCGTCTACAGTTTGGCATTTTGTGCAGACACACAATTGATACTCTACGTTGCCTAGCTTGATATGACATAAATCTGAAAGTGAGCCTATCTGTAATTGCAACAGACCTATTCAGAACTGAACTCACTGGATTATTCAGTCATATACAAAATATCTAAGATGCTCGTTCGCAAGAATAACTAGAATAAAGTAATATGAGATCTGAGATCTAAGGGTTTTGCTACTTAGAAACTTCTATGAGTGACTGAAGGTCAGGCAACTTGAAGACAGTGTAGCTTTTGAAGCCCGCTCTCTCGAACAACTCCTTCAATTCCTCTTCTGTTCTTTCCTTTCCACCAGTGCTATAAGCCATCATCAACACATCCATCGATAACACTGTTTGCCTAAGACTTCCTGCCTTACCATCAATAATGGCGTCCACAATTAAGACCTTCCCGTTGTGTGGTGTTGCCTCGTAGCTCTTCTTCAGAACTTTCACACAGCTCTCATCGTCCCAATCGTGCAAAACCCACTGTAATAAAAGTAACAATAACAACAAATTCCGATTATAAATGACAACCAGAAGCAAGAGTAGCATTCTTTCACTTTCAAAGAAAGAAGAAACATTACCTTCATGAAAACCACATCGGCAGGAGGGATTTGCTCGAACATATCGCCGGCCACATGCTCCACACCTGTAACATATACATGCACAACATGATGAAGTCAGTCAAAGAAAAACTTTGAAATTGCTATAAAATTTGAAGAAAGTGAAAGGGAAGGAGCAATAAGGGGTTACCAGGAATGGAAGGGGCAGAGGCGATGACATGAGGGAGGTCAAAATGAATTGCGCGAATGTGCGGATGATGTTGGACGATAATCGATATTGCAGAGCCAGTGCCTCCCCCAACGTCCACCAGGCTGTTGACGCTCTTGAATCCTGCGTCATAAGTTTTGAGCACCCATGGCATAAGGGTGGGAGTGTGAGCGGCCATGCCTTCGTTGAAAGCATTGTTGCTTTCTGGATTACAGCTCAAATATTCCCAGGTGCTCATGTCATGGGCCTTGTCAAATGCATAACAGCCTTCTATCACGCATTCGTGCATAAGCTGATACGCTTCATACACCGTCTTGTCATTCATCAACAACAAAGTCGGCGCGCAGGAAGTGGAAGCGGATTGGGATTCCACTTGTTGATAGTGCTCGTCTTTCTTCTTGGCATTCACCAACATCTTGGAAAGCTTGGTCAGCCCATATTTGTATTTGTAGCGCTCAGTACCAGCAGTTCCTTCTTCTTGTTGTTCTTCTGTGAAGACGCCAAGGGAGGCCAGCAATCTGAGAATTCTAAATAGATACTCTACGTTGGCAGGTTTGTTGGTGGAAGCGAAAATATAAGAAGCAATCTGGTGGACAGACAGAAAATTTGCATTGCCATGGATAGCAATGATGTCGGGAATGTTGAGTAAAACAGCAGCTTTGAGAGCCATGGGCTTGGCAGCTGAAAGCATTATTTCATACATCTGAAGATGGGCTTCCAATTCCATATTAATCTCGTCAATGGAGCTTGAGTTGGAGATTAGGAAAGCCATCACGTCCTATCTTTTTCTCTCTGAAATAAGCTACAAGATTACCCAATTTATACACAAAAACTACCTTATCAGGAGCAATATAATGGACCAATGGGCACATTCCACCTGATTTAGGCGTGGAAAATTTGTGTGCCTTCTTCAATTATTTTCTTCACATATTATGTGGGCCAAAGGGCACATTGCACCTGATTTAGACATGGAAAAATTGTGGGCCTTTTTCAATTATTTTATTTCTTAAGCGTCAATGTCTGGTTCCCTCAGTGCCATGGATTCATTATTAGTGTTCTTATAGGATAGCTAGGGAGATTTTTAAACTTTCAAAAATATATTTACTTTATACTTAAAATACTAAAATTTCTCCATCAAAACTATAAAAAAAACTTTAATTCTCTTTCATTAAATGTTATAGGTTAAAATTTTGGCTGAATAACCGCTGAACTGATTGGTAAGAAGCTTGGGTGTATATAAACCTCGAATATAGCCAGACTGACGAAAGATGATTTCATATTGCAGATTCATATATTTGCTCCTCACCCTTAATAACAAATAATTATTGTTTTTTAAAAATAAGTTTGACCATTACTTTCATAATGGTCTCAGCACATCAACTTCATTAATTACATTGACTTACACCTACGTTGATATTGCCATAAATTTAACTCTCACCAATGATTAAGTCTACTTCGCTTACACCTATGTTGATATTGCCATAAATTTAACTCTCACCAATGATTAAGTCTACTTCGCTTACATCTATGTTGATATTGCCATATTACATTGCTTACATTTAAGGGATAAAATAATACCCTTAAATTATAAGGTGTACTGGCATGCACTATGAAGTTTCCCAACATACAAAAGACTTCAATTGACCATAAAATTTCCTTATCCTTACAAGATTTCAATTCAATTGGATATTGGTATATTTTTAAAGTTCTCATCATATAAACTCAAATTCAAATTATTAAATAATAATAATTTGTTATATTTTAGTTTAAAAAATTAATTTAGTGTCGCATTTTATCAAGAAAAAACTTAAGTTCAAACTTTGAGATATGCATGTTTATAAATGTAGTAGTTTGACCTGAACCCCTTGAGTGTACTAACCCCAAGATTGATGACGGTACCAAAAAAAAAACAATAAGGTGGAATAAAGATTATAGGGTAGCCCCAAATTTGAAGCTTCTTTGATAAAAATAATAATAAAATTTCCCTTGCTTTTAATTCCCAAGGGTTAGGTGGATTTATAAGTGTATATGTGGTTGGATCCAAATCTTGGGGGAAGCCAACCCTTCTTTGCAAAGGTAGTAGTCTACTCCGAAAGTTAAAAAAATAATAATTTGAGTTTTAAGAATTTTTTTTTGGTTAAATAGGAGAGTTGGTCACAACTACTAACTGAAAAGTGTAAGGTTCAAACTAGAGGGGCTGCTCTCACCAAACCTATTCCACTTTTTTATTATTGATGCAGTGTGACCAAGACCATATTTAAATCAAACTACTACCTTTGTAAACAGGTGGCATCAGAATGGGTAGCCAAGCACTTATCAATCCACTTAACCTTGCGAGACTATTTTATTTAATTAATATATTAAGACTGATATTATTTGAAAGAGGTAACAACTAAAAAAAATGTTAAAAAAAACAGTTTAGGGTTTCATCTTATTAAAAAAAAATGCGAAAGAAAGAAGAGGAGGAAGAAATGCATTGTTGAGTTGAGAGAATCATGTTCTCCCCTTTTCACTCTCACCAGAACGTAATCCTCAACCAAAACTCAACAATGCATTTCTTCCTCTTCTACCTTCCTTGCATGCCTTTGCTTTTTTTTAGTGTATTTGGAGCATCTTACATATGAGGAAGTATATAATTTAATAAGGACATCACTACCTCAACATGTGAAAATATCTATCATTTCCTAATGCAATGATATCCATGATTAAAAATAGGCATTTAGGATTTATTGTTATTAACATCTAGTCTGCCCTCTTAATATCTATTGTATCTTCTAAATATTTGATTGATTTTATGTAGGACTTGAATACTTTATAGACCTGTCATTTATAAAACTATTTTTAAATTTTTTATATGATTAGAATTAGTTTTTTTATTGGTGGAAAGGATTTTGAAAGGTTCCCTGAACCTTGTACAAAAATAAATGGAGAAACCAAAAAAGTTTAATCCCACGCAAACAAAGGTACAACCACAGAATCCAAATCAGAAGCAACACTAAACAAAACTAGCTAGGGGAAACCAACAAGAACAAAGGAAAAGCTGGGGGGAAGAAGAACAAAAATTGGAAACCACCCAAAAAATACAGACCAACAAACCCAAAAACAAACAAACTTGCTTCGGGATTAGCAGATCAATGCTTTCCATCTCGTTGGTTGGGTCAGGGAGGATGGCGTTGAATGTTTCACTTTTTCTAGATGAAATAACTTCTGGCACTCTAATCACATGTTGAAGGTCGATTAAGGCTTTAGACTGAGATTGGTATATATTTTCTAGAATTGCAGTTAAGATCTCCAAGGGGTCACGCCTGGCCCTGGTCATCAATGTGGTGTCTGTGAGGGACTAATCTAGCTCAGTGCTTTCAGTTGTTGTCAATTTTTTTTACTTCATAAGTTGTTTGAGGCACTTCCTTTTGCTTCTACGGTTGCACGGTATGTGGTTGTTCATCCTTGATTTGACCATCGATTGATCCTCTTCGATACAAATTATAGGGCTCATAGCCACCTTGGCTACCACCTTCTGAAGCATATAATCGTAAATGACCAAAAAAATCCCTTGATTTTTTACATGGGTTAAGACTTTCTTGTGGACATTATCAATGGATACCTCCATGGATCTTCGAAGGTATTCGAGCACATTCACTTCCTTAACATCCTTGAGAAGGTTGAGGAAAGCTAAGTGAAATATTCTTAATGGATCATCGATCTTGGTGATTGTGATGTATTGCATCACAGGGATAAACACTGTACACCATGGCTCAAGTAAATCCTTTCAAATGATGCCCTTATCATTTCTCACCAGATTCTTTCCCCTATCAGCAAAGTGTTTCAACTCCTCCTGAATTGTGTGGTTATCCCTATGGAGCTTAAAACACTCATTAGGAAGCTCGGTGATTTCTGCTAAAAGGGTTGGCATGACGTAAAATTTCATCCCTCTAATAGTAACCTAACCATTAACCTAAGATTTAATTAAATCCTTCATGATTACATCATCAATACCCCTAAAATTCCCTAGGAAAGCGAGAAAACCGTGGTTTCTAAAGATGGTTTCGATATCAGGTTCTAGGTTCAGGGTGTCAGGCTCAATGATGGCCATGGTAGGGCAAAAAAGAATTAAGGATGGTTGAAAAGGACTCACTGAACAAGGAATCACATAGGAGAACTCTAACATGCCTGAGGGAAGTGAAGCTCTAGGGGTGAAATAACAACCCGAAGTAGTCACATGAGTGCCTAGTCATCATTGGGTCCCAATACGATCTAGGGACTAGTCCAAGGTGGACTTTGTCAAGAGAAGTGGCAAAAATGCTATCCTCCATGACTAGGTGACTTGAATATAAGACTTCCTGATAGAGAAAATGATCAAACCTGGACCAGACTTCGATAGGAGGGTGATGACTAGACATACAAAGCCAACTATTAAAAGGGGAAGTCACAGATACCCGAGCCTAAAATTCTACATACAAGGAGTTGGTTTTCCCATCTTCGAGGGTGGCACGGAGGTAGATGCCCTGCATCAAGTTGATAAATCTAAGATTACACCAATCAAATATAGACATATGTGTGGCCAGATTCTAGGTGCGATAATTGCCATGATGGATTTCATCAGTATTATTTTGGGTGCCACTTTCTTGACCCTTGGAATGGCAAACCTACATTCATAAATCTATCATGAAAGTATCAATGTTATCATCTTGAAGAGTGACATAGATACATAAGCTTCCAGATATGTGGGATTTGTGGAAAAGAACAATATTATGGGTTTCAAAGGTGGATACATGCTTTGCCAGCCTCGAGGTTGATAAAATACCATGTTTTTGAATGCTACTATTGCTATGTTGGACCTCGAGAAGGTGAGGCTTCTTCGTGAGAAAGATCTTAGGTTCTAGATGAAAGGCCTTGAAAATTATGACTGTTGGCTTATTCAAGAATACCACGATATTGGAGGTGTTGACTAGGAGTTTGCTTAGGAGTTACGCTACCTTGGAAACCAAATCTTGATTTTTCCTATGAGTCTTGGTATTCACCTTGGAGTGATTACAGGAGGAATACATTGTGATTGGGGTTATTAGTTCTTATATCAAGCAAAAAGGAATCATTCCATACCTGAATGGAAATTTCTCTAACACCCCTGTTGGCTAGCCAATCAACGACTTTTTTCCCCTCACGGTAGACGTGTTGGATGATAATGTCATTGTACTTGTTGATGAATGTTTTGTATTCATATAGAATGTTTCTCAAGGACCAATACGTAGTAGATTTCCCTTTGAGGTAATTTATGATGTGTAGGGAATCCCCTTCAATTATCAGATGGTTGATATTCATATTATCAATGAGGAAAAGACCTTGGTATAATGCTCAGGCTTCACCCATGTTATTCATCTGGGTTTCCTAATTTTTTGCATAAGCTAGAAGTATTTTCCCCTAAGAATCTTTGAGAATACCTCCTCCACCTGCATCACTCAAATTTTCTTTTTTGGCTCCATCAAAATTGATTTTGAGCTACCCGAAGGGTGGAGAATTCCACCTAATGGACAACCTATTAATAGAGGAAGAAGGCACACTAGAAATGTTTGTAAGATTAAACTTTAATGCGAGGTTGGATTCTAGGCCAGGATTATGAGCTTTAGGAGAAGAGATAACAGAGGCATTCTCTGCGGCTAGGGATAATATTTTTAGGGTGGTCTTGCGATGGTCATTAGCTTGATATTTGAAAATCCTATTGTTGCACTCTAACCAAATTTTCCAGAGGTAGTGGTGAAGACAAGATGACTAGAGGGAACTTAGCTACTAGTTTTGAAAGGGTCACAACCACTGGTCTAAATTCTGGTGGAGAGATGGTGTATGGGTCCAAAAAATGCTAAAGTTCTCAAACATAAAGTTCAACATAGCCAATGAAAAAAGGCAATCCAAGAAAATGTAGGTGGTTTATTCTCAATTCGACTTATAGAGGATGGAAAAGTTGGGGATGAGAAGGCCTCTAGATATAAGATTGTATATTGTAAGAATTTTGTTATTAAAATCTAGCCAGGAGAAGAAAGAGACTTTGGAAATAATGTTTTTAGTCAAAACTATCTTCGTGATCTCCTACTTTGCTAGAGGTGGGACCTGGTTATAGTAGAAATACCTAGAGGTGAAGACACCATCTTCGAACAACTTCCATATAAGGGAATCGAGGGTCTGGGTGTTAGGGATGACATGAAATCAAAGGAAGTTCTGGATAATTCTATTTTCCTCATTAATATGGATATTTGGGCTATCTAAAGATATATATTTCTACTGATGCCTATCGGGGCCCTGAGTGATGAAGTCAGTAACTTTACCTCCAAAGAGGGTTTCTATGATAGGCTTGAGGATAGACATATTCGGGTTATTGATAAGAGGTTGATCACAGATCCATGATTCCTCCCAAAAATTGATAATTATTCCACATATTAAGTATCATAGAAGACCTTTCTTGATAGTGTCCCTAATCTTGGTAATGTAATTCTATAAATAGGATCCCGCTGGGAGACGATGATCACCCAAGAAAGATGAGTGATGGAGGTACTTGTCTTTAATGATGTCTAGCCAAGTTGATTTCTCATTGCGAACCACTCTCCATGCCTTCTTGGCTATCAAAGAGAGATTCATTTTACTAATCCTTTTGAAACCGAGGTCTCCTTGGTCTTTTTTGGAGTACACTATGTCCCAAGCTACAAGGGCAAATCTATTCTGGTTCTCATTGCTAGACCACAGGAATTTGCATTGGATTTTCTCAATTTTATGGTAAATTAAGATTGGGGCTTTGAAGATTGATAGAAAATATATCGGGATGCTTTGGAGGTAAGCTTGCACAAGAGTAGCCTTAGTCGTCTAACTTAACATCGTGCTCTTCCATCCAGCCAACTTGTTACTGAAGCATTCAAATACGTTAGACCACATGTTGGCGGAGACTTTCGCATGGAACATAGGTATCCCAAGGTACATAGTGGGGAGGTCAGATATAGTGCATTCAAGAATTTCTATATTTCTATTGTCTTAAAATAGGGGTATTCAAAAAATATAATTTACTTTTGTTGTAGTTTACCTTTTGCCCTGTAGCTATTTCATAGTAATTAAGAATGGATTTAATAATTTTTGCTTCAAGTATGGAGGAGGACGATGCCAGAATGGTGTCATCGATGAACTACTGATGAGTGATCGCCTTAGATGTAGAGGTGGGTTTGATACCTGAGATAAGTCCTCTAAAACAAGCTACTAAGAGGGATCTTCCTAGGACTTCCACCATGATAATAAAGAGGAAGGGGGATAGGGGGTCACCCTGACGAATACCCTTGGAGCTTTGGAAAAACCAATTCGAAGAGCCATTGATGATGATTGAAAACCATGAGTGGAGATACATTCCTTCACAAGAGAAATCCAGTCTTCATGGAAGCAAAACCTATCCAGGACCTCAAAAAGGAATTGCTAAGAAACTCTGTCAAACACTTTGTTCATGTCAAGCTTGAGAAACATACTAGATTTTTTATTTTTGACAACTGAATGAACAAGCTCATGGATTGTTATGACTCCATCCATAATGAATCTACCTTTGACCAAACTGCCTTGACACTGGTCAATAATGGATGGGAGAATGTCTTTGAGTCTATTAGCCATAACTTTGGTAATGAGTTTGTACACCATGCTATAGAGGCTAATGGGCCTATAATCGGTGATATACTTACAGGTTTAGGATATGGGAACTAGAAAAATGAACGTGGAATTTTCCTCCTTTAGGATATGTTTGAATTTTTTAGAATATTGCATAGATTCAAAAACTTCTTTACCCATAATTTGCCATAAGTGTTGGAAGAAACGGGGGAAATCCATCTAGCCCTGGTGCTTTGTCTGGTTCCATTGAGAATAGTGCTTCCTTAATTTCCTCGTCTATGAAATATCTTAGAAGCCCATCATGGAGATCATTAGAAACAAGGTGGGGGATATTTTGAAGCAGGGGGTTTCTGACGTGAGGGTGTAAGGAGGGCTAGGACCGAGCATTTCTTGGAAGTGAGACACAACTTCTTCCCTGATCACCTGAATATCATCAGTTTTGGTCCCATCAGCTCTGGTTGACTCCTTTATCTTGTTCATGCTCCTATGCCTGAGGATGGAAGCATGGAAAAATTTATTGTTCATGTCCCCTTCCTTTAGCCATAATGCTCTCGATTTTTACCTCCAAAAAATTTCCTCCCTGGAAAGACTATTGTGGAAGTCCACAAGAAGGGATTTCTCTTCTAAAAAAATGGTAGGCCCCTGGTCTCCAAATTGTATGAGTTTTTCTATGTTGTCAAGTCTCTTAGCAATTTGTTTCTTTTTTCGAAACAGGTCACCAAACACTTATTTTTCCCATTATTTGAGTTTAAAATTGACAAACTTGAGTTTTTTTAGAAATTTTGGATAAAGGATTCCTTGATAGGTCATTATACCACTACTCTCCAATGCGATTCATGATATCTAGGTGGTAAAGCCACATTTTATCAAACCTAAAGGTTTTTTTGAAAGGTTGCTTTTGGTGAGAACAATCTAAGACCAAGGGGTTGTGATATGAGCCTATTTTAGGCTGGGTGTATAGGTTGGTATCCCCTAGGAAGTGAATGATCACTTTGGACATGAGGAACCTGTAAATCTATAATTGAATTAGTTGGTTACCAGGTCTTATGTTGCTCCAAGTGTAATTTGAGCCTTGTAAATGTACATCCATCAGTTCATTGTAGTTGACAAAGTCACTAAATTCTTACGTGCATCTAGGGGTGATAGGGTTCCCTCCTTTTTTGTTGAACAAAAAGAGGGGGGATTTGAAATCTCTTGTGATTAGCCATGAAATATTCTCAAAATTGTTGTGCATTGTTGACAATGTTCCAAAAAGTCCTCTTACCCAGGGGTTTGTTTGATGTGATCCATTGGAGGTTTATTTCTTTATTGGTGAAGAGAATATTAATGATCATGTCAGAGATGGAGAGAGTTCTACCTTCAATAGATTTGGGGTCCCAACAACACAACAGTCCCCTAGAGGCCCCTTGGGATGGATTGAAGGTGAAGTTTTTATTCTTCCACATGGATCTGCAAACTTCAACACTAGTTTGTCCATCCAACTTGGTTTCTTGGAGCAACATTATGTTTGGTGTGATTTCCTTTTTGATTGATCTAACTATCCTTTTTTTAGCTACCCCACTAAATTTGAGGTATTTGGAATGGATGTCAGAATGGTCAATTGGAGGCCATTTTATATGGCATCCTCTATTTATTTCTATTTTTTTTCAATATTAGTAGGTCGACATATTTTCTTCTCACTTCCTATGTCTACATTGACAGTGGGTTTGGTGGGGCTCGGAAGCTGCTCGAGAACTAGAGAGGAGGACATGAGTTGTTGGATAGAAACACCATAATGGCTTCCCAAGGTTGGGGATAAAGGACTATGATCAGGGGAAATGAAGGGAATGGGGATGGTGAGGGTTGTACTGACATTCTAGAAGGGGGGAATAGGTGATTTAGGTCTCGGGCATAAGAGGGACATGGCAGTGATAGACTTAGCCATTTGGGAAAGAGGGGGAACCTGGTATGCCTTCCATGACCTTAACCACCCATGGAGGGAAGGGGCATAGCCCAACATTGGCATTGGGGTTGGATTCTTCAATACGGAGATTAGAAACTTTATCCATATCCTAGTGATTTACTAGAGGTATGAACGAATTGGATTTAGCAAAAAGAGAGCCAACCTAATATGACTTTTGAAATATATGAGATGTTGTTTGTGACTGAGATAAAATATGTTTGTCTATCCTGGTCTGCAATCTGTTTTTGAAACTATGACCCTGGGTAGGGTTTCTATGAGGGGCTTCTTTTTTAATATTCTTCTTAAGAGTTAGGCACTGGAATCTAAGGTACCCTTGGGTCTTGCATTCAATGCAATAGGTTGGTTTATTTTTATATTCAATGCCTTGGTATATTTGTAGTCACTAGTAACAAGATCAAAAAATGTTGGGAGAGCTGAGTCGAGATTTATGATGATGTAGATGTAGGTGTGAATCATTCTAGATATGGCCTTAGTGGCCAAATCAATGGCCACCAACTCCCTGATGGTCTGAGAAATTCCTTTAAGGGCATCATGGTAGAAGAATTATGGGGGGAGGCCATGAAGCTTTACCTAGATGGCGGCCAAGTTGATGCTTTGATTTTTGGGGTCAAAATCTTCTCCCCACCTATGGATAAAGAGACTGTGTTGGCAAAAAACCAAGTATCTCCAGTGAGGATCCAATTAAAATATTGAGCGTTGTTTAGCCTTATCATGAAGAAACCACAGGGAAAAGCAACCAACTCCATGTTTCCAAAGAGAAACCATTTCAAGATGGCCCATTCGTGAATGGACTCTATGTCAGACCAAGCCCCTACAAATTTCTCGATCAAAGAGATAGATTCCTAGAAGATTAGGGGTTCCATTTATCCACACGAGTGGGAGACTTCGTTGCCCAAGACAGAAAAGGAAATGCAAGTTTGGAAATAAGATACCCCAAAAGAATCCCGTACCTTATCAACAAAGGAATATGAGTTCCACAAAGGTGCTTTGGGGTTTTTGCCTGATGAAACCCTAACTGCTTTGGGACCACCGCAACCATCCTCACTGTCACGTTCCTCATGATTGTATTTAGAATTATCGATAATCCCAAAACCTAAATTTTTAAAAAGTAGCGTACCTCCACTTAAGGATGCTACGGATCCCACTATATCCATTGTCGCTCCTGATGCTATTACTCCTGTTGTTTCTATCACTTCTGCCATCGCTCCTCACTATGCAAATAAAAACATAGATAGGAAAATTTAGACATAAAACTTCTACAATATTTAGGATCCAAGTGTATCCTTCCTTCCATGCTCCCCTTGCTTCCCTCGAATTAGTTTTATTTTTAAATAAAATTAATTCTTATTATATAATATTTGATTGTTTTTATAATAATATTTGTAAAAATTATTAGTGCATGTTAACTCTTTAAAATAATATTGCTTTTATATTTTTTAATATTGTTTTTACCCTTTTGTTTTTGTTTTTAATCTAACTTTTATTTTTTTCTTGCAAGCTTAGCCATTTTATTAATGCTTTCAATAAATTTAATTTTATTTATTTTTAAATAGAACTTATAATTTTTTATTTTTTTTGTTGTAAGAATACTTCATATTAAATAATCGATAGCAGAGTACATCAAAGGCAGACAATAGACAAACCAATATTACAACAACTTACAAAAAGCAGTAAGCAGTCTGATCTAAGTGACATGTTAACCTTAGTGTAATCCTTCAAAGTATCATATTTGAAAACTTAATTTGATCAGCAAGAAAAGCATGAGCTCTACTAATGGTGGTACTCACATTTGAGCTCTCATTAGTGAAAACCAAACTGCATCTATAATTTTATTAAAGAAGATTAATTATAATATTTTTCTATTTTACTAGTTAATGTAATTTTTGGATTTGAAACTAGATAATAGACAACAAAACATTGGATTTACATTTTTTGGAAAATTGTCCTTTATAATTTAATTGAAAAGATGTTTGATTTTTCTAATGGAATTAATTCAACTATTTATATTCTTCAACTTTCAAGAAGAACCAGAATAGAATCTTGCCAAGTGATACATGCATAATTGCAAATAGTTATAATACCACTATGTGATCAATGATGTAATACATATTTTTTTCCTAAAAACAAATTTGTAAATTTTATTTTTGAGTTTGAAAAATAATTACAATGCTACATGTATGAATTACTCTAAAAAATTTTAGTTACATCCTATTTAGGAGTTGGTCTAAGCGAAACTACAAGGAGTACTAACATCCCTATTGTAATATGTTATAGTCAACATACAATCTAGAAACAAAATTTTAATATAGTACTAACAGGTAGAAAGCAAGAATAACTTCTTGATCAATCATAGTTCTCAAATTAATTTTATTTGAGTACAAAAACTAAGGAGGAATCTGGTTTTAATTTTGAAGACAAAAAATATTTGAAGCCTATCTTTTTATAAAATAAAGGGAAGGGTCCCTTTCAAAACTTTTTTTGCTATTAATAGATCTCTAAAATTATCCTTAATAATAAAAGGAATATGAGGAAAGCCCAGGTCCTCTAATCACTTATTTCCTCTGCAAGTACCTATTGAAAGGTTCAAACCATCTTTTAAAATCCCATATGCTTCTATATTTAGTTCCCTATAGATGTGCTTTTATGAAATTTTTATTAGAGAATATTCTACTAATTTCACTTGCTCATAGAAAGGGATGAGGAGAAAGTTTTTCATCTCAACATGATTTGCAACCCAACGTGTCACTAATTTTGAATCTTTATAAATCTATAAAGTTGTAATTCCTTGCTCCACTACTATTCTCCTCAAGAAGATCAATGTCTTCCATTCAGTCATATTATTTATTTCTTCCCCTAAACTTTCCTTGAAAGTGATCTTATCATTTTTATTTAAGTAAAGTTTTCTCCCTCACCACACCTCCTTAGGTTTTCATGGCAAGCTCCATCAAAGAAGGCCCATGATTTCATAGGATTCATTATTAGTTTTCCTATATGCTTGCTTAGTTTTGGTTTTGGGGATATTTTAGACTTTCAAAAATGGATTTAATTTGTATTTGTACCTAAATCACTAGAATTTCCTTACCTTCAAATAGCCTAGTGTTTCTAGCCATCCATAAGCCCCATCCCACTATCAAAGTGACACATCTATACTCCTTCAACTCTCTTTCTTTGAACCACTATTGCATGTTATCCAAAATATTCCTAGTAGGCCACTATCCTTTCCCTTAAGTCAAAGGTATAATTGAATTCCACTCTTCATTGTTTCTTCTTCCTTTTGCACATAATACACTAAATTGGTCCTTTCCAAGACCTCCTTTTAAGAACATCTCATGTTAGTGTTTTTTGGCTAGAGCTAACCAAAAAAAAAATCTAGTTTTTAGTAGATATTTTACCTATATTATACTCCACCACCGAATATTTTCCTTATTGTTGTTGTCAACTATTGCCTTATACACTTCTCTAATCATGTACTACCCACTTACTAGATTCTTGGACCAAATTATAAAGTCTTTTTGTTTATTTAGTCTTATATTTGCTCTTTTTAGCTGCTTTGTGTAATCATGTCAAATATGTACATCATTTCCTCCCAATGTTAGCTCTTTTGCTATGAGCCATCCTTGTTTCCATAAATTAGTACTCTCTATTAATACCACCTATGCCAATATCATATTTCCTTTTTCATGGAAATTATCAATTATGTTTTATGGAAGCTAACATTCTCCTTTGATTCCTATCCAATTATCTTTGTGTATCCTTACTTCCTTTCCATTCTCTATTTTACAAGCTAATAAATTCCCAACTAATAGAAATGTTCTTACTAGTTATTTCCAAATAATTATGGCTTTTGAAACTAATTTATATACAATCTAATCAAATCTACAAATGACAGGTGCCCAAATATTTCTCTTGAATTACTTCCTACATAATACTTTGTGGTTATCAATATCCATAAACTTTTTGTTGCTAACACTTTTCTAAAATTATGTATATTCTTGAGGCCCCATCCTCTATCTACTTTTGGTTTAACTATTCTATTACATTTAACTAGTGTCATTACATCCTTATGTTTGTTCCTTTACCAAATAAATTGGAAACACATCTTTCCCATTTTATCTAGTATTATGATGGGAATGTAATCCAAGGAGTTCTAGTAGACTAGGGTGGCTTCCAAAACTAATTTCACCAATGTAAGGCAACCCCCCAATGATAGTCACCTAGTGCACTAAGTGTTGATCCTCTTCTCTATTTTGGTGTATAACCAAATCTAATCTTGGTACCCATAGTCATTAGGTTTTAGATGAAATCCTAAATATTTTATCCCTTTATCAAAGTCTACTTGCTTGAAACCAAAACTTCTTACTACTACTATTTTTCCTAATTGAAAACCTATTGAAGGTTATTTCTATTTTTTGTAGATTTATTTCACTCTTGTAGTCATACAATATAGGTCCAACACTTCTTTATACTTTAAGTCTTCCTTCAATGTCTCATTTCCAAAAAGTAAAACATCATATACAAAGAGCAAATGAGTTACCTTCAAAGAGTTACCAATTTTGATACCCTTGATCATTTCTTATATTTTTTGTTCCTTGATCAGTCTACTCAAACCTTTTGCTACCAATATAAAAAGGAAAGGAGAAATATGACACACTTGTCTCAAGCTTATGGAAGCCTTAAAAAAATTAATTTTAATGTTTTCTCTAATACTTTTAATAATCTTAGATTCGCTTTAAAAAATGTTTAATACCAAATTTAAATACTCATTTTATAGAATATGTGTACGATTGAATCTATGTATTTATTTATGTCTATATATTTAGATAGATACATATGAAAATAATAGTTCCAAACATTCATATTAAAGTTCTCTAATTATTTAATTTTTTGAGGAAAAATTTATTACAACATACTTTTATCACTTATTCCTTCTCTAAAAATAGCTAAAAGATGTTCAAAATACTCATAATACTCATGAACTAATACAGTTGAAAAGAACCTCCATAACAAATGATAATAAAAATATTAAACTTATAAATTATAAGCACTTTCAATTACTACCTAAAACCTAAAAATCTCAAATGAAGATACTTTTTATAAGTGCAAATATATATCAAATGGTATGATCTCAACCATTTAAATACCTCAAATTTTAAAGAGGAAACCTATAATGTAAACATATATCCAAATCAAAAGAATAATAATATTATAACATTATTTTAAAAAAATTATTCCTGGTGTCTCGGTAGGTCCTTGGTGGTCTTTTGCTAATATGAGGAATTTAATGGTGCCTTCTTTGTTTGTCTGATTTCGCTTTCTGTGGCTAATATCATGTTGTCCTCTTTGGCTTTATGGTTTTCTCCTCGCTTCCTGTGTCTCTTGAAAATTTTAATCTTTATTTTTTGAATCGTGAGTTTGCACGGTGGACCTTGGGTGGTTCTTCCCACCTTGTTCTTTTCCATGCGTGGGTGGTTGTTTCTACGTTTGGTGGTGTGTCACGATTTTGTTAGATTGCATGGTACCCCCATAGGTCTTTGGAGGTTGGCCTCTGGTTCATGGTTATTTTGGGCTTTCCTTGTTTGACAAACATTATTAATTGTTGTACCTTATTTTCCCTTGGGGGGATGGGGCCTTCTCTTTATGTCGATGTCTTGAGAGTTGTTTGTCTTTTTGGCCCTTGAAGTGGAGTGGCGGCCATTGGGAAGGATATTGGGGCTTTGGGGTTGAACTTTCTTGGTCCCCCCAACCCTTTGTTCTGTTCCTTAGGTTGGCTCTGGTTTTTTTCGTTGTTTTGTTTACCTCTCCCTTTGGGTGGTCGGTTTTTGTTGTTTTAGCCTTTTGACCTTTCTATTGTAAAAGGTTGTGGGATCTTTTCAAAACCCTCTTGTACCAAATATATAAATATATATATATATATATATATATATATATATATATATATATATATATATATATTCCGGTTATTATTAATATTATTATAAAATAATAAGTATTTAATAAAAAATAGAATAAACTAGTGGCATATAACACTTTTCCAATAAAAATATGAATTATAAACTTAAATATAATTAAACTAATTTTTGTTTTTTATTTTAATTGTAGCATAAAAAGAAAAAGTTACATATTCGTTTTAAAATTCTAAGTTAAAATGAATATTCAATAATCAAACATTGCATATCATTAACTAAGAAAAAACAATTTTAAAATTTAAGATCATAGTTTAAGATTTTACAAATAATTTTAATTTCTATTTTTATCATACTTAAATAAATATCATGTTTATGACATATTAATAAATATAAAATAAATAAAATATTATAATTATTTATTATTATTTTTTAAATATTGTTTGATGAGATAAAAATAAAAATATTATATAAATAAATAAATAAATATTATATAAAAAATATGGTGCAAAGTATGTAAGGACACCAATAAGGTAAAATATCAAATACGGAATAAAATAATTTGTATACATTAAAAATAATAATTTTTTTTAATTGAGTAAATACTTTTTATACATATACATATCCATGGTGGGGATTGAACCCGGGTTACATCACCGATAATGCAAGTGGCGTTCTTGCCGATATCCATCGTAGGGATTGAACTCGGGTCACATCATCGATATCTGTCGTAAGGATTAAACCCTAGTCACATCACCGCAAGTGACGTTCACACAGATGAAAAATAATAATTTTTGAATAATAAAAGTTTTAATTTATTTAAAACCTAATTACATAAATATAAATATAAATATAAATATAAATATAAATATAAACCAGGAGTTTTTAAGAATACTTTAATTGAGTTTATATAATATCAATTTGTGCAATCGTGGTAAGCGTGAAAATATTTATTAGATGTAACTTATATATATTTTTATTTAGAGTGAAAATATTTATTAGATCTCATAATTTAGCTTATATTTTTTATTTTAGTAAATCAATTTTTTATAAAAAGGTAAAAATTATATAACATATATTTTAAATAATAGATAAAGATTAGTTATAGAATTTACATATGAAAACTTAAATTTCATTTACATTAAAACTAGATTAAAAATAATTATTATTTATTTATTTAGATTATAATAAATAAACAATATATATGTATATATATTAAAGCGAAAAACCCTTTGCGGAGTCGCCTTGGTCTGAGAGACCACAAACAGGGGGTTTTACACCGTCAAAGTCACCCGGGACCCTGCCCACACCAACATTATTAATTGGATTTTGGATACCCAATTCAGCTTTTTGGTAGGGTGGAGATTTGAACCTGGGACCTCCCTTGAAGGATTGCCCTCTCCTCTCCAACTCACCTACAACACCTGGGTGTAAATTATATATCTTTAAAATAATATATTTATAGATAATTTTTTCAAAGTTTTATTGCAGGTGGAGGTCTTCAGTTTTTTTCTTTTTTTATGAGGTGGTTTGGACCAACTTCTTGGTGTACTTGGGTGCGTAGTTCTCACTTAAATTTTGCAACCTGTCCAACCCAATGGTATGTGTAGAGATAGATTTTTTTAAAAATTTACCTGGATTCCATCACCATTCAAGTGGAGGAGGCCACCATTTCTCAGTGGGCGGTCTATATTAATCTTCTAAACACCTATTTTCATTGCCAGTTACTTGATCATAAGGTGAAGGATTGTCTACGTACACTGCATCCCAAGCCAAAATTGGCTTCTATACCCACCTTTAGGGCAACCACTCAACCTAAGGAGGATGGTTGGACTATTGTGGGTCACCATAAAAATTTACATTCTCATGTTGTTCCCACTCCACAGACAATGGTTTTTTTCCAATTCACAGACGACGGTTGTCACACACTCACAACCTTCAGTTCCATAGTCAATGGCATTTTTTATTCATAGTTGGTGGTCGTCACAAGCTTGATGCCTTCACTTCCATAGACTATTTTTCCATTTCATAGAACTCACTCGCGAAGGGCACAACACTAGATGTAGAGCCATCATCCGATGGAATTAGCATTTCCTATGGAGGAAGAAAAATCTGAAGATCCCTCCCATTTTGTACAATTTTGATGTTCTCGCAATCCTTGATAGTAGAAAGAAGATGGGGATAGTTTACCCAAAAAAATGTTTTACTCATCTGATCCTTGGTGGACGAGTGTCAAACCTAGTAGTTTCAACAACTTTGGAGCATTGGTATTGCTTGAATAGAAGTAGGACAGAGTCTTAGTGGAGCAGCCAATTTTTAAGTCTACTTGGAAAGATTCACTTACACGATGGAACCAACCACTCTCTGAGTTAGATCTCTCTAGAGTTACAGTTTTATAGTTTAGGGCTTTTCTAATCTAGTTTATTTTCAATTCCTTAGTTTTGTAGTGTAAGTGACAGATCTCTTGGTGATCTATTCACCGTTTTTTCATTTTCTCACTCTTTTGGCTTTAGTTTCTTGCATAGGCTTTGAGGTGTGATTCCATACCACCCATATTTTTTGTGAATTTGTACTCTTATTACTTTTTTAATAAGATTAAGTCACTATCAAATAAATGAATATATATATATATATATATATATAAACTAAAAGTAATATAAACATGCACATTTAATTATTATCATTATCAAATCTACCTACGAAAATATTGATTACCATATTTTCCTTGTAGAATGAGTGGATACATGAATGATTGATCAATATACTAAAAAACTTAAAAGAGAGGATTTTTAAACATTAAAACAAAATACCAACCATATGGCCCATCAATTTAGAATTTTTGTGTTTATGGATATAATCTTATCAATATTTTTTTTGGTACATAGGGGAATCGGTAACGTCCCTTCATTTTTAACTACTGGTCATAGGGTCAAATCCCTAAGGAAGCTATCATCAATCACATGTTTAATCCTTGGAAATGTTACTATAAACCCTATCTTGCCTTGGTAAACATGACCCAGAGTGAGGGAGATCCCCGATGGCTTGAGGTTTAGAGTCAGGTCAGACTACTACCTTTACCCCAACAAGGCTTACCTCCAAGGTTTGAACTTGGGTATTTTATTGATAAGCACCTAGAACTTACGAATCCACCTAGTCCTTGGGACTTATAATCTTATCAATATTTTTTTAATAAGTTGTGTGTCTTCTATTGGGCCCACTCCCATTACAAAAGCAAAATATTACATTGCTCTCATTACATTTCTAACAAGTTAATTAAAGCATATCCAACTTTTTTTTCGATCAAAGATATTCTTCATTTGCCTTTCTATCAATATACATCTTCAAATGACTAAGTTTCAACAATCAACCCCTTTTATATCAAATGCCTTATAAAATTTAAATTATGCCAAGATGAAATTCAACACCACTAATGACTAAAATATTTTTTGTTCAACTTCTATATCTATAAATATATTGTCTATAAAAACCTCACAATTTCTTAATACATTTTTTAGTGTTCTTATCCATTCCCCTAATATTCCAAGATATTATTTTCATTGTTAATTTTTTATTTTATTTGTGGGTTTAGTCTCACTTCTTGTTAGCACTTGTGATATTTGCTTTTGTTTTCCCATATCAATATCCCTTTGGGTTTATTTTTCTCTTTGTTTTTGCTTCTTGGGTCTTCCTCTCTTTTTTCATTCCTAGAAATACTTTCATCTTCATCAATCTCTTCAATCTTCTCACACTACTCATAGTAAGACTTATCATCTTTAGATTTGCCTTGTTCTAAAGGATCTAAAGTACAAGAACCTCAAAAGCACAAACTTCTTTATGTTTCCCTAGAAACCTTAAAGTGCAAGGATGATATTATGTAGCAATTTTCTTCTTATTCTCCTCTAAAAATACTCAATTGTTACGGGTTTCCTCCATCCTTATTTCTTTATTATGCTACTTTTGAAACCTTGAAGTGTAAGAGATAACATCTTCATCCCTTTAAATATTATTACTTGGAGAGAATTCTATACGACTTGAGAAAAATGAATATGATTTATCTAGAATAAACTTGACCTCTTTTGTTGCCTTTGTTTTAGGACTTCTCTCCACATCCTTTTTACACATTTAATTCCTTCTAAACTTAACAATTGATATTGTAGATAGGATTTCTTTGCCTCTTATTTTGGAGTGGAATATCCTTGATCTAATCTAGCTTCTATTATTGTATGATTTCCTTGCTTCATCTTGAAGTTTAACTCATGGATAGAATTTTTATCTCTTTCTTCATTGTTTTCAATTTGTAAACTCTTGCCATGTGTCCAATCGTATAACAATTGTAGCAATAAAATGTGGTAATTTTATAAACTACTTGTTGATCCCATTCTCTTGATTTATATTTAATCTTAATGGATTGTGGAAAAGGTTTTGAAATATCCATAAAAACACATATTCAAGTATATATAGCATAATTTTTCTCCTTAGTAGTTAGTCCTTCCTTGATGAATTTCCCTAGGGCATTTCTAATATTCTTCATAGCATCCTTATTTATAAGTTGATATGTAAGTGTAAAAGCCTAAACCATACTAGAAGATTCTTGATAGTTTGTCTCAACATAAAAAATTGCATTACATGGTCTCAAATAAAGTGCATCTCTTCCCCTAAACCATGGGCCATCAACCATTATTTTATCCCTAATTTTTAAATTGGAAAAGATGATGAGAAAAAATACTTTAGTACGAGAAATCATAGAGTAATTTGAATTTAATCCCTACTTTCACTTGATCCAATTTTGAATCTCCAAAAAACCTGGCCATGATCTATGGAACTTACTTATTAACCCTCTACTTTTAAGAACCATTGTATCATTCTTAATCATCTAATCCTTGATACTCACTTCTAGTGTAAAATCTACTACTTGGATTGAAATTGCCATGTATTCGCTCGTCTTCTTATCTCAAACTTGGATCTCCATACTTCTAACTAGGGCTTATTGATTTCCCATTAGGGCACTCAACTAATACTTTCCTTCCATACTAGCTAATGGGGTTTGCTCTTGGCTTGCACTCCCTCTTTTCTCACCTTCCCTATTACCTTACACTCAATTCCAACTTGCACTCTCTCTTGCATCATACTTATTCCCATATTGCACTTCCTCTTGGCTCATAATAGCCCTTGTCTCTTTTTTTTTCCAACTTTCCTTCACTATAGTAATTTTTTGGAGATAATATTGCATGCATTTGTGGTAAGGATTTGAAGCATTGATGCACTCTATATGAACTCACTACTCTTTCGCCATGGCTAAATCTTGGCTTGCAATCCCTCTTATATCATACTTCCTCCTGGCTCATACTAAATTTTCTTCAATCAGATCACACTTTGCTTTCTACTTCCTGATCACAATTCCTCCTCACTCTCGGCTCATGTTCACACTCACTTATTAATACACTCACTCCTATCTCATGCTTGCACTCACTTCTAGCTACACTCACTCTAGTCTTGTGCTCACACTTACTGCTACACTCCCTTTCAGCTTACACTCGCACTCACTACTACACTCCCTTTTGACTCATGCTCACACTCACTAATACACTTCCTCTCGGCTCGTGCTTGCACTCACTACTACACTCACTCTCAACTTATGCTCACACATGCTGCTACTAAAAATAAGTTAAATATGTTTAATTATAATCTTATCAATATTTAATTATATTAAAAAATCATTTAAACTATAAACTTGATTAATAGTTTTTTTTAATAAGTTATGTGTGGCTTCTATTGGGGGCCACTCCCATTACAAAAAAAAAAAATATTACATTGATATCATTACATTTTTAACAAGTTAATTAAAGCATACCTATATTTTCCTTTCTATCAAATATATTCTCCATCTTCTTCAAACTGCTAAGTTTCCATAATCAACTCTTTTTTTTTAAGGAACTAACAACAAAAACAAACCTTACATGACACATAACTCCAACAAATAGAAGAAAAATAAACATAACAGTCATCCATCAAAGAGAAAATTAGTTTGATTATTTTTCTTCTATAGGAAAGGTTCTTCCTCATTTAGAGTGGCAAGATCTGCGAATGCATTTTTGTACTTCAAGCTCTTGAGGTAATATCTAGTTGTAACATATTTTGTAGGATCTCCATTTTAGAAAACTGACCATCATCGATTGTTTAATAAATAGCTTCAAGAATACCATCTGAAGTGATAATATTTTCCATGGAACCATTTGGATGGTCTTTAGTAACCATTTGGTTTTTATCAATGATATTATTCAAATTCTTCTTTTGGGGTTGAGTCTTTTGTTGCTCGCATGATTCCTACTGGACAATTGGTGCATTTGGAGGATGAGCTTCTTTCTTTTGAACTAGAACTTTTAAATATTATAAATCATTCACAATTAGGGCCTTCTCCTCCATGAAGGTGGAATTAGAGCATGATCGAATTATCGGGCATCTCTTCCTTAGGTGACAAATGGCCATATTTTTATAGGTATAACATCATAAAAAGTTCTTATATTCAATATTTTAGATCCATTCCACTTTGCTTAAGGATATAGTAATGGATTGAGGTCCAAGAACTAAAACATCCATCCAAATAGCCAATATTTCTTTACTCATATTAATTTTATTGGATAAAGTTTCCTCTATTTGGGCATCCATATACTGGATTGCACCAATGACATTACCGATTTTTGTGAATATCTTCTCTCCACAAAATTCCATAAGAAGAGCATAAATATTCACTGAGACTAGAAATCCATTAAATTATTCTATAAATTGATTGAAACTAGGAGTCCAAGGTCTTATATAGACACCCCTTTTTTTGAAAAAGCAATTAAATCTATAATCCATTACCCTATCTCTATCTGCTAAATTAGAAAAGGAAACAAAAAAAAGGTAGGAAAGTTAATTGGAATTCTGTACTGGTCCACCAACCTTTAATGTATCCTTTGAGTTCCTCTAGGCATGGTATTTTGCCCTTGAGTTTGCAAATAATTGTTTAGTCTTCATGATCAATCAAATCCAACCCAAATTCATCCTCTAAAATCCTTATAGAGGGCAAAGGTTCGTCCATCTGTGAACCTAAATATCCCTAAGAGATATTTCTTCTGATCGAAGAGGCTTTCTCATAGACTAAAGATATGGTTTGTGAACAACCCTCTTCCTTCAATGTTTAGTTGCACCTAGGGTTTGCATACCTTTCACAAATATTGTATCCAAATTTATCACTTTGTTTCATCACTTGACTGCACCTAGGGTTTACACCCATTTCGTTTGATTAATAGTTTTAAATAGTATTTAGTTTATATATATAATTTTGAAAGAACTTATTTAAATATATCTATAATATTATAATATGCATAGCTTATTCATATATTAATAATATAATTTTTTGTAAGCATATGAATTCTATTGGCATGTTATTTTATATCATATACCTCATTCTCTTCATGTACCTTCACACCCAATCCTAAATTTAAATATTTACCTTAAATACTTCATACCACACATTACATACTCATGACTTGCACTTGCACTTGCACATCATATACCCTTTATTTAATCAAATTTAATGGTATATAAATAAAATAAAACAATTGTTAAGTTGACATTAATATGTACAAACATTTATGAAATGACATATGCACTTAATGGATAAAAACATGAAATTTTAACGAAGAGAACCAACTTCAAATCATATAAGAAAATATATGCATATTTTTCAATACAACTTCTTAAAAATGTAACAATATGGTCATTGATATACCATACAATTTATTGAAACATCATTAAGTTATCATTAAATTAGCATGAGCAAGTGGTCACGTTGTAATAGCCTTTTTAATACCTATAACCAAATATAAAATATGCACATATATTTTATCAAATATTGTGATATTAAATGGTGAAAAATATGAACTTACAATGTGGAGAAACATATTAGATGTTCAGCCAATGAGGAAAATTAAGCAAATTTCTGGTTTGGTGCTTGGTTATCTTTGACTCAAAATGACAACCATTGGCTCAAACATGCCTATCCTATAAAGGTCCAAATGTTAAATACTATATTAATATGATAAATAATTCCATATTATGAATTTATATTAGTAAATTTATTGAAGGAAAGAAACTCAAGATATAGAGCAAAAAAAATGGTGCATCTAGGAAAGGGAAATGAAATGCATCTACCTATTTATTTAAGCATTCAAAAGTGACATTAATGTAAATATGATGACAAATAAGTGAAATAAATGGGGGGTTCTCTTTATATTAATCTATTTTCCAAATGCACAGTTACAAAATGTCCCCTTGAGAGCTCTTAATTGATAGAATTCATTACAATTTTCAAAGGATGTAATCCTTTAAGAAACTCAAGGTGCGCTTTCAGTGTCTTCCTCGCACTCACGAATTGAAGAGCGGTATTTTGCTACCACTGCGATGATCTATCCATATTCAAACATGTAGCTCCTTATTTGAATGTTTAAATACCTGGATCTACACACAAAATATTCAAATTGGTCAATAACATGTGCAGATTAACATGAAATAAAAGAGATGCATGCAATATTGAATATAAAAATTGACATAGGCAGTGCAAAACTATTCCAAAATGCATCAAAAATTAATATAATTCTTATTATATACTTTAGATATGATCTATGCTAAAATTGAAAGGAAATTATAAGCAAGAATCCATGGTCATCCTTGGGTGTTCCAATTGGGACTATTATAATGAAAAACCTAATTGAAGGTCCAAAATTGCTCCAAAAACCACCAAATTATAGTATGACGTATATAAACTACTCTAGAAATGATCTATGCTAGAATTGAACCAAAAGTGTGTGCAGATTCATGGTCATCCCTGGTTGTTCCAATTAGGACTATTAATCATCCCAGGTGGGGATGACCAAAAAAATTGGTAGGTTTTACCACCAATTCCTCTTGAATTTGGTTCAAACTACTTCTAGGGGTGTTGTCATAAAATTTGGTGATTTAATTCACAAAAATGGGTGGGTCTAAGAATGGATTTACATATTTGGGATCACTTGCAAACCTCCTTCGATGGATGGATATTTCAAGGGCAAATATATGGGTGAAAGGGAGAGTGAATCTCGACAGCACTTCATTGAAAAATATTGCAAAGACCTCTCTTTTTAAATTGGGTGGAATGACTCTAATTTATAGACCAAGAGGGCCACAACGTCAAATTGGCAATTTGGGGCATGTAAGGCAGGTGTCACCACTTGTCAAAACCCTTTCCATGCATTGGATGGGAAAGGCCTCCAATTTGGGCTATCAATTTGCAGGTTGTGATCGATTTGATAGGCCCTCAATCTATCATAAATCATTGGGTGGGATAAATGGCAGAATTTTATTGTCATTTATCCCACCCTTGACTTTTTGATGGGCCTAGTCCATAACCACCCTACCTAGGTATGGTTGTTGGTGGCCATCCTTGGGTGGGATGGCCATGAACTGTGGTCATCCTAGGACGACGATGGCTACATGGCCAAAAACATAATAAAATTAGGGTAAACCTTCCCAAATATTGTTAGGACGTGTTGGTCATCAAATATGCCTAGGAAAGGATCTTCGGAAAATGTATGCGCTCTAGACCTGGACCAACATTGAAAGGCCGAAGGGAAGAGATGCCCCTCGTGCCAATCTTCAGATAAAGGCCAGCTCCTATGCTAATATACTTTGGTGTTTTGAGAGAAGAGTGCAGGAAAGAGATAAAAGGATTTAGGGTTAGAGAAATAAATAAAAAAGGGTAAGGGAAGAGAGATTGGTGATTTAAGGTGGGAGAGAATAGGAAGCATGATCACTAATTGACAACTTGAATAGCAGCATGATATTATTCAAATTCTTCTTTTGGGGTTGAGTCTTTTGTTGCTCGCATGATTCCTACTGGACAATTGGTGCATTTGGAGGATGAGCTTCTTTCTTTTGAACTAGAACTTTTAAATATTATAAATCATTCACAATTAGGGCCTTCTCCTCCATGAAGGTGGAATTAGAGCATGATCGAATTATCGGGCATCTCTTCCTTAGGTGACAAATGGCCATATTTTTATAGGTATAACATCATAAAAAGTTCTTATATTCAATATTTTAGATCCATTCCACTTTGCTTAAGGATATAGTAATGGATTGAGGTCCAAGAACTAAAACATCTATCCAAATAGCCAATATTTCTTTACTCATATTAATTTTATTGGATAAAGTATCCTCTATTTGGGCATCCATATACTGGATTGCACCAATGACATTACCGATTTTTGTGAATATCTTCTCTCCACAAAATTCCATAAGAAGAGCATAAATATTCACTGAGACTAGAAATCCATTAAATTATTCTATAAATTGATTGAAACTAGGAGTCCAAGGTCTTATATAGACACCCCTTTTTTTGAAAAACCAATTAAATCTATAATCCATTACCCTATCTCTATCTGCTAAATTAGAAAAGGAAACAAAAAAAAGGTAGGAAAGTTAATTGGAATTCAGTATTGGTCCACCAACCTTTAATGTATCCTTTGAGCTCCTCTAGGCATGGTATTTTGCCCTTGAGTTTGCAAATAATTGTTTAGGCTTCATGATCAATCAAATCCAACCCAAATTCATCCTCTAAAATCCTTATAGAGGGCAAAGGTTCGTCCATCTGTGAACCTAAATATCCCTAAGAGATATTTCTTCTGATCGAAGAGGCTTTCTCATAGACTAAAGATATGGTTTGTGAACAACCCTCTTCCTTCAATGTTTAGTTGCACCTAGGGTTTGCATACCTTTCACAAATATTGTATCCAAATTTATCACTTTGTTTCATCACTTGACTGCACCTAGGGTTTACACCCATTTCGTTTGATTAATAGTTTTAAATAGTATTTAGTTTATATATATAATTTTGAAAGAACTTATTTAAATATATCTATAATATTATAATATGCATAGCTTATTCATATATTAATAATATAATTTTTTGTAAGCATATGAATTCTATTGGCATGTTATTTTATATCATATACCTCATTCTCTTCATGTACCTTCACACCCAATCCTAAATTTAAATATTTACCTTAAATACTTCATACCACACATTACATACTCATGACTTGCACTTGCACTTGCACATCATATACCCTTTATTTAATCAAATTTAATGGTATATAAATAAAATAAAACAATTGTTAAGTTGACATTAATATGTACAAACATTTATGAAATGACATATGCACTTAATGGATAAAAACATGAAATTTTAACGAAGAGAACCAACTTCAAATCATATAAGAAAATATATGCATATTTTTCAATACAACTTCTTAAAAATGTAACAATATGGTCATTGATATACCATACAATTTATTGAAACATCATTAAGTTATCATTAAATTAGCATGAGCAAGTGGTCACGTTGTAATAGCCTTTTTAATACCTATAACCAAATATAAAATATGCACATATATTTTATCAAATATTGTGATATTAAATGGTGAAAAATATGAACTTACAATGTGGAGAAACATATTAGATGTTCAGCCAATGAGGAAAATTAAGCAAATTTCTGGTTTGGTGCTTGGTTATCTTTGACTCAAAATGACAACCATTGGCTCAAACATGCCTATCCTATAAAGGTCCAAATGTTAAATACTATATTAATATGATAAATAATTCCATATTATGAATTTATATTAGTAAATTTATTGAAGGAAAGAAACTCAAGATATAGAGCAAAAAAAATGGTGCATCTAGGAAAGGGAAATGAAATGCATCTACTGATTTATTTAAGCATTCAAAAGTGACATTAATGTAATAATGATGACAATATAAGTGAAATAAATGGGGGCTTCTCTTTATATTAATCTATTTTCCAAATGCATAGTTACAAAATGTCCCCTTGAGAGCTCTTAATTGATACAATTCATTACAATTTTCAAAGGATGTAATCCTTTAAGAAACTCAAGGTGCGCTTTCAGTGTCTTCCTCGCACTCACGAATTGAAGAGCGGTATTTTGCTACCACTGCGATGATCTATCCATATTCAAACATGTAGCTCCTTATTTGAATGTTTAAATACCTGGATCTACACACAAAATATTCAAATTGGTCAATAACATGTGCAGATTAACATGAAATAAAAGAGATGCATGCAATATTGAATATAAAAATTGACATAGGCAGTGCAAAACTATTCCAAAATGCATCAAAAATTAATATAATTCTTATTATATACTTTAGATATGATCTATGCTAAAATTGAAAGGAAATTATAAGCAAGAATCCATGGTCATCCTTGGGTGTTCCAATTGGGACTATTATAATGAAAAACCTAATTGAAGGTCCAAAATTGCTCCAAAAACCACCAAATTATAGTATGACGTATATAAACTACTCTAGAAATGATCTATGCTAGAATTGAACCAAAAGTGTGTGCAGATTCATGGTCATCCCTGGTTGTTCCAATTAGGACTATTAATCATCCCAGGTGGGGATGACCAAAAAAATTGGTAGGTTTTACCACCAATTCCTCTTGAATTTGGTTCAAACTACTTCTAGGGGTGTTGTCATAAAATTTGGTGATTTAATTCACAAAAATGGGTGGGTCTAAGAATGGATTTACATATTTGGGATCACTTGCAAACCTCCTTCGATGGATGGATATTTCAAGGGCAAATATATGGGTGAAAGGGAGAGTGAATCTCGACAGCACTTCATTGAAAAATATTGCAAAGACCTCTCTTTTTAAATTGGGTGGAATGACTCTAATTTATAGCCCAAGAGGGCCACAACGTCAAATTGGCAATTTGGGGCATGTAAGGCGGGTGTCACCACTTGTCAAAGCCCTTTCCATGCATTGGATGGAAAAGACCTCCAATTTGGGCTATCAATTTGCGAGGTTGTGATGGATTTGATAGGCCCTCAATCTATCATAAATCATTGGGTGGGATAAATGGCAGAATTTTATTGTCATTTATCCCACCCTTGACTTTTTGATGGGCCTAGTCCATAACCACCCTACCTAGGTATGGTTGTTGGTGGCCATCCTTGGGTGGGATGGCCATGAACTGTGGTCATCCTAGGACGACGATGGCTACATGGCCAAAAACATAATAAAATTAGGGTAAACCTTCCCAAATATTGTTAGGACGTGTTGGTCATCAAATATGCCTAGGAAAGGATCTTCGGAAAATGTATGCGCTCTAGACCTGGACCAACATTGAAAGGCCGAAGGGAAGAGATGCCCCTCATGCCAATCTTCAGATAAAGGCCAGCTCCTATGCTAATATACTTTGGTGTTTTGAGAGAAGAGTGCAGGAAAGAGATAAAAGGATTTAGGGTTAGAGAAATAAATAAAAAAGGGTAAGGGAAGAGAGATTGGTGATTTAAGGTGGGAGAGAATAGGAAGCATGATCACTAATTGACAACTTGAATAGCAGCAAGGAACACCAAGAATAAACGAAATAAATGCAACATTAACCTTCCTATGTATCCTCTGGGTGAGATCACAAGGATTATCCTTCTCCCTTTCATCAAAATTCAGGGTTCAAAGTAAAGATGATTAGGACAAGCAAATGTAATAGAAACCACAACCCACCAGGCAGCATAAAAGAAAACCAATATTACATTTTTCCTCTCCTATGTATCCTTCAGACGAGTTTCAAGGTACAGTCCCCAATCGCACATCGGATTCAAAGTTCAGAGTCTCAGTATACAAATGAAGAAATACAAAATAATAAAGTACAGAAGGTAGCATAAAAGAGAGAAATTGAGCCCAAAGCTCTTTAGTATTAATCGTAGGACATCAAGTTACAGCAGCTTTCTAGAAGATAGTTCCCCCCCCCAAAACTGTTATATTACAATGCCTAGGTTTTTATAGAGGACCTAACCCTCTAAGTCATTATTACACAGGATGGCAAAGTATACCCTTGAGATCTAAGAAGTCGGCACCTCGCGGCCCTCGTGACTGAGCTTTCAAATTCATTACTAGAACTGGCAACTGTGACCTAGTCAACCTTGGAAACATGCATTGATGAGTGGTATGAGTGTCCTTGGTTTCTAGGTCTAATGCTCAAGTGGCCACCATGCTTGCCAGGCTCTCCTTTCAAGGACTGATACTTCGCTTCCATTTGCCAAAAAAGAGCAGCGAACTTATTGGGCAAGTAAGAATACATTTATGAGGCACTTGATTGTCTTGGAAAAATACTCGTCTTGAAGAATGTGCCCCTTGCAAAAAAGAAACATGTCATGATATTGCGACATTTCTATGTCTTCAACTTGGTTCTTCTTGCATCGCGAAAATATGACATGTCATGATATCACAACATTTCTATGCCTTGCTCCCTCTTGTCGCTTTGAGCCGCAAAAACGTGACATGTCACGATATCGCGATAGTTTTTCCTTCTGCGCTTTTTCTTGTTGTCTATCGTGAAAACGTGACATGTCACGATATCGTGACAGTTTTTCCTTCTACGTTTTTTCCTTGCTGTCAACCGTGAAAACGTGACATGTCATGATATCGCAACAATTTTTCCTTCTACACTTTTTCCTTGCTGTCGGTCGTGAAAATGCGACATGTCATGATATCAAACAATTTTTCTTGCTTGCTCTACCTCCTTGCTCTAAGCTATGAAAACGTAACATGTCACGATATCGTGACACTTTTTCTTGCTTTCTCTGCCTCCTTGCTCTCGGTCGTGAAAATGTGACATGTCGCGATATCGCGACACCTTTTCCTTCTTGCTCTGCCTTGTTGCTTTTGGCTACGAAAATGCAACATGTCACGATATCGCAACACTTTTTCTTTCTTGCTCTGCCTTGTTGATTTTGACCGTGAAAATACAACATGTCGCGATATCACGACACTTTTCTTCCTTGCTCCCTCTTGTCGCTTTGAGCTGTGAAAATGCAACATGTCGCGATATCGCGACACTTTTCTTCTTTCTTTCGGCGGAGCTATCTTTTTGGCCTGTTTGGCAGCAAAGCTCTTCTTCTTCATCTTGTGTACAAGGGGGTGGCATTGAAAGTCAAAATTGCTGCAACACTTACAAAAACTTTCAAAGCAACAAAAAACACTTTACAAAGAGAAATTTTTTGATTTTTTTCTACCCCTTGTGCAATGTGACAAAATTTTCAACATTCTTGGTGGCTCATGGGGCATTTAGCTAGTCTAAATGTAGAGATCCTAGGCCTTTATCCATTGGGTAACAGAGTCATTCCCATTGTCTTCTTCTCTGACTATCCACTGATAGCATTTTTTTTTTTGTGCCTAAGCTCCTAAGCAACACTTAGCGCTTTCAGCACTTATTTACTAGCTGAGCCATTTACAGTATTTACACAAAATTTTGTGACATTATTGGCATACCGCTACCATAAATCCAGATTCAGGTGCTTATCTGGTGAACCTATAATGTCCAAACTAGATCTGATTGAATTTCAGTTGATCTTTGAAGTCTGGCTAGCCTCTTCCTGAAGTTGTCCATGTTGCGAACAGGGAGCAACGCAGTGAGTTGTCGCTCCTGCCACTACCCGTACTGTTAATGAAATATGTGGCAAAGAAGTTCACCACATGAGGGGCCTCTTGGGATACTGGTCGTGGTGATGGCTGGAACCAATACCAAAATACTGAAGAATCTACTAACTGTGGGCTGGGTACAGGTTCTTCCATATTCTTGATGGGGTAATAGGGCTCCTCCGGCAAAGAGTAATCTTCCAGGATCACTTCAGGTTCAGCTTTTTGATGAGGCATGCTTAATGGATCCTGGTTGAGTACTTGCGTGCCATCCATTGGGATACAAAAAGAGTGCAAAAATGTGTCCTCTTTGTTCTCAGGTTCTACCACTTGAGACTGCTCCTCTCCTTGGCCCATATTCTGATGGAGACTGCAAGCAACCATATTATTCATTAGTAAATCATGGCTTGCACATTCCCATTGTTGGACTTTGATGAAACCTGCCTCTTGAGATCTAAACGACTGCATCTCAAGCCTTTTCTCAGTATGAGGAGTCTGCCATGATGAACATTGTGCAGGATAGATAGGAGCAACAAATATTGGTTGGCCTTGGATGAAATTTACCTCTTGAGCTCCAAACGACTGCATCTCAGGCCTCTACTTAGTATGAGGAATCTGCCATGATGAATACTATGTAGGAGAGATAGGAGTCACAATTATTGGAGAAAGTGATGGAGTTTCCCCCCACTGCCACTTTCTAGATAGGAGCAAAAGTTGCTCTGCTTGTACTGCTTCCTCAAATATTTGAGGAAATCTTTGTTCACCTGATTGCAGTAAGATGAGGCCCATGTCCAGGTGAAGAGCCCGAACATAGAAGAGGTGGGCTTGGGTGGGCGTCGGTTGGATATCCCCTAGAATTCTCTTCCAAATTCTACAGAATCGGACATTGAAGTCCGTGATGCTCTCTAGAGGTGCTCTCCTGATGGTGGAGAGGTACGTCAAAATCTGGAAGGGGTCCTGAGAGCCATAAAATGCTTCGAATAATGCTCCCGCTAAGTCATCCCATGAGTAGATGTTTTTATGCCTAAACAGTCTATACCATTGCAGCGCTTTTCCTTCTAGAGATAGGACCAAAAGTCTAATCATGACATCTTCATGTATTATGTCATAGAGAGGCGCTAAATCAACAACATCTTCAAGGTGCTCTCGGGCCATTCCCTTAGTGCCATCGCATTTTTTCAATGTCTTCAAGGCACTTTCAGGAATTTCATGGTAACTTTGAAGATTCAGAGGGCCACGATCATCCCATCTGGGATAACATACCTTCTCCATTATAGCAATGGCCTACAGATATCACGGTTCTTGCCACTAAGTCAGAGTTGCCAGGTGAACATACTTTTCTCCGCTTGTGAGGTCAAGGATGCTCACCGAACCTTGATTCCTCCAGGGTGTCTTCTTTCAGATTTAAAAAAAAAAGGGTGCCTACGATCAAGAAATCTGGATCTTCAACTCAATCAGAGTCGCCAAGTGATTTTTCTATATGGAGGCAAGCTAGAGATTCACCAACTTGGGCTTCCTTAAAACATGGGACTAGGGTCATGAAGGCACAGGTTTAGGTACCGGTCTTTATGACTTAGAGATTTTTAGGTTGAACAGAGTCACCAGATGCTAAGAGTCTTTTGGTAATGAGAGCATCGATTTTCACTACCACTCAAAAGGTGATACTGACCGGGTCACACCGGGAACTAGTTAGAACTATTGGCCCCGATGTAGACGGGTTTGATATTTGCACTTAAAATATGGGACCTTGGTCCCACCGGGCGTGCCAAAATTGTTGGTCATCAAATATTCCTAGGAAAGGATCTTGGAAAAATGTATGCGCCCTAGACCTGGACCAACAATGAAAGGCCGAAGGGAAGAGATGCCCCTCGTGCCAATATCTGGAGAAAGGTCAGCTCCTATGCTAATCTACTTTGGTGTTTTGAGAGAAGAGTGCAGGAAAGATATAAAAGGAGTTAGGGTTAGAGAAAGAAATAAAAAGGGGTAAGGGAAGAGAGATCGGTGATTTAAGGTGGGAGAGAATAGGAAGCACGATCACTAACTAACAACTTGAATAGTAGCAAGGAACACCAAGAATAAACGAAAGAAATGCAACATTAACCTTCCTATGTATCCTCTGGGTGAGCTCACAAGGATTCTCCTTCTCCCTTTCATCGAAATTTAGGGTTCAGAGTAAAGACGATTAGGACAAGCGAATGTAACAGAAACCACAACCCACCAGGCAACATAAAAGAAAACCAATATTACATTTTTCCTCTCCTATGTATCCTTTAGACGAGTTTTAGGGTACAGTCCCCAATCGCACACCGAATTCAAAGTTCAGAGTCTCAGTATACAAATGAAGAAAGACAAAAGAATCAAGTATAGAAGGTAGCATAAAATAGAGAAATTGAGCCCAAAGCTCTTTAGTATTAATCACAGGGCATCAAGTTACAGTAGCTTTCTAGCAGATAGTTCCCCCCAAAACTATTATATTACAATGCCTAGGTTTTTATAGAGGACCCGACCCTCTAAGTCATTATTACACAGGATGACAAAGTATACTCTTGAGATTTGAGAAGTCGGCACCTCACGGCCCTCGTGACTGAGCTTTCAAATCCATTACTAGAATTGGCAACTGTGACCCAGTCAACCTTGGAAACATGCATTGATGAGCGGTCTAAGTGTCCTTGGTTTCTAGGTGCAATGCTCAAGTGGCCACCATGCTTGCCGAGCTCTCCTTTCAGGGACTGATACTTCACTTCCATTTTCTAAAAAAGAGTAGCAAGCTTACTGGGCAAGTAAGAATGCATTTATGAGGCACTTGATTATCTAAAAAAATACCTGGCTTGAAGTGTGTGCCCCTCATGAAAAAGCAACATGTCACGATATCGCGACATTTCTATGTCTTCAACTTGGTTCTTCTTCTTGCATCATGAAAATACATGTCATGATATCACGACATTTCTATGCCTTGCTCCCTCTTGTCACTTTGAGCCATGAAAACATGACATGTCACAATATCGCTATAGTTTTTCCTTCTGCGCTTTCTCCTTGCTGTCTGCCATGAAAACGTGACATGTCGTGATATCACGACAGTTTTTCCTTCTACGCTTTTTCCTTGATGTCAGCCATGAAAACACGACATGTCGCGATATCACAACAGTTTTTCCTTCTACGCTTTTTCCTTGTTGTCAACCGTGAAAATGTGACATGTCGCGATATCGTGACACTTTTTCTTGCTTGCTCTGCCTCCTTGCTCTGAAACACGAAAATGCAACATGTCGCGATATCGTGACACTTTTTCTTGCTTACTCTGCCTCCTTGCTCTCGGCTGCAAAATGTGACATGTCACGATATCGTGACACCTTTTCCTTCTTGCTTTGCCTTGTTGCTTTCGACTGCAAAAATGCAACATGTCACGATATCATGACACTTTTTATTTCTTTCTCTGCCTTGTTGCTTTCAGCCGTGAAAATGCGACATGTCGCGATATCACGACACTTTTCTTCCTTGCTCCCTCTTGTCGCTCTAAGCCACGAAAATGCAACATGTCGCGATATCGCGACACTTTTCTTCTTTCTTTCGACAGAGCTATCTTTTTGGCTTGTTTGGCAGGGAAGATCTCCTTCTTCATCTTGTGTACAAGGGGGTGGCATTGAAAGTCAAAATTGTTGCAACACTTACAAAAACTTTCGAAGCAACAAAAACACTTTACAAAGAGAAATTTTTTGATTTTTTTCTACCCCTTGTGCAATGTGACAAAATTGTCAACAGGACCCACTGTTTAACCCCTAAGGGTTTCTGAAGGTGATCATATGGTTTTGATAGGAGTGTGTCATTGCAGTCTAATCGGATTGACATGATTTTAGTGTCTATAGATACCTCTTTTGAGATGCGTTATGTGAAACAAAGCATAGAGCAAAAATAGATGACTAAATTGTCAAATGATTAAGGTTATTCAGTAACCTAACCAAATTTATATGCCTTCATCATGGAAGGAGCATAAATTCTTGGAATCCTTACTTTTGACATATTTGAAGGATTTGATTTTGGCATATCTTTTAGCCACAATGTACTAACATATTTTGGGGCTTAGGGCATACTTGGTCTTGATTTCTTATTTGGCTTATAAGCCTATTCTAAGATATGTGTCCCAAGGCTTCAAGGATACCAAGATATTATTTTGTGGAATTGGATCTGAATTATTTGTCCCATCGTGATCGCCACTATAGAGCAGAAAAAATGGTGCACATAGCAAAGGGAAATGAAATGCATTTACTGATTTGTTTAAGCATTCAAAAGCAAAATTAATGTAAGCATAATGATAAATAAGTGAAAGAAATAGGGTGTTATCTTTATATTAATCTATTTACCAAATGCACGGTTACAAAACGTCCCCTTGAGGGCTCTTGAATGATATAATTTATTAAAATGTTCAAAGGATCTAATCCATTCAGAAACTCAAGGTGCATTTTCAGTGTCTTCCTCGCACTCACAAATTGAAGAGCAGTATTTTGCTACCACTATGATGATCTATCCATATTCAAACTTGTAGCTCCTTATTTGAATATTGAAATACCCGGATCTACACAAAAATAATTCAAAATGGTCAATATCATGTATGGATTAACATGAAATCAAAGAAATGCATGCAATATTGAATATAAAAAGTGAAATAGGTGGGTCAAAACTACTCCAAAATGCATAAAAACTTATATAATGTTTATTATCTACTTTAGATATGATCTATGCTGAAATTCAAAGGAAATTCTAAGCAGAATCCATGGCCATCCCTGGGTGTTTCAATTGGGACTGTTATAATTAAAAACCTAATTGAAGGTCCAAAATGCACCAAATTCTAGTATGATGTATATAATCTACTCTAGAAATTATCTATCCTAAATTTGAACCAAAATTATGTGTAGATTCATGGCCATCCTTGGGTGTTCCAATTGGGACTATTAACAATCCTAGGTGGGGATAGCCACCAAACATGGTGGTTTTTACCATGTCCTAGGGGTGTTGTCATCAAATTTGGTGATTTAATTCATAGAAATGGGTGGTTTTTGGAATGGATTTGTGTATTTGGTATCACTTGCAAACCTCCTTCTATGGATGGATATTTCAAGGGAAAATACATGGGTGAAAGGGAGAGTGAATCTTAGTAGCACTTCATTTCAAAATATTGCAAATACCTCTCTTTTTAAATTGGGTGGAATTACTCCAATTTGTAGCCCAAGAGGGCCACAAGGTCAAATGGGCAAGTTGGGGCATACAAGGCAGGTGTCACCACTTTTCAAAACCCTTGCCATGGGTTGCTTGGAAGATACCTCCAATTTGGGCCTCCAATTTGCAGGTTGTGATGGTTTTGATAGGCCCTCAATTTGTCATAAATAATTGGGCAGAATAAATGGAATAATTTGATTGCCATTTTTTCCATAATTGAATGTTTTAGGGGCCTAGGCCATGGCCATCCCACCCAAGGATGGTTGTTGGTGGCCATCCCTAGGTGGGATGGCCATGAACTATGGTCGTCCTGGGGTGGGATGGCCATGGATACATGGCCTAAAACTTCCCAAAAGTGGGTTAAACCTTCCCAAAAGTGGTTAGGACCACTATTTAACCCCTAAGGGTTTCCTAAGGGGGGCATATGGTGTTTACAAGAGTGTCATTGTAGTATAATCATATTGACACGATTTTAGTGTCTACAGATACCCCTTTTTGGGATGCATTGTGTGAAATAGAGCATGAAGCAAAAATAGATGACTAAATTATCAAATGATTAAGATTATTTAGTAACCTAACCAAATTTATATACCTATGTCATAGAAGGATCATACATTCTTGGAATCCTTGATTTTGACATATTTGAAGGATTTGATTTTGGTATACCTTTCAGTTGCACTGTAATGATAGATTTTGGGGCTTAGGGTATACTTAGTCTTGGTTCCTTTTTTGTCTTATAAGCCTATTTTTAGATACGTGTCCCAAGGTTTCAAGGATATCAAGAATTTATTTCATTGAATTGGTTCTAAATTATATGCCCCAACATGGGCTTGAAATTTATCTTTGACAATAATTCTTTTGAATGTATGCAAGTTGCACTTTTGAGTGTTTGAGTGTTGATTTTGATTATGAATTCATTAATTATGACTACCCCCTCAAGTGACGATTCGGTGAGGGCATGACCAATGATGAAAGTGATGAGTCGCTTGACCAATATGTCTTGACTGGGGTTCCTTCAGTTTTACCCATTCTAAAATTTTGTGAGGATTTTGATGGTTTTGTTGTTATTTCATGGAAGAAAAAAAATGAATACCTCATTCCCATGGAGTAGTTTGACTGCAATGGCCTTCTTGGGGATTGAATTATATACTTTTCAATTTATAAATAATTTTTTTTGACTCAATCTTGATCCTTTGTGAATTTTATCAATTTTGAAATGTTTTTGGTGGTTTTTAGGCCCTTATATTTGCCTTTTCTTCCATTTTTTTGGTGTTTTTTTGTGATCATCCTAGGGTGGGATAGCTGAAAAATTCATGGCCATCCTAGGGTGGGATGGTCAAAAAATTTATCGACCATATCACCCTAGGATGACCATGCTTATTGTATGTATTTTAAAGCTCCAAATTGGCAAAATGAGCTCTTTTGTACACTTCTAACTTGGCAAATTGAGAGGTGAGGAGTAGGAGAGTGACTTTTCAAAGTGAAGCACTACCGAAACCATCCCATAATCACCATGATCCAGCCTCAAGACTCAATGAGCGACGGAGCCGGTGCGGAAGAGTAAGGGTTGAATTTGCTACTAGACTTTATTTGATTTGGAAATGTAATTATTTTCAATTTTACCAATAAAACACATACTAAATATTTGTAAATGAACCTCATTAGTGATAGCATTTAGTAATTTGTGCTTTATTTTTTAGTTTTAAGTGGTTTTATTGTATTTTTTTTTCTTATGGCCATTCCAAGGTGGAATGGCTGCGCAGTTCATAGTTATCACAATGTGGGATGGTCGGCAAAGTTTTTGGCCGTCCCACCCTAGGATGACCATGCTTATTCTATGTCTTTTAAAGATCCAAATTGGCAAGATGAGCTCATTTGTACACTTCTAACTTGGAATATTGAGAGGTGAGGAGTAGGAGAGTGACTTTTCAAAGTGGAGCACTACCAAAACCATCCCACAATCACCATGAGCCAACCTCAATACTCGACGAGCGACAAAGCCAACGTGAGACGGGTAAGGGCTAAATTTGCTACTAGACTTTATTTGATTTGGAAATGTAATTATTTTTTATTTTACCAACAAAAAACAAACTAAATATTATTAAATGAACCTCATTAGTTATAGCATTTAGTATTTTGTGCTTTATTTTTTGTTTTTGTGCAATTTTATTGCATTTTGTTGTGTTTTTATAAGGTTTTTTGGTTGTTTTTGGTGTCAGGAAGGCCATTTTTAAGCATTTTTTGGGGCCATACCTGGGTGGGATGACCACTGGTGGCCATCCCCAGGTGGGATTCCTGCTAATTTTTGGATCATACTTAGGTGGTACAACCGTGAATATAGGAGAAAAATGTCCATTTTTTAGTTGTTTTTGCTATTTTTGTGCAATTTTGTTGCATTTGTTTGAGCTTGCTTGCCTTTGCAATGTTATTAAGATACGATATCAATTTTTGACTCTGTTTAAGACCACTAGGGACTTACTAATAGAGGATGACTAGAAATGACTTGACACCATTGGTCTCAAACAAGTGACATGGTTAGAGCTAGTGTTGGGAGACCGAGCCTACCTAATAGCTTTGATAGATCTGTAGGACCCTCACACCAACACCTTCCACTTGCAAAATAGGGAGATGATAGTGGTTTTATAGGATGTCTATTGTATTCCAAGTATTCCAATAGAGGGGCATCTTATTATGTTTACTCATAGAGATCTTAGAGATACAATTTTGTAGAGATACTTTGGATAGGACTAGTGCGAGGTAGTACAAGACTTACCTAGTGGAGGTATCCTAGTGGAGCTATGGTATGATGCAAAGGTTTTGACCATGAGACATGCCTTGCTAATGACACTTATCTCCAACATGTTGCTACTAGACTTTTCAAGAGGCAGGTTCCCTTGGAACCTTTTGGAGTTAGCATTTTGACTAGTGGAGTGCACCATAGAGAGGTCATTAGTGATGGTGTGGAGCACTACTTTGCTGGTATAGCTTTATGATGAGTTGTACGAGATTTGTTACCACAAGTAGAAAGGATTGGAATACAAATTTATATTATAGATGTGGTCATGGTAGCACATTGTTGTGGATTGACCATAAGGACTACCTTGGATGACATGGGCACAAATTGGAAACATGGAGATAGGCTATGGGATTCTATGGTAGCAATACCAAGAGAGGGGTCAGATCCATATGTATGCAGGTATGATTGATAATTATGCATAATAATTTGTATGAATTAGGGTAGAGGAGGTTATCCAGAGACCATAAAGGGATTTTCCAACATGGTTTGAGGCTGAGGTCCATCTCGCTGAGTACGATGAGGGATATGGTTAGTGGGTTGACATGGGACTAAGCAAAAGTATTTCTCATTTTCTTGAGTGATGTGATAGTTTATGCTATTCCAAGGGTTACCTAGCGAGCCAATAATATACCAATGTTATGGGGATGAGGGGACACTTACTTGGCCTATAGTGGAGGAAATTGGAGAGGAGGCAGATCCTATGGAGGGCATCTCTAAGCTAGATGATGCAAGGAAAACATTAGAGTATGAATCTTGATATATGATGCACCAATGGCAAGGGGAGGGGCTATTAGGATTTGGTACATATATAGTGATAGATGAGTCTCACAAGGAGGATCTATATGAGGGACATGATTAGGCTCATGGGGAGGAGCTAGACTTAGGTGAGTGACATGTGCATCACTAGGTAGATGATGAGTGGATAAATAGCATGGATATGAAGGATCAACATGATGATTATTATGAGGTCAATTTTTATGAGTAGGGTGTGCAGGCACAGTTGGTAGCATGGGATACCACCATTTTTTAGCTACAAGGTGATCTGATAAGAGGGATATAGGAGTGGAGGGAGTATGTAGATGAGAGGACTCTCCTACTGACACAAGTGCATACTGCATAAGTAGATATTTATAGGTAGACAATAGATTTAGCTTCTCTTTAGTCATAGGTTAGAGTAGGTAGTTTGAGCCATGAGGCACATATCAGTGGTGAGGTAGTCAAGCTATGGGATGATGTGACATAGCTCCAAACCTTATTGAGTGACTATGAGGCTCATCATTGATAGGATTTGACATACACACAATATTTTGAGGATGAGGTAGCACATATTTTTTTTTTAAGCGAAAAACCCCTTATGGAGCCACCTTGGTCCGAGAGACCATGAACAGGGGGTTCTACACCGTCAAATTCACATGGGAGTCACACCCAGCGCTACCTGCACCAACATTATCAATTGGATTTTTGGTACCCAATTCATCTTTTTGGTAGGGTGGATATTCGAACCTGGGACCTCCCTTGGAGGATTTTCCTCTCCTCTCCAACTCACCTACAACTCATGGGTTGAGGTAGCACATATTAGAGGGCACTTACTAGATCATCTTTCAGCTAGTGGGTCCCAGTAGAGTAGGAGTGGTACAAGGGAATCATCTATGAGGATGGGGCTCCTAGATCTATGAGGAGATCAGATAGGGCTAGGGGAGTAGATCTAGGAGCTCTCTATGAGTGACGATTAAGGGTGGTAGTGAGATTCATGATGTCAGTACTACATGACCATGGCTTTTGAGATTGTGTTTATTTTTGGATTTTGGGAGTGTGAGGTTTTAGGACCCACTTGATTGTAGCCTATGAGTAGTTTTTGAATTATTATATGTATTTTTTCCCCATACTATATATAATATATATATATATATATATATATATATATATATGAGCTTTTGTATTATCATCATGTGATTCATTACTGCTTTATTAGATGTATGCAATGGTTATGTTTACTTTATTGGTCCTTATATGGATGCATGTAATGTAATATGATATTTGTTGATGATATGTACATGTGTGTATGCATAATAAAATGGATGATTTATTAATCTGTATTTATGAATTATGAATTCTATGTGATACACTAGATGCTAGCACCATAGATTGTACAAAATTCATTGATTCATTTTTAACATTATCATAAGACTATGTAATGGATTATGAAAATATGAACTGTCAGACATGTGATAAAATGGTATGGAATGAAATGCATAGTAAGATGTTATATAATGTCCTTGAGGTTTTCATGAGACTCAAACACTCTAGTGACCTAGTCAAAAGTTGTATATTAACCATGCAAGACTTTTTGGTAAGGTATAAATCTATTAGGATGACCAAGATATTCAATATCCCTATGTATGCATGTGAGTTCATTGTTATGATAATGTATAAAGTTACCCCAGTGCCAAACATGATTTACGCATCCCATCTGTACTGAAGATCACCCTATGAGTATCAAATTTAGGAGCTCTCAATGAGCCATGACTGATTTTCATATAAGCCTTGAATGATAACCTAGACAATGCAATTGGAATAGATTGTACTTTGGTATAGAAATGAACTTGTATTTTCCTTATGTTTTTAACTATGCTAAATATGAAACTTAATTACTATAAAATATAACTCTTGAAATACAATATCCTTAAGTATTTTTTATATGAAATACCTTAATCATATTGGACCTCATAAGAGGATGAATATACCTAGCATAATATTTCCATGGATAAAGTTTTGGAAAGAGGCCTATTATTAGGATGGCTAGCTCATCATGGAGATGATAAGAATATTTTAATCCCTAAATGCTTCTGCATCTACATTTATGGACTTATGTAGTGTGTGGTGTATAGCATGATCCTTTCAACAAGATAAAATGGGGTAAGCTAGCTCATTGGAAATAATGAGAAAGATAGCTTCGAAAATAAAGTATTACACCTAGTATACTTACACAACTAGACATGTGTAAGGGGTAGGAATGGTTGTGACTTAAGATAGATCAAAGTGGAATAGCAATATAGTGATGAGAATACATCCTACCTTGAATATCCTAAAATCTATTGTTGAAGTTTAGGATAAGTCCTTAATAAGTTAGTTATAAAAAAGAAAAGCTCACGAATTGGATGAAAATTTGGGATATGACATTTGGTATCATATCACTTGGTTCATAGGGCTATAAGCTTCCTTGCGCAATATCATATGGTGGTGTGCATTAGGATACATACCCACATAAGGCTATACTTTATATGAATAGACTATCTGCTAAAAATTAAGCCTTTTTTCTAGTTAAGATAACTAGGTAATTAGTTAGTAGGAGGAAAAATTCAAGAATGTAATTTTAACCTAATACCTACTATATCTCATGTGTGTGGCTAGGGATAATACCACAAAATAGGAGAAGAGGGAGTGTTGGTCCATCAACAAGGCAAACACGATGAACTAATGTTGAGGTCATAACTCAAAATGTAGGTTTAGACAATCCTAATAATGAGAGGGAAGACCTCACTACAAGAGTTTCTTTACTTCGTGAATAGATGGAAACACATAAATAATTATTGGAAGCCATAATAAATCAGGATTCACAGGTATGGGACTCTAGAGTTGGTCAAGTTAATGAACACCTTACAATAGCACAACAAGACAAAATTCGGTTAGAGGCAAAAATGGGTAAGGATTTGAAGCATGTAAAATCCTCTAAATTTAATGGAGAGGAAGGCGGTGATGCAATCTAAACCTAGCTTAAGGAGTTAAAAACCTTCTACAATATGAATAATTACTCCACTAGAACCTGGATGTCCTATGCCACATTACATTTATAAGATGTTAAACTAGATTTGTGGGATACTTTTAGTATAGAAAGAGGAATTAAGGAACCAATTGATATTAAATGGGAGGACTTTGTAGTAGTATTTAAAGAGAGGTTCCTCACAAAGCATTTTTATGCCAAAATTTTTGAATAATTCAGCAATATTTGATAGGAAAATAATATGGTGGAGGCTTATTACCAAAAAATTGTTAAGTTGTTAAAATATGTGCCTACGTATAATGAGAATATGAATATTTATATTAGGAGTAGATCGCAAGATAGGGCATGAAGTGAATATGTGTGATACTAATACCCTTCATAAGGCTTAAAACTTGGCTAGAAAAGCTAAGACTTATCTTAATCCCTATTTTTATTATGAAGAAGCTTTCAAGCAAGACAAAAATGCACTCAAGAAAATAAATAGTATAGGATTCATGAAATGGGAGTGAGAACAAATAAACAAAATGTCCCAAGGGTAGGATGAAAGAAATGACAAGAAATATGGAAATTTTAATAAGCAATTGTGGGGAAAGAACAATCCTAACAATCACAACAATGGTAAAAACAAGCCACCGCCGCAAGGATAGCCCAACCCTCCATTAGCAGTAAAATTAGAAGGATAAAAACAAAAAACACATCCAAGGCCCAAGAGGGGATGCTTTTATTGTGGAGGACCACATTACTCCAATAATTTCCCTCTCAGAGTAGGACCAAGTTTGAAATGAAAATAACCCACTTACAAAGAACCTACGCACAAGGAACCTATCCACAAGATCTATGCAATGATAGGGAGTCAAAATATGGAAGGAAAAGCCACTCCTTTACTTATAAAGGGTAATTTTTTTGGTAGAAATGTTAAAATTTTGATAGATAATGGGGTTACAGATAGCTTTGTTTCTACTAATTTGATTAAGGATATACTAGAAAGGCCAATAATATTGACACATGAGTAGAAGGTCGAGTATGGTTTGGGATAAACCTACTCTGTAGATCAGTATTATCCTATGACTGAAATTACCTTACCTAGTGGTATGACCATTGGATGTATTTATGTAGCACCACTACATGCTTTTAATATTGTTTTATAAATGGATTAGCTACAAGCACATAAGGTTGTAATCAATTTCCAAGGTAGATGGATTGAGTATTTTGAGGATGGTAGGAAAGTATAGAGGGTGTATAGTTTGCAAGGAGCTTTTCAACCTCAAATCCTCTTGGTAATGCAACTTAAGAAAGACATTAAAATGGGAGGAACAATTTATGTACTTAAGAAAGACATTTTTTTCATAATATGAAGTAGTTATGGTTTATGGTTCAATAAAACTCAAGAGGTATGAGGTCAATTATGCTAATCATGACCTAGAATAAGTAGCAGTCGTATATGCTCTCAAAATTTGGTGACATTACCTGCTGGGAAGATCCTTTGAATTGAGGACTGACCATCAGAGTTTGAAATATATATTTACTCAACCTTTTCTCAATTCCAAGAAATGAAGGTGGATAAAGTTTCTCTCTGAATATTATTTTAGGATCGAATACATCAAAGGGAAGGAAAACAAGGCTGTCGATACTCTAAGTAGAAGGCATTTTTCTGCTCTGATCCATATTCATGTGGACTTTATGGATTAATTCAAATAAATGCAATATACATATGTGTACTACAATCAAATCTATGCAAAAATAGAAAGAAAACCTAAGTAAAACAAGGATTTTAGCATCAATGATGGTTTCCTATGTTTCAAAAATTAGGTAATAATTCATGAGGCAGGTGATCTAAGGAAAATGACCATTAATGAAGCACATAGATATCCTTATTTCGCTCACCCAGGGGGACCTAATATGAGGTAAAACATGAAGAAAACTTTCTACTAGCCAGTAATGAAAAAATAAATCATTGCATTTGTTGCTCAATGCTTGGAATACCAAAATGTTAAGGCCAAACATAAACACCTTGTAGTACTATTGTATCCTCATGATATACCTATGTAAAAATGGCAACTGATTTTAATGTATTTCATAGTAGGTTTACCTAAAACTAGATTCCAACATGACGTAATCTTTATTATGGTCGCTTGATTGACCAAGTTTGCATATTTTATACTCGAGAATATCAAGAATGACACCATGGTTATGGCTAATAGATTTGCCAAGGAAATATTCAGGCTTCATGGTTTCCCAAAAGTGATTATTCAAATAGGGACTCAAGGTTTACATCTAAATTTTGGTAAGCTTTACACCATGCCATAGGTATCAGGTTAAATATTAGTTTTGTGTATCATCCACAAACTGATCGACAAATAGAAAGGGTGAACTAGGTGTTGGAGGACATGCTTTGCATGTACTGTATAGATCAAAAGTATTGTTAGGAAGACTATATGCACCTAGTATAATTTGCATACAATAATGACCATCATTTGACTTTGGGTATGGCTCCTTTTGAATCTTTATATAGTATAAGGTGTAGGGCACCCTTGTCATGGGATAATCTAGAGGATCAGGTTGTTCTTGGGCCAAATATAGTTAGGAAAATGGAGAAATAGGTAAGTATGATTTGAGAGAGGCTAAAGGAAGCCATAAATGATCAAAAATGTTATGCCAATATTAAGATATCACCAAGAGAGTTTTTAGTAGGCGACAAAGTTTTTTTAAGGGTGATACCAAATAAGAGTGCCATAAAGTCCATAAAACTAGATCCTCATTTTGTTGGACCCTTTGACATCATAGAAAATATTAGTCCTATGGTGTATAGACTCACCTTACCACCCAATTTTTTGAATATTCACGATGCCTTTCATATATCCTTGCTTAGAAAATACATTGCTAATCCTGGCCATGTGTGGGATCTTTCTAAATTGCATATGGCAGACCTAGAGGTCATTGAGGTATGTCCAGTGAAAATCCTTGAGTTATACTCCAATGAAATAAGATAATGGACTTTGGAACAATGCAAGTTCCAATGGGACCTCTATTCCAAGAGAAATATCACTTGGAAAAAAATGGGAGACATGCAAAACCATTTTCCATTTCTATTTGAAAATTATATGTAATTATTTTTTTATGTTTGAACTTTGATGAAACACAGAGGACAATGTTAATCCTAATGGGGGTAGAATTTCATGACCCTCCCTTGGCAAAATTTTATAGTATGGAATCATGAATGGCTATGGTATCTTGTGGATGAAATGATTGATTATTTAATGACTGGTTTAGGCAATATATATATTTTATGAAGAATATGATGCATTGACTAATGATTTCATGTCTATATGTTTTATGAATAATATGATGTGTTGAATAATTATTTCATGTTTAGTTTTTGTAGGAATGTACATTTTATGAAAGAATGTGATGCTACTAATGGATTTGCATGTTTATAGGAACATGCTTCTTTTTGGGTGGAAGAAAAAGTTAACCACTGAGAACAGGATGTTGTAAGAAAGGGAATGGATGTGATTTTATTTGATAGAATCTTCTTCTAGGTGAGACTTCATTGGTATATAGAGATTCATTGCAAGAAATAAGGAATTTTTTATCTCATTGTTTGTTATAGAAAGGTTATAAAGAAATCATATTTTGATCTACAAAATTTCTTTGGCATTAATAACGAAAGATCAACATTATTGCTTGCCTGATTTTGATAATGGCTAAAGAAATTTATAAATATTATTATTGATGATTCTTGTTCTCTATTGTATACCTCAAAAGAAAACATAATTCCTGATGAAGAAGCTCATTAAGTAGAAGTTTAATGATTTGGTGTGGTAAATTTAGTTGCAGTATCACTTTACGAATAGTTTGATGCTAATCTAGCAGATAAAGTAAGGGATAATATTTAAATTTATAAGTCAAGATTATTGTGATAGAGAGTTGGGTGAACCTATCATTATGTTGGTCAACTGTAATACTTCATCATACTTCGTAAAAGGAGGGGGACGTGCATAGTGCTTGAGGGATAATGCTCAACCCACCAAAGATGCCCAAAAGGGGGGATAATGGAAAAGTGGTGTGACATTTATGGGAAAAAAGGGGATGATGGAGAAAAAGAAAGAAAAATAAAAGTTGTAGCGAGCAGCCAAGAAGATGATAGTAGAACCCGATTATCATGCCATGCTTTATTGTAGCAAGCAACCAAGAAGAATATAGTGGAACCCAACTATCAAATTGTGCTTTTTGGTGATAACCAGGTTGGCCTCAAATAAGTTATTTTTTCTTCTGATTTAAGAGTTAGAGTTGCATTCTTGTTGAATGATTCCAACTTGAATTAAAGTTATGTATATTCTCTAATTTTATTTGTTTGAAGACTATCTCCCAAAAAAAAATTGTTTCGGTTTAGGTCACTCAACTTGTTATATACACATTTATAGGTGCATGTATATATATAAATATATAGTTATGTTATTATTTGACTGTTGTAGAAGTACTTAAAGAGTGTATATCTACAATAATTGCAACATGGAAATAAAATTGAAAGTAAATAACATGTAAACCAAATTTGAAATAAAGTAAGCCTCCTTAGTATTAATCAATGATAAAATAGGTTATATATGTGTCCCTCTTAGGGATACCAAATGATACATATTTACAATTGTGTTAAAGCCACTAAACAAGAGTGATATACTCCAAGTGCTCTTTAGGTATTAATCAAATTTGTGTGAGGGCTTATTAGGATACCTCCTTCTCCATTATCAAGAGGAATAATGTTGAAGAGTGTCTTGGATATTGGAGGGATCTGTCACCTGCGTACAAGAAACAAAAAAAACATCAAAAGCATATGCAACCTCTCATGATAAGACTATTATCCAAGAAATACAAGAAATGAAGTAAACATGTAAAGAAAACATGAATATATGTAAATATGCTTAATATATTGATTAATCAACACAAAGCATGGCTTGAAACATGTATAGAAAGCTAATATTGCATGTAATATGAAGTATTAAGCATAAAAGAAGTTAATCTATGAAAGCTTATGAAATAAAGCATGAATATCATAATGAAGGTGAAACTCCTTATGAAACTACTAATTATCTATGGAAATACCTAAAATATGACTGATCTATGCTAGATTAACCTAAATGCATGTTAAGAAAAGTGAATCTACAATAAAACATAGAAATGAGGGTAGCAAACCCTAGACACGGGTGGTCAGAGTATCCATCTTTGTTAGCCACAATTAACAGCTATAGTTAAGCCTGTGGGCCACTGTTGACAATCATGGCCATGGGTAAAGTCTTATTTCTCTTGAAACCAAGATTGAAAAAGCTCAAATTCTTTATGGAATTGATGGTCAAGGTTTACCTTCATGTCCAGACATAGATTGGTGGTTGATTTCTCTTGAATTCACATTGGATTGGTGTGGAATAATGAGGTTTTCTTCTCAATCCTTTGGAAGCTCCATTTTTGCAAAGGTAGGTGTCAAACTAGAATTGGGTAGCATCTCCTTATTCTTTAAATGTTGCAATTGGATCTCCATTTTGGAAAGGCTTCGCTACAAAAAAAATTGAATCATATTGGTCTCTTTGAGGGATCTATAAATTGACTTCCCAATCCCAATATTGGCTTCTCAAGAAAGCCAAGATCAAGAAATTATAGGCTTAGGTAGTTGGATGGAACCTTTTTGAGGATTCACAATCCATAACCACTTTAATTGGTTGTAAATTCCATTATAACAACCAATTTGGCTCGACTTGGAATGTTGAGATAGTTACAGGGCTAGCCATTGTTGCTTAGTGTAGCTAGGACCCTAGCTGCGATTGTCAATCTTGGTTGAGATATTAACTACTGATGTCATTAGTGAATAATACTGAATAGGCCTAAGATACCTAAAATGAGTGGTTAGAACCACTTATTAGCCTTAGAAGGATCCAATGTCATTCATATGGTCTATAAATGTGCCCATATGAGTAGTCTCCTAAACATGACGTGTTTTAGGTGTCTATATATGCCCATTTTGGGATGTATTGTGGGAAAACATTATGTTGGGAAAAAAATATCACCTAAAGCCATATTTTAGGTTGATTGATGATCATTGGTCTGATCAACATTAGATGCCCCAATCCTACAAAGGATGAACATCCTACAATTATTACTTCCAACGGGATGAAAGGCTTAAATTTGCAAATCTTTCGCATGTCTAGATATAATCGAGTAACATTAGGGCTACAACAGGTCCAATAGATGGATCGCTACAAGACTTTAAACTAGCATATTTGCTTTTGCCCTAGCAAAAGGGTAAGCTTGTGATAGTTGTTAGAAATGATTCGTAAGATGAACACAATTTACATGATCGAGTGATCCTTTGTTGATTTTGTTATTTTTTCATCCTAAAATACCCAAAGGTATCTATATACCCTTTGGTCAACCCAAAATGCTCCAAAGACACCTACGATGTTCTTTGATCACCCAAAAAGCCCCAAAGGTATCTATAAACCCTTTGGTCAACCCAAAATACTCCAAAGATGCCTACAACATTCTTTGGTCACCCAAAAAATCCCAAAGGTATCTATAAACCCTTTGGTCAACCCAAAATGCTCCAAAGCTTCCTATGAAATTCTTTGATCATCCAAAAAGCTCCAAAGGTATCTATAAGCCCTTTGGTCAAGTTTCAACCCAAAACAATCCAAAGATACCTACGATGTTCTTTGGTCACCCAAAAATCCCCAAGGGTATCACCAAACCTCTTTTTCAACCTAAAATGCTCCAAATGTGTCTTCAAACCCTTTGGTCACCCCAAAATATACCTACGATATTCTTTGGTCACCCAAAAAGTGCTAAAAGTATCTATAAACCCTTTGATCAACTCAAAATGCTCCAAATATGCCTACAATGTTCTTTGGTCACCCAAAAAGCCCCAAGGGTATCATGAAACCACTTGGTCAACCCAAAATTATCCAAGGGGATATTTGAACTCTTTGGTCACCCCAAAAGATGCCTACGACATTCTTTGGTCACCCAAAAATCCCCAAAGGTATCTATAAACCCTTTGGTCAAGCCAAAAAGCCCCAAAGGTATCTATAAACCCTTTGGTCAACCCAAAATGCTCCAAATATGCCTACATCATTCTTTGGTCACCCAAAAATCCCCAAAGGTATGTAAAAACCCCTTGGTCAATCCAAAATGTCCCAAAGGTATCCATAAAATATTTGGTCACCCAAAATACCCCAACGTCACTCAATAAGTCCATTGGTCACATGTATATACATATATATCAATCAAAATCCAAAAACATCATTTAAACAAAAAAAATATAAAAACATTGTAGTGCATCACATTTCACACCACTGCATTAAAAAATTGATTGCATTAGGTATACTCATCATTGCAGCTTGTATTTTAGAGTTTCTCATACATATCTAGCATCAAGCCTATACATTGGTCATCATTCAAAATCAATTTTGTCAAATTCATCATTCACATCATTCCATATTACACTTATCATTTCCATCTACATTTTCCAATTTTTAGTGTTTGTTTCCCTTCACCTAGTCATTTGTTCTAGGGTGTCTTTCGGGTTTTCGGTAACTCAATCACCTCTAGTTTTATTTTCAAATTTTATAGAAAGCTATTTTGATTTTTAGAAGGTAGAGTCTTGCTTTAATTGTACCTTGTATAAATCAAAATACAAACACATTTTTACATTAAATCCAATTTTTACACAAGGAAATATGAAACCTACAATGTGGTCTAGGTTACCTTAAGTGAAAAAGTTTACCTTGATCATCCCCCCATATGAATGGTTCAAAAATGCTGAGAATTGAAAAAATGACAAGCTCCTCCCAACCTAATTCCCTAGAATAAACAATGGTTTTCACCACTATCAATAACCAAAATCCCCAAAAGTAAAAAATCAAGAGCAAAATAAACAATGATTTTCATCACTAAATAAATCCCTTGCTCAAAGAAAACAAAATACAAAATAAACAATGATTTTCATCACTACGTACGAGCAAGTGTCCCAAATCAAATAAAAGAAAAGAAGGAAGTCCTAAAATTGAATCCTTGGAATTCTCAGCATTTGATAAACCATGAGGTAATCCTCATTACAGGTTAGGTGGCATCAGTCCTTCCTAGTAATGGTGGTATCCTTATGCATGACAATATGTCTGTCACAATAGTATTTTTATTTTGTATAGACCAATGTTTGCATGCATATGAGCTAGCGTTTGGTCACATGTACTACTTAGTGGTCTAATCCAACTACATACAAAACCTAGGATCATGATACTTATAGGGTGATATTTAGTAAATATGGGCTGAATCAATCCTTTTTGGCACTAGGATAACTTTATGCACTATCATAGTAATGAAATCGCATGCACACACAGGGATATTGAGTATCTTTGTCATCCTAGCAAATTCATACCTTGTCAAAAAGTCTTGCATGGTTAGTATATAATTTTTGACTAGTCGACTGGAGTGTTTGAGTCTCTTGGAAAACTCAAAGACATCCTATAACATCCTATTATTCATTCAATTTTATCACATGTATGTTAGTTTACATTTTCAAAAGTCCATTATGTAGTCTCATGACAACATTACAAGTGAATCGATGAATTCTATATAGTCTATGGTGCTAACATAGTATGTCACATACTATCCATATTTCATAATATAGATCCAAAAATATCCCATCTCATTATGCATATACACACATACATATCCTCAAATAACATCATAGTACAACACATACATCCATTAATGCACCTATAAATCATAACACATCATGCGTCTAACACTCCAAAATATCAAAATTGAAAATCAAACAAGTATTTTTAAAACACCAACTGGGGAATTATTGATATCATACCTCCCCTAATCAGAAATAAAATAGTTAATCAATCAACCTCAAAAAGTCCCAAAGGTATCTATAAACCCTTTGATCACCCAAAAATCCCCAAAGGTATCCATAAACCCTTTGGTCATCCATAAATCCCCAAAGGTATTCATAAATCCTTTGTTCAAATTCCAAAAAGCCCCAAAGGTATCCATAAACCATTTAGTCAACCAAAAATCCCCAAAGGTATCCATAACCCTTTGGTCACCCAAAAATCCCCAACGTTATCCATAAACTCTTTGGTCACAAAAAGCTCCAAAGGCATCATAAACCTTATGGTCACCCAAAAATGCAAAAGACATCATAAACCCTTTGGTCAACTCCCAAAAATATCCAAAGGTGTCATAAGCCCTTTGGTCAACTCCCAAAAATCTCCAAAGGCATCATAAACCCTTTGGTCAACTCCCAAAAATCTCCAAAGGTATCATAAACCCTTTGGTCAACCCCCAAAAAACTCCAAAGGCATCATAAACCCTTTGGTCAGCTCCCAAAAAGTCCCAAAGGTATTCATAAACCCTTTGGTCACCTAAAAAGCCCCAAAAGTATCCATAAACCCTTTCGTTGACCCCAAAAAAGTCCTAAAGGTATCTATACATCCTTTGGTCATCCAAGAAGCCCCAAAGGTACCTATAAACCCTTTGGTCACTCAAAATGCCCCAATGACATCCAATAAGCCCATTGGTCAAATATATATATATATAGTGTGTGTGTGTGTGTGTGTGTGTGTGTGTGTGTGTGTGTGTGTGTGTGTGTGTGTGTGTGTGTGTGTGTGTGTGTAAATCAAAAACCAAAAACACCTCACCAAAAAGGATTCAAATCCCACCAAAAACAAGTCAAATTTGGTTAAAATTCACTCTTGATCAATATTGAACCCAAATTATTCATGGATGCATTGAAAAGTTACTACTTCAATCCCCAAGAAGGTCATTTTGGCTGGAATGCTGCATGGGAACGAGGTTTTCAACTCTTTTCTTCCATGAAACATCAACAAAATCATCAAAATCCTCACAAAAATGCTCCATTTTATAATGGGTAAAACTGAAGGAAACCCTAACCAAGTCATATGGGTCAAGCAACTCATTTATTTTATCACTTTTCATTCCCTTATCGACTCATTTCTTGAGGGGGTAGTCATGCTTAACAAATTCATAATAAAAATCAACAATCAAATACTCAATCATGCAAATTGTGTTCGTCCAACAAATCTTTGACAAAGACAATCATGCCCCTACTTAGGGTAGCAAACAAGCAAAAAAAATCAATTAAACAAATTCTTGGCATTATAGAATCATGAAGGAACTCAGGCTTCACTACTTCAAGAATTAATAATGTCCAATATCAAGTAAGCCTTACATGAAAGATTGTACTTGAATCAAGTCCCTTAGCTCATCATAAGCAAGGATTCAAGAAAACATTCTCTTTCCATGATTGGGGCATCTAAATTTGGTTAAGTTATTGAATAACCCTAATAATTTAGCATTTTAATCATTTATTTTTTCTCAACACTATGTTGCACACAACGCATCTCAAAAAGGGGCACCTATAGACACTAAAATTATGTAAATCCAATTTGGCAACCAAAAGCATGAGCTAATTGACATCATATGGACCCCTTGGGCAACCCTCAGAGGTTACACAGTGGTCCTAACCACTTTTAGAATGTTTTCCCCCACTTTTGGTAATTTTTAGGGCATGTAGGCATGGTCATCCTGCCCAAGAACGATTATAGTTCATTGTCGTCCCACCCAGGGACGACCACCAACGGTCATTCTTGGGTGGGACAATCATGATCTTTGACTCATAAAAAGTTAAATTTTGGATAAATGAAACCCATAAACTACCATTTATCACACCTATTCAAGCATGTAGACCTAAGGGTGCAAAATCCTTATGACATGTTGTAGAATAGAGACAAAAAAGGGAGATTCCTCTCCCCTCCAGTACATGCCAAGTTTTGTATAAATGATGACTCTTGCCCTGCATGTCCTTGCATGCCCATTTGGCCATAAGCCCCATTGGACTAAAAAGTGGATCTATTTTCCACCCAAAACACAAAGAGGAGTTTTGTGACTTTGCAACGAAGTGCTACCAATATTTCTGCTCAACCTTTTGTGCCCTTTTTCCCTCGAAATATCTACCTAGAGAAGGAGGTTCTTGAGTGATTCAAGAGGTGTATTTTTTTTTACAAAACAAAACCAATTGAGTGAATTTCACCCTCACATTTGATGACAATACCCTTGAGAGAGTTTTTGACCAATTCACTTGGGAGGAGAGGAGGCAGCGAGAGGCGGAGAGGGTGCAGAGGCACCAGGAGAGGGTTGGGGAGCACCTGCAGATGTAGAGATGGTGGAGGTGGCAGAGGTGGGAGATGACTTTGGGGAGGAGGAGTAGCCAAAGATGCAGGAGGCATCATAGCCGGCTGGCTCAGGGGAGACAGAGGCAGGGTTGCGCACTAAGGTAGCACGTTTGACGGGATTGTTGCAGAGGCGGGATGGAGAGCTGGCAGAGATGACGTAGGAGAGGGATCTCCTGTGGACATAGTTGGCAGGGCAGGGGATCGCAGTGGCTACGTCTCACTAGTAGGAGGGAGATACAAATGCTACACGAGAGAGAGATCTCCTACGGGTGCAGCTAGCACAGCGCGACGATGCCATCGCGTATTACCGTAGGCGGGAGGCGGAGTTGAGGCTACGGGAAGAGGATTGGAGGCAACGGGAGGCAGATTGGGGGCAACAAGAGGCCACATGGAGGCGACATCAATCGAAGATGGAGGGTGAGATTATCCACCTAGGTGTGCAAATACCAGAGCCTCTGGCCAGTGGGTCGTCGTACAGGATGAGAGACAGCGGGACGGAGCAGTCGGCATCATCCCGTCATCGGCGGTGAGATGAGGGAGGCACGAGTGGGCAGGATGCAGGGGCGAGCAGTCGCCTTGAGAGATCTTAGAGGACGGATACCACAGGGGGTAGCTCTCGTCGCATCGATCCTACGTGATCATGGTGGCCGACGCCCTAGGCTAGGGATTTTGAGATTTTGGATGATGGGAGGGAGGTCTGAGGACCAGTTTTGTAGCCTGCAGGCAATTTTTTTGTGATATATATACAGATGATTCTTTTTGGTGTTTATCTATTTTGCATGATTTATTTTTATGTACATGTTTTTACATTGATGTATGCATATGCGATTATGAATGTGATGATTCTAATTTGTATGATGTATGCATATAGAATGAATGAAATGAATTGTGAATGATTTGTCGATGCACCATATACTGTACAAAATTGGAATGATTTGCTATAGTAAGAAGATAACTTTGTGGAATTCTTGTGCATATGAAAACTTTGTTTTTGTATTTTGTCTATTTTTTTGATGGGGATGTATGGAATGAAATGTATCGGTTGTTGGAAAATGTAGTTAAGCTTTTCTGAGATGCAAATATTTTTAACTAACTAGCCAAGACTATACATTTATCTCGCAGGACTTTGGAACAAGGTCTAAATCTGAATTGAATTTAACCAAGTTATTTCACATCCTCGTGTGTGCAATTGAGTTCGTTTATGTGTTATTCATCAGGATACCGCCAGTGCCAGATGGGCTTTCAACCGAACCTGTACTGAGGATCACCTAATTAGCTCCACTAACTCCTGTATTGTATTTAGTCGGATTTGTCCGCGATGTTATCTAGGATACCATAAGCTAGCTCATCCACATGCAAACATTGATCTGCACACAAGTTAATGTGACGGATATATCGTCATGCGGGAGGTTTACTACCAGTGACTGATAGGCTATCAACCAAACCGGTACTGAAGCTTACCTCATGACCTGTCAAAATGTTGAAAATTCCAGGGATTCAAGGTCAACTCCCTTCTTTTCTTCAAGGGTATGGGGATACTTGCTCATTATAGTGATAAGATCACTGTTTATTTTTGTTTTATTGATTTTTTTTTTTTTTTTGGAGCAAGGGATTGAAATATGGAGTGACGAGAATCACTATTGTTTGTGCCTTTTGATGTGTGCACTGTAGGATGTCAAATTTTAGTGTTTTGACGTTTTGCAAATGTTTGATGTTTTTGCAACTTTTGAGAACTTGGGATTCATGGGGAATTGGGTAGGGAGGAAGCTTGTCCTTTTGCCAACTCTCAGCATTTCGAGGGTCAATTGCACAGGGAGATAAGCAAGATAGTCGTTTCGCTTATGGTAGCCAGGATTACGGTGCAGGTTTCATCTTTCGTCCACACAACTTAGGAATTATTTTATGTGTGTTAATTTGTGTTGGGATGCTACGTACCAAAGTGGGATCCAAGTAAAACTTTCCCATGTAAAATCTGCTTAACTATGTACAATTTTTGGCTAGAAATTTAAAGACATCTGAATGACAAAAACCCTATATACATTAGGCGACACGGACGATGCTAAAATAAAAGGATGATATGTGAGATGTAAGTGTTTATGAAAATGGATCGGAGGTGGAAATGATGGAGTTGCCAAATAATGACGGTCTATGGTGCTTTTGACTTGTATGACCTAGCGAAGTATGCAATGTATGGATGCAATGCTTAATGGAACCTATATTTTTGTATTTTGATTTTTATGAGAATGTATGGAATTAAAATGCAATTGTTTTTGTAATTTTGATTGATTTTTATGGGGATGCATGGAGTTGAAATGCAATTAGTTTTGTGAGTTTGATTTGTATTGATGAGGATGCATGGAATTGAAATGCAGTTGTTTTTGTGATTTTTTTATTTTTATGTTGACCAAGCAGTTGTGGTAACGCTTGGAGATTTTGGGTTGACCAAGCGATTATGGGAATCCTTGGAGCTTTTGGGTTGACCAAGCAATTGTGGGAATCCTTGGAGCTTTTGGGTTGACCAAGAGATTGTGGGAATCCTTGGATCTTTTGGGTTGACCAAGCGATTGTAAGAATCCTTGGAGCTTTTGGTTGGACTATGGCTCTCTAGCTGTGAAATGGCCTCAAATGAATGATGTTCAAGGGTTCTGCTTCCTTGATTCCTTCAAGAGAGGCAAGCCGGTATGTTTCGGGTCCTATTCTATTGTCAATGATGTAAGGACCTAACCAGTTTGCTACAAACTTGTCCCATAGATGGGACGGCAAATTAGAATTCTGCTGGTTCTCTTTTAAGACCAAGTCACCAACCTGAAATTCCCTGAAATGGACTTTCATGTTGTATGCTTTCTTAAGTCGCTCTTGATAGATACGTAAATGCTCGAGAGTATTGATGCGTCATTCGTCAAGCAACGTCAGTTGATCTAACCGGTCCTGTCGTGCAGTGTCATCATCGATGAACTCTTGCATTGAAATGCGTAAGGAAGGAATCTCCAACTCAAAAGGCATGACTGCCTCGGAGCCATACACCAGCAAAAATGGAGTTGCCCCAGTGGGCGTCCAAATTCTGGTGCGATAAGCCCATAGGGCAAGCGGGATCTGAATGTGCCAGTATTTATGATTGTCTGCAACTGTCTTTTTGATAATGGTGACTAGCGTTTTGTTAGACGCCTCTGCTTGCCCATTTGCCTGCGGATAATAGGGTGTGGAAAAGCTATGCTGAATCTTGTACTTTGTGATCAAAGCACGCACATCTTTATTCTTGAATGGTGTCCCATTATCCGAGACAATTTTGGATGGAATACCAAAACGACATATGATGTTATGCAAAATAAACTCCGCAATGCGGGCTCCAGTACTCTGTGATGACCAGACGATGCAGGGGAGATCTTTCCAATTAGATCAAGGCCCCACTGCGAAAAAGGCCAAACCGATTGAATCGGCTGTAAGGCCTAAGAAGGTACGTGTGTCAAATTAGCATGGTGTTGACACTTCATGCACTTCTTCACATATGCGCAACAATCACGCTCTAAAGATGGCCAATAATAACCCATGCGAAGAATGCACCTTGCGATGGCCATACCGCTGAAGTGGCCACCACATGTACCATCATGAGCTTGGGTGATCGCCCAAGCGGACTCTTGCTGGTCCAAACAATGAAGGAGGATTCCTTCATAATTTTGATGATACAAAATGTCTCCTAACAAGACATGCTTTGCCGCTTTCTGTTTGAATGATCTTTTTGCGGCTTGTGTCAATCCAAGTGGGAGAGTACCTAGCTTGAGGTAATCCCAAATGGGTGTATACCAGTCTTGCTGATCAGAAACCTCGATAGTATGAACGGCCAATCCCTTTTGAAGTTTATCCCGAACAAAAGCTGAACATGAAAGAACTTGTAAAAACAACGTGGTGTTGCTAGCAAGAGGGGCCGGGGAGAACAAGGACCCCCAGTTGGCTTTAATCAAACAATCTCGAATTCGATAGAACTTATCCGAAGATGGTTCAATCTGGATCATGTGGATTTCTGGTGTCGAATCAGAGCTTGCACGCTCCATCACAGATTGCGATAATGTTTTAACCTGAATGGTTTTCATTTCACCAGAAGGGTCTTGCGAAATAAGTGACCCCAAGGAGGCCATAGTATCCACAAAACAATTTGATGATCGAGGGAGTGCCTCGATGTCATACCATTCAAATTGTGCCAAGAATTTATCCACAAGGGCTTTATAAGACTTCAAAACTGGACATTTACATTGGTATATCCCTTTTACTTGGTTGAAAATTAATAGCGAATCACCAAAGATGTTCAATCGTTTAATGTTCATGGTGATTGCTGTCTGAAGACCTATGAGCAAGGCTTCGTATTCTGCATTGTTATTGGTTAGCGGGAAGTCTAATTTAAAATACAAGGGCATTGGAGCACCTTGCAGAGTGAAGAATACAATTCTCGCACCACCCCCTTGCTCACATTTAGAACCATCGAAGAATAGGGTTATGTCAGCCTGTGACTCAGGCTCATCAAAATCTTGCGACTCTGAAACATGGAAGACCCCATCATCAGGTAGTTCAAAAGTCAGAGGCTGATCGTCTTCAAGAGGAGCCTCAGCTAGTTGATCGGTGATGACTTGACCTTTTATAGATTTCTGTCCAATGAACTCTATGTCAAACTCCATCAACAACATGATCCATTTCGTCGTGTGGCTACTATGATAAGTACGACTCATCATGTATCGCAATGGATTATCCTTAGACACAACATACGTCTTATTACTAAGCATGTAGTGGCGTAGCTTTTTGGTAGCAAACACCACTGCCAAGCAGAGTTTTTCAACATATGTATAGTTAAGTTCATAACTGACCAGGGTGCGGCTAAGATAGTATGTAGCCTGTTCTCGGTGAAGTTCATTTTTTGGGACAACATTGCGCCCAATGCCACCTCAGTGGCTGAGATATATAAATAGAACGACACTCCTGGTCTGGGTGGTGCCAATACTGCGGCAAAGCCAAGTACTATTTAATGTCGTCAAAGGTATACTGGCACTCGTCATCCCAATGAAATGTGACCCCTTTATGCAATAATTTATTCATGGGTTGGCATTTGTCGGATAACTGCGCTATGAAGCGCTTGATCGACGCAACCTTTCCCTGTAGACTCCTGAGCTGCTTGATGGTGGTTGGGGGATGCATTTCAAGTATTGCCTTGACTTTGTTTGGATCAACCTCAATTCCTTGTTTGGAGACTATGAAACCCAAGATTTTTCGAGAGGTGACGCCAAAGATGCACTTCTTGGGGTTTAATCTGACTTTATGCTCAATGAGGCGATCAAGGACCTTGCTCAAGTCATCGATATGATCTGTGCGCAAAAGAGATTTGGTCAACAAATCATCCATGTAATCTTCCAAATTTTTGTGCATGTAATCATGAAAGATGTATGTCATGGCACGTTGGTATGTAGCTCCGACATTTTTAAGGCCAAAAGGCATGACCTTATAGCAAAATGTCCCCCAAGGCGTTGTGAATGTCGTTTTTAGTTGGTCCTCAGGATTAATACGAATCTGATTGTATCCTGAGAAACCATCCATAAGGGAAAGCATTTCGTGGCCCGCTTAGCGTCTACCAACGCGTCGATGCTTGGCAAGGGAAAATCATCCTTAGGACTCGCTTTGTTAAGATCTCAAAAATTAGTGCATATGCGAATCCTCTCGTCGGGCTTCTTGAAGGGAACCATGTTAGATAACCATGGCAGATAATCCACACAGATGACAAACTGGGCATCCAACAATTTTTGCAACTCATCTTTTACCATTAAGGCCACTGTTGGATGCATCTTGCGTAGTTTTTTCTTTACTGGCTTGATTGTCGGATCAAGCATTAAATTGTGTGTGACTAGATGTGGGTCTAGTCTCGGCATATCCTTGTATGACCATGCAAAAACTTCCTTATTTTCCTTAAGAAGGGCAACATAATCGACTCGCTCTTCGGGGGAAAGACTTACCCCCAGCTTGAGAATCCGTGGATTCATTGGATCTGTGCCGATGTCTACATCAGTCATTGCTTCAACTGACATATGGGATCCGTCTTCCAACTGGTGTGGAATTGGGATTAGATGGATATCGTTTGCTGAATTAATATCGTCATTAGGAACCTCAAGTTCCTCTTCAACATGGAAGACATCCTAAGTTTGTCCTGGAGTGAAATGAAAGATCCCACCGCAAGGCCAATACTCTGATGGAGATGGTGGTGTGTCAGCGCGATCCCAATCAATAGCTTCTATGTCTAGATGCAATAATCATGTTGGATTGGCTGGATCATGGATGGGGGCGATCAAATCAATGGATACCATGTTAATGAAATGATTGTAATCTCCATTACCGCAAATGTGACAACTCTGATATTCATGATGCCAACCATGGATCTTTGGATCTGGCTCTGTGGGCACTGGCACAAAGGGATCAGCCCTATACACAGTCCTGCAAACAGGGTCTGCCCTAGGCACTGATGAGTTGATAGGGTCTCCAGGCAGAAGATGTCCATTGTATTCCTTGGGTGGCAGATGCAGTAATTGCTATAACTGTGCCAGGTTGAAGTGCCTCCTAGGTCGCGGATCTATGTGTAAGTGTTCCAACCTGTCATCTATGTCCAAAGGATCTTGTAATCTATGCTCACTAGGATCGTTCAATGGGAACATCCTCAGGAAGCTTTCCTGATCGTCATTCATTTGATAGTCATGCGAATGATCGTCCTCCGACTCATCTTCAGAAGACCCTTCCTGGTCTTGCCCATCTTCCCCTTGTGGGTGAGTCCATGAGGTTTCTCCTTGTTTAGCCGTAGGGAAAGGGTTGTTGAGGTCAACAATGTTATTTGTTTGCAATGGTAAATAATCCCCTAATGTATAAGTTGTATTTGGATTAGCATATGGATCTGATGCCAACCCATCCTTGTTGCCTATCCCTAGGCCTTACATGTTTTCGACCAAAATGTCGAGGGGAAAAGGGTGGTTAAACCCTACTCCTGACTTATCATAGGGCATTTGGTATCTTGGTTGACACAAAACATGCATTCCTTGTTCATACCGACCTAACCCGTATCCATGCCAATTGCATTGGCTAAGATATCTTAATGCGAAGTCTGGGTTAGCCAGATAGTTGACATCTTCCACAAAGGGATCTTCATCTTCCTCTTCTTGTCGGGAAGGTTCAACGCCATGATCCAGGCCCCCAAAAATGAAGTTTTTCTGATTAGGTGGGTAGCCTAAAGGAACCACGGAGCCTATGGTGAGTCGAGGTTTTCCCATGTCTTGCATAGACTGAAGTGTGGGCGTTGCCACAACATTGTGCACTATATACTCCCCCATGCCTGTGTTAGACATCTCAACAGTAATCGTTGGCGATTGAGAGGGGTCAAATGGGAGTTCTCCTTGAGTCCACTCCATGTGGGGTGAACTAGGTGTCTCGACTTCCATTCTATTAGGCGTCTTTTCTGTAGAGATGTTGGAAACGAGAGGTGGTTCTGCTTCTAGGGGCTTCTTTCCTTTTTCTGTTGGTGTGGCCACCATAGGTGGCGTCATTGTGGGAGGACAGGATGAAGAAGATGAACCCGCCTAGGAATGTAATTGAGTTGGCAATGAAGATTCTTGCGTAGTCAAACCCCGTTTAGATGGATTTAACTGGAAATCCACGTGCATTGAAGGAAGGGTTGACTGCGGCATGATTTGCACTGAGTTGCAATACTTAAATGGTTCCAAATCTACGGGACCACGTGCACTTGTCCTTCAAATGTATATTTCAAACATTGATGAGCAATTGAAGGGACACATTTCATATCTCGGATCCAAGGCCGCCCAAGTAAGATATTATAAGCCATCTCACCTTCTAAAATGTGGCACAACGTATGAATGGTCTTTTGTCCTACTTGTATGGGCAAGACAATTGTGCCAAATGTCGAGCATATCATATCATTAAATGCTCGAAGGGTATAAGTAGAAGGTGCAATGTGAGAGGATGGTAGTTTCAAATGTTTCAGTGCAGCGATTGTAATAAGGTTCTTTGGACGAACCAGTGTCTATCAACACCCGTTTGTATGGAGTCCCGTTGACCTGCACAATAATGTGTAGGGGTGGATCTGTTACATCGCCAGTCACCATTTTTAGCTCATCTTCTCTGAAGGTAATGACTGGTTTAGTACACTGTTTGACATGCCCCACAAAATTGTTGAATGAATCCGCTTCATGGGGTTGCAATTCAATTGCCTTTAATATCTCCATAAGAGCTTCCCGATGGGGCGCTGATTGTTGAATAAGCTCATAAATGGAGAGCCTAGCCGATGTGGTCCTTAGACTTTGAGTAAGTCTAGATCGAATCGTGACCACTGGTCTAGGTGGGGGCAACTGTGTAGGATTTGGTTGGTGTTGTGATGTGGATGAGGCTTCCCTAGTGGCTGTCACGGGGACAACTCCTGGGTGTCTTTTGTTTCTTGTCACAATACTTATCATTCCAACATACCCTTCCATGGGGTAACTCTATTGCACTTCATTGACATGTAGAGGTTTTGTTTGGGCATCATGTGTGGGTAAAGGATCTTTGAAAACACCCATATGTTGGTTGTTGGGTGCGATGGGATTATCCACACCAATGTGTGATTGTCAATGAGATCTTGCACTAAACATTTAAACGCCCAACAAAAATTAAGGTCATGCCCTTTCCTTCTATGGAATCTACAAAAAAGATCCTCTCTGTAGCCCTTAGGATTTGGCGCATTAGGATCAATTGTTGGAATATCTGGCATATTAATCAAGTTTGCCACTGACAAATGGTCAAACAAGGAATCTCTAGACTCAGTGTATGGTGTAAACTGTCGCTTTGAGCGACGCTACTAATTTTGATTTTGCTTCTTGTTATCTTTCTCATAATTATTGTGAGGCACCGCCTGATAGTTAGCTTTTGAAGGCTGTGTTTCTTGGGCAGGTGTAGGGGCATTAATAGCAACTTGATTGATCACGACGGGTTTCTGTTGTGTATTCCCTGTTTTGGTATTCTTGTTCCACTCTTTTTTTTAGGCTTGGCAATTTTGCCATCCTGTATCTTGATTTCTTCGATACGTCTAGCTTGCGCCAGAGCTTCTTCCAAAGTGGTGTATTGCTGCAGCTGCAATAGCACAGAGATCGATCGCAAATAGCTCTTTGCAAACATTTGAGTTAAATCGGACATAGGAGGGAGGTAAGACAACTTTGAAAGCACTGTCCTCCATCGATTCCCATATGCGACCATAGACTCCTCCTCATATTGTTTGAGGCTAGCTAGATCACTGAGTGACGTCTTTTTCTTTGTATTGAAAGCAAAACGTTCTAGGAACGTGTCAACTAGTTGATCTAAGTTGTAGATGATGTGCTTCGGGAGATGGGTAAACCAATCCGAGGCAGATCTTGTGAATGTGGTTATGAATGTTCTCAATAATAATGCATCATTGTCTTGTATACCAAAGCACTGACTCAAAAATCGAGTCACATGTTCTTGAGCATCTTCATCCCCTTTAAAGAGTGCCAACTGGGGCAGCTTGAAATGTTCGGGGTATGGAGGTGTTGGCACGGATGGATGTATTGGATGACTACGAAGTTGGCGTAAGGTAGGATTTTGAGGCCCACCATTCTTAATTTCCATATTCTCTAAGCGTTCTAATAACACTTTGTAGGCATCGAAGGATATAATTTCCTCCTCCTTATTTTGTTCCTGTTGTGGGTTGCGGGGAACTTGAGGCCTTTGAATGACTAAATGGTTAGCATCCCTTCTGCCTAGATAAGGCATTTCAGCCCGCTCTTCTTCTTGGTAATAATCCTCATAATCTTCTTGAGGAGTGTTTGGCCTAGGCCTATAAACATGGATGGGTGCCCGCGGAGGATGCCCGTCATGGTCACGAGGAATGGCCTCCCGCTCAGTTCTAGGAGGTCTAAGAGGCAATGTTTGCTGACGTCGCGGAGACCTGTCTCGTGCTAAGGGATTATGCCTCACATACATCTCAGATTGTTGTGCACAAGGGACTAGGGCTTTCTCAGTCACATAGTTGTAAAACCTTTCAGCAGTCTGACGTTGAATGCACTCTTGATCAAGGCGACACAAATGTTCTAATTCCTGTTGTTCTTGTTGAAGCCACATGATTTGTGCTTGGCGGGCGACTAGTTGTGTAAATGCCAAGTTACTTTGTTCTGTTGTCTCTTGTTTGATATGCCTAGATGCTTCTCCTACATATCTATTTTGATCATAATACTCTGAGACTCCTATATGTTGCTTCCCTCTGTCGAGGTTGGCCGCATTGACTTGAAACTCTGGTTTCAATAAGGGATCTGGATATAATGCAGGTGCAGACGTGCATTGTTTTGGCACTGGAAACTGATTTGGAGGAATGTAGTGATCCTCCTCTCTCTCTCTGTGATATGCATAAAAAGTGCGGGCAGAATTGTCTTGTCTTATTGGGAGGACTTGTCGTTCTGGATATGGTCTACTATTTTCGACATTAATTGGGGGTAAATTAGGAACCACAAAATCATGTGGTCCTTCCTTTTGAACCCTTTGTTGTTCCATAGCATTATACAGTGCTTCATCACTAGGCCATCCATAATGAGCTTCAAAAGGAGGCTTCGTGCTTTGACCAGGTGGTATATATAAGTTATTGTCTTGAAAATATTCTTGTTGCTTAGGAGTTCCCCTTATAGAAGGGGTTCTAAAGTCTCGTCTATTGAAGGCCTGATTTGGAGAGCCACTCCTTGAGGCACCTCTAGAACCTTGTTCTATGACTGTATGGGTTGGAGTACCCCTCAATGATGGGGCTCTAGAGCCATGTTCTGCATGATGTGAACTAACTATTGTACCCCGCTGGTGAGGTGGAATGGCTAAGTCTTCAATGCTATATTAGAGACGAGTTGTCTCTCTTGGTGCATGTTCTACATCTTCTGCCCGTGATTGGGCTTGGCTACGAGTATTCACCATGATAATGTTAACCTAAAAAATGCAAAAGTTCTTTTTGTGATTTTCTTTTTATGATGTTTTTGGTCTAAACAGAAAATAGCATACACACTCACAAGCAATGATTATCTCTTTTAAAGATTAATAGTGTGCCCTAAATCTGGTTTAGTGTGTTTTTGTTATTTGTTTTGTTTTTGAAGATTTTTGTGAAACGTTTAAATGCAAGTATGAAGGCTCTTATGACTCCCAATATGGTCGCCCCTTCAATATACCATTTCCGGACCGATATACCAACCTCTCTATATACCCGCCCTTACGTGAGAGAGACTATAGGTACGTGAGAGCAGATGATACGTGGAACATAGGCGGTACGGAAGGGGAATCACTCTGTTTATGACACCTACCATAGAATACTTATCCTCGCGTGTTGGGAATCACCCCAAGCTACACTCGGTCAGCTTTCGTCAGGATTTATGTCTAGCAACAGTCGCGATCGAGGTAATGGATGCAATATATCAAGCCAAAGTGATAATGGAATCCACCTTTGGTCTTGTTCAAGGGTTGGGGTTTTACGACCAACGCCTTGGTTTAAAATTCCTTGTGATGTGTGGGGTTCGTTTTAATTGTGCAAAATTGAAACAGGCAAACGAAAAGAAATCTTTCCCTAAGCCATACAAACTGAAAACTAGAAAACAAAAAAACAAAAATTTGACAGAAGCTGTAAAAACCCCTACCTCTTCTCTGCCTAACAGGATGTCTCTGATTTGCTCTGAAAATTGCACAAAATTATAATTGTACCTGTGTGGAGCAAATAACAGACCGTAATCGTCCCAGGGTGGAACAAATAGTTTATTCGTCCCGGGGTGAGATGAGTACCAATTCTGTAATCGTCACATGCAGAGACGAATAACAGTCCGAGGTTAAAAATAGGTACCTGTAAAAACAAGCAATTTTAGATCAGTAAATTAACCTAAAAAAAATAGAGGACAGTCGTCCCACCATGATCGCCATTGAAAACACGAGATTCTGAAAACAAAAAGGAAAAACTAAATGAAATCGTATTAAAAGGAAGGAACACAAATGAATGAACACAAGATATAAGAACAATATGAAATGTAGCCCTTTTTTTATTGATATTCTTTTCAATTCGTGTTACAATACGTCTCCTTCCTTTTTAGGGGATAGGAGCATTAGATATTGTTCTCCACAACTTGTCTCTGAATTCCTTCTTCCGCGTGCCCACATATAAAATGGGCGAACCAAAACGTTGTCGCCGCTTGCATTGACAATGGTCGATTCCTCACTGCTCCTTCAATAGACCTGAAATCTGTGTTCAAAGAAACAAACAAATAATCAATAGCACCTGTGTATGAAAAATAAAAGATAAATCTAACTATAGCTAAAATGAATCTAAATGCACTAAAAACTTGATAAATGCATAAACATGAAACTAGCTAAAATACTATAAATGAAGTAAAGCGGGGAGGTGCCCGAAGGCAAACCACCCACGGATAAAACCTTGCTTCGACACCAATCCGCTTGAGATGGGTTCGAAACCTGATGTGATGTGTTGTCGTCAAATTGATAGAATATTGTGGTCAAAATATTGGGGTTTGGGCACAAATCGCAAGTAAGTGAATTAACAGCACTTCGTTGCTCAGAATGCTCCTGCTCGGTATATCCTTTGGGTGAGGAAACTCACCATTTTATAGACCCAAGGGGTCTCTTTGAATTAACATGCAAAAGTGTTTCTTTGCATGAATGCTTTTGTTTGTGAAGAGAAGACTTCTTCTTGATCAAGGGCTTCTTAACTGCCTCTGTGCATGTCTTTGTGTGTTTTAGAAAATCTCACTTGCACTCCCATGCAATGAAGGGATAACTAAGTGGCAAATCTGAGTTGTCTTAAAAAGCTTACTCTCATTCCCATGCAGTGAAGGGAAAGTCAATTGGCAGATATGAGTTGTCAAAAGAACTCACTCGCACTCTTATGTCATGCAGGAAGAGCTAAGTGGCAGTTCTGAGTTGTTTATATGCCAAGATTTGACTTTTTGCCGATCAAACCTGACAATCGTCCCACCCCGAAGCAAGCGCTTATAATCGTCCCTGGGTGAGACGAGTATCAATCAGCACTCGTTCTTGGGTAGGACGAGTAAAATTTTCACTCGTCCCTGGGTGGGACGAATAAGCAATAAAGTGTCTAAAAGGTTCCAAATTGGTTTCTGACTTGCAAAATTGTTGTGTGAGTGGTTAGAACCACTGTTTAACCTCTGAGGGCTGCCCTAGGGGTTGTGTGTGTTAGTGCGATCAGTGCTTGTAATCACATAATCGGATTGGTGCTGTTTTGGTGTCTACACCACCCAAAACACAAAGAGGAGTTTTGTGACTTTGCAACGAAGTGCTACCAATATTTCTGCTCAACCTTTTGTGCCCTTTTTCCCTCGAAATATCTACCTAGAGAAGGAGGTTCTTGAGTGATTCAAGAGGTGTATTTTTTTTTACAAAACAAAACCAATTGAGTGAATTTCACCCTCACATTTGATGACAATACCCTTGAGAGATTTTTTGACCAATTCACAAAGGAATTGATGGTAGAAAACTAGCAGATCTAGTGGTCATCCCACTCCAAGACAGTCCCCAATCTATGATAGTCACCATTGTATCTACAAGGTATGGTCATATACTGAAGCATTATTTTTATACTATCTTCAAATAGGCTTATTCTAGGATAGATCAAGAATCTACTGTTCAAATTTTATACAATTTGGAGCTATATTGAATGAGTTATCATATTTTTAGTATTTTGTAGGTTCATTTGGCTCACCCAAATATGTGCACAAATATGTGATCAAATTTTCTAATACTTTTACAAAATGTGCATTCATGTAAGCATTACAAATATGTAATGGTTACAAATATTGCAGTGACTTCCACTCCATGCAATCTTAAGATTTTTGTATTTTGTTATATGGTAGGTCCTATTACAGTTGTGATTTCAATCATTAATAGCAATTGTACATCTCTATCCCATTGAGCAGTCCAGATGCCATGGCTTTCTTAGGGAATCAAGATGTTAGAAATTCCATTGAAGCTTGTGGTGAATCACTATGTTCGATGATCTACTAAAAATTTCATAGAATAAGTGAAATTAATGCCTCGTTCCTATGGGGCAATCTGGTCATAATGGCCTTCTTCAGGTTTGAAGTGAAGATATTTCAATGCAACGATGGATAATTTGCATAAAATGGCCTTATGGTAATTTACTCATTTTGTCAGATTGCATGGAGTGGAATTCACTGCAACCTCCAAGTGTATAGGGTAAATAACTAAATACGAGACACATTTGAATTTTGATTAATGTAATTTTTTTTTTATTTTTACAATTTTTGAGAATTCTAGACTGGTAAATATTTTTTATTATCCATTTTGAAGCTCCTCATGGTCAGAATTTTGGAGCATTTATTGCTTATTTCTAGCCACGGTTGTCAACCACAACCAATTTTTACAATTTTCCTAGCCGCATCTGGCAATAGTGGTTGAGGTTGCCCTAATCTGCACCCGTGGTTGACAATAGCGGTTGAGGCCCAAGTGAAAAATATAAGAGTAAAATTAGGATTTTTACTGTTCATTATTTCTAGATGACAGAGATTGATAGTGAGAGATCTAAGGTGAGAGAGAGAGTTATTGATATAGAATGCTTCCCGATAGACCACATACCACTATGGAAGACCAACCTGAGGCCTCTACTAGTGGTGGAGTTTGAGCTCCTAAGGTAGAATCTCTATCTCTCTTGTGTGATTTGGACATTTAAAAGAAACCTCAATAATTAATTTCTTTATATGAACCTAATTAAACTGTTGATAATGAACCTCATCCTAGGTTAGAAATAACTTTAGGATAGCTTAGGGGATGGGTTTACTTTTTTGGGGGAATTTTTGGGGTGGAAAATGACCTCGAAAGGTGTCATTCCCGTAGTCATGGTTGGTAGACGTGGCTCCCAATTTGCCAAATGGGGTCCGCGGTTGTCAGTCGTGACTAGGTTCAAACACCAATGGTAAGAAAATTGACCATTGGCGCTAACCATAGTTGACAACTGCAACTATGAATATAACTGCTATTTTCAAAAGCGAATAAGGAACTTTAGCCCATTTTGATTAATTATTTTATTTTATTTTGCACATGATTTTTTTATTTTGATTTTGATTTATTTATTTTTTATTTATTTTTGAATGATTTTTGTTACATATGGGTATCTTCCCTTAATACTTTGACTATGCGGGTGTAATAACCTGACTTGTTGCATGAGATGCTACCCTTGCTGAGCCACGATAATCTAGATTGGTTTGGGGTCATGGGCCTCGAATACATATTGATACTACCCCACCATCAAGGCACACCAAGCCTATATGACTAGATTAGCCCATCGCTAGGATGCAAGGACTAACACATTCCATATTTTTATTGGGAAGATGATAGTGGCATTGAAGGATGTCTACCGGATATAAAATATCCCTATATATGGGTAGGTGATTATCTCTTTAGCTACCATGATAAATACTATCATATTTCAGAGAGTATTCAAGGATAGGTATGATGAGGCACTAGATGATATCAAGCACGATGAGGTGCCAGTGGATCACAAGTATAGACCAAATGTCTTTGCATAGTTCTAAGCCATACTGATGCACATTATTTACAATTTGATACTTCCAAAAACATTAGAGTGAGGTTTCTTTGGAACCTCTTAGCTATATTTTAGGATCTGCTTGGGAGTATGATTGATGAGCCTCTCATCCTATCATGGGGGAGTGCTCTCCTTGCCTAGATCTATGATGAGCTCTACCGCATCACACAATAGGGGTGAGCAGGAGTAGGTTGTAGTATACTAATACATATATGGGATTGGGAGCACATCAAGATAGATCACCTAGGAGGACTACCCTTGAGGATCATATCACTAACATCCACTACTTAGCGTTATGGGGTTTTCTGACCATAGAAGTCAAAGAATTATCAAAGTTGATCTCACATGGGAGATATACAACATTACATGGATCAATTGATGGGGTTACATGATGGAAAAATCATATGGTACAAGTACTTAGACTACCCAGCATGGGAGGAGGTTTATCGTTACCTAAGATGGGCTAGGTACGATCGTTGGGTTATTGGGTGTAAGCCGAGTGTGTGAGAGTTCTTCCACTTCTCTCGGGTCACTAGAAAATTTAGGATACAATAGGATATATCATATGAGCTAGTACTATACCACCATTGTAAGGTGGATACATAGCTTGCATGGTTAAAAGTCACGATTTGACAAATGAGAATGATGCCATAGAGGACATAGGAGCCAAAAATTTTGGGATGATTCCAGACTATGATGCATGGTGGACCACTAGGCTATGGTAGGGTGGTGGTCCCCTAGGCATATCTAGGGATGGTGAGACTGTAGAGGCTACATTTGATGATCCTCATGGGTAGTGAGTGCACCAGAGGATAGAGGGTGAGTGGTTTTAGGTGACCTCATAGGAGGACGAGCCATGAGATGAGGAGGAGGATGAGGAGGAGCTAGATGGTGAGGTGCTTCAACTACAGGTCCAAGTGCATAGTCTGCAAGCACAACTATAGATATCACAATGATATATCCTAGAGAGGGACACCTCTTTAGCTATGTTACAGGCTCAACTTAGTGTAGTATAAACACATCTCAGAGCAGCACAGACATAGTGGTGGGGCTATGAGGAGGAATGGACCACCCTCTAGGCACAGGTTGACTCAACCAACACTGAGATAGAGAAGATCGTTGAATAGTGGGATCTTCTATAAGTGTATTTGGATCTCAATATAGCAAAGAGAGACACTATTAGAGTTATGCAAGGGTCTCATACTACTTCATAGGCTGCACCATCCATTCCAACCACTCATGGGTAGGTAGCTCCAAATACACCTACTACAGGAGATATAACCACATTGCAGGCATAGGTAGCTAGGTTGTAGTCTTTAGTCAGCCAGTATGAGGTGCGATGCTAGTCTGATGGCATATACACTCTACATTTGGAGGGATAGGTAGCTATTCTAGGGGGTACTCTACCATAGCGGTCTACGATAGGGAGCTCCCATAGGATTCAAAGCGAGTTTAGACATTCCTTAGTGCATCCTAGCCATAGATCATGGGATCATTCAAAGAGATCGATGGGCACTATATCCAAGAAGCCTTGCAAATAGGGAGATGAGGGAGGATATGACTTAGGGGGTGCAGGTTGTTCATGATGTTACACGATGTCACTGTATTATTTTTGAGTATAAGTTTTGAGGATCTACACTATTTTGTTCTGTGGTAATTTTGATACCGTTGTGTACTTATGGATTTGACACACATATAGATGATATACCAGTTTTATTATGGCTCATTATGTGTATTATTTATTGCTTTTATGTTTATGTGATGCAAAATGTATGCAATGCTTATTTTATGTTTTGTTTATGCTCTATGGATGCAATGTACTATTGACATGCACTAGCTAGATGATAAATGTATGATTATATGGGATGATCTACATGTATAGATGCACTATGATGTATGCATATATGGATGCAATACTTTTTTTTAAATGCATGTTGTTTTTGTTTCAATTGTTTATGCATTTAATCTATGTGATAGGAAATGATATATGATATGTGATGTGATGCATTAATTACATAATGATGAACTAATGCAAATGAACATGTATGCTTTAATCTCTTAAGACATGAGGAATGAAACTAATATGTGTTTTACAAACTAATGGATGACACCACAGGATGTATGAAAATCATGAATGTAAATTTTAAAAATTATCATAAGAGATAATCATTTAAGCATCAATATGTGATATGAGATGATTTATGATATGTATGACTTTTATCTATAAGATTTTTTAAATTAAAAGACATGCACAAAATAGTGAGTGATCGTATAAATATAATTTATGATATCTATCTGGTATCTAACCTATTTCATGAACATCCCTTACTAAAAAAAAACCTCCTAAGAAAGAATGTGATTGATTGATGAACTAGTTTGTTTCTTTAAGGGATTTTTGAGGTTTTCCATGAGACTCAAAAACCTTAGTTGATTAATCAAAAGTTATATAATGACTATACAAGACTCCTAAAAGATAAAATATTTTGTTACAAAGACCAAAATATTCATTATCCCTATGTGTGCAAATGAATATATTAGATGAGATATAAGACTACCTCATTGCTAGGTGGGATTCATTCAGATCAATTTTTGTAATGAGGATCACCAAATGTTCATCATGATCCTAAGTTTGGACGCATTTGGACTAGACTACTAGGTAATAAAAGCAACCTAAAGCTAGCTAATTTGTAAATTGTGTAGAACTACCCCAATGCTAGGAAGGATTCATTTAGCACATTGTTGTATTAGGGATCACTCAATGCCTTTTAGTACTAACCATTCTAGGGATTCAATCCCTTTAGCCCCTTCTTTTCTTCACATTTATTGGGATACTTACTCATGCTTAGTGATGAAAATCACTATTTATTTTGCATTGTTATTTTTTTTTTAGCAAGGGATTTGCTTTGATTCGAGATTTTTCTTATTTTGTATGAAAGCAATGAATTTCTTTGGGTAGGGGGGAGCTTGTCCTTTTTTCAATGATCAACATTCTAGACCATGCGCATCGCAATATGAGCAAGTAAAAACCTTTTTCTTAAGGTAACCAGGACCACTTTGAAGTGATCATATTTTCTTGTCTAAACTAGGATTGATAATGTTTTATTAGTGATGGGATTTTGACATATGCTAGGTATTATCAAAACTAGAACTCACCTCTAAAAGCAAATACAACTTTCTATAAAATCTGAGAAGATTACTAGGTATGGTTGAATGACCAAAAAACCTTAGTATATTCCTTATAGCAATAGGAAGGGTTGTGTTGAAAAACATAATTACTCACAAGGGTGATGGATGATGATGATGTATAGATGCATGATCAAGGTACAAACATGGTGTCATTTGTAAGATTGTAAATGCAACCTATCCTAATGCAAATGCAATGGATGAACGTGTCTAATGTAATATAAGTAAATGAATGCATATGCAAAATGAAAATCCATAATGTAAATGTTTTTTGTTTTTTTTTTATGTTTTGCAATATTTTTAGATTTTATTGCTTTTTGGTTTGTTTGGGTTTTGATGTTTTTCAAATTTTTTTAATTTTATTCCTTTATGTGTGAAACACATTTAAATGAAGAATGTTGAAATTTTATGATCCTCAAAAAATTCTAGTGATGTTATGCGATAAGTACCAGGTCCTATCTTCTCTGATATAATAAATGGACCTAACCAATTGGTCATAAATTTATCTCATAAGTGTAGTGACAGGTTTTAGTTCTATTGGTTGTATTTTAGCACAAGATCAATAAATTTAAAGTCTCTCAGGTAGAATTTATTATTTTAATCTTGTTTTAACCGATATTTGTAAACTTGAATATGCTCAAGGGCATTCACACGATGCTCATCAAGAAGCATCAATTGGTCTAAGTGAGTTTGTTGTGCAGTATCATCATCAATGAACTCTTTCAATGTGATGCACAATGTTGGAATTTCCAATTCCAAGGGCATGATGTCCTCAGTTCCATATAGTAGTGACAATGGGGTTGCCCTAGTGGGCATCTATATACTAGTTCTATAAGCCCATAAGGCAATAGGTAACTGAATATTCCAATATTTATGATTTTCTTGAACAATTTTCTTCAAGATTGCTACCATTGTTTTATTTGAGGCCTCTACTTGTCCATTTGCTTACAGATAATATGGAGTTGCAAAATTGTGTTGAATATTATACTTGGAAATTAAAGCCCTTGCAATTTTATTTTTAAATGAGGTTCCATTATCTGATATTATCTTGGATGGAATACCAAAATGACATGATATTATGGAGTATGAACTCCACAATACGTGTACTTGTCATTGTTGTTAAATGGATTGCTTCCACCCATTTGGTAAAGTAATTAGTGGTTTTTATGATAAATGTGTGGCATACCGATGATAGGAGAGAGATCTTACCAATTATATAAAAACCCCACTAAGCAAATGGTCAAGTTGCTTGGATGGGCTATAAGGCCTGCGATGGCAGGTGCATAAGATTAGCATTATGCTAATATTTGGCACAGTTCCTGACATACACTATGCAATTCTTATCCATAGTGGGACAATAATAACCATTCGAAGGATGTGTTTGACAATGGCCATGCCGCTGAAATGGCCATCACATGTACCATTATGAGCTTGTGAAATCACCCAAGCTGATTCTTGGAGCTCAAGGCAACAAGTAGAATTCCATCATAGCTATGACGATACAATATGTATCCTAGCAAGACATATCTAGTTTATTTTTGTTTAAATACTCTTTTTATGACATGCAAAACTCCCTATGGGATTACTCCAAGTTTAAGTAAATTGTGTAATGATGATAACCAATCTTTATAAGAAATAGCTTCAATTGACTGAACGATATGTTCCCATTGCAATTCAACTTCTACATAATTCAATTGGTAAATAACCTTATGGATAATTATGGTACCATTATCTATAGGACCTTGCAACAAAAAAGATCCCCAAGGTGCATTATTCAAAAATTCTCTAGCTTTATAGAACCATTCATGGTTTGGCTCTATGAATCATGTGGACTGATTCTTGATTATTTTTGCCTCACATATTATCACATATTGTGATAGTGTTTTCACTTGAATGGTAGTGAAGTCAATAGATATATTTTGAGGGATTAAGACTACATCATCGAGAAGCTCTATGAAAAGAGGTCTATTATCCTGAAGAGGAGACTCTCCCAATTTATCTACTATGACTTGCACTTTAATAGGCTTTTGAATGATGAATTCTAGGTTTAATTCCATCAATAGAATGATCCACTTTGCGAGTATGTGTATTATGATATGTCTTGCTCATCATGTACTATGAAAGATTTTGTTTTGATACTACATATGTTGTATGGCTCAACATATAGTGGCACAAATTCTTTATTACAAAGACCAATTCTAAGCACATATTTTTTGCATATGCATATCTTAGCTCATAACTAACCAGGGTTTTACTGATATAATATATCACCTGCTCTTTGTTTTGCATGTTCTTTTGGGCTAGCATGGTTCCCAATGCAAAGTTTATGGAAGATATATACAATAATAATGGCACATATGGTATAGGTGAAGCTAATACTAGAAATATTGCTAGACATTTGTTTGATCTCAGTGAAGGCTTTCTAACAATATTCATCCTAGTTGAATGGGACCCCTTTGTATAGCAGTCGATTCATGGGTCAACATTTATCTAAAAACTATGCAACAAAGTGCTTAATGGATGCTACCTTGCCCTGTAGGCTTATTATTTCCTTGATTTTAATGGAGGGACACATGTCTAATATTACCTTGACCTTTATTTGGTAAACTTTTATCCCTCATTTAGAAATGATAAATCCCAAGAGTTTACCTAAGGTTATGCCAAATACACATTTCTTGGATGTGTTCTATGAAGTGATCAAAGACTTTCCTTAGAACCTCAGCATGCTCTTCATGCAGGAATGACTTGTCCAGTAATTCATTGATATAATATTCTAAGATCTTATGCATATAATCATGAAAAATATATGTCATAGCCCTCTAATATGTGCCACCAGTATTTTTAAGGCCAAATGGTAAAACTTTATAGCAAAATGTTCCCCATGGAGTGGTGAAAGTAGTCTTGTGTTGATCTTCTAGTTTAATCTAAATCTAGTTGTAACAAAAAACCATCCATAAGAGAAGGAATTTTGTAACCTACAATTGTTTCTATAAGAGCATCGATATTAGGCAAAAAAAATGAATCCTTGGGTGTTACATTATTGAGGCCTCTAAAATCTGTACAAATGTAGATTCTTCCATCAGGTTTTCCTACGAGTACCATGTTTGATACTCATTATTGATAGTCATTAGGAATTATGAACTCTACATACAAAATATTTTGTAGCTCATATTTAACCATCAAGGTGATATTTGGATGCATATTCCTAAGTTTTTACTTGACCGATTTCTTTCTAGGGTCCAACAAAATGTCTTTGTAGGTTCAAGCAAAGAGACCAGGTATCTCTTTCAATAGAGGAATGAGGTTGGCATGCTCCTCAGGAGATAAGAGCTCTCTAAATTTTTCTTCTTTGGATTTATGGGATCTTCACTGACATCCACTTCAAAGGTTTTCTCTATTGATATATGTGACCCCGCCTCAAGCTGGTGAGGCATAGGGATAAAATGGATGTCATCTACTGGGTTTAAAGCTTCTATTAAATATGGATTATCCTTAGAATTATAAACATCGTATACACATCCTAGTTTAAAATTAAATGGTTGTAGCATTTCTTCATTAGGGAAGAAATCTTCAGACTCTAAGGGTGAATTGGCACAATCGAAATCAATGGCCTCTAGATTGAGAAACAAATGTTTCAAAGGGTTATATGGATTATGAAGTGGAGGGGTAAAATAAATGGAGACCATATTTATGGAATGGAAGAAATCTCCAAGACCACATGGGTGCAACACACTACCTCCATATTTGTCCCCTAGCTCTAGATGTGTCTCAGGTGAAATGGGGATTACTACGTCTACTTTGGGAATAGACATAACAATTGGATACTCAAGGGGAAGCAATTTAATTAAGTTGTAAGGACAAAAAAAATCCATATGATATATGTCTTCCAGATTCACTAGCCTTATTTTTATGGGAGGACCTACGAATACTACATGATAAATTGGTTTCATATCCACAAATTCCCTAAGATGATGAATATGTCGAGGCCCTAGGTAAGCATATTTGTTTCATCCTCATATTTCTCATCATCTAAGAAATATTATCCATTGTCTTCTTCATAATTGTATTCTAGTCCACCTCTCTCAGAGATGGATTCTGACCCCAAAATTGGGGACCCACCTTTTTGCAGGCTTGCAGAGAAGAATCTCGGTGACCCAGATGCTAAAATTGAAGAAAAGAAAAAAAATGCCTAAGTGTTGAAAGTGTCGCGAAATCGTGACATGTCGTGCCATCACTGCCAAAAACAAGAAAGTTGTCACGAAATCACGACATGTAGCTCCATCGCTGCCGAAGAGGAGAGAAGATAAAATTGAAAGTTGTCGTGAAATCGCGACATGTCGCTGAGAAGAAAAGAAAAGGTGTCGCGAAATCGCGACATGTCGCTGAGAAGAAAAGAAAAGGTGTCACGAAATCGTGACATGTTGCTGAGAAGAAAAGAAAAGGTGTCACGAAATCACGACATGCCATTGAGAAGAAAAGAAAAGGTGTCGCGAAATCGCGACATCCCGTTGGAAAAGAATGAAAATGGTCACGATTTCGCGACGTGTTTTGCTGAAGCGTACGGATGATGAAAATGGTCGTGATTTCGCGACGTGTTTTGGCAAGGTTTACGGAAGTGGAAAAACATCGCGATATCACGATAGGAAAAAACTAAAGGATTCGAAGAGGAAAGACGTCGTGATTTTGCGACCGATTGCAGCAAAGGTGTACGGAACAGGAAATGATAGCGAAATCATGACATGGTTCGAAGAAGTGGCCCGAAGGAGAAGGTGGTTGCGATTTCGTGACGTGTTTTAGTAAATTGTACGGCACAAGGGGGATGTCATGAAATCGCAACAAAAATGAAGACCATGCCCGAAGCAGAGGAGCGGTAGCGAAATCGCGACAGGTTTTGCCAAGGCGTACGAAACAGAAAAATGGTAGCGATTTCATGACGTGTTTCAGGGAGGCGTACAGAAAGAGAAAGCGGTAGCGATATCATGATAGAAAGCTACATGAAGGCCTGAGGGTGAAAGACGTCGCGATATCGCGACAGGTTTAGCCAAGGCGTACGAAACATAAGAGCGGTAGCGATTTTGCAATGTGTTTCGAAAAGGCGTACGAAAAGAGAAAGCGATAGCAATATTGTGATAGTTTGCGACGAGAGAGCCCAAAGGGAAAAGCGATAGCGATATCGCTACAATTTGTGGAAGGAAGGCTCAGAATAGAAATGGTCGTGATATCGCGACAAGATGCTGCCGAGGATGTACGGCTGGGAAGAGTGGAGCGATATTGTGACATGTCACGATTTCGCGACATGTCGCGTTTTCATGGCCAGGAAGGTGAACAGGTGGCATGCAGTTTTTGTCAGGTTTTTGATAGAGTGTGTTACAGAAGGCGCAGATAACGTGTGACACGTGGCATGCAGGTCTCAGGTCTGCAGAAGCGTTACATGCAACAAAGGATTTTAGGCATTTTGGCGTTAAACATGGAATAAATACAAAGAAAATGCGGGAATTCGAAGGATCACATGCAGGAAGGTGAAACGAAGCGACCAGGGAGAATCGAAGAGCCATGCTAGACAGGATAAATCCAGAAGTGCGGATTGAAGGAAGGGTTGGAAATTGTCGATTGCAGAGTTGCAGAGACAAGAGCTTCATGCTATTCTGGGCCTACACTTGGGCAAATTTCCTTCTTTTTTGTTCTGGAATATTTATGCCTGGAACATTCTTTGAATGTAATTGACATATCATTTAATACAAAATACAGAGTATTGGCATCTCATTGATGAGAAAGAAGGAGTCATTTTGTGCATGCATGATTTAATGCTTTATCTTTCATTCCAGATTTCTAAGGCTTTTAGGTGAAGTTTAATGCAAGTGTGCTTGGTTTCTTCATACGAATGCCTAAGTTTGGAATTATAGTAGAAACCCTAGATACCAACACCTAATTTATTTGGATTGTGCAAGTTTGCAGGTTCATTAGATTAGGTTGCATGCATAAAACCTCAGTATCTTCGGTTTCATCAAATCGATGGCAGCATTCTGACTGTAGTTTAGTTTCTCTGCATTTACTTTTCTTTATTTTTTAAACCCTTGCTTTACTTTCTGCAATTTAATTACTGTATCCAAATTAATAACTAAAAATCCTTCAAAAAAAATCCAAGATCAATGTATATTCATTCACTTTGAGTCCACTATAAATTCAAATTAAATAAACCACCAGTGCCCCTTGTTAACATCCACTTGCAAACCCTAAGATATTCCTGGCATTTCATTTGAACAACATTATTTAAGCATAACAGGAACCTTGGAGAAGTTACCTTCTTTGCAAGCAGAGGATTTTAGGACTCAGATCCTACTGGAGAGTGTGCTTTCACAATTGGGTGAAAACACCACTCAATAGATTGGCGCTAGAAGGAGGGCCGAATTGGTTTATCTATTTTGATTTTCATATCTAAATATTTTGTTTTTTTTTTAATTCTGAAATTATTTATGGCTAAACTGCAACACTATTTTTGTTTTTAGGGTTTCCTCAGGCAGGCTGGACCCACCACGCCGTATTGTGACCAGGTCTCAAACAACCGGAGAAACCATTTTTCATGACCTTACTGGTACTCCCAAGGGTAAAGCCAAGCAAGTCGTAAGCACACCAGTTGCAAAAGACCTATTTTCTCCAAGAACATCGAGCGGACCTACGCCAGTAATATCCGTTGCCCCTAGTGTGCCTATAGTTAGTAATATTTCTACCGCTATTGTAGGTCTGTCTACATCAATTCTGAGTCAAATGGCTCAAGCTCCAGCAGCTCCTTGGTATGGAGCTAACAATACTCCTTTGAATATTGTTGGGGATATCCATGAAATCCCCAAGAACATTGAAATATTTTTTCCTAAATATAAGCTAGATGGCCTAAGAACAGTAGAAGAACATATCCAAGCCTATAGGGATGTTTTAATTAGGCTGCAAATTCAGCATGAAGATGTAGCCTGTAGACTTTTCCCCATGAGCTTGGATCCAATAGCATATGAATGGTATATATGCTTTCCAACTGGTTCAATCACCTCTTGGACACAAATGGAAAATGCTTTTGTCAATCAATTTAGGTCACCCTTAGATCCCACAACTATTTACAATCAGTTTATTACATGCAAACGGGGCCAAGGGGAACCAATCCGAATGTTTAATCAGAGATTCCAAAAGAACTATAACAGAGAAATTAGACATTTTGCCATCGATCCCACAGTGGCTTTGCAGATATATTTTGGGGCATTGGACCCCATGACAGCTATTTTTGCAAGGCACAATCCTCAGGTCACCACGCTGGCTTTGGCCTATAATGAAGCCATGACTATTGAGCAACAATTGACATCACAAGGCTACGGGTTTACCCAGATGCCTGTGATGGGATAGTGTGCTCCATATGGTCAAGCTCCCCAGGCAAATCAACTCATGGCACCACAAATGCCAAGTATGAATTCCTTCCCATATCAGTAGCCGTATCCACCAGCACCCGCATATACACCCATTCCAATCCAACCAATCACAGCCACTCCACCTGTTCTTGCATTTTTGTAGAACAGTCAATCAACTATGCAAGAAACTAGTCAAGTCAATCCTCAAGCCATAGTTCCTTTTTCGAATACGATATCGATTCAAAGTGTCAACCCATACGGGAATTCAATTCCTCAGAACCCGACCCAAATGTGGAATCAAGACCCCATCAATTATGCAAATCCAATTGGGGTTAACAACAATTTTGTTCCACCGAAGGATGTTTTTTCGGAAGTCGAAGAGCTCAAGAAACTAGTGCATAAACTAAGCAATGACAGAGTTCAACAGCAGAAGCATGAGTCCCATGCCCCTCACCCAAATCAGAATTTTAACAATAGAGGGAGGCACTGGAACACCAAGCCAAACAATGGGGGAGTTCCTGCCCCCATTGCTAATCAATTAGATGCTTCTGTAGGCCCTAGCCAATCCAATTCTCTTTTGAATCTTTCAGATTTGGCATGGGAAAGGGGGTGCAGGTTACATAACACAAAAGAACACAATGAGAGGAATTGTCCTGAGATTGCTAGATACACTCATTGTCTTCAGGCACAAGTTGATGATTTGGAACTGGTATCAAATGAGGATCCATCGTATCATCAAGATGAAAATATTATGGTGATGGAAACAGTATATCACCAAGAGGGTGAAAGCGAGGAGGAAGAAGATGAAGTTTTGGAACAGGAGGTGCAAGCTTTTCGAGATTTTAGAAAGGGGACTCATGGGTACCATTTGAGGAGTAAATCTAAGGCCCCTAAAACCTCATCAACACCTCCAAAAATTTTTATTCTTCCTCCAGATACAAAGGCAAGTAACAACCCTCCCCCTCCACTTAGAAGAGAAATGTCTAATGACGTCCAGAAGACAGTCAAATTCGAAAAACCAAATTATGACGTAGTGGAGGATATGAAGAAGTCCAAATCTAGCCTTTCATTCTTAGACGCAGCTAAATTGCCTGGTCAAAAGGAGGCGTTGATAAGAGCTTTGAACTCACCTGATCCGATGTGGAAGGAAAAAAGAGCTGAATCCCATCTGATTTTGCAAAAGGAGAGAAGGGATGTCCCACCATTCTTATTGACTCTGAGAATTGCGGGTAAGAACTTGCATAACTATTTGGTGGACACAGGAGCCACGAGCAACCTCATGCCTATGGAGATATGTCAAATGTTGGGTCTACAACCGGTTTCATCCAAGTGCACGGTCTTGCAGTTGGACCGTTTAGAGGTAAATGTAGTAGGGACCTTATATGATGTCAAGATTCAATTAAATTCTGAACCCAGGGTCCAGTAGGTTGTAGACATTTTGGTGGTTAACATCCCGAGTAGGTATGGAATGTTACTTGCAAGAGATTGGATGAAAACGTTGAATGGCTATTTTGCAACAGACTACTCGCATATGTGGCTGCCATGGAAGGGCATTGCAAACCAAATCAGAGTGGAAAACGAACCGAGGCTTAAGGAGATTATAACAGATTTCAACAAGCCGAATGAGGTTCAGTTTTCTGAGCCAGACCTAGGGGTCTATGCTCTTGATGTTGAGGAAGCTGCTGATGAGCTTAAAGAAGAAGTGTGTCATGGTGGTTCTTCTGAGGAAAAGGATTACACGTGGTTGCTCAAGTTTGATGGATCAAAGTCTAGACAGGGAGCAGGAGTTGGAGTCGAGCTCACTGGTCCAGGGGGTAAACCATTATTGGCTGCCTACAGACTGCAATTTCCTTGCACAAACAATGTGGCAGAGTACGAGGCATTGATCTATGGTTTACGTCTAGCATTGAGCAAGCATGTTAAATTCTTGAAGGTTTTGGGAGATTCTGAGTTGGTTGTCAAGAAAATCAAAGGACAGTATACATGCCGTGACAAAATACTGAGCCTTTATAGGACTAGGGTTATGGATCTCATGGAGGAGTTTGATGCATTCAACATAGCCCTTATTTCTAGGAGAGGAAATCGAATAGCAGACTCTCTTGCAGTCGTCGCGGGCATGTTAAACCCGATGGATATAAAAAGATGTAAAAAGTTTTCCATTGAGCTGGTTCCTTGTCCATCAATACCTGATAATGTGAAGAATTTCCGGGTTTTTGAAAGTGACAGGCACATCTTCAAGTTTGTCACAAACTTGGGTATTTTTGAAAATCAGGTGATTGATGAGGAACAAAGGTGGCAGGATGAAACAGAAGAAAGTGAAACTGCGTATCAATCCAACAAAATTCCTAAAGACGTGGTTTCATTAGAAAAGATGTTCGACATGGAATGCAAGAACAAGAAAAGAAAAAGAGTCCCACTCCCCAAAGATGCATGCGATTCAATTAATCTGGGGAGTGCGAACAATCCAAAGGAGGTGTACATAGCAAAGGCATGTACGAGAGGAAGAAAGGAGCAATATAATACAGGCATTGAAGCATTACATAGATTGTATTGCTTGGAACTACAATGAGCTGAAGACTTACAACCAGAGCATTATCACGCATACCATCCCTTTGAAGCCAGACTCCAAGCCTTTTAGGCAAAGACAGCGAGTTGTTAACTCAAGTACATTTCATACAAGAGTACTTGGGGATAGATGATCAAGTTGAATCCAGGTTGAGCCAGTTGTTGCACCTTGATGAAAAGAGAGAAGAGGCCATGAATCACATGAATAAACACCAGGCAGTTATCAAGAGATGGTTTGACAGAAGGGCCAAAGTTAAATCATTCAGAATTTTAGATTTGGTATTACTATGGGACAAAAGACATGAGGAAAAAGGGAATCATCAAAAGTTTGATTGTCTTTGGTTGGGCCCATATCAAATTTCGGAGATTCTTGGGAAGAATACCTTCAAGCTAAAAACATTAGAAGGGGAAGATTTCATGCTACCGGTTAATGGGCAGATTTTAAAGCATTATTTTAGCCCTTAGGTTGTGAGACTTTGATATTATTCTTTTGGTCTTGGTGGGGGATTTTCAGATTTTGTTTTTTACTGTTTAGGATTGTTAGTCTAGCCAGGATTTTGGTTATGGATTTGATTTCAATTGACATGTGTGTTAATTTTGATAATATATATATATATATATATATATATATATATATATATATATATATATATATATATATATATAATAATAAAAATTGAGATGTCAACTTATGCTTAAGGATTAGGAGAATATGAAATATTGGAATTGTCTTGTAAAAGCTCCACAAATAGCATAAAACATTTTTAAGTTATATTGTTTGATTTTGCGATGCATGAAAGAGTCAGTTTTGCATGACAATTCATTCCATTTGTAATTCAAGAAATAATGCATTCATGTTCCATCTCACCTTACACACATCTCATCTTAGTTACATATGCATCTTAGGTACAAGCCATTAGAGTATGTCAAATCCTCTTAGGGTTGTGTTATAACATGTATGTAAGTAGCTCCTAAGGTTGGAAACTGAGTCTTGAGATATCTAGAACCAAGCACGTCTCATACATTAAAAAGGATCTTGAGCAAAATGATCAAAACCTAACTTGGAGGAAAAGGTTGGGCGAAAGAAGTTATTCATGTCTATCCTATTATGCAACATGATCCTTAAAACAGTGGTTTTGACCACTTCCATTAAGCTTAAAGCCTAAAATCAGAGTAGTAAGGATAGGGTTAAATCCTCATCGAACTTAGGTTGAGGATCCAATTCCCCAAAGCTTTGATTTGACCCACATGGAGTAGTAAGCATAGGGTATAAATTCTCATCTCGGTTGGTTGAGAATCTGATTCCCCAAAGCTCTTATGTCTCATTTCGTAATCATTCTTGGATTGTAAGGATCGTACTATTTGTCCTCTGCAAAGGATGGGTAGTCATCCCCAAGGTCTAAGTAACAAAATTAATATTTTCCATTTACATCTAAAGTTTGGATTGTAAGGATCGTACTACATGTCCCTAATCAGGATGGGTAGTCATCCCCAAGGTCTAAGAATTAAAAATAATAATAAATAAATTTTTCCCATATTATCTTTATTTTGGATTGTAAGGATCGTACTACTTGTCCTCTGCAAGGGATGGGTAGTCATCCCAAGGTCCAAAGAAATGGAGATAAGTTTTGGATTGTGGGGTTAGATATGCCCATGCATGGCATCATGTCTTGCCTAAAAACAAGACCACTGATTGTCTAGAGGGTTATACTAGCATGACCATTTCTTCCATAACTGGTTTAATTATTTTGCTTAAAGTGAGGTAATGAACTCTAAATCAGAATAGTAAGGATAAGGTTAAACTCTCATCTCGGTTGGTTGGGAGTCTGATTCCCCAAAGTTCTGATTTCACATTCACTTGCACATGGGTTCTAGATGGTAGGGACTCATAACCAACTTTGGGATACAATAAGGTAATGAATTAGTGGATCCTAAGAGGTTTTGGCAATCTTGAATGCTTGTACATAATAATAGAAGAAGGACCATGCCTTTTATGAAAGCAAAATCTCCTTGCACATTTATTAGGGTACACAAATCATTCACCATCCCACATATGCATTCATGCAAAACTTATAATGGAATGTTGATCAATTTCAAACGATAGGGAATGAAAACACATTGCACACACTGAGCTAATACTTGATGATTCTGATGATTCATGTACTTCTGATATTTGGGCATTTGTTATTTTGCTTATGTGCTAACATATATTTGCGAGTTTGTGATATGTTTCAGGTTGGGTTCTTATTAAAATGCTCAAGAGCATTTGACAGCAGAGTCGCCATTTGTTGTGGTTGATCCACAACATACCCCAAAATTGGGGACCCACCTTTTTGCAGGCTTGCAGAGAAGAATCTCGGTGACCCAGATGCTAAAATTGAAGAAAAGAAAAAAAATGCCAAGTGTTGAAAGTGTCACGAAATCGCGACGTGTCGCGAAATCGTGACGTGTCGCGAAATCGTGACATGTCGCACCATCGCTGCCAAAAACAGGAAAGTTGTCATGAAATCATGACATGTAGCTCCATCGCTGCCGAAGAGGAGAGAAGAGAAAATTGAAAGTTGTCGCGAAATCGCGACATGTCGCTGAGAAGAAAAGAAAAGGTGTCGCAAAATCGTGACATGTCACTGAGAAGAAAATAAAAGGTGTTGTGAAATCGTGACATGCCGTTGAGAAGAAAAGAAATGGTGTCACGAAATCGTGACATCCCGTTGGAAAAGAATGAAAATGGTCGCGATTTCGCGACGTGTTTTGCCAAAGCGTACATATGATGAAAATGGTCACGATTTCGCGACGTGTTTTGGCAAGGTGTACGAAAGCGGAAAAACGTCGCGATATCGCGACAGGAAATAGCTAAAGGACTCGAAGAGGAAATACGTCGTGATTTCGTGACCGATTGCAGCAAAGGTGTACGGAACAGGAAATGGTAGCGAAATCATGACATGGTTCGGAGAAGTGGCCCGAAGGAGAAGGTGGTCGTGATTTCACGACGTGTTTTAGCAAATTGTACGGCACAAGGGAGATGTCGCGAAATCACGACAAAAATGAAGACCATGCCCGAAGCAGAGGAGCGGTAGCGAAATCGTGACAGGGTTTTCCAAGGCGTACGGAACAGAAAAATGGTAGTGATTTCATGACGTGTTTCAGGGAGGCGTACGGAAAGAGAAAGTGGTAGCGATATCATGACAGAAAGTGGCATGAAGGCCTGAGGGTGAAAGACATCACAATATCACGATAGGTTTAGCCAAGGCATACGAAACATAAGAGCAGTAGCGATTTCGTGACGTGTTTCGGGAAGGCGTACGAAAAGAGAAAGCGATAGCGATATCGTGACAGTTTGCGGTGAGAGAGCCCGAAGGGAAAAGCGGTAGCGATATCGCTACAATTTGTGGAAGGCTCAGAATAGAAACAATCACGATATCGCGACAAGATGCTACCGAGGATGTACGGCCGGGAATAGTGGAGCGATATCGCGACATGTCGTGATTTTGCGACATGTCGTGTTTTCATGGCCAGGAAGGTGAATAGGCGGCATGCAATTTTTTTTGGGTTTTTCATAGAGTGCGTTACAGAAGGCGCAGAGAATGTGTGACACATGGCATGCAAGTGTCAGGTCTGCAAAAGCGTTACATGCAGCGAAGGATTTTAGGTGTTTTGGCGTTAAACATGGAATAAAGACAAGGAAAAGGTGAGAATTCGAAGGGTCACATGCAGGAAGGTGAAACAAAGCGACCAGGGAGAATCGAAGAGCCACGCTAGACAGGATAAATCCAGAAGTGCAGATTGAAGGAAGGGTTGGAAATTGACGATTGCAGAGTTGCAGAGACAAGATCTTCGTGCTATTCTGGGCCTACACTTGGGCAAATTTCCTTCTTTTTTGTTCTAGAATATTTATGCTTGGAACATTCTTTGAATGTAATTGACATATCATTTAATACAAAATACAGAGTATTGGCATCTCATTGATGAGAAAGAAGGAGTCATTTTATGCATGCATGATTTAATGCTTTATCTTTCATTCCAGATTTTTGAGGCTTTTAGGTGAAGTTTAATGCAAGTGTGCTTGGTTGCTTCATACGAATGCCTAAGTCTAGAATTACAGTAGAAACCCTAGAGACCAGCACCTAATTTATTTGGATTGTGCGAGTTTGCAGGTTCATTAGATTAGGTTGCATGCATAAAACCTCAGTATCTTCGGTTTCATCAAATCGATGGCAGCATTCTAACTGTAGTTTAGTTTCTCTGCATTTACTTTTCTTTATTTTTTAAACCCTTGTTTTACTTTCTGCAATTTAATTACTGTATCCAAATTAATAACTAAAAATCCTTTAAAAAAAATCCAAGATCAATGTATATTCATTCACTTTGAGTCCACTGTAAATTCAAATTAAATAAACCACCAGTGCCCCTTGTTAACATCCACTTGCAAACCCTAAGATATTCCTGGCATTTCATTTGAACAGCATTATTTAAGCATAACAGGAACCTTGGAGAAGTTACCTTCTTTGCAAGCAGAGGATTTTAGGACTCAGATCCTATCGGAGAGTGTGCTTTCACAATTGGGTGAAAACACCACTCAACACATCATATTATTCATTCAATTTTATCACATGTATGTTAGTTTACATTTTCAAAAGTCCATTATGTAGTCTCATGACAACATTACAAGTGAATCGATGAATTCTATATAGTCTATGGTGCTAACATAGTATGTCACATACTATCCATATTTCATAATATAGATCCAAAAATATCCCATCTCATTATGCATATAGACACATACATATCCTCAAATAACATCATAGTAAAACACATACATCCATTAATGCACCTATAAATCATAACACATCATGCGTCTAACGCTCCAAAATATCAAAATTGAAAATCGAACAAGTATTTTTAAAACACCAACTAGGGAATTATTGATATCATACCTCCCCTAATCAGAAATAAAATAGTTAATCAATCAACCTCCAAAAGTCCCAAAGGTATCTATAAACCCTTTGATCACCCAAAAATCCCCAAAGGTATCCATAAACCCTTTGGTCATCCATAAATCCCCAAAGGTATTCATAAATCCTTTGGTCAAATTCCAAAAAGCCCCAAAGGTATCCATAAACCATTTAGTCACCCAAAAATCCCCAAATGTATCCATAAACCCTTTGGTCACCCAAAAATCCCCAACGTTATCCATAAACTCTTTGGTCACAAAAAGCTCCAAAGGCATCATAAACCTTATGGTCACCCAAAAATGCCAAAGACATCATAAACCCTTTGGTCAACTCTCAAAAATATCCAAAGGTATCATAAACCCTTTGGTCAACTCCCAAAAATCTCCAAAGGCATCATAAACCCTTTGGTCAACTTCCAAAAATCTCCAAAGGTATCATAAACCCTTTGGTCAACCCCCAAAAAACTCCAAAGGCATCATAAACCCTTTGGTCAGCTCCCAAAAAGTCCCAAAGGTATTCATAAACCCTTTGGTCACCTAAAAATCCCCAAAGGTATCCATAAACCCTTTCGTTGACCCCCAAAAATCCCTAAAGGTATCTATACATCCTTTGGTCATCCAAGAAGCCCCAAAGGTACCTATAAACCCTTTGGTCACTCAAAATGCCCCAATGACATCCAATAAGACCATTGGTCAAATAATATATATATATATATATATATATATATATATATATATATATATATATATATATATATATATATATGTGTGTGTGTGTGTGTGTGTGTGTGTGTGTGTGTGTGTGTGTGTGTGTGTGTGTAAATCAAAAACCAAAAACACCTCACCAAAAAGGGTCCAAAACCCACCAAAAACAAGTCAAATTTGGTCAAAATTCACTCAGGATCAATATTGAACCCAAATTATTCATGGATGCATTGAAAAGTTACTACTTCAATCCCCAAGAAGGTCATTTTGTCTGGAATGCCGCATGGGAACGAGGTTTTCAACTCTTTTCTTCCATGAAACATCAACAAAATCATCAAAATCCTCACAAAAATGCTCCATTTTATAATGGGTAAAACTGAAGGAAACCCTAACCAAGTCATATGGGTCAAGCAACTAATTTATTTTATCACTTTTCATTCCCTTATCGACTCATTTCTTGAGGGGGTAGTCATGCTTAACAAATTCATAATAAAAATCAACAATCAAATACTCAATCATGCAAATTGTGTTCGTCCAACGAATCTTTGACAAAGACAATCATGCCCCTACTTAGGGTAGCAAACAAGAAAAAAAATCAATTAAAAAAATTCTTGGCATTATAGAATCATGAAGGAACTCAGGCTTCACTACTTCATGAATGAATAATGTCCAATATCAAGTAAGCCTTACATGAAAGGTTGTACTTGAATCAAGTTCCTTAGCTCATCATAAGCAAGGATTCAAGAAAACATTCTCTTTCCATGATTGGGGCATCTAAAGTTGGTTAAGTTATTGAATAACCCTAATAATTTAGCATTTTAATCATTTATTTTTTCTCAACACTATGTTGCACACAACGCATCTCAAAAAGGGGCATCTATAGACACTAAAATTATGTAAATCCAATTTGGCAACCAAAAGCATGAGCTAATTGACATCATATGGACCCCTTGGGCAACCCTCAGAGGTTACACAGTGGTCCTAACCACTTTTAGAATGTTTTCCCCCACTTTTGGTAATTTTTAGGGCATGTAGGCATGGTCATCCTGCCCAAGAACGATTATAGTTCATTGTCGTCCCACCCAGGGACGACCACCAACGGTCATTCTTGGGTGGGAAAATAATGATCTTTGACTCGTAAAAAGTTAAATTTTGGATAAATGACACCCATAAACTACCATTTATCACACCTATTCAAGCATGTAGACCTAAGGGTGCAAAATCCTTATGACATGTTGTAGAATAGAGACAAAAAAGGGATATTCCTCTCCCCTCCAGTACATGCCAAGTTTTGTATAAATGATGACTCTTGCCCTGCATGTCCTTGCATGCCCATTTGGCCATAAGCTCCATTGGACTAAAAAGTGGATCTATTTTCCACCCAAAACACAAAGAGGAGTTTTGTGACTTTGCAACGAAGTGCTACCAATATTTTCGCTCAACATTTTGTGCCATTTTTCCCTCGAAATATCTACCTAGAGGAGGAGGTTCTTGAGTGATTCAAGAGGTGTATTTTTTTTACAAAAAAAAACCAATTGAGTGAATTTCACCCTCACATTTGATGACAATACCCTTGAGAGAGTTTTTGACCAATTCACAAAGGAATTGATGGTAGAAAACTAGCAGATCTTGTGGTCATCCCACTCCAAGACAGTCCCCAATCTATGACAGTCACCATTGTCTCTACAAGGTATGGTCATATACTGAAGCATTATTTTTATACAATCTTCAAATAGGCTTATTCTAGGATATATCAGGAATCTACTGTTCAAATTTTATGCAATTTGGAGCTATATTGAATGAGTTATCATATTTTTAGTATTTTGTAGGTTCATTTGGCTCACCCAAATATGTGCACAAATATGTGATCAAATTTTCTAATACTTTTACAAAATGTGCATTCATGTAAGCATTACAAATATGTAATGGTTACAAATATTGCAGTGAATTCCACTCCATGCAATCTTAAGATTTTTGTATTTTGTTATATGGTAGGTCCTATTACAGTTGTGATTTCAATCATTAATAGCAATTGTACATCTCTATCCCATTGAGCAGTCCAGATGCCATGGCTTTCTTAGGGAATCAAGATGTTAGAAATTCCATTGAAGCTTGTGGTGAATCACTATGTTCGATGATCTACTAAAAATTTCATAGAATAAGTGAAATGAATGCCTCGTTCCTGTGGGGCAATCTGGTCGTAATGGCCTTCTTCAGGTTTGAAGTGAAGATATTTCAATGCAACGATGGATAATTTGCATAAAATGGCCTTATGGTAATTTACTCATTTTGTCAGATTGCATGGAGTGGAATTCACTGCAACCTCCAAGTGTATAGGGTAAATAAATGAATACGAGACACATTTGAATTTTGATTAATGTGATTTTTTTGTTATTTTTACAATTTTTGAGAATTCTAGACTGGTAAATATTTTTTATTATCCATTTTGAAGCTCCTCATGGTCAGAATTTTGGAGCATTTATTGCTTATTTCTAGCCATGGTTGTCAACCACAACCAATTTTTACAATTTTCCTAGCCACATCTGGCAATAGTGGTTGAGGTTGCCCTAATCTGCACCCGTGGTTGACAATAGCGGTTGAGGCCCAAGTGAAAAATATAAAAGTAAAATTAGGGTTTTTATTGTTCATTATTTCTAGATGACAGAGATTGATAGTGAGAGCTCTAAGGTGAGAGAGAGAGTTATTGATATAGAATGCTTCCCGATAGACCACTTACCACTATGGAAGACCAACCTGAGGCCTCTACTAGTGGTGGAGTTTGAGCTCCTAAGGTAGAATCTCTATCTCTCTTGTGTGATTTGGACATTTAAAAGAAACCTCAATAATTAATTTCTTTATATGAACCTAATTAAACTGTTGATAATGAACCTCACCCTAGGTTAGAAATAACTTTAGGATAGCTTAGGGGATGGGTTTACTTTTTTGGGGGAATTTTTGGGGTGGAAAATGACCTCGAAAGGTGTCATTCCCGTAGTCATGGTTGGTAGACGTGGCTCCCAATTTGCCAAATGGGGTCCGCGGTTGTCAGTCATGACTAGGTTCAAACACCAATGGTAAGAAAATTGATCGTTGGCGCTAACCGTAGTTGACAACTGCAACTGTGAATATAACTGCTATTTTCAAAAGCGGATAAGGAACTTTAGCCCATTTTGATTAATTATTTTATTTTATTTTGCACTTGATTTTTTTATTTTGATTTTGATTTATTTATTTTTTATTTATTTTTGAACGATTTTTGTTACATATGGGTATCTTCCCTTGATACTTTGACTATGCGGGTGCAATAACCTGACTTGTTGCATGAGAGGCTACCCTTGCTGAGCCACGATAATCTAGATTGGTTTGGGGTCGTGGGCCTTGAATACATCTTGAGACTACCCCACCATCAAGGCACGCCAAGCCTATATGACTAGATTAGCCCATCGCTAGGATGCAAGGACTAACACATTCCATATTTTTATTGGGAAGATGATAGTGGCATTGAAGGATGTCTACCGGATATAAAATATCCCTATAGATGGGTAGGTGATTATCTCTTTAGCTACCATGATAAATACTATCATATTTCAGAGAGTATTCAAGGATAGGTATGATGAGGCACTAGCTGATATCAAGCATGATGAGGTGCCAGTGGATCACAAGTATAGACCAAATGTCTTTGCATAGTTCTAAGCCATACTGATGCACATTATTTACAATTTGATACTTCCAAAAACATCAGAGTGAGGTTTCGTTGGAACCTTTTAGCTATATTTTAGGATCTGCTTGGGAGTATGATTGATGAGCCTCTCATCCTATCATGGGGGAGTGCTCTCCTTGCCTAGCTCTATGATGAGCTCTACCACATCACACAATAGGGGTGAGCAGGAGTAGGTTGTAGTATACTAATACATATATGGGATTGGGAGCACATCAAGATAGATCACCTAGGAGGACTACCCTTGAGGATCATATCACTAACATCCACTACTTAGTGTTATGGGGTTTGCTGACCATAGAAGTCAAAGAATTATCAAAGTTGATCTCACATGGGAGATATACAACATTACATGGATCGATTGATGGGGTTACATGATGTACAAATCATATGGTACAAGTACTTAGACTACCCAGCATGGGAGGAGGTTTATCGTTACCTAAGATGGGCTAGGTACGATCGTTGGGTTATTGGGTGTAAGACGAGTGTGTGAGAGTTCTTCCACTTCTCTCGGGTCACTAGAAAATTTAGGATACAATAGGATATATCATATGAGCTAGTACTATACCACCATTGTAAGGTGGATACATAGCTTGCATGGTTAAAAGTCATGATTTGACAAATGATAATGATGCCATAGAGGACATAGGAGCCAAAAATTCTGGGATGATTCCAGACTATGATGCATGGTGGACCACTAGGCTATGGTAGGGTGGTGGTCCCCTAGGCATATCTAGGGATGGTGAGACTGCAGAGGCTACATTTGATGATCCTCATGGGTAGTGAGTACACCAAAGGATAGAGGGTGAGTGGGTTTAGGTGACCTCATAAGAGGACGAGCCATGAGATGAGGAGGAGGATGAGGAGGAGCTAGATGGTGAGGTGCTTCAACTACAGGTCCAAGTGCATAGTCTGCAAGCACAACTATAGATATCACAATGATATATCCTAGAGAGGGACACCTCTTTAGCTATGTTACAGGCTCAACTTAGTGTAGTATAAACACATCTCAGAGCAGCACAGACATAGTTGTGGGGCTATGAGGAGGAATGGACCACCCTCTAGGCACAGGTTGACTCAACCAACACTGAGATAGAGAAGATCGTTGAATAGTGGGATCTTCTATAAGTGTATTTGGATCTCAAGATAGCAAAGAGAGACACTATTAGAGTTATGCAAGGGTATCATACTACTTCATAGGCTGCACCATCCATTCCAACCACTCATGGGTAGGTATCTCCAAGTACACCTACTACAGGATATATAACCACATTGTAGGCATAGGTAGCTAGGTTGTAGTCTTTAGTCAGCCAGTATGAGGTGCGGTGCTAGTCTTATGGCATATACACTCTACATTTGGAGGGATAGGTAGCTATTCTAGGGGGTACTCTACCAGAGCGGTCTACGACAGGGGGCTCCCATAGGATTCAAAGCGAGTTTAGACATTCCTTAGTGCATCCTAGCCATAGATCATGAGATCGTTCAAAGAGATCGATGGGCACTATATCCAAGAAGCCTTGCAAATAGGGAGATGAGGGAGGATATGACTTAGGGGGTGCAGGTTGTTCATGATGTTACACGATGTCACTGTATTATTTTTGAGTATAAGTTTTGAGGACCTACACTATTGTGGTCTGTGGGAATTTTGATACCATTGTGTACTTATGGATTTGACACACATATATATGATATACCAGTTTTATTATGGCTCATTATGTGTATTATTTATTGCTTTTATGTTTATGTGATGCAAAATGTATGCAATGCTTATTTTATGTTTTGTTTATGCTCTATGGATGCAATGTACTACTGACATGCACTAGATAGATGATAAATGTATGATTATATGGGATGATCTACATGTATAGATGCACTATGATGTATGCATATATGGATGCAATACTTTTTGTTAAATGCATGTTGTTTTTGTTTCAATTGTTTATGCATTTAATCTATGTGATAGGAAATGATATATGATATGTGATGTGATGCATTAATTACATAATGATGAACTAATGCAAATGAACCTGTATGATTTAATCTCTTAAGACATGAGGAATGAAACTAATATGTGTTTTACAAACTAATGGATGACACCACAGGATGTATGAAAATCATGAATGTAAATTTTAAAAATTATCATAAGAGATAATCATTTAAGCATCCATATGTGATATGAGATGATTTATGATATGTATGACTTTTATCTATAAGATTTTTTAAATTAAAAGACATGCACAAAATAGTGAGTGATCGTATAAATATCATTTATGATATCTATCCGGTATCTAACCTATTTCATGAACATCCCTTACTAAAAAAAAACCTCCTAAGAAAGAATGTGATTGATTGATGAACTAGTTTGTTTCTTTAAGGGATTTTTGAGGTTTTCCATGAGACTCAAACACCTTAGTTGATTAATCAAAAGTTGTATAATGACTATACAAGACTCCTAAAAGATAAAATATTTTGTTATGAAGACCAAAATATTCATTATCCCTATGTGTGCAAATGAATATATTAGATGAGATATAAGACTACCTCATTGCTAGGTGGGATTCATTCAGTCCATTTTTGTAATGAGGATCACCAAATGTTCATCATGATCCTAAGTTTGGACGCATTTGGACTAGACTACTAGGTAATACAAGCAACCTAAAGCTAGCTAATTTGTAAATTGTGTAGAACTACCCCAATGCCAGGAAGGATTCATTTAGCACATTGTTGTATTGGGGATCACTCAATGCCTTCTAGTACTAACCATTCTAGGGATTCAAGCCCTTTAGCCCCTTCTTTTCTTCACATTTATTGGGATACTTACTCATGCTTAGTGATGAAAATCACTATTTATTTTGCATTGTTATTTTTTTTTTAGCAAGGGATTTGCTTTGATTCGAGATTTTGCTTATTTTGTATGAAAGCAATGAATTTCTTTGGGTAGGGGGGAGCTTGTCCTTTTTTCAATGATCAACATTCTAGACCATGCGCATCGCAATATGAGCAAGTAAAAACCTTTTTCTTAAGGTAACCAGGACCAATTTGAAGTGATCATATTTTCTTGTCTAAACTAGGATTGATAATGTTTTATTAGTGATGGGATTTTGACATATGCTAGGTGTTATCAAAACTAGACCTCACCTCTAAAAGCAAAGACAACTTTCTATAAAATCTGAGAAGATTACTAGGTATGGTTGAATGACCAAAAAACCTTAGTATATTCCTTATAGCAATAGGAAGGGTTGTGTTGAAAAACATAATTACTCACAAGGGTGATGGATGATGATGATGTATAGATGCATGATCAAGGTACAAACATGGTGTCATTTGTAAGATTGTAAATGCAAACTATCCTAATGCAAATGCAATGGATGAACGTGTCTAATGTAATGTAAGTAAATGAATGCATATGCAGAATGAAAATCCATAATGTAAATGTTTTTTGTTTTTTTTTTATGTTTTGCAATATTTTTAGATTTTATTGCTTTTTGGTTTGTTTGGGTTTTGATGTTTTTCAAACTTTTTTAATTTTATTGCTTTATGTGTGAAACACATTTAAATGAAGAATGTTGAGAGTTTTAGGATCCTCAAAAAATTCTAACGATGTTATGCGATAAGTACCAGGTCCTATCTTCTCTGATATAATAAATGGACCTAACCAATTGGTCATAAATTTATCTCATAAGTGTAGTGACAGGTTTTAGTTCTATTGGTTGTATTTTAGCACACGATCAATAAATTTAAAGTCTCTTAGGTAGAATTTATTATTTTAATCTTGTTTTAACCGATCTTTGTAAACTTGAATATGCTCAAGTGCATTCACACGATGCTCATCAAGAAGCATCAATTGGTCTAAGTGAGTTTGTCGTGTAGTATCATCATCAATGAACTCTTTCAATGCGATGCACAATGTTGGAATTTCCAATTCCAAGGGCATGATGTCCTCAGTTCCATATAGTAGTGACAACGGGGTTGCCCTAGTGGGCATCTATATACTAGTTCTATAAGACCATAAGGCAAGAGGTAACTGAATATTCCAATATTTATGATTTTCTTGAACAATTTTCTTCAAGATTGCTACCATTGTTTTATTTGAGGCCTCTACTTGTCCATTTGCTTACAGATAATATGGAGTTGCAAAATTGTGTTGAATATTATACTTGGAAATTAAAGCCCTTGCAATTTTATTTTTAAATGATGTTCCATTATCTAATATTATCTTGGATGGAATACCAAAATGACATATGATATTATGGAGTATGAACTCCACAATACGTGTACTTGTCATTGTTGTTAAATGGATTGCTTCCACCCATTTGGTAAAGTAATTAGTGGTTTTTATGATAAATGTGTGGCATACCGATGATAGGAGAGAGATCTTACCAATTATATAAAAACCCCACTAAGCAAATGGCCAAGTTGCTTGGATGGTCTATAAGGCCTGCGATGGCAGGTGCATAAGATTAGCATTATGCTAATATTTGGCACAGTTCCTGACATACACTATGCAATTCTTATCCATAGTGGGACAATAATAACCATTCAAAGGATGTGTTTGAAAATGGCCATGCCGCTGAAATGGCCATCACATGTACCATTATGAGCTTGTGAAATCACCCAAGCTGATTCTTGGAGCTCAAGGAAACAAGTAGAATTCCATCATAGCTATGATGATACAAGATGTATCCTAGCAAGACATATCTAGTTTCTTTTTGTTTAAATACTCTTTTTATGACATGCAAAACTCCCTATGGGATTACTCCAAGTTTAAGAAAATTGTGTAATGATGATAACCAATCTTTATAAGAAATAGCTTCAATTGACTGAACGATATGTTCCCATTGCAATTCAACTTCTACATAATTCAATTGGTAAATAACCTTATGGATAATGATGGTACCATTCTCTATAGGACCTTGCAACAACAAATATCCCCAAGGTGCATTATTCAAAAATTGTCTAGCTTTATAGAACCATTCATGGTTTGGCTCTATGAATCATGTGGACTAATTCTTGATTATTTTTTGCCTCACATATTATCACATATTGTGATAGTGTTTTCACTTGAATGGTAGTGAAGTCAATAGATATATTTTGAGGGATTAAGGATCCCAAATATGCCATGGTATCTATAAATTTTTTAGACATTTGAGGGATTGCCTCAATGTCATACTATTCCAGTTGGGCTAGGTAAGTGTCCACAAGTTCTTTATATGCTTTCAAGATGGGACATCTACACTGATAGATCCCCTTAACTTGATTAACAATGAGTAAAAAGTCACCAGATATATTTAGCCTTCTAATCCTTATGGTGAGCATTGTTTGGAGATCCAATATTAGGGCCTCGTATTCAGCATTATTTTTTGTGGAAGGGAAGTTGATTTTAAATGACAAGGGTATTGGGGCACCTTGTGGAGTAAAAAATACAATCACTACACCACTTCCTTGCTCTTATTTGGAACCATAAAATAACAAAGACATGTCATCTTGATTATCCGATTCTTCAGGTTCAGGTGACAATAATAATGTAAAGACTACATCATCGAGAAGCTCTATGAAAAGAGGTCTATTATCCTGAAGAGGAGACTCTACCAATTTATCTACTATGACTTGCACTTTAATAGGCTTTTGAATGATGAATTCTAGGTTTAATTCCATCAATAGAATGATCCACTTTGCAGTATGTGTATTATGATATGTCTTGCTCATCATGTACTATGAAAGATTTTGTTTTGATACTACATATGTTGTATGGCTCAACATATAGTGGCACAAATTCTTTATTACAAAGACCAATTCTAAGCACATATTTTTTGCATATGCATATCTTAGCTCATAACTAACCAGGGTTTGACTGATATAATATATCACCTGCTCTTTGTTTTGCATGTTCTTTTGGGCTAGCATGGTTCCCAATGCAAAGTTTATGGAAGATATATACAATAATAATGGCACATATGGTATAGGTGAAGCTAATACTAGAAATATTGCTAGACATTTGTTTGATCTTAGTGAAGGCTTTCTAACAATATTCATCCTAGTTGAATGGGACCCCTTTGTATAGCAGTCGATTCATGGGTCAACATTTATCTAAAAACTATGCAACAAAGTGCTTAATGGATGCTACCTTGCCCTGTAGGCTTATTATTTCCTTGATTTTTATGGAGGGACACATGTCTAATATTACCTTGACCTTTATTTGGTAAAATTTTATCCCTCATTTAGAAATGACAAATCCCAAGAGTTTACCTAAGGTTATGCCAAATACACATTTCTTGGATGTGTTCTATGAAGTGATCAAAGACTTTCCTTAGAACCTCAGCATGCTCTTCATGCAGGAATGACTTGGCCAGTAAGTCATTGATATAATATTCTAAGATATTATGCATATAATCATGAAAAATATATTTCATAGCCCTCTAATATGTGCCACCAGTATTTTTAATGCCAAATGGTAAAACTTTATAGCAAAATGTTCCCCATGGAGTGGTGAAAGTAGTCTTGTGTTGATCTTCTAGTTTAATCTAAATCTAGTTGTAACAAAAAAACCATCCATAAGAGAAGGAATTTTGTAACCTACAATTGTTTCTATAAGAGCATCGATTTTAGGCAAAAAAAATGAATCCTTGGGTGTTACATTATTGAGGTCTCTAAAATATGTACAAATGTAGATTCTTCCATCAGGTTTTCCTACGAGTACCATGTTTGATACTCATTATTTATAGTCATTAGGAATTATGAACTCTACATACAAAATATTTTATAGCTCATATTTAACCATCAAGGTGATATTTGGATGCATCTTCCTAAGTTTTTACTTGACTGATTTCTTTCTAGGGTCCAACAAAATGTCTTTGTAGGTTCAAGCAAAGAGACCAGGTATCTCTTTCAATAGAGGAATGAGGTTGGCATGCTCCTCAGGAGATAAGAGCTCTCTAAATTTTTCTTCTTTGGATTTATGGGATCTTCACTGACATCCACTTCAAAGGTTTTCTCTATTGATATATGTGACCCCGCCTCAAGCTGGTGAGGCATAGGGATAAAATGGATGTCATATACTGGGTTTAAAGGTTCTATTAAATATGGATTATCCTTAGAATTATAAACATCGTATACACATCCTAGTTTAAAATTAAATGGTTGTAGCATTTATTCATTAGGGAAGAAATCTTCAGACTCTAAGGGTGAATTGGCACAATCGAAATCAATGGCCTCTAGATTGAGAAACAAAGGTTTCAAAGGGTTATATGGATTATGAAGTGGAGGGGTAAAATAAATGGAGACCATTTTTATGGAATGGAAGAAATATCCAAGACCACATGGGTGCAACACACTACCTCCATATTGGTCCCCCAGCTCTAGATGTGTCTCAGGTGAAATGGGGATTACTGCGTCTACTTTGGGAATAGACATAACAATTGGATCCTCAAGGGGAAGCAATTTAATTAAGTTGGAAGGACAAAAAAAATCCATATGATATGTCTTCCAGATTCACTAGCCTTATTTTTATGGGAGGACCTACGAATACTACATGATAAATTGGTTTCATATCCACAAATTCTCTAAGATGATGAATATGTCGAGGCCCTAGGTAAGCCATATTTGTTTCATCCTCATATTTCTCATCATCTAAGAGATATTCTCCATTGTCTTCTCCATAATTGCATTCTGGTCCACCTCTCTCAGAGATGGATTCTGACTCACCTTCCTCAGAAGTGGCTTTTGATTCAATTTCTACTATTAGACCAAAACTCTGGGGTTCAATACCAATGTTGTTGGTATATACATGGTTTCTGACAAGCCAATACATTTTTGGGATATCATGTGAAATAACCTCTAATAAAATGTTATCATGACATACCAAGGGTGGTTCTATGAAAACCATGGTCACTGGCAAGTTACCCCTTTACGAATGTGAAGGGTTAGGATGGTATGGGTTCCAATCAACATCCATCCCCATGCTTAGGTTCAGGTGATCTAGAGATATAGCCAATAGCTCATCCTTATATCCTATTTCAAAACTCAATATGAACCTATCAAACGGTAGCTGATAATGAGGTTGATACGAAGTCTAATGTCCTTGTTCAAATAGACCTAACCCATAACCATGCCAATGGTAATGATCAAAATAACAAAGGGTAAAATATGGGTTAGATAGATAATGAATGTTTATAGTAAATGGTTCATCAACATCTTCTTCTATGGGTGAATGATCTACAAGTTTATCTAAACCTATGTAGATAAAATTAGTCTGATTAGGTGGCATCCCCAGTGGTACCACTATCCTAACAGGAAAAATATGGGCTCGAGGCCTACCCATATCTTGTGTAGATTTTATGATTGCTATGAAAGTTACATTCTGCACCAAATATTCAACTAACCTGGATTGGACTAAGTGAATCATCATTTGTGGTGTAGATGACCTAGCTAAAGACATAGGTAAGGTAAGCTGAGGTACCTCATCGACTATTTTGTGATTTTACCTCATCTATGGGATTTGGGATCTTGGCAATTGCTATGTTGGGGATTTCCTTGGAATCTTTTTCACCCAACATTACCTTTAGATTCTAATAATTATTTAGTTTTTTTAATGTCATAGGCCTCTCAGAAGTAGCCATTATATTCAAGATTGGTCTTGGTGCCGATGTTGAAGGACCGACACACACTTCCTTTGACTTACCCTTTGGATTTTTGTTAGGTGACGTAGGTCTAATATCTATATGCATATATGGGAGGATGAAGTATCTCGACAAGTCAACCTAATTAACATACTTAAATGGCTCCTCATATGAAGGGACCACATGCACTTGTCCCTCGTGCATATATTTGATACATTGGTGCAAGATCGAGGGGAAGCATTTCATGTCCCTAATCCATGGTTGGACTAGGAATATATTATATTGCATAGTATCCTCAAGCATGTGACACATCATGGGAATGGTTTTTAGCCCCACCTAAATAGGAAGGACTATAGTTCCGATTATCGAGCACAATGCATCACTGAAATCTTATAGTGTAAAAGTAGAAGGCATGATATGTGACTTAGGAAATTTTAGATGTCCCAAGGTCTTTGTGGTGATTATGTTTATCGATGATCCTGTATCAATCAACACCCATTTTAATGGAGTGTGGTTTACACACACAAGGATGTGAATCAGTGGGTCCGCTGTAGTAGTGGAAGTTATCTTCATTTCACGATCATAGAATTGGATCACAGGTTCCTAGCATTGCTACATATACCCCACAAAATTGGTGAAAGCTTTTAAATCTTAGGATTGAACTTCAATGGCCCTTAATATGTCCATTAGTGTCTCCGTATGCCTAGAATACTATTGTATTATCTCATATTTTGATAATTTAGCTGAGGTCATTTGTAGACTATGTATGAGTCTATTCCTTATTGTCACCACAAATCTTGTTGGTGGGCCTAGAAAGGGATTTTATGTTGGCCTTTGCTGAGGCACAACTTGAATTTGAATGGGTCCTGTAGGAATATTTGGTTGATTGTACCTCCTATTTCTGGTGACCACATTCACCATATCGATAAATCCTTGCATAGGTATTTTAGTCCACACTTGATTAAATTATCCAACATTGTTCCTCGATGGCTCATGATTCGGTAAGGGATTTTTAAATATTCCCATATTTTGGTTGTCCAAAGCCAAGGGATTGTCAATGATCAGCTCATACCTATTGATCATATTCTATATCACATGTTTGAAACCATGGCACACTTTGATATCATACCCATTTTGTCTGTGGTATGGGTAGTAGTGATCTTCCTTATATCCTTTCGATTTAGGGCAATTAGGATTGAGAAATTGAACTTTAGGAAATGTTAAGACCTTAGCCTCACACAATTGATTGAATATCAATTCCAAAGTCTTGGACAATGATGTAAATTGGTGAGGTGGACGATGTTTTTTGTCCTTGATCTGATTTTTGTTGTTGCATTGATTATACATAACCTGATTTAACATAACCTGATTCACATGCACAGACTTAGTCTGGTGATTCTAGTTATTTGTGTTATTCTTGCTCCACTTCTTTTTCATCCAAAGTTTCAAGTCACCTTATTGTAACTTGATATACTTTATGACCTTGGCTTGTGCCAAAGCCTCTTTGAATGATTGGTATTGTTGTAGTTGTAATAGTAGTGAAATATGTTTTGTGTAGCTCTTGGTAAAAATCCATTTCAACTTTATGGTTGGGATGGAGAAGGAAATTTTAACCATGAGCTTCCTCCATCTATTGTCATCATTCATGATTGTATCATCATCATATTTCTTTACAATAGACAAGTCAAATAGATTTATTTTATTCTTGATGCCAAATGAAAAGCATTCAAGAAATGCATTCATTATCTGCTCAAATCTGGAGATGATGTACCTTTTCAATTGATTAAACCATTCCAGGGCTAGGCTTACAAGTGTTATCACAAAATTTCTTAGTAATAGGGCATCATTTTTTTTAAATATGGAAACATAGATTCATAAATCTGGTCACATGCTCCTATGCATCATCATCGCCCTTAAATTTATAAATCTTAGGCATGTTGAAATTCTCAAGATACATTAGGAAAGGAACTAAAGGATACAGAGGCTCATTGTGAGCCTTTTTGAGACTGGGCTTTTGATAAGTCATCCCCTTTCTCTCAATAGCTTTAACATTTTTAGCCAGGTCTTTGTATGCTTGAGAGGATAAGATGTCCTCTTCTCTAAGAGATATTTGTGGAGATGGTAGAGGTAGATTCCTTTTAGACCAAGGCGGATGATTATGCTCATCATCCACATCTATAGATGAGTTCTTAGGATATTACTAATATTTCTCATCCCCCTCTGATTATTCATACTAACTACACCCAAGTTGTTCTAGCACTTGGTGTTGTCGATCCCTTGGAGTACACTGGGGCGTATGTCGAGTATGATTTTAAATTTGTCTAGGGCACAATTTTAGCTGTTATGTAGTACATCTATGGTATTGCTCCCTATATTCACTTCGAGGAGGTAGATTAGCTTGAGCTATTCTATCATCTTTCTCTTCATACTCCTAATCAAGGATGCATTTTTCTTATAGGTGCTACTCGTATAAGCATTATCGAAGCAATATTTGATGTTGAGAATCCTCATTCTCAAGGTACTCACACTCTACACGCACATCTTCCAAATGATATTGGAATATACATTGTATTTCCTCTTAAGCCAACTTATGTGATCAATATACAAGATTGGCTATGTAAGTCTATTGACTTTATAATTCTATACAAGGGGCCTTATGAGGATGGCCCAAAAAAATTTTTTGCTATACTCTTTCTATTATTTGTGAAGATGACATTTGTGTTGTGTTGTTGTATGTACTTTGTTACCACATGCATAGATGGGGTGCATGTACTACAGGTTTACTTTGAACATTCTCCTTGTTCATGGGTATGCCTCTGTATGTCCTCATTGTGTGAGCTCTCGAAGTGAGAGTGGGCTGTAGAGATTCTATACCCTAGTCTTCCTAAAACTTGGTCTAGTCCTATTATGAACCTCTTTTTATCAACCACATAAATCATTAACAAATTACATACATATTGCATAACAACCACAATGAATGATCCCCATAATGTAAAACAAGACAAATATGAAAATTACTTAAATGTATTCAAACATAAGAAAACCCTTGAGTTAGGGCAACACCATACACTACTCCTTTTGGAAGTAAGCCACTCCACAATATCTTCAACTCCACGAGCCAAGACTTCTAAAATATAATTCTCTTCATGATGATTACAATGATCAATCTCTTATTTATATACCAATATTCTAATTCTACTTTGGGGAACCCACTATTAATATAATATTATATTATAATACAATCAATCTTGGGTTGTGTGTGGCCCATGCCAACCCTTATACAATATAATAACATATTCCCAAATATCTATTTCTAGGTACCCCAACATTACAATAATATAATATTAAATACTTATATTGGGTACTTAAAATTCCATCCCCCTTACAAATGTTTCGTCCTTGAAACATATGAAGAAACAAGATAATATGATTTACCGAGCAATTTTAGAAACTGGTACCAATCTCGATCATCCATCCATCCTAGTGAAACACGTTGATGTTGGTATACCATTTTGCCACTTGAGTATCCAAATATGCTTTTTTGGATCCATGCTTCTGCTACTATCTTTTGATAATTTGAATGATGGGTCCACTTGTTCCTTGATGCTGATGAACCATTCTAAAAACTAGAATCACTATGCTTTCTCTTCCAAACATTGCCATACTTGATGCCCTTATGATTCCATGTAGAACCATAATATTACTACCTTAAGCCATACCTCCAAGATTGTTGTTGCTCATGGTGGTGTGGATGGTGATATGGTGTCACCTTAACTTGATGTTCTACCTTATTTAACTCCTCAAATTTTGGCTCCACTATTTTAAAATATTCTACACATTGTTCTTTAATGTTCCCTTTGTTTGGTATGTCCTTGTGCTCTTCTATCAAAATTTTCTTTGACTGAGCTATTGTTATTTCCATGGACTCAATTGTTGCTGCTTCTTCCATGGACTCTGTTGCTGCTGGTGACATTTTAGATTATGTTTCAGGTTCTTCTATTTGATCTTCAAGTTGTTTCTATGCAACCACTTCTTGTTTTTCCTTGGATCCTTACTCCTGAAGCTGAGAAATATCCTGTAATGTTATCTTATTTTTTGGTACCATATCTTCATAAACTTCTTTTACACATTAATGTTAACAGTACCCAAAGAATATAACCAAGGATAACCAAGAATAATATCTTCATCATTCATCTCAATAGCATAAAAATTTGAATGTAAAACATATTTATCCATGGTGATCTTCAAATATTCAAAAATCTAAACATGCTCACCCTTCAGATGTGTGTCCTTAATTTTTGTTGCTTGAACCTGCAACCTCTTAGCCAAAGAAATATTAATAAAATTATATCTGCTACTAGGGTCAATGGAAATAATAACCTGTTCCTTTTGAATGCTTCTATGAACCTAGAAAATAGAATTTTTAGATGAATGTAAACCCTTTTGATCCTTCTCTTGATTTTGAATATCCAAATACGAGGCTTCATTCCTATCATTGTCTTCCTTAATATTTTTCTCTTTCTCCTTCTTGAGTAATTTTATTTCTTTTTCATAGTCTTCATTATATTTCTTGAAAACTTCCCATTCTCCTTTAATTTTATTTTGCTCATTTTTAATTCCCTGTAGTTTCTTTTCAAGGTCTTTGATGACATCCATCAAGCTATCTATATTTTTATTCCTTCCCTCAATATCTCTCTTGCAAACATATTTATTTGTAATTTAATATGTTCCAATTTACTCAAGAATGTTGGTTCTATTTCACTCCAAATGCACAAGGGATTATCCCTAATAAAGCTTTCTACCCATTGCAAGACTTCCCCCCAAAAAAAACTCTTAAAGAAACAACATAACATGACTTCACCATGTTGATATTTTACTATTTTCAACCACTCTCTTACATCAATAACATTTCCTTCACAAAAAATGTGTAGTTTTATGTTAAGTACCCAATATAAGTATTTAATATTATATGATTGTAATGTTGGGGTACCTAGAAATAGACATTTGGGAATATAATATTATATTGTATAAAGGTTGGCATGGGCCACACATAACCCAATATTTATTGTATTATAATATTATATTATATTATAATATTATATTATATTAATAGTGGGCTTCCCAAAGTAGAATTAGAATATGGGTATATAAAGAAGAGATATTGGTCATTGTAATCATCATGAAGAGAATTATATTGTAGAAGTCTTGGCTTGTGGAGTTGAATATCTTGTGGAGTGGCTTCCTTATAAAAGGAGTATTGTATGATGTTGCCCTACCTCAAGGGTTTGCTTACGTTTGAATACATTGCAGTAATTTCCATATTTGTCTTGTTTTACATTATGTGGATCATTCATTGTGGTTGTTATGCAATATATATGTAATTTTTTAATGATTGATGTGGTTGAGAAAAAAATGTTCACAACAAGTGGTATCAGAGCAGTGATTTGGGAAAAGTGGATTTGATTTTCTAGAGCTAGGGAACATTTCTCAGGACCAGTAATTTGGGAAAATTGGGGATTTTTTTGTGGAATTGCAGAATTATGGTAGTTTTTTTTTTTTAAAACATCTCATCTTTCAAGAGCCATATCTTTATGAAAGTTTATCTGATTTAAACGATTCTTGTATCAGTTTGTACAAAAGTTTTAGAGCTTTAAAATGAGTGGTCATATAAATAAATTTGAGTAGTATTGAGGGAGATACGACCTTTTGAAGTTAACCATCTAGAACAAGGGCAGTGACGAATTTTCAAATCGTGAATTTTTTGGAAGACAAAATTTAGTTAGGGTAAGCAAATCAGTTGCAATTTATTTTTTTGGAAGAAAAATTGCAGATCTAGTTTTTTGTGTGGAATTTTAGCTTCAAATCAGTGGGGAGATATAATTTTCATAAAATGTTAATTACCCAATATAAGTACTTAATATTATATTATTGTAATGTTGGGGTACCTAGAAATAGATATTTGGGAATATATTATTATATTGTATAAGGGTTGGCATGGGCCACACATAACCCAATATTGATTGTATTATAATATTATATTATATTATAATATAATATTATATTAATAGTGGGCTCCCCAAAGTAGAATTAGAAGATGGGTATATAAAGAAGAGATATTGGTCATTGTAATTATCATGAAGAGAATTATATTGTAGAAGTCTTGGCTCATGGAGTTGAAGATCTTATGGAGTGGCTTCCTTCCAAAAGGAGTATTGTATGGTGTTGCCCAACCTCAAGATTTTGCTTATGTTTGAATACATTGCAGTAATTTCCATATTTGTCTTGTTTTACATTATATGGATAATTCATTGTGGTTGTTATGTAATATATTTGTAATTTGTTAATGATTTATGTGGTTGAGAAAAAGAGGTTCATAACAACCTCCTTTTCTTAACCACATAAATCATTAACAAATTACATATGTATTGCATAACAACCACATTCCTAGGGAATTGAGTTATACAAATAATATTTGTGAGATTAGAATTCCTAGGAGTTAGTTGAGTGAAGAATCTTAATGTAGGGCTTAATAAACTTATATATATTAAGTAGAGTACCCAATACATTGATGATAGATCCTATTTTGTTATTATTTGTCAATAGAGACCTGTTCATGTTTATATTGTGTGGATAAACAAGTAAATTAAACCTGGGGAAGAGACCTTAGATTGCTTGTTTCTACCATGGTGGATATAAGCATTAATGTCCATTTTTTCAACTTGGATATGGTGATTCAACCTATTTTACTTGAATAATTTTTGTAGACGTATGAAGGCCTAGAAATAATTTTTATTAAGAAAAATATAGGGGGCTTATTATTTGGAGTTAACTGTTTGTGTGGCATCTTTCAAGTTTCTTGAGGTATGGTAAAGATTTATGTAGCTACTCAAATTTGGAAATAACCTTAATTATGCTCGCAATGACATGAGATGTTGTATAAATTAGTTTAGTGGACCCTTCTTGTTGTAGTTCCCTTGGTTGGAACAAGGAGAAAGAAAACTTGGTTTTTGTTTATACTTTGTTGATTAATTAGTGTAGGAAGTATCTGAGTTTGTTGGGAATAATGATTGAAGTGAAATACCTCCATGGTATAAAGAATCCCTTTGTAATAGGTGAATTACCTTATCATTATCGTGATGTACTTTCACACGTAGTGCTGAAAACCTTCACATGGTATGATTTATGTCCACTAAGAGTGTTGGCTTCGTAGTGCTTTTGTGAAATGATCTCATTAACTTGATATTTAAAGGTATTATTTATGCTTTATTTACTGCACGTGAGAATTGTGATATTAAACAATGTTCTAAAATAATCTTATGTTGTGTTAAAGATAAAGGATGGTGAATTTTAAAGTTGGATTTAGATTGTATTGTGAATTAAAAGATAAAAATGGTTCTTTTTGTAATATCACAAGAAAATATGGATCTCTTATGATAGGGGTATAGGTTTTATGGTGTATCTTTGACCCAAATTGTGGAACCAAATTGTAATTATGAATCAAAGGGTATATTCATAATGTAATTTTATAAGAGTTATGGAACTTTTAATATGGGATCAAAGGCATTATGGAATGCCTTTGACTCTATGTATAGAACCAATTTTTATGAAATAAGATAAGAAATTATTTACGACTGGGTTTATTCCCCATGAAGGTTCCTAGGATAAATAAGTTATGAGATCATGTGTATGATATCTTTTTCTATGGGTGCACTATGAATGCTAAGATATAAAGTTTGAAGTTATTTAATTCAATGGAAAATTTATTATGGATTCATATTTTCAAATGCTATGCACAAATTAATTGATATGATCTGCCTGATTTTGATATAAGACTTAAATGATAACCTAGACAATGCAATTGGAATAGATTGTACTTTGGTATAGATAGGAACTTGGATTTTCCTTATGTTTTTAATTATGCTAAATGTGAAACTTAATTTCTATAAAATATAACTCTGGAAATATGATATCCTTAAGTATTTTTTTATATGAAGTACCTTAATCATATTGGACCTCATAAGAGGATGAATATACCTAGCATAATATTTCCATGGATAAATTTTTGGAAAGAGGCTTATTATTGGTATGGCTAGCTTATCGCAGAGGTGAGAAGGATAGTCAAATCCCTACATCCCTATACACCTACATTGACAGACTTATGTAGTGTGTGGTGTATAGCATACTCCTTTCGACAATATAAAATGGGGTAAGCTAGCTCATTGGAAATAATGAGAAATATAGCTTGGAAAATAGAGTATTACACTTAGTACACTCACACAACCAAACATGTGTAAGAGGTAGGGATGGGTGTGCCTTAAGATATATCAACGTGGAATAACAACATAGTGATGAGCATACATCCTAGCTTGAATTTCCTAAAATATATTGTTGAAGTTTAGGATAATTCCTTAATAAGTTAGTTACAAAAAAATGCTTATGGATTGGATGAAATTTTGGGATATGATACCAAGCATTCCTAATGTCAAAATGTTTGTTTGGCTAGTAGGTCATAGAATAATTTTATCTTGGGATAACCTTATGAAAAGGTGTTTTAATTTTTCTCAATGTGTTCTTTGTAAAAAGGAGGAGAGTATAGACCATCTCTTGGGACATTGTACAATTGTTTGGAAACTATGGCAATGGATTCTTAATATGTTTGATAAATGCATGGTAATTAATAGTGAAATTGAAGATTGATTAAAGCAATGGTAGAGCACTTATGAAAATAAGGCTTTATAGACAATATGGGATATATCAAAAGATACAATACTTTGGACTATATGGCTAGAAATGAATAGAAGAATATTTATAGGAAAGGAAAGTGATTTAGAGGTAATGAAAAGGAAGATTTTTTTATCCATAGAGGAGTCTAAACCAACCCTATCAACTCACCCAATCCCTAATCTTGAAGTAGAGAGCCTTGATAGATGGATTCAATTCATTAAATGGAATTATGATGTTGGATACAAGAGAAGCAAAAAAGAAGGCAAAGAATATAAAGTGGAAACCACCAGATGTGGAGCGGTTAAATTGAATTTTGATGGAGCATTTAAAGGAAATACAGGACCAACAGGAGGAGAAGGAATAATTATAAATAATAGAGGATAGATTTTGTCTCATTATGCTTTTAATAGTGGATTTAAGATAAATAATGAAGCTGAAGCTTGGGTAAATTTAGAAGGGTTAAAAATATGCAAAAAAATGAAATGGGATAGAGTATGGATGAAATGTGATTCTCTCATAGTAATAAATACCTTTTTAAGAAAAGCAAAGGCTCCATGAAACATACAAGAGATAATTATGGAAATTCAAGATCTTGCTAAAGAGTTTCAAAAAATTAGGTCTACACATGTATTAAGGGAAGGAAACAAATGTGTAGATAGGCAAACCAATAGAGGGGTTTTGATTGTAGATCGTGAAGTCAAATTCTCCTTTCCATGGTTAGAGGAAGTAGTAAGTATAGTTGAAGTTGTCAAGAAAATGTTGACTGCCTGAATCAAATAATGATTAATATTTAGTTTAATATTTTCAACTAATAATATCTGATTTATTTTATAATAATAATGTGTTTTCATATAAACTATTTATTATAATTTTGTGGTTGCACTTTTGTTTCAGGATGGGAACTAGTAATCCAAATTTGGCATAGCAGACTATTATAGTGCGATGTTTTGGAAATATTACTCTACTACGATGCAATGCATAGATAGTAAATGTGGAGTTTTAGTATTGTGAAGGCTGCTATAGAAAAATGTCAAGAAGGATGTTGAATTCTAGAATATTTGTATTCATACAGAAAATTGAAAATATCCAACAAATAAAATAAAAAATTCAAAAATTTTATGTAAAATGATGTAGGTTTCTAACTATAGCATCTCAATTCAAATGAGCAGTGTATCTATTTGTAAAATCTCAAGCTCTAAAGAAGATACTTGTAATTTTTCAAGGGTGGGGGACCCAAGTATAACCCCTTATTATTGAGCCAATAAAAACTTTGTTATATGTACTTCTGCGTTATCTTCTCTTTATTTTGTTCAGTTGGCCTTCTTCTCTGGCCATTTTATGTTGGGCATTTGGTTTTCCTTAGTTTTTTTTATGCTCAGTTAAGGAATCTTCCTTGTAAAATGGGAAGGACCTTTTCAAATCCCTATTTTTCACCCTATCAGAAAAATTATTCCAGATATAGTAGAACTCACACTCATTACTTTTGTTGAACATTATAAAATTAATTATAACTTGACAAAAGAAAATAAAATTTCCCCTTTACCATTTATATATAAAACAAAAAAATATATTCATTTATTCTAAATGCACATATTGATTTTAGATTTTAAAGTTAAACTCTCTAGTTTTCAAAAAAATGGATTAGAATAGCTTAAAATATGTCACAACATTATGCTTTTATCTTATTACACTCAAAAAAATGAAGGATTATTTGATTGTGATACGAATACGTGAAATAAACATCAATCATTTCTATGTATAATATTTACAATATTTCCTAAAAACAAAATATTATAAGTAAATAAGATATTAAATGCATTAAATATTAGATGATAGTAAAATCGATTATTTTTATAGTTTAATAATATTGATCACATTAACCTATTCTACCTCATGACAAGCTTTAATTTTTATTCTTTCTTATCACAAGCTTCAATTTATTCTATCCACTTATTTAAATTTGGACTAAATGGAGTTTCTAAAAATATTGGATCCATACCTCCCCTTTATTTATTCTTAATAAAAGAGTAATATTATAAGGTTTTTTAAACATATATCTTTTATCTTGGCTACTATAAAATTAATCTATCTTTAAACATTCAAAAAAAATATTTAAAATATTGTATATAGCAAATACAAATAATAGAAATATATAAGAGTGGTTTATTGACAACAATAGTAAAGTTCAAGTTATATTCCTAGTCATATCCCTTTATAAAATCCAAGATTAAAGATGTTTTAGGAACAATTGAGTGTGATGTGCATAACAAATTTGTTTAATATTTTGAGTGATAAAGTTAATGGTGGTGTCTTGCTTGAAAACCATTACAAAGAAAAAATAGGACCTTATGAATATCCTAACATTTATATTGATCAAAATATTTATCAAACAACTATCCAGATTCATTTTCTCTAATCATGTTTAATAGCTTGGGGAAATATTAAAAAAATACTTAAGACCAAAATCAAATAATGCATGCAATATTTTTGAAGAAGATCCATATTATTTCAATATGGTGATATTTAATGAATGAGGTTACCTTAGGTTATATTTGAATAACCTAGATATACACAAAGCTACTAACAAATTTACATATAAGTGACATTGAGTGACCCATTTGATTAAAGGTGAATATTCAAAACTCAAATGAGCAACCATGTGGTTCCTCATCCACCTAAATATTGTGCTTGATTTCATGTTGTATTTTTAAATTGTTGTTGGATACTTTCAAAGAACTTTATTTAATCATGGATTTCAGATAATTGATCCTACTTTAATTAATTGAATTTATATCTAGAAATAAAAAATTTAAATTTTATATCATGGTGTTTTATGTTGAGTCATGGCAAGGAGGAAACTACATATGTTCTCTAAAATATATTATAAATCCATTCTTTTTCTATAGTCTTTGCTTATTAGAATGTGGATATTAGCAATGTGTTTTCATATTTGCTATTCAATGTTATTTTTCATTATTAGATAAGTTAATAGTTGATGGTAACATTTTTTTTGTGAAATGCAAATTTATGCTAGCACAAAGATTTAGAAATGTGTGCATGTTGAGAACATATTTAATTAATATGATGAAAAGAAAAAAAAAAATTCAGATAGTATATGCCTCATAATTATTTAAAAATCGTTAAACATAGCATTTAGCTCAAAGTGAACCATATAAGTTTATAGTCATTTAGAAAAGTATATATATATAATTTTAGTATTTAAATTTGAATGTAAACAAAATAAAATTTAATCTTAAACTTATCAAATAGTATTAGTTTAATAGTTAAAATTCTCAACTTTCAAGAAAGAGATCTAGTCGTAATCATATCCAATAATACATTAATAGTAGCCAAGATATTAAAGTATTACTATGTGATAATGATGTAATAAGAGTCTATATAACCAATACTTCATGCCATTTAATATCAAATTTACTTTTATTAAATTTATATTAACCATTTTTTTAAAATATAATCTGTTTTAATACTATATATATATATATATATATATATATATATTGATGAGGAACCTTTTATATACAACATATCCACAACATGTGAGAGGAGAGATTTGAACCTGGGCCTCTCGATAACTGGAGATTTTTAACTACCCACTTGCTCTCCAACTCCTCTACATGAGCAGATAACTAAATTTTTTTTGTAATTTCATATCATTCAATATCAAATTTACTTTTATTAAATTTATATTAACCATTTATTTAAAAATATAATTTGTTTTAGAACTAAAATATTTTTAATTAGAAACTAATTATTTGTAAGGGACAAAACTTTTAAGCCTTTACTTCTTTATCTTTTTATATAAATCAAATTTATAAAGATAAATAGTTTTAATTAAAATAGAAATTTCAATATAATGAATAAGAGTTTGGTTTTTAACCCGTTGTTAGTGTTTTTTTTTGTTAAGAGTATATAATGAATAGGAAGTTGTGTATTGTTTTATCCAATCAAATTAAAAGCATTTATCAGTTGAATTTCATGGCTCTGCATGTCCAATCACAATAATTGTAGTTTATTGGCTAAATATGGCAAAGTAACAATACATATTTCGTCTACAGTTTGGAATTTTGTGCAGACACACAGTTGATACGCTACGTTGCCTAGCTTGATATGACATAAATATGAAAGTGAGCCTATCTATAATTGCAATAGACCTATTCAGAACTAAAATCACGTGATTACTGAGTCATATACAAAATATATAATATAAGATGCTCGTTCGTAAGAATAACTAGAATACAATAATATGATATCTAATATCTAACGTTGGTTTTTGCTACTTGGAAACTTCTATCAGTGTTTGAAGGCAAGGGAGCTTGAACATAGTGTAGCTTTTGAAGCCCGCTCTCTCGAACAAGTCCTTCCATTCCTCTTTTGTTCTCTCCTTTCCACTAGTGGTATAATCCATCATCAACACATCCATCGATAACATTGTTTGCCTTAGACTTCCTTAGCATTATACATAGTGGTGAAACTTTGCCATTGGGGCGAAAAAACCCATTTTCAAAAATTCAAATTTGCAAAATTTTTGAGACCCGGACGTCGGCCATGTAGCCAAAATTTTTAGGAAAAAATAAATTTTCAATGTCGATTAGTTGTCCTTTGATGAGAGTATCACGAATATTTTAAAAAATTACAACTAATCCTACCCAAATAAAGTACCCTTTTAGCCCTAAAATTTTAGAATTTCTAAATTATCCTACCAAACTCGGTAAGTATACCTCTATATATAATTAAAACCCGAGGGAAAATACCTACACAATTCGTCATAACATCGAAACCTTTTATGCCACTGATCGCAACAAATTTAGCAATCGAACGGAACAACACCCTATTCTGCTACAGGATGGAACTAATTCTGTAATCGATTGGAACAGTGTCCTACTCTGTAGCTGGACATAACTAATCCTGAAATCATCCAGAACTGTGTCCTGATTTGCAGTCAAACGAAACTAATTATGAAATTGACTAGAATAGTGTCCTCCTAAACAGTCGAACGAGACTAATTCTATGCAACTAGATGGAACATGTTGTGCAACAAAATGGAACCTGTTGTTCAATCGATCGGATGGAACCTTCTATGCAATCGAGCGAAACCTTTTGTCCAGCCGGACGAAAACTTCTGTGTAGCTAAATAAAACCTTCTATGCAGCCGGAAGAAACCTTATGTGCAGCCAAATGAAACTTGTTGTGCACCTGACCATACACTTTTGTATCTGTAACCTGTAATCGGACAGAACCATTTTTGAGTCTGGATACTTTCGTGCAATTAGATGGACCTATGTTTACCAGGATCATTTTCTGCCTCCGACCGAAACCAGTATCTCTGCATATGGACATACTATATTTTAGCACTAGGTTCTCTGTCACTTCTATGCTTTTCTTTATATTGCCATGTTCTGATTGTTATTTTTCCAAGTTTTGAATTTCATTGCTCTGTTGAGTGTGTTCCATTTTTTTCTCTATTTTGTCATTGCTCTATTGAGTCTGTTCCCTTGTTTTATCTATTTTTATTTGATTCTTAGTTTTAATTAAAATATTTTTTTATTGCTAAGATTATACATAAGTAAATGCTTTGGTTCTCTATTGACATATTGATGCTCTTTTTCTCTATTAGAGTGCTTTCACCAAAATAATAACTAGTGGCATAAACTGATAAATTCACAATAAAGAATGGCTGAAAAAAAAGTATGTATAATTTACTACCCAACAAGTGTTTATTCTATTTACAATAATATCTAAAGGCCTCCAAAAAATACACCCTCTTTAACTTTATTTTGTCACTAGTAAATTGTCACCCAATGATGGAAAAAAGGGCACCAAATCTTTTGCTGAAAAGAGTATCCTCAAATATTTTAGCCAAACTTCGAAATGTGATGAGCCAACGACATCTGTGCAAATTCAAGGTACAAATGATTTTTTACTTCCTAGTATGTGTTTGATTGACGATTTGTATATTTTTTTTTAAATTTTTTCATCCAATACTGATAAAAAATATTATGGTATCCTACTATGCAGAATACCCTATCGATCCTGATATGCCTCCACTTGAAGATATTCCCCAAGAAGAGATGACTTTCATTGAAAATCCCATTAGAAATGATATCCAACAAACACCTGATGACAACACGTAAAATTACATCACAATTGAAAATAAAAGTGATAAATCAAAATCATTACAAGTGTCAATTGAATCTTCAACCAAAAATTACAAAAAAATAAAAGCATCTCTCTGGATACTTGAAAGGGGATTTAAGAAAGAATGGGCTGAAAAGTTTCCCTGGCTTGAGTCTGTCATGACTGAGGATAACCAAATTGATGAAAAATAATGTAGATGCAAAATTTGTATTTGGAGACTCGGTAAGGATCATAGGCTTCAAAACAAGATTGATACAATTGAAAAACATGTTGGCAAATGTTATGTTAAAGTTATAAAAATTAATGGTGAAGTTATTAAAGAAGTTAAGTGGAAGGATACATCAAAATGTATGCATTTAAGATATGCTATAGAATATGAAAATCACTTAAAGCAACAACAATATCTTGTTGAGAAAGGTGGAACAATTGGAGCCCAATTTGACAAATTACAGAAGACTGTTTTTGCTTCAAAAAGTAAGTAGTTTGCCATTGTTTACAATATTCTCAAGAAATGTAGACCGATGTCCGATTTTATTGATTATAAGTAGCTATTATGCCTTTTTAATGTGCAAAACCTTCCTAGTTCTCATTGGTCAGACTGAAATGGTTGGTAAATGGTAAAATGTTTATCTTTGGTTGAGAAAGAAGACCTAAGGCAACAAGTAAAACTTACCAAATTCATTTCACTTTTTATTGATGAGGTAACAGCTGTGGATAACACTTCTTGGATTTGCATGCATGTGTACACATTTCAAAATCATTTTAGAAGGCCTATTTTGTTGGGAATACATAAGATGTTGGAAAGTTCAAATGCATAAAATATTTATAATGTTGTTAAAATTTTAAAGAATATTGCGGGAATGAATGATATAGTCATTGCAACAAAGTTAATTTTTGTTGGAGCTGATGGAGTTGCTATTATGCAAGGTCACAAGTCTGGTCTGTGTGTTCAACTCCAAATTACAGTTGCATCATATATGATCCCCATTCATTGTATGGCTCATAGAGTAAATCTTGCATATAAAATTGTGAGCACATTTTCAAATGTTGCTAAAGTTGAAAACCTTGTTCTTGATATTTGTTCTTATTTCTCATTAAGTTCGAAAATATTTGCAGAGTTTCAGCAATTTGCACTAGGAGTTACAGAAGGGAAAAAATTGTTAAAAGATGTGGATACAAGATGGATTTCACTGTTTCAACCTATATCAATCACTAACAAGGTTTATGCATGCAAATCACATAATAGTTGATAAGGCAAAAGATATATTGTTCTGTTTGACTGACTTGGAAACACTTTTGACATTATGTGGTATTCTTCCAATGTTAAAATAAATGAATAGATTAATTAATCTTGCACAAGAGAGATCTACCCATATCATTGATTTTATGAGGATGAGAAAACAAATATGCATGCTTCTTGATTCATTATATGTGCCTAATTCAAATTTTATAAAAAAAGTATTTGATAGTTGGAATACATTGATGAACGTGAACAATCCAAAAATATTTTTGAAGTTTGACATCAATGATCATCTCTGTATTAATGTTCATGAAAAAATGATACATGTTTATTATTTTGAAAAGCAATCAAGTATTGTTGTAGAATATTTTGAAGAATTTACTATAACACATAATATATTTCATCTTGTAATACTAAAAACAAAGAGTAATTTGTCAAATATAGCAAAAAATTTGACAGGTGAGATAAGAGAACGGTTTTAGAGAGATGAGTTGCTTGAGTCCATGGGTGTGGTTAACCCCATGTTTTGGGGGCCTTGTACTAAATACAATTCTACAAATAAGTTATTTATTAAATATATGGGTAATCTCATTGACCATTTCAATAAGAGTGTGGAAGTCAATGGTGTAGCAATTAATGGTATACTCAACAGTGAACTTTTGAAAGAACAGTCATCGCATTTTGGAAGAACAATGGTTTTGCAAACATCACTTATGACAGATATAAATGAGATTGGTTCCACTACATGTTTGTGGAAAAAATTGTATCCAAGCACAGTCTTAAAAGATACTATAATTGAATACTTTAGTTTATATGAATTTTGTGAAACAATGATTTTGGGGTCAATCGAAGATGAAAGAGTTTTAAGTGCACTTGCTTTTGTTAAATCTAAAATCTGCAACAGAGTTGACAAGAATTTAGAAAATTGTTTAAGAATTTATGTGTCGTCATATCAGTTGGATACATTTTCGTATGACAGGGCGTTGGAATACTGTAGTTCCTTGGTAGACCGAAGATGAACATTGAATAAGATTGATAAAGATTATGATGATGCTTTTAGTGATCAGAGAGACACAGATTTTTGGACAAGCTAATATGTTTCAGCTTCCATAGTGATAATTTTCCATGATTTCATTGACAATAATAAACATGAAGTGATTTGATAGCAAATTTCTCAATATTATTCCAGATTTATATGATTTCAATGAATTATTGTTTTAAATCATATTATTGTTTTATAATTACATGGCTAAAATCATTTTTTGTAGATTGTATAATTTTATGTTTGGGTCTTAGTGTCTCAAATCTCATTTCATTGAATATGATAATAACGAATTGATTTGAGAGAAAATTTCATAATATTGTTCCAGATTTATATCATTTCAACGAATTGTTTTTTTAAATCACATTATTGCTTTAAAATTACATGCCTTAAATCATTTTTGTAGATTGTAAAATTTTATGTTTGGGTCTTAGTTTCTGAACTCTCATTTCATTGACAATGATAAACACAAATTGGTTTGATAGCATGTTTATGTATATTGTTCCAGATTTATATTATTCAAATGAATTATTTTTTCATAACTTTCATATGGATCATAACTTTTTCAAACCGAAATAAGCTATTGGAGTCCTTTTAAAATGTTTTCAAACAAAACTAGAAATTGCATCATAACTACAAATTAGATATTAGATATTGCAGTCTTTTTCAAACCCAAATTATGTGCATCATATATTTTTCAAACCGAAATTAGATATTGTAGTATTTTTAAAATATTTTAAAACCAAAAAATTCAAATTAACTAGTTCAAAAAGATTTATATTACATCGTTCAAAATTAGATATTAAAATATTTTTAAATCAAACATAAATTACATGACATTTTCAAACAGAATGTTTCATATCAACTAGTACAAAAAGAAACATAACATTTTCAAATAGAAATTAATATATTGCAATATTTTTTTAAACATTTTTCAACTCATATCTCAAATTTCACATACCAATTACAAACATAAATTCCTGACCATCAATAAACTTATCATCGAAGGAGACTCGTTGCACTGTATCAAATGCCTCAATGGTACTGCTAAGCCTCCCTGGCCCCTTGCTTCAATTTTCCAAGAATGCAAGGCCCTAGTTGGCAATTACCTAGAATTAGTCATTAAGAATCAATATCAAGAAGGAAACAAAGCTGCAGACTGGCTTGCTAACAAGGGAGTTGGCGAATCTGACATTCAAGTGTGGAGAGACTCCTTCCCCATTGGCCTAAGGAACGATCCTACAAGTTTCAATGTTTTCACAATGTGAGATGTTGCCAGGGGATTGGTTTGGTATGCTGATGAAACTTGTCGTGATATCGCGACACTTTTTCCTTCTCCTTTGGCAACGAAAATGCAACATGTCACGTTATCACGACACTTTTCACTTTTGGCCACGAAAATGCAACATGTCGTGATATCACGACATTTCTTTCTCTTTTGGCCGTGACGTTGCAACATGTCACGATATCGCGACACTTTTTCTCTTTCGACCGTGATGATGCAACTTGTCGCGATATCGCGACACTTTTTCTCTTTGGCCACGATGATGCAACATGTCGCGATATCGCGACACTTTTTCCTCCTTTGGCCGTGGCAATGCAACATGTTGTGATATTGTGACACTTTTTCTCTTTTGGCCACGATGTTGCAACATGTCATGATATCATGATACTTTTTCTCTTTGGCCGCGATGATGCAACATGTCGCGATATCGCAACACTTTTTCTCTTTAGCCATGATGATGCAACATGTCACGATATCGCGATACTTTTTCCTCCTTTGGCCGTGGCAATGCAACATGTCACGATATCGCGACATTTTTTCTCTTTTGACCACGATGTTGCAACTTGTCACGATATCATGACACCTTCTCCTCCTTTGACCGTGGCAATGCAACATGTCGTGATATCATGACATTTTTTATCTTTTTGTCGAGACGATGCAACATGTCATGATTTCACAACACCTTTTCTCTTTTGGCCATGATGCTACAACATGTCGCAATATCGTGATACTTTTTTTCCTCTAGCCACGATGATGCAACATGTCGCGACATCACGACATTTTTTCTCCTTAGGCTGCGATGATACAACATGTCGTGTATCGCGACACTCTTTCTCTTTTGGCCATGACGTTGCAACATGTCATGATATCACGACACTTTTCCTCCTTTGGCCGTGACAAGGCAACATGTCACGATATCGTGACACTTTTTCTCTTTTGGCCATGACGGTGCAACATATCGTGATATCGCGACACTTTTTCTCCTTTGGCCACGACAACGTAACATGTCGTGATATCGTGACATCTTTTCTCCTTTGGCCTCGACGATGCAACATGTGATATCATGACACCTTTCCTCCTCTGTCCGCGATGATGCAACTTGTCATGATATCGTGACACTTCTTCTCTTCTAGCAGCGACGATACAACATGTCGCGATATCATGACACTTTCTCTGTTTCGGTCCTGATATCGCGACACCTTTTCATCCTTGCTTTTTATCTTTTCTTTGGACCATGAAAATGCAACATGGCGCGATATCGCGACACCTTTCTTCTTGTGGTGTTCTGCTTTTTCTTTGATCTTTAGCTCATGGGCCTCTTCGGTCGGTTTGGAAAACATGTAAAAAAAAGTTAGTTCTTGTACAAGGTTCAGGGACCTTTCAACACCCTTTCAACCAATAAAAAAAAACAAACATAAATTCCCAAATATTAGATAACATTTTCAAACTCAAATAGTACATAACATTTTCAAACCCAAATTTTGTACATCATAACTAAAAATTAACTATTTCAAAAAGACATATATCACATCTTTCAAACGCTTTAAACCCAAATATTACATATCATTTTCTAACTCTACTACATAACATTTTCAAACCGAAAATAAATATTCCAGTCTTTTTAATACATTATCAAACAGAAATTACATGACATTTTCAAACATAATGTTTCATATCAACTAGTTCAAAAAGAAACATATTACATAATTCAAACATTTACAAACATAAATATAACATAACATTTTCAAACATAAATTAATATATTCCAATCTTTTTTTAAACATTTTCCAACTCATATCTCAAATTTTACATACCAATTTCAAATAGAAATTCCCAAATATTAGATAACATTTTCAAACTCAAATATTACATAACATTTTTAAACCCAAATTTTGTGCATCATAACTACAAATTAACTATTTCAAAAATACATTATCACATATTTCAAACACTTTAAACCCAAATATTACATACCATTTTCTAACTCTACTACATAACATTTTCAAACCGAAAATAAATATTCCAGTATTTTTAATACATTATCAAACATAAATTACATGACATTTTCAAACAGAATGTTTCATATCAACTAGTTCAAAAGAAATATATTGCATCATTCAAACATTTGTAAACATAAATATAACATAACATTTTCAAACAGAAATTAATATATTGCAATATTTTTTTAAACATTTTTCAACTCATATCTCAAATTTTACATACCAATTTCAAACAAAAATTCTCAAATATTAGATAACATTTTCAAACTCAAATATTACATAACATTTTTAAACCCAAATTTTGTGCATCATAACTACAAATTAACTATTTCAAAAAGACATATATCACATCTTTAAAAAACTTTAAACCCAAATATTACATACCATTTTCTAACTCTACTACATAACATTTGCAAACAAAAAATAAATATTCTAGTCTTTTTAAAACATTATCAAACAGAAATTACATCGTTCAAACATTTGTAAACTCAAATATAACATAAAATTTTCAAAGAGAAATTAATATATTGCAGTATTTTGAAAACATTTTCAAACTCAAGTCTCAAATATCACATACCAAATTCAAATAGAAATAACATATTTCATTCTTTTAAAAACATTGTCAACATTTTCAAATTTCAATTTTTTGATTGGTGCATGGATGCTTCACTAGTGTTTGGAGTTATCGTTTCTTTTCCTTTATCAGCTTCTATTTCTTCTGGCAATGCTCCAACTCTAACAAGGTTGTCACGTACTTTCACAATACTTGACACACATGCAACTTCTTCTTTGTTTGGATCTTCAAGTATTGTTGGAAGTGTTTCTTTCATTTTATCAAGCACCATTTTCGAATCTTCATGCAACTTCTCTCTGATGAATTTTTTTAACTTATTGTTTTCTGCAATCTTTGATTGAATTTTCTTTTTCATTTCCATTGATTTCATCAAACATGATTTTGTTGTAAGAATATTGACATCCATGCTCTTAACCTGTGTTTTCAAGTTTTCAAAATTTGACTGCAAAACAAATTGAAAAATTTATTCAAAAGGGATACATTGAAATTATTACAAATTTTAAAAATATATAAAAATATAAATGCAATATAAAATTGGAATTTATATAACTTTTTTACCTTAGCCAATTCTTTTGCACCCTTAGCAACTACAACCCTTTCCTTATCAGAAGCCCATAAGTTGTAAAATGCTTGGGCTTCAGCATTAACATTCCAATCTACCAACAAAAACATTTAAGACATCATCCTCATAAATAAAATCAGATTTAACTATTCCTTAAGTAGCCTTTTTTAGCAAGTCATCAAGTTTTTCAGGTTCATATTTGACTAAAGAATAAATAGAATCTCTTTTTTCATAATTTTTATATTGGGCATTAATTTTCTTAATAAGGACCTTTGCCTGATATTCCCATTCTTTCAACTCTTGCAAATATTTCAAAACAAACTCCTGAATTGTTGACTCGGTACTGGCTGCCAATAAAATATTTTCATTAAAATTGACAACATCATCCTCAATTTGAGGACCTTGAGGATGACGATTGTCTCCTTATACGGGTGGTTCTGATGTCTGCTGAGATACTGGGACTTATTCTCGTGCTCTATATTTAAGCACATCTATTTCCCTAAAGCCTTCAATCAGGCCCTACATCATGTAATCATCATCAAGAGGAGTACTGTCCAATCCATGTCCAGAACATTCAGGTGCCTGCGAATTTGAAGAAACTATAAACTGAGAGAATCCAATTCTTGCCAAACTTGGTGCTGGTCTTTGTGATGTCTGTGGTTGTGAAATCCCACACCTAGAATTTTGTGAAGTGGCTTGTAAAAACAAACGTTTTCCAACACCGACTTACCCTTGCATAGGCTGTGGCTGTGACTGTCCCTATTGTTGATTGCATGTAAAGGGTGATTGTCCTTATTGTTGATTGCGTGTAAACGATGAGTGTGATGCTTGTGGAGGAGGTGGTGGCGGTATATGCCCTCTAACTTGTGATGTTACTACTTGATCATGAGAATCAACTAAAAATAGTCAAAAAAAATTATTATAATTCTCCTTAAAATAAAAAGAAATCTAAATTTTAATTAACTACACATATAATCATAGGTTTACCAGATGAAATATGATGCAATTTTTCTACATTGGGGGAGGGGTTGGCCACACTATATTTGGCTTGCACATTTTGTGCAAACCTAGGTGTACAAGACACCCCACGAGTAGCTACTTGTCTGGCACGTTTGTGTGACCTCTGCATAGTAACAGGTGTTGCTTCAGAGCTCGTATATTCAGAATCACATATTTGTTGTTACCCCTATTGGCAGTAATTTGTTTAGTCCTTGAAATTTCTGCCTTCACCTGCATATAGATGAAAAAAATTAAAAAAAGAAATATTGTAAACTATAAAATAGTATGTCAAAGACAATGATGTAGTTATTACCCTCAATTTCTTTGGTGTTATGGCAATAGACAATAGTTTTGAATGCATAACAGTTGGTATAGGAGTAGTTGACAAATTATGAAAAGACTCACAATATAAAGCTAAAATATAATTTACACTACCCACAATGGGATGAGTCTTGTGGGGCTAAGTCTTGGCGGTTGCAATTTTGACCGTGGAAACTCAGTCCTGACTCGATCAGAAATATATGTACACCAATCAAACTTTTCATTTTTTCAGACTGAACAATATAATACAATGCCCAAAATAGAATTTTCGGTCTTCCCAACAGAATAAGCCTGGCCTGGAAAAACTCAATAATGGCCTTCAGAGTTTGATGGTTAACATCGTTAATCGTTAAACCTCTTTTTTTTTGGCGTTAGAAGTTACATAAAAAAATTCGATGTCAATTTAGAAATTTAAAACATTGAAAATTAATAAAATACATTTAACAAGATTTATACCTGCCAAATCTTATGATGAAATATAGTAATTTTTACCGAGGTGTTCTTTGTCATCTGGAGAAATTTGTGACCTCGACAACACTTGATTAAAACCAATAAATAGAAGACATGTCAATCTATGAATATCTCCAGGGGTGATGTTGAAAACAATATTTTAGATCGTAGATTAATGCTTACAATACCCCTGTCATGGTCAGAACCAAAGATAATATGTTGCAGGAGCACTTTGTCTATTTTGAAATGTGGCATGGAAACGAGGGTTGATAAACCTACATTATATAGCCACTCAAAGTTCATCCCTGGCATTGTCATGAGATCTGAAATCAAAGTGCATGCAAAATTCTTGAATTTTGGTTGGATTGTGGAAGGGGTGTCCATTGGAAGTAGTTGGAAGTGGAAAAAAAATGATTGGGAATGGAAACTGAAAGGTCAATCAGAAAGGTTAGCTCTGGTTGTAGCTGTCATAGAAAAGAAATGGGAAAATGACTTTTTCATGCCCTTTTATAGACTTGAAACATATTTGACACATGGCAACATCGTATTAGACATGCAATACGGGACATTCAGTATTAGAAACACGGTAGTACGATGGTGGTCGGACTAAACTATGCTACCGGTTCATAATATGCATCTAGTTTAATGACGAAGCATAGTATGCATCCGAGGCATCGGGCGGTTGCATATTATGCAACTGGTTTAATGTCGAAGCATGGTTTGCATCTTCCCGACACCCAGATGCATAAAATGCACCCGTCCGACACCTGGATGCATAATATGCTCCGATTTTAAATCGGTTGCATAATTTGCAATCATTCGGTACCTGGCTATATTTATGCATATGCCCGGTGTCCGGATACAATTATGCATCTGCCCGGTGCTTAGATACATAAATGCACTTGCCCGATGTCTAGGACCATTGTACTGTCATGACATTAAATGCATCCATCCATTGCATCCAGTATGTGGTCGTAAAAGGCCAAGATCCATGACAAGACACGTTGATCTTCTTCCTGACGGGTGTAGTTGATTTCTTGCCTACTACACCCGTCAAAAATAGGCCACCCTTCTTCTCTTGAATCTTCGCCTACTTTACTATGAAGGAAGTTTCTTATTTAAGCTTTGAAATTAGAGTACACTAAATCATGTGGGATATATAGTTATGTGGGATCAACTTTGCCAATATTGCATGTGTTTTCCCCCTAACAATGTCAATAGCGATAAGTTGCATCGTGCTACAATCCTTATGTTTACTAGATGCCATATCATATCTCTTACTCGAATATCCAGTACTTATTATGCACCCGGCTCGATATCGTTCCATGTTTTGCAACCCGTTTGAAACCGGATCATATTATGCATCTGTTCCATGACCGGACCACAATTCGCGTCCAAGATTTTGCCAAGATTTTAAACGTAGCCGGTATATTTTTGGTCTAGTCCGGAAAAACTTTAAAATTCGCCCTTTTTTGCTAATTTTTTTGAGAAAAAATAAAATCATTCACCATGCCAGCATACATGCAGTTCGACAAATTTCGTCGTCGTTTCAAAACAATTTCACCATTCTTTTATAAGTACCTTTCGAGTCCTACCTCTTATGCATAACCCTGGAGTCCACAATTAAGACCTTCCCATTGTGTGGTGTTGCCTTGTAGCTCTTCTTCAGAACTTTCACACAACTCTCATCGTCCTAATCATGCAAAACCCATTGTAATAAAAGTAACAATAACAAAAAATTCTGATTATAAATGACAACCAAAAGCAAGAGTAGCATTCTTTCACTTTCAAAGAAGGAAGAAACATTACCTTCATGAAAACCACATCGGCATTAGGGATTTGCTCGAACATATCATTGGCCACATGCTCCACACCTGTAACATATACATGCACAACATGATGAAGTCAGTCAAAGAAAAAATTTGAAATTGCTATAAAATTTGAAGTGAAAATGAAGGAGCAATAAGGGGTTACCAGGAATGGAAGAGGCAGAGGCGATGACATGAGGGAGGTCAAAATTAATTGCACGAATGTGCGGATGATGTTGGACGATAATCGATATTGCAGAGCCAATGCCTCCCCCAACGTCCACCAGGCTATTGATGCTCTTAAATCCTATGTCAGCACCCATTGCATAAGGGCGCGAGTGTGAGCGACCATGCCTTCATTGATGGTATTGTTGCTTTCTGGATTATAGCTCAAATATTCTCAGGTACTCATGCCATGGGCCTTGTCAAATACATAACAGACTTCTATCACGCATTCGTGCATAAGCCGATACACTTTATACACCGTCTTGTCATTCATCAACAATAAAGTCGGCGCACAGGAAGTGGAAGCGGATTGGGATTCCACTTGATGGTAATGCTCGTCTTTCTTATTTGCATTCACCAACATCTTAGAAAGGTTGGTCAGCCCATATTTATATTTGTAGCGCTCAGTACCAGGAGTTCCTTCTTCTTCTTGTTCGGTGAAATATAAGAAGCAATCTGGTGGACAGACAGAAAATTTTCATTGCCATGGATAGCAATGATGTCGGGAATGTTGAGTAAAATAGCAACTTTGACAGCCATGGACTTGGCAGCTGAAAGCATTATTTCATACAGCTAAACATGGGCTTCCAATTCCATATTAATCTCCTCAATGAAGCTTGAGTTGGGGATTAGGAAAGCCATCACGTCCTATCTTTTTTCTCTTTGAAATAAGCTACAAGATTACCCAATTTATACACAAAAACTACCTTATCAGGAGCAATATAATGGACCAATGGGCACATTGCACCCGATTTAGGCATAGAAAAATTGTGTGCCTTCTTCAATTATTTTATGTGGGCCAAAGGGCACATTGCACCTGATTTAGGCATGGAAAAATTGTGTGCCTTCTTCAATTATTTTATGTGGGCCAAAGGGCACATTGCATCTGATTAGACATGGAAAAGTTGTGGGCCTTTTTCAATTATTTTATTTCTTAAGCGTCAGTGTCTGGTTCCCTGAGTGCCTTGGATTCATTATTAGTATTCTTATATGATAGCTGGGAAGATTTTTTAACATTCAAAAATATATTTACTTTATATTTGCACTTAAAATACTAAATTTTTTAAATCAAATTATAAAAAAACACATCTATACTCCTTTCATTCTCTTTCTTTAAAGAACTATCACATGTTATAGTTTAAAATTTTGGCTGAATAACCGCTGAACTGATTGGTAAGAACCTTAGGTGTATATAAACCTCAAATATAGCCAAACCGGCGAAAGATGATTTCATATTGCAAATTCATATATTTGCTCCTCACCCTTAATAACAAATAATTATTGTTTTTAAAAATAAGTTGACCATTACTTTCATGATGGTCTCAGCACATCAACTTCATTAATTACATTAACTTACACCTACCTTGATATTGCCATAACTTTAACTCTCAGCAATGATTAAGTCTACTTCGCTTACACCTACGTTGATATTGCCATTTTACATTCCTTACATCTAAGGATAAAATAATACCCTTAAATTATAAGGTGTACTGGCATGCACTATCAAGTTTCCCAACATACAAGACTTCAGTTGACCACAAAATTTCCTTATCCTTACAAGACTTCAATTCAATTGGATATTAGTATTTTTAAGTTGTCATCAAATAAACTCAAATTTAAATTATTAAATAATAATTTGTTATATTTTTTTAATATTTTAGTTTTTAAAAAAATTAATTTAAGGTTGTAGTTTATATAAGAAGAAATTTAATTTCAAATTTTAAGGTATGCATGTTTATAAAGATAGTAATTTGAAGATACCAAAAAAAATAATAAAATAAAATAAAGATTATATGTATATAAAAATTATTACTTTAAAAAAATTATAAAAAATAACTCAAAATTTGAATTTTTTTATAATAAAAAAAAAGACGGTGCGATTGGATTCCTTTATGTATATAAAAAAAATAAAAAATTGTAAGGGTTGCACCTGTTTCTGACGCTAAATTCTATCCAATCTACCAAAGACATCCTACGAACTCATCGATTCTACTTTGCAGACTCACAAATCTACTGAGGACAAAGTAGCTCTTAACCCATGTGACCAGAAAGTGAGGCTAGAGAGAAAGTACACGATACTTGAGTTTGCTCCTCTTCCAACTGAGGAATATATCTGGTTACATAAGGAGAAATGGATGAAATTTGTATGTTTCATTCCTCGGTTAAGCAACGTTTTCCTCATTATTCTTAGATGCGGCTGCTCACATGTTACAGCAGGGTGTATATAAGTTCCACCCAGACTGCAGTGGCTACTCGAATTCCAAAATAAAGAATCCAAAAGCAACCTTTATTGCTCCGCACACTTAGCAATTTTAGCAACTTCTTACGAATTGGCGAAAAATCAGGTAATCCCATATGTGGAAAGTAGGTCCCCTATTTTCCTTTAGGTCATATGTCCATAAAGAGCGCATGCGTTTAGAAACAAGTGATGGGAAAGCCATATATTTAACTCATTGTTAAAACTTAACATTATTCAATTCTAGTTTATTTGCTAAGAGCCAGAAATAGAGTGGAAAAAAAATCATCCTTGTTTTTTTTTTTTTTTTGTATATGTGGTTGGGTTTAAACTTTTGGAAAGTCAATCTTTTAGAAAGATAGTCTGTTCCTAAAGTTTAAAAAATAATAATTTGAGTTTTAAGATTTTTTTGGTTAGATAAGAGAGTTGGTCACAACTACTAACGGACAAGTGTAAGGTTTAAACTACAGGGGTGCTCTCATTAAATCTATTCCACTTTGTTATTGTTGATGGAGTGTGACTAGGACCACATTCAAATCAGACTACTACCTTTAACAACATAGGTGGCATCAAAGGTTTGAATGATTGCACTTGTCAATCCACCTCTTGTGGAGCAGCCTTGGTATGAGAGACCACGGAGGTTCTACAACCGGGAGTCGCGCTCGACCTTGCCCGCACCAACATTATCAATTGGATTTTGGATACCTACTTCAACTTTTTGGTAAGGTGGAAATTCGAACCTGGAACCTTCTTTGGAAGATTGTCCTCTCCTCTCCTCTCCAACGCACCTACAACACTGAATCACAAATACGGTTTAAGGTTTCACCTTTAAAAAAAATGAAAATGAAAAAAAAGAAAAAGGAGGGAGAAGAGGAAAAAAAAATGCATTGTTGAGTCGAAAGAATCACCATTCTCTCCTTTTCATTCTCACCAGAACGTAATCCTCAACCAAAACTCAACAATGCATTTCTTCCTCTTCTGCCTTCCTTCCGTGCCTTTTCTTTTTTTTTACGAGGCAGTATAGCATTTAATAAGGACATGGCTGTTAATGTCTATCATTTCCTAATGCAATGATATCCATGATTAACAATAGGAATTTAGGATTGTAGAGGTGAATGTACTTGACTTCATTCCTATTAGGATCTTTTTTTATTGTTATTAACATCTAATCCGCCCTCTTAATATCTATTGTATCTTTTGATATGTGATCGATTTTATGTGGGACTTGAATTCTTTATAGACCTGTCATTTATAAAACTGTTGTGCATGTTTTTAAAATTTATTATATGATTAGAATTAGTTTTTTTTTTATTACATAATATTTGATCGATTTTATAGTAATATTTGTAAGAATTATTAGCGCATGTTAACTCTTTAAAATAATATTGCTTTTACTTTTTTAAATATTGTTTTTATTTTTTTATTTTTTGTTTTTAATCTCATTTTTATTTTTTTCTTGCAAACTTAGCTCTTTTCTTAATTCTTTCAATCAATTTTATTTTATTTTTTTTAAATAGAACTTATAATTTTACTAAAGAATATTAATTATAATATTTTTCTATTTTATTAGTTAATGTAATTTTTGGATTTGAAACTAGGAAATAGGCAACAAAACATTGGATTTACATGTTTTTTTGAAAAATTGTCCTTTATAACTCAATTGAAAATATGTTTGATTGTTTCTAATGGAGTTAGTTCAGCTATTTAGATTCTTCAACTTTTAAGTAGGAGAACCAGGGTAGAATCTTGTCAAGTGATACATGCATAATTGCAAGTAGTTATAATATCACTATGTGATCAATGATGTAATACATATTTTTTTTCCTATAAATTTTATTTTTGAGTTTGAAAAAATAATTACAATATTATATGTATGAAGTAATTTCAAGAAGTTCAGTTACATCCTATCTAGGAATTGGTCTAAACTAAACTGGAAGGAGTACTAACATCCCTATTGTAATATGTTGCAGTCAACATACAATCCGGAAACAAAATTCTAATATAGGACTAACAGGTAGAAAGCAAGAATAAATTCTTGATCAATCATAGTTATCAAATGACTCTTATTTGAGTAAAAAAACTAAGGAGGATTATGGTTTCAATTTTGAAGACAAACGATATTTGAAGCCTATATTTCTATAAAATAAAGGTAAGGGTCCCTTTCAAAACTTTTTTTGTTATTAATAGATCTCTAAAATGATCCTTAATAAGAAAAGGACTATGAGGAAAGCCAAAGTACTCTAATCACTTCTTCCCTATGCAAGTACCTATTGAAATGTTCAAACCATATTTTAAAAGACCATATGCTTCTATATTTAGTTCCCTATAGATGTGCTTGTATGAAATTTTTATTATAGAATATTCTAATAATTTCACTTGCTCATAGAAAGGGCTGAGGAGCAATTTTTTCATCTCAACATGATTTGCAACCCAACGTATCATCAAGAAGATCATTTTTTCCATTCAGTCATATTATTTATTTCTTCCCTAAACTTTCCTTGAAAGTGATCTTATAATTTTTATTTAATTAAAGTTTTCTCCCTCCCCACACCTCCCTAGGTTGTCATGGAAAGCTCTATCAAAGAAGGCTCATGAGTTCATAGGATTCGTTATTAGTGTTCCTATATGCTTGCTTAGTTTTGGTTTTGGGGATATTTTAGACTTTAAAAAATGGATTTGATTTGTATTTGTACCTGAATCACTAGAATTTCCTTACCTTCAAATATCCTAGTGTTTCTAGCCATCCATAAACCCCATCCCACTATCAAAGGGACACATCTATACTCCAACTCACTTTCTTTGAACCACTATTGCATGTTATCCAGAATATTCCTAGTAGGCCACTATCCTTTCCCTTAAGTAAAAGGTATAATTGAATTTCACACTTCATTATTTATTCTTCCTTTTTGCACATGATACACTAACTTGGTCCTTTCCAAGACCTCCTTTGAATAAAATCTCATGTTAGTGTTTTTTGGCTAGAGCTAACCAAATAAAGATTCTAGTTTTTAGGGGACATTTTACCTTCTATATTCTACTCCACCACCAAAAAATTTCCTCATTGTTGTTGTCAAATATTGCCTTATACCCTTCTCTAATCATGTACTACCCACTTACTAGGTTATTGGACCAAATTAGAAAGCCTCTTTGTTGATTTAGTCTTATATTTTCTCTTTTTAGTTCCTTTGTGTAATCATGTCAAATATGTACATCATTTCCTCTCAATGTTAGCTCTTCTGCTATGAGCCATCTTTGTTTCCAAAAATTAGTACTCTCTATTAATACCACCTATGTCAATATCATATTTCCTTGTTCATGGAAATGATCAATTATATTTTATAGAAGCTAACATTCTCCTTTGCTTCCTATCGAATGATCTTTGCCTATCCTTACTTCCTTTCCATTCCCTATTGTCCAAGCCAAGAAATTCCTAACTAATAGAAATGTTCTTAATAGTTCTTTCCAAATAATTGTGGATTTTAAAACTAGTTTATTCTATAGTCTAATCCAATCTACAAAGGACAAGGTGCCCAAATATTTTTCTTGAATTACTTCCTACATAATACTTTGTCGGTTATCAATATCCATAAACTTTTTGTTGCTAAATTTTTTCTAAAATTATGTATATTATTGAGGCCCCATCCTTTGTCTAATTTTGGTTTTAACTATTCTATTGCTTTTATCTAGTGTCATTACATCCTTATGTTTGTTCCTTGACCAAAAAAATTGGAAACACATCTTTCATATTTTCTCTAGTATTATGAAGGGAATGTAATCCAATGAGTGCTAGTAGACTAGGGTAGCTTCCAAAAAAAATTTCACCAATGTAAGGCAACTCCTCAATGATAGTCACCTAGTGCGCTAAGTGTTGATCCTCTTCTCTATTTTGGTGTATAACCAAATCTAATCTTGGTACCCATAGTCATTAGGTTTTATATGAAAGCCTAAATATTTTAGCCCTTTATAAAATTCTACTTGCTTGAAACCAAAACTTCTTATTACTACTATTTTTCCTAGTTGAAAACCTATTAAAGGCTATTTCTATTTTTTGTAGATAAATTTCATTCTTCTAGCCATACAATATAGGTCCAACACTTCTTTCTACTTTAATCCTTCCTTCAATGTCTCATTTCCAAAAAATAAAACATCATCTACAAAGGGCAAGTGGGTTACCATCAAAGAGTTACCAATTTTGATAACCTTGATCAATTCTTATATTTTGTCCCTTGATCAGTCTACTCAAACCTTTTTCTACAAAAATAAAAAGGAAAGGAGAAAGAGAACACCCTTGTATCAAGCCTATGGAAGCCTTAAAAAAAATAAGTTTTAATGTTTTCCTTAATACTTTTAATAACCTTAGATTCACTTTAAAATGTTTAATACCAAATTTAAATACTTGTTTTATAGAATAAGTGCAAGCTTGAATCTATGTATTTATTGATATCTATATATTTAGATAGATACATATGAAAATAATAATTCGAAACATTCATATTAAATTTCTCTAGTTATTTTTTTTTAAGAAAATTTTATTACAACATATTTTTCTCGCGTATTCCTTCTCTAAAAATAGCTAAAAGATATTCAAAATACTCATAATATTCATGGGTTGAAAAGAAAATCCATAACAAATAATAATAATATCGTAATAAAAATATTAAGCTTATAAATTAGAAGCACTTTAAATATCTAACTAAAATCTCAAAATCTCAAATGAAGATACTTTTTATAAGTGCAAATATATATCAAATGGTTTGAGCTCAACCATTTAAATACCTCAAATTTTAAAGAGGAAACATATAATATAAACATCTATCCAATTAAAAAGAATAATAATATTATAACATTATTTTAAAGACTTTATTTTTCTGGTTATTATTAATGTTGTTATAAAATAATAAGTATTTTCTAAAAATTTAGAATATGCTAGTGGCATATAACATTTTTTTCCAATAAAAAAAAGATGAATTATAAACTTAAATATAATTAAACCAAATTTTGTTTTTTTGTTTTTAATTGTAAGAGAGAAAAAGTTTACATGTTCATCTTAAAAAAAATAAAAATAAAATTCTAAGTTAAAATAAATATTCAATAATCAAACACTACATAACATTAAACTAAGAAAAAACAGTTTTAAAATTTAATATCATAGTTTAAGATTTTACAAATAATTTTAAGTTCTATTTTTATCCTACATAAATAACTAGCTTAGATATATAAAATATATGTATCTATAAATGCCGAGAGTTATCAATCTCGAGGCGCCTATCACTATAACCCTTAATGTCGACGGATAATTTTCTTAATGTCGACTTTTTTAATAAAATATTAATATTGTTTACGGCATGGCTGACCTTCCTGGTTGCCATTGTAGAATGCCTATCAGCGTAAATATCATGTTTATAATATATTAATAAATATAAAATAAAATAAAATATTATAATCATTATTTTTTTTAAAGATATTGTTTGATGAGGTAAAGATAATTCAAAAAAATAAAAATAAAATTCTAAGTTAAAATAAATATTCAATAAGCAAACACTGCATATCATTAAACTAAGAAAAAACAGTTTTAGAATTTAATATCATAGTTTAAGATTTTGAAGATATTGTTTGATGAGGTAAAGATAAAAATATTATATAAATTTAAAAAAAAAAAAAAAATTCTAAGTTAAAATAAATATTCAATAATCAAAAAACAGTTTTAAAATTTAATATCATAGTTTAAGATTTTGTAAATAATTTTGATTTTAAAAGATATTGTTTGATGATAGGTATTAATGTGAATCATCATAGATAGGTATATGGAATATGTCATTAGACTTGCATCATCACATTAGAAAGCAAGAGGGCCAACCCCCCACACATATGCCCAAACTGGAAGGTAATAGGGGTGAGGAATCCCACAAAGTGGGACCAAGGACTTGCACCATTAAGTCTGCTATCTCATTGGCAAAGAATATGGCAAGTGTTGAGGTTTATAAACCACTCAATTCCCGCAACACACTTAATGTGGAATTATTCACAAACACATACAAACTAGACTAACAAGATAGATAAGTATTAACGTGAATGGAATTCCAATCATGAAATATACCACTAAATTTACATCATCAAGAACACCAATCAAGAAAAATATTAAAAAATATAATTTTTATACATTAAAAATAAAAACAAATTGAATAATAAAAATTTTGGTTTATTTAAAACCTAATAACAAAATATATATATATATATATATATATAAATAAATAAATAAATAAATAAATAAAAGAGTGAAAATATTTATTAGATCTGATAATTTTGCTTATATATTTTTAATTTAGAGTGAATATATTTATTAGATTTTATAATTTAGTTTATATTTTTTATTTTAATAATTTAAATTCTTATAAAAGGTAAAAATTAAATAACAAATATTTTAACTAGTAGATAAAGATTACGTATAGAATTTACATATGGAAACTTAAATTTCATTTACAAGATTAAAAATAAATATTGTTTATTTATTTAGATTATAATTAATAAATAAATTATATAAATTATATATTTTTAAAATAATATATTTATAGACAATCTTCTTAATGTTTCAGTTTAGGTAGAGTTTTTCAATTTTTTTTTTTTGGGAGCTGGTTTGGACCAACTTTTTGGTGTATTTGGCTGTGTAGTTCTCATTGAAAAATTTTCAATACCCGTCCAACCGAGTGGTATGTGCAGAGATAGATTTTTTAAAGGATTTACTTGGATTCCATCACCATTCAAATGGAGGAGGCTACTATTTTTCTTAGTGGGTGGTTTATATAAATCTCCTAAACACTTATTTTTATTACCAAGTACTTGATCATAAGGTGAAAGATTATCTACGTACGTGTTGTGACTGTCGCACAACACGCCTCAAAATTAGGACCCACCTCTTATTTTCTTTAATTTGGGAACGTTGGTAATGTTTAAGTGTTAATATTGTGGTCTCCAGGATTCAGTTTGGTAAGCTAATAAGCTTGCATGCTTTTCAAGCTTTCTGGTTTGTAGTGCTTGGATTAATTTTAAATTTTTTAATTAAATTAATCCAAACATTAAAGTTAGATAAATAAAATAAAAACATTAAAAATAAAAAATTATAAATACATATATTTATTTATAAAAATAAAAAATTAAAAAATAAAATAGTGTAAATACAATAAAAGGAAATAAATTAAATTAAATATATATATATTACACCTTTTTATATATATTTAATATAAAAATAATAGTAAAAATAAAAAAATAGAAAATAGAAATTAAAATAAAAGTGAAATCCTCATTGCATAATGGGCATTTTGGAACATAGGATTATTTTTGTTTTATATTATATTTTGTTTGGTAGCATGTGATTAATTCCCAACTAATATGTACTCATGCTTCATATACACGGGTTGTAAAGCAAGAGACGACTCGAACGTGACGTGGACGCGAAGTCACACCTAGCATAACATCGAAGACTTGGTACACGTGGACAAGGTGATTGCAGACTCAGTGCAGACAGTGATTTGTAGAGATCAGGTGATTGCCAACACACATATGGGCAGATGAATGAGATGGAAGGCAATCTTTCAACCGTGGACGATTTAAAACAACAAACAGCCAGGGTGACGTGAATTTACCGGATGGGGTCAAAATATCTCAATGATGATGATGCAGCTAGTTGATGCCATTCCCGGAATGGCAGCGAGGTGTTAACTTGGACTATGTGGAGACACTACCGGAGGTCTACGCTGTCTACACAGGCAACGATAGTGAAATGAAATGAAAGATTTTAAATCCAAATATGATCTATAGAACTTAAAAAAATGTTTTCAATAGTTAAACTCTATTCAAGAAAGGTTGTGAGCTCATCCTTGTACACAGTCCACCATGGAGAATTTGAATCACATTGCCAGTGGATATGTCCATTTACACACATCGGACCATGGTAGAACCTGCACCAACGTTCGAGTTCGATCGTGAGGTGGATGTGGAGTGGAGTTTGCAAAGATTTGCAAAGGATGTCGGTGATCGAAGTAGAGCCAAAAAAAAATAGTAATACACAGATACAACCATGACGGGGATGGCTATGTGGAATAGTGTAGTCTTAAATTGAAACAACAAAGTTCGTGGCGCACACCCACCGGTAGTAGGTGGAAGATTGTCAGAAGAAACTCAGTACTAATGCTTTATTGAAACGCTCGGATACAATACGTAGAAATTGCTACATTTGGTGATGGCGGGGCTGCAGTGCATCCGTATACATAGTTTATGCGTTAGGTCTTGGGTGTGTAAATAGGAAAGGGAATAATGTCATGTAAGAGCAGGTTCTGAGCACCAAAACCATCCCATTGTTGCTTTCGTTCACAATGTTGGTGGCCACGTCGCCATACTTTAGAGGTGATTATTGTAACGCGTGGTATCTCGGTTCCACCATTGTCCATTCTTGTAATGAAAATCATCACCATCGGGAAATGTTAAAAGGGAGCTTCATCGCTAATTATGAAACTGCGGCGGACAATAAGACAGCATGGTGAATAAAGGCGGATTAAGGGATCGAACCTCAAACGATTCGATATTTTGTAAACCTTCCAATATAAACATGGGTAGTCACACCAATGCCATATGCCCTGAAATATTTATAACGTCTCCTAGTCATTGGCAAAAAATTATGAAGTAGGAAAAGACAATCATCCCATCGGAGAATATTTTGGTGGATGTAAATAGCATGGAGTATTTATGAAAACCACCTCGGTTATAGTTAAGCTTGCACTGCATTAGTTGTTTGACTGCGTGAATTCGGGTAACACTAATGCTGGTTTTTGTGCAAAATATTAATGCTTGTAGGGTTTGTGGAGAAACTTTTGAGTTGCAGCAATCCATTTAATTTTTGTTATTTTATTTTTATTTTTCTGACTTTTCTTTTGCAGATTTTTTTAAAACTTCGGTGATTAAAATAAAAATCGAAAAAAATAAAATGACAAAAATAAATACATGGGTGTGAAGAATGAGCTACAATATTTCATCCGAAACAAATTCGAACTCATTCCAAAGCCAATCCAAATTTATAAAAATTGTTGAAAATGACTGTTTTATTAGGAATTTTTTATAATTTCGGAATTTTATTTTTTTTCACATTTTGAAGGTAAATCAGATTTTTTCAGCTTTGCATTTTATTCGCAAGCATAAATGAACTTCCCTTTATGAAAATTGCAATTTCATTAAAGGGAGTTGATTTATATGGCATTCCATAAGTCATCATTTTCGGAGAAATAAATTGTCCTCTCTTTATGAAAATTCTCATTTCACTAAAGAGAGGTAATTTATAGAATAAATCAAAGGTTATTTTTAAAGCTGTAAATTATTTTTTCTTTATGAAAATTATGATTTCATTAAAGAAGGGTAGTTTATAATGACATTTTAAGGCCATTATTTTAAAGCAATAAATTATCGTCTCTTTATGAAAATTAATTTCACCAAAGAGGGATAGTTTATTTATTATATCAAAGGCTATCTTTATCTTCATGATAGAAGCGAAATTGAATGAATTTATTCATCATTTCATATTCACATTCATAGATAGATTTTAATCTTCATTTTCATGTTCAAAGTAGGGTTTAATGCAAGATAAAACTTGTTTAAAATCTACTTAACCAAAAGAAGATAAAATCTACCTTAAAACATTTCAAGATAAAAGGAATTAAGGCTTTTCATCGTGGTCATATGAGGGCCAATCATATTTATGTTTTCTTTTAAGTTTCATGAACAATCATTTGTATAGCATGATAAAATAAACCAACACAGCCCCTTGTTAACAGTTACTTGCAATCACTAAGGTATTCCTAGCATTTATTTGATATATCTTCATAGGATTATAAATACACATATGCAATGCTTACATAGTTGAACCTTGGAGAAGTTATTTTTTTTTTCTAACTTCTTTGCAAGAGAGGGTTTTGTGATCAAAATCCTAAGGGTGAGTGTGGTTTTGCAATTGGGCAAAATTACCACTCAATATTTTGGTGCTAGAAGGAGGGCATGAATTGGTGTTATTTTATTTATGCTAAATTGTTCATTGTTGTTTCAAATGCTTTTGAATTATTCATACAATGAATAATGTGATTTGGTGTAACCATGAGAGCTTTGAATTGCTAAATGTTTCATGTCCTATTGACTATTATCTTTAGGCCTCCTTTAGCACTCAATATTTTGGCACTAGAAGGAGGGCCTGAATTGGTTTACTTTATTGCTATTTAGATGCTAAATTGTTCATTTTACTTGAAATATTTATTTAAAGACATTGGTTTGGACTAACGAACTTTTGTTTACATATGATCACTTTCATTGATTCCAATGTTCTCTAATTGATGATGCTTTAATGCTAACCTTGTTGCAAATTGGAAAATGTTCTTTGATGCCATGGTTTAATTGATGCATATCTTTTGGTTGATGCTAACCATTTCTCTTGTTTGGGAATATTTTTATTGTGAGGCGTTGCTAACAATCATTTGTTGTTGTCATTGTTAATCACATTACAACTTAATCAAATGGCTACAAATGTTGGAAAGTGGTATGGGGTGCATGGTAATCCTTTGAACATTGGGGGAGATGCTCATGACTTACCCAAGAACATAGAGGAATTTTTACCCAAGTTTAAACACAATGGCACAATATTAGCCGAGGAGCACATTCAGTCCTATGTGGATACCTTAATTAGATGAAAAGTCAAACATGAGGATGTGGCTTGTAGATTGTTTCCTTGGAGCCTAGATGACACGACATATGATTGGTACATCAATCTACCCGTTGGCTCTATTACATCCTGGGCCCAATTAGAAACTGCTTTTATCAATCAGTTTAGGTTACCCATAGATCCTGCCATGATTTATTATCAATTTGCTTCTTGTAGGAGGGAACCTAATGAGCCATTGAGAACATTCAACATGATATTTTGAAAGCTCTATGCAAGATTGATTGCTCCCTTTACTATTGCAAAAAGTGTTGCTCTTCAAATATACTTTGGGGCATTGGATCCCTTGCTTGCCATGTTCACTAGGACAAATCCTTTGGTCACTACTCTTACCTTGGCCTACACGAAAGCCATGACTGTAGAACAACAATTAAGGCCGCAAGGTTTTGGGATGGAGCAATTACCTATGGTAGGACAACTAGGGGCTTACAATCAAACCTCGATGATAAACCAGGCATGGGCACAACAAAATTTGATGTCAAATGCTTTGCCCTACAATCAATTTTATCCTACCATACCCACTTATCCTCCCACATGCACTTATACGAGTACATCTATCCATCCAACCACTCCATTATGGTTAGAGAACCATTTGGTCACTCATGGAGCCATAGCAACAAGTTATCAAGCTTTACCTACTTATGTCAATCCAACTAATCCTACTACTTCTACCACCCAACCCAAGGAGCTTGTATTAGAAATAAAAGATCGAAAGAAGTTGGTTAAGAAGTTAAGTAGAGATATGGTTCCATTACAAAAACAAGTGCATCAAAGTATGCTTCCAAATCATCCTAGGAATCAAGTTCATGATACTAATATTAATGATATTCCATGTTATGCTCCTTCAGATGATAGAGAAGGTCTAGATCTGACTTACATTGAAGTAAATGCCTATTCAGAATTTCTTGAAGAGCTTGAATATTTTGGAGAAGAAATACTATGGATGGGTAACAAGGAGTTGGAACCAAATGATCACCATTTTGTTTGGGAAAGAAAGGATTTAGAATCATTATTCACAAAGGAGGATTGGGATGATCATAGAAAGAAGAATGTAAAAATTGATCCCATTATAGAAACCCCTAAGCCATCAAAAGTGGTTGAAAGTGAGTTTGAAAGAGAATCAATAAATGAATTCGAAGACATAACATAATTTCACCACTTGTTCTCGGAAGATACTTTGGATGATATTGTTGAAAATGATGGCCAAGAAAACCCACACCTTCCAAATTGTGATAAAATTGAATCATGGGTTACCAATGTGGATTATGATAGCCTTACAAATTTAAATATAAGAAATAACCCACTTTTGAAAATAATTGAACCATCTAAGGAAGGTGAATATGAATTTGATGAGAAACATGTTGATGAATCAAAATATGACGAAGAAGTAGTTGAGCATCACAACTTGATTTTGGAAGATGATTACTATGATTCTTGGAAGAAATGGGAAGAATATGCTCACTCCAAACCTTCTAATGATTTTTTTGTGTCAATTGATATGCAGGATAATACAATTGCTTTCTCACATGAGGATATTACAAGTCCTGTACAATCTGAGAATGTTTTGGAAGAAGGGTTGGAATCTCATCAAGTATTGGAAAATGATAATGATTCTACTACCATGGATAAATAAGGAGAACCACTTGCTTTGGTCCCCTTTGAGGGGCAAGAAATGAAAATCATTGATCCACCTATTGGCTCTACAATGTCTATGCCACCTCAAAAAGAGGAAATTCCAGAACCTGAGTGGTTTGGGTTTGATATCACTGATGATCCAATTGAAAATGTTACGTTATCTGAAACAACTCAAACGATTGATCATGGAAAGAAGTTATGTGACATATATATTGATAAGCTAGGTTCTTGTTTTGAAAAGGATGGGCATATGTTTTATTGGGTGCCTAACTTTGGTATTTTTGAACAGGTGTTTGATGATGGCGAAAGTCATGAAGAAAAAGGAAAGATGACAAATCCTCTCCAAGTATTGGTAAATGAAAATGTATCAAAGGTAAAATCTCACCTTTTGTGTTCCACCATTCAAACTCCAAGTGAAGGTTTGCCTAATTGGTTGTTGGATTCAAATGCTATCAATGATGAAATGCCATTTGTGGTTGATAAAGAATTTGAGTTAATTTCTCCTCACACCACTAATGATATTGTTTTGTTGAATGAAAAAGAAGTTGATGTGCTTGAAGTGTTGAATCAAGTTCATAAACAATTAATAATTGAATCTAGGATAAAAACTTATAATGATCCTCATTTAATAAATATCCTAGATGCTTGCAAATTGTTGTATAAGTTTGATTGGCCTAAAAACATGGAAAATGAATTGGCTTTAAAATTTTTAGAAATAGGCTCTTGTTTGCAAGATCTCATATTTGAAAAGGAAGGCCTAATTCTAAATCATGAATCGAATTGTGAGATTGACACATTAAGGAATAGACAAGGAGGAATTGAAAATCAGTTATTGTCTAATCAATTTAATGATTTGAAGCTCACCTATAGGATCATTAATGGAACTAAATCAAATTGGTGGGGTGAGAGAGGCAAGATGAAGATTGTTGTATTGTTTGGCCTAATCTTTCTTTCATTGGATTTTTGTAAAACTTGGCATGCATATCATGTTATATGTCTTTTGAAATGCGCTAATCATGTTTGGGATCCAGGGAAGTGATAGCTCAAACTTTGCACCATCTTGTACATTATTGTATATTCTTGTATATAGTTTTGGTTTACGTATTTTATTTAGCTTTGTCATTTGTGCTTTGTCCTTAATTTTTTATTTTGTTTTGCTTTCTTGTTAGTTTACATTAGGTTAGGTTTTGGTTTGTATTTTTAGTTTTGTGTTTTGGGTTGGTCCCTTGTTTTGAGGTGATGTTTCGTGGTCGCTAATTTATGGCCTCTTGCCCATTTTTTGTGTTCCTTTGTTAAGTAGGTTGGAATACCTAATCTGAAAGTAGGTGAACCTGAGAAAAGGGGGATGAGTTATTTTGTGATCATGCTCAGATTTTGGGACTAAAATGGTGGAGAGTAGAACAATGAAATATTTTGCTAAAGCTCCACATGTAACTCACATATTAAAGGGTATTTTTGGAAGTCCTAAAGGATGAAGTTATCTTGATTTGCAAATTAAGGTGAAAATTCAACACGCTCTATCTCTATGCTTCCTAACCCTAGTGATACATAAATTATTGCAAAGCTATAAAAAAAAAAAAAAAAAAAAGAAAGAAAATGAGCATTGAAAAGCTTGATCAAATCAGTCACAAAGTCTAGATAAACTCTACTGGGGCTATGGATTCCTGACCGACAATAGGGCTCTGTCTAGACACAACTCGATTATAAGAAAGACTTTGCAAAATATTAAGCAAACACAAGGGTGAGTTAGATAAACTACATCCATCTCACCGATACAGTAGGCTTTCGATACTTTAAATGACCCCTCTCCATTTTAGATCTGAAGCCCATTAGATCTTAATAAAACAACTTTAATTTAATCTCCGCGATTTCTTTTCTTAAAGGTCGAGATGGGGTGTTATCTCTATTTTAAAAGGGCGGCCAACGGGTGTTTCCCTTAAATATTTTCCCTTAAAGATTAAAACTGGCTAAACAATCCCGAGCTTTTAAAAGCCATAAGCGGGTGCTTTAATAAAGGCCCTTGTCAATCATAAACCATTCGAGTGCTTTTTCTAAACGCTTTTTCTAAACTCTATTCAATCGGTCCTAACATTTAATTAAGAGGCCCTTTAACTTTAAGCGGTCGAATGCCCCCCTTTTGAAATAGAGAGTTAGATAAATCCTACCGGGACTATAGACGTTTGACCAGCAGTAGGGCTCTTTTTGTAAAAGTTTATGTTTATGATTCGTGCTTCATAGCCTAAATGTAAATCAAATGATGGAATCCGGATAGTTTTTAGAAGTGCAAAATGAATCACTTTATACACACTGAGCAAAGGCAGATGGATTAATTATCTTTATTCAAGGCTGTCTACCCCCACCTTCTTAGGACATCGCTAAATAATTTGTATTTCGTTGATCTTTTATGTTTTCATTTTAGATTGGGTTCTTCACCCGAAATGCTCAGGAGCATTTCCTAGAAGAGTCACCATTTGTTGTGACTGTCGCACAACTTGCCCCAAAATTGGGGACCCACCTTTTATTTTCTTTGTTTTGGAAATCTTGGTCTTGTTTGAGTGTCAATATTATGGTCTCCAAGATTCGGTTTGGTAAGGTAGTGAGCTTGCATGCTTTTCAAGGTTTTAATTTTGGTTTGTAGTGCTTGGATTAATTCTAAATTTTTTATTTAAAATGATCCAAACAATAATGTTAGATAAATAAAATAAAAACATTAAAAATAAAAAATTATATATATATATATATATATATATAAAAATAAAAAAATGAAAATAAAATAGTGTATATACATAAAAGGAAATAAATTAAATTAAATTAATATATATATATATATATATATATATATATATATATATATATATATATATATTACACCTTTTATATATATTTAATATAAAAAAAATAGAAAATAGAAATTAAAATAAAAGTGAAATCCTCATTGCATAATGGGCATTTTGGAACCTAGGATTATTTTTGTTTTATATTATATGTTGTTTGGTAGCATGTGATTAATTCCCAACTAATGTGTACTCATGCTTCCTATACGCAGGTTGTAAAGCAACAAACGACTCGAACGTGACCTGGATGCGGAGTCATACCTAGTACAACGTAGGTAAGACTTGGTACATATGGACAAGGCGATCGTAGACTCAGTGTGGACGGCGATTTGTAGAGACCGGGTGATTGCCAACACATATGGGTAGATGAATGAGGTGGAAGGCAAGCTTTCAACAGTGGACGATTTAAAACAACAAACAACCAGGATGACGTGAATTTACCGGATGGGATCAAAATATCTTGACGATGATGATGTGGCTAGTTGACGACGCCATTCCCAGAATGACAGCGAGGTGTGAACTTGGACTATGTGGAGACACTAGCGGAGGTCTACGCAGTCTACGTAGATGATGATGTGGCTAGTTGTCGACGCCATTCCCAGAATGACAGCGAGGTGTGAACTTGGACTATGTGGAGACACTAGCGGAGGTCTACGCAGTGTAGTGAAATGAAATTTTTAATTACATTTGCGAGATTCAAATATGGTCTATGGAACTTAAAAAAATAAGTCATCCATAATAGGGTTCGAACTTGCAAGGGCGAAGCCCAACAGATTTAAGTCTATCTCCTTAACCGCTCAGACATATCGACGTACAGTGTAGAGGCCGGGCAAACATGGAGCGATGGAGATATGAGGACCCACGTGGCATTGAGCGGTAGTGGGGACTGATTTCACGATGACATGGAGGCAGCATCAACATTTCATTTGTAGTTTACACTTGCATTGGGCATAAAATCATAATGGAGAATGTGGAGTTCTATTTGTACATGGATCTAACATTGTATACCTTGATATTATTTTTAAAAGACGGGCATCAGTAGTGATCTGCGACGGAGGTTAAGGCACTAGAGTAGTATTAGGTAGAAAATGGTTGATGAATTTTGATAAATTCAAACTCCATTCAAGAAAGGCTCTGAGCTCATCCTTGTACACAGTCCACCATGGATAATTTGAATCACATTGCCACTGGATACATCCATTTACACATATTAGACCATGGTAGACACCAACAGATGTGATCAATAGTGATTTGTGAGGATCAAAAACGTTGAATGTGACAGTGCATGGTGTAGGGGACCGTTTGGCTGGCCATTTATTGTGGGTATATTTTGGAGATCAATCGGACCAATGGCAGCATACGAACGAAACCATCCCCAAGACGCACACGGTTAATGTAGTGTATGGTATAGAGTTTCGAAAGATATCTACTATGCAGATCCGAGGACGTGACAATCACAACACTTCCCAAAACAGTCGGTGGGAGGTGTTGATTACTGTAGATGAAAGGAGTTATGAAATGAGTGGAGACTATGGATTACAAGGTACATTCCCATGTTTCATCTTTTTCTAGCATGGTCACTATGGAGCAAATAGTGTTGGCTATGTTCTTTGAAATCGATGAAACTTGAGGAGTATGGGAGCACCGTGGCTAGGATGTGGACCGCTATGTATGATGGCCAAGGCTCTACTGTTGGATAAGTGAAGAGGATTAATGGATTTCATGACATCAATCAAACTGAATGGGAAGAAGCATGCACAATGAAGGCATAAGCAGTGTAAATGGTTGTGTTCTTATAAGGGTAATGGAGGCTATGGTGAGTATATAGATGCCATGAATAACGGTATCAAGCTAAATGCAACAACAAGCGAATAGCACGAAGGATAACACACGATGAGGTCAGAAGGCACAAAGTTGTGGAGGCCGAGTATGACTAATGAAATAGCATTTAGCTTCAGAGTGCAGGCATGTGGAAATTGTATGACAGTTCTATCACATGATAGGTGCAAGCTCATCCAAGCACGGGATACAATGAATACAAATATGGGCACCCAAGGTCGATCGTGAGGCAGACATGGAGCAGAGTTTGTGGAGATTTGTAAAGGATGCCGATGATCAAAGTAGAGCCACAAAATAGTAACACATAGATACAAGCATGACAAGGATGGCTATGTGGAATAATGTAGTCTTAAATTAAAACAATGGACTTTGTGGTGCAAACCCACCGATAGTAGGTGGAAGATTATCAAACGAAACTCTGTACTCATGCTTTATTGAAATGCTCGGATACAATATGCAAAAGTTACTACATTTGATGATGGCAGAGTTGTAGTGCATCTGTATACATAGTTTATGTGTTAGGTCCTGGGTGTGTAAATAGGAAAGGGAATAATGTCATATAAGAGCAGGTTCTGAGCACCAAAACCATAATCATCGTAGTATGCCATTGTTGATTTCATTCACAATGTTGGTGGCTACATTGCCATGCTTTGGGGGTGATTATTGTAACGCGTGGTATCTCGGTCCCACCATTATTCATTCTTGAAATGAAAGTCATCACCATCAGAAAATGGTAAAAGAGAGCTTCATCGCTAATTATGAAACTGCGGCAGACGATAAGGCAGCATGTTGAATAAAGGTAGATTGCGGGATCGAACCTCAAACAATTCGATGTTTTGTAAATCTTCCAATATAAACATGGGTAGACATGTGTGCATGGCGCCAATGCCATATATCCTGAAATATTTATAACGTCTCTTAGTCATTGGAAAAAAAGTAAGAAGTAGGAAAAGATAATCATCCCATCGAAGAATATTTTGGTGGATGTAAATGGCATGGAGTATTTATGAAAACCACCTCGGTTATGGTTAATAATATAAATAAGAATAGCCATTTTTGTGTTGATAAAATACGTTACAAGCATATTTAGGGAGTAGAAATCATTACGCCCATCCATTGTGCAAGGAGCCAAACAAAGAATATGAAAAAACCAAAAGACGCTTGGAGAAGCAGAATGAAGAAATCGAGAGCGAAGCATTTTTTCAGAAACTGTAAATATTCCATCGAGAGATAGAAGAGGGGCTAGATCTTTTAGGACCTGGCTTGACCATTGGAAGCCATGACTGGATGGATTTTGCCAAACTGCTAGACTTTTTCTTTCACCACATGATGCCAATTTGGGGCATATTTTTCTGCACTTGTATGTGTGACATTGAAGATCTTTTTTCTGCAATATAATGGAGATATTTCAAGTTTTAATGCATTTTTATGGTTATATTTGATATTTCAAGTTTTAATACATTTTTATGGTTATATTTGTCTTATTTTCGGCATATTGCACCATTTCCTTAGAAGCTTGCACTGCATTAGTTGTTTGACTGCGTGAATTCGGGTAACACTAATGTTGGTTTTTATGTAGAATACTAATGCTTGCAGGGTTTGTGGAGAAAATTTTGAGTTGCAGCAATCCATTTAATTTCTGTTATTTTATTTTTATTTTTCTGACTTTTCTTTTGCTTTTTTTTAAAACTTCGGCGATTAAAATAAAAATTGAAAAAAATTAAAATGACAAAAATAAATACATGGGTGTGAAGAATGAGCTACAATATTTCATCCAAAACAAATTCAAACTCATTCCGAAGCCAATCTGAATTTATAAAAATTGTTGAAAATGACTGTTTTATCAGGATTTTTATCATTTAGGAATTTTTTTTTTTTTTCACATTTTGAAAGTAAATCAGATTTTTTCAGCTTTGCATTTTATTCGCAAGCATAAATGAACTTCCCTTTTATGAAAATTGCAATTTCATTAAAGGGTGTTGATTTATATGGCATTCCATAAGCCATCATTTTCAGCGCAATATATTGCCTTCTCTTTATGAAAATTTTGATTTCACCAAAGAGAGGTAATTTATAGAATACGTCAAAGGTTGTTTTTAAAGCAGTAAATTATTTTTTTTTATGAAAATTATGCTTTCATTAAAGAATGGTAGTTTATAATCACATTTAAAGGCCATTATTTAAAAGCAATAATTTTTCATCTCTTTATGAAAATTAATTTCACCAAAGAAGGATAGTTTATTTATTATATCAAAGGCTATATTTATCTTCATGATAGAAGTGACATTGAATGAATTTATTCATCATTTAAGATACACATTCATAGATAGATTTTAATCCTCATTTTCATATTCACAGTAGGGTTTAATGCAAGATAAAACTTGTTTAAAATCTACTTAACCAAAAGAAGATAAAATCTACCTTAAAACATTTCAAGATAAAAAACATTAAAGATTTTCATCATGGTCATATGAGGGCCAATCATATTTCTATTTAATTGTAAGTTTCATGAACAATCATTTGTATAACATGATAAAATAAACCAACACAGGCCCCTTATTAATAGGTACTTGCAATCACTAAGGTATTCCTAGCATTTATTTGATATATTTTCATAGGATTATAAATACACATATGCAATGCTTATATAGTGGAACCTTGGAGAAGTTGTTTTTCTTTGTATAACTTCTTTGCAAGAGAGGGTTTTGTGATCAAAATCCTAAGGGTGGGTGTGGTTTTGCAGTTGGGTAAAATTACCACTCAACAATACGCTGCATCCCAAGCCAAAATTAGCTTCTATACCCACCCTTAGGGCAACCACCCAACCTAAGGAGGATGGTTGGACCATTGTAGGTCGTCATAAAAATTTACATTCTCATGTTGTTCCCACTCCATAGACAATGGCTTTTTTCAATCCACATATGACTATTGTCACACGCTCGTAACATTCAACTCCATAGTAAATGGTTTTTTCGATCCATAGTTGGTGGTCATCACAAACTTGATGTTTTCATTTCCATAGACTATTTTTCCCATTTCATAGACCTCACCCATGAAGGACACAACACTAGATGTAGAGCCATCATCCGATGGAATTAGCTATTCCTATGGAGGAAGCAAAATATGAATATCCCTCTCCTTTTATATGGTTTTTAAGTTCCCATAATTCTTGATAGTAGAAAGAATATGGGGATTGTCTACCCAAAAAATGGTTTTACTCATCTAAACCTTGGTGGACGAGTGTCAAACCCAACAGTTTCAACAACTTTGAAGCATTGGTATTGCTTGAATAGAAGCAGGACAACGAAGTCTGAGTGGAGCAGCCAATATTTAAGTCTACTTGGAAATATTCACTTATACGATGGAACCAACCACTCTATGAGTTCTCTAGAGTTACAATTTTATAGTTTAGGGTTTTTCTACTCTAGTTTATTTTCAATTCCTTAGTTTTGTAGTGTAAGTGATAGATATCTTGGTGATCTATTCATAATTTTTAATTTTTTCAATCCCTTTTGGCTGGTCCTAGTTTAGTTTCTTGCATAGGCTTTGGGGTGTGCTTCTATACCACCCACTTTTTTTGTGAATTTGTACTCTTATTACTTTTTTAATAAGATTAAGTCATTATAAAATAAATAAATAAATAAATATATAATATAAACTAAAAGTAATATAAACATACACATTTAAATTATTATCATTATCAAATCTACGAAAATGTTGATTACCATATTCTCCTTGTAGAATGAGTGGATACATGAATGATTGATCAATATACTAAAAAACTTAAAAGAGGATTTTTAAACATGAAAACAAAATACCACCACCATATGGCCCATCAATTTAGAATTTTTATGTTTATGGATATAATCTTAATAATATGTGTTTTTGGTACATAGGGGAATTGATAACGTCCCTTCATTTCTAACTACTGGTCATAGGGTTAAATCCTTAGGGAAGCTATCATCAATCACACGTTTAATCCTTGAATTTATCAATATAAACCCTACCTTGCCTTGGTAAACATGACCCAAAGTGAGGGAGACCCTCAATGGCTCGAGGTTGGTACCACCATCGTCAAGTTGATGTGCACTCAATGGAGTCAGGTTAAACTACTACCTTTGCCCCAACAAGGCTTACCTCCAAGGTTTGAACTTGAGTATTTTCTTGGTAAGCACCTAGAACTTACCAATCCACCCAACCCTTGGGACTTATAATCTTATCAATATTTTTTTAATAATTTATGTGTGAATCCTATTGGGGCCCACTCCCATTACAAAAAAAAAATATTACATTGCTCTCATTACATTTCTAACAAGTTAATTAAAGCATATCCAACTTGTTATCTCGATCAAAGATATTCTTCATTTGCCTTTCTATCAATACCCATCTTCTTCAAATGACTAAGTTTCCACAATCAACCCCTTTTATATCAGATGCCTTCTAAAATTTAAATTATACCAAGATTAAATTCAACACCACTAATGGCTAAAATATTTGTTGTTCAACTTCTATATCTATAAATATATGGTCTATACCAACCTCACCTAAGAGGGATTCCTCCTTGAAGAGAGAAAAAATACCTCTTAGTCTCTTTTGAAATATCCCTGAAAGAAGAGAGCAAGGCACCCTGAGAATTCACAAGAGAGGTAATCAGGTTACCATTAAGGTGAGCCTTAACTAAGTTATAAAAGAAGGTTGTGTTCATATCCCCTTCCTGAAGCCAATCTACTCGAGATTTTTATTTCCAAAAAAAATCTTCCCTCAGTTCCCATTCAACAAGGTCTTTCGTAGCCTCAGATTCCTCGATGAGAAGCTCCTCCATGAGTCCCTGATATCTAATATTCCTTGAAGCTTCTTCCACCCTCCTAAGAGCTGTCAGCTTAGCCAAGGAAAGATTCCTAAAATTTAGTATATTCCATATCTTCAACTTATGCTTTACAAATTATAGTTGCTTCATAAAGGAATACATAGCGGTGCCATGAGGAGGTTTTCCAGTGGTCCACCAACCTCGCATGAAATCATGAAGCTTCGGATCATGAAGCCACATAATTTGAAACTTAAAGGAAGGATTCTTCTTTAGTCCTAACTCCAAGGCAAAAATTTTGATAGGCCAATGATCATATCCCCTACACTCCATAATCACATAACTAGCACTTCTGTTATTACCTATTCAATAACTGGATATCAGAAACCCATCCATTCTCTCTGATTAATGTCAACCAGTTATTACCTATTCAATAATTGGATATTCCTGGAAGCTTCCCCACACCTTCTATTATACCAATTAAAGATCCCATTATCTAGATTAATGTCAACCAAGTTTAGGGCCTGGATATGAGCCCTGAAGACAGAATAAAAAGGCTTGAGATGGTCAACCCCATCGCATTTATCCTCCAAACAAGTGATAGAGTTGAAGTCTCCAACCAAAATCCATGGGTACAGGGGAGCCAAACTTCTCACAAAGAAAATGTGCTCCCACAAATTTACTTTACCATTGTAATCAACATGAGCATACACATTTGTAAGTAGGATGGTTTCACCAGATTCATTATCATGCCCGATCATCAAAATAGACCATCTATTGGAAATCCAAGTAAGAGGGGATATCTTAACCAAATCCCATAAATAAGTGATGCCACCAGTATATCCACATGCACAAATACACTGGCATTACCCCCTTCTCCACAACTTGGGAAAAATATTGAGCATACTATTAGTAGCCAATTTAGTCTCCTGAATAAACACCACATCCAGAGAATGTACACGAACCAAATCACGAACAGCTTTTTATCTGGGGATGTTGTTCAACACCCTTATATTCCATAAAAGGATAATAATTTTTGGGGGTTAGAAAAATAAGATTCCAATGTTCTCACCAAGCCTGACTCCACAAAAGTCTCCCCCATTAACTTAATTTTATCCTAGTCCTTCTTTCGACCCACCTTCATATTTTTATCTGAAATAATTTTTAATTATTTTCTACTGCAATCCCAACACCGTAGGAGTTTTGCAGTCCAAGGATGACTACATCAGTTCCTGAGTAGGAGAGGGCATAACTAAATCTGTACCACTTTTCAAAATAGTTTCCTTTCTAGGATTAGATCCAACCATGTCACCTATACTCGTATCCAAAGCCCTTTTTCTTCATTTAAACCCCCTAGATCTAATTCCTTAAGTTCCACCTCAAGAAGAGACATTTGATTCAGCCCTGTTATATTTGCATTAGGTAGTGACGTTTCAGGTATCTCCATGCACTGATCAAGATCATCTAATATTTCAAAATGGTTTAATAGAGCATCTGGCTAGCTATCCTTAAGGTCTCTATTTTCCCTTTGTCCTCTATTTTGGGCTTTTACTAGAACAAAGCCTTCCTTATCCTGTTCCCCTTCCTTTATCGGGGCTTTTCCTTTATCTAAAATTTTTCTAGATCGAGGGGGCCTAGGATTTGAAGCCACAAGCAGGACAAACTTAGGGCATTTTCCTTGCAGGTGGCCATATTCATGGTAAATCAAGCAACGAAACGGAAGAGCTTCATAGTCAATTTTTTGAACCCATGTAGTCGATCCAAACTATATTTCAATAGAATCTAGAATAAGATTATTTAAATCAATTTCAACACAAATACGAGCAACAGAGATTACCTTTTTATCCATTATCTATTGTGATGGTCCAACCGGCTTCCCAAGAAAAAGGGTAATCTTATGCAAGATATCATTTCTCCATAATTCCAACGAGAGCCACGAAAACCAAACCCATACTGAAACCCATGATGAACGCTCATTTTTCAGGTTGAAACCCACATGCTAGGGTTTAAGAAAGAGTCTCGCTTGGTTATAGAAATAAGGACCCCCTTCAAATGCTTTGTTATGATCTGCAATACAAGATAAAACCACCATAAAATAGTTGTTCACACTCAGCATCACCTCCATGTCACCTTCAGGATTACAAGTCTTCCTGACCCAAGCCTCCAAAAATGGGAGAGAAATTCGGATGCCCAAAAATTTGCCAATAAGTTCATATTTGGTTAGACACTCCACATATTCCACCACCGAGTCTGGTTGAACCACTAGAACTGGCCTGACTTCACATTGTTCCAAACATCCATTGTTCTTTAACAAGTGGTTCCTAACATGCACTAGTAAATCTTGTTCCTTCCAGTCATTTTTAGATGAAAAAACATCATGAGAATGCACTCTCTATGATAGACCCGATGCCATCATGACATTCCTCCAATTTTTTAGACCTCGTCCAAAAGCTGTTGCCATCCTCGCAGAGCAGTTTTTTCTCATCAAACCCTAGCAAAGTAGTTTTTCCTCATCAAACCCTAGTAGAGCAGTTTTTTCACTTTGTTCTTAAATACATTATATGTTAAACAAGTATAACATAATCATATTTTCCTTTCAATATAATTGATGTTAAACAACTATAACATAATTACAATTGATCCATATAAAATATTCTCATTATTTTACTAAACCAAATTCTCATTGCTTTAAGTAATAAAATAAACCATATCTATAACCTTGATTGCATTCATGATAACTCAACATGGTGTTAATTGAATATCAAATCTTCATCTAAAATGTGATTTATAGATATTGGTATTCATTAACTCTACCAAGGATTAACCGCTAAATATTAGGGGGATGACTCAAAGAATTAGTTTATAAATATAAACCTTCCAAAGGCATCAATTACTTTGTGTAATAGAAGGGTGGATTTACTTAGAGACTACGTCAACTAATCTCGGACAACCACCTCAATAAGCCCTCTTTGGTCAAACATTTGATCTCAGTTATACAACACATTCAAATACAACACACAATCCAACGAATGAATCTAATACGTGTTAGGTCGAGTATGCACCAATAGAAGTAAGTGATCAGATAAACAAAGCGTAGCCAAGTGCCTAGGTGCTTCACTATTATCTTCTAGGTGCAAAGCACCAAATACACTACCTAAGTCCCATAATACCATGAATGTGGTATATTAGACATTATACTAAATAATATTGAGCTTGCGTAAGGACTTATAATTCCCATGACTTTATCATTAATTTCTCATTTAATATACATTTCATTTACCAAACTAACTAAAGTCACATATCTTTAGCTAATTCGATAATCCACATTTTATTTACCAAACTATCTAAAGTTCCATACCTTTAGCTAATTCGATAATCCACGTTTTATTTACCAAACTAATTAAAGTCCCATACCTTTAGCTAATTCGATAATCCACATTTTATTTATCAAAATAACTAAATTCCCATACCTTTAGCTAATTTTATAATCCACATTTCATTTACCAAACTAACTAAAGTCCTATACCTTTAGCTAATTCGATAATCCACATTTCATTTACCAAACTAACTAAAATCACATACATTTAGCTAATTTGGTATTACATATTTTATTTACCAAACTAACTAAAGTCCTATACCTTTAGCTAATTTGATAATCCACATTTGCAATAATAGCAATGTTATACCATATTATAACCTAATTCACTCTTTCATATGCAAACCACTATGTTATCCATTTTGTAACATAACTCATTATTTCATATTCAAACTATGATAAACTTCCTTTATAACATAATAAATGAATTTCCAATACAACTATGTTAAATAATTATAACATAATAATATTTTTCTTTCAATATAATCTATGTTAAACAACTATAACATAATCATATTTATTTTTAAATATAATCTATGTTAAACAACTATAACATAATCATGTTTTATTTAATTATAATCTATGTTAAACAACTATAACATAATCATATTTTCCTTTTAATTACAATCTATGTTAAACAACTATAACATAATCATATTTCTTTTTAAATACAATTTATGTTAAACAACTATAATATAATCATATTTTCCTTTCAATATAATCTATGTTAAACAATTATAACATAATCATTTTTTCCTTTCAATACAATATATGTTAAACAACTATAACATAATCATATTTTCCTTTCAATACAATCTATGTTAACCAACTATAACATAATCATATTTTCTTTTAAATACAATTTATGTTAAACAACTATAACATAATCATATTTCCTTTTAAATACAATCTATGTTAAACAACTATAACATAATCATATTTTCCTTTCAATATAATCTATATAACATAATCATATTTTCTTTTAAATACAATCTATGTAAAACAACTATAACATAATCATATTTATTTTTAAATACAATCTATGCTAAACAACTATAACATAATCATATTTTCTTTTAAATAAAATCTATGTTAAATAACTATAACATAATCATATTTTCCTTTTAGTATAATCTATGTTAAACAACTATAATATAATCATATTTTCTTTTTAATACAATCTAAGTTAAACAACTATAACATAATCTTATTTCATTTTAAATACAATATATATTAAACAACTATAATATAATCATATTTACTTTCAATCACAATCTATGTTAAACAACTATAACATAATCATATTTTCCTTTCAATACAATCTATGTTAAACAACTATAACATAATCATATTTTCCTTTCAATACAATCTATGTTAAACAACTATAACATAATCATATTTCCTTTTAAATACAATCTATGTTAAACAACTATAATATAATCATATTTCCTTTTAAATACAATCTATGTTAAACACCTATATCATAATCATATTTTCCTTTCAATATAATCTATGTTAAACAACTATAACATAATTACAATTGATCCATATAAACTATTCTCGTTATTTTATTAAACCAAATTCTCATTGCTTTAATTAATAAAATAACCCATATCTATAACCTTGACTGCATTCATGATAACTCAACATGGTGTTAATTGAATATCAAATCTTTATCTAAAATGTGATTTATAGATATTGGTATTCATTAACTCTACCAAGGATTAACCACTAAATATTAAGGGTATGAGTCAAAGAATTAGTTTATAAATGTAAACCTTCCAAAGGCATCAATTACTTTACATAATAGAAGGGTAAATTTACTTAGAGACTACGTCAACAAATATCGGATAACCACTTCAATCAACCATATTTGGTCAAATATTTGATCTTAGTTCCACAACGCATTCAAAGACAACACACAATCTAATGAATGAATACAATATGTGTCAGGTCAAGTATGTGCCAACAGAAGTAAGTGATGAGATAAATGAAGCATATCCAAGTGCCTAGGTGCTTCGCTATTCTCTTCTAGGTGTAAAGCACCTAATACACTACCTAAATCCCATAATACCATGAATGTGGGATATTAGACATTATACTAAACAATATCGAGCTTGTTTGGCTTGTCACAGATGCCAGGACAAGTCGGGTTTCAACACAGGTGGGTTTCAACCCTCGTTTGAACACCTCAACAAAATAAAAAACCCATCAATGAGCTCCTTAGAGAAACTAGCATAGGGAATAGGATTTTAAGCTACCTCAACCATTTCAGGTAGGCATAAAATTGATCTTTAGCTCAGTAGTGCCCATAGAGGAGATTTTTTGCTTCTACATTGATTCAAACAACGTCTAGGTTATGCATCTGATAGTGAAAGTAGAGATTACACAAATAAACCAAATACTAAGGTGTTTATTTCAAAGCTAGACCAACACTCACAACACGAAATGACCATTCAAATCAAGAGGTAAAGCTACCTCAGGCAGAAACAACCATCTCGGCTTATGCCAAGGATTATAGTAGGTTGAGGGTTGCATTCAAGCATCTTCCTAGCTCAGGTCTTACTTGCCTTCCAACAAAAGGTGAAAATAGGTCCGAAGTGCATAAGGGAAACTTCCTCGTCCTAAAACCAATAGATCCTGATGAAAACATAGGAATAAAATAAACCTATTGTTTTATCATCATTCAAAGTTTCCTAAATAAGCCTGCATATGATTTTGCCATGGGAGCAAGAAGAAGGTGGTGGAAATGCGGCAAGCTTCCTTCCTAAGCAGACTAGCACAATAATTTACATAGGCTAAACTTGGTAGATAACCCACATGGGTGAAAATCAATGGATCACTCCTTAATATTTAAGCTCTACAAGGATTATTTCACCAACTCGAAATCAAAGGGTACAAAGAGTAATACCTTTCAAATTATATGCATGGGTAAGAGTCCTCCTGATCAACTTGAATTCTACAAGCATCCTCCCTTTGTTTCTTACCTTTTGCCCTTTCCTTTATTTCACAATCGCTCCTCCTTGAACCTGCATTATCCTTTCCAACATGCTCACCCTCCATCCCCTTAACAGGAGGTCCAACCACCACTGCCTCCCTCATTGAAGGCTCCTCATATCCATGTTAGAAAAACCCACCCCCCATTGCAAACCTGATGCCTTTATCAGGTAGGTCAACAAAGATATATATTTTTCCAACATATCCAATATAATACTATAAAATTCAACTTTGAAATCAAATCAAATGCTTGCATTGATTTCAAAGGGCAGATATTTTAAATAAAGTATTCAAAACATCTTTTGCTAAAATATAATATTATAATAACCCCCTTTTATTTATAACAATATATATTATAAATAATTTTTTTTTTATAATATATAATTCCCCTATTATAATTATAAATAAACCTCTCTTATTTTTAATGTATAATAGTCTATATTATAATTGCACATATATATAACCCTCTTTTATTTATAATATATAATTCTACTATTATAATTATAAATAAACCTCTTTTATTTATAATGTATAATAGTCTATATTACATATATATATATATATACCCTCTTTTATTTATAATATATAATTCTCCTATTATAATTATAAATAAACCTCTTTTATTTATAATATATAATAGTCTTAATTATAAATAAACCTTTTATTTATAATACTTAATTTATTCTACTATTATACCTATATAATAGTCCTTAGGGTTGATTTTATACATTGCAGAACCGCTTTCTTGCAATAAACTTTGTACAAGTTAGCTTTAGGCAACTCATCATTTCTATGCTATAAGGCCCACTAGGGAGGGTCATGACATCCTACCCCCTAGACCTAAACACCGTCTCGGGTGTTTCTTGTAAAAGCATATCTACATACACAAAGTTAGATGAGCAAGGATAATGTCCAACTTTTGTTCTATCAAGTTTAAACAGGTTTTCCTCACCCCCTATAGATATCAATATTACATTTGCTTTAAGAGAGGTGCAACCTTTATCATTGATCCATAGAAGTAGTAACATCCTTCTCTAAATATATTCAAAAGGAGATTTTATTCCTAATTTTCCATGTATGTGTACCTATAAGGCAAGAGAGAGAAGAAAACATGGCAATTTCTACATGACTAATCATCTTAAATTACCATTGTTGGGCAGTAATACTCCATCTTAAAGCACAAGAATCCATCATCTATATTGAAAATTTACTTTTCATAAAAATTTTGTTATTTCTATCTTGAAATTCATCGTAACTTCCACCCTGAGATTGAATTTCCTTGAATTATTCTATTAAATTCAAGGGATTTCAAGTCATAATACTATGTGCCTCCTTTAAGGCTTGGAGCTATGCAAGATTTTCTTGCTTCCTAGTCTCATAATTTGCTCTCTAGACATATTATTTTTGCCTTCAAGTGTTTACTAAACTTAAAATTTGGTTCATTATTTAATCAACTTAAGTAGAGGACCCCACAATCCTCTCTAGAGTAGATTTCCTACCTAATTCTCTTCATATATCAAGATCAAATCGAAAGAGTAGAAATATTCCTCTATTCTTAAGTATGATTAACTTAACCAAAATTAGTCACTTCACTTATGATGAGCTAACTTAAGGTATCTATCTCACCTTTATCGATGAGATAGCTAAATTTATCCATCCATATTTACTATGAGTTAACTCTATCCATCTATCTCATCTTATTGATGAGATAGCTAAAGTCATCTATCTCATTTTTGCTATGATAACCATGCTTACTTAAAACTACTAGATGTTTGTAAACTTATTTAGTTTAGGTTTCTAAAGAAGCATTTAATCAAGGTTATCCAAATTTCCTCCCTAAGGGATCCATAATCCCTTAGGTTCCTTCTCTCCTATGAATCAACATTTTTTATCCAAACTTATTAAGGGTACCCCAACTCTATACCCTGCATAAGTACCGTTTATGTAGGTATACTACGAACTTGAAAATAAGTAATCAATACCATACAAAATTCCATCTATGTAGGCATAATACACACTTTACAATTAAGCAATCAATACCATACACAATTCCATCTATGTAGGCATAATACACGCTTTACAATTAAGCAATCAGTACCATACACAAGTCCATATGTGTAGGTATAATACATGTTTGCAAATAAGTTTATCCATATCATTATTTTGAATGAGCTAAACTTATCACCTTCAGTCAATCAAAGGTATACATGCATCCCCATACCCTAAAAAAGTCAATTTGTGTAGGTATGCTATGTGTATTGAGAGTTCGGCTATCAATATTATCTTCACAATGAGCTATCTTAAATCAAATGTAGTCTTTCCATTCATTAATGGCTAGGGTTATGCTTGCATTACGTTAGACGCTATACTAGAGTAGAGTTACCTTTTCTAGGATCAATCCTCAAGTAATCCCTTTAGCTTATCTTTCCTTGTTTCTGGTCTTTTACACCTAGATCCTATCTAGGGGAGCTCATAGTCCTACGATTATATTCTTAGATTTTAAAGCAACTAATGTCTCAAGGTCTTCCTGGCTTTAGCTTAGCTAAGCAAGGGCCTGAATAGGAAGATACCTTAACCTTAGCATATTCCAAAGGAACCTCTAATCCATATTCCTCTAGAGTTCCTTCCATGCAAGCATCTCATCCCACACCTTATTGCTATGATACCATATGTAATGACCCCAAAACCCAATTAGTTTAAGGGATGTCACTACTTACTAATATTTTTTTTTAAATTAACAACATCAAACTCCATCACATATTAATAACCATAAAATTTATCACATTTAGAACAAATAAATAATAATATAAACCAAGCATTAAATAATATCAAAACATGAAAATTAACTAGCAAGAGATATATTAAAAGCAACTAATAAAAAGATACATTAATTTAAGATAAAAGAGAGAGTCAATACCCATAACACAATATATATCCTAGGAAAAACCCTTATGGGAAAACCCAACCTCAAATACATTTCATATATTGCATAAGTTTGGTCTTTTACAAATACAAGGATCCATAATCCCTTTCTTCCAAACGTATGTCAATACAATGCATAGGAACTCATAGTTCCCATGATTTTACCGTAAATTGCTTCTTTAATCCATATTTCATCTACTAAACTAACTAAAGTCCCATACCTTTAGCTAATTTGATAATCCACATTTTATTTACCAAACTAACTAAAGTCTCATACCCTTAGCTCATTTGATAATCCACATTTCATTTACCAAACTAACTAAAGTCTCATACCTTTAGTTAATCCTTTCTCCCAAATGTATACCAATAAAATGCATAGGGACTCATAGTTTCCACGACTTTACCAAAAATTGCTCCTTTAGTCCACATTTAATTTACTAAACTAACTAAAGTCCCAAACCTTTAGCTAATTTGATCATTCATGTTTTATTTACCAAACTAACTAAATTCCCATACCTTTAGCTAATTCGATAATCCACATTTTATTTACCAAACTAACTAAATCGCATACCTTTCGCTAATTCGATAATCTGCATTTTATTTACCCAACTAAATAAAGTCCTAAATATTTAGCTAATTCGACAATCCATATTTCAATTACCAAACTAACTAAAGTCCTATACCTTTAGCTAATTTGATAATCCACATTTTATTTACCAAACTAACTAAAGTCCTATACCTTTACCTAGTTTGATAATCCACATTTTATTTACCAAACTAACTAGAGTCTCATACCTTTAGCTAATTTGATAATCCACATTTGTAATAATAACAATGTTATACCATATTATAACCTAATTCACTCTTTCATATGCAAACCACTATGTTACCTATTTTGTAACATAATAAATAAATTCCCAATACAACTACGTTAAATAATTATAACATAATCATATTTTCCTTTGAATAAAATATATGTTAAATAACTATAACGTAATCATATTTCCTTTTAAATACAATCTATGTTAAACAAATATAACATAATCATATTTTCCTTTTAAATGCAACCTATGTTAAACAACTATAACATAATCATGTTTTCCTTTTAAATGCAACCTATGTTAAACAACTATAACATAATCAAGTTTTCCTTTTAAATACAACCTATATTGAACAACTATAACATAATCATATTTCTATTTCAATAGAATCTATATTAACCAACTATAACATAATCATATTTTCTTTTAAATATAATCTATGTTAAACCACTATAGCATAATCATATTTCTTTTTAAATACAATCTATGTTAAACAACTATAACATAATCATATTTTCTTTTCAATACAATCTATGTTAAACAACTATAACATAATCATATTTTCCTTTCAAATACAATCTATGTTAAACAACTACAACATAAGCATATTTTCCTTTCAAATACAGTCTATGTTAAACAACTACAACATAATCATTTTTTTATAAATACAATCTGTGTTAAACAACTACAACATAATCATATTTTTTTTTCAAATACAATCTATGTTAAACAACTACAACATAATCAGGTTTTCCTTTCAATACAATCTATGTTAAACATTTATAATATAATCATATTTTATTTTAAATAAAATCTATGTTTTTTTTTTTTTTTTTTTTTTTGTGGAAAACATCCCAAAAGGGATGCCACTTTTGGGTAAGACCCAAGGAGGCAGGGGTATCCATTCCGCCAAAAATGCCCAGGACTCGGACCTGGCCTACCACCTTTGACATACTCAAGGAGCAAACAAACACACAAAACCAATTTAAAAATAAGTAAATAACAACAAAAATAATAAAATAAAATAAAAAACATGCTCCTTGAGTGTGTCAAAAACAAAAGCACAACCAAACACGCACAATAAGATAAAAAAAACCACAACACAAACCACATAGAAAAACACAAGAACCATATAACAAAACACAAACAAGACAAAAACAACAGAACACTACAAAGACATAACCCAAAAAAAAACATGAAAAATAAACACAACAAAAACCTAAAAAATTTAAAAAAATAAAAATAAAAAACAACCAACAACAGACAATAAACAAAAACAAAAAACATAGAAAACACGGACACATAAAAACATGAAATAACACAAACAAAGAGAAACCCAAGAACAAGAACGAAAAAAACACAAGAACAATTAAAAAAACATTAAAAAAATAAAAAAAAACAAAAAAAAAATAAGAACAACAAAAAACAACACAAAGAACACAAAAACAAAACAAAACAAAAGAACCCACCCACCTTAAAAAACTAAACAAAAACAAAAAAAAAAAATTGAACAAAACAATGACCTATCTAGACCAGAAGACTATTAAGGCAAGAATCAATAGAGGAAACAAAATAAAGAATAGAATGAGCTAGGGAACTAAAAAAAATTGAATGAACCAAAGAAAAGCAAAAAAAAAAAAACAAGAAGAAACTAGGTACCTTCAAATCGGAGCCATCCAAAGAAATGATAGAAAGAAGAGCTTCTCCGATTTGAGAAGCCCACCATATAGGAGGGTGGCCATAACAAGTAAGATCACCTTTGTCCAAATCCCAATTAGCTAAAGCATCAACACTCTTGTTTTGATCTCTGACCACATGATTGTAATCAACAATTATAATATAATCATATTTCATGTTAAATACAATATATTTTAAACAATTATAATATAATCATATTTAAATTTCAATATAATCTATGTTAAACAACTATAACATAATGATATTTCCTTTTAAATACAATCTATGTTAAACAACTATAGCATAATGATATTTTCTTTTAAATACAATCTATGTTAAACAACTATAGCATAATCATTTTTCCTTTTAATACAATCTATGTTAAACAACTATAACATAATCATTTTTTCCTTTCAATATAATCTATGTTAAACAACTATAACATAATTATTTTTCCTTTTAAATACAATTTATGTTAAACAACTATAACATAATCATATTTTTCTTTCAATATAATCTATGTTAAACAACTATAACATAATTATATTTTCTTTTTTTTGGATGAAAAAGCCATTATATTAATAAAATAATGTTTAATCATACAAAAAAGGGTGGGTGGGATTAGCACACCCCGTAAACCAATACATTAACCATTGTGGTTAAGAGTATACAAGAGTGTCAGAAATAGCCCACAAACTGCCAATAACAATTGCCAAAACAATATTAAATATGCATTCGAAAAGAAAGAAGCCGAGAAATTACTGCCACCTGGAAGGGGAAGGAAGATGCACATGACTCATAATGCAGGGTGCATTCCCCCAATGATCCATGAGGGTACGCAAGTACTGCAGCTCCACCTGTACTTTTTTAACCTGTACTTGAATCTGTAACCAACAATCAAAGAATATATCATATTTATCAGCAACAGAGAAGACATGTCCGACATCTTGCTGAGAAAAAATAGCTCTATTTCGGGACTTCCATAGATAAAACAAGGTACCAATTCTAAAAATATTCCAAACAACATCCAAGTTGAAGGAAAAAGCAATAGGGTCACCCAAAATAGCATGCACCCAAGTAAAATCCTCCTGCATAAAAGGTCTAAAAATTTCAAGAAGCCACTCCCAAGTCGACTGAGCCCGATCACAAGACCAAAAAACATGCGATAAATCTTTCGCTTGTCCACAAACCGGGCAAATGAGATTATGAACACCCAGATGCTTGAGCCTATTGCCAACGGGTAACCCTTGATGTAAGAGACTCCAAGCAAAAAAACTCTGTTTAGGTTCAATATAAGTAGCCCAAGCAATCCGAAACCTCTTATTCCATTGGGAGGGAAGAGAGACTAAATTCCATCTCAGAGTGAGCTTATCAACCATTGGAACTTGTGGGGTGAGCCATTTGTAACCAAGATGAGCTTTATATTGCAAAACAGGAAGCTCCCCAGGCCAACACCAATCTGACCACCAGGGTTTTTGAAAATGCTTATGTAGTTTGCTCCAAATAGAAAATGGAATACTATCAATAACCACCTCATAAGTGTCTCTATCACCAGGATTTAAATTGTGAATTTGATGAAAACTTTCCCAGGGTATCCAACACCTGGCATGTCGGGAGAAGAAATAAAAAATGGAAGCAATACCATGCTTATAGAACCTCTGCGCTCTGACCCACTGCACCAGAGCTAAGGGAGAACCTTGCCAAGTGATAACAGGAGACCACCAAATATTCATGGAAGACAAAGAGGCACCTGCTTTGCGAAAACTCCCTTTCCAACTAAGCCAGGGTTTGAAGGCCTCCCAGGCTTTCCAAATACTCTGAATGACAAAAGAACCTTTAACTTTAATAGGGACAGGGGCAGTAAGAATGGATTGCAATCCCACCCCTTTCCAAATTTTCTTCCCCTGAAGCAAACCAGAAGAAATGCAATGCCTGACCAACACTTTCCAAGATTCATCCCCAATTAAAGATCGGGTGATCCATTTAGCACAAAGGGCAAGACCTTGTCGGTGACAATCAAACAAACCCATGCCTCCACAATCCTTGGGCAAACAACAAATTTCCCAAGCTACCCGATGAAAACCTTGCTTGACAGAGTCTTTGGCCCACAAGAAGTCTCTCAGAAGCTTATCCAATTTTTTATAACAAGATTTGGATGGAACCCAACAAGATGAATAATAGACATGGGTAGTGGCTAAAACCTTAGAACAAATCTAAAATTTTCCTGCCAGAGAAAGTTTCTTACTAGTCCAGTAAGAAAGCTTCTTTTCCACTTTATCAATAACATACTGCCACAATTGAGCAGAGGAACCATGAAATGCAAAAGGAATTCCAAGAAATTTAAACACCTCACCTGGATGAATCCAAGTCCATTGGAATTGATGTAACCAGTGTGGCAGTTGAGATTGAGATTGCCAAAAATAGGATGTTTTTTTCCATTGTATAGAAGAACCAGAGGCTAAACAGAACACCTCTAAGCAACTAATAGCCGAGGAAAGGGATTGCTCATCTTCTTGAAGCGTTAAGAAGGAATCATCTGCAAAATGACCATTGACCAACTGACGGTCAGAATTAGGGAGAGCAATACCCTTGATTAATCCTTGATCCATCTTATGGGCCAACAAATAGCCAAAAGCCTCTGTAGCAAGAATGAAAAGAGATGGAGCAAGAGGGCACCCCTGTCTCACAGAGCGACCAAGAGAAATTGATTGAGATTGACTATTATTCAAGGTAAGAACAGCTGAAGCATCTTGAAATAACATAAGAATGGTGCTCACAAATACTGGCCCAAAACCTAGAGCCTGAAGCATGGCAGTTATGAAGTACCACTCCATCTTATCATAGGCTTTCTCAAAGTCTATCTTAATGAATAAAGCATCTTGTTCAGAATTTCTTGCCCACTCCATACCTTCCCAAACAGCAAGAACATTATCAAGAATGTATCTTCCCTTAACAAAGCCAGTTTGTTCGAGTTTGACAATCAAAGGCAGAATAGATTTAAGCTTAAGCGCAAGGGCTTTAGCAATAATCTTGTAGCTCACATTAAGCAGGGTGATCGGCCTCCAATTGGTGATGAGCTCAGGATCTCCAGACTTAGGAATAAATTTAACATTGCCTTTGTTAATAATGGAACCCAGTGAACCACATTGCAGGGCTTCAAGATAAACTTTGTGGAGATCAGAACCAAGCATATCCCAAAATTCTTTATAGAATTCACATGGGAAGCCATCAAGCCCAGGTGCCTTATCATTGGCCATAAGTGACAAGGCAGTTTTTAGATCTTCCAGAGAAAGAGGAGTGTCACAAAATAACATTTGCTCAGGAGAAAGCTTGTTGGGGACAACAACGGTACAATCAACAAGAGCTTGCCTTCTAGCATCATCAAGGGGTTGAGAAGCAAAAACACCTTGATAATGTGAAACAAATACTTTGACAATGTCTGAAAGATCTGTAAATCTCTGCCCATCAACTTGAATGGCTTGAAACTGAGAATGTTGAGCAGGAGGTCTGAGGCGCTGAAAAAATTCTTTGGTCACTCTGTCCCCCACTTTGAGCCAATGCATTCGAGCACGTAATTGAGCCCCCTTGGCTTCATACAAATCAACCTTTTTTAGCTCATGTCGAATGGAAGAAACTTGGGATTGAGCAACAGAGTTGAAAGGAGAGGCTTCAAGCCTGAGACAGGCTTTGGATAGCTCACTTTGCAAGGCAGACTTAGCCTGTTTTCATCGTTTTGCAACTTCAACACCCAGAGTTCGCAACACCTTAGTGGTTCGTTGAATGGCAGCATTCCACCATTCAATCCTTCCAGAAATACCATCAGGTCTAGGAATCAAATTCCAAATGCGGCATATATGAGCTTTCATGCTAAAGCTATGCAAAAAGAAACATTTAGGTAAAACTGTGAAGAATGCACTCTAGGTTGAAAGTTTAACATTGCCACCGAGAATAAAATAGGTGAATGATCAGACAATGTAGTACCAAGCAAAGTCAACACATACGATGAAGAAGGCAAAATACGGGAGAACTGAAAGTTGTCACACTCAAAAATCATGGCTCTGTCCAATCTTACCAAAACCCTAGAAGAAGCAACCTAAAAATTGGACCAGGTGTACCAAAGAGCCTGCGGGAAGTCAGAAGGCGAGAAGCGAGAATTAGGGTCATAAAGGCGAAGCTTGTTTTTCATAAAAAACCAAGCTTCTCTTTCACCTAAACACCACCGCATCGGGACATGACTGACCTTATCAGAAGATTTCTCCACCATATTAAAATCTCCACAGAGCACCCAAGTGGCAAATGGCAGATTCATGGCAAGCCATCTCCACAACTCGCATCTGTCAGAAGCGACATTTGAGGCATACACATTAACCACCCCAAGCGGTTTTCCACAGATCTCGAGCAAAATCCAGACAACTTGATTGGATGGGTCAACACCCCAAGTCACAACATTCTTCTGTAATCGAGGCCCAAGGATAGTGACGGCTCCTCCTTTTCCCGGGGAATGCTTTGTGGCAAAAGAGGTACTTCATGGCCACAAAAAATCACATGTACACTGCAGATTGAAATCAAAAATCTTAACTTCTTGTAGACATAAAATATCGAGGCTTCCATGCATTCGAGAAACATTTGACATCTCATTTCGGACCAAATATTTTTTGACCGGGTCCGTCAGTCCTCGAACATTCCATGATAAAAAAATCATTGGGATTTGTCAGGATGCATGATCTCCATGACATCCTCTGCATCACCCAAACCTGTAAGTGAGCCAAAATAGTTGGAGGTCGCATGGAAAGCATCATTGTTTAGTTGTCGACGTTTATCATTCCGAATAGGGCTACGAGAGCGACGGACCTTCAAGGCCCGACCCTCCTCCACTGAAGAATTATCTGGAGCTGCCACCACTGAGGCCAAAGAAGGGCCCGACCAAAGAAGTTGAGACACTGGTGGAACTGGGGGTTGCATGTCAACAACCGGAGGGGCCGTATCAACAGGATTCTGAACAACTTCAGTAGAAGCTTGCATGTCTTGAGAAGGAGAAGGGGCAGGTTGTGCAGTAGAAATCGAAGCTTCTTGTTGCTTAGTACCACGAGATTTCTTGCTAGAGACAGTAGTCCATTCTTCAGTGTTTCCCCGCGAGCCATTAGCAGGAGCCGCAGGAGTGGGCGAGGGATTTGCCTTATATTTCCATTCCATCAAAGGGCACTCCCAAATTTTGTGAGCTACAGATTGACACCGATAACAGGTATTGGGTAAATTGATATAGGCAACTCTTTGCCTTATGGATTGGTCCCCGATTTTAATATCAATAAACTCCTGCAAATCCTTAGTAAGGTCAACTTTGATACAAACCCTTCTAGTGGGTCGAGCGGAGAAAAACTTTTCTGGCTCAAGGCAAACAAACTTACCTAAGGGGGCAACTAAAGTCTGCAAAAAACCCCAAAGAGGAACAGGAAGACCAGGGAATTCAACCCACACCGGGACTTCCAGTGCAGCTTGATCACTGACTTGGAAATTTTGAGAGTAGGGTTGCAAAATCAACAGAGAATTACGGACAGTCCATGGACCCCTAGACAGAACCTTCTGTGCTTGAGCTGGATCTGAAAAGCGAAAAAGGAAATACCCTTTTGTAAGGTTTTGTACATTCTCCACTTTGACTCCATATGGGCCCCAAACTTGTTGGACCCATGAACGAATAAGGGTATCATATGGGATACGACCCAAAAAATAACCCACCAGGGTATGACTCTCAAACCATTCACAAGCTGTATGGAATTCATGCAAAGGAATAACAGCTTCAGGGACAGGGCCTTTACCTCGTGATACATTGTCAGAATGAACTTGCACGGACGCTTCCCCGGTACCATTGAGCTCTCCAGTAGACTCAGAATAAATGGAGCCGACTGCATGAGCGACAACCATTAAAAAGGGTGAATTAACACCGCCTCAAGGCGGTGTTAATGCAACAAACAAGATTTTCCCACTGAAACCCTTACGAAAAATGCACAGCCAGTCTTGCATCAAACCCTAATTATATTTTCTTTTAAATATAATTTATGTTAAAAAACTATAACATAATCATATTTCCTTTAAAATACAATCTATGTTAAACAACTATAAAATAATCATATTTCCTTTTAAATACAATTTATGTTAAACAACTATAACATAATCATATTTTTCTCTCAATATAATCTATATCTTACAACTATAACATAACCATATTTCCTTTTATATACATCTATGATTAACAACTATAACATAATCATATTTCTTTTTAAACACAATCTATATTAAACAACTATAACATAATCATATTTCCTTTTAAATATAATTTATGTTAAAAAACTATAATATAATCATATTTTCTTTTCAATATAATCTATGTTAAAAAACTATAACATAATCATAATTGATCCATATAAACTATTCTTTTTATTTTAATAAACCAAAGTCTCATTGCTTTAATTAATAAAATAACCCATATATAACCTTGACCGCATTCATTATAACTCAACATTGTGTTAATTGAATATCAAATCTTCATCTAAAATGTGATTTATAGATATTGATATTCATTAAATCTACCAAGGATTAGCCACTATATATCAAAGGGATGACTCAAAGAATTTGTTTATAAATGTAAACCTTCCAAAGCCATCAATTACTTTACGTAACAAAAGGGTGGATTTACTTAGAGATTACATCAACAAATATTAGATAACCACCTCAGTCATCCCTCTTTGGTCAAATATTCGATATTAGTTCCACAACACATCTAGAGACAACATGTAGTCCAACGAATGAATTTGATATGTGCCAAGTTGAGTATGCACCAACAGGATTAAGTGACCAGTTAAACGAAGCGTAGCCAAGTGCCTAGGTGCTTCATTATTATCTTCTAGGTGCAAAGTACCTAATACACTACCTAAGCCCCATCATATCATGAATATGGGATACTAAGCATTATACTAAACAAGATTGGGTTGGCCTTGCTTGTCACAGATGCCAGGGCAAGTTGGGTTTCAACACAGGTGGGTGTCAACCCCCGTTTGAATACCTCAACAAAATAAAAAAATCATCAATGGGCTCCTTAGAGAAACTAGCATAAATAAAATGGGTTTAAGCTACCCCAAGCGTTCTAGGAAGGCACATAATCGATATTTGGCTCAATAGTGCCCACGGGCAACATCTAGGTTACGCATCTGATAGCAAAGCAGAGGTTACATGTATAAAACAAATACTAAGGTGTTTATTTCAAAGCTAAACCACCACTCACAACACCAAACAACCATTCGAATCAAGAGGTAAAGCTCCCTCGAGTACAAACAACCATCTTGGCTTCTACCAAGGATTGCAGCAGGTCAAGGGTTGCATTCAAGCATCCTCCAAGCTCGGGTCTTACTTCCCTTCCAACATAATATGAAAACGGGTCTGAAGCACATAAGGGAAACTTCCTCGTCCTAAAACCAATAGGTCTAATATAGGAATAGAATAAACCTAAATTTTTATCATCATTCGAAGTTTCCTAAACAAGCCCGCATCTGATTTCACCATGGAAGCAAGTAGGAGGTAGTGGAAAGGGGGCAAGCTTCCTTCATAAGAAGACCATCACAGTAATTTACGCAGGTCAACCTTGGTGGATAACCCATGCAAGTGAAAATCAATGGATCACTCCTTAATATTTAAGCTCTACAAGGATTGTGATGTTTTCATCAGCTCGAAATAAAAGGGTACTAAGAGTAATACCTTTCAAATTATATGCAGGGGCAAGAGTCCTCCTGGTCAGCTTGTATTCTACAAGCATCCTCCCTTCGTTTCTTATCATTCACCATTTCCTTTACTTCACAGTCACTCCTCCTCAAACCTGCATGATCCTTTCCAACTTACTCACCCTTCATCCCATTAACAGGAGGTCCAACCCCCATTCCCTCCTTCATTGAAGGCTCCTCCTATCCATGTCAAAAAATCCATCTCCCCATCCTTAACTACAAACCCGATGCCTTTATCAGATAGGTCGGTGGAGATATATTTTTTTCCAACATATCCAATATAATACTATAAATTCAACTTTGAAATCAAATCAAATCCCTGCATTGATTTGAAAGGGCGGATATTTTAAATAAAGTATTTAAAACATCTTTTGCTAAACATATAATATTATAATAAACCCCTTTTATTTATAACGATATATATTATAAATAAGCTTATTTTATTTATAATATATAATTATCCTATTATAAATATAAATAAACCTCTAAATAATGTATAATAAGTCTTTGAATATATATAACCCTATTTTATTTATAATATATAATTCTTCTATTATTTTTATAAATAAACCTTTTATTTATAATACTTAATTTATTCTACTATTATACATATATAATAGTCCTTAGGGTTGATTCTATACATTGCATAACTGCTTTCTTGCAATAAAACTTCGTACAAGTTACCTTTAAGCAACCCATCGTTTTTTATGTCCTAAGGCTCATCAAGGAGGATCCTAACAAGTGTGGCCCCTAATTGTACAACCCATTGTGCTTTGCATTAATTTATTTAAAAACAAAAAATAAAAAATCTTATAAAGAAATATTATAACAAACTAGATTTAAGCAAGTGGATAAGAATATGGAAATAAGTATTCTACACTTTATTCTCTTTACCAAACAAGTTTATTTTTTTTTAATAAAAAAAAAATAACATTTTTTTTTATGAACACACACTCACCCCCTTACACACTCACCCATGCCTTGGTTTGAACCTTGGACCTCCCGAAAAAGAGCCAAAGCCCAAATAGTTGTGTTGTCCCCATGGAGCAGTATAAAACATAGTATAAAAATTATCAAATTAAATTTATCAATATTAAAATTCATTTTAATTTATGCTTTTATATTTATATATATATATATATATATATATATATATATATATATATATATATATATATATATATATATATTTTAATAAAACTAGTAAACTTTAAAATTATAATATTAAATAAATTACTTTAAACTCCAATAGATTCTTATCGTGTTAAAAATGTAATCTAAAGGAAAAAGTGAAAAAAAAGAGAATTAAAAAGGTAAGGAAAAGCACCTAGGATGCAGAGCAATGGTTCGGGCTTTGACTCTTCTTCGAGAGGTTCAAGGTTCAAACTGCGACGTGGGCAAGTGTGTGAGGGGGTGGGTGTGTGGTGGCTTTGTGTTAAATTCCCTATCGATAAGTATAGCTCTCAACTTTAGGTACTATCATGGTTGAAAGGAGACTGTTCGACATGGGCGAGTGTGTGAGGGGGTGGGTGTGTGGTGGCTTTGTGTTAAATTCCTTATTGATAAGTATAGCTCTCAATTTTAGGAGGGGTCATAGTTGGGAGGAGACTGCTCAACCCTGTATGTAGGAGTTTCTTACAATAACCAAAAAAAAAAAAAGGAAAAAGTGGAAAAGACAAAATGAAAAAAGTAAGGAAAAAGTAGAAAAGACAAAATGAAAAAAATGTAAGAAAAAAGTAGAAAAGACAAAATGAAAAAAGGTAAGGAAAAAGTGAAGGAGTTTCTTACAATAATAAAGAAAAAAACAGAAAAAAAAAAAAAAAGGAAAAAGTGCAAAAGACAAAATAAAAAAAGGTAAGGAAAAAGGTAGGAAGGAGATTGTTTGACATGGGCGAGCGTGTGAGGGGGTGGGTGTGTGGTGGATTTGTGTTAAATTCCTTATTGATAAGTATAGCTATCAATTTTAGGAGGGATCATAGTTGGGAGGAGCCTGCTCAACCTTGTACGTAGGAATTGCTTACAATAACCAAATAAAAAAAAGAAAAAAAAAAAAAAAAGTAGGAAAGACAAAATGAAAAAAAAAAAAAGGTAAGGGAAAAATAGAAAAGACAAAAAAAACAGTAAGAAAAAAAAGTAGAAAAGACAAAATGAAAAAAAGGTAAAGGAAAAAGTGGAGTTTCTTGCAATAATCAAATAAAAAGGAAAAAGTGGAAAAAACAAAATGAAAAAGGTAAGGAAAAAGTAGAAAAGACAAAATAAATAAAAAGGAAAAAGTGGAAAAAACAAAATGAAAAAGATAAGGAAAAAGTAGAAAAGACAAAATAAAAAAAATGTAAAAGAAAAAATAGAAAAGACAAAATGAAAAAAAAAAGTAAGAAAAAAGTGGAAAAGACAGGCAGGCAAGTCGAACAAATTTTCAATCAATCAAAGGAAATGTGTGAGGGTAGTGGAAAAGAGAAAATGAAAAAAAGGTATAGAATTAGTAGAAAAGACAAAATAAAAAAAAGTAAGGAAAAAGTGGAAAAGATAGCCAGGTAAGTGGAACAAATTTTCAATCAAAGGAAATGTGTGAGGGTAGTAGGTACAGGTAAACTAGGTAGACGTCAAAATAGTATAGTGGTTTAGATTTTGTTTTTTAAGATTTACGTTTAAGTTTTGTTTTTTTTTTAAATTAAAAGACTCGGGTTTAAATTATATTGAATAATAATAATAATAAATAATAATTCATTAAAAATAAATTAAATGATGGTGACAAAATATTTATAATTTTAAATTATTTCTTTGAAAAGTCAAGGTGGACCGTAGCAAAAAAAAAAAACTGAATCAAGTGTCTGGCAAATGTATTAAAGATTGCCTATGCATTAAAAAAGCAATCGTCAAGTGCCATCCTTAGAGAGGTGTTTGAAAGATAGGCCTGGAAACTTCTCAATTACGAGTAGTTGAAGCATGAGTATCATATTTAATCACAGTACTTGATTACCTCTCTTAGTCAGAAAAGAAATTATGATATTTGTCTTATAAGGAAATTAGTAATACTTAATTTGATGTGAGGTTTACATCAAATTTTAATTTTGTTATTATATACTTAATTTATTAAATAAAAATAAATTAACAAAACCTACTAAATATTTAGTCTATCTTTTTAATAAAAAATTATGGTAACTACGAATATATATTGTGTTTAAGTATTATGTAACTTGTATTTTATGTGTAGTCATGGCCTTCCCTTACATGTAACTTTGTCATCATTCGTGGTATCCCTTTAGAAAATTATATAATATAAATGGTATGTCTTTAGCACGAAAATAATTTCTTCTAATGGAATAATCACTATATTTACTTTTTAGTCGTATGGTTTAATGGGATAATATTTCAAATATATGTATAGGTTTAAGCCGTTGCATGTATTAAATATAATATTTATATGATGATATTTTTATTTTATTTTTGGTAATGGTGAAAAAAAAGGTTTTGGAGGATCTTAATTTTTATTATAAAATTAAGTTATTCAAGGTTACAAGATAAACATCAACCTCCTCCATAGATAATATGAGACAAAAGCAAAGTTGCAACAAAAAAATAATAATAATACTTTGGTTGATATCAAAATTTATTTCTAACGAGGAAGCAAAGGTTGACTTGACTGTTGTTTATTCCTCCCTTCCACACCAACAATAGTAGCAATCACTCCAAGTCTCAAAAACAAGTAATATAAGTAGAATTAACAAAAGCACAATCACATTATAGTAGCATTCGTTAGAACTATAGTTGTTGTAATAACAACATGCAATCCCATCAATAGCACCAAAAGACCTTAGAAGCAACAACAATATCGACAACATCGAAAGATAACACCCTATGAAATATACTTTTCTTTTGCCTTTGATGAGGTAATCCTTAAAATATATAAGGGAAAATTATTTTCCCACATCTTCCTTTGATCAAAATGAACTCCAATGTTTGTCAAACAATTAGTTGTAGCATTTCCTTCTCGATATATATGTAATATCTTCACCTCTTCCATTTCTTTTAATAGGGTTGAGGTAATTAACCTAATACCTACCAGTTATCAGCTTTTCCTTTCTTAAGATCCCTGAGAATATTCATAGAGTCCCCTTTTATGATGACCTTCCTTGCACTCTTATGTCTCATCAACATAGCACTAGAGTATAGAGCTTTAGCTTCTACATAGTGATTGGTTTGTAGCACATAACTTTTCATATAAGCCCATAACACTTCACCTTTCTCATTTCGAATGACACCTCCTCCCACAACTCTACCTAGGTTGTCTTTTGTAGCTCTGTCAAAGTTTAACTTTACCCATCTCTCCTCTAGTTTTAACCATCTAGTGTTTGCTCTTTTCAAACCGATTAGCAAAGGTGTTGCTCTAGGTTCTCCCAAGTGCCATTCACTAGTGATCCTCTTTTTCATATTGTTCTGAAAGTCCACATTGTTGTCAAAAGCAATTAAATTATCCCTCAATGTAGTTTTAATTATGTTAGACATTGAAAGTTCATCCTTACTTTCCCCTTGAATACTCTCTGATTTCTTTTCCACCAAACACCCCACAAAAAATGAGGTAACAAAATATTCTAGAGTTTTGATAACATACTGCTACTAAAAGGGCATCTCCATTAGTTAAAAATCTTCCTAAAAGTACTAGGGACCATCCAAGAGTAGAACATAGCTTCCATTAGATTATTAAGTACCTTACTTTCAAACTCACAATGAATAAACAAGTGGTCAATTGATTCAACATCCTTCATGCAAAGAGAACATATATTTGTCATTTGAAAACCTCTCTTACTTAGGTTATCTAGAGTTAAAATATTATTTTGTAAGCATAACCAAAGAAAGAAAGCCAATTTGAGGGTTAACTCATTCTTCCAAACCTTATTTATAGGAAATTCCCCCTCCACACCTTCGAATTGCAAGGTATAAGCTGATTTCACAAAGAATTTCCCTAAGTAGGGAACCAGATCAAAGAGTCCTTATCTTCATTCTGAGGTAAGTGGGACTGCTACAACAACTTGTTAATATTTAAAAGAGATTATTGTAGTTCTAGATCAACAGAATCTAAAGTTAGCTTTTTTAAAAACCTCTGACCTTCTCCAAATTTTATGTAATCTTTGACTAGTGGTCCATATTTTAACAAAGGGATCTTTTAGTCTTTTGAACTCCTACATTTTTTGTAAAGGACTACCTACAATCCAAGTGTCTTCCCAAAATAATATTTCCTTACCTTCTCCTACCATCCATCTTAGACCACTTAACAATTTTTTGGTTTTTGAAACTCCATTCCAATTTGTTGATCCTTTAGGAGGGTCTAAAATTCTAGAGAATGGTATGAAACCTTCAAAGTACTTACCTTTAAGAATATTAGTCCAAATAAAATCTTGTTCCTTGGTCAATATCCAACCTATTTTAGTTAGCAATGCTTTATTGAATTGTTGCAACTTTATTATCTCTAGATCACCTTCCCTCTTTGAAAGTACCCTATTATATCTATTCCTAGGTACCCTACCATATATTTTCTTTGGTAGTGGTTGCTCCCAAAGTTTTACCTAAATATTCAACCATGATGCACAAATATGAGGATATAGGATCTCCTTGTCTTAGAATCCAAACCTATTGATCTACCATTAACTATGATCAAAAACTTTCCTAAAGAGAGACATATTTTTATCCACTATCTCCACTTAATATCAAAATCATTTTTTTTCATTACCTTATCCAAAAAAATCCATGACACTTGATCATATGCTTTATTCATATCTAGTTTAGATAGCATACCTGCAACACCCCTCTTATCTATCAAATGTAATGTTTCATGTACTATCATTACTCCATCTATTATTTGTCCCCCTTTAACAAAACCTCTCTACATAAAAAATATGATCCTTGGAAGTACCTTCGTGGGTCCATTGTCCAATATCTTAGTGAGGATTTTGTATATGGAGTTGCAGAGGCTAATAGGTCTAAACTCTTTTAGGGAAGAGGCTCCATGATTCTTTGGGATCAAAACTAGAAAATTATTATTCCATTCTTGAAGTAATGAATTAGAGACTTGAAATTCTCTTATTGCCTCTACAACATCTTTTCCTATTATGTGCCAAAAACGTTGGAAGATCAGCCAAAAAACCATCCAAACCTAGTTCCTTATCTTTTAGCATATCAAAAACACTTTCCTTGACCTCCTCTTCTAAGAAGGGAGTAAGTAATAGGTTTTCCATTTCTTCTAAAATCAGTGAGGTAATGTTTCCAATAAGGGAGTCCATTTTTACCTCATCTTCATCCTGATCTTTAGAAAATAAAATCTAGAAGAATTTATTTTTGTTGTTGATATTTCCTCCTCCTTTCTCACTACATCACCATTCTCTAGCTTAAGCTCATTTATCTCTTTGTAACTCCTATGCCTTATGGTTAAGAGATGGAATAACTTCATGTTATGATATCCTTCCTTTAGTCGTGTTGCCCTTGATTTATGCTTCCAATGTGTTTCTTCCTTTGCTAAAATATTATGAAACTCTATAAGAACCTTCATTCTCTTTTATCCAGCTCCAAAGTTCTTCCTTCCTATTGAAGCTTCAACTCCACTTCCTTCATGTTATCTAAAAGCTCCTGGTTTTTCTAGAAAATATTTCCAAACACATATTGGTTCCATTTCTTTAGATTTACCTTTATGATTTTTATTTTTTTGACAACTTGGAATATTTTAGTTCCATACACATTTTTGTTCCACCAATCTCTAATCTTATCCTCAATTTGAGGATGCTTTAGGTACATCATCTTGAATCAAAAATAAAATCCTTTTGTCCTTTTTTCCTTAGAAAACTCTAAAATAGAAGGGCTATGGTCAGAGGTAATTTTTTGTAAGGCTCTCAAAGAACAAAAGTGAAAGTTTCCATACCAATCAATAGAAGCTACTACTCTATCAATCCTAGATTGGATGAGACCCCCTCCTATTCTTTGGTTTGACCAAGTGAACTTGGCCCCCTACAAATCCACATCTATTAAGCCCAAAGAAGAGAGAAACTTACCAAAATCCTCCATACTATTTGTGAAGTCAACTACTCCTCCTTACCTCTCACTTGATAGGAGAGTAGTGTTTAAGTCTCCCACTATCATCCAAGGAAGACTAATTGAAGCACCAAATCTCTCTAAATCATCCCAAAGCCTTCTCTTATCCACTTGAGAATTAGGGACATAAATTTTTGTAGCTAATTAGCAAAAATCAGTTAATTTACATTGAAAGAGGACCAAAATAAATTTGTCATTTTTTTGCACACACTCCCCTTCTAGGTTATTTGGATTCCAAAGAGTCCACAAACCCCCAAAAGCACCTCTAGCTGGTCTATAGGTACCTTCTGCTTTATTCCATACCAAATTTTTAATTCTATCTAAATTTCCTTCTCCAAATTTTATTTCTTAAAGAAAAAGAATATCTATCCCATGCATTTTTCTAAGATACCTAAATACCCTATGCTTGTTTAGGGCATTTAGTCCTTGAATTTTACAAGAAATAACTTTCATTTCTTACCTTTGATGGGACCTTTCACCCTGCTTAGTACCAAAACCTATTGAATTCCATTTTCTATGTCTTGAGTTGCTTTCGTGTTCCTTGTATCTGCTAGTTTGGGTCTTCTAGGCTTTGTCACACTACCCATATCTATATCTTTTCATGTATTTCTTATCAACCTCATCATACTAGTTTCTTCTATGGAAGATTTGTTCTCCCTTTGTCACCCTTGGTATTTTGTTGTTGTTGAACTTCTTGATTCTCCAAATATTTATCTCTTTTTAAATTCCTTTTATATACCACATATTTTAAGCCTTCTCCCTATTTTGAAGAAAACCATACTTAATCTAGTTTAGGTTTTGTTCTTCAATATCTCTTTCCTCTATAGGAAAATATTTAACTACCTCCTCTTCTTTTGATTCTAGGTCTAAATATTTATTCAATAGATTTGGTTGATTCTCCTCCTAAGCTGTAAATCTACATTCTCTAATTCTTTGTTAACTTCTCCGACCTCCTCCAGATTTGTTTTTCTCATGATATCTTCCTCCAAACCTTGCAATATCTAGAATTTATTGGTTTTTAGATTTTTTTATCTTCAACAATTCAGTTTTCTCTATCAAAACATATATTTGTCTTAACTCTTTCTCTTTGTTTTTCTAAATCTACACCTATTATTTTTTCTTGGGTTATTTTCTTTCTAGAAAATGAGATATAATTTATCCTATTGTTTTACATCCAAAACAAACTACCATTAATGATTCATATTCATTTGGCTGACTCCACACCCTCACATTTGAAACAAGTTTTATTGAGGAAGGCAATGGTTGGGTCAAATCTACGTTCATGCAAAATTTGGTAAAAACCATTATGGTTCTGTAACAAGTAGATGGGTCAAATGCTATTAATTTTCCTATACCTTTAGCCTTTCCTTCAATGACATCTTCATCCCAAAATTCAATTGGAAGCCCTGGAAGTCTAACTAATGGTGTAAAATTTATATTCTTAGTATTTAGGTCAAATATCAGTTTCCATTTTTGGAGATAGACCCCTCACCTTCCAAAAAACCATGGGTCTTTCAACAAATTCCCATGCATATCTTCCCTTCTCATGAAGTTAAATAGTAAAAACACTTTTTCCAATGCAATAATCTCCAAGTTACCTTTGGGTTTCCACTTGTGGGATGCCCATTTTCTAAATGTATCTAGATTTGGCATGACACCAATAAATTTTCCAATAAGGCTATTTTCTCTTTCTTTGGAGGTTATACTTAGAATAACTAGTGGAACCCTTAGAGTCAACACCTCCTATTTTTTATCTAGATTTAAATAAAAAAAATTCTTGTTAGGGTTCACTCCCAACACAAGTACGTAGCTCACACTACCAACGCAGTGGCTACAAAACATAAGGATGTAGATTCACACTACCAACATAATGGCTACACAACACAAGGACATAGATCACACTACCAATGTAGTGGCTACACAAAACACAAGAATAAAAATAGCATTAGTTTACGATAAACAAACTTGGACAGCCTGCACTCCTCATGTGGATATCCTTTGTCCACTGCTTTTCACTCCCCAAGATCTTCCTCTCTTAATGCTCCTCTACTCCATCATGACCCCTCCCTCCTTCATTTTCTTTCCTTCTACCCAGCTCACTCATTTTTTTTCCTTCCTTCTCCTCTCATGTTTCCCATACGTGCCTTATTTTCTCCTCAATACACATTCTCACCTACCCGCCATTACTTCCTTGACCACCTTAGATAGGTGATATGGCGTACATGCCTCTCCTCCTCTTCCCAAGGCAATCACCATAAAGAACTTTCCCTTCATGTCAGGGGAGCTTCGTGCAACTAATCCAATCGGGTCTTCAAAGGGCAATCTGACCCATTCTACCAAATGTTGTCTTGTCGTATTTACACCTTAGGTTCGAACTTCAGGTGAACGATGACTTCCTAGACATGCCATAGAAAATACTAAGCCTTGGGGCTTCAAAAGAATTGTATTTATTTTCTTATTTTTATATTTCAAGGAAAGTTTCCCAATAACAATCATTGGCAAATGATCACTTCTTTGCTTACAAGAGCTATTAAATAAATCAATCATTTTGTTACTAATAGCATCTACCAACGTCATTTTATATGATCGACTGCCCGTTTCTAATGATATCTTTGCTTAAAATAATTGTTTATTTAAACAATATCTTCCCATTTTTTAAATAAATCAAATATTTATTTAAACAACATTTTTTTTTCTTTTTAAATAAATCAAACATTTATTTATATAATATCCTTTTTTATTTTTAAATAAATCAAATATTTATTTAAAAAATATCCTTTTTGCTTTTTAAATAAATCAAATATTTATTTAAACAATATCCTTTTTGCTTTTTAAATAAATCAAACATTTATTTAAACAAGCACACATGAAGTTATGAAAGCAAAATATTTACTCCTTGCTTACTAGTTATTAAGGTTAATAATTCTGAAGTAAAAGACAATCATGCAAGTGCATCAAACAAAGAGGGAGTCTTTCCATCAATCTAATCACCTGCCTCAGCCTCTAGAACTTATGATAGCTACTAGGCCATCAGTCAGGGGCTCAAGCTGGTTAGATACTGATGATTATCCCTAATCAAATCCATACCTATATGAACGTATCTATCCATGTTACCTTCAAGTTGCCTTATCATCATTTCCCCTTCCTCAGGTACTCTCGTCTCTAGTGGATGACTCAATTTCTTCCTCTTGATCGCACCTGATCCTACAAATTGGCAATTCATTAGCAGTATCATATCCTTCACTATCTATTTTTATTGAGGTTGCTTAATTGCACAAAATCGAGTATTAGTCACATTTTCTAATACATTACTTTTACATGTTCAAAGTTCCATCTAGGAGGGTCATGACATCCTCCCCCACTAGGACTAACATCGTCCTCGATGTTTCTTAGTTTCATATGGCATACAAAATTAAACAATTCACTACAATATCTTTAAAGTTTATTAAACAAGAAAGGAAAGTGTTTCCACATATCTGCCACTTTCTCCCATGTGCCATTTATTTTAGATAAATGGACCCATTAGACCTTACACTACTCAAGGGTCTGATTCCTCATAGTATTAGAGCGAAACTCGAGGATCCTTATTGGCATTACTTTGATTGCATTTGGATTTTCCATCTGCAAGTTAGAGATATCCCACACATGTTCAGGGTCAGCAATATATATTTTAAGAATTTATATGTGGAAGGTGTCATGTATTTTTGACAAGTTATTTCAAAGGGCCCTACAAACCATGGATCCATTTTTGTGGACTTGATCATACTTTTCATTGGTTTAACACTTAGGATAACTTTATCTTCCACTGAGTATTCTTTGGGAGTTCTCTTTAAATATGTATAGCTCTTCTGTCTATCAATGACCTCCTTGAGCCTTTGTCTCATTACCTTGATTTGATCTTCCATTTCTCTGACCATTTCTTGTCCAATCGCTGCTCTATCCTCTGGGTTATCCCATGATAGTGGTGTTCTACACCTTTGCCCATACAATGCATCAGAAGGGGCCATCCCTAAAGAGGAATGATATCCATTATTATAGGCAAATTCTACCAACGGTAGATAGTCTTCCCACAAAGACTTGTGGTCCATGTAAAACATGCAGAGCATATCTTCTAGAACTTGGTTTACTCGCTCCATCTGACCATCTGTTTTAGGGTGGTACGCTAAAATCATATGCAAATTTGTGCCTATTGCCTGATGTAGGGCTCTCCAAAATTCTAAAGTAAACTTGGAATCCTATCAGATATAATTACCTCTAGGAATCCATGTAGTCTGGAACCTTCTTTAAAAAACCTATTAGCCACCACTTGAGCATCGTCCTTGGTGCTCCTAGGTATGAAGTGTATGACCTTGGTCAATTTTTTTACCATAAAAAATATTGTATCATGTTGGTACATGGTCTTAGGTAAGCCTATAATAAAATCCATCAATATGACCTGCCATTTATAAGTAGGTATATTATGGGAATACAAATTTCATGTGGGATGCTTGCATTCTGCCTTGATCTTCTGGTATTCAAGGCATCGGGCCACAAAATCTGTCATGTTCCTCTTTATCCCCACCCAAAAAAGTTCCTTTTTATATTTTCTCTCATTTTTACCCCTTTGAGGTGAGCCATATAAGTAGATCTATGGGCTTCTTGCATCAATATAATCCTTAAATCCCCTAATTTTGGTATGATGATTCTTCCCTTGTAGCATAAAATTTCATCGACTACCCTAAAATCCTTATTTCTCTCTAGGTATTTTCTTAACTTGGCTCGAATTTCTTGACAATATTCATCCTTTCATTGCTCTTTTCTTACTTGGTCCATGAGATTTATGTGGCTTATGGTCTTAGATTAGTTATTTTCAAGGTGATTTTTGAGAAATCCTTTATGTGATGTCGGTCATAGCTCGTCAACCCCATGAAGCTTCTTACTTCAGTAATATTTTTAGGGGGTAGCAAATTAATCATGGCCTCAATTTTCTTTGGATCCACTACAATCCCCTTAGTCGATATGATATACCCCAAATAGTGCACCTTTGAAATATAGAAATCGCTCTTGGCTAGATTCTTGTAGAGTTAATTTTCCCTTAGCATTTCCAACATGATTTTGATATGTCTATCATGCTCTTCCTTGTTTTGTGAGTATATTAGGATGTCATCAAGGAATACAAGGAAAAACTAGTCTAGATGCATTCTGAACATACTATTCATTAAATTCATGAAGGTAGCGGGAGCATTCATTAGCCTAAAAGGTAGGATAGTGAACTCGTAATACCCATACCTTATCTTAAATATTGTTTTGTGAGTGTCTTCCTCCCAAATCCTCATCTGGTGATACCTTGACCTGAGGTCTATCTTGGTAAATACCATGGCATCTCTTAGCTGGTCAAATAAATCCTCAATCATGGGTAGGGGGTACTAGTTCTTTATTATAGCTTTATTCAGCATCCTATAGTCAATACACAATATTAGATATTTGTCCTTATTTTTCACAAATAAAATGGGTGCACCCCACGGTGACACACTTGGTTTTATCAAATATTTTTCTAGTAATCCTTGTAGTTGTACCTTCAACTCATGCATCTCAATAGTTGATATCCTATATGGAGATCGGTGGATGGGTTTCACTCCTGGTATAAGATCGATAGTGAAATAAAATTCTCGCACAATAGGAAGCCTTGGTAGTTCCTTTGGAAATACATCCTAAAATTCCTATAGAATTAGGTGTGTCTCAATCACCTCTTCCTTTTGATCTATTTCAACTTCACTCATATTTACAACATAAACAATCCCTCCTTTCTTGAGGGCTTTCTTCAACTGCATAGCTGACAACATATGAGATTTGAATGTCCCTTACTTGCTATAAATTCATAGTCTTTCTATTTCCCTCAGAATATTCAATCCATATGTCTTGAAAATTTATTACCGCTTGATGGGCCTATAGTCAATCCATTCCTAGGACCAAATAAAAGGCATGAAGTGGTATCACATATAAGCAACCTTCCGTGGTTCCACTGTCTAAAGTAATTTCCATCATTGGGAAATATTGGTTTACGAAGTAGGTTTATCCAGATCCATACTCAACCTTCCATCCATAATCCAAATACCCTGGCATTTTTAGCATATATTTGGCTAATTTACAAGAAATTAAACTATTAGTGGCTCCACTATCTACTAGGATATCTATTTTCTTATTTAAAATCTTACCTTTTATGATTAATGGGGTGGCTTGCCCCTCTAGCTTTTGATTCCCAGTTGTAACGTAGATATTATAAATTGGTTTATTTCCTTTATTGTTGGGCATGAGTGTCCTTGGCCTATACGGGTATTTATTAGCATAGTGTGTCCCTTTGAAATGGTATCATCCATCCTTGAGCCCATGTCTCTTTTCTATTTTCTACTCCTCATCCTTAATCGTCTGTACTGGAGTTGATGGCTTCTATAGGGGAGGTTTAGCATTATTGGATTTGTTGTCTTTATTAAAGAAGTTCTTGAATTTATTTTGGCTTCAATTGAATTTCTTCTCTAGATTCTAGGGGTTCTTAACCTTTCATTCTTGCTCTACCTCCCATTTTATAACCCCATTTCTATTCCTCTTCTTTATTTCCTAATATTCTTGTTAGGTCAGGTTTTCATACTTATAGCAAAAATGTGACTATTCATTTTTTGCTAAATCATAAGCCTTTTGCAATGACTTAGGCTCTTGCTTCTCTACATAATGCTTTATCCTAGTTAGCAATCCATGGGTAAACTTATGAATCTACATATTCTCATTATAGGTAGGCACATACTTCAACAAATTTACCATATTTTTGTAGTATACCTCCACTAAGTTACTCCCTTGCCTTAGGTTGGCAAACTCTTCAAACTTCAATGCATAGAAGTGCTCCATGAGGAATCTCGTATTGAAGATAACTATAAACTCCTTCCATGGAATGTCTACCGGTTCAATCTTGGTTTCTTCATAGTAAGTCTCCAACCAATCCATGTCAGCTCCTTCAACGTAAATGGTAGCCCAAATCATTCAGGTACTTGATGAATACCCCTTTAGTGTGAAGAAGACTTTTAGCTCTCTTAGCCAAGCTTCAGCAGCATCCCCCTCCTCTTATCCATCAAAATTGGAGATACAAACATTATTTAGGTCTCTCACTATCTCTTTTCTAAGAGGGTTCTTGATTTATTTTGCTCCTCTATCAACCCCTCAACTTGGTTGACCTCTAAATATCTAGCCTACGAATTTTGGTTTGCCATTGTTTCCAGAACTTGTCTTAATTGATCTTCTAACTCTACAATTGTAGTAGTAAGCTCCTCTATTACTGCATTGGGAACCTCTGGATCCTCATTATGGATATCCTCTTTGACATTACTTTATTGATTTTTTTTAGGTGGAGGCCTTTCCATCCTGGTCTTGGGTGGCATCTTCTTCTGGTTTCCACAAAAAAAAGAGTTAGGTTACAGTTATCCCTTAAATAAATCACTAAATTGACCACAATACAGAGTCCTTTTTCTAATTATTAGAGGTCTAACTAGGATGAGGTTCCAAGGTGAGGATATATCATCAATACCAAATCCCATACTAAGGTATCTTTAATATTCGTCCTTTCTCGCAATCAATTTCATTAGAAACTAATAAGTAGAGACTCTAGGTTACTCTAGATTTTATATTATTCCCAAGTGAGCCTCTATTGGATATCCTCATGTATATTTTATAGAACATAATAAGCTCTATACCCTCAAACCTAGATCTCTAATACCAAATGTAACACCCCAAAAACATAAAACAAGAAAACACACAAACAAAAGAAAATTTTACTTTTTTTTACTAAGGAGAAGGATTCATAAATCCTCACCCAACCTTAGGCCAACTTAATGTTTGACATCCCCTAAGTTTATCAAGAACTATACCACACAATACTCCCTTCTCGCAAGTCCCATATATGTAAGCCTATCTTATGTTATGCACATAAGTCCATCCCTCTCATCGGTCTTGATGAGCTAGACTTACCACCTCCAATCGTTAGAAGGTGTACATGCATCTCCATATCCACACAAGCCATTATATATGGGTATGCTATGTGTACTGCGAGTTAATCTATCAATATTACCCACTGACAAGCTATCTTAACTCTGGTACAATATTTAAAATCTAGTTACCAACCTCCCTAAGGGGGTCTCAAGCCCTTAGGGTATCCTCTAAGTTCACCTAGAAATTACTAATATTTCATCCTTTTAACATCATAAGAGCATAAAATATATAGATACTAAATCTAACAAAAATAAATTAAGCTTGAGAAAGAATAATAAAGCGCAAGAACAATCAATATTCACACATACATTAAAATAATTAAATGCAAGAAACTAAATAAAGAAGTACTAAATGTAGTAGTTACAATGTTTATTTAGATACAAGAGTAAGTATGGTACACCCCATACTTTCCACAATACTTTACATCCATTTCATTGTGGAAATATCCCCACAATCTAATCTATTACATAAATGCAAGATGTAAGGTAGAGAGCAAACTTGTAAATTGGTCCAACTCATGACTTTGGTCTTCCTGCTCTTCCATAGATCAAGTGAGTATAGTAGGGGATCAGGACAGTCATGGATCTGAATATACATACTTCTAAATGCACTTAATTCATTGTAAAAATGCAACTATACAAATAACCCAAGCAATTCAACTTACTATTGCATAGTACTGATCATAGAAACTACCCTTTCCATTTTCCCTCTCATCCAACTTGAGATAGTCAATCAACTATGCATTCGCTCATGCACTCTATTTGCAATAAATGAACTAACCTTCTCAACAATTAAAGTCCCATATTCTTAATTGCTAAGCAACTAGGTTCACACATTTCAATACTTAAAGCAACTACTTTAATTCTCAATAAACCTTTTTCTTCATTTCATAACATAAGGTCCCATACCCTTAAATTACAAATTAATAATCATTCCATTTCATTTCATAACATAAGGTCCCATACCCTCAATTACAAAATGATCACCATTCCATTTCATTTCATAACATAAGATCTCATAACCTTAAATTACAAAATAATCATCATTCCATTTTATTTCATAAGATCCCATATCCTTAAATTACAAAATAATCATCATTCCATTTTATTTCTTAATATAAGGTCACAAACCCTTAAATTACAAAATAACCATCATTCTATGTATTTCATAACATAAGGTCCCATCCCCTTAAATTATAAAATAACCATCATTCTTTTTTATTTCATAACATAAGGTCCCATACCCTTAAATTATAAAATAACCATCATTCCTTTCTATTTCATAACATAAGGTCCTATTTCATAACATAAGGTCCCATACCCTTAAATTACAAAATAACCATCATTACTTTTTATTTCATAACATAAGGTCCTATACCCTTAAATTACAAAATAACCATCATTCCTTTTTATTTCATAACATAAGGTCCCATACCCTTAAAATTACAAAATAACCATCATTCCTTTTTATTTCATAACATAAGGTCCCATATCCTTAAATTACAAAATAATCATCATTCCATTTTATTTCATAACATAAGGTCTCATACCCTTAAATTACAAAATAACCATCATTCCTTTTTATTTCATAACATAAGGTCCTGTACCCTTAAATCACAAAATAACTATCATTCCTTTTTATTTCATAACATAAGGTCCCATACCCTTAAATCACAAAATAACAATAATTCCTTTTTATTTCATAACATAAGGTCCCATACCTTTAAATCACAAAATAATCATCATTCCTTTTTATTTCATAATATAAGGTCCCATACCCTTAAATCACAAAATAACCATCATTCCATTTTATTTCATAACATAAGGTCCCATACCCTTAAATCATAAAATAACCATCATTCATTTTTATTTCATAATATAAGGTCTGATACCCTTAAATCACAAAATAACCATTATTTTTTTATTTCATAACATAAGGTCTCGTACCCTTAATCACAAAATAACCATTATTCCATTTTATTTTCCTAAAATCTACTATCTTAGTTAATGGACAAGGAGTAGAGCTTTCACACAACCATTACATAAAATCTATCTTTTAAATAATGAGCAACACTTAAAGCTTCTACGTGTCATTAATCTAAAACCTATCATTTTAAATAATAAGCAACACTTAAAGCTTCTATACTTCCACGAATAGGAATACGACTAGCCTCCAGTATATGGCAAGCATATTCCACATCACAAGAGAAGGCATGGGGTGGCTAAAGTTTGGTAGAAGTGACTTTTGCCTTGGTAGCTCAAAGGGTTTATGACACTCATGTACTGGCAACATCGTTAGTTGCCATGATACAATAGATCATCCTTAGTGTTGATGGTAGCCAAAGGACTTCTAAAATGAGCTATAACTAAAATGAAGGGTTTACCTATGGTGCTACATGACTAGCTTTCTCCTAATACATCTAGTTGACTATCCACGATAGTAGAAAAGGCATTGACACCATTGCATCTATCCTACCTAGAGAAGGACGTAGACCATGCTGCCAAGCAGTGGCTACACAACACACAAAATATAACTCATACTACCAATGCAATAGCTACACAACACACGAGGACATAGCTCACATTGCCAATGCAGTGGCTACATAGCACAAGGACGTAGCTCATACTATCAATGCAATGACTACACAATACAAGGACGTAGATTCACACTGCCAATGCACTGGCTACACAACACAAGGATGTAGCTCATACTACCAATGTAGTAGATACGCAACACAAGGATGTAGCTCATACTACCAATGCAATGGCTACACAGCACAAGGATGTAGCTCATACTACCAATGCAGTAGCTACATAGCACAAGGATGTAGCTCACACTGCCAACACAATGGCTACATAGCACAAGGACATAGCTTCACACTACCAAAATAGTGGCTACACAAAATAAGTATGTAGCTCACACTACCAATGTAGTGGGTACACAACACAAGGACATAGCTTCATACTACCAATACAATGGCTACACAACATAAGGATATAGCTCACACTGCCAACATAGTGGCTACACAACACACAAGAATAAAGATAACATCAATTTACGATAAACCAACCTGGACCACCTACACTACTTGCTTGGATGTCCATCATCCACTACTATTCACTTCCTAAGGTCTTCCTCTCTTCATGCTCCTATGCTTCTTCGTTCCCCCTCGCTCCTTAATTTTCCTTCATTTTACCCAACTCACTCCTTTGTTTTCCTTCCTTCTCCTCCCACTTTTCCCATACGTGTCTTATTTTCTCCTCGGTCCACTTCCTTGCCTACCTGCCATTACTTCCTCGACCACCTCTAATAGGTGGTAGTCCGGATATGCCTCTTCCCATCTTTCCAATGTGGTCACCATAAAGAGATTTCCCTTCATGTCATGGGAGCTTTGCGCAACTGACCCAATTGGATCTTCAAAGAGAAATCCGATCCATTCTACCGAATGTTGTCTTATCACATTTACGCCTTAGGGTTAAACATAAGGTGAATGATGACTTCCTAGATACACCATGGCAAAGACTAGCCTTGGGGCTTCAAAATAATTTTTTTGTCTTATTTTTATATTTCTAGGAAATTTTCCCAATTGGCAAATGATTACTTCTTTGCTTACTATAGATATTAAATAAATCAATCATTTTTTTACTAATACCATCTACCAATATCATTTTAAATGATCAATTGCTCATTTCTAATGAGATATTTGCTTAAAATAATTATTTATTTAAACAATATATTACCACTTTTTAAATAAATCAAACATTTATTTAAACAATATCCTTTTTGCTTTTTAAATAAATCAAACATTTATAAATAATATCCTTTTTCTTTTTAAATGAATCAAAAACTTATTTAAACAATATACTTTTTGCTTTTTAAATAAATAAAACATTTATTTAAACAATATATTTTTTGCTTTTTAAATAAATCAAACATTTATTTAAACAGGCACACGTGAAGTTGTGAAGGCAAAATATTTACTCCATGCTTACTAGTTATCAAGGTTAATAATTCTGAAGTACAAGACAATCATGCAAGTGCATCAAACAAAGAGAATTTTTTCCATCAATTTAATCGTCTGTCTCAACCTCTAGAACATATGATAGCTACTAGGTCATTAGCCCGGGGCTCAAGGTGGTTAGATATTGATGATTATCCCTAACCGAATGCATACCTATATGAAGGTATCTATCCGTGTTACCTTCGAGTTGCCTTATCATCATTTCCCCTTCCTCAAGTACTCTCATCTCTAGTGGATGACTCAATTCCTTCCACTCTCGAGCGCACCTGATCCTACACATTTACAATTCTTTAGCAGTATCATATCCTTCAATATCTATTTATTATTGTGAGGTTGCTTAGTTGCACAAAATCGAGAGTTAGTCATATTTTTTAATACATTACTTTTCCATGTTCAAAAGTCCATTTGGGAGGGTCATGACACTAAATAACTTAAGTAATGATGAAACTCAATCAAGAATCCTCATTAGAGTGTTGACCCCCCGAGTTTCGAGAAGAATATCCCCAAATCTTGATCTAAATATTTGGTGAACCATACATGAACACCACATGGGTATCAAAGCCTTTGGCCTAAACCTTTTACCTTAGTCAAACCTAAAATTTTATTGCACTTTAATCAAAGATCACCTAAATAATTTGATTATATTAAATCATATTAAACAAAGATAACAAGAATATAACTAAAGGTTAATCTTACAAGGGGAAGGTTAATCACCCCTTGAGTAAAACATTGTATAGACCTTGAGGGTTATCTCTCTTGGTGAGTATAAAATAGTGGGCTAACAATAGGTCAGGTATATGGATAAGGGATCAAACCCGAAATGTACTTGTAAAAAATGACAAATTTATTTCGAAACCCTGGTGAATATTGGCCAAATTCATGTAGGAAGACATGGAAAATTACCTTATTTTTAACCAAAAATCATAAAACATTGGTGAATTTCTATTAATATTTGGAAAAAAATATTAAACAACAAAAGACTACCTGCAGATATGCATCCCAGAGAGGATCGGGTGCAAAGTTGTACCCAAGGGATGACCAGGTGCATTTCTATATCCGAGGGAGGGTTGCGTGTAAAAATGCATCTGAGGGAGGCCCAAGGTGCAAAACTATATCCGAGGGACCTGGTGCAGTAATGCATCTCAAGAAGATCGGGTGCATTTCTATGCCTGTGATGTAATTTTACATTTGATTGAGTGCATTTCTGCATCCAACTCCTTTGGATGCAGCTTTGCACCTAAAACAACCACTCTTCCCCCAATCAGGTACTTTTTTGTATTTGAGGGAGGCCCATGTGCAAAAATGTACCCGATCGAGGGAGGGTTGGGTCAACTACAAAACAACATCTAGGGGAGTTGGGTGTAGAAATGCACCTGATTAAGGGAGGGCCAAGTCGGGTGCAAAACTACATCCAAAGGAGTCAGTTGTAAATGCACCCAGTCAAGGGAGGGTCAAGTCAGGTGTAAAACTACATACGACCCTCCCCTGGATGCAGTGTTGCACCTAGCTCGACCCTTCCCCAGTTAGGTGCATTTGTATGCCCAGAGGAGGATCAAATACAAAAATGCACTTGATCCTCCTCTAGATGTAGTTTTGCACCCGGTCTAGCCCTCCCCCAGATACATAAATGCATTTGGGGGAGTACCGAGTGCAAAACTGCATCTCAGGGAGGGTCAAGTGCAAAATTATATCCGGGGGTGTCATGTGCAAAAATGCACCTGAGGGAGGGCCTAGTGCATTTTTGTATATGGGTGCACTTTTTGATCAAGATATTTTTCACTACTCTATCGAACCACTGCTTCTTTGCAACATTTTTCTCCATTGATCATTTATTCTTATCTTTGCAACTAAGTATTGTTTTAGCTATTATAGGTTATTTTTTTTAAAGAATGAATGTTTTAGTTGTATGGGTGTGGCTGTTATGTTAGGTATAGGTATATATACTACTATAAGAGGCAAATTTGATAGGATAATTAAGAAAATTTATAATTTTAAGGTGAAAAAGGTCCTTGATTTAGGTAGGAGACCTGGAAAATTTTAAAATAATCAGTAATATTATTATCAATGCATGGTGAACTGACCCCTAAAATTTTTTTGGCCTAAAAAGTTTGGGCAAATGGGCCGATGTCTAGGTTCCCCCAAATTCACCAAATTACATTTTCAAAAATGCTAATATTTCCCAATTTGTGAATATTCATCGTTGTGCATAACCCTACAATAGTCATAAGAAGGGAAGGTTCTATCACGAAGTGGACATAAGTATTTTGAAACATATTCCTATTCTTCCCTAAGCAACTCTATAAATAAAACATAATTTAATTGAACCCATCTCTTTGCCAACCAATGGCCTTATTTCTAAACTTCTTAAACCTATGGAGGTTAATTTTTGGTTTCTTCCAAGTCTTCCTATAAATCAAAATATGCTATACCATGTGTAATTTGATCCATCAAATAGATCCTTGCCTTAAACATTTAATTAGAGATCAATAAAATCCCTCCACCCTTAAGAATCATAATGATAAAGAAGAAACAATCAATGATTTCCTTAAACAATTAGACTCTTATCCTAAATCTCTAATAGAGAATAATGAAAATCCATCTATCTTTAAGGACCCTTACCATGAGGATAATACACCCTTAGGTCCCCTAACCAATGATCAAAAGCAAATAATCAATTTTTTTAATCCTCTTCAACTAGAACCTTATCCAAAATATCCAATAAAGGAATGACAAAATCCTTCTATATTTGAGAGCCACATTTATCAAGAGCAAATTTTTTTTTTTCAATTTGATCCCTACACTAAAACTTTAGTAAAGGATTATGAGTATCATCCCTTTCCTAAAAGCCTTAGTTATGAGAATTATAAAGAACAAACAATCTCTAATTTTGTGATAATATTCAAATATATCCTTACCTTAAACCTTCAAGGAAGATCAAGAAGATCCCTCCACCCTTAATAATCATAATGGTCTAGTAGAAACAATCAATAATTAGAATCGTATCCTAAACCTCTAATAGAAAATAATGAAAATCCATCTATCTTTAAGGACCCTTACCATGAGGATAATACACCCTTAGGTCCCCTAACCAATGATCAAAATAAAATAATCAATGATTTCCTTAATCATCTTCAACCAGAACCTTATCCCAAATCTCCAATGAAGAAACAACAATATTCTTCTATCCTTGAGAGCCACATTGGTAAAGATCAAATATATTTTAATCAATTCAATCCCTACACTAAAACTTTAGTAAAATATTATGATGATCATCTCTTTCTTGAAAGCCTTAGTTAAGGGATTAATCAAGTACAAACAATCACTAATTTTATGATAATATTCAAATAGATGCTTCCTTCATACCTTTAGTGAAATAATGAAAATATCCTTCCACTTTTAAAGGCCAAAATATAATGATCAATAAATATTATTTTTTGATAATCGATTAGAAAATCCTGAAACTCATAAGGAAAAAGATGAGGATTTTGCACCCTTGGATTGTTAAACTATCCCCTATAATCAAGAAGGAACAATATTTTATCCCCTTAATAATATGACTTCTTCACAAAAGAATGAATATGTCATCCCAACTATTTTTAAAACCAATGGAAATAAGTGTTGGCTTTTTAGCCAGATTAGCACATGTCCCAATATTCAAGATCTTATAAAATTCATATGAAGACTTAATTACAAAATAATATCAATGCATACAAATATTAATATAACATTCAACAATATAAAAACATTACTAAATGAAAATAATCACAATATTTTTTATGAGTCAAATATACAATCTTGATATTTGATCTACATTCAAATCCATTTCATGGAGATATTTCCCCATTATATAACCTTAGAAAGGTGAATATTTGACTTTTTGTCTATTGCTCTCCTCACATATCTGGGAGATGCAACCTTTTCTATTTCACACATAAGACAAACCTTACATGCTTTTTGTCCTCTCATCTTGCCACTTGTATACATGAATCTTCACTCTCAATTTACTTTCACACTCTTTTTTATGACACAGGTGCACTCGTACATCTATACACATGCACACTCTATTACATGATACTTGCACACATAATTACATGAAACTTGTGGATATACTACACATAGACACATACATAAAGGGGAAATATAAATTAGACTCCTAAACTATAGACTCACATCCTAATCTAACATTTACATTTGTACCATAAGGTACCATGGGGATACATTAGCATGTACCAAATAATATAATATTCTTCAACACCCCCTTGAATTACACTATTTGGTTATTGAAGACATTAGTCTTTAATCTCTTATTCTTGTCTTTATCCTCATGCTCTAGCCCTCACATTGGTTGAAGTTCAAATTTTGAATTTTCTCATTTGTACTATCATCTGTGCCTATTATACTAACAAACACTTCATATCTTCATGAGAACCTTGGATCATCAATACACATTCCTAGAATATATTCTTTATTTTTATTCAGATCCATTTTTTCAAATATCCAAATTCAATTTTAAATTCTTTGGAGTAGAAATCCTTATAGATCCAAAAATTTAATTCAACAAACAATTTTATAATTTCCTTTGGAGTAGAAAGAACTTATCAAAATTTAAAATCTTTTAATTTTTCAAATGTTGTTTTGGAGTAAAAACCTTATCTATAAAAAAACTTCATATTGTAAAATAATTTGCAAATATCAAAATTTTGAATCAATTTTGAATTTAATATATTCAAAAAATATTTTTAAAGTAGAATTTATTATGACTCCCTAATTAAATAATAAATATTTTTAATTCTCAATCAATAACTTTCAAAAGCAACTTTATTTTTTAGGAATCTAGTTCCAATTTTAATTTAAAAATTTAAAGCTTATTACTCCCATCCAAATGGGTAGACTATGATAGTAATATTTCTAGTTTGGGCGGCTACTCCCTTGGATGTCAATGGGATTCTTGCAATGACTCCCTTTAATTTTCTTTAGATGTATTTAATCTTTTCTAGATAGGCTCTTAGAGGCTCCTGAATTGCCCACTCTCAATTCATAGTAAAAGACTTATCTTGGTGTTTTTAACCCTAATTTAATATATTCTTCTTATTTTTCTATAGAATATATTAATTTATACCTACTTTAATCTTTTTTTAATAATCCTTTCCTTCTATCAATCTACAAACTGTTGATTTACAATTATCAATCAATATGGGCCTATGTTTCCTTCACGTGGCTTTATCCAAATTCACATTAGATTTCCCTTATCTGATGCTATATTTTGACCTAGAACTTATCACTACAAATTCCTTTAAATGTTCACAACAAATTTATTCTCCAATGCTAGCTTTTTATTCTACAACTTTTGTCTTCAAATTTTTCTCACTCAAAGTGAGAATAAAATGTGATTCTAATAGCACAATTCTTCAAGCTTAGTCTTGGCTTGAAATTCAATCTTTTAGACTATTCTCTAATATATATGGTTTGATTGTAGATCTCTCCACTCTAGTGTATTTGATAGAAACTACTCATCATAGCTATGATACCACTATTGGATTTTTAACCAGATTATCATAGGTCTCAATATTCAAGATCTTATAAAATTCATATGAAGACTTAATTACATAATAATATCAATGCATACAAATCTCACTATAAATTAAAACAATATAACAATATTACTAAATGAAAATACTCACAATATTATTGATGAGTCAAATATACAATCTTGATATTTGATCTACATTCATATACATTTCATGGAGCTTTATCTCCATTATATAATCTTAGAAAGATGAATTTTGGAATCTTTGTCTATTTCTCTCCTCACATATCCAAGAGATGCAACCTTTCCTATTCCACACATAATACAAACATCACATGCCTTTTCTCTTCTCATATTTCCATTTGTAATACTCTTGACTCTCTATTTAGTTGCACACTTTATTCGATGGCACATATAAACTCCTACATCTATACACATGCATACTTTTACATGAAATTTACATGATTTCTCACTCCTCACACTTGCACACATAATTACATGACACTTTTACACATCCTACACATAGACACATGCATAAAGGAGAAATATAAATTAACTCCTAATCTATAGACTCACATCCTAATCTAATATTTACATTTGTATCATAAGATACCATGGGGGTACATTAGCATGTACCAAATAATATAATATTCTCCAACACCCCTCGTACTACATTATTTGTTTATTGAAGACTTTAGTCTTCAATATTTGATTCTTTTGTTTGTTTGGATATCACATTGCTTAAAGCTCATATTTTGAATCTATTCCATTCTGCTATTATATGTGCTTGTTATACTAACAAACACTTCATATCTTCGTGGGAACCTTGGATCATCAATACACATTCCTAGAATGTATTCTTTATTTTTATTTAGATCCATTTCTTCAAATTTTAAAATTCAATTTTAAATCCTTTGGAGTAGATATACTTATCGCTCCAAAAAATAATTAAAAAAAAAATTCTAATTTCCTTTGGAGTAGAAAAAATTTACCAAAATTTCAAATCTTTTAATTTTTCAAATGTATTTTTGGAGTAAAAACTTTCTCTCTAAAAACTTTATTGCAAGCATAATTTACAAATATCAAAATTTTAAATCAATTTTGAACTTATGAAATTCAAAAAATCTTTTGAAAGTAGAATTCCTTATGACTCCCTAATTAAATAATAAATAATTTCAATTCCCAATCAAAACTTTCAAAAACAACTTCAATTTTTAGGAATCCAGTTCTAATTTTAATTTTAAGAAAATAACCGTATAATTCCCAAATTCTTTTATTAAATTACTTCTTATCTTATTTATCCAATTTTCTAATGTCTAGATATAATAAGCATGCGGTAATGTCTAATGTGCACCCAAATATTAAGATGAGTATTATGCATCCAAAACTTAAATGTTATCTACCCAATTCATAATCTTTGTACCAAATATTAATCAAAGGCCTTACCTTCAATTCCTTCCAACCTTATTTTTATGTGACTAGCAAAGACTATGCATTGTCCATGTTGTTGCGATTTTGCTGCTCAACCTTCAATGCAATACATTATCCAAGGCAATGATTCACCTTTCAAGGGATGTTATTGCTTATCGTCCTCCTTCCTTTACAGGCTATTTGAATTGCTTGGAAATTATGGGCAATAGAGGGCTTCAAATAACCTCACTTGATGGAATTTTTTTAAGACCTTAATCACAGGTTATACTTGGTTCAATGGTGATTTCAGACTACTTTGAATCTATACCTAAGTATTAGCTTCAATATTGGTTGTGATGTTATCCTTTTTCTTAATTTTGGCTGCAATATTTTCTTTCCTCTCAACATTGGATGGACTACTTTAATAAACTCCTCATTACTCCATTAATTCACTTCCTTCAAATATCTAATATGTGCACACTTTGTTTTAAATAATTAAAAGGCTAATCTTGTACCTTTTTTCCTTGGGCGCTAATATCCTCCACACATGGTACTTGTGCATGCAATGTTTTCGAATAACATTATGTTCTTACCACTTTCTTGTAGCAATAGACGTTATGTTAAACCACTCCAAAATTTGCTAGGCTCTTCATCAAACATATACAAATCTAAAAATTTCTTGGAAATATCTCCTTTGTGCTACAATTCACATCCTCTTTCCTACTTCAAATATTCTCTCAAACATAGGATTCTTTGTTTTCTTTTATTTCTTCAATGGGTGTCAACTCGGATGACTCCAAATATGTATGCTTTGGATATTTACTTTAGAAAAATCTCATATTCATGTAGCTCTTTGTCTCAGGTTCTTAAACTCCAAAAATATTTATCAATGAAGTCAACAATGATTTTTTAGACTGTTATTCATTACTTTATCTGGATAGTATCCATGACAATTATTTGACTGCTCTTTTCTATCTCTAGATGGCTATCAACATCCAATGCTCCTTGGACAAAGATGTCCAAATAAATATTAGGTGTATTTTTTACCACTCTTTCTTATTTCTACTTGTTATAGCATAAATAGAATGTCTCTCAAACATCTCTCTTCAATGTTGCTTCTAGATTGAATCCTTATCTTCACTTGGCTCACATCCAAATGGGTAGACTCTAGTAGTAATATTTATGTTTTGGGTGGTTACTCCCTTGGAAATCAATGGGATGCTTGCAATGTATCCATTTCTTTATATGTCTTCAGTATTTTTTGAATAGGCTCTTAGAGGATCCTAAATTGTCCACTCTCAATTTGTAGTCAAAGAATTCTCTTGGTGCCTTCAACCCTACTTTAATCTTTGCTTCTTCTTTTTAAATAAAATATATTAAGCCTTCCTACTTTAATCATTTTCTTCTATCAATCTACAAACTCTTGATTTATAGTAATCAATCAATATGGGCCTATGTTTCGTTCATGTGGATCTATCCAAATTTACATTAGAGTTATTTTCTCTAATGCTAACTTCTAAAATGGAATGTATCACCCTAGATTCCTTAAAATATTCACACCATATTTCTTCTTTGATGCTAGCTTTTTATTCTACAACTTTTATCTTCAAATATTTCTCACTCATATTGAGTGAAAATGTAATTCTAATAGCACAATTCTCTAAGCTTAGTCTTGGCTTGAATGTCAATTTGTTAGACTATTCTCCAAGATACTTGGCTTGATTGTAGCTCTCTCCACTCAAGGTGGATTTGATAGAAACTACTCATAGTAGCTCTGATATGACTATCAAATTTTTAAATAGATTATCACATGTTCCAATATTCAATATCTTATAAAATTCATATGAAGACTTAACTACAAAATAATATCAATGCATACAAATATCAATATAAAATTCAACAATATAACAATATTACTAAATGAAAATACTCATAATATTATTGATGAGTCAAATATACAATCTTGAGATTTGCTCTACATTCATATCCATTTCGTGGAGCTTTGTTTCCATTATATAACCTTAGAAAGGTAACTCTTGGACTCTTTGTCTATTTTTGTCCTCATGTATTTGGTAGATGTGATATTTCCTATTCTACACATAATAAAAACCTCACATACCTTTTGTCTTCTCATATTTCCACTTGTATACATACTCTTGACTCTCTATTTACTTGCACACTCTATTCTATGACACGTGCACACTCTATTACATGACACTTTCACACTTTCTCACTAATCACACTTGCACACATAGTTACATGAAATTTGTGCACATTTTGCACATAGACACATACATAAAGGGGAAATATAAATCACACTCCTAAACTATAGACTCACATCCTAATCTAATATTTACATTTGTACCATAAGGTACCATGGGGGTACATTAGCATGTATCAAATAATGTAATATTATCCAAAAATAAGCAAGATCCTTTTTGTGAATCATCCTCAACAATTTACTATTAATCCTTCATCCTCTAATCAAATGATCTCAAATTCAAAAACATTGATGAAAGGCACTTGTACTCAATGTTTCAAATAATATTCTAAAGTCATAAGCAACCCACCTTGTATCGATAACCCCTCTTCTAATACAAGTTTTACTCCAAAATCTATTCCCCTTTTAACATCCACCAATATCCCTAATAATTTAGGGATGAATCATGTGACACACATATTTGTATCACATCCTCAAATTCCTCCATATTCTTCATACTCTCAATATCACTTGTATCTAGGGAATTTATCTCATTCATTACCCCTTGACTGTCAAAATTTACTTCCTTAAATAAAACAATTAAATAAGTGACTTCTATACAACAATCCTCATCTAGGACTAAATTTTCTTATAAGCATTTATTTAGTCAACTCCTAGATCCTGATATGGTCAATCATACTTTTCATTTCAAATTTAAGATACTTGCTTTTAGATATATTAGGGACAAGGTGACCCTCTTAACCACCTTAGACATTTTAGAGTTGCTTACAACATGATTAGGCATGATGAAATAGAAATGCTCAAAATATTGATTGAGAAAGCCTTAGTAGTGTTATTGTAGACTAGTATTATCAAATACCATAATATTTTGTAAATAACTTTGAAGATACTACCAAACTATTTCTTGAAATATATTATTTGGATTTTAAATAAAAGGTCGCATTCATTGACATCATTAATATCAAACAAGCAAGCGATGAAAATTTGGTCACCTTCTTAGCTAAATTGCAATATATGGTAAGGAATATTTAGTATACCCTCCTTACTAAAGCCCTGTTAGACATATTCATAGAAAACATTATTGAATGTTTGACCTGCCATATAAAACTTGTAAATGTATTATCTTTTGATCATGCCATAATGATAGCCAAAATGGTAGAAGTCACTCTTGAAAAAGGGGACATCTACAAATAAATGCTCCTAAAATAGACGAACAACCTTCCTCTTAATCACTATATCAATAACAAAAAATGCATGTAAACCCTAACTAATTAATCATACTCATGCTATTCCCAAGAAAGAATAATCTCAAACAGCTAAACCAAACTTAGCAAAATGACACTAGCCATTCCTTACCAAATAAAACCAATTTTCCTCTGTAATATTAAAGAAACTTCTAGCAACTAGGGCATTTCAATTGCCACCTTTCAAATCCCATGACTTCAACCAAAATAAACCTTCATTTTTTCACTTTCATCAATATTGTGATCTTAATTCTAGCATTGATCATTTGACTAGTAGATGCACAAATATTTAAAAACTTATTCAAAAGCTCAATGAGGATGGATGCATCAATTTAAATTCCCTAAGATCTAAATTCTTTCCTAGTCCTTAGACTAGGAATACTCAAAAAAACTTTCTCTTGTCGTAAATCAATCAATTATTATCCCTATGGAAATATTCCACATATAATCAATCTATTGATCTAACCCAACCTTCACATGCATCATAAAAACATGAGTCAATATTAATTTAGCAATATTCCTTTAAGTCATCCAATCAAGGATATAATATACCTTAATCAAAATGTAAACTATAAAATATTAGTCCTCTACACTATTTTTAATTATCACCAGTTGATTTTAGCTCTTAATAAATTAAAGACACTTTTGCATTATATAAATATTAGGTATAAATATCTTTTTACTATATTCCAATTTAAGAAGTGTCCATTGCACCTCATGGTAATCTCAAGTTATACATCAATTTCATGCACTCATCATTGAGTTATTACCACTTTATCATTTTTTTGTGGTCTTGACTAGCCCATATATCATCTTTTATGGCCTTAAGTAGTCAATTTATCATATTTTACAACCTTAATTGGCTCACCTATCATATTTTGTAGCCTTAAATAGCCCATTTATCATCTTTTGTGGCCTTCACTAGGTAACTTATCATCTATTGCAACCTTAACTAACCCACCTATCATATTTATGGTCTTAACTAGCTCACTTATCATTTCTTTGTAACCTTAATTGTCCTACCTATCATCTATTGAGGCCTTAATTTTCACACCTATAATCTTTGTGGTCTTAACTAGCCCACCTATTTTTGTTTGCAATCTTAACTAGCTCATTTATCTTTTTTGTGGCCTTAAATTGCCCACTTATCATCTATTATAGCATTAATTGGCTCACCTTTCATCCTTACAACCTTAACTTGTCCACATATCATATTTTATGGCCTTAACTAGCCCATTTATCATTTTTGTGGACTTAATTGGCCCATTCATCATCTTTTGTGGCCTTAGCTAGACCACTTATCATCTATTACAACCTTAACTAGCTTACTTATATTATTTGTAACCTTAATTGGTACACCTATCATTTATTTATAGCCTTAACTAGCCCACCAATCATATTTTATGGAATTAATTATCCTACTTATCATTTATTGTGGCATTAACTAATTTTCATATCATATGTTGTAGCCACAACTGGCTCACCTATCATCTTTGTGATCTTTACTGATCCACCTAACATTTTTACATCCATAATAGGACTTCATCTACTACTTGAGCCTCAATTGTCCATAGCATACCATCATCACATCTTAACCATCCAACCATAATCATCAACATGTTATCAATCGCCGTTACAAATAAACATAGGGTCTTACTTACATCCCTAATCATAATAATCCACTAGCAAATTCATCCACATCTGATAGCCTTGAGTAAATTATCCTTATTCATCATGACTCCCATGGTGACACCATTTTGGTAAATGGGATGAGTTGGAATGCGAAGGATGATAGGGAACCAAGGCCTCGACTACTCCCAATTTATATTGTTTGCTTGCATAAATACCTTAGTATTCATCCACCCTTAACTCAATTATAGTACTTATCAAACAAAGGTTAAACCTTATATTCCTCCTCAAAATGGTCCTTGTGACCATCTCTATCGAGATGACTCCTATTACAAAGGGCATTTCTATAAATAGCCAAAATTCCCATCTCATAACCATTTGAGCATGCATAAGGCCTAGGAGTGATACCTACTACCCCCAACTAAAATATGAATCCTATCACTTTAAAATAATTTATGTTTACTGAATTTCCTTTATCAACTTAAATAAAACCATCTAAATTAGTTTATCCTTATTAGTCTAAATTCATTTATCCCTCTCAATTTTAACTTATATCATCTCTAGCAGTTCAAATCAAGTTATATCAATTTGAGATCATCAATCAAAGTTGGCTCAATTTATTTTTCTCTATTAGTTTCAATTAACCCATCTCCATCAATCCAAATCATCACTTTTAAAATCATCTATTTCTATTTGGGTCTAGCTAATTTATGTCAAAATTATTATCATCATCATGGGGGCTCACTTATTTTGCTACGCTACCTAACTCCTTCAAATGTAAGGGTAGGCAATGCATGTATTCTTTACTAGGAGGCATTTCTCATTATCATATTAATAAAAAATACACTAACTCAGGAGAGAGTGAACAATTCATCTAAAACTTATCCTTCACTCAAAGGCATCTATTATCAATCAAATCAAGTGTATCACTATGCATAAATCCTAATAGGGAGAATCTCTCACAACAATTAAGCACAAAGTCCTTCAAACCAATAATGTTTTTGGTAAGTTTAAATTCCTTCAAACCCCCAAGGTCTAAGCACACATCAATATAAAGTCCTCTAGGAAAAGCTAACAAAATTTATTTGGGCAATGCTAACATAAGTCCTCCAGACCCAAGAGATCTAGACAATAATTTCTTATGTCTTATAAAATTCTTTAGACTGGTAATGGTCTAATCATGCACAAATCCTTAGTTATGTAGGCAAGTCAAAGCCCTAGCAAGTCTAGGCGCATATAAACAATGTTTTAGACTCACAATGGTCAAAACATGCACAAAGCCCTAGTCATCTAGGAAAATCAAATCCATGGCAAGTATTGGTTCATATATAATTATTTAGGATGGCAATGTCCTTCACATGATCAAATCCCTAGAAATTCTAGGCATATATAAAAAAATATCTTCAAAATGACAATGGTCTAAACATATATGAAGCCGTAGTGAACTAGACAAATAAATCCCTTACAAGTCTAGGCACATGTAAGTAATTCTTTAGACTGACAATGGTCTTAACATGATCAAAGCCTTAGAAATTCTAGGCACATATACATAATTCAAACAAATAATAGTCTTAACATGATAAAAGCAAAGTCTAGATGCACATCAATGTTTAAAGTCCTTCAGAATTGCAAGGTCTAACCACTAGATATACACTAATATGAAGTACTATAGGCAATGCTAATATTTATTCCTTTGAGCAATGTTAATATGAAGTCTTCCGAGCAATACTAATATGAAATCCTCTAGGCAATGCTAGCATGAAGTCTTTTAGGTAATTCTAGTATGAAGTCCTCTAGGCAAAAGCTAACATACATCATCTGGTAAAATGTTAACAAATTCCTTTGGGTAATGTATCTAATGTATCAAACCTTAGATCTCACATTAAAAAACATGGTGCCCCTTTTCCAAAATTTGGGCATCATTAGTATATTTTGAAGCATTCATTGCACAACGAACACCTCAAAAGGGGGTGAAATTTAGACATCCAATTTTGGAACATCTAGCTAACTCATAACCTCATCAATCAACCTATTGTCTTTAAAGCTTAACTATCTCAAAATATCATAGGCCCTAATGTAAATAGGCTAACAATATTATAGGTCAAAATATCAATAATCAAGAGTAGAATTATATATGAATAATCAAATATATATCCAGGCAAATATAATAATAAAATATCATTCACTTATAATATCAAATGTAAATTGAAAAAATTATTCATGTACATGCATGAAGAAAACTTACAATATCAATTGCTCAAAATTTGTATACAAGCTTTATTATCAATTATCACTATGTGGTGATCGTTATAGACCATTTTTCCTTATATTTTATGGAGCTTTATCCCCATAATATAGACATAGAAGATGCCTCTTCATATACTTGACTATTGCTCTCCATATGATAGCTCCTATGATCTTTGGATTATCATCTTGCCACTTGTATACTAGAATTTTCACTCTCTTCTTAAATGCATACTTGACTATATACTTCCTTGGTGAATTTAATGCAAGATACATAGGTTGGGGATATAGGGGACTTCCCTAGGAATTCCTTCTCCACTTCCCTATAGCCCATACCTGGTCCTATCCCAGATCTCTGGTCTTGTCCCAATTCCCTAGCACTTCCTTTGCCCTTCCTCCTCGACTGGTTGGTGTTGCATATGATCTCCGTGGGATGAGAGGTCACTTATTTGTTTATCTGCACCTTTCTATACCTTCTAGTGGGGTTCCTTCTGGTGCCTATAATTTGGGATATCCCTGGGGAAATTTGGGATGTCTCTAGGTCTTGTCCCAGTTCCCTAGAACTTCATTTTCCCTTCCTCCTTGTCTAACTAGAGTTGCAGATGATCTCCTTCGGATAGGAGGTCACTTATTCTTTTGTCTACCCCTTTCCATGTCTTATGGTGGGGTTTCCTTTTGGTTCCTATGAACTAGGATGTCCCTAGGATTTTTTTGGGATGTCCCTAGGTTTTCCCTAGGTCCTTCCCTGGGATTCCTGAGTTCCTTCAAGAATCCTTTTCCTTGGAGCTTGCTACTTTATTCCATATTCTTGTAGGGTCCTATTTAGAGTTGAGGATTGGATATTATTCTGGTGTAGTGCATTGTGGCTTGGTATTTTGGATTCATAAGCAGCTCTTCATGGGTTCTTTTTGGCTTGGGAAGGGACCATGTGCTTATTCTTTTGGTGTTGTTCTTTGGGTTTTTAGATGTGGACTTGATGGTGGGTTCTCAAATTTTTTGTGGCTTGGGTATAGGCCTCTATGTTCATTTCTATTGTGTTATTATTGGTCATCCTCTTCTGGATACCTGAAGCTACTCATCGGTGGTGTTGAAGTATGTTGTGGATTTCTTATTCCTTTTTTGGTCTTTGGGGGGCCCTACGCTTATCTTTGGTAGCTCATGCTTCATGGTTCCTTTTGTTGAGGTTCCCTTGGCCCTCACCACCTCTTTCCTATGGCTCGTGGTTCTGAACTTATATTTTCTCTATATTCCTTGGTTTCTGAGTAGTTTTCCTTGTTGCAATAGGATTTCATGGCTTGTGGAGTCCCCTGTTTGTTGTACCTTTTTTAGGCCTGTGCGGGATGTTGTTCCTTTGCATCCCTATATTTTTTTGGGTGGTTTCCAAGCCTCTTCCTTCTGCTAAGTGGGGTTCTACGTGGCCCCTGTGTAGGCCACGTAGATTTTTGTTCTACCTTCTGTATATTGGCCACTTGAATTTTGGTCTCTCAACTATATTGGCTACTTAGGTGTTAACCTCTTATTCTATGTCGAACTCCTAGGTGTTGGCCTCTTCTTCTATGTTGTACACTTAGATGTTGGCCTCTTCTTCTATATTGGTCACTTAGGTGTTGGTCTCTTCTTCTATAGTGGATGATAAGTCCGCTAAATAAACACGTAAGGTGTCTTAATTCTTCTTTCTTACTATATCTTATGAGACTCTAGATAGTGTTTTAGTAGCACTATGCTCTACTTTCTATAGAATAATACTTATTTTAAAAAAATTGAATAATTCAAGGCCAAGACTAATATTGCTACAGTCAGCCTGATGGTTTTTATTTTTCTATGTAACCAAAAATTCTATATATTTCTATCTATTCTTATCTCTAGAGGCTTGTTATCTGTACTTCTCAATACTCCTCTTATCTATTTTGTATATACTACTACTCAGTCTATAAACTCAAAAAGCTGTAATGATTCTCTATCCCTAGAAGCTTAGATTCTCCTCTATCTCCTAGAAGTTATGATGCTTCTATATCTCCTAGAAGCTATGATGCTTCTCTACCTCAAAAATCTATATCCAATGTCTTAGGTCAAACTTAAGAAAAAAAATATTCTCTACCTACTAAAAACCCAAAATCAATATTAGGGTGTCTATTAATATCCTTGTATGTCCAACTTCCTTCTGAGTTGGCCCTCAATTATTCTTAATCGAGTCCTAATATTCACTGGTTTTACCTCAACTAAGTGGAAATACCTTAACATCCAAATAAATGTGACTCTTACTTGTCCCCTCAATATTTACTCAATTAGAACTTCAAAAAATAGAGTCCAAGTCTGCACTAGTTTCAAAGTGGACAGACTCCAAAATATAACTCTATAAAGAATGGATAGAGTTAAGTGATAGCTCTGATAACACTATAGTATTTTAAGCTTAAGTATCTCAAAATATCATAGGTATGAATGTAAATAAACCAACAATATTATAGGTCAAAATATCAACAATCAATATTAGAATTATATAACCCAGGTGTTGTAGGTGAGTTGGAGAGGAGAGGGCAATCCTCCAAGGGAGGTCCCAGGTTCAAATCTCCACCCTACCAAAAAGCTGAATTGGGTATCCAAAATACAATTGATAATGTTGGTACGGGTAGGTTTGGGTGCGACTCCTAGGTGACTTTGACGGTGTAGAACCCCCTGTTCGTGGTCCCTCAGACCAAGGCGGACCCGCAAGGGGTTTTTCTCTTAAAAAAAAAGAATAGAATTATATATGAGCAATCAAATATATCCAGGTCAATATAGTAATAAAACAACATTCATTTATATTATCAAATATGAATGTAAATGGCCAAAATAATTCATGTACATGCATGAAGAAAACTTACAATATCAATTGCTCAAAATTTTGTATACAAGATTTATTATCAATGTTTACTATGTTGTGATCGCTATAGATCATTTTCCCTTACATCATATGAAGCTTTATCTACATAATATAGACATACAAGATGACTCTTCATATACTTGATGTTAGAACCCCATCCTAACACTATTTTTGTAATTCTCATATTATTATGTGATGATACCCCTTCCCACGTGGGGACCTGTAGAGCCAAAAAAGAGCCACATACTTAGAAAATTGCTAAGTGTTGAAAATAAAGCTTGGGGGTAGTGTTATTTTCCACTAAGCGCTAAGACTTTGTTATTTTCTGCTGAAGACAAAGATAGTGTTAAAATTTATGGTCAACTTGGTCAAAGTTACCATCGTGAAAATATAACGAGTGATTTTTTGAAGAGCGAAACAAAGAAAGGTAGGCATAACTCTAGGTTGGTGCTAATTTTCATGCAAAGAAGATGCAGTGTTAAATTTCGCTAAGGAGTGAGCACAGTGTAAAATTTTACAGTCAACTTGGTCAAACCTGACCTAGCGGATTTTTGTAGAGCGAAATAGAATAAAAGATAGGTGAAATTGCCATGTTTTCTTTGACAAGGGTCCGCTAAACAAAGTGCAGTTATAAATTCTGCACCGACAAGATGCAGTGTTAAAATCCATAGTCAGCCTAGTCAAAGTTGGCCTAGTGGATTTTAAAGTAGCAAAATTTAAAAGGGAAAGATGACCCAATGAAAATTTTTGCTCTACGTGAAGAAAGTTCTATGTTATTTTTCGCTCACCTATAACGCAATGTAAAATTCTATGGTCAGAATAGTCAAACCCGACCTAGTGGAATTTTGTAGAGCGGATTTTGAGAAGAAGGTGACCAGCAGCGAAAATTTTCAAAGACAAAATGACATCGCCAAAATTTAAAGAAAGAAAAAATTGATGCGGGTCACTTCTAGGTTTTCATTCCATGGTCAACACGGTCAAACCAGACCCAACAAAATTTCAAGGAGTAAATTTTCATACTATGCAAAGTTCCAAAGCAAAATCAGCTACGAGCAAAATAATTTCAAGGAGTGGATTTGAAGCTGGAAAAGCATGAGATTTCATAGGTCCTAAAGGTGCCAAGTCATCTTTCATCTGAACCATTCAAAGGCACATCAAGGGTTAGGATGAGAATATTTGAGTCCAGTAAAAGATCAAGATTCAATGTTGATAAAGGAGTTGACCTCCGATATTCATTATTATCACTTACAATAAAAAATCCATAGGAGACCAAACGTTGTAGAAAATTAAGATTCACTAGCATTTTTAGTTACATATTTGTGGTGGAGAAGTCTAGTCAAGAACAGGGGATGGACCAGATTAGAGTACAACTAGTGTAGGTACCGAATTTTATGAAATACCGAGCAACTTGTAGAGATAAGAGTTACAGAGGGTTTCATGGAGCACAACTCCTTTCTTTCTATAAGCAAATAAGAGGCTGCCACCTCAGTACTCTACTGATCTGGCATAAAATTTTCCTTGTAATGTTCCTATCTTTCTATTATCATTGTAAAACTATATATAGAGGTCGAACCCTCGATTTGAAGGGTCAGCTCTAGAGTGTTTGCTTGCCCTATTCTTGTAAATTTTCTGAGAAATCAATAGAAGGAGCATTACTTGGATGTTTGCCTCAAGCTTGTGTCTTCATTTTCTTGTGAGTTTAATCTGTGAATTCATTTCTGCTACTATTGTTATGGTTAGTCAATTATGCTGATATTGGATTGCTAACTTAGGGCAAATTGGAATGCTTCATGTTTAAACAAATGTTGTAGAGAGAACTCTTTTTCTATTAATCAGGGTGTTGATCTAATTCTACTATTTGGATTATTAACATTTTAGATGTTTGAAATAGTTCTCTAAGTATTTTCTTGTTCTGTAATGGTGAAGATTATTGGTTTTGAATGTTGTTAGTCTCAAGTGTGGCATACTGGAAATGTGATTTGCTAGAATAATATTCTAAGTTGTCTATGTTATTGGATTTATTTGGCCATTATTCATTCAATTATTTCTAACCCTTATCCCATTTCTATCCCTATCCTTACATTTTAAACTGAGCTTAATTGAGTCAACACACAATTAGTTGACAAGGTATACCAACCTACTCTAGAGGTTGGATTGAAGCAATATTTGATCCATCCAATATTGGGGTTTGAGCTGTGATTAGTGGGTGTGCACCTTCCAGAATGTCATAGATTCATAGTCACAGTTCAAGATTTCCTTGATGTCAATTCAGACCCCAATAGTTTTGGCATGCTCGGTGGGACCCTAAAGACACATTGTCTTTCCCCTACCCATTTTATTTCATTGTTGATAATTCCTGGAGGAATCAAGATTTAGTGAGTTGTCTTGACCTCATTCAATGATGAAAATAAATTCACTTGGTGACTCCTTGAGTGCAAGAAACCAGAAAAGCCATCCTAGTAGCTCATATTTTTCATGTATACTAGGTCATCTGCTAAAAATAGTCAAGACCCTATTACATTTTATGAGCTCCCCCTAAGAGGGTCCAATATTATAAGAATTTTATTCCTAGACTCACACTTGGAAGAGGTCCCAATTGAAGTAGCCCCTATGGTACCTCCAAGACCAACTCCATTAAAAACACCACCTACAATGGCTCAAAAATAGAATGTCAATCAGAATCAGCCCCCACAAAATTATCCTAGCTGGGATACTTTTAGACCTCTTGGACTTACTAATATGCATGATATCCCCTAGGCTATTTCAAAATCCATACCCACATATGATGGTATAGGAAATACTACATATGAGCATTACCAAGACATATTGAACTTAGCTACTATTCACAATATCAAGAATCAAGATGTTATAGTCAGGCTTCTAGCCCTTTCTTTTAGAGGAAATATCCTACACTAGTTTAGAACCTTGGAAGACAAAACCATCACTTCATGGGAAAAAGTTAGCTAGCCCTTTTGTAGAAGAATTCAATGAGTCATCTGATCCCTTTTCACTCCTAAACCAATTCACAACTATGCAAAAACACCAGCATGAGTTAGTCTCTAATTTTAACTTGAGATTCAGTAGAACATGGAAGAGGATTCCCCTTGAAGCTAGACCAACTGCATCTTTAGCATATATGTATTACATCAGAGCCCTTGGATCAGACTTGGGGCTACAAACTTAGTAATCAAGCATAAATACCTTCCCACATGTCTATCAAGTAGTTGTCCAAGTAGAAAATATATTAATTATTGTAGGAAGGCTTCCACCAAAAATGGTCATGCCTTATTGCTCTAAAATTCCTTAGTTCCCACCAAAAGTAACCTCTCCTTCATATATGGATCCTCCACCAACTCCATAAGCAACTCCATTATTTCCTCCTAAAACAACCCCTACTATCCCTTTTCCTCCTCTTCCATCTCAAAACCCCCAAGAATCATCTATATTGTTGGACATCCAGAGCACCCTAAAAACAATCAATAACAAGGTCAATGCAATGGAAAAGAGGGAAATAGAGAGGTTTCAATAGAGAATATTCCCCTATATTAACAAATATCAGAAACCTAGTACAAGTGGTAGTGTAGGATCTAGAGTCAATGTAAATCAAGTAGAGCAAGAATATGCACCTGAAACTAGTTTGGTCAATGTTTGGTGCTTAGTTTGCAATGATCCACATGATTATGAAACTTGTATGATGTACCAACATCATGTGCAACAAGCCATGGAAAAGGTAGAGAGAAATCAAAAGGGGAGAGTTAACATGTTGTGGCAGCATGATCAAGTTATGATTGGACAAGATTTTCCTGAAGAAGAATAGGTCTCTATCATGACTAGATCTAGAAAGAAGTCTTTGCAAGTAGATCCATAGAAAATGGGTAATTTCCAAGTGCCTTCTCAGAAGAAAAGAGAATCACCACTATAGGGCAATGACAAGTTCCCTATTCCATAAGTTATTGAAAAAAGTGATGCAATACCTAGAAGATAAGAAAAGGAAGTGAATACTCCAAGAAGAGGTGAAAAGGAAAAGAGCAAAGAACAAGAAAGTGCTAAAAATGAAGCCCAAGAAAAATTGAGATTCCCTTCCATTACAAAAGGTCAGAGAATAGAGGCTACTCAACAATACAGAAGGAAGTATGGGGAACCAAAAAAAAGGTATGAAAGGCCCCCACCAATTCAGTTTGAGTATAATATTGTGGATGAATTGAAAAGAGCTCCATCTAGAGCAAGCATATATGATACACTTTTTCTCCCTAGCCAAATAGATTTATTGAAAGCTTCTCTGCATAAGAAGTCTCAAGGAAAAGAAACTACCATAGTGTTCAACCTAGCACAAGATAAAGAAAATATGTCTCATGCCATCCTGAAGAACAAACCTCCTCCATTCTACATCTCTCTTAGAATGGAAGGATGGATAGTCCACAACTGTATGATAGACTCAGGGGCCTCAACGATTGTTATGCCAAAAGTAGTCTATGATGAGATGGGCATGGAGTACACAAGGTCATGTCAGGGGGTCTTACAACTTGATGGTACCCTAGTTAAGACTATAGGAGTTATAAAGGATGTATTGATGAGGTTGCATAGAGCCCCAGAGATTACCATTGTACAAGAAATTGTGGTAGTAGATCTTGAACCTTATTTTGGTATATGCCTTTCAAGAGAATTTACTACCAAGATGGGAGGATATATGTATTTAGACTACTCTAGTATGATGATTCCATATAAAGGAAAGAGAATAAGGATAACCCCAGAGAAGCTTGTATCTTTCCATATTGAAAAAATTGAAGAAGATTTGTACAATCATTCAGTAATGGAAGAGCCAGAGTTAGTGGAAATTCTAGAAGATTTAGAAATTGAAGATGAGTTGCCTTTCAAAGATGATCATAGCCTATTAGAAATAGGGTTAGGCACCTACAATATCTCCTTCATATAGAAAATAATACCCCTACCATATCTAATCAGTCACTCAAACAATCATAAATGTGGACAATGCACTTTGATGGAGCAAGGTGTAAAAATGGGGTCGGGGCTGGTGTAGTGTTAAAATATCCTTCAGAAGGTGTGAAGAGTTTTGCTTTTAGACTAACTTGGTCTTGTACTAATAATGTTGTAGAATATGAAGCTTTGTGTTTAGGATTAATGCAAGCAAAAAAATGGGAATCAAGATATTAGACATTTATGGTGACTCAGAGCTGGTGGTTAATCAAGTTATAGAGAGATGCAATAGTAAACATCACTACTTAAAAACATATAGAAATAGAGTGTGGGATTTGATGGAATCATTTGATGCTCTAAATATCCACTCTATCCCTAGAAAGTAGAATGTACTAGTTGATGCTTTGGTAGTTAAAGGCTCTAATTTCAATCCCTCCTCAGACCTTGGGTCAACCACAAATAGAAGAGTCAAATTAGTCTTCAGACCTATAGTGCCAGATAGAAAAATTTTTGGTAGGTTTTTGAGAATGATGATCAGATAATTGACTTTCTAGTTAGAGAAGCTTGCTTAGCTAATGTGCAGGAAGAGCTTTCTCAGGAAATAGATCAACAAGATATCATTCAGTTGAAGAATAATCATATTCCTAAAGGCTTGATTACATTAGAGAGTTTATTTGACAATGAGGATGGGAAGAAGTCAAAGACCATGAAAGTAGATGATAAAATATGTAGTGAAATTGAAATTGAAGAGAAAAAGAAGATTAATATTGGTGTTAAGTGTTCTCTAGAAGAAGTTGAAGGAGTCAAGGCACTATGCTTCAAATACCTAGATATTATTGCCTGGTCATATGAAGATCTCAAGGTATATGATAAGAAGATTATTCAACATACCATCGAGTTAGAGCCTAATGCAAAACCCTTTAGACAGAGACAAAGGCCTATGAATCCTAAAATTGAATCAATAATGAGGTAGGAGTTGCTCAAGCTCCTTAAAGCAAAGATCATTTATCCAATCAAGCATTCCACATGGGTTGCTAACTTAGTTCTAGTAAGAAAAAAGAATGGAGATATTTGACTATGTGTGGATTTCAAGAATCTGAACAGAGCATCACTAAAAGATCATTATCCTCTCCCCTAGATTGATCAGATTTTGTAGATGGTAGTAGGGGTAGAAAGGTACTCCTTACTAGATGGTTTCTCTAGATACAATCAGATCTGGGTCAAAGATGAGGATCAATTCAAAACAACCTTCACCACTAAGTGGGGTACATTTGCTTATCAGAGAATGCCTTTTGGCCTATCCAATGTAGGAGCTACATTCCAAAGGGCCATGGACTATGCTTTTGGTGAGTTGATCAATAAAATTATTTTGATTTATCTTGATGATATGACTATATTTTCTCATAGGAAAGAATCACATCTAGAACATTTGGAGAAAGTTTTCCAAAAATGCAGAGAGTTTGGCATCTCTCTAAATCCAAAGAAATCATTCTTTGTAGTCCATGAAGGCAAGTTATTGGGACATGTAGTCTCCAAAGAAGGGATGGCAATAGATCCTGATAGAATAAAATCAATTCTAGCCCTTCCTCTCCCCACAAATAAGAAAGGCCTACAATCCTTCTTTGGGAAGATTAATTTTGTGAGGAAGTTCATCTCAGACTTTGCTCAAGTGGTCAAGCCCATCTCAGAGTTACTCAAGAAGAACATGGAGTTCAAGTGGACTGAGAAAAGGAAGCAAGCCTTTGAGGCTATAAAGTAAGCAATTGCAACTACACCTGTATTAATAAATCTTGATTTCAACAAGGACTTTATCTTATATGCCTATGGAGTTGAGGAAAGCTATGCATCAGTGCTAACACAAAAGGATGAGAATGAAGAGGAACACCCCATATTATTCTAGAGCCAAACTCTTCATGAGTATCAGACCAAGTATAACTTCATTGAGAGGTAAGTATTTGTAGTGATGAAATCCTTGAAAAATTTTAGATAATACTTGGTCCAAAGCAAGACTCTTATCTATGTAGTACATCTAGATGTGAGAAATTTTATCCTTCAAGGAGAATTGGGTGATAAAAGAGCTGGTTGGATTACTAAAATACAAGAGTATGATGTAGAGATTCATCCCACAAAGTTGGTCAGAGGAAGAGCATTATGCTAAGAACTAGTAACAAAAGCAGATTCAGATCAGATAGTAGCTTGTCAAGGAGCAACAGATGATCACAGTGATAGTCTTCTAGAAGGATCAGATTGGGTAGACCAGTTGATAAATTACTTTCAAATAGGAGCATGTCCTCAAAATCTCAATCCTTCATAGAGAAGAAGGTTTAGGCTTCAAGCCTTGAAGTATGTATTGCTTCCTAAAGGGTTATACAAGAAAAATCTAGATGGAGTGCTTCTAAGATGCTTAAGAGATAATGAAAAACAAAAGGTCATTGAAGAATTTCATGGAGGTTTATCAGGAGGTCACTTTTTAGGAAGAGTAACTACTATAAAAATAATAAGGGTAGGATACTACTAGCCCACTATCTTTGTAGACACTTTCAAAGCAACTAGATCATGTGATAAGTGCCAAAGATATGTGGGAAGGACCAAGAATGCAACATTCCCACTTAAACCAATCCAAGTGGAGGAGCCTTTTCAGCAATGGGGGCTTGATTTTGTTGGGGTAATAAACCCAAATTCATCAGTAGGTCATAAATACATTCTGACTACTACTGATTACTTCACCAGATGGGTTGAGGCTATCCCAACCAAGAGGTCAGACCAAGAAGTAGTGATTGAATTCATGGAAAATTTGATCACAAGGTTTGGACTTCCAGAAGCACTAGTAAGTGATAATGGCCCAAATTTCATAGGTGCAAAATATATTGAATTTACAAGAAAATATGGCATAAATATAAATAATTCTTCTAACTATTACCCTCAAGGGAATGGATTAGTGGAATCCACCAACAAAAACTTGCTTAGAATTCTAAAAAGGGCACTAGAAGAGAACAAAAGGAGTTGGCATCTTTTACTAGACCAAGTTTTATGGGCAGATAGGATCACTATCAAAAGGTCCATCAAGACATCCCCTTATGCATTAGTATATGGTAAGGAAGTTGTTCTACCTACTCACCTTGAAATACCAACTTTAAAATGGGCCAGCCAAGATCAGGAACTAGATCAAAATCCACTAGAGGCTAGGTTGATGCACCTTCTACAGTTGGAAGAGCAAAGGACTCAGGCATATGAGAGCTTCCAGAGATACTCCATGAATACAAAGGAGTGGTTTGACAAGAAATCAAAGTTCAAGAAGTTTAAAGAAGGAGATTCAGTTTTAAGGTGGAATGTAGAAAAGTCTAAACCAGGCAACCACCAAAAATTTGATTCCTTCTAGGAAGGACCTTTCAAGATCATTGAAGTGAAGAAGAATAATGCCTTTCAACTTCAAGATCAATAGGGGAACATACAACCCATTCCGATCAATGGGTATCATCTCAAGTTGTATTTTAGATAGAGAATCCTTTCTTATGTAACATATGTACATATTTTGTATTATATTTTTATGATATTCAAAACAAAAAAATGGGAACAAAGTGTTATTTTTCGCTCATAGTGCAACTATGTTATATTCCATGAGGAAGTAATGCAATGTAAAATTCCATGTTCAAAAGAGTCAAACTAGCTCCAGTGGAATTTCATGGAGTGAAATCCTCTCCAAACACAAAAATCCCAAAAAAAATCCAAAAAATAAAATTTTCAAAGGTAGTAAACCCTTCAACAATCCATGAAATGAGCAAAATGTTAAAATCCACGATCAACTTGGTCAAAGTTGCCATCATGGAAATCTAACGAGCAAAATTTCAAGGGGAACACCCGAAAAGAACATTTAGCCTCTACGAGCAGAATTTTGAAGACTAAAACATAATGTTGAAATCCGTTGAGTGCTAAATTCCACCATGGAAAAGAAGTAAATGAGCCTTGAAAAGTGTGCCAATGGATAGTTTACCACCAAATGCTATGAATTTCATCCAATCAATGATGTAGATTTCATTGACAAGCCATGCTTTGCATCATCTGATTCACTCATTTGAATGCATGAGAAATAACTACCCATTCATCTACTTCATTAATGGTGGATGGGTGCATGAAGATCTATTTAAAGGATGAAATTGAGAGAGCAATCATTTTAAATAAATTTTATTGAAGAACCAGAGCATTATTGAGTGAATTTGCTACATATTCTAAAGATAATTATTACTAAAAATTCTCTAAAATGACATCCAATATTGCAAAGCAAGTTGGTCAGCAAAGCAAGGTTGAAAATCCAAATTACATTGATAAGAAGGTAGTAGTGATGGACACAAATATGACCTACATAACCAGAGATCAGCTCAAGAAGGAGTTCGAAGTCAAATTCTTGAAGGGGGAGCCTCTCTCGAATCAAGGTATTTGTGCCATGTACTCTTTGTTATCTTATTATGTTTGTGATGTAGTTCATCCTTACCCTAAATTAATTTCAACCATAGCTAAATTTTATGATCCCTCAACTAGGTCAGTTAAGACATCCCAGGGTAGAACCTTGTTTCAGATAACTGAGCAATCTTATCGAGACTTGTTTGCAATGGGTAAGCAACCCCTATAGCTCCTAAAGAATTTGACCTAGAGCAAGCAATCCAAGTACTATACTTGAATAATCATAGCCAAAATGGTAACCATTTTAGGTTATCAATTAAAACCATAATCAAAGAAACCCCCCAACCCCCATCCCCCAAATTTATCCCAATTTTCCCCTATGCTAGCCTAGATTCTGATATGCATGTGAGGGACTGGTAGTTAGCCATTGTGTATTGCATTTCAAATATCAAAATGTATAGGACACCAGTAGGGGATGGTGATAATATCCCAATTTACTTCAATTGGCCTATGTTCCTTGCCAAGAGAATGCACGAGCAACTGGTGGCCATGAAGAGAGAAGAGGAGAACCCTTCATTCAGACATTGTTCCAATTTGATTTGGATGTTCCTTAGTGCTACTAGAAATGATAACCCCTGGGTAATAGTTGTAGATAAATATGAAGAAGGGCATCCCCTACCAGTCTATTATTGGACTAGGGTTTTGAGTAGAGCAGAATCATATTACACCTTCAACATGGAATTTTTAGGACCATCCTTGGAAATCATGTATGGTAGTTGCCCTAGATTAGCTCCTAAAATAGAAAAGAAGATAAGGGTCAAGGGGGCTGAAGAGGGAGATTGGTATATCTTGATAGAGGGAATAGTCATCAGGCTGTATGGTTTCATAGAGAAGCCATTTTTATTACCCCACTATGTCACCCACCGCTTATTCACACTAGAATATTGTAAGCAGGTTGACTACATAAATTGCAAATTTGGCATTGGAAATAAAAGAAAGGGAACAATTATTTACCCTTTCAAGGAAGGTGATATTTGAATAACATGTACTTATACTGAGAGGGGGGTGAATAGTATAAGATAAAACTTTTTGCTTTTCAAACCATATGATAAAGAAAGCAGCATAAAAATGGCATACCGATATGATGCAAACAAAAATAGATATAGATGCTAAGTCCTACGAATGCGATGAGCAATGCATGAAGGAAATGACGCAGAAACGAGATGTGAGCAAACAAAGCGGGGCATCCTTTATTGATATTGCTTTTAATCTGATTACAATACATCCCCCCTCTAGGGCTCAGAACATTTGATACAATTTGTTACATTAATGGATGCTCGAAAGAAGCCGCGCTTCCAAGATCGAATGGTACGCTTCCAGCGTCTTTCGCATGCCCATACTCAAAGTGGGCAGGCTAAACATTGTCGCAACTTGTGTCCATGTGTTCGTCATTCCTTGCTGCCCCTCTAGTATTCTTGGTGGCGAGATCCTACGCATAGAAATACAACAAATATTTAATAGCATATGCGTATCTAGAAAAACATGCAATCCCCAAGGCCTCCAACGGGCGCTTAGAAGATATCAATGATAAGATTGATAATTAGATTACAAAATGATATGGAAATGTAAAGGACAATGTCTAGAATTGGTATCACCTGATTTTGCATCGAAGCGGCGTCGAACGGCCCTGTTATGCTTGTTTGCCAGTCAGGGGCCTCTCTAAAGCGAGCGCTCCAATGTCCCACCTATGCTTATCTAAATCACCTAAAACTCACAATTTAGGCATTATATGTAATTCTAATACTACCCATATGCTCGTAATTTGCATATCCTACCCAGATTCTCTTGTATGTGACAGGGGCACCCTACGAACTGGTTAATACATAAAATAATATAACGATCGTCAAATCATGTCAGAATGAGTTCAAAATTTAATAGAGGCATTTAGATATCATCTGGGACATATTGTAAAAGTAACAGTAAGGAAATCATGCACATATTTCTAATCACTCTGGGATGGGACGCTGGGGACTGTTGCAAAACCTGTAAAAAGTGACCTTGCAAATGTCTAGCCCAGAGGCCTCCAAAACTCTTGCAAAATTGTGGTTAGACTAAAAACAAAATTTTGAGATGACCCAGAAGGTCAGATTTGACAGATTCTGCCCAGGTTATCTTGTATCCGAAGGCGCTCCCTGCAGGTTATTAGACGCATAAAATGACAGAAACCAGGTCAAATCATGTTAGAAAGCAATGAAATTTGGACAACAACATAAGTACATTAGATATAAAAGAATGCAAAAATAAAAATAGCAAAACCATGCACATATTTCTAATCACTCCGGGGTGGGGCGATTAGGACTGCAACAGTTTGGGGGGCGCCCGGGGGTGGGACGCCCATTGTTTAGGGCCTAGTTTTGACACCAATCCAAGTAGGATGGGTCCAAAACTTCCTAGGGGGTTGTGTTGACGAGTTTGGGGTGGGATTGTAGCCAATTGCTTAGGCATTTGGATCTAGATTGCATTCCTAGTGTTCACCCGATAACCTCTCTTCCAGAGGAGAGAGATTAGGGATGTAGGAAGCACAAAGAGGAATGGGGGTATAGTTTGGCAGCACTTCATTGCTCCAAATACTCCAGCTCTGTTCTTTTCTTGGGGTGAGGAGGCTCACCTTTTTATAGATGTAAGGGTATCCTTTGAATGCACATGCGAGGGTGCCACTTGGCTCATTATGCCTTTTTGGGGGAGAGAAGGTTCCTCCCTGATTAGGGCCTCCTTGATTGAGGCCTCCATGATCAGGGCAAGCTTGATTGAAGCCTCTCTGATTTGAAACCTTCCCTTGCAATCCCATGCCTTGAAGGTAAATTTAGGTGGCAGATTTGGGCTGCCATTTGTCAAGGTTTGACTTTTTTCCAATCAAACCTGCTAATCATCCCACCCTAGAGCAATTGCTGCTAATCGTCCCGGGGTGGGACGAATAGGATTCTAATCATCCCAGGGTAGGACGAAAAGGTGTAAAACTGACCTCTGACCTTCCAAAACTGATTTGTGAGTGGTTAGGACCACTGTTTAACCTTTGGAGGCTACCCTAGGGGGTATGTATGCCAATTCATCCAGTGCTTGTAGTCACATAATCGGATTGGTGTTGTTTTGGTGTCTATAGATGCCCATTTTTGGGATGCGTTGTGTGTGGCACAGTGCTAAGCAAAAATAGATGACCAAAGCACTTAATTATTAGGGTTTCTCAGTAACCTAACCAAATTTTGATGCCCCAAGTATGGAAAGGGCACACATTCTTGAATCCTTGCTTCTGACGAGTTAAGGAGTTTAACTCAAGTGTAACCTTTTTCAGTGAGGTGTACTTGATCTTGGACATTGTTCAGACATGAATAGGCAAAGGGCACAACCTTTTGTACGAGGAACCTTTTCTTCATGCTTCCAGAATGCCAAGTGTTTGTTTAGCCTGTGATTATTGCTTGTTTGTTGCCCCAAGCAGGAGCGTGATTGTCTTTTTCATTGATTCTTTGAATGCATGCCATTTCCTAGATTGGGTGTGTATTTGTTGATTGGTGACTAAGTGTGACTACCCCCTCAAGCAACGAATCGATGAGAGAATGACCAAAAATGAGAAAAGAGACGAGTCGCTTGACCCAAGATGACATTTTTAAGGGTGCCTTTATTTGTTTTTTTTTAAAGCTTATTGCAGTTTTCCAACCATCGGACCTGTTTTTGGTGGGTTTTGACCCCCTTTTTTTTTACGCCTATTGGGGTAGAAATTATCAAAAATCCTCCTTCCCATGGAGCGGTCCGGATATGCTAGCCTTCTTAGGGATTAGGATAGTGAGTATTTGTGACCCCGACGATGGTTTTTCATGCCATGAATGTTAGTGCAAAGGCACCTTTGTTCGGCAGATTTATTGTTGTTTTTGGTGCATTTTTTGGATGCAGTTTTTATTGCTTTATTTCTTGCTCTATAATCGTCCCAGGGTGGGAAGAATACCAATTTTTTAATCGTTGCAGGGTGGAACGAGCTCTAACTAGAGCGTTCATCCTAGGGTGGAATGATTACAATCCTAACAGCCTATATAAGGACCAGAACTAGGTTTTGGGCTCATTTGCAATATTTTTTTTCTTGGCGATTTGGAGCAGTGAGGAGGAGTGCGAGTGTGCGTAGCGGAGCACTGCTGAAATTTCACGAACATCATGAGTGCGAGAATCGGATCTTCGAGTGGAGGAGCCGAGGCGAGACCGATATGATGTTCCTTCTATCTGCCTATTATTCGTGCATGTTTTATATGAAGTTTAAAACTCACATATAAAATGTTTGTTCTCTTTATTTTGTTGTTTTTGTTCATATTATGGTTGAAACCCTAATATTTTTTATTTCATTTTTGTTTTTGCCATATTAAGGTTGAAACCCTAATATATATATTTTTTTTTGTTTTGTTTTGCGTTCACATTAAGGTTGAAACCCTAATATGATTTTTGTTGTTTTTTGTTGATTGTACAGTTATTTTCATGTATGTTGTCGTTGTTGTACAATTTTATTTTAATGATTATGTACTTTCATTGTACATTTGTTTTACTGTACTTCTTATGTTGTACTTTTGTTGTACAATTGTAAATTGTAGTCTATACTTCTGTTGTACAGTTTTTTTTAATTTGTGTATATTAAGTATGTACTTAATATCTTTTTTCATTTTATTTTGTTGTTTCAGGTTGTGAAGAGTCGGTACTACCAGCCGACTGTTTTCTCTAATGTTCGGGATGCCCTGATAGTTGTGGATTGGGAGTGGCTTGATGCCCTTGGGCTCAAGCACGTGATGCATCTGGAGCCTATGGTGTGGGATCGGGCATATTTGAATACCCTAATCAATCTATGGGATCCCCGTACCAATAGTTTTCATCTCCCAACAAGGGAGATGGCTGTTACTCTGGAGGATGTGTATCGGATTCTATGGATTCTGATAGATGGACTGCCTATCCGGATGACCCACCGTGACCAGTGAACAACGGTATTGACACGATGTTTTGGTCCAACGGTGGAGAGGGGGGTGGAGAGGGTTGTGGAGAGGGTAGAGGTTGACTTCCAGATAGGCGGTTTTCTGGTGCGATGGTGGCTGGAGAAGGGCGTATTAGGGGTGAGGCATGCTTTGATCATGACCCTCATCTCCAGTATGTTACTTCCTGACTTCTCAGGTGTGAGGTTCCCTTGGAACCTGCTTGAGTTGATTTTCACATTGGTGGAGTGTCCTACATCAACTCCACTTATTATGAGATGGGGTCAGACATTATTGGCGTAGTTGTACGATGAGTTGTACAAGGTCCGCTATCGAAAGCGAAAGGGTATCGGGTGCAGCTATCTCTTGCAGTGTTTGGGGTGGTAGCACATAGCTGCACAGTGGCCACAGGGTTTGCATTGGACCACCCGAGGTGAGATGGTGGATCAAAAAATTGGATATGCCAATTTATGGTGGAGGTCAGAGGAGCATGGACAGAGTCGGCAATGGGCAGGTGACGTAGGTAACTATACTAATGCCTTCTCTTGTCTAGTGCCAGGGTAGGTGTTTTGGTGGCCATACTGGTACTGTCCAACCTGGCCTGAGGCTGGAGAGTGGCTCAGGTATGTGCACAAGGGTATATGTTTTATTGGGTAGCATGGGACAGAGTAGGAGTACTTCCCATATGTTCGGGTGATGCGACAGTTTGAGGTGCACCAGGGATTGCCTGGTGATCACTTGATCTATCGGCATCACGGTGACGAGAAGAATCTAGTCTGGCCTACCATTGAGTAGCTGGGTGAGGGGTCTGATGTAGTTATTGATGTACCTGACATGGACGATGTTGGGGTGACTACAGAGTATGACCGATGGTGGATTATGTGGTGATGGCAGAGTGAGGGGCCTCTAGGAGGCATGGATACTGTAGTAGTAGGAGGTGGGGATGCAGAGGCACCGGTGGAGGTTTGGGGGGCTCTGCTTGATGATGTTGACATGGTGGAGGTCGATGACTCCACCGATGATGGAGATGATTGAGGGGTTTCAGAGCAGCCGAACGTATAGGATGTCCCGGAGTAGTGGGTTCCAAAGCAGCAGGCCGTCTTGGAGGTGCCCATGCCTCAGGCTATCTCAGAGGATGTGGAGGTTGGGCTTCATGGTGAGATAGCACGATTGGAGGGTCTCCTATGGAGATGAGAGGAGGATCATAGAGATGCTTTTGTGGAGGTAACACAGGAGAGGGATCTCCTGTGAACTCAGTTGGCATAGCAGGATAGTGCATTGGTTGTGTATCACCAACGATATATGGAGTGGGGTCAGTATCAGATAGAGTTAGAGACAGAAGTTGTCTACCTCGATGGATAGTTTCCTATGCTTGATGGAGGTGGTTCATCATTCCGTACGAGAGGTAGTGAGACTAAGCAGTCTACATCATCTCATTGTAGGCGGCTAGGTGAGGGTAGTGTTGGTGGGCAGGGTGCGAGGGCTGGAAGCAGACGCCCTGAGAGGTCCCATAGGACCCATACTACTGGGGGTAGTTCTAGTCGCACTGATCCTACATGATCATGGTGGCCAACTCCCTAGGCTTTGGGAATTTTGAGTTTTTGGTTTTTGTGAGGTCAAAGGACCTTCTTATTGTAGCCTGAGGGCATTTTTTCTTGATATATATACATGAATATTTTTTTTTTTTGGTTTGATTACTTACTTGTCATGGTTTATTTGTTCTTTATGCACATTTATTTATGTTGATGTATGCATATGTTATTATTACTGCGGATGATTTTAACTATATGATATAGATGTATGCATATGAAATAGATGGAATGATTTGTTGGTATACAGGTGGTGGCACCATAGACTATACAGGATTTATTGGATTTATGTACTATGTGATTGCTTTATGGAATAACTTTGCATTTGTAATTTTTGTTTTGTATTTTCTGATGGTGATGTAAGTAATGAAATGTACAACAATTGTTTTAGAATGTAGTTAAGGTTTTTTTGAGACTCATATGCTTTAACTAACTAGTCAAGACTGTACATTATCTTACAAGACTTTTGAACAAGGTACGAATCAGACTTGAGTTTGACCAAGTTATTTCACATCCCTGTGTGTGCGATTGAGTTCGTTTATGTGGTATTCGTAAGGATACCATCAGTGCTAGGTAGGCTGTCCACCAAACCTGTATTGAGGATCACCTAATTAGCTCCACTAACTCCTTTGTTGCATTTAGTAGGATTAATCTACAGCGCAATCTAGGATACCATAAGCTAGCTCATACACATGCAAACATTGATTTGTACATATGCCCAATAGCTAATGTGACAGATATATCGTCATGCGGGAGGTTTGCCACCAGTGACCAGCAGGCTATCCACCAAACCGGGACTGAGGATCACCTCATGACCTTTCGAATGCTGAGAATTCCAGAGATTCAATAGTTACTCCCTCTCTTTTAATTGGATATTTGCTCAGTAGTGATGATAATAACTGTTTATTTTATTTGAGCTTGGGATTTTGAGCAGTGATTAGAATCGCTATTTCTTGTGCTTTTTGATTTGTGCACTTTTGATATTCATGTTTGGAGTTGGAATTATTTGTAGTGGTAAAAACCACTGTTTATTTTGGGGAATTGAATGAAGTTTTCTTGTCCTTTTGCCAATTCTCAGCATTCTTGGGGTCATTTGCACAGGGGGATGAGCGAGATAACATTTCAACTATATGGTATCCTGGACCACTTTACAGGTTTCATCTTTTGTTCACACAAATTGGGAATTTTTATGTGTTTTAAGCTTGTGTTGGGATGTTATGTAACAAGGCGTGATCCAAGTAAAACTCTACCTTGTAAAAATCGGTCTGACTTTGTACAACATTTGGCTAGAAATCTAAAGACAGTTGAATGACGAAAGTCCTAAAGACATTAGAAGACAACTGACTATGATATGGCAAAAATGCGAATGTCATTATTCTTGTTGGATAATTTACAAAATGGAAAAATGTGGAAAATGATGGAATTTCTGAGTAATTACAGTCTATGGTGCATTTGACATGTATGACCAACAAATATGCAATGTATGTATGCAATGCCTAATGCAGACTTTTTTTTTTTTTTTTTTTAAGATTATGCATGAAAGTGAGATGCAATTTTTTTGTTATTTTTGATTATCTGTTGTTTTTGAATATTCGTTATGGATGGTTTAACCCGAATGGGTGTGGACCAAGTGATTCTTACGGATCCTTGGAGGTTTTGACAAAAGGGATTATAGATACCTTTGGGGCTTTTTGGGTGACCAAGCGGTGGCGAGAATCCTTGGAGCTTTTGGTTTGACCAAAGGGATTATAGATACCTTTGGGGCATTTTTGGTTGACCAAGCGATTGTGGGAACCCTTGGATCTTTTGGTTTGACCAAAGGGATTATAGATACCTTTGGGGTGTTTTTGGTTGACCAAGCGATTGTGGGAACCCTTGGAGCTTTTGGTTTGACCAAAGGGATTATGGATACCTTTGGGGTGTTTTGGGTGACCAAGCAATGGTGAGAACCCTTGGGGCTTTTGGTTTGACCAAAGGGATTATAGATACCTTTGGGGTGTTTTTGGTTGACCAAGCGATTGTGGGAACCCTTGGAGCTTTTGGTTTGACCAAAGAAATTATGGATACCTTTGGGGCGTTTTGGGTGACCAAGCGGTGGTGAGAATCCTTGGAGTTTTTGGTTTGACCAAAGGAATTATAGATACCTTTGGGGCATTTTAGGTTGACCAAGCGATTACGAGAATCCTTGGAGCTTTTGGTTTGACCAAAGATATTATTGATACCTTTGGGGTGTTTTTAGTTGACCAAGCGATTATGGGAACCCTTGGAGCTTTTGGTTTGACCAAAGGGATTATAGATACCTTTGGGGTATTTTAGGTTGACCAAGAGATTGCGGGAATCCTTGGAGCTTTTGGTTTGACCAAAGAGATTATTGATACCTTTGGGGTGTTTTTGGTTGACCAAGCGATTGTGGGAACCCTTGGAGCTTTTGGTTTGACCAAAGAGATTATGGATACCTTTGGGGCATTTTTGGTGACCAAGCGGTGGCAAGAACCCTTGGAGTTTTTGGTTTGACCAAAGGGATTATAGATACCTTTGGGGCGTTTTAGGTTGACCAAGCGATTGCGAGAATCCTTGGAGCTTTTGGTTTGACCAAAGGGATTATTGATACCTTTGGGGTGTTTTTGGTTGACCAAGCGATTGTGGGAACCCTTGGAGCTTTTGGTTTGACCAAAGGGATTATAGATACCTTTGGGGCATTTTAGGTTGACCAAGTGATTGCGAGAATCCTTGGAGCTTTTGGTTTGACCAAAGGGATTATTGATACCTTTGGGGTGTTTTTGGTTGACCAAGCGATTGTGGGAACCCTTGGAGCTTTTGGTTTGACCAAAGGGATTATGGATACCTTTGGGGTGTTTTGGGTGACCAAGCGATGGCGAGAACCCTTGGATCTTTTGGTTTGACCAAAGGGATTATAGATACCTTTGGGGTGTTTTTGGTTGACCAAGCGATTGTGGGAACCCTTAGAGCTTTTGGTTTGACCAAAGGGATTATGGATACCTTTGGGGAATTTGGTTGACCAAGTGATTATAGGAACCCTTGGAGCTTTTGGTTTGACCAAAGAGATTATGGATACCTTTGGGGCGTTTTAGGTTGACCAAGCGATTGTGGGAATCCTTGGAGCTTTTGGTTTGACCAAAGAGATTATAGGTACCTTTGGGGGCGTTTGGTTGACCAAGCGATTACGGGAATCCTTAGGGCTTTTTGAGTGGGCCATGGCTCTCTAAATTTTTAATGGCCTCAAATGACTGATGTTCAAGGGTTCTAGTTCCTTTATTCCTTCAAGAGAGGTGAGTTAGTATGTTCCAGGTCCTATTTTACTATCAATTACATAAGGACCTAACTAATTTTCCATAAAATTGTCCCTTAAATGGGGCGGTAAGTTCAAATTTTGTTGGTTCTCTTTTAAGACCAGGTCACCGACCTGAAAGTCCCTTAGGTGAAATTTCATGTTGTATGCTTTCTTAAGTCGCTCTTGATAGATACGTAAATTCTCTAGAGCATTGACGCATCATTTGTCGAGTAACGTAAGCTAGTCTAACCGGGTCTGCCGTGTAGTGTCATCATCGATGAACTCTTGCATTGATATGCACAGGGAGGGTACTTCCAACTCGAGAGGCATGACTGCCTCAAAGCCATATACTAGCAAAAATGGAGTTGCCCTAGTAGGCATCTGAATGCTAGTGCGATAAGCCCATAGGGCAAGTGGTATTTGGATGTGCCAATCCTTATGACTATCTACGACCATCCTTTTAAGGATGGCACCTAGAATTTTTTTTGATGTCTTTGCTTGCCCATTTGCCTGCGGATAATAAGGTGTCAAAAAACTGTGCTGAATTTTGTACTTTGTTGTCAAAGCACGCACATATTTGTTCTTAAATGACATCCCATTATCCGAGATGATCTTGGATGGAATACCAAAATGACATGATGTTATGTAAAATGAACTCCGCAATGCGGGGCCCAGTCGTAGAGGTAAGCGGAATTGCTTCCACCCACTTAGTGAAGTACTATGTGGCCGTTATGATAAACATGTGATGACCTGACGATGTAGGGGAGATCTTTCCAATGAGATCTAAGCCCCACTATGAAAATGACCAAGCCGATTGGATCGGTTGCAAGGCCTGAGAAGGTATGTGTGTCAAGTTAGCATGGTGTTGACACTTCATGCACTTCTACACATATGCACAATAATCTCACTCTAAATATGGCCAATAATAGCCCATGCAAATAATGCGCTTTACGATGGCCATACCGCTAAAGCGGCCACCGCATGTACCATCGTGTGCTTGGGTAATCGCCCAAGTGGACTCCTGCTGGTCCAAGCAACAGAGGAGGATTCCTTCGTAGCTTCGACGGTATAAAATGTCTCCTAGCAAGACATGTTTTGCCACTTTCTATTTGAATGATCTTTTCACGGCGTGCAAAAATCCAAGTGGGAGGCTACCTAACTTGAGATAGTCTCTTATGGGTGTGTACCAATCCTATTGATCAGAAACCTCGATGGTATGAATGGTCGATCCCTCTTGAAGTTCGTCCCTAGCAAAAGTTGAGTGAGAAAGAACTTGTAAAAATAGTGTTGTGTTGCTATTAAGAGGGGTTGGAGAGAACAAAGACCCCCAGTTAGTGTGATTCAGACTATCATCGATTCAATAGAACCTATCCTAAGATGGTTCAATCTAGATCAGGTGGATTCCTGGTGTTATGTCAGAGCTTGCACGCTCCATCATGGATTGTGATAATTTTTTGACTTGAATGGTTGTCATCTAACCAAAAATGTCTTGCGGGATTAGTGACCCCAAGGAGGCCATAGTGTTCACAAAATGATTCGATGATCGAGGGAGTACCTCGATGTCGTACCATTCAAGATTTACCAGGAATTTATCCACAAGGGCTTTGTAGGCCTACAGAATTGGTCATTTGCATTGGAATACCCTTTCACTTGGTTGAAAATTAATAGCGAATCACCAAAGATATTCAAGTGTTTGATGTTCATGGTGATGGTTGTCTGAAGACCTATGAGCAAGGCTTCATATTCAACATTGTTATTGGTGCATGGGAAATCAAGTTTAAATGATAAAGGCATTGGAGCCCCTTGTGGTGTGAAAAACATGATTCGTGTGCCACCCCCTTGCTCACATTTAGAACCATCAAAAAATAAGGTTATGTCGGCCTGTGACTCAGGCTCATCAGAATCTGGAAGACCCCATCATCGGGCAGCTCTACGGTCAGAGGTTGATCATCTTCGAGAGGAGCCTCTGATAGTTGATCGACAATGACTTGACCTTTGATGGACTTTTTTCCAATGAATTCGATGTCAAACTCCATCAACAACATGATCCATTTCATCGTGTGACTACTATGATAAGTATGACTCATCATGTATCACAATGGATTCTCCTTAGACACAACATACGTCGTATTGCTCAGCATGTAATTACATAGCTTTTTGGTGGTAAATACCACTGCCAAGCATAGCTTCTCAACATATGCATAGTTAAGTTCATAACTGACCAGGGTGCGGCTAAGATAATAATTAGCTTGTTCTCTATGTAATTCATTTTTCTGGGCTAGCATGGTGTCCAGTGCCACCTCAATAGCTGAGATGTATAAATAGAATGACACTCCTGGTCTAGGTGGTGCCAATACTGGCGGTGAAGCCAAGTATTGTTTGATGTCATCGAAAGCTGACTGGCACTCGTCATCCCAATGAAATGCTACCTTTTTTTGTAATAATTTATTCATGGGTTAGCACTTGTCAGATAACTACGCTATGAAGTGCTTGATCGACGTGACCTTACCCTACAAGCTTCTGAGCTACCTGATGGTGGTTGGGGGAAGCATTTCAAGGATTGCCTTGACTTTATTTGGATCTACCTCGATGCCTCATTTTGAAACTATGAAACCCAAGAGTTTTCCAGATGTGATGCCAAATACGCACTTCTTGGGGTTTAGCCTAACCTTGTGTTCGATGAGGCGATCAAGGATCTTGTGTAAGTCATCGAGATGATTTTTGAGCAAAAGATATTTGGCCAACAAATCATCCATATAATCTTCCAAGGTTTTATGCATGTGATCATGGAATATGTATGTCATAGCGTGTTGGTAAGTAGCACCAGCATTTTTAAGGCCAAAGGGCATGACCTTATAACAAAATGTCCCCCAAGGCGTCGTGAACATCATTTTTAGTTGATCATCGGGATTGATACGAATCTAGTTGTATCCCTAGAAACCATCCATGAGGGAAAGCATTTCATGGCCTGTTGTAGTGTCTACCAATGCGTTGATGCTAGGCAAGGGGAAATCGTCCTTGGGACTCACTTTGTTTAAATCTTGAAAATTTGTGCATATGCGAATCCTCCCGTCAGGATTTTTGACGGGTACCATGTTGGACAACCATGGTGGGTAATCTATGCAGATGACAAACTATGCATCCAATAGCTTTTGTAGCTCATCTTTGACCATTAATGCCACTATTGGGTGCATCTTACGTAGCTTTTTCTTGACTAGATTGACTATCGGATCAAGTGTTAGATTATGCGTGACTAGCTGAGAGTCTAGACCCGACATGTCTTTGTAGGACCATGCAAAAACCTCCTTCTTCTCTTTGATAAGGGCAATGTAATTGGCTTGCTCTTCGGGGGATAAAATTACCCCAAGCTTGATGATTTGTGGATTCATTGGATTAGAACCGATGTCTACGTCAATCGTATCTTCGACTGACATGTGGGATCCGTCCTCCAACTGGTGTGGAGTTGGGATCAGGTGGATATCATTTGCTGAATTTAGATCTACGTTGGGAATATCGGGTTCCTCTTCAACATGGAAGATATCCTGAGTCTATCCTAGCATGAAATGAAACATCTCATTGCAAGGCCAGTACTTTTATAGGGATGGTGGTGAGTTAGCACGATCCCAGTCTATGGCATCTAGGTCTAGATACAATGGTCGTGTTGGATCGGCTGGATTGCGTATGGGGGTGGTTAAATCAATGGAGATCATGTTGATGGAATTAATTTGGTCTCCATTACCGTGTGGGTGTTGATTCATACATCCTTGGTGATCCTTGTACCCCGAATCTGGCTCTATGGGTACTAGCACAAAAGGATCGGCCCTATGTGCAGATAGAAGGACAGGGTCTATCCTTGGCACTGATGACCCTATAGGGTATCTAGGTGTGAGGTGCTCCCTGTATGCCTAAAGTGGTGGATGAAGCACTTAGTTTAACTATACTTGGTTTAAATGCCACTTATGCCTTGGTACCATATTTAGATGTTCAAATATATCATCGATGTCTATGGGGTATTCCTGTTGCCTCATATGGTTGAGATATGCCATCTCGGTCTCATCCTCATAGTCGCTATCAGAGATCCATAGGCCTTAATTGGCTCCAACAACTATGTGCTCCTATGGCTGGTATAGCCTCCCACTAGGCGTTTCTTGATCACTATCCTCACTCTCTACAAAAACCAAAAATCTGGCATGCAGGTAGTCGATGTTGAAGAAGATATTTGGATCTTCTTCCTCCGGTGGATCACTTGGCCTTATGGCCGGCATGGGAGGCTCATTTTGTTCGAGCAAGTTGATTTGGTCCCTTTTGGGTTGTTTCACTCTCTACGGGAGGGCTAGATTATTCAGAGGTAGCAATTGCTTGATCGAAACATTAAAGGGGAAAATTACCACGAAGTTCTCCTGATAGTCGTCAATGGGTTTCACCTGCGAGTGATTGCTATCGGACTCAAAAGGGTCCCAAGGTACTACCTCATAATTTGACTCATCTTCAGAAGACCCCCTTGATCTTGTTCATATCCCTCTTGGAGGTTACTTCTTGAAATTTCTCCTTCCTCGATCAAAGGGGAGGGGTTGTTGAGGTCAACAAGGTTTGTTGTTAACAATGGGAGATAATCCCCCAATGTGTATGTTGTGTTGGGATTAGAATATGGATCTTATGCCAACCCATATCTATTGCCTAGACCTAGGCCTTGCATGGTTTCTACCAAGATGTCGAGGGGCAAAGGGTGGTTGAACCCTACTCCTGATTTATCATATTGCATTTGGTATCTCGGTTGACAAAGAATGTGCATTCCTTGTTCGTATCTGCCCAATCCATATCCATGCCAATTACATTGGTCTAGGTATTTCAAGGTAAATTCTGGGTTGGACAGATAGTCAACATTCTTAGCAAATGGCTCTTCATCCTCTTCCTCTTGTAGGTAGGGTTCAATGTCGTTCTTGAGGCCCCCATATACAAAATTGGTCTGATTTAGCGGGTAGCCTAAAGGGACGATGGTGACGATGGGGAGGCGAGGTCTCCCCATGTCTTGCATGGATTTGAGCATGGGTGTTGCCACAAAATTCCACACTAGGTACTTCCCTAGGCCCGTATTGGCCATCTCAATGGTAATCATTTGCGGTTGAGGGGGAGGGAATGGGAGTTCTCCCTGAGTCCACTCCATGTTGGGTGAACTAGGTGTCTCGACTTCCATTCGGCTGGGCACCTCTTCGGTAGAGATGGTTGAGACTAATGGTGGTACCTCCTCTAGGGGCTTCTTCTCATTGTCCTTCGGTGTGGCCACCATAGGTGGCATCATTGGTGAAGGAACATATAGCAAATATGGGCCAGGTTGATGAGTTGAGGAACTAAATAGCGAGGATGTAGGCAGAATCGGACCCTGTGAGGATGGATTCAATTGAAATTCCAAATGTGTCGATGGGAGGGTCGATTGTGGCATCAGCTGCACCGCATTGCAAAACTTAAAGGTCTCTAAGTCCGCTCGAACTACATGTACTTGCCCTTCGTATGTGTATTTGAGGCATTGATGGGCTATCGAAGGGACACACTTCATGTCCCTGATCCAATTTTGGCCTAGCAAGATATTGTAGGCCATCTCACCCTCAAGGATGTGACACAACGTAGGAATGGTCTTTTGTCCTACTTGGATGGGCAGGACAATTGTGCCAACTGTCGAGCATAACGCGTCGTTGAATGCTCAAAGAGTGTAAGTGGACGCCACAATGTGGGATGCTGGCAGCTTAAGGTGTTTTAATGCCGCTATCATGATTATATTGTTGGATGAGCCAGTGTCCAACAACACCCTTTTGAATGAAATCTCATTGACCCATGCAATGACGTGCAGGGGTGGATCCACCATATCACCAGTCACCAGTTTCAGTTCGTCTTCCCTGAAGGTTATGACTAGTTTTGTGCATTGTCTCACATGTCCCATGAAATTTTTGAAAGAATTGGCTTCATGGGGTTGTAGCTCAATGGCTTTGAGTATCTCCATCAGAGCCTCCCGATGGGGTGATTATTGTTGGATGAGCTCATAAATGGAGAGCCTATCCAACGTGGTCCTTAAACTTTGAGTAATTTTAGTCCAAATCGTGGCCACTGGTCTAGGCGGGGGAGGTTGCGTAGGGTGTTGTGGAGGTTGTGACATTGACGAAACATCTCCTGTAGCTGCAACGGGTGCAACCATGTTTGGGTATCTTTTGTTTTGTGTCACGATGCTTATCATCCCTACGTATCCTTGCATGGGGTAGTTTTGTGTTACCTAGTTCACTTGTAAAGTCTTTGCCTGTGCATCATTGGCAGGCATGGGGTCTTTGAAGACCTCCATATATTGGTTGCTCAGCGCTACGGGACTATCTACCATGAGCGTTTTGTTGTCTATCAAGTCCTGCACTAAGTGTTTGAATTTCCAAAAAGTGGAGATTTCGTGTCCTTTTTGCTGGTGAAATATACAATATAAGTCTTCCCTATAGCCCTTGTATTTTGGCATGTTGGGGTCTATGGGTCGACTTTTCGGCAAGTTTATCAGGTTTGCCACGAAAAAGCGGTCAAACAAGGAGTCTCTAGACTCCGTGAATTGTGTGAATTGTCACCTAGGGTGATGCTGTTGATTTTGCTCTTGTTTATGATTTTCCTTTTCATAGTTATCAAGAGGAACTGCTTGATAATTAGCCTTTGGGGGCTATGTCGTTTGTGTAGGCTTTGGTATAGTTATGGCAACTTGATTGACCGCGACGGGTTTCGATTACATGGGCCCAGTTTTAGCATTTTTGGGCCACTCTTTCTTGCGTGGCTTGGCAATATCATCGTCTTGTATTTTTATCTCCTCAATTATCCTGGCTTTTTCCAAGGCTTCTTCGAGAGTGGCATATTGCTGCAACTACAATAGCACAGAGATCAACCTTAAGCAACTCTTTGAAAATATTTGAGTCATGTTGGCCATGGGAGGGAGGTAAGGTAGCTTTGAAAGCAATGTCCTCCACCTATTCCCATAAGTAGCCATGGTCTCATCATCATACTGCTTAAGGCCAGCTAGGTCGCTTAAGGATGCCTTCTTCTTGGTGTTGAAGGCAAAACATTCAAGGAACGCATCCACTAGTTGGTCTAGTTATTGATGCTATGCTTCGACAACTGGGTAAACCAATCCGAGGTAGGGCCTACGAATGTGGTTATAAACATTCTTAGAAGCAATGCATCGTTGTCCTTAATGCCAAAGCATTGACTCAGGAACCTTGTTACGTGCTCTTGGGCATCCTCCTCCCCTCTAAAAATTGCCAATTGAGGCACTTTGAAGTGGTCGGGGTATGGGGGTGCCGAAGCGAAGGATGCACAGGGTGACTGCGGAGTTGGTGTAAGGTGGGCTTTTGGGGCCCTGAATTCTTAGTCTCCATAGACTCTAAGCACTCTAGCAGTGCTTTGTATGCATCAGAGGATTTGATTTCCTTTTCTTTGGTTTGTTCCTATTGTGAATTACGAGGAACTTGAGGCCTATGGAGGGTAGTCGGATAGCGCCCCCCCTGCCTAGTAGGGCATTTCAGCCCACTCTTCTTATCACTCAAATTCATCATAGGCCTCTTGAGGATTTTCTAGGCGTGACCTATAAACATGGATGGGTGCCCGAGGAAGGCACCCATCATGGGTTCTAGGAGTGGCCTCCCGCTCGAGTCTAGGAGGTCTTGAAGGCAACGCTTTATAAGGTCGTGGAGACCTATCTCGTACTAAGAGGTTGTGCCTCTCATATATTTTTGTCCTATGCGTGCGAGGGGTTGGAATCCTCTCATGCATAGTGTTCTGGAACAACTCATATTTCTGGTGCTGAATGCGCTCTTTTTTAATATGATACAGTTTTTCCAACTGCTATTGATCTTGCCTAAGCTGTGTGATTTACGCTTGGCGAGCGGTATGTTTGGAAAATTCCAAGTCAATTTGTTTCATTGTCCTAGGTCTAGGAGGCCTAGATGCCTCCCCTACATATCTATCTCGGTTGTGGTGATTCGAGATCTCTATGGGTTGCTTTCCTCTATCAAGGTTAGCAACATTCACCCGAGGCTCTGGCCTCAATAGGTGATCTTGATAATCAGCAGGTGTGGAGGCGCATTGCCCCCGCACGGTGTATTGCTCTTGAGGAATATACTGGTTTTCCTCGTGCTCCCTTTCATACATGTGAAAGGGATGGGCGGAGTTGGTTCGCCCTATCTAAAGAGCCTTGCACTCTAGATTTGGCCTATTAGTTCTAACAGTAATGAGAGGTGGAGGGGGAATGATATAATCATGTGGGCCCTCCTTATGAACCCTATGCTACTCTAGCACTTCATAGCACAGTGAACACTCATAATGAGTGTCTAAGGGGGCCTTCCCATGTGTGTACTCCTCCTGAGAGGGTCTGTGTTGAACGGGAGTGCCCCTCAAAGGGGTGCCTCTATAGTCCTGTTCTGTAGTGGTATAATGTGGACAATGTTGTGGGTCAGGCTGCCAAGGTGGTATAACCAAGTCCTTGGGGCTATAACGGAGGTGACATGTGCCTCCTTGCATACTTTTCGTAGCTTCTGCTCGTGATTGGGCTTGGCTACGGGTATACACCATAGTAGTGGTTTTTCTAAAAATATATGTATATTTTTATCTCCTTTACAATTTTTATGCTATACCAAACAAAAGGGGACCACACAAACAAAGAAATGATTATCTTGTTTACATATTAAATGTTTGTCCTATATCTGGTTCAGAGTGTTTGATTTTTGTTATGTAAATCTTGTAAAGAAAACTTTGTTATACATGCATAATGAGGGCTCTTGTATCTCCAAAATGGTCGCCCCTTCAATATACCATTGTCAGGCTGTTATACCGAAACTCTCAATATACCCGCCCTTACGTGAGAGAAATTGTTGGTACGCAAGAGCATAACAGTAAGTGGAACATAGGCGGTATGGAAGGGGGATCGCTCTATTTTTGACACCTACCTTAGAAGACTTATCCTCATGCACGAGGAATCACCCCCGCTACACTTGGTCAGCTTTCATCAGGATTTACATCTAGCAATAGTCACGATTAGGGTATATGTATGCAAAATCCAAGCCAAGGTGGTGATGAAACCCACCATTGGTCTTGATCAAGTGTTGGGGTATTAAGACCAACTCCTTGATGTTAATTTTATTAGGTGGTGTGTGTGGTTCCTTTTAATTGTGTAAAGAAATAAAACATACAACAAAAGATGATTTTCACTAATGCAATGCTTTAAAGTACGTTTTATCTTTCAGAGACAATTAGTAGCAAAAAATAAAATCACAAAACCTAACTAGAACTGAAACCTATAATGAGGACTTGCCATTTGTGCAAGTATCATGCAAGCAAACCAGAGAAAAATGCATTCCTAATCAAGTTCTTTCCCTTTAATTTACTCTCTATTTTTATTTTTTATTTTTTCTTTATTGCAAGAAAGAAAAACAAACTACTTAACATTTCTATGCAAGTGTCTGAAAATAAAGCAAAGAAAACAAAAAATTGCAGAAACAGAAAGTAGAAAAACACAGAGGATGTTCAGAAGGCCTACCACTTCTCTGTCTAAACCAGATGCCTCTGAGTTTCTGTTCAAAAAATGCATAGAGCTCTAATCATCCTGGGGTGGTATGAATAGCAGGTTTGCATTCATCATAGGGTGGGACGAATACGTATTCATCCCGGGGTGGCACGAGTAGCAGTCCCAGTGCTCGAATGAGTAACACCTGCAAAGAAAAACCACAAAATTTGGATCAAAAACTTGATCCTAACAGTAGGGGACAGGTTCCCACTGTGATCGCCACTTAAATCAGTAGAAAAATGGCATACCGATATGATGCAAATAAAAATAGATATAGATGCTAAGTCCTACGAATGCGATGAGCAATGCATGAAGGAAATGACGTAGAAACGAGATGTGAGAAAAAAAAGTGGGGCCTCCTTTATTGATATTGCTTTTAATATGATTACAATACTTCCCCCCTCTAGGTTTCATAACATTTTATACAATTTGTTACATTAATGGATGCCCAAAAGAATCCGCGCTTCCAATATCAGACGGTACGCTTCCAGCGTCTTCCGTGTGCCCACACTCAAAGTCGGTGGGCTAAAATTTGTTGTCACTTGTGTTCATGTGTTCATCATTCCTTTTTCCCCTCTATTATTCCTAGTGGTGAGATCCTACACACAGAAATACAACAAATCGTTAATATCATATGCGTATCTAGAAAAACATGCAATCCCCAAGGCCTCTAGCGGGCGCTTAGAAGAGATAAGTGATAAGATTGATAAGTAGATTACAAAATGATATTTAAATGTAAATGACAATGTCTAGAATTGGTATCACCTGATTTTGCGTCGAAGCGGCATCAGATGGCCTCGTTATGCTTGTTTGCCCGTCGGGGGCCTCTCCAAAGTGAGCGCTCCAATGTCCCACCTATGCTTATCCAAATAACATGAAACTCATAGGTTAGGCATTATATGTAATTCTAAGACTACCTAGATGCTTGAAATTTGCATATCCTACCCATATTCTCCTATATGTGATAGGGGTTCCCTACGAGCTGGTTAATACATAAAATAATAAAACGATCGTCAAATCATGTCAGAATGAGTTCAAACTTTAATAGAGGCATTAGGATATCATCTGGGATATATTAAAAAATTAATAGTAAGGAAATCATGCACATATTTCTAATCACTCTAGGATGGGATGCTGGGGATTGTTGCAAAACCTACAAAAAGTGACCTTGCAAATGTCCCACCTAGAGGCCTCCAAAACTCCTACAAACTTGTGGTTAGACTAAAAACAGCATTTTGAGATGACCCAAAAGGTCATATTTGGAATATTCTACCCAGGTTTTCTTGTATCCGAAGGCGCTCCCTATAGGTTAGTAGACGCATAAAATGACATAAACCAGGTCAAATCATGTCAGAAAGCAATGAAATTTGGACAACGACATAAGTACATTAGATATAAAAGAATGCAAAAATAATAGTAGCAAAACCATGCACATATTTCTAATCACTTCGGGGTGGGGCAATTAGGACTACAGCAGTTTGGGGGGGCGCCCGGGGGTGGGACGCCCACCGTTTAGGGCCTAGTTTTGACACCAATCCAAGTGGGATAGGTCCAAAAATTCCTAGGGGGTTGTGTCAACAAGTTTGGGATGGGATTGTGTCTGATTTCTTGGGTCTTTGGATCTATATTGTGTTCCTAGTGTTCACTCGATAACCTCTCTTCTAGAAGAGAGAGATTAGGGATGTAGGAAGCACAAAGAGGAATGGGGGTATAGTTTGGCAGCACTTCGTTGCTCCAAATGCTCCAGCTCTATTCTTTTTTTGGGGTGAGGAGGCTCACATTTTTATATACCTAAGGGTCTCTTTTGAATGCGCATGCGAAGGCACCACTTGGCTCATTATGCCTTTTTGGGGGAGAGAAGATTTCTCCCTGATTAGGGCCTCCTTGATTGAGGCCTCCATGATCAATGCAGTATTGATTGAAACCTCTCTAATTTGAAACCTTCCCTCGCAATCCCATGCCTTAAAGGTGGAGATAGGTGGCGGATTTGGGCTGCCATTTGTCAAGGTTTGACTTTTTTCCAGTCAAACCTTCTAATCATCCCACCCTAGAGCGATTGCTGCTAATCATCCCGGGGTGGGATGAATAGGATTCTAATCGTCCCAGGGTGGGACAAATAGGGAGCAAAGTGCTTAAAAGGTGCAAAATTGACATCTGACCTTCCAAAACTGATTTGGGAGTGGTTAGGACCACTGTTTAACCTTTGGAGGCTGCCCTAGGGGGTATGTATGCCAATTCGGTCAGTGCTTGTAGTCACATAATCGGATTGGTGTTGTTTTTGTGTCTACGAGATAACATCAGCAATATTAAAGCAGTAAACATTACACAAAGCATCACACACATGAGAGACATGATTTAACGTGGTTCACCCAATGTGGGCTACGTCCATGGAGAAAATATTTCACTAAAATTTTCTCAACAAATCTCTTGGGAATCCTTCCCTATTACAATGTTTATGGACCTCTATCCAAAGGAGATACCAATCCCCTAATCAAGTTCATGGATCTCTATCCATAGGAGAACCCTTTCTCCTTTGCTCTAGTTGATGATCCTCTAGAAGACTACTGCCTCCACTGCACTGGCTTGTGGATCTCTCTCCACTGAAGACCCCTATCCTCACTCAGAAGACCTCTATCCTCACTACCCTAGCTAATGGATCTCTATCCACTAGAGACTACTATCCTCTGCTCTATCACCTCCAAAGCCTGCTCTTACTCTACTCTATCTCTATCTCAGATCTGTACTGAACATTGTCCTCTACCCTACACAAATATTGCTCAATATCTATCTCAAATATGCACTAAACACTATCCATTGGTCTAGCACAAATCTGCTCAATCTCTATCTCAAATATGCACTAAACACTATCCTTCGGTCTAGCACAAATCTACTCAATATCTCTCTCAAATCTGCTCAATCTATCTCAAATCTGCACAACAAGTCTTCACCAAGACTTGCCTCAAATCTGCTTGTAAGCTTCCACAAAAGCTCACACAAATCTATCCTTAAGTCCACTCTAGGACTTACTCAAATATTCTCACTAGCTTTCACAAAAGCTTATTCAAATCAATTGCAAAACTTGCATACACAACTCAACTTAATCTCTTTCAGAAAACCTCTTCAATCACACAAACAAGTTTCACTCAGAATCTTGTTTAACCATAGAAACATATAGAGAATGGTAAGAGACTCAATATGTTTCACACTCACAAAACACTCAATCACTTTCAAACTCTCTTTCAAATCAATTCAAAAATAAAGAATAATTTGTTTCACAAAACTTGAACTATCACTCCAATGCTCTCAATCAATAATGCTCAATCAACTTCACTCAACCATCCACTCAATGAAACACAACTTGCTTACAAACCCTAACCAAGTGTTTCACCAAACTTCCAACAACTCACACTATGGAACTCAAACCTTGACTCAAGATGATTCCAAACTCACATAACAATGATACTCATGATCTTTTCACAAACCTAACATAACAATGATACTCATGTTCTTTCACAAACCCTAGTTCAAGATAGTTCTCAATTTCACACTCAATTGCTCTCACAACCATTCACCAATCATGTATATGAAAACTCACTCAACAATGCTTATCAAACAAACCTTTTCACTCCAACTTTGCATTTCACAACTTCAACCAAACAATATTTCACTCACAAGGAAGATGTGCCCATACCTTTTGTTTGATGGAGATATATCTTCAAAAACCTGTCTCAATCACAATCAAATTCTCTTTGCTATTCTTAAGGTTAGATAGCAACAATTTATTTCAAAATCTCCACTCAAATATTTCCTTCAATAATTATCTCACCATACAAAAATATTAGCTCTCAAGTACACCTTATAATCTCCAAACTTCACAAAAATAATATTCAAATCATGACCAATCAAAACTTCTTTAAAACACTTTATAAATCCAATTTTCACACTTACAAATAAAATTAATTCCTTTGGTTAATCCTTTTAACTCCAATATTCAAACAATTAAAATTCAACACAATTAATTTCCTTTCAAACACCTTATATCTCCAATCTCTATTTTAATGCTAAGTAAAAAATAAAATATTTAAACTCCCTTATGACTCCCTATCTCTAACCTTAGCAAGAAATAATCAAAGCACCATCAATAATTCACGTGGCCCCCTATCACAAATCACACCTTGGAAAAATAAAATAACCTCTTACCTTAGACGGTGGCCCACAATAAAAATAATGCCCTCACGACTACGCTCGACTCGAACCCGTGACCAACCATCATCGTGGTGCCTAAGCCTTACGACTTGGCTACCATTGGGCCACACACCCATGACAAAACCAAAGGCGCACGATGCGCCTTTTACCTTGCTCTCTGATGCCTTCCAAAAATGAATGAAAAACCTTTGCCACCACCAAAATGAAGGGGACGTGAATCGAACACTTGACCTATCTTCCACAAATGCCTTAACCAGCCATCGATCGCCACTTGCGCTACCAAGCGCTTGGTGATATTTTTAATGCTCCACTTTGTCTTATACAAGGTCTGCCCTTCTTATTTTTAACACATGCAAATATTTCTCTCTTCTCTTCGATGCATGATTTTCTTTTTCTCTTTAGGGCTTCGAAATGCATGGATGGTTTGAAATAAAAATATTTCCTCCTTTTATATCCTTTGCAAAGTATTCCAAAATGTTAGCACTTTCCAATTCGAATTTTTAATTCAAATTTTAAACTTAGACTTATGGCACCTTTAATATTTATTTAAATTAAAATTTTAACCTATGGTTAAAATATTTTAATTTAAATAAATTAAATAATAATATTTACATTCTACCAAATGGGTCTTTTTGAGACTTTATATTTTAAAGACTCTTTGGACATCATTTTTTCTCCACTTCAAACTTTAGCCCGAAAATATTATAATATTAAATATTATAATATTATTATTCCCTTTTAAACTTACTTCTCCTTCCTTTTAATATTTTAGGCCGCTTTAGGCATATAATATTAAAATAAATATTATATCCTATTTCCTTTAACCTCTTCCTTGCCTTTTGGAAAAACCACATGATGACATTAATGATGACTAAACTTGAACATCAATTTCTTGACATCAATGACAACAAAACTTGCTCATATTTCCAACAATCTCCCCCTTTGTCATTGATGGCAACCCTCTTTCCTTTTACCATTTCTTTTTCCTTTTTCAATTTTGCTCCCCCTGAGAAATTGCTCCCCTTGACTGAATGCTCTCCCCTAACTCAAATCTCTCCCCCTTTGACATCAATGGCAAAGGGCCACCTTTGGGGCTTGGGGCTAAGAATGAGACTCTTAGCTTAGCCCTTCTCCCACCTCCTCTCTTGAGGTGGTTAATTTTGGGGTGGGAGTAGAACTACTCCCAAATTTCCTCGAAGATACTCAAAAGTCTCTTTCAGAAGTGGCTTAGTGAAAATATCTGCAATCTGCTCCTTTGTAGTAACATATTCCAATTTGACTTGCTTATCTATCACCTGCTCTCTCAAAAAGTGATATTTGATCGGAATGTGCTTTGTCTTGGAGTGCATCACTAGATTCTTTGAGATATTTATAGCACTTGTATTATCACACAATATGGGAATAGGGTGATCATGCTTTACCTTGAAGTCCTCTAAAGTTCACTTCATCCATAATACCTATGTACAACAAGCAACTACTGCAATATACTCTACTTCTACTATGGATAAGGATATTGATGCCTATTTCTTACTTAGCCAAGAGACCAAACAGTCTCCAAGAAAGAATGCTCCTCCACTTGTGCTTTTTCTATCATCAATGTTGCCAGCCCAATCTGCATCTGTATAAGTTGTGAGAGTGAAACTATCACTTTTGGGATACTAGAGCCCAAAATCCATAGTCCCTTTTAGATACCTGAGAATCCTCTTTACTGCTACTACATGTGTCTCCTTGGGTGTTGCTTGAAACCTTACCACTAATCCAACTACCTGCATGATATCTGGTCTTGTAGCTATGACATACAATAAGCTTCCAATCATAGATCTATACAATTTTTGATTTACCTCTAGAGATTCATCATCTTTACTTAACTTGCATCCTGTAACCATGGGGGTACTCACTGGTTTACAATCTTCTAACTTGAATTTCTTTAGCATCTCTTTTATATACTTGGTTTGTGAAAGAAATACTCCTTTCTCTGATTGTGAAATCTGAAGTCCAAGAAAGAAGGACAACTCACCAAGCATTGACATCTCAAATTCATTATGCATGCTCTTTGCAAATTTTTGACACATCTTATCATTGTTGCCTCCAAAAATGATATCATCCACATAAACAACCACAATTAGTAAGTCATTCCCTTCATTTTTGATGTATAAGTTACTATCCACTATTCCTTTCCTGAAACCCTATTCCTGAAGGTACTTATCCAATCTTGAGTACCAAGCTCTAGGAGCTTGTTTTAGTCCATAAAGTGCCTTCTTCAATCTGCATACATAGTCTGGTTTATCAATTAAGCTGAATCCCTTTGGCTTCTCAATATAAACCTCTTCTTCCAAGACACCATTTAGAAAGGCTGATTTAACATCCATCTGATATACTTTGAAGTTTTTGAAGCTTGAGAAGGCTAAGAATATTCTTATAGCTTCAAGTCATGCAACTGGAGCAAATGTCTCATCAAAGTCAATTCCTTCAACCTGTGCATAACCTTTGCATACTAACCTTGCTTTGTTTCTGACTACCTGACCATCTTCATTTAACTTGTTTATGAATACCCATTTAGTGCCAATCACATTCTTACCTTTTGGTCATGGGACAAGTTCCCAAGTCTTACTTTTCTCTATCTGATCTAGCTCCTCATTCATTACCTTAATCCAAAATTCATCTTCACTTGCCTCATTAAAATATTTTGGTTCAATTTTAGATAACAAAGAGAAATTTACTTGTTGATTTGATGCTATTATCCTTCTCCTTGTCTGCCTCTCATCTGGATTCCCAATTATTTGATCCCTTGGATGATTTTTCTGTACATACCTGGATGGAGTCTTAGGAAACAGTCTTTGTGTTTCGTCTTCTTCCTCTGATTCTTCACATAACTCTTCTTGACAACTTTCATCTTCTTGATACACAATTTCTTGAACTGGTTCTCTTGATCCTATCTTCTCATCAATTGTTACATTTATACTTTCTATAATAGTACGTGTCCTTTTGTTATAGCATCTATAGGCTTTGCTCTTAGTGGAATAGCCAAGAAAAATACCTTCATCACATCTTGGGTCAAACTTACCCAAATTTTTCTCTTCCCATCTTATGTAACATTTGCTTCCAAAAACCATCTGAAATCTTAGACTCATTTAACATGGCTCTGGCCATATTCTCAACTATCCTATTTTTCCTTTCAACTACCCCATTTTATTGAGGAGTTCTTGTTGTTGAATATTCTCTTTTGATCCCATGTTGTTCACAAAATTCTATGAATTCATTTGAGGTAAATTCTCCTCCTCTATCTAACCTTAAACTCTTAATCCTTTTCCCTATTTCATTTTCAACTAACTCTTTAAAAGCTTTAAACTTCTCAAGAGCTTTTGACTTTTCTTTCAGGAAGGCTACCCAAATCATTCTAGAATAATCATCTATAAACAATATAAAGTAACTTTCACCTTGTAAACTATTTGTCCTTGTAGGACCACATAGGTCAGTGTGCACTAGCTTCAATGGCTCAGATGACATAAATCCTTTTGACTTGAAACTTGTTCTAGTTTGCTTCCCATGCTGACATTGTGAACAAATTGTGTTTTGTGGCCTTTTTAGCTTTGGTAAATCTCTGATAGCCTGCTTGTTACTTATGTTTACTATGTTGTCAAAGTTCAAATGACCCATCCTTCTATGCCACAACCAACTCTCATCTTCTTGTGATAGAAAACACTTTTCCCCTTTAATCTCACTTAACATGTAGAGGTTGTTTGTAGTTCTATTTGCATTTGCAATAAGTTTTCCAGTTTTAGACTTCCTAATCTCACACCTACTTGGATGAAAAGTAACCATGTGCCCTTGATCACAAAGTTGGCTCACACTTAATAGATTGTGCCTCAACCCCTTAACATACAATACATTCTCTATTTTTGTTTTCTCATTATCTAAACTCAGAGTTCCTTTCCCACAAATTTTTGTTGATCCATTATCACCAAATCTTATTGATCCTCCATCAATTTCTTTGAGTACAAGAAATTTACTTTTGTCTCCTATCATGTGACTAGAACATCCACTATCAAGAAACCATTGTTTTTCCTTATCCTGAACATGAAGAGTTGTTTGTACTAACATTGATCTAGCTTTCCCATGCCCTTTTCTCTCTTTCCTAATTGTTGATGTTGTATTATTTTTACTTGAATCAGGAAATACCATTTTGCACCATCTAGCCTTGTGACCAAAATTATTGCACTTATAACATATGACATATTTATTCATAAGAGGTGCAAAAGAATTAAAATTTCTATCAACATCATTTTTAACATAACCAGTGCAATGTACAACTCTATGACCATATTTGTTACATGAAAAGCAATAGCCATGGAAGAGATTATGTAACCTGTTTGAATGCCTTGGAAAATATGGTCGAGTGCTCCTCCTTTTGTTGTGATTAACTCTTGTCCATGGTTCTTCTTTGCCTTCTTCTTTTCTGATGTCTTTTCCTTCCAGAGTATGAGTCATGAGCTTATCTTTGTTTGATGTCTCTGCCTCATGAAAGCTTGACTCCTCTTTCTATTTCCCTAACTTTATATCTTGTTGTAACTTGGTCTTTTCAACTTCATTCCTTAGAGAAATAATTTTTGCTTCCAATATTTCACACTCTATTTCCCTTGCTCTTAATAGATCTGTCATATCTTGTTCAATTTTCTTTCCCTCTTCTACCTTTATCTTGAGTTCTGTGAGACTCTATAGAAGTTCTATCCTTGCTTCTTCATCCTCTTGAATTTGATCCTTCAAACTTGAGTTCTTATTTCTAACCTTTTCAAGGTTCCTGAGAGCAGCAAAGAATTCCTCTTTTATGTCAAACATGGTCTCTTCTTCACTCTCTGAAGTCATGTGTGTTTCTGATGGATCTTCCTCCAAGCTATTAGTCTTTTCATGGAGAGACCCACTCTGATACCAATTGAAGAACATGTGCTTATACTGAGAGAGGGGGTGAACAGTATAAGATAAAACATTTTACTTTTCAAACCATATGATAACATCAACAATATTAAAGTAGTAAACATTACACAAAGCATCACACACATGAGAGACATGATTTAACGTGGTTCACCCAATGTGGGCTACATCCATGGAGAAAATATTTCACTAAAATTTTCTCAACAAATCTCTTGGGAATCCTTCCCTATTACAATGTTTATGGACCTCTATCCAAAGGAGATGCCAATCCCCTAATCAAGTTCATGGATCTCTATCCATAGGAGAACCCTTTCTCCTTTGCTCTAGTTGATGATCTTTCTAGAAGACTACTACCTCCACTGCATTGGCTTGTGGATCTCTCTCCACTGAAGACCCCTGTCCTCACTCAAAAGACCTCTATCCTCACTACCCTAGCTAATGGATCTCTATCCACTAGAGACTACTATCCTCTACTCTATCACCTCCAAAGCCTGCTCTTACTCTGCTCTATCTCTATCTCAGATCTGTACTGAACACTATCCTCTACCCTACACAAATATGCTCAATATCTATCTCAAATATGCACTAAACACTATCCATCGGTCTAGCACAAATATGCTCAATCTCTATCTCAAATCTACACTAAACATTATCCTTTGGTCTAGCACAAATCTACTCAATATCTATCTCAAATCTACTCAATATCTATCTCAAATCTACACAAAAGTCTTCACCAAGACTTATCTCAAATCTGCTTGTAAGCTTCCACAAAAGCTCACACAAATCTATCCTTAAGTCCACTCTAGGACTTACTCAAATATTCTCACTAGCTTTCACAAAAGCTTATTCAAATCAATTACAAAACTTGCATACACAACTCAACTTAATCTCTTTCAGAAAACCTCTTCAATCACACAAACAAGTTTCACTCAGAATCTTGTTTAACCATAGAAACATATAGAGAATGGTAAGAGACTCAATATGTTTCACACTCACAAATCACTCAATCACTTTCAAACTCTCTTTCAAATCAATTCAAAAATAAAGAATAATTTGTTTCACAAATATTGAACTATCACTCCAATGCTCTCAATCAATAATGCTCAATCAACTTCACTCAACCATCCACTCAATGAAACACAACTTGCTTACAAACCCTAACCAAGTGTTTCACTAAACTTCCAACAACTCACACTATGGAACTCAAACCTTGACTCAAGATGATTCCAAACTCACATAACAATGATACTCATGATATTTTCACAAACCCTAATCATGCACATGAAAGCTTACTCAAATATTTCCAACAATGCTTATCAAAAATCTCACATAACAAACCAGTCTTTCAAAACCCTAGTTCAAAAGTTCTCAATTTCAAACTAATTTCTCACAACCTTTTATCACTCAATGCTTATCAAACAAACCTTTTCACTCCAACTTTGCATTTCACAACATCCAACCCAACAATATTTCACTCACAAGGAAGATGTGCCCATACCTTTTTTTTGATGGAGATATGTCTTCAAAAACCTGTCTCAATCACAATCAAATTCTCTTTGCTATTCTTAAGGTTAGATAGCAACAATTTATTTCAAAATCTCCACTCAAATATTTCCTTCAATAATTATCTCACCATACAAAAATATTAGCTCTCAAGTACACCTTATAATCTCCAAACTTCACAAAAATAATATTCAAATCATGACCAATCAAAACTTCTTTAAAACACTTTATAAATCCAATTTTCACACTTATAAAATTAATTCCTTTGGTTAATCCTTTTAACTCCAATATTCAAACAATAAAATTCAACACAATTAATTTCCTTTCAAACACCTTATATCTCCAATATCTATTTTAATGCTAAGTAAAAAATTAAAATATTTAAACTCCCTTATGACTCCCTATCTCTAACCTTAGCAAGAATTAATCAAAGCACCATCAATAATTCACGTGGCCCCCTATCACAAATCACACCTTGGAAAAATAAAATAACCTCTTACCTTAGATGATGGCCCATGATAAAAATAATGCCCTCACGACTGCGCTCGACTCGAACCCATGACCAACCGTCATCGTGGCGCCTAAGCCTTACGGCTTGGCTATCGTTGGGCCACACGCCCATGACAAAACCAAAGGTGCACGATGTGCACCTTTTACCTTGCTCTTCGATGCCTTCCTAAAATGAACGAAAAACCTTTGCCACCACCAAAATGAAGGGGATGCGAATCGAACCCTTGACCTATCTTCCACAAACGCCTTAACCAGCCATCGATCGCCACTTGCGCTACCAAGCGCTTGGTGATATTTTTAATGCTCCACTTTGTCTTATACAAGGTCTACCCTTTTTATTTTTAACACATGCAAATATTTCTCTCTTCTCTTCGGTGCATGATTTTATTTTTCTCTTTAGGGCTTCGAATATGCATGGATGGTTTGAAATAAAAAATATTTCCTCCTTTTATATCCTTTGCAAAGTATTCCAAAACGTCGGTGCTTTCCAATTCAAATTTTTAATTCAAATTTTAAACTTAGACTTATGGCGCCTTTTATATTTATTTAAATTAAAATTTTAACCTATGGTTAAAATATTTTAATTTAAATAAATTAAATAATAATCTTTACATTCTGCCAAATGGGTCTTTTTGAGACTTTATATTTTAAAGACTCTTTGGACATCGTTTTTTCTCCACTTCAACCTTTAGCCCGGAATATTATAATATTATTATTCCCTTTTAAACCTGCTTCTCCTTCCTTTTAATATTTTAGGCCGCTTTAGGCATATAATATTAAAATAAATATTATATCCTATTTCCTTTAACCTCTTCCTTGCCTTTTGGAAAAACCACTTGATGACATTAATGACGACTAAACTTGAACATCAATTTCTTGACATCAATGACAACAAAACTTGCTCATATTTCCAACAATATTATTATATGTAAAATGTACCAGTATGAGCAAATTAATACAACCCTCAAGAGGTTAGGGTTCTATTAACTCCTTTAGAGGTGGAGATATGACCCAAATGATTTATTTTTGAAGAGGATTTAAGCCCTACACAAATATAAGGTTGCTAAATTCACAAATACAAGCCACCCACAACTTGAGAAGCACAGGAATAATAGAGAACAATATCCCCTCAAATGGCATGTAAACACTATGGAACCACTATTACCTTGCAGAGTTTTTTATGAACATGTGCTAGACTATGATCCAAATAAGAAGTCTCATCATCTTGGTAAAGTGAGGATTAAATAGATGCAAGAGATTTATAGCTGGTTAGAGGGTAAAATTTTGAAATGGTGGAAGATGAGGGTCCGGAAGAAATACCATGAAATCTAAGTATTCTAAGCCAATAAATACAAAGTTTGAGGAAAGGTATGATAAGTTCCATAAAAATTGAAAATCTAAAAGAAAATCTTGGCATCGAGCATGGAAAAAGTAGATACAATCAAGGCCAAAAAGAAAAAATCTAAAAGTAAAACATCTAAAACTCCCAAGAAACATCAAGAATCAATACCCCCAACCTCTACTCCCACACCTACTTAGTAGAAGGAGAACGTTGAAGTAGTAACATCAACTACAAAGGAATATGATACTATTGAGGTCACCCCAAAGAGGAAGAGATTTGAATGCAAGGTCATAGAAATAAAGACTCATCCAACGGTTCGAAAGATAAAGCAAGAGGAAGTTGTATACCCAACCTCTATCGAAGCTCTAGAACTGTAAATACCCTTGTTGCATAAGTTGCGGTATCACTTCCTCAACAACAACATGATAAAACAATTACATTCAAGAGGAAGGTAAAGGATGTAGTGGGAGATATAGACAAGGAGCTCACTAAGAAACAAAAGGTTGATGTTCAGCAAGGAAAGCTGCAGAGTGCCAATGAAATTTTCAACCAATCTACTTTAGTAGGCTCAAGTATGTTCTCCAATCCTTATCCTATTGCTTCTCCTTCTTATTCCCTTAAGAGTTCCCCATACTCTTCTAAAGTAATAAAATAATTAAATATATCATATCCTCTACTTAGTTCTTCACAACCATTGCCACCTCATTCACCCCCATCATCATACTAGGTTTCATCTCCATTTCATACAATTAAAAGCCCAAAACCATCATCTCCCCCTCATTCACCACAAGTCACAGTATCGTCATCACCTCCAATTTCCACTCATACACTTCTCACATCATCATTGCCTACATCAATAGTGGGAATATCACTTCCAACCACTTCCTCATCATTTATAGCTACCAGTTCTATTACAACTAACACCACTACTATAGACACAGATTCCATAATTATCACCACAACTCCTCTCCCATCCATGGTGATCCCATTTTTCCCTATAAAAATTACACCATATACTCCTATTGATCACCCAACAGTGGTCTCCCTATAAAATATCAGGAATACTTCATTGAAATCATAGAGTTATTGGAGCAATAAATTGGCTCAATCATCTAAGGGAGTTGCTCATGTGAGAAAAATAGTAATGATTGACCCTGTGGCTAGGCAAAGGACAAAACTCAAGATTACACCTCTAGTAGACAAACTAGAGGAAGATATGATAGTTGAAGACTATCAACTGGAAGAAAAAATTGAAGACATCTCTCAACTGGTGCTGGAGGATGAATTTAGCATGGCCAAGTTTGGGATTGAGACTATATTTGTTAAAAGTGACATCTATAGGAATAAGCATGTGAATATGGAGGAAAAAATTTCTAGGCTTGAAGCCACAATTAAGGATCAAAAGAAAGAGCAAATAGCACTCCAAAATGAATCCAAAAAGTGGCAATTTTTTTTTGAAAAGATGGTCAATTACAAAGAGCAATTTCAGCAGCTACAGAATCAAAATCAGGGGTATGTAAAGTAGATACAGAGTTTGCAACAACATCTCCAAATTAAGAAGACCAGGTTTGTAGGATTCTCTAAGGATAATATAAAAAACTTCAGGAAGGAAATTCTATAAAATATCCTAAAGAAATGCTTTGAGATCCAATCCATCCTTGATTTCATGGATGAGGCCAGCCATGTGCTCCAAAAAATAGGGAATATCTAAAAAAGGTCACCAAGGAGATACATCCAATAGCCCCTCAAGCCAAAAAACTCCTCAATCTGTCTGAAGCTAGGTGTAATGAGTTTTCAATACTGTTCCCAATAAATAATGGAACACTTAAAGATTTACGACCATAATTGTCCTTAAGAAGAGTGGTTTGCTTCATAAAGGATGGTTTTTGATCCATAAAATTGATCATAAGCTCTAGAATATTGTGGATACCAATGAGGAAATGATGCAATATGACTTCAAAGGATTCTGGGATGAAAAATATCTTATGTTATTAGAATAATATCTCCATAATAGCATAAATACGATGATACATGATGAGTTAGAGATAGATGCATGGTAGGAGTGGATTGATTAAGATAAAATAACTCAATTTATAAAAGACCTAACCATACTAAGAGATATGATGGTAGATTTAGCAGACTTGGGAGCTTCAGTCTCATATAAAAAAAATAGTAGAATTGTGTTACATTCATCAACAAGTATTAAAGATAAAAATCCCTCCCAAGCATCTTGGAAAAAGGCCATGAACACTTTGGACCATGTCACTCAGCTCCTGAAGGAAGATATAGAACAAGCTAAAGATGAGGAGGAAGCTGAAGATGAGGAGGAGGTTGAAGATGAGGAGAACCAAGAAGAATTTGAAGAAGCTGAATATGGGGAAGAGACACTTAAAGAAGAAGATAATGTAGAGGACACTACAAATATCCAAGAAGATGAAATTAGGACCAGCAGTAGAAGTCCTGAGAGCACTACAAATTCTATTGTAAAAAATCTAAAATTTTAAATGCTATAGCTGGTGGAATAGTCGTAGGGGCATTTTCATAACCATTTTTTAGTCTGACAATGTAATAAACTAGAAAAAGGAGCATGAGCCTACCAAGGCATGTAAAAGCTATGAAGCAGAATTCTAAAGAAGAACATCTTTTTGGCCAAGTCTATAAAGGAGCACATCTTCATGCACTTCTAGAGAAGATCAACAACTACCTCTAGCATGGCCTCCATATGAACCTTTACTCTTTGAGTGCCTCTACAAAGGCTTAAAAGAGTAAGGTTCACAAGGAAGTTGTTCTTTGAGGTATTCTCTGCAACTAGCTAAGGCATATTTCACCATCCTTCATGAAATAGGTCATCTACTGAATCATTGCTATGAGGTTGATCTGATGAAATAAGGAGTATCCCCCTGTAGAAATATCTACATTTCACCTCTTGTATGGTCTTCTTGTGAATAATTATGCTCTAAGAAACTTCACAAAGATCTAAGAGTATGACTATCACAGGGAATTATTCAGTGAAGCATGAGCTAGCATATTGTTGAAGTCTATTTCACACTTTCCACTCCATTAATCCATATTCCTTTACACTTTTTATTCCATTCATTCAGTCCATGGCCATCATATAGCCCCATTCATTATTTTTTGACTCCAGTATCCAAAGGATAAGGATCTAAGTTTGTGAGAATTGCTAGCAATTCTCCTTAGGAGGCACTAGAATGTAGGCCCAAAAAAGGACCACATACTTAGAAAATTTTAAAAATTTGGCTTAGTGTTGAAAAAATCTTGAGGGTAGTATTATTTCCCACAAAGGACTAAGACCTTGTTTTTTCTGTTGAAGACAAAGACGATGTTAAAATTTGTGGTCAACTTGGTATAACCTGACATTGTAGAAATACAATGAGTGCATTTTTTAAGAGTGAAACAAAGAAAGGTAGGCATAACTCTAGGTTGGTGCTAATTTTCATGCAAAGAAGATGCAGTGTTAAATTATGCTAAGGATCAAGCATAATGCAAAATTATATAGTCAACTTAGTCAAACCTGACCTAGCAGATTTTCATGGAGTGGAACGAAATAAAAGATAGGTGAAATTACCATGTTTTATTTGAGAAGGGTTCATTGAACAAAGTGCAGTTGTAAATTACACACCGATAAGATGCAATGTTAAAATCCATGGTCAGCCTATTCAAAGTTGACCCAACGGATTTTTAAGTAGCGGAATTTAAAAGGGAAATATGACCCGATGAAAATTTTTTGCTCTCTGTGAAGAAAGTTTTATGTTATTTTTCACTCACCAATAACACAATGTAAAATTCCACGGTCAGCATAGCCAAACCCAACCTAGCAGAATTTTGTGGAGTGGATTTTGAGAAGAAGGCAACTAGCAATGGAAATTTTCAAAGATAAAATGACATCATCAGAATTTAAATGATGCGGGTCACTTTTAGGCTTTCATTCTATGGTCAACATGGTCAAACCAGACCCAGTAGAATTTCAAGGAGTGGATTTTCATATTATGCAAGTTCCAAAGCCAAATCATCTACTAGCAGAATAATTTTGAGGAGTGAATTCTAAAGCTAGAAAAGCATGAGATTTAATAGGTTTTAAAGGTGCCAAGTCATCTTTCATCTGAACCATTCAAAGGCACATCAAGGGTTAGGATGAGAATATTTGAGTCCAGTAAAAGATCAAGATTCAATGTTGATAAAGGAGTTGACCTCCGATATTCATTATTATCACTTACAATAAAAAATCCATAGGAGACCAAACGTTGTAGAAAATTAAGATTCACTAGCATTTTTAGTTACATATTTGTGGTGGAGAAGTCTAGTCAAGAACAGGGGATGGACCAGATTAGAGTACAACTAGTGTAGGTACCGAATTTTATGAAATACCGAGCAACTTGTAGAGATAAGAGTTACAGAGGGTTTCATGGAGCACAACTCCTTTCTTTCTATAAGCAAATAAGAGGCAACCACCTCAATACCCTACTGATTTGGCATAAAATTTTCCTTGTAATATTCCTATATTTCTATTATCATTGTAAAACTATATATAGAGGTCGAACCCTCGATTTGAAGGGTTAACTCTAAAGTTTTTGCTTTCCCTATTCTTGTAATTTTTTTGAGAAATCAATAGAAGGAGCATTACTTGTATGACCTGAAGCTTTTATCTTCATTATCTTATGATTTTAATATGTGAATTCATTTATGCTACTACTGTCATGGTTAGTTAATTCTGCTGATATTGGATTGCTGACTTGGAACAAATTGGAATGTTTCATGTTTAAACAAATGTTGTAGGAGAACTGTTAATTTGGATGTTGATCTAATTTTTCTATTTGGATTATTAGCATTTTAGATGTTTGAAATAGTTCTCTAAGTATTTTTTGGTTTTGTAATGATGAAGATCATAGGTTTTGAATGTTGTTAGTTACAAGTGTGGCATATTGGAAATGTGATCCATCATAAGGTTCTTTATAGTTGTCTATGTTGTTATATTTATCCAGTCATTATTCATTCAATTGTTTTTAGCCCTTACCTCCATTTCTATCTCTAACCTGACAATTTAAACTGAGTTTAATTGAGTCAACACATAATTAGTTGACAATGTATACCAACCTACTCTAGGGGTTGGATTGAAGCAATCTTTGATCCATCCAATATCAGGGTTTTAGTTGTGATTAGCAGGTGTACACCTTCCAAAATATCATAGATTCATAGTCACGGTTCAAGATTTCCTTGATGTCAATTCGAACCCCAAAAAGACCCCTTTATAATGTTATTTTGTAATAATTTATAATGGTATGTAGAAAGTTAGGCACCTAGACAAGTGGGGCCATTTCATGTAAATGTTATCAATAATGTAACTAATATTTGATAGAATATTCTAGCTTGAGTGACACTTTGCATGTAATTTAACTCTTGAGCATTATGCTAGGGTTGCATGAAGTGTATATTTAATACACATGGGCCCATGAACAAATGTATGTTTTTGAAAATTAATAAAATTATTGAAGGAGGTTGCCCCCTCGAAGAGACCTACAATTATGTGTTATTTTGTGTGATTACTTTAATTCTACATTTACATTTTGTATTGCAATATATTGTTCTTTCATGAAATTCTATTTTAATTACAATATTTATGTGAATGAGTTTATTTTTATTAGAAGGTTCCTAACAAGTGGTATCAGAGCACTTTCTAGGGTTGAGTTCTATTACGACTATGACAATTCTTGCTCTTCAATTTTAACTGTTAGGTATATATTTCTCGTATTTCCAATTTTATGCTTGTTTCATTATTAAAATAAAAAAAAGCCCTTTTTGCATTAGTTTATTAGGTTAGAAATCCTGTGTCGAGGGTTTTAAAATAGCATAGAGGAGTTATCATTATTATCTAAGCTAGATTTCCCGTAAAGCATCTAGTAAAGTGAGGGGTAATTAGGCTCTAATACTTAGGCCTCTAATAAAATATGTCTATGGAATTGAGCTCCCACATATATTTGGATATATCAAGAGATCCACTAGTATTAGAAGAAACCTTTAGATCTAGGAATATTTATGGCCTTGTATTAACCATAGTATATAGAAAATAGCATTCAAAATGATCATCCTTCCATACTATTAGAGAGGCAAGTAGTGTGATCAAGGGTATGCGTGGAATCCTCATTGAGTAGTGGTATAAAATATTGGTTTAAGCACTATATTTCATAACTACAATATAACAGGTCTATGGGTAGTACATACACTCTGGCTTAGAGTACCCTATTTTGCTAAATGTTCAACCAACAAAAAACTCCTATTCTACTAAATGTTAAACCTACAACCAGATATTCTATTACAAAAATTAAGCATATGAAGGAGACTTCCCTCTCTCAAAATTACTGCATGAAATAGATAAAATAAGTTGGATAGGAACATAACAGTCAAGATAGTAACAATCAGGATAAATTTTTTAGTGTTAGTAACAATCAGGTATAATCTCAATTATAGTAAGTAATAGTTAGGATAGAGTTATCAGTTACCAATGTTAGTAAAATTTGTCTATGATAGTAAAAATTCATAACAAATAGGGAGTTAGACAAAATATTATCAGTAAAAAAATAGTGTCAGTGACATAACAGTGTTAGTAACATAATAGTATCAATAACAAATAGTGTTAGTGATAAAACAATTTTAGTAACAGACAATACAACATCTCATAAGGGGTTGTTTGATAAGAAGCCAATTTTTTGAGTGAATTAAACCTCCAATAGAAAAACCAACACACAACACTACCCTTGTAAAAAAAATTGGAGTTCCCAAAAATAGTGTTGTGATATATAGCTCATTGCAACCATCTAGTTAAGTTGATTAGTTTCGTATATAGCCTCCATGCACTTTTTTGGGGGTGTCAAAAAATGTCATTTAGGACCTAGTCCATTATGATCGTCTTTTTGAGCTGATCATTTTGATATATAATACCCAAAAACTTTTGTGGATCCTTACTAAAAATAGTAACTCCTAAAATAAAAATCCAATTTTAATAATTCAATGGAAGTGGTTTAAATCATACCAAAATGGCTAGTAGAACTAGAGGACACCAAAAGGAGATAGAACAAAACACTTTTTTGTAGGACATGCATACCATTGTCACTACCCTTCTCAGTGACATTAAAATGATGAAGGAAGAAGTAACACTTTTGAGAGGTGAGCACATGAGATCCAAAGCTAATCTAGAAGAAAAAATTTTAGAGGTTGAGGAGAAACTTAAGGATGGTCCAAAGGTGTTTGAGCATCATTACAATGAACAAACAGGTGGCAGTACCACCAATAGGGAGAAATACATTCATAAGGATAAGAAAGGTTATCATTCTATTTTTTACACAAATACTCTATTTAAGATGCCTAAATTAGACTTTCCTAAGTTCAATAGAAAGTACGTTGATGGGTGGTTATGTTGAGTAGATCAGTTATTCAAACTTCACAATATCCATAAATACTTATGGGTCACCATGGCATCCTTAAAATTTGAATTTGAAGCCTTATAGTGGTATCAATAGTTATAAAACACAACTCTTGATCCTTCTTGGGAAAATTTTGAGTCATAATTACTCACTCAATTTAGCCCTAGTGAGTATGAGGACTTTACAAGAGCATTAAGAAAACTCAAACAAACATCTATGTTTTGAGACTATCAGACCCAATTTGATAAATTGGCTAACAAGACCAAGGGGTTTAATGAAGCCTTTTTTTGTAGTTGTTTCATCAGTGGCTTGAAATATGATATCAAGGCCAAGGTCAAGATGTTCAAACCACAAACTATGATGCAAGACATAGGATTGGTATGGTTGGTAAAACAAAAAAATTTAGCTCAAAGATGGTCATCTAAATTTCCATAGGCCAAACCCACATTTACTTCCAAGTCACATCTAATACTAGAAATAAATCTACCTCTTACAAGCACTTGACTACAAAGATATGGATGCCTGATGCGCACAAGGTTTATGTTATAATTTTGATGAAAAATATTCACCAAGGCATAAATACATCCAAAAGAAGCTATTTTTAATGTATGTAGAGGATTCAATAAGAAGCGAATAAAATTATGATGAAGCAAAACCATCAGAGGAACCACTTCAATATAAGGATGAAACACACAAAGAACCACAACCAATTTTTTTTGTCCATTCTCTTACAAGAATTACTACCACTCATATAATGAAAGAAGTAGGCATTTTCAAAGGCCAAAGTATTACAATTCTCATTAATTCAGGAAGTACATAGAACTTTATTTATTCTCGAGTTGTCAAGCAAGCCAATTGTTATATACATGCATGCAACTCCTTTGAGGTTATTGTGACAAATAGCAAAATGATGAGCACCAGTTATGCTCATATTTTTGTATATGTACTAACGATTTTTGCGTGGCAATAAATCATGAGTTGGATATTTTTATGAAACATTACGTATTTATTTAATGAAATCATGTGTATTATTTAATCCATGCATGAAGTGTGTTTTGTGTAGTTATTTTCTTGATTTTATCGTCTTCTGCTCAGTCGAGGTCCTACATGGACCCGGTATGGTTCCGCTTAATTAGATGAAGGCACATGAAGGTAGGCACCTTACTAAAGTACGCACCTTACTAAATTAGTTGCCTTACTGAGGTAGGTGCCTTACTCAAGTAGGAACCTTACTGAGGTAGGTGCCTTACTCAAGTAGGCACCTTACTGAGGCAGGTGCCTTACTAAGGAAGGCACCTTACTGAGTTAGGCGTCTTACTCAAGCAAGCACCCAGATTATGCGTATTGACCAAATGGTTGGAAAAGGACCTCGTTGACCACCATTCCATATAATCTATGGGAAACTATTGATGAACGAGCTATCCCAACCAGAGTGGATGAACACGTAATTACTCACGAAGCAGAACCGCAATAAAGTAGAAATCATCCGATTACTAGAAAATGACATAGAACTAATTATCACGTGTCGGTTATAGTAACTGAATTGTTCTAGTTTAGACTGCAGCCGGGGTTCCTGTTGTAATAGAACTGCAATAGGAAGTCCTGTGTGTGGTATATAAACACACGAACTTCTTTTCATAACATTATCGCATGTACTATTTTCTACATTGTTAATAAAAACTTGAGCATTCTTTAATATGCGTATTGTCTCCCTGATTCATTGGGTGGGATCTGCTAGAGCTCAGGCCCACTCCAAGCTAGTATTCCTCCCCTAATTCTTAGTTATTTTCATTTATTTAGTTATGTATGATAGTACGTTCATTTATTATATTAATTTTAATTATTTTACGGGCTATGTTATTTTTACATAAAGTGTGTTATTGCTTTCAGTGTGGTGTGTTTACTTTTACATATTTTATTTATGTATGAGTTTTATTGGTATGTACGGATCAATCTATATTTTACAAACACCCCCCAATGATAGTTGAATGAATTCATCTCAAAATTGGTAGTGTAAGTAGTCTCAACCGTGGCACTTCAAAAGTCTACGAGCTCCCTAGTTTGAAAATTTAAATGCAAGTGCTGTGATAAATTTAGGATAGATTTAACCAGTGTTTGGCACCCAATATTTTGGTACCATTACCAAGGAAGCATAACTAGTAGATTGATTACATTACCCCTTAAAACCTTCTACTTGACCTTGTATGAGTTTGCCAATAAAAAGAGGACCCAACGGTCATTTTATAAGACAAAGTCCATCAAAAAATTCAGTCAGATGAAGACCCAGAGTTTGAATTATATTCTCCTGACTCATCACCAGCAGTCCACTGTGAAGAACACAAGCTTATACTGAGAGGGGGGGGTGAACAGTATAAGACCACTTTTTCAATTTTCTTTAAAATCAACTTTCAAAACAGTATAATGCAGTGTATAGAAAGCAGTCAAAATAGCAGTAATCAAATCAATGCACAACACACCATCCACAAAGTGACACAACAATTTACGTGGTTCACCCAAGGTGGGCTACTCCATGGATAAAACTTTTCTCTAAAAGTTATATCACAGCTCTTTGGGAAACCTTCCCAATTACAAAGTTTATGGGCACCAACCCAAAGGAGACACCTTCCCCTTAGCTTTGCTCTTAGTGGTGATCCTCTAGAAGACCTCTACCTCCTCTGCCCTTAGCAAGTGGAATTCTATCCACAGAAGACACCTGTCTTCCCTGCTCTGGCTGGAGATCTCTGTCCTCAACTCTATCACTGCAAAGCCGTTCCTCAAGTTTGCACTAAACACAGTCCTTCGATCTGGCACAAATCTATCCTCTTCCTCTTTTCTTTTTTGTTACAGTTGCACTTGGTCGAAACCAACTTTTCATAGTCTGCGCAAACACAGTAGCACTTGATCTACTTATGCTCTTCTACAAAAACATAGCAGCACAATCTTTGCACATCCAGTGCAAACACAGCAGCACAATCTTCGCTCTCTTTGCTCAAACACGATAGCACTGTCTTTGCAACCTCTGCGCAAACACAATAGCACAGTCATTGCACACTCCGTGCAAACACAACAGTCAATCAGACTTCCACTTATGCACCTTTGCGATCAAACTTCTCCCCGCACTCAATCTATGTAAATCGCACTTCAAACGCACACTTCATCGATCACTCAAACTATTCAAACAGCTCTTCTTTTATAGAGTAAGATTCAAGATCATTACAATCAATCTTAGTCGGTTGTTACTCTTCAACTACGTCGATTGCAAAACCTTGTGCTGCATCGGCCCAGATTTTAACTTTGTCGGCTCAAAGTTAACTCTGTCCTCCAACCGCCACTGGTTCTGTAGTTGTCCCTGCAAAACTACAACATGTCATGATATCATGACATTTTTACAATCGTACACCTTCTATAGCTTGCTATCGTGAAATCGTGACACCTTGGCCTTTGTCGACTTCCTTTGCTCTTCTATCACGAAATCGTGACACCTTTGCCTCTTGCTGATGTCATCTCACTTCTGTCATGAAATCATGACACTTTAGTCTTTATGGCCTTCCTCTTAGCTTTTGTCACGAAATCACGACACATCTGCTTCTGCTGACGTCATCTGCAACTCTGTCGTGAAATCGTGACACTTTAGTCTTCATGGCCTTCCTCTCAGCTTTTGTCGTGAAATCATGACACATCTGCTTCTGCTAACATCATCTGCAACTCTGTCATGAAATTGTGACCCTTCTTGCTTCTTCAACCTTTTCTCGGTTTGCACCAACGAAAATGGAACATGTCACGAAATCACGACACTTTCACTGCCTTAAGCTCTTTTTTGCCAAATGCCCACGAAACTGGAACATGTCACGAAATCGCGATGCTTTTGCCTTCGAGCTCTTCCTTCTTCAATTCATCATGAAATCATGACGCTTCTTCTGTTTAAGACTTGCTAACTATTTCTGTCACGAAATCGTGACACTTTCTCCAACTGCAAGCTGCCAACTCAACCTATCACGAAATCGTGACACTTTCTGCATCCGTACAACTTCTTTGTAACCTGTCACAAAATCGCGACGCTTTCAGCTTTTGAAAGCTTTCTCTACTGCCTGTCGCAAAATCGTGACACTTCCTGCAACTCAATACTGCCATCTCAACTTGTCACGAAATCATGATAGTTTTGCCTGCTTCGACTCTGCCTTCCAGCATGTCGCGAAATCGTGACAGTTTTGCCAAAACTTTCTCTCTCCTCAAACATGTCACGAAATCGTGACAGTTTTGCCTGCTTCGTCTCTGCCTTCCAGCATGTCGTGAAATCGTGACAGTTTTGCCAAAAATTTCTCTCTCCTGAAACATGTCGCGAAATCATGACAGTTTTGCCAGCACTTTCTCTCTCCTAAAACATGTCGCAAAATCGTGATAGTTTTTCCAGCCGCCTGCATACTTTTTCTAACTTATCTTTTTCTTGATCTTTTGCAACTGGGCTACTCTGATTTTCTTGGAAACTTACTGACCAGCTGAAACCTTCATCAAAACACATTCTTTGACATAAAAACAAATTGCTTCAAGAACTCCTTGACATCAATGACAACAACTACACTTGAGCAAAGGCAATGTACTCAAGGTACCCAAAATTGCCAACAATCTCCCCCTTTGTCATTGATGGCAAACCTTTACTAAAAACACATCTTCAAGAGCCAAAACTGAAATCAATCTAAGCTGACAACTGAGAATATTTCTTTGAAGTTTTGCTCCCCCTGACTTGAAGCTTTCCTCTTTACTTGAAGCTCTCCCCCTTACTCATATCTCTCCCCCTTACTCAAATCTCTCCCCCTTTGTCATCAATGGCAAAGGGTCACCTTTGGGGCTTGGGACTAAGAATGAGCCTCTTAGCTTAGTCCCTCCCCCACCTCCTATTAAGGTGATTTAAAACAAGGGTGGGAGTAAAACTCCCATTAGGCACTCATCATCATCAGTGTCTACAATTTCTTTGTCGGGCCTTCTCTCGAGCTCTTTGTCAATGTTTCTGTTCTTGGCACTTTTCTTGTTCTTGTTCTCATCTCTTTTCTTGTCCACACCTTGATCCTTGGACCTTTTTATACCACTATTCCTATTCCTGTACCTTGGAAGATCAGCTCTACACTGTCTAGCTGTGTGACCTGCATTATTGCACTTATAGCAAGTAACAATATTATTTCTTTCAGGCAAAGCTGTTCTTTGAATCCGCCTATTCTGACTAACCCAGTTCCTGATATTTGCCTTGCAAAAAATTGCTTTATGCCCAAACTGATTGCAAGAGTAACAATACCCTTGGAAGAAATTACCACTTCTGAAATTATTGTTAACCTTCTTCATTTGAGACATGCAATGTGCAGCCATGTGACCAAACCTGTAACACGCAAAACATCTGCCGTGAAATTTTCCTTTATACGACCTCTTGGGTCCTGAAAACTTTTTCTTCGCATTCTAAATTTTGTTTTCTATTTCTGCGCATCGATCACTCACGGACTCATGTTCTGAAGTACTTTCTTCATCAGAACTCTCTTTCTTTTGGAATCTCTTGCTAGATTCCCCGACCTGTTCTTTGAGCGGTTTAACAAAGCCAAGACCTGTTTTATCTGTTGGATTTCTTTGACCTTTGATGAGAGACTTAACCCTTTTGGAGCTATCTTGAAACTTGTACAGCTTATCCTTGTATTCTTTAATTTCCACTTCCAGAGAGGCCATTTTCTGTTCCAACTTATTATACTCAAGAATCTTAGACTCTAACTCATCCTTGAGTTCCTGTGTTTTAGCTATAGAGAAGTCAAGACTTTCTATAAGATCTTCTCTCTCCATACAACATTCATCTAGCTTAATCTTGATTCTATCATTCTTCTTTCTTTCCTTTTTCAAAACACTAAGAGCATTATTGAGTTCACATTCAAGATCCTCTAATTGATTGCACTTTGAATTATCAAGGCCTTTTTCAGATTTCTTATCACTAGAGGTGCTACCCTTTTCAAAAACCATACATGCATCTTCCTTATCATTTTTTGAAGCATCCTCATACATACTAGCAACCAATTCATTATTTGTGCAATCATCCTCAAGGTGCCCAAAATTTCCACATCTAAAACATTTCATGACAGTGAATTTATGTTTCGGTTCTTCCTCCTTTTCGAAATGAACAACATCTCATTTTCATTATCACTAGAAGAGCTTTCACTATCACTTCTAGAACACTTACTTGCTTTGTCCAGATAGAAGCTCTTCTTGTTCTTGTGTGAATACCTCTTTCCTTGATTGTTGTGCTCATCTTTGTTCTTTTTGTAATACCTGTGCTTTTCAGAATCCTTGCTCTTAACATCCTGTATATCTTCATCACTTTCATTCTTGGAAACAATACGATCAGTAGCATAATGACCAAACTTTCCACAGTTGAAACATCTTATGTTTTTCTTGCTTTTGTGTTTTCTAGAGAACTTGCCTTTCTTGTCGTAATATGCCTCTTCATCACTAGAAGACTCATCACTCTCTTGAATCTGTTTGCCCTTTGATTTCTTGGTAGCTTTGAAAGTCGCCTCTTTCTTGACATCAACTTTCACTTGAGTTCTCAGCTCAAATGCTACAAGAATACTATGGAGCTCATCCTTTTTCAATTTATCTAAATCTTTAGCTTCCTCAATAGCAGAAATATTTTCACTAAATCTATTAGGAAGAGATCTTAAAATCTTATCACACACATCATTTTCAGCAACCTCAAGACCTAGATCTTTCATGGAGTTAACAACCTCATCCATACGAAGCATGTAGTCACTAATATTTTCATCATCATTCATTTTGAGTTGTTCAAACATACCTTTAAAATGTCTCAATTTGGCCTTTCGGACATTTGCATCACCTGTATGAACCACCTGCAATTGTTTCCACATTTCACTAGTTGTCTTGTAGTGAATAACTTTGGTGAGATCTGCTTTTTGTAAGCCTCTCGAGATTGCATTCATGGCTTTTGAATTGCTGTGAAGCATGAGCCTGTCTTCTTTGGTATAAGGACCATGTTTAGGAATAGTGTATTCGTCTTCAATCACTTCCCATACCTCATTACCAAGTGCCATTAGATAAACTCTCATTCTTGCACTCCATAGACCGAAATCTGATCCATCAAGAATAGGTGTTGCATTGCCACCTGAAAAATCCATTGTGTTCTTAACCAGTTCTTCCTTTCGACTGTTTAAACCTTTTCGAAGGAACCCGCTCTGATACCAATTGAAGAACACAAGCTTATACTGAGAGGGGGGGTGAACAGTATAAGACCACTTTTTCAATTTGCTTTAAAATCAACTTTCAAAACAATATAATGCAGTGTATAGAAAGCAGTAAAAACAGTAGTAATCAAATCAATGCACAACACACCATCCACAAAGTGACACAACAATTTACGTGGTTCACCCAAGGTGGGCTACTCCACGGATAAAACTTTTCTCTAAAAGTTATATCACAACTCTTTGGGAAACCTTCCCAATTACAAAGTTTATGGGCACCAACCCAAAGGAGACACCTTCCCCTTAGCTCTGCTCTTAGTGGTGATCCTCTAGAAGACCTCTACCTCCTCTGCCCTTAGCAAGTGGAATTCTATCCACAGAAGACACCTGTCTTCCCTGCTCTAGCTGGAGATCTCTGTCCTCAACTCTATCACTGCAAAGCCGTTCCTCAAGTTTGCACTAAACACAGTCCTTCGATCTGGCACAAATTTGTCCTCTTCCTCTTTTATTTTCTGTTATAGTTGCACTTGGTCGAAACCAACTTTTCATAGTCTATGCAAACACAGCAACACTCGATCTACTTATGCTCTTCTATGAAAACACAACAGCACAATCTTTGCACATCCAGTGCAAACACAACAGCATAGTCTTCGCTCTCTTTTCTCAAACATGACAGCACTATCTTTGCAACCTCTATGCAAACACAATAGCACAGTCGTCGCACACTCCGGGAAAACACAGCAGTCGATCAGACTTCCACTTATGCACCTTTGCGATCAAACTTCTCCCCGCACTCTATCTACGCAAATCGCACTTCGAACGCACACTTCATCGATCACTCAAACTATTCAAACAACCCTCCTTTTATAGAGTAAGATTCAAGATCATTACAATCAATCTTAGTCGGCTGTTACTCTTCAACTGCGTCGGCTGCAAAACCCTATGCTGTGTCGGCCCAAATTTTAACTTTGTTGGCTCAAAGTTAACTCTGTCCTCCAACCGCCACTGGTTCTGTAGTTGTCCCTATGAAACTACATGTCACGATATCATGACATTTTTACAGCCGTACACCTTCTATAGCCTACTGTCACGAAATCGTGACACCTTGGCCTTTGTCGACTTCCTTTGCTCTTCTATCATGAAATCGTGACACCTTTGCCTCTTGCTGATGTCATCTCACTTCTATCATGAAATCATGACACTTTAGTCTTTATGGCCTTCCTCTCAGATTTTATCGCGAAATCGTGACACATCTGCTTCTGACGTCATCTGCAACTCTGTCATGAAATCGTGACACTTTAGTCTTCATGGCCTTCCTCTCAGCTTTTGTCGTGAAATCACGACACATCTGCTTCTGACGTCATCTGCAACTCTGTCATGAAATCGTGACCCTTCTTGCTTCTTCAACCTTTTCTTGGTTTGCACCAGCGAAAATGAAACATGTCACAAAATCGTGATGCTTTCGTTGCCTTAAGCTCTTTTCTGCAAAATGCCCGCGAAACTGGAACATGTCGCAAAATCATGACGCTTTTGCCTTCGAGCTCTTCCTTCTTCAATTCATCGCGAAATCACGATGCTTCTTCTGTTTAAGACTTGCTAACTGTTTCTATCACGAAATCGTGACACTTTCTCCAACTGCAAGCTGCCAACTCAACCTGTCATGAAATCATGACACTTTTGCATCCGTACAACTTCTTTGTAACCTGTCACAAAATCGCGACGCTTTCAGCTTCTGAAAGCTTTCTCTACTGCCTGTCGTGAAATCGCGACACTTCCTGCAACTCAATACTGCCATCTCAACTTGTCGCGAAATCGTGACAATTTTTCCTGCTTCGACTCTGCCTTCCAGCATGTCGCGAAATTGCGACAGTTTTTCCAGAACTTTCTCTCTCCTCAAACATGTCGCGAAATCGTGACAGTTTTTCCTGCTTCGTCTCTCGCCTTCCAAACATGTCGCGAAATCGTGACAGTTTTTCCAGAACTTTCTCTCTCCTCAAACATGTCACAAAATCATGATAGTTTTTCCAACACTTTCTCTCTCCTAAAACATGTCGCGAAATCGTGATAGTTTTTCCAGCACTTTCTCTCTCCTAAAACATGTCGCGAAATCGCGATAGTTTTTCCAGCCGCCTGCATACTTTTTCTAACTTATCTTTTTCTTGATCTTTTGCAACTGGGCTACTCTGATTTTCTTGGAAACTTACTGACCAGCTGAAACCTTCATCAAAACACATTCTTTGACATAAAAACAAATTGCTTCAAGAACTCCTTGACATCAATGACAACAACTACACTTGAGCAAAGGCAATGTACTCAAGGTACCCAAAATTGCCAACACACTTGGAGTGAGCATCCTCACTTCGTGCAAAGTGCCTCCTCGTCTCATCGACCTAGGAAAGAACAGATCATCCTGAACCCATTGTTTAAAAGAACACCCTCGGAGGAAGCCCTACTATGGAAAGTCATAGAGGATCAGACCGTAACACCAGCTGACTTGGAGGCTCTAATACAAAAATTTTGAGTGACCGAAAGGCCATAGAAGCTGCATTAGAGACCACATTTCCTTAAAAAAAATGGCCGAAGAAGTCTCATCTGGATTCAGCTTCCCGATAGAGGAAGGAGCAGGGGAAACCAAAATGAAGAACATATCCCCTACCCATATTCCTACCTTTAGGGGATACCCAACCGAAGACCCTGACCTATTTTTGTTTAAATTTGACGTGTTGTGTAGGTCTATCGACTACAAATTAGATGCTCAGAAGTTGAAGCTCTTTCCATCGACATTAGATGACTCAGCTCTACGATGGTTTATCGGGTTGGGGAACAAAAAGATCACCACATGGGAAGAGATGAGGAAGCTCTTTCTAGAGTAGTACCAGGACTTTGGTAGAGCATGGGATTCCAGGGAGGAAGTCCTCAACATGACACAGAAGGAGGATGAGTCTCTAGAAGAATACTAGGAGAGGTTCAATTTCAACCTGCAGTGATCTCCTCATGCAAAGCTAGGAGATAAGTCCCTCAAAAGCATTTTTTTGAGAGGACTCAACAATGAGTCATTGGAGGCGCTAAACATGATTTTGGGAGGAGACGTTTACCAACATGCCATGGAAGATATCCGATAATTATGTCAGAATTACTCATGGAGGAGAGGCAAACCAGCTCCCAGGACCATGAAGGTGATCGCATCGGTCACAAAAATAGAGATAGGCAACATGTTGGAAGATTTAAAGAGTGAAATGCTATCCTCTCTAGCACTGCAGTTGGATACGCTCTTGCTGGAGAAGAAGAAACAAGAGAATGATGCAGCGTTGACCTATTTTTACCCAAAATATAGAGGAAAGCATGCTAGGAATGCATACCCAGAGAACAAGGTTAGAGTATGCATGGTTTGCCAACAAAACCACAAGACCCGACTATGCTCGCAGCTACCCAATACCAAGGAGGAGGCTGACGTAACTGAAGCCTATTTCATGGGCAATCAAAGAAATTGGTAGCAACCCCCTATGGGGAATATGCCCATGGGGATGCCGCCCTATGGAGGAGGACCATATATGCCACAAGGGCAGCCACCACCACCCAATATGGGATGGTGGGGACCACCACCTTGGATGAACATACCTCCAAGAGCTGCATTTCCCAATCAGCAACCATGGATGCCATATCAGCACTCTGGGCAGCAGTGGAGGAACCACGTTCCATGGAACCCGCCCCACAAAACATAGCACAAGTTCCACCTCAGCAAGGCTTACCAGCCCTACCTATAGTGAGACCTACGTAGTTACCAGCATAGCCGATGGTGAACCCGAATAATAAGGTAAACCAGCCAGCATACCAAGTAGAGGGAGAGATGTATCCGATGTATCATATTAGTTGTAATCCTATTCAACTTAGATCAGACAAGCAACTAGGAGTAGAGGCACCTCCCCTGGTAGAAGAGGAGGAAGACGTAGGAGATTCCCCTCTTATAGAAGAGGTGGAGGAAGAAAAATTTGTTGAGAAAATAGAGGCTCCATTTCCTAAATGGTTGTAGGAATAGAGGAAGCCGACACAACCAGAATTTGATATCCTCTCTAGCTTGAGGAATCTCATAGTCACTATCCCACTTTTTCAAGCTATCCGAGATGTGCCCATATACACCAAGGTGATAAAAGAATTGTGTCTAAGGAAACCTGGATGTAAGGTGGTACAAACCATCAATGTCATGGGAAAATTGGCTGACTTGATGATGGGGAATGCATATCATCCCAAATATGCAGACCCAGGTAGCCCGATGCTGATGGTGAAAATAGGAGGGTATTCATTGGTGAACACCTTAGTTGACCTGGGTGCAGCCATCAACGTGATGCCATAGGAGACCATGCAGAAGCTGAAGCTTACAAACCTGAAACCCACCAAGATGGTGTTGCAACTGGTCGACCGATCAATAGTAGCGCCAGAAGGGATGCTCGAGGACATCATCATAATGGTCGATGCATGGGAATACCTAGTGGACTTCCTGGTGCTACAATAAAAAATGGGACTGGGTGGTTACCCACTCATCTTGGGGAGGCCATGGTTAGCTATGGCTGATGCCTACATCAGCTACCATGATGGACTAATGACCATTTTGAATGGGTAGAACATCAAGATATTGACAATATCTCCTCCTACGTAGTCCATGGACATGCTGGGGGAACCCACATCGGACAATCAGGAGGATAGTTCATTATCTATGCTCCAGTCAATGATGGCATTAATAGAGTTGGAGGAAGAAGTCGATGAAGATGATGTCATCATGAGATTCCTTCAAGGGGAATCCTCCCTCTCAGTTCCTGAGTCACTGTTGGTCAGTGCTCAGGACCACCACACCAGGAAAATTGACATTGAGCCTGGCAGAACATTGAACATCAGTAGTGGGTTGACCCCCACACAACTGATAGAATTGAAGGAGCTCCTAACCAGACACCAGTAAGCATTCACCTGGGATTATTTGGATATGAAGGGAATCAGCCCGAAGATTTGCACTCACCAAATTTACCTTGAAGAATAGGCAACTCCAGTCAGACAACCATAGAGAAGGATGAACCCGACCATGAAGGAAATCATCAAAGCCGAGTTATAGAAGCTCTTGTCTATAGGGTTCATCTACCCAATCTCCGACAGTGAGTGGGTGTCACCACTTGTGGTGGTGCCCAAGAAAAATGGGAAATGGTGGATCTATGTTGATTACAGATCGCTGAACAAAGTGACTAAGAAAGATCACTTCCCACTTCCCTTCATTGACCAGGTCTTGGACACACTATTCGGGAGGAAATACTTCTCCTTTCTGGATGGATTCAGTGGGTACAACCAAATCCAGATCGGGGAAGAGGACCAGGACAAGACAATATTTACCTGCCCATGGGGAACGTTTGCCTATAGAGTGCTGCCCTTCGGGTTGTGCAATGCACCAACCACCTTCCAAAGGGTGGTGTTGAGCATATTTTTAGATATGATGGGGGAGGTAGTAGAGGTATATATGGATGACTTCACCATTTATGGAGAAACATTTGAAGAAGCGATGATGAATTTGGAATGTGTGCTCTAGAGATGCGAAGAGAACAACTTATCCCTCAACAATGAGAAATGTTTTATGATGATGCGTGAGGGCATAGTGCTGGGACATCATCTCTCGAAAGAAGGGATTAAAGTGGATCAAAAGAAAATAGAAGTTATTAAAGACCTACCCAGCCCAAAAATGTAGAGGGAAGTGAGGAGTTTTCTCGGCTCTATCGGGTACTACAGGTGATTCATCACCGATTTTAGCAAGATCACCAAACCGCTGCACACCCTACTGATGAAGGACGTAGAATTCATCTAGATGGAGGACTACGAGCAAGCATTTTAGATGCTGAAGGAGAAGCTAATTTTTACCCTAGTTTTGTGGGGTCCAAATTGGGTTGTCCCATTTCATATATATTGTGATGCATCCAATAATGCAATTGGAGCAGTCCTTGGGCAGAAGGATGGCGAAGAATTCTACACCATTTATTATGTCAGCAAGAACTTAGCAGGGGCTGAGATCAATTACATGGTAATGGAGAAATAATTTCTCGTAGTGGTGCATGCCATCAACAAATTCTGCCACTACATCACTGGGTACAAGGTGTTCATTCACACGGACCATGCGGCCATCAGATACCTAATGAGTAAACCAATGATCAGTGGTAGGATAATCAGGTGGCTTTTACTACTATAGGAATTCGACATTACCATAGTCGATAAGCCTAGGAAGGACAACGTAGTCATAGACTTCCTATCCAGACTAATCCCAGTAGATCACGCAGTGGTAGAGGACCAGTTCCCGGATGAACATTTTTTCATCATCAGCAAATAGACATATGGTATGCGGACATCACCAATTATCTAGCCACTGGTAGAATGTCCCCTACTCTTTCATACAGAGAGAAGAAAGGGGTGATTGAAAAGAGTACTTCCTTTCAATGGATTGATGGCCTCCTATTCAAAATAGGGCCCGACCAGATCGTGAGGAGGTGCATAGCAGAGCATGAGTTTCTAGAGATACTCAAAGCCTATCACAATGAGCCATGTGGAGGGCACTTCTCAGGGAGAAGGACTACATATAAGGTATTACAGACTGGGTATTTTTGGCCCACTCTATTTAAATATGCAGCCACATACGCCAGCAGGTGTGATGAATGCCAAAGAATGGGTAGGTCAACCCATAGGGATGAAATACCCCTTCAACCTCACATACACATTGAGCCCTTTGATAAATGGGGCATGGATTTCATAGGACCCATCAACCCACCTTCAACCGGGAAGAGGTATATTCTAGTCTGCACAGACTACATTACTAAATGGGTCAAAGTCTAGGCACTGAGGGACTCCAAGGAGGGGATGGTAGCCGAATTCCTATTTGCCCATATTTTTATGAGGTTTGGAGTGCCCAGGGAAATTACAATGGACCAAGGGCCCCAATTTACCTCTAGGCTAATTGAGGAGTTGATGGAGCAGTACAGGGTTCGGCACAATAGGACTACCCCCTACCATCCATAGGTGAATGGGCAGGTGGAGGTAACCAATAGGGAAATAGAGAACATCCTGATGAAAACCATGCAACAACACAAGAAGGATTGGGTTACAAGATTACTGGAGGTAGTATGGGCATATAATACAATGTGGAAATCGACCATAGGCTTTACACCCTTCCAACTGGTATATGGAAAATATGCAATGATGCCCATCGAGTTCGAAGTTAAGACACTCAGAACGATGGTAGAACTAGACCTAAGCCTGGATGAAGCACAGAAGGAATGAATTCGATAGCTGAACTAGCTGGACGAATTTTGAATGGATGCCCTCCAAAGAATAAAAATCATGCAGAGGCAAAGGAAGTAGTGGCATGACCACCACATTAAAATGAAATAGTTCAAAGAAGGAGACTGGGTACTATTGTATGACTCTAGGTTCCAGGAGCGAAAGGGAAAACTGATGCAAATATGGATGGGACCGTACAAGGTGGTGGAAATAATCAGAAATGGTGTTGTGTGAGTCAAGACAATTGATGGTAGCAACACCATTCTAACAGCCAATGGCCACCGGTTGCATCCATACCACAAGTCCGAAAGCTTGCTGGTGGAAGCCAGAGCAGGCATGGGGGAGACCCCATCCAAGTAAATTTTTCTAGAATTCTCAACAACATGGTGGACACAGAGGTGTCCACAAAAAATAAATTAGTATAGTTTCCTATTTTTTAGCTTACGGTGTGTTTTGTAGGGACAACGCCCGCATGCAAGCTGCAGGCATCCTGAGAGCCAGGGCCTAATAGGCATGGATTGTGTTTAACTACATTTTTCTTTTTTTTTTCATTTTCTTTTTGTAGGGAAATGGCCTGATTGCTCGAACAATAGGCATCTTGGGGGACAAGGCCTAGACTAGCTCAACATCCATGGACCTGCACGATAGGAAGATAGTGTTGATCTAGGCATGGAGTGGGTGCCAATTCCCTACAAAGGAAAAATTATGCACCCCCATGCCTGGATGAAGCAGATGCTGACGTAGTATGAGGAGAAATTCAGGAGGCTTGATCAACCTCACATCAATAGACACGTCAGCCACTGCTAAATTTTCAATGATGAAGGAATGAAAACTCCGAAAGGGAGGTGCCTTACTCCGATGCCTTACTCCAAAGGAGAGGCGCCTTACTATGGTGCCTTACTCCATAAGGGAGGTGCCTTACTCCACCAAGGAGGCACCACCCCGAAGCATTCTTTCATTTGGCAGTACGAGGAGAGGCACCTTACTTTGGCACCTTACTCTGGTGCCTTACTCCGTAAGGGAGGCGCCTTACTCTGAAAGGGAGGTGCCTTACTCTAGTGCCTTACTCTGGAATGGAGGTGCCTTACTCTGGTGCCTTACTCAGAAAGGAGGTGCCTTACTCTAGCACCTTACTTCGGAGGAGCGGCGCCTTAATCCACCAAGGAGGTGCCACCCTGGAGCTTCTTTAAAAATATATATTTATATATATATATATATTGCAAGGTAGGTGCCTTACTGAGGTAGGCACCTTACTCTGGCACCTTACTCAAGTAGGTGCCTCGATTGATTCAAAACACATGCGCAACTTGGTAGTACGTGGAGCAACCGAAGCCAACACCATCATCTCACATGATGGAAATCTGAAAGCACCCAAAAATATTTTGAAATCATTGGGCAGGATCTCTACACGTCCCAAGGCCAACCATCGAGGAGATATGTATCCCAACCTAAACCAATAGGATCCACCACATTTTCAGTGTAGGACCTCGAGCGAACCAGAAATGCCATACCCAAGGTGACGTAATCAGCACATGGGAAAAATATTATCGAGTACCAAATTGGCATACTCCACGTAGCACGAAATGACCAATCAGGTATGTGCATGATTTTCTTTAGATATATACATAATTTTTCATATGATATGCTTCTCTAAAAATAATGTCGATGCAAGAATTGAATTCACCCCTCATGCCTAATACATCATGCCAGAAGTTAATTCGGGTGGCATACCCTACCAACCCCAATGCGGAAATGATTTCCAGAGTTAGGCACCTGAGTTTATAAAAAGTGCCTTACTAAGGGTAGAACATCAAATCAATCAAAATTGGTAGGGAATTCACCATGGGAGGATGATCGAAGAATCATGCACTCAAAAAGCATGAGCCCAGTGGCACTGAGGGAATTAGGGGAGAAGTCTGCAACCGGTTCGAAGCAGCTGGGTGGATGGATTACTATCACCTAGTCAGTCAAGACCAGGACGTAGAGGCAACAAAGGAGTTTGCTACCACTATGAGTAGAGGAGTTGCTCGATTATGCATACTGGTAATTCCAATCACCCTAGAGCACATTGCTCATGTCACCGGCCTCCCCCTCACTAGGGAATGTACATATAAATATGGCATGGCAAAGTAGTGCATAGAATTATTACTCAGACAAGGGAACGTCCCATGCGACCAAGGGGGCTCCCAAAGTAGAGACTCCTGATGCACCTGAGGAAGCTCTTTGAGTAGGTTGCAAGATACTTCACATGCACCGAGAAGTATTCACACCTGAATGTGAACCATATGCAGTTCTTGAACCACCTGGTGCATGGGTGAGAAATTAACATCCTGTTCTATCTAGAAAATGCCCTACAGGATGAGGCATCATGATATCAGAGAGGGGTAGCCTCTGCCCTAGCCCACCATGGGCTAATTACAACCCTGATACGCCATATAGAGGAGCACAGGGGAAGCTCATCGATGGCTGGGGCTGAACACTCTAGTGTGCAAGAGTAGGTGGTAGCCGAAGTAGAGCAAGAGGTCGGATTATGAGGAGAGGCCAAAGAAGTTAGGGCTGAACCTTTTGATGCATCGAAGTAGGCGGCAATAGAAGTAGGACACGATGTCAAATTGGGGGGAATGTCCAAAGAGGAACACCCTTAATTTTCACTAGATGCTACGGAGGAAGGGCAAAGTTCTCTACCCAATTATATGGAGGATAGGCCAGAATCCTCTAGCCCCAAACCCACAGTATAATGGATAGAGTGCATACATGATCGAAGATGACTACAACACCTAATCCTCTTGAGTAAGGAGGAATAGGAGGATGTAGAGCTTAGCTTCATGGCCCAAACCCTATAAAATTTGGTCGCTCATAATCCGCAAGACCCGTAAACCTCAGTGAACCAGTAATAGTAGTCCGAGGTACCGATGGAAGAGGACCACATTGAGCAGAGTGAGAAATTCATGATGTAGGTACTATTCGAAGAATATAAGGAGATGTCTATGAGAAGAATTTAGAGGTAGGAGGCCACCATCACCCAATTTTAGCAACTGATCCAACAGCTCAGGGCAGAGAACCAATAGTTGCAGGTCAGGGTGATCGAAAGGTAGGATGCCTCTACCCAAACTGATTGGGCAATTGAGGTGCCCACAAACTCTCCAACCTCACCAGAGAGAGTAGTCTCATCCGGGGTAGTCAGGTCAGATGCCTAAAATGAAGAATTAATAATTAAGAACAGGGGAATTCTATTTTTCAAATAGAAACCCCTGTTATCAACATCGATGATGATGAGGAGCCTTCAAGGTAGAGCCAAGGGAAAAACCCTAAACCCAAGGCCAAGAAGGACTCTCCAGAGCACCAAGGACCCAAAATTGAGGGGCCGCTACCCGAAGAACCAGAGGAGCTAGTGCCGAGTGACCAAGAAATAGGGGGAACAGCCATGAGGGACCTCAGATCAGAAGGGTAGCTCCCTAGATCATCTAATAGGGAGGCAACCTCCATGGGAAAGGAAGACCTCCCCATGCAGGCCACCATAATACTAGATAGGAGAAAGGGGAAGGTACCTCAAACAACATATAAGAGGGCCAAAAGAAAGGCTAGAGTGACATTTGTTGAACCGAACCCCCACTCGGATGAGGAATGGGAAGAAGGCCTACAGGCCTTCACTGAATGAAAAGAAAAATTTGAAAATATTCAAGAGGAGTTCGAGGTGGCAAAGGTAGCTAGGAAAGCTACCAAAAAGGCGAAAGAGGGCCTGGCATCTATGTGAACCCTGCTATGGATGATCAATTTTGGGAGATCTATGGTTCATCATAGGGTCGGCCCTCCAAGATGAGGAAATGGCTAGAAATATGGGGGATATATGGACCAGAGGTAGAGGCGGCAATGATCATAGAAGAAAACACTAGCCTCACCCCTGAAGAACTTTGGTTGTACAAGGCCAACATGGTTGTGAGGAAGAGGGATGACTCTGACATTCCCTTCGAAGAGTTACACCCTCAACACACTGACTTGTGGTAGGAAGCAGAGGCAACCTTCCAGAAGGGAGCAATGACTATGGTAGCAGCACCCAACATAGGTGTTGGGCCAAGCATGATAGGGAGGTGGAGCCAGTGTAACAAGAAGCTGATGCAGAATGAAGGCCAACCCAGCACAATTGAAAGCCAGTGTAGCTGGAGGGCAGCACAACCTAAGGATGCCCCACAACAAACTAGGGCCCCTTAGTAGAAATGGAAGCCTCAGGATGGAGAGAAAGCCAAGGCCACCAATAAGAAAAATAAATAGGGAATAGTGGCCTATGCAGAGGAGGTGATTACCGATTTTAGGTGCCACGAGGGCATGGCACATATTAGGCATGGGGGGATGATGAGCACCAGATATGCTCATATTTTTGTATATGTACTAACGGTTTTTGCATGACAATATATCATGAGTTGTATATTTTTATGAAACATTATGTATTTATTTAATGAAATCATGTGTATTATCTAATCCATGCGTGAAGTGTGTTTTGTGTAGTTATTTCCCTGATTTTATCATCTTTTGCTCAATCGAGGTCCTACATGGACCTAGCATGGTTCCACTCAATTAGATGAAGGCACACAAAGGTAGGTGCCTTACTAAAGTAGATGCCTTACTAAAGTAGGCACCTTACTGAAGTAGGCACCTTACTAAGGTAGGCGCCTTACTGAAGTAGGCACCTTACTGAGGTAGGTGCCTTACTCAGGTAGGCACCTTACTGAGGTAGGTGCCTTACTCAAGTAGGCACCTTCGAGGCAGGCACCTTACTGAGGAAGGTGCCTTACTGAGTTAGGTGCCTTACTCAAGCAAGCACCCAGATTATGCATGTTGACCAAATAGTTGGAGAAGGACCCCGTTGACCATCGTTCCACGTCATCTATGGGAAACCACTGATGAACGAGCTATCCCAACCAGAGTGGATGAACACGTAACCACTCACGAAGTAGAACCGTAATGAAGCAGAAATCATCCGATTGCCAGGAAATGATGCAGAGCTAATTATCGCGCGCCGATTACAGTAATCGAACTATCCTAGTTTAGACTCCAACCGGGGCACTTTTTGTAATAGAACTACAACAGGAAGTCCTATGTGTGGTATATAAACACACGGACTTCTCTGTAGTAGGGGAGGCATTTTTTAGAACATTATCGCATGTATTATTTTTTGCACTATTAATAAAATCTTGAGCATTCTTTCATCTATGTATTGTCTCCGTGATTCGTTGGGCGGGATCTACTGGAGCTCGGGCCCACTCCAAGCCAGTATTCCTCCCCTACTTCTTAGTTATTTTCATTGATTTAGTTATGTATGATAGTACGTTCATTTCTTAGATTAAGTTTAATTATTTTAAGAGTTGTGTTCTTTTTACGTAAAGTGTGTTATTGCTTTCAGTGTGGTGTGTTTACTTTTACGTATCTTATTTATGTATGAGTTTTATTGGTGTGGACGAATCAACCACTATTTTACAAACACCCCCCAATGATAGTTGAATGGATTCATCTCAAAAGTGGTAGTGTAAGTAGTCTCAACCATGGCACTTCGAAAGTCTATGAGCTCCCTGGTTTGACAATTTAAATGCGAGTGTTGTGACAAATTTAGGATAGATTTAACCAATGTTTGGCACCCAACGCAAAAATTCACCTTGTAAAGGAAAATACCATGATTCTAAGTTGAAGATAGGGGATTATGAACTCAAAATAGATATGTTTGCTCTTCAACTAGGAGGATTCTATATTGTGCTAGGAGCTCAATGGTTAGGTACTTTGGGAGCCATCACCTAGATTTTTATAAATTTATGGATGCAATTTTCATATAATGGTAGGTCATATAGTCTTCATGGTTTGCAAGTAGGATCTCCCCAAATTATTAGTTCAAATAATATGGAGTTGTTAAAAAAATCTTCTTGTGGGGTAATAGCTCAAATATTTACATTACAACTATCCACTTCAATAGAAGACAAACTCCCATAATATTTCTAACTCATTATGACTAAGCATGATGCAATATTTGTAGAATCAATAAAATTATCACCTTGACACTCCCATGATCATGTGATTCCATTGGTACAAGATAGTGTGACACCTAACATCAGACCTTACTAGTACCCCTATGCACTTAAGTCAAAAATAAAGAAATTAGTACAATAATTGTTAAAATACAAAGTCATTTGACCTAATAATAGTCCTTATGCTTCTCCAATTTTATTGGTTTAAAATAAAGATATGTCTTGGTGGTTGTGTCTATATTTTCATGAGCTAAATAAGCTCACCATTAAGGATAAATTCCCTATTCTAGTGGTAGATGAATTTTTGTATGAGTTGCATGGTGCCATGTTTTTCTCCAAGTTAGATCTTTACTCAAGTTGCCATTAGGTATGGCTCAAGGAAGAGGATATTTTCAAAATAACATTCCACACTCATGAGGGTCATTATGAATTCCTGGTTATGCCATTTGGTTTAACAAATGCACCCTCCACATTTCAGAGCTGCATGAAAAACATCTTCCACCCATTCCTTCATAAATTTAGTTTAGTTTTATTTGATTATATTTGGTTTATAGTCACACGTGGGAGGAGCACTTCATCCATGTGGATCAGACTTTGTAGCTTTTGGCTCAACATCAGCTTTATGCAAAGAGGTCTAAGTGTTCTTTTGGTTTGACAAAAGTAGAGTATTTAGGACACATTATCACCAAACATGGGTTAAAGTTGACCCTAATAAGATTCAATCCATTCAATATTGGCCGAAGCCTCACACTCTTAAGGGCCTTTGCAAATTTACATATTAAGTTACAACCAAGTATGCTTGAATAAATACCATGCAAGGAATTAATTAACTGAGAGAATTATGACATGGTTAGTGTCAACTCTCATGATAGGAGTTACCAACTCCTATCCAACCTTTCATACTATCATTATATGTGTGATCCCTTGGCATAATTGTTTCTACCTCTTAATTATTAAGAGTTTTATTTACATAAACAATTGCATGTGATTTCAATCCATTATCCTAATTAATTTGTAGTGAAATATCATGCATGTATCATCTAAGAAACACATGAATATTACTTTATTTATATCAAGACTTTAACTTGATTTCAAATGTAAACCATTCCATCATAATAAAATAGCAATTCATTGGATATCACAAAGGCATCAATTATAATCACAAGAATAATTATTAACCATATAACATTGCTTGTTAACAAAATATTACATCATACAACATTATAATAATCATCTTACATGAATGTAAAAGCATTATCTCATCAGAAATAAAATAGCATTTACTTATTTCATCATGTTTAATATCCATGACTATCTAGATAACATTATACTAGAAATTAAATACTACATTCATGCTTAACCACATTTTGCAAACCACAAATAGAAGTACACAAAATATAACCCGAGAACCCCCACGGGTAATAAACCCAACCTCCAAAATATGTTTCTCCTCTCATTTCATAAACTTAAATTGTCTTAAATACAAATATAGAAAAGGCATCCCATAGATCCTTTTTTAAATAATTATGCAATAGAATGAACCAACTTGTTCCATGTATTAATTATGATGCAATTAAATAAATGCCACATTTCCTTTCTCTAAGCTATCAATGCAATAAGAATTTCACAAATTATTTTGACTATCTATTTATGAAATATCATTGGTTACATATTAAGGAGATATTTCATCAGTTGCCAAGAGGGAATTCCATTATTCTGTCGAGAATGAAACCCACATTCATTCTCCACCCTATATGTCATTATATCCCAATATAGTATAGAATTTATCTAAAGTTTTACCTCACATGGAGATATCCCATTACTCTCTCCAATATTAGATCCCATATTTAATATTCCACATTCACATTTCACACTTAGACAATTTCCACCATATCTTATTATAGTCCTCATAATCCATTAATAGGATCATTCATATGGTTATATTAGATTTCCTATAAATTTTACCTTTTAATCTATCAAACAAGATTACATCTTCTTTACCAAACAAGGTCTTCTTGTAAACTATCAAACACCAATCAATATTGTAATATGTCACACAAGATTACAAACTAACCCCGTAATCTATCACACAAGATTTCATTACAAAACAACCTTGTAATCTATCACACAAGATTACACCTTAATCACAAAACCCTTGTAATCTATCCAACAAGATTACAACCTTAATCACAATTTAACCTTGTAATCTATCCAACAAGATTACAACCTTAATCATAATTTAACCTTGTAATCTATCCAACAAGATTACAACCTTAATCACAATTTAACCTTGTAATCTATCCAACAAGATTACAACCTTAATCACAATTTAACCTTGTAATCTATCCAACAAGATTACACCATTTATATTTTGTAACCTATCAAACAAGGTCACAACTGCAATTTCTATGAATTTAGCCATAAATTTGTTTTCATAATCTATTTATTAGGTTATACTATAGTCTTCATAATTTACTCATGAAATTACTCTATAGTTACCATATATTTAGCCATAGAATTGTTTCATAATCTATTTTTTATGTTATACTATAGTCTTCATAATTTACTCATGAAAATAGTTTATAGTTACCATATATTTAGCCATATATTAGTTTCATAATATATTTATTAGGTTATACTATAGTATTCATAATTTAATCATGAAATTACTCTATAGTTGCCCTAGACTTAGCCATAGATTTGTTTCATAATCTATTTGTTAGCTTATACTATAGTCTTCGTAATTTACTCATGAAATTACTCTATAGTTACCCTAGACTTATCCATAGATTTATTTCCTAATATATTTTTTAGGTTATACTATAGTCTTCATATTGGATTCTCAAATTCTTATTAGAATCATCCATTTTGACCTCAATTTTTTTGAGTATCTTATTCCTTCTATTTAAACCATACAACCCTAATCATCGGGGGGTTTAACTATCCTTGAATTGATATTGGAATAATTTATCCTTGACCTCAATTTTTTTGAGTATCTTATTCCTTTTATTTAAACCATACAACCCTAATCATTGAGGGGTTTAACTATCCTTGATTTGATATTGGAATAATTTATCTTTGACCTCAATTTTCTTGAGTATTATATTCCTTTTATTTAAACCATACAACCCTAATAATTGGGGGTTTAACTATCCTTAATTTGATATTGTATTAATTTATCCTCGGTTATCCCTTTTTATGAAAAGATAATCCCACTTAAGGTTTAAATCATATGGAGCACGCATTCTAAAGAACTCAACAACCATGGATTAACACAAATAGGTGGCCCCCTTCTATTGAAAGGTATACCCACCTTAGTATAGTCAAAAATATAAGGAGATTTTCTCTAAAATTATGACCCCCACATCGCCCACACCATCAATGTGGGACAATTTCTCTTACAAACGGATTTCATCTACTTTGGTCAGAAACGATTCACTTCCACCTGACAATCATGAAGTGATCATACCGTTCAACCATTCGAGAGCAAATCCAATTATGGTATGTAGTTGGTAGAGGGTTAAGGATATTGTTTTGTTGTATTTTCTATTGCATTTCCCTACATATTTTAACCTATAACCTAAGGGATAAGAGAGTAATGTGGTTTTTCATTTGCTATATTTCACCCAATGCGCTATAGACACCATGGTAACCTCGAGCACCACACCGAAGGCATCAAACCCCAAAGAGAACTTCTTCATACAATTTTCTAGGGATATTTAGGGAATATATAAATTGATGTTCAATTTTGATCTAGCATGGATAATATCCCTTTTAAAACTTACAATGAACATATCTTCGATCATTGTCTAAGATGAACTATCGGTGACAAGTATCCTTAGGAAGATGTAGGGGTTTATTGGTTCACAAACATCTCCAGTCTAGCTCCTAATTTTCACCACAATCCCATGGGGGTTTTACATAGTACTATCGCACTAGTCGATCTTGACTAACCCCTAATTGATGCTTATCGAGACGGAATTTTGGGTGCTAAGATCTGAATGAAATTTACCAGATTTAGTTGTCACCTCGGACAATCCAAAGAAACAAGGGGAAAATTCATAGGTCCTGCCCAAAAAATCTCATGTGCCCTATATATCACTAGGGACTAGATCCATTGTTTGTTTATGGTATATGGAGGGTTTTAAATTCTTACTACAACCTTTGCATCACGATGAATTGGAACAAAGCAAGCAAGTTTTGATGATGTGGCCATTGGAAGCACAAGCTTTATTGTTGGCATGGTCTAAGATACTCCATACGATCTCTGATTGAGCTTTGGAGGTGTAACCCATTCACAGAACTCGATTCAATAATCTCATGTGGGAGGTACAGTATAGGGGGGTTATTTTAGTAGCACGTTGAGGAAGACCAACAAAAAATATCGATGATGGAACCTCATAGTACCTGAATCACATAAAGCCAGGGTACCTATGTCTTCAGAATCTTCTTTTGGGTTGGCAATCTACTAGAAAAATCCAAAATGGGAAATCCATCACTAGCAGGGTTTTACCAAATAGAGGATTATCAACAATTCCTCAAGCTCACAGATGACTAATTACCCCAATGAATCATGAGATTAAAGAGATTAAAGTTACATTAGGCCTCAATCACTTTATGAGACAAAGTGCATCGATAAATGAGTATGAGCATGATTATTCAGTAATGCTCACACATAGGGCACAAATATTTTAAACTGTCCTATGTGCTATACATAGATGAAAAGTTGTGGTTCATAGTCCTTGGATGTCATTGAAATAGGAATTTATCAATCGATCCTATCACATCTCTTCATGAAAAAAAATGAAAACCCAAAACTAAATAAGGGCAAGAAGATAATTTTATTCAATCCCATAATTGAGAGCCTTAAGTACATGAGTGACTTAACTGTGCTTCTTACTAGAATTTAAATTATCTTTACAATGGCTTTGCATTAATGTATTAGTTTCATTAACCGGATGAACGCACAAATCATCAAATTCATAATGGCCATAAGTTATATTTATTGGTCGCATACATTATATCAAATATTTAAATAAGAAAATAACAATTTCATCCAAGCAAATTATATTCAAACAATAAAGGAGTAAATTTACAGACCTATTACTCTAGTATGGAAATATTCTCCAATTTTATTGCACCTCCTCAAGTTGTTCATCTTGGCCATAAACTTAAAAGTGGTATTCTCCCAAAGATTTTTGGTTTCTGATCTACCAAGGTAGAGAGCATAATCCCTAAGCCCCAATATTTCCTCTCTTTCAACTTTTGCTTGCCTTCCTTTTATAATTTTTCTAGCTCCTCCTTTCTTCATGAGCAAGAAGGTGGGTATATTATAAAATATTAAAAGGGAACCTTTTTGGAGTTCACCCAAATAGTAGGATTCCTTTTTATTAATTTTAAAATTTGGGACAAGACAAGAGAGGGTAAGGTGGAAGTACTTTACCCATTTTAGGCCTTCCCTTTCTCCCAAGTGCACCTGCAAAACCTACATTAATACTATTGGGAGGGAATCATGTGACATGGAGAATAGTTCACCCATTAGACACACATGCACATTTTTATTATTAAATTATGACCTTGTCCTTTTTGGATCTATTCAAAATTAGACAATTTTTAGGGTGCACCTAATTGCAATAAATTAGGCTTATTTTAATAAGTTGCTTTTGTGGAGGATAATTTTCCCAAATTAATCCTTTTTGCAAAAGCCTTATTTTATTTTCCCAAAACCTTACCAAAATCCCAATTAAATTCAAAACCCTTCCTATTAACTTGGTAGAGTGTATTTAGCTTTAATTTAGGGATTTTTATGGAATAATTTTACCATCCCCTAATTTTATTAATTAGCCCCTTTCTATTAATGTTTGGCAACATTAATAGGGTTTGGTCAAGGTTTAAAATTCAAGTATTAATTGATCCTTTGGATCAATTAATGTCTTCTAGGAAGTTTGACGGGTGGGTTGTGACATACTCCCTCCTTGGATTAAACACAGTCCCTTTGTGTTTCTCATTATTTCTTAGCTTAGTTAATGCAAAAATCAATAAAAATAGCACTAGTATTTAAAAATAAGATAGAATCATCATTATTTTCCTTATTTCAAGTGTCTCAACTTTGATGGTAAACATCATATTCCATCCTTGAGAGTGCCTAGACTTGTAAAAGTGCATACTATCAGCAATAGCATATCCTTAAAGCAATAAAATATTCATATTGCATTAATAATAATTATTAAAAACATCATCAATACACAATTTTCATCATGAAATTAAGACATCCAAGCATCTATCACATCGTAGTCAATGATAGTAAAATACTGCAACTCAAGAATTGCAGAATATTTCTATATAAATGACATGAATTCATGTTTAAAATAATAAATTAGACTCCATTTGGCTAATTAAATGCATCCAAATTCTCACAAATGAGTATCCCACCATGCCTTGATAGCTCCTTTTAATGAGTTAACCTGATAGACATAGGCGTTGTCAAAGACAAAGACATAATTTTCATACTTCTTCCTTCAAGATGCCCATACATCTTGAAACCATCTTGGCAAACCCATTTGCCACCACCAGTGCATCACTCTTGATGTCCTCTATGTTGGAAATTTGAGCTAGTTTTGTTGTCATTGATGTCAAGATATTGATGTTCAAGTTTCATTGTCATTAATGTCATCAAGTGGTTTTTCCAAAAGGCAAGGAAGAGGTTAAAAGAAATAGGATATAATATTTATTTTAATATTATATGCCTAAAGTGGCCTAAAATATTGAAGACCCAAGGAATAAGAAGAAGTTTTAAAAACAAATTCCAAGGAAGGAGAAGCAGGTTTAAAAGGAAATAATAATATTATAATATTCTAGGCAAAAAAGTTGAAGTAAAGAAAAACAAGGTCCAAGGAGTCATTAAGAATTAAATCCTTAAAAAGACCCATTTTGCAAATTATTAAAAGGTTATTATTTAATTTATTTAAATTAAATATTTTAACCATAGGTTAAAATTTTAATTTAAATAAATATTAAAGGTGCCATAAGTCTAAGTTTAAAATTTGAATTAAAAATTGAATTGGAAGCGCCGACGTATTGGAATGCATAGCGAAAGGTATAAAAGGAAGCAATATTTTTTATTTCAAATTATCAATGCAATTTGAATGCCCAAGACAGTAAAAGAAATTTGTGTGTTGCATTAAAAGAAGAAAGAGGATTTGCATGTGTTAAGGTTAAAAGGGCAGACCTTGTTATAAGACCAAGTGGAGCACCAATTTTTCACCAAGTGCTTGGTAGCGCAAGCGGTGATTGGCAGTTGGTTAAGGCATTGTGCAAGGTAGGTCAGGGGTTCGATTTGCATCCCCTTCGTTTTAAGCATGGTAAAGGTTTTTGTTTGATTTCAAAAGGTGCCAAGTGTAAGGAGTAAAATGCACATCATGCACCTTTGGTTTTGTCTTGGGCGTGTGGCCTAACGACAGCCAAGCCTTAGGGCTTGGACGCCATAGTTACGGCTGGTCACAAGTTTGAGTCGAGCACAGTCTTTGAGGGTGCTAATTTTAACGTGGGCCATCATTGAGGTAAGCACTTGATTTATTTTTGCTAAAGGTTGAATAGCGCTAGGGGGCCACGCGATGTTTGTGAAGGTGCTTTGATTAATTTTTTCTGAGTAAGATAGGGAGTCATAAGGGTGTTTAATATTTTATTTTTTAATTAGCATTAAAAATAAATATTGGATGTTTTAGGTTGTTGAAATGAAATTAATTGTGTTGAATATTATTGTGTGAATATTTGAGTTAAAAGTGTTCAACAAAGGAATTGATTATAATTTTGATAAGTGTGAAGATTGGATTTATAAAGTGTTATCAAAGGATTTTTTATTTTTTATGAATTGAATATTATTTTTGTGAAGTTTGGAGATTATAAGGTGTATTTGAGACCTAATATTTTGTATGGTGAATTAATTATTAGGGAGAATAATTCTGTGGAGATTTTGAGATAGGTTGTTGTTTTCTAACCTTGAAACTTGTAAAGAGAATTTGATTGTGATTAAGACATATTTTGAAGACATATTTCCATAAAACAAAAGGTATGGGCACATCTTCCTTGTAAGTGAAATAGGGTTTGATTAAATGTTGTGAAATACAAAGGTGGAGTGAAAAGGATTGTTTGATAAGCATTTTTGGAAATATTGAGTAGGTTTTTATGTGAGTGATTTGTGGATGTTGAAATATCATGAGTATCATTGTTATGTGAGATTTAGAACTATCTTGAATTAGGGTTTGTGAAAGAACATGAGTATCATTGTTATGTGAAACTGGAATCATCTTAAGTCAAGGTTTAAGTTCTTTAGTATGAGTTGTTGGAAGTATAGTGAAAAACTTGGTTAGGGTTTGTAAGCAAGTTGTATTTCATTGAGTGGATGGTTGAGTAAATTTGATTGAGCATTATTTATTGAAAGCTTTGGAGGGATAGTTCAATTTTTGTGAAACAAATTATTCTTTATTCTAAATTGATTTGAAAGTGAGTTTGAAATTTTTAATAAGGTCCTATGAAATTTTAAGGACTGATTACAGGCAAGTCTTTGTGAAGACTTAAGAGCATATTTGATTCATTTGTTCAAGCATTGTGTTAAGGATTTGGGTAAATATGAGCAAATTTTATTTGTACTAGACCAAAGGATAGTGTTTAGTGTAGATTTGAGATAGATATTGAGCAAATTTGTTCTAGATCGAAGGATAGTGTTTAGTGCATATTGGATACAGAGATTGATCAGATTTGTGCTAGACTAAAGGACAGTGTCTAGTGCAAATTTGAGATAGATATTGAGCAAATTTGTGCTATACTAAATGATAATTTTTAGTGCATATTTGAGATAGATATTGAGCAGATTTGTGCTAGACCAAAGGATAGTGTTTAGTGCATATTTGAGATAGAGATTGAGCAGAGCTGAGAGCAAGCTTTGGAGGTGATAGAGTAGAGGATAGTAGTCTCCAGTGGATAGAGATCCATTAAGCTAGGATAGTAAGTAAAAAGGTCTTCTAAGTGAGGATAAAAGTCTTTAGTGGAGAGAGATCCACAAGCTAGTGTAGTGGAGGTAGTAGTCTTCTAGAATATCACCAGCCAGAGCAAAGAAGAAGGAGTTATCCTATGGATTTGTGTCCATAAACTTTATTAGGGGATTGGTGTCTGCTTTGGTAAGATCTCCATAAATATTTTAATAGGGAAGGATTCCCAAAATATTTTTTGAGAAAATTTTAGTGAAATATTTTCTCCATGGAGTAGCCCATATTGGGTGAACCACGTTAAATAATGTCTCTCATGTGTGTGATGCTTTGTGTAATGTTTACTACTTTAATATTGTTGATGTTATCATATGGAATTAAAAGAAAAAGGTTTTATCTTATACTATTCACCCCTGCCCCTCTCAGTATAAGCTCATGTTCTTCAATTGGTATTAGAGCGGGTCTCTCCATGAAAAGACTAACAACTTGGAGGAAGATCCATCAGGAACACACATGACTTCAGAGAATGAAGAAGAGACCATGTTTGACATAAAAGAGGAATTATTTGCTACTCTTAGGAACTTGGAAAAGGTTAGAAATAAGAACTCAAGTTTGAAGGATCAAATCCAACAGGATGAAGAAGCAAAAATGGAACTTCTATAGAGTCTCACAAAACTCAAGATAAATATAGAAGAAGGAAATAAATTTGTTTCCTTTTGTTAAGATAAAAGGAATGATTAGAAGCAAAAATTGTCTCCTTTGCTTCTAACAAAGTGTGAATGATTAGAAGCGAAAATTGTCTCTCTAAGGAATGAAGTTGAAAGGAACAAGTTACAACAAGATATAAAGTTAGGGAAATAGAAAGAGAAGTCAAAATTTCAATAAATAGAGAAATCAAACAAAGATGAGCTTGTGACTCATACTCTGGAAATAAAAGACATAAAAAAAGAAGGTAAATAAGAACCATGGATGAAATTTAATCACGAGAACAACAAAATTAGAATCACTTGATCATATTTTCCAAGGCATTCAAATAGGTTACATAATCTCTTCCATGGCTATTGTTTTTCATGTAACAAATATGGTCATAAAGCTGCACATTGTATTAGTTGTATGAAAAATAATGATAATAGAAATTTCAATTCTTTTACACCTCTTATGAATGATGATGTCATATGTTATAAATACAATAATTTTGGACACAATTCTAGATGGCGCAAAATGGTATTTCTAGAGTCAAGAAAAAATAATACAACTCCAACAATTAGTAAAGAGAGAAAAGGGCATGAGAAAGTCAGATCAATGTTAGTTCAAACAAATATTCATGTTTAGGATAAGGGAAAACAATGGTTTCTTAATAGTGGATGTTCTATTCACACGAAAAGAGACAAAATTAAATTTCTTGCACTCAGAGAAACTGATGGAGGATCAGTAAGATTTGGTGATAATGGATCAGCAAAAATTTGTGGAAAAGGAACTCTGAGTTTAGATAATGGGAAAACAAAAATAGAGAATGTATTGTATGTCAAGGGGTTGAGGCACAATATACTAAGTGTGAGCCAACTTTGTGATCAAGGGCACATGGTTACATTTCATCCAAATAGATGTGAGATCAGAAAATCTAAAACTGGAAAACTCATTGCAAATGCAAGTAGAACTACAAACAACCTCTACATGCTAAGTGATATTAAAGGATAAAAGTATTTTCTATATCAAGAAGATGATAGTTGGTTGTGGCATAGATGAATGGGTCATTTGAACTTTTAAAACATAGTAAACATAAGCAAGAAGTAGGTTGTCAAAGATTTTCCCAAGCTAAAAAGACCACAAAACACAATTAGTTCACAATGCCAGCATGGAAAGCAAACTAGAACAAATTTTAATTTAAAAGGATTTATTTCATCTGACCCATTAAAACTAGTACACACTGACCTATGTGGTCCTACAAGGACAAATAGTTTACAAGGTGAAAGTTACTTTATATTATTTATAGATGATTATTCTAGAATGATTTGGGTAGCTTTCCTTAAAGAAAAATTAGAAGCTCTTGAGAAGTTTAAAGCTTTTAAAGATCTAGTAGAAAATGAAATAGGTAAAAGTATTAAGGGTTTAAGGTCAAACATGAGGATAATTTACCTCAAATGAATTCGTAGACTTTTGTGAACAACATGGGATCAAAAGAGAATATTCAACAACAAGAACTCCTCAAAAAAATGGGGTAGTTGAAAGGAAAAATAGGACAATTTAGAATATGGCTAGAGCCATGTTAAATGAGTCTAATATTTTAGATGGTTTTTGGAAAGAGGTAGTACATACAACAGCATATATCATCAATAGAGCTCAAGTAAGAGTAAACCATCACAAAAATCCATATGAGCTCTGGAAAGGAAGACCAACCATTGTAAAAACTTCAAATTTTTTGGAAGCAAATGTTACATAGACAGGAAGAGAAAAATTTGGGTAATTTTGACCCAAGATGTGATGAGGGTATTTTTCTTGGCTATTATACTAATAGCAAATCCTATAGATGCTATAACAAAAGGACACGTACTATTATAGAAAGTATACATGTAATAGTTGATGAAAATATAGGGTCAAGAAAACCAGTTCAAGAAATTGTGTATCAAGAAGATGAAAGTTGTCAAGAAGAGTTACGTGGAGAATCATAAGAAGAAGAAGAAAAACACAAAGAATATTTTCTAAGACTCCATCCAGGTATGTATAGAAAAATCATCCAAGAGATCAAATCATTGGGAATCCGGATGAGAGATAGACAAGGAGAAGGGTAATAGCATCAAATGAGTAAGTAAAGTTCTCTTTGTTATCTAAAGTTGAGCCAAAAGATTTCAATGAGGCAATTAAATATGAGTTTTGGATTAAGACAATGAATGAGGAACTAGATAAGATAGAGAAAAGTAAGACTTGGGAACTTGTCCCATGACCAAAATATAAGAATGTTATTGGCACTAAATGGATATTCAAAAACAAGTTAAATGAAGATGGTTAGGTAGTCAGAAAAAAATTAAGATTAGTATGTAAAGTTTATGCACAAATTGAGGGTATTCAATTTTATGAGACATTTGCTCCAGTTGCACGACTTGAAGCTATAATAATATTCTTGGCTTTCTCAAGTTTCAAAAACTTCAAGGTATATCAGATGGATGTAAAATCAACCTTTCTAAATGGTGTCCTAGAAGAAGAGGTTTATATTGAGCAACCAAAAGGATTCAGCTTAACTGATAAACCAAATTATGTATGCAGACTGAAGAAGGCACTTTATCGACTAAAACAATCTCCTAGAGCTTGGTACTTAATATTGGATAAATATCTTCAAGAATAGGGTTTTAGGAAAGTAATAGTGGACAGTAACTTATACATCAAAAATGAAGGGAATAACTTACAAATTGTGGTTGTTTATGTGGATGATATCCTTTTTGGAGGTAATAATGACAAGATGTGTCAAAAATTTACAGAGCATGCATAATAAATTTGAAATGTCAATGCTTGGTGAGTTGTCCTTCTTTCTTGGACTTCAAATTTCACAATCAGAGAAAGGATTATTTCTTTCACAAACCATGTATATAAAAGATATGTTAAATAAATTCAAGTTAGAAAATTGTAAACCAGTGAGTACCCCCATGGTTATAGGATGCAAGTTAAGTAAATATGATGAATCTCTTGAGGTAAATCAAAAATTGTATAGATCTATGATTGGCAGCTTACTATATGTCACAGCTACAATACCAGATATAATGCAGGTAGTGGGACTAGTGGCAATGTTTCAAGCAGCACCCAAGGAGATACATTTAGTATCAGTAAAGATATTCTTAGGTATTTAAAAGGGACTATCGATTTTGGGCTCTGGTATCCCAAAGGTGACAATTTCACTCTCACAGCATATACAGATGCATATTGGGTTGGTAGCATTGATGATAGAAAAAGCATAAGTGGAGGAGCATTCTTTCTTGGAGATTGTTTAGTCTCTTAGCTAAGTAATAAATAGGTATCAGCATCCTTATCCACAACATAGATAGAGTATATTTTAGCAATTTCTTGTTGTACACAGGTATTATGGATGAAGCGAACCTTAGAGTATTTTAAGATAAAGCATGATCATCCTATTTCCATATTATGTGACAATACAAGTGCTATAAATATTTCAAATAATTTGGTGATGAACTCCAAAACAAAGCACATTCTGATCAAATATCATTTTTTGAGAGTAGGTGACATATAAGCAAGTTAGGATGGAATATGTTACTACAAAGGAGTAGATTACGGATATTTTTACTAAGCCACTTTCAAAAGAGATATTTGAGTATCTTAGAAGAAAATTGGGAGTAGTTCTACTCCCACCCCAAAATTAACCACCTCAAAGAGAGGAGGTGGGGGAGGGGCTAAGCTAAGAGTCTTATCTTTAGTCCCAAGCCCCAAATGTGACCCTTTGCCATTGATGTCAAAGGGGGAGATATTTGGGTTAGGGGGAGAGCGTTTTCTTAAGGGGATCAGAATTGAAAAATAAAAATAAATAGTAAAAGGAAAAAGGGTTGCCATCAATGACAAAGAGGGATATTGTTGGAAATTTGAACTCGTTTTGTTGTCATTGATGTCAAGATATTTATGTTCAAGTTTCATCATCATTAATTTCATCATGTGGTTTTTCCAAAAGGCAAGGAAGAGGTTAAAAGAAATAGGATATAATATTTATTTTAATATTATATGCCTAAAGCGACCTAAAATATTGAAGACCCAAGGAAGAAGAAGAAGGTTTAAAAAGAAATACCAAGGAAGGAGAAGCAGGTTTAAAAGGAAATAATAATATTATAATAGTCTAGGAAAAAAGTTGAAGTAAAGAAAAACAAGGTCCAAGGAGTCATTAAGAATTAAATCCTTAAAAAGACCCATTTGGCAGATTATTAAAAGGTTATTATTTAATTTATTTAAATTAAATATTTTAACCATAGGTTAAAATTTTAATTTAAATAAATATTAAAGGCACCATAATTCTAAGTTTAAAATTCAAATTAAAGTTCGAATTGGAAGTGTCGACGTATTGGAGAGCATAGTAAAAGGTATAAAAGGGGGCAATATTTTTTATTTCAAATTATCCATGCAATTCGAATGCCCAAGAGAGTAAAATAAATTTGTGTGCTGCATTAAGAGAAGAAATAGGATTTGCATGTGTTAAGGTTAAAAGGGTAGACCTTGTTATAATACCAAGTTGAGCACCAAATTTTTCACCAAGCGCTTGGTAGCGCAAGCAGTGATTGGTAGTTGGTTAAGGTGTTGTGCAAGGTAGGTCAGGTGTTCAATTTGCATACCCTTAATTTTGAGTGTGGCAAAGGTTTTCGTTTGATTTCAAAAGGTACCGAGTGCAAGTAGTAAAAGGTGCATCATGTACCTTTGGTTTTATCTTGGGCATGTGGCCCAACGGTAGCCAAGCCTTAGGGCTTAGGCACTGCAGTGATGGTTGGTCATGGGTTCGAGTTGAGCGTAGTCTTTGAGGGTGCTAATTTTAATGTGGGCCATCATTGAGGTAAGAACTTGATTTATTTTTGCTAGAGGATGAATAGCACTAGGGGTAAACGTGATGTTTGTGAAGGTGTTTGATTAATTTTTACTAAGGAGTAAGGTAGGGAGTCATAAGGGTGTTTAATATTTTATTTTTTAATTAGCATTAAAAATAAATATTGGAGATATAAGGTGGTTGAAAGGAAATTAATTGTGTTGAATATTATTGTGTGAATATTTGAGTTACAAGTGTTAAACAAAGGAATTTATTTTTATTTTTTATAAATATGAAGATTGGATTTAAAAGTGTTGTCAAAGGAGTTTTGATTGTTTTATGAATTGAATATTATTTTTGTGAAGTTAGGATATTATAAGGTGTATTTGAGACCTAATATTTTGTATGGTGAATTAATTATTGGGGAGAATAATTCTATGGATATTTTGATAGAGGTTGTTGCTTTCTAACCTTGAAATTAGCAAAGAGAATTTGATTGTGATTAAGACATATTTTGAAGATATATCTCCATCAAACAAAAGGTATGGGCACATCTTCCTTGTAAGTGAAATAGGGTTTGATTGAATGTTGTGAAATGCAAAGGTGGAGTGAAAAGGATTGCTTGATAAGCATTGTTGGAAATGTTGAATAGGTTTTTATGTGCATGATTTGTGGATGTTTAAAGATCATGAGTATCATTGTTATGTGAGATTGAGAACTATATTGAATTAGGTTTTGTGAAATAACATGAGTATCATTGTTATGTGAAACTAGAATTATTTTAAGTCAAGGTTTAAGTTCCATAGTATGAGTTGTTGGAAGTATAGTGAAAAACTTGGTTAGGTTTGTAAGCAAGTTGTGTTTCATTGATTGGATGTTTGAGTAAACTTGATTGAGCATTATTGATTGAAAGCATTGTAGTGATAGTTCAAGTTTTGTAAAAAAAATTATTATTTATTCTAAATTTATTTGAAAGTGAGTTTGAAATTGTTAACAAGATCCTATGAAAGTTTAAAGACTTATTAGAGGTAATTCTTTGTGAATATTTAAGAGCAGAGTTGATTAATTTTTTCAAGCCTTGTGTTAATGCTTTGGAAAAAGCTAAGTAGAGTTGATTTGTCTTAGACTGAAGGATAGTGCTTAGTGTATATTTGAGACAAAGATTGAGTAGATTTGTGCTAGACTGAAGGACAATGTTTAGTGTAAATTTGAGACAGAGATTGAGTAGATTTGTGCTAGACTGAAGGAAAATGTTTAGTGTAAATTTAAGATAGATATTGAGCAAATTTATGTTGGATCGAAGGACAATGTTTAATGCAGATTTGAGACAGAGATTGAGTAGATTTTTACTAGATCGAAGGACAGTATTTAGTGCAAGTTTGAGACAGAGATTGAGCAGAGCTGAGAGTAAGCTTTGGAGGTGACAGAGTAGAGGACAGTAGTATCCAGTGTATAGAGATCCATTAAGCTATGGTAGTAAGGACAAAGGTCTTTTGAGTGAGGACAAAGGCCTTCTGTGGAGAGAGATCCACAAGCCAATGTAGTGGAGGTAGTAGTCTTCTAGAAGATCACCAACCAAAGCGAGAGGAGGAGGACTTCTCCTATGTATTGGTGTCCATGAACTTGATTAGGGGATTTGTGTCTCATTTGGATAGAGGTCCATAAACATTGTAATAGGGAAGGATTATCAAAATATTTGTTAAGGAAATTTTAGTGAAATATTTTCTCCGTGGATTAACCCACATTGGATGAACCATGTTAAATAATGTCTCTCATGTAAGTGATGCTTTGTGTAATTTTTACTACTTTAATATTACTAATGTTATCATATGGAATGAAAAGAAAAAAAATTTATCTTATATTGTTCATCCCCCCCTCTCAGTATAAGCTCATGTTTTTCACTCTGGTACTCATTTTCAATCAGTCTATTACAATATTTGTATCTCAAGAGACACAAACATCAAGTGCATTCCTCAAAAGAGTATAAGGTACACCACATAAGACCCATAGAACATGGAGGATTCTCTTATCTCTTCCACTTTGATTCAGCATTGTCTCGATGTGGGAGGAGAAATACTTGAACATGTGTAGTCTTTGAGTAGCAAAATCCAATAGTAATGATCATATTTACTATGTTTTACAATGCTATATTAATATTTATGGTCACACTTACCCCTTGGTAGGGTGCCATGCAAAAATTTCATTTTCATTCCATATATACCAATCATACTATCACTCCTCGATAGTATTTACAATCACACTTAACCTATGTAAAATTTTATAACAATCATACCATCACTCATCGATAGTACCTATTGCCATGCTTACACCATGTAAGGTGCCATAACCAACATACTATCACTCATCGATAATACCTATGACCACACTTCCCCATGTAAGGTGTCATAACCAACATACTATCACTCATCGATAGTAACTATGACCATACTTACTTCATGTAAGGTGTCATAACAATCATGAGAACATGATTTCTTCTATGATAAGAGGGAATCCTTCACTCTTCTCTAAGGATATATTCCTTATATATACCTCCTAAGAGTGTTTCCATATTAACAAATTTCATGTATAACCCTTCTTATTTAAGTTAGTTTTTAAATCCAATCTTAGAATAAGATTTTATTTCATTAAGTTTTGTTAGACTCATATACATATGCATCTTAAAATACCTCTTCTTACCCTCCAATACATCCTTCACTTGATATCTAGTCATTGTAAACGACATTCAAGTGATCAATATGTCGGATAGGGTACTTAGTCCAAGCTTACCTGCTTAGGACCCTCCAAAAGCTAACCGCTATTTGGGATTTTTTGAGCCACTACTTAGAAGGAAAATAAGAAGACTTAAGTATTAGGGACCATCCAGTCCAACTCTTAATTAAATACATTCACATACAATAATATAATTCTCATTTGATAAAAATTGCTTTACATAAGCAAAAACCCTCTTGGGTAGCAATTATCATCCTTAGAATATACAATGGGTGGCTTTCAATCACTTTTGTAGCCCTTAAGGCTACTATCCTCTGGTCCTATCACTATTCTTGTGTTGGACCTAAACCCTTAGTTTGAGAAGGTGGTGGGGTAGTTGTTCCAGTGGCTACTCGGCCTCTACCTAAGGTCATTCTCCAAACTACTTGAGTGGTTCTCCCTTGTCCATGTCGTGTTCTAGCTGTTGATGGAGATGGGATGATTAGTCCATGGCTTATTAGTGCCCCATAATAGGAAGTCATAAATGCAGTCCTATATTTGTCACCTGCCTGATGCAATTGTGTATTTTTTTCGTATAAAGTTACCATGGTTCTAGCTCTCCAATCACTTCTTTGTGCTTTTACTACCCTAATCCTATCATGTTCTGCTATGGTTGTATCCCTTTTGACCTCTAAACTTATTCTTTATTGGACTTATAGACTTTATTGGGCATTTTTTGGTTGTTCAAGAGACTCTACTCTAACAACAGCCTCGAATGTGCCTTCAACATCTTGCATAACCTCATCATTTTTGAAAATTACATTATTTCCTTAGCTCATTCTTGCACTACTAAAATCCATTTCCTACTTCAGAGAGTGTGGATCAATAGATCGGAAAGAACTAGGAGTATGATCATAAGGATAACTATAGGGCTTGCTCCCATTGTACCCATAAATAGAAATACTAATACCAACATAAGTTCTACCATCCTACATTCCATGGGTATATCTCTTACTTTTTGAATGCTTACGGAGTAACACATCTTCAGTTATCTTAAATTTTTAGCTAGATTTTAGTTTTTGGTACATAGATTCTGATCAAAAATTTGATCATAAGTACACTGATTATTCAAATTCTATTTGACACCCACCATTGATTGTGTCTCAATCGATGTAGATGTACTATATCATTGATTCCAACCTAGTTCCTTTCCCAAATTTTCCAAGGTAATAATTCACCTTACCGAAACACTTGTGGTTGTATCTCATATTTACGGTTATCTCATTAATGTGGTCTCAAAGTGTTTTATCTCTGCCCTTTCGAAGGCTCCATAGGACGAGCACAAATTCACCCATGTATCCTTATTTCAAAAGTTACATCCATTAATGTACCATTTCCAACTGTCAAGGTTACGTTTATACGTACACATGGGTATTATCGTAAAACCTTGTTCATAATTTTTTATTGATATAATTCATTTTTGTGCTAAGTTGAGTTTAGTTATCAACTCATCTCGTTGCTTGATGCAATTTTTAATTCTTCATATGTCATACCACAAACTATTTTCCAGTATACATATTTACTGGATTATTTACCAAGATGAGATGAATGTTTTGCCTTATTCAAGGGAATATTATGAATTACTTTGAATTCTATGGTAACTCTTATTTTCTAGGAATTCTTCCTATTATTATGTACCTTCCAATAGCTACTTTGCTACTATTTCTATAATCTTTCTTGACTAGGTTTTTCATACCTATAATTATTCATTACTACCTTAAATCCATTAAAGCTAGAACTTTGTTCTCTTCTATAAACAACAGAGGGTTATCGGTGCTTTAAACAATTATTGAATCCCATAGAATCTAGATAGTAGAATATCATGAGAAAACTTAAACAACCGAACAGAGATGAACATTCATACATTTAATAAGAAAATTATAAGAGAAAACCAGAGACCAAACAGTGAAGGATTTGTATTTACACCCTGGTAAATATTACACATGAATTGTAATGGCTAAAGAACCACCCTTAGGAATGACTAGCATTCCACTAATTATAGGTATATTTACATTGATTTCAAAATTTGGATATTAATAATGATAGGCAGGAAGACAACTCTTGCAGTTGATAGGCATCGCATTGGTACACTGCTTCTCGATATAGTGTCAATATTCTAGAAGGATTTAAATGCATCTGGTTTGATCTGGACCTTTGGATCCTCTAACACTTCTTTCCAGTTCATCAATTCTCAGCTACCTTGTCCTCTTCCTCAACTAGAAATCCCTAGTTGGGCAGTGAATAATAGGTACCAAAGCACCTTGGGAGCATCGCATTCAAAAAATATCACTTCTACATATGACATTAGGTACTTGGGATACTACAGCAGCGGGTCAATAGTTCATTTGATGGTGGCAATTCTTCATGCCGGGTAGGTGTTTCCTTTGTTCTTATTTCTACCCATAAAGGTATTGGGGAGAGAGGGTGGGCATTTATCTGAAGTTCTACCCAATTTACACTTGTATTTCCCACCCAAGGTGGGCGGGGGTCTTTCTCATCCCCAAGGGTGGGGTCATACAATCATTTCACCCTCGCTAGCCACTTGGAAGACCCACCCAAGAGGTTGGATGGGACTTTTAGAAAGTTCCACGCAAGACCAAGGGTGGATTGTTCACCTGCTCTATCACCCACCTTGCTTCATTTCACCGTCCACCTGATATTTTTGTCTACCCATGATTTCTGCCACCACCATTCGATATCTTTCACCCATCCATCAAAGCCTTCAAAATTTGGTGAACTCTTTTAGAGATCCATCATATTTTGCAAAAATGATATGGGTGCAAAGAGATAAAAAATTTCCCACACTCTTGGTGACTCATAGGGATGTTTCCCTTGTGATAAAGGAGGACCCAGAATGCTACGTCTTAAAATACACACAACAACATGAGGAAAGGGGACAATGAGGGCACAAACAAAAGTAGCTAGGGAAAGTTGCAAGAAAATAGAGGAAGAAGGCCAAAGGTGAATGGAAAAAAAGGGAGAAGAGGGTGAAAGAGAAGGAAAGAAAAGAGACGACAGACAAAAACAACTATCAAAACTAAGAAAATAGAACAAGAGGGAAAAAGGGTAGGGAGGGAAACATGGGAAGCAACAGAAGCAAAGGGACAACTACTACTCACCACATCAGTTGGCAGAAACGAAGAACTGAGGAAAGAGAAGGAAGCAAAGGATGCACAAAAATAAAAGAAACAAAAGGGAAGGAGATCCATGGAACACCCCCATAGATCACATTCCTTCTAACATACCCCATAAAGGATTATGGAAAATTCAAAAATATATAGAATACAAAGGGCATTTTCCAGTTTTGGTGCAACACCTCTTTTTTACGCAATCTTGCAAGAACTTTGTTTGCTCACTTCCACTCTCCTAGGGAATATTCATCTACAGCATAATTTTTAGCTTTATGTTTCTCATCCCATGCTGCTTCTATCCTTCAGGTACCCTTATATAGTTAATTTTTCCATCATTCAAGGAGTGGATGTTGCTTTCAAAAAAGGCAAAAAATATCTTTTGCAAGATTGACCGTATACCTGAATCTCAAACCTTGGATCTATTGGGAATGGGGTCACAAAAAAAATCAAGAGAAACATGAGTGAATTTCAAAATGAAACATTCTTATGATCCTCTCTTAGTTTCCAAGAACAAGATAATGATACCCTACCAAGTTACCTGAGCACCTTTATTTACTAGCTAGCTTATATACATAAAATCATGACGTGAGTGGCACACAACCATCGATTTTCTCTGGAGCTCATCTAGTGAATTTGCAATGACCATACCATATTGCATTGTACTTGAGGTGCCTTCTATAGTCCGGTTGACACTGCCATCCTTTCCAAGCCATGAAGTATTCACAACTTGGTAGATCATCATGCATACCAGTACCTATGCACTCGATGATCAGGTTGTCAATGAATTTTGCCATGTGTAAGCCTTACTTTCATATTGGTTCATATAGTAATATCTTTGATGTTTCCTGACCTAGGGATCCACATGTTTTGGAATCCTAGCTTTACATATCTCCAACGTCCTTACATACTTCCTTCTATAGACTTCATTGATTGAGCCTGTTGGCGATGGGACCTCCTTGATAACTAGGTGTTGATCAGTAAATCCATCATGGAGATGACTTTGCCCCTAATCATCATGTTCCTAAATACAAAAGGGTGCAAAAATACCCCCTTTTTGTAGGTGGAAATTTTTCCCTAGTCTAGGTCCTGTATATTTTTGGAAAAGGTGAAAGCATTGAAGTTGTTACTTTCAAGGCTAGTGAATGCACTTCTCTAGCCTAGGCTAGATAAAACATCTACCCCTTGTGTTCCACCAAACTATAGCCCTAGATCTTGCATATCTTGAGATGGCATCCATGGTGGGTACTATGCAGTTGGAAGGGAAATAACAACAGTTGAAAAATGGATAGGAGGGCGGAGTCATTTGAAGATGTCTTTCTTGAGTTATTATTGTTCATGAGGCTCTTCATACAGCTACTCAGACCAAAAAAGTAGTCATGGCTTTAAAGTTAGACATGAACAAAGCTTATGACAGGATAAATGGGGAATTCCTAGAGGTAGTTTTATTAAAATTTGGCTTCAACATGAAATGGGTCAAGTTAATAAGAGAGTGTATTTCTAAGCCTTGTTTTTCAGTTTTGGTTAATGGGTCTACTGCAGGTTTTTTCAAAGAAAATGTGGTCTAATACAAGGAGATCCCATAAGTCCTATGTTGTTCATCATTGTAGCTAAGGCCTTGGGAAGAACCATTAAGGCAGTAGCGATAGCTGGACTCATATCAGGTATCAAGACCACATCGCTAACTACCCTAGTGACACATCAACAATTTGTTGATGATACATTGCTTCTGACTTTGGCTTCTATGGTTGAGGTAAGAAGGATTAAAAATATTCTCATAGCGGCTGGACAGAAAGTGAATTTTGATAAGAGTAAAATTTATTTCATCAATACCCCCATTCCTAGGCAAAACAACATAGCAAGGATCATGGAATGTCAGATTGCATCCCTTCCCACCTCCTATTTAGGTCTTCCTCTGTTTACGGGGAAACTCGAAGGATCAATGTGGAACATAGTTCTGGAGAGGATCCAAAAAAATCTAGCAGGTTGGAAAGGACATCTGTTATCTCAAGTAGGCAAAGCAGTTTTAACTATGGCTTCACTTCAAAGTATACTCATTTATTTCCTATCAGTCTTCAGAGCTCCCAGCAAGGTGTATTACAAAATTGAGAATCTTGAAAAAAAATTTCTCTGGTCAGGGATTGAGGATAATAAAAGGATCCATTTAGTAGGTTGTAACAAGGTTTGCAAACCTAAAGCTGATGGGGGATTAGGATTGAGGATATTTGCTCATCTCAATACAACTCTGTTAGCCAAACAACCGTGGCGGTTATTGACTAAGGTCGATAATGAATGGACTGTCATAGTTAGGAGGAAATACCTCCAAGGTGTGAACTTCCTTAATGACAACTTAGCAAGCAGGGGGTCTACTTTTTGGAAGGCAATCCTCACGAGCAAGGATCTTGTCAAGAAATGTCTTAGATGGATTCTAGGAAATGGGCAAATAATAGACTTTTGGAAGGATCGATGGGTGAGAGCTGAGGAGTTATCCCAGAATCCTTGTTTGGCTAGGATTCAAGAGCATATGGAGTAGCATATTGGGAAGAAGGTTGCAAATTATATGTGGCAGGATATAAATATCAACAGGTGGAAACACATCAGAGTACAGGGTTTTGAAGCGGAGTCTGAAGAGCTTTATAACATTTTAACTCAGCAAATTATTCCCTCTAGAGAGGATGAAGATCACATTGTTTGGGCTGAGACTGAAAGTGGTGACTTCATAGTTAATTCTTCCTATAATTTGCTTCTCAATGTGGAAGGTCAACAATTTCAACTGAGTTTGCTTTGGATCAAAGGCTTAATTCCTAAAATATCCTTTTTTTCATGGCTGGTGATTCAAGGAAAATTCCTCACTATGGACAATATGTTATCCAAAGGTATGGTTATTGCTAACCATTGCTACATGTGCAAGGCGGGATGGGAGACAACCCAACACTTATTTTTGGAGTGTCCGATAGCAGAGTCCATCCTGGATGAACTTTTCCAAGCCTTTAGGATCTCGTGGGTTAAGCCTGCTCTTATATCCGAAGTGTTCCATTAATGGCCTCAACCCTTTGTTAGCCTAAAACTTAAGTATCTATGGAAAATCTATTGGCGTCATTTTCTCTGGCAGATTTGGCTAGAAAGTAACCATATAGCCTTTAAGGATACCATTCACAACCTAAAAACCATCCTCAACAAGATTATTGTCTTTACGAAAGAAAACCTTAGCACCTTAGTGGATGAGAACCACTCAATTCTTCCCAAAGAAAACAATTAGCTCGGGCCTTAGGTATTGAGGACAAACCTTCCATTCCTTTTCCCAATCCCAGAAATGGGATTTGTTGGGAGCCACCCCCCAGGGTTGGTTTAAACTAAATTTTTATGGTGCAACCAAGGAGAACCTAGGAAAAGTTGGAGTTGGAGGAATAATCAAGGATCATCAAGGAAATTTTGTCAAGACCTTCACTGAACCATTGGGAATTAGAACTAATAACGAAGTAGAAGCTAGAGCCCTTTGGAGAGGGTTGCAAGTAGCCCAAGCAACTCAAGGTAACTTGATGATTGAAGGTGATTCTATGAACATCATCAACCTGTTAACCAATGGCAAAAAACCTCCATGGAGAATTGAGGGAGTCATCCATGAAGTGAGGATCCTTTTTGTGGCAAGACAGAATAGGAGGGCTCATCACATGTACCGTGAGGCCAATAGGTCAGCTAAAAAATTAGCCAACATAGGTGTTGATGTTGGTAGTTTGGTGACATGGACACAAGGTGTGCCACGTGAAGTGGAAAACATTATTAGTCATGAAAATAAACCTACCCGTTAAGGAGAAATATGAATGGGTGTTCTTTCCCCATGGAGCTGGTAATAACTATGGGGTTTCCCTCTAAATCATACCAAATTGGAAATGAAGGTAACAAGGTGTAAGCCTTGGAAGATTTCGACAGAGAATAGGAAATGGGCAAGCAACAGGTTTCACAAGTGCAAAGTTCCAAACTTCAATTCCTGTCATTATAAGTAATGTTTACAGTTATGTTTAGGTATGGGTGTGCTTTGTTAGTAAGGTGTTGTAGGGGATTCAACACATTTTCTGGTAAGAAAGTTTTAAGGATGACTAGGATCTACAATCTCAGCAGAAGGTTGGATATTGTAATAGGTTTTGGGTTAACCTGCAAAACCCGGTAATTAATGAAGATTTTTATTTACCAAAAAAAAAGTAGGAGTCGCTCTACCTATATGACCTCCTAAAATATTTGAGAGAATATTTTTTTCCCCTATTATAGCAGTATGAGGCTTATATTTGAGCTAAGAGCTCAGATATAGTACAGGTGAGTCTAGGTAGGTGATTATTGGTACTAAGGGGGAAAACTCTTCTAGCTCCTCTTGAACCGAATGTTGAAGTTGATGAGGGATTCAAAATATGCCCTCTTAATGAATGAGAGATGCATAAATATTTGGAAGGGATCCATGGAGCTATCAAATGTGTCGATCAGAGCTCCCACCAAGATTTTCCATGAGCATATAGTATTTTTCCCAAGGTTTCGATACTACAGTAGCACCCTCCCCTCTAGAGATAAGACCAAGCATTTGACCATGATGTCTTCATGGATAATACCATGGAGGGACGCTAGTGTGGTGACATATTCCATATATTCTCAAGAAATTTCCAAGGTGTAATTATACTTGGTCAGGGACTTCAAAGCACCCTTGGAAATTTTATGCCAATAGTGGAGGTTTAGTGGACCGAGGTCATTCCACTAAGGAAAAAATTGTTGAGCCATCAAGGCACCAATTTTTAGAGATCCCAGTTCTTTTGTTGCAGTTAGATTTAGAGTCACCATATGAACATGTTATCTCCACAAATGAGGTCAAGGTTACTCATCGTACCATGAGTCCTCTAGGATATTTGGATCTTCAGCATGAACATATGATTGGTCTCATGATCTAGACGTGCCACGTAGTCAGATTCGCCAGGTGAGTTTGAGTAGATATGGGTAAATTAGAGAGTCACCAAACTTTGATTTCTTAAAACATGAAAACTCAGTGACTTCCCCAATAGAGTTGCCAAAAATTTTTGGTCGTTGATCCAGCATCTCATGCTAGTATGGGGGGAGACAGATCAATGACTCATCATATAATATTTGTTGTTTTGGGATGGGATAGACGATCTCCAAAGGAGGTCAATTCCTCGGGGTGGTTCCAACCTTCTACACCGCATAGTAGGTAAAAAAAAATGAAAGAGGAAAAGAAATGGGAAAATAGCCATAGCTAGAACTTACAAGGATGAGTATAGTCATATCAAGACCTATGTAGGTATGACACCATGAGCAAAAACACAGACCCTTCACCTAACATATCAGTCGATCAAGCCTTCATTTTAGCTCCAAGAAGCAGTGGATGGAGGGCAAATTTTAGAACCAATGAATAGATGCATGAGATATAGGATTTAGAATTAGAGCGCTCCTATCTAACTGGATTTAGAAAAAATAAACCCCTTGACCTGTATTTACAAATGCATACCCCTAAGTCACTCAAGTAGATCCCTTAAAATCTAGATATCGAAATATCATGAGAAATCTTAAACAACCAAACAAAGATGAACATTCATACATTTAATAAGAAAATGATAAGGTGAAACTAGAGACCAAACAATGAAGGATTTGTATTTACACTGTGGTAAACCTTACATATGAATTGTAATGGCTAAAGAGTCACCCTTAGGAATGACCAACATTCCACTATTTATAGGTATATTTACATTGATTTCAAAATTTGAACATTAATGGTGGTAGGTGGGAAGATAACTCTTACAACTGATAAGCACTACACCGGTACATTGCTTTTCAGGATAGTGTTGATCTTCTAGAAGGGGGTAGATGCATATGGTTTGATCTGGGCCTTTGGATCCTCTAGCACTTCTACCCAATTCATAAATTCTTAGCTACCTCGTCCTCTTACTAAACTAGTAATCCTTGGTTGGGTGGTGAATGACAGACACTGGAGCCTCTTGGGAGCATTGCATTAGAAATCTATTACTTCTACATATGATGTCAAGTACTTGGGCTACTGCAGCAACAGGTCGATCATCCATTTGAATTTTGGATGATGGTGGTAATTATTTGTGTCGAGTAGGTGCTTCTTTTGTTCTTCTTTACATCCATGGAGCATTGGGAGAGAGGGTGAGAATTTATCTGAAGTTCCACCCAATATGCACTTGTATTTCCTGCCCAATATGGATAGGGGTCTTTCTCATCCCCAAGGGTAGGATCGTACAATTCTTCCACCCTCGCTAGACACTTGGAAGACCCACCCAAGAATTTTGTTGGGTCTTTTAGAAAGTTCCAACCAAGACCAAGGGCAGATTGTCCACTTGCTCTATTGCCTACCCTACTTCATTTCACTGTCCACATGATATTTTGATCCACCCATGATTTCTACCACCACCATTCGATATCTTTCACCCATCAATCAAAGCCTTAAAAATTTGGTGAACTCTTTCAAAGAGCCATAATTTTTGCAAAAAGGTATGTGGGTGCACAGAGACAAAATTGCACCCACACTATCCAACCATCACCTTTTCATGTAAGAAATTTTCTATTTTTACCTCTAAAACAAGTTCATAGGTTACATGATATAAAGGCTACAAATTTTTCTAAGAAAATCCCTATTCTATTTTTTGATTAGATCCTAAATATCTAATGTCATTTTAGCTAATCCATCATATTTCCATCCTAAAAACCCTATGTTTTAGCCTAAGAATCAAGTTTACAAGTCATAGAAGCCATAGGTCATGAATTCATTAGGTTGTGAATTCACCTTGTAGACTATGAATTCATTCTACTTATCCCTCCAACAATTTTTAGCATCAATAAATCTATAACTAAGCCTAGGGATATCCCAACATATTCACATCACACCTAGGTTGATTTTTGCTGCAGCTAAATTTCTTATTTATGTAGTTAATATTCTTCTAAAAGGTTCAACTTCATTTTGTAAAAAGGAACATGGGACTTGACTAAAAACAAGAGGTTTTATACTTTCCTAAGCATCAAGTAGGCACCCTAAAAATTAACACATATGTTGTTATCTCCCTATTTAGATTTTTTTCATAGACCAACAGACAACGAATATGTGTGCAGGTGATGAACCTATCTCAAGCTGTAAATCAGAGCCCAGGCTATGATTTTGTCCTCCACAAACCTCTGGGTAACATCATCTCATGTCAAATTTCTATCAATATTAAAGGTGTTATTTATTTTTTACAATATATATTCATTTCATTTTAAATGCATTAAGTAATATAAGGATTAAAGAATTAAGTTTAATTTCTTTTCATTAGACATTGAATGAAATTACGTATAGCTTACACATAGGCTAGAATTTATGTTTGAATCTTCTTGAACGATTTCTTGGAAAGATAAAGACATTTCCTTTTAGTTTCTTGTAACTTTCATTCTAGGTTTGGTAGTTTTTACAAAGAATTGACAAAGGCATATAGGATTAGTTCTTGTTTTCTACATTGTTGTCTTCTCCAAAATGCATTGTATTTACATTTCCTTTCATTAGGTATATTTTATTTTCTATATCCTAAAACATATGTGACTATATAATACATACATCAAAACATAATATTTAGAGTGAATCCATAAACCACTCTTGGTGAAACCTCGCTCCTCACTAGAGAACTAAAGTAATGATGAGATTAAAATAATAATCCTTGTTTGAGTGTGGACCCTAAGGTTTGGAGACTAGAGTCCTCGAAACTGGGTCTACACCCACTCCTTTTCCTCTATGTGTGGATTTCATTGGTATAGTTAGTACCTTATACTCTATGAGAAATAACATTATGGTTGATACTACCTTTGTCATTGCTAGCTAACTAGAATTATTAGATTGGGTTGTCCACATCTTAAAGGGAAATTAATTTATTCTTACCATCTCACTTTTGCTTTGATGCTCCTCCATGACATGTTTAATGAGGGGTTCATCGTGAATTAGCTGACAAGTTAAAATAACATCACTATAGATAAAAATAAATAAATAAATATGTATAATGTCTCTTACCTAAACACAACCCATATTTTATCCTCGTAACTCCAAAAGATAGATGGTCCAAAGTATGAATTATCATATGGTACAACTTACATAGCTATTCAAAGCATGACACATCACAAATTTGGATTTTTAAAGGGAGTTCTATTGTTTGGGATTCTACAATTTTATTGGGAATTATTAAAAGGAAAAATATTTTGGAGATCATGTTTTCTTATATAAAAGCCTTTTGATCCCTTTTTTAGATGACATGATATTTTGAGCTTTGTATATAAGTTATCTAAGTGTTGTATTTTTATATAGGTGCAAAGGGAAATCATATAAATATAGATCTGAAGACATCCAACAAATATAGAGCCATGATAACACTTTTAAAAAAATATTTGTATGCTTGGATGACATTAATTTGATATTATATTATACTATGCATATACTAAATTATGATAGTAGGACAAAAACTAATTCATGCTAATTTCACTTTAAAGGACCATTATTGCACCAAAAAAATATTTTCTAAATGTTCCTTTCGAAACTATAATGGAGATGTCGAGGTTTCTGTAAGGAATGATATATCCTGAGAATTGGTAATATCTTATTATATTTTACAAAACATATGATTGAGATGCACATTATTTGCCTATATATCATCAATATTTTATGCTCTATATATTTGTTCTTGAATTCCTTTACTTTGTAAGGTAAAAGCATGGTGTTGTGATATCGTTTATGACCACCTAGTTTCAACACATATAGAGTTATTTAGATGATTTTAAAGGCCTTTACATGGATTCAAATATTATTTGGTCTAGAAATTTATATGGTAGTATTTATTGAGATACATTTTTTTAATACTAAAATTTAGTTTATATTTCATCATAGTTATAAGCTTATATTTATATTAATTTATAATAGGGTTATTGATCAACCCTAAAATAATATAAAATCATATCATTGATGTAATGAACATTTATAAATAGATAGATATTAGTGTAGATACTAATTATATAAATTATATTTAGTGAAATATTATAGATAGGTTGTTGTAACTTATCTATTATTAAAAACATGTCTAAAGGAAAAATAAACCTATAATTTTTTATATAAATAAAAATAGAAAATTAAAAACTTGAAAACTTAGTAGAAAATGATAAACTTTTAATTTTTATTTATAAAACTTCATAAATTAAAGATTAAACTTTTATATGAAAAATATTGGCTAGATACATATCTATGAAAAAAATATTTATGATTATATGGAAGATTAATATAATTAAATTAGTAATGTTGAAATACCATCATAGACCACTCGTCTCCTCTTTCACTTCCCAAAGGAAACTTGAGTCCGAGGTGCTTGATTACTATTGGAGGGGTTTTTGTGGATGTCATCAGGAGTCACATGTAAAAACGGATTTTATGTGATTGTTTTTATTAAGAGGAGCTCTAGGAACTCCTTCGCTCCCCTTCATCCTCCCAAGGAGAGATTTTCTAGTCTCTGCCCTGATGCCCAAAACATACATGTACCAACGCATAAGGAATACCTTCCTATAAGGGCTCTACCATACAAGCCCAATCCCAATTTCCCATTTTAGAATAGCCATCCCTTTATTTCATGGTATTGGCTCTGGTGTTGTTTCTACCTAATCATATGCTTTGTTGAGCCAGATACTCTAGAGGTGGATGCACTTGTTGAGTTCATCCTCAATGAGATATGATACCTCCCTTTCCTAAGTAAGTTCTCAGGGAATGACCACGATACTACTGTTGCTTTTGTGTGCAGTTGGGACGAGGGTAAGATCATTATCTGAGGTAGGGAGTACGTTGTTGACTCCAAATTTCTAGTGGATATTTTTGGTCTACCTCTGATCAGGATATCGGTGTGATGGGAGAAACATAATTTGGAGGTGAAGCTCAAGGAGTTCCTCAACAAGGCCAAAATGCTCAAGTTTGCCAAAACAAGCATGTTCAGGTCTGATTTGTTGTCCCCCTAGAACAAAGTTATGAAGTCTACTATACAATTTCTTACTATCGATGACCTAGATAAACTCTTACACAACTTCCACTTGGCCTTTGTAAATCACTTCAGAGACATCATTATCATAAACATCCTTGAATTTTTATTTCACTCAATGAACTAATCCATAGAGAACTATAGGAAAAAAGGAGTGCAAATTTCCCATCTCATCAAGGCCTTTTCAAGATCATTTATAGTAATCTCATGAGTCACAGTCCTGAAGTTCCCTTGGACAAACCCATTCTCCCTGAGGAAACTCCCCAGGGTAATACAAGTCCACATAATGTCATTCCTAAGGATGACATATCCACAAATCCTATTTCAATCCCATTGTCCGAGAAAAGGAAGTTTGTGGATTTTGACAAGGATATTGAGGCTTCAAATGGGACAAAGATCAAGGTCAAAGAACTAATGAGTGTGACAAGATCTTCCATTCACCTCATAAATAATATGTGTTGGATCCAACATGAGTATCATGAAATGGTTTCAGATGATGATGGTAATGACCACATGATGGCAAGGCTTCAAAAATTTGGTAATCAATAAAATTTCCATGGCAATTTCCCAGTCTCAGGAATTTTAGTCTACCCTGAAGGAGATGCATAACATCCTGAACCTGATCATTTTCCATGAGGTGTTCCCTGGCACAACCATGAAATCCTAAGCCTAAGGTCACCAGTTTCATGGGGAAATATGGATGCAAGGATGCGATGAAGGAGGGAAATAAGGACGTAGTGTAGCTGCTGACTATCGGGACATCATTGAGGATGCTACTTGGGATGGTCCCTGGGATGCATTTTTTGTGAGCCTATTGAGATACTGGTGTATGATTGTTTTTATGGTTTTTTAGTGTGGGTAAATGGCCCCTTTGATCTATTGGTTCCTCTTCATAGCATGCCTTTATGCTACTTTTGTAACAAGGTTTTGGGATCCTTTCAAAACCTGCTTTAATGAAAATTTTACTTATCAAAAAAATATTTTTTTTTAAATTGGTATGCACAAATTTATTGTATATACCAACAATAGGAGAGGCAAAAACCTAATAGCAAAAAAAATAGACAAATGTATACTCTCATATCATTGGCTATATGAAGGAACTTATGCTAAAATTAATATCTTAACAAGGATTGGTTTATATCATTGGCCAATAAGAGTTAAAATGGTGGTAAGTGAATTCAAAAAATACTATAATTTAAATATGAGCATATGTTGGAAGATAATCCTCAATTTTTTGATATGATAGCACAAACATGGAATTATTTAGGAAATAGTGGGTTGTATGATCTTCCAAAACAAATTCAATATATGAAATCTAGATTAAAATAATGGAACAAGAACATTTTTGAAAATAGTTTTGAGAAGGAAGAAGAACTAAAAGATACACTTTCAAAATTCTAAAAATATGAACATAATAATCCAAGCTCAAAGGAAAGGGAGTTGCTTAGTGAATATCAAAATATTTTGATTAAGGAAGATAAATTCTGGAGATTAAAATAAAGATAAACTTGGTTAAAAGAAGGAGATAAAAATACAAAGGTTTTCATATGATGGCTATAGTACAAAGATCAACATCTAAAATTAGTAGAATTAGATCAATAGAAGGGGTTTGGATTAAATATCATAGTGAAATTTGAAAAGTGGTAAATTCTTTTTATCAAAATATTCTAGGATCAAAGGAGACTGAAGTTCTTAATGATAAACTTATTCAAGATGTACCTTTAATTATAATTAATGAAGACAATAGGAAATTGATGGAGCCTATTACTCTAGAAGAAGTTCATTTAGATCTTTTCTATTTTAATAAGGATAAATTCCTAGGTCCATATGGGCTCTCTACAACTTTTTACCAACATAATTGGGATATAGTGAAGGATTCTTTATTGGTGGTAGTGGAATAGTCTAGGGTAAAACAATACATATCTTATAAAATAAATACGACATATCTTACCCTAATTCCAAAAAATAAGGATGATGAATTGTTTGATTCTTTTAGACCCATAAGTCTATGTAATATGGTATATCAGATTATCTCCAAAGTGATGGTAAATCAATTAAGGTCATTATAATAAAATATTATTTCAGAAGAGCAAGGAGGATTTGTGAAAGGGATATAAATTCTAGACGGGATCATAGTAGCTCATCAAGTTATACATTCAGTAGCTTCAAGAAAAATGAAAGCAATGATCTTAAAAGTTGATATGAGTAAAGCCTATGACAAGGTTAAATGGGATTTTCTTTTTGAAGTTTTAGAAAATTTTGGATTTGGGAAGAAATAGGTTATATGTATTAAATCTTGTGTCTCTACAATTTCTTATTTAGTTTTGGTCAAAGGGTTAGTAACAGAATCTTTTAAAGCCAAGAGAGACCTTAGACAAGGAAATCCTCTATCTCCTTATTTGATCATTATTATATAAGAGGTTTTGAGTAGGAACTTAAAGAAGACTTATAAATATGGGCTTATAAGTGGATTTAAGGTTAGTAATAACATCGACAACATCACCCATCAACAGTTTATAGATGATACAACATTTTTTGGAAGGGAAAGAATAAATGAAGTCAGAGCTTTGAATAATTTTTAAAGGAATATGAAAGAGAATCTAGGTAAAAATTTAATAGGACAAAATATAAATTTTATTTCCTTAATACTCCAACTAATATTAAAGCAAGAATCTATAGGTTACTTCAAATGGAGGAGGTAAATTTACCAGAAACTTTTCTAGGGATGCCTTTATTTGAGGGGAGAATGAGGATAGAATTATGGAATCCAATTATTAGTAAAGTTCAAAAAAAACTTCTAGCTTGGAAAGGTAGATGATTATCATTAGCGGGAAGAGTGCAATTAAGTAAGTCAGTCTTAAAAGTTATTCCAACATATTATATGTCATTATATACTTTGCCAAAATCAATTGAAAAAAGCTTAATCTATATTATGTGATCATTTTCATGTTCAGGTTTTCATGATAAAAGGAAATTTTATTTGGTGAAATGGAGCAAGGTGTGTGATGATAAAACTAGGGGAGGTCTTGGTTTAAGAGTTCTTACAGATGCAAACTTAGCTCTTAGGGGGAAATTAATCTAGATATTGTACAAAGAGAGTCAAATACAATGGGCAAGAATTCTTCTAAGTATGTTGAGTCCAATAACCCAGGTTTAATATTTATTGCATTCTTTCTACCAAATGGTTCTGCTCTTTGGAATGGTTCAAAAAAATCTATTGATCTAATGATTAAAGTTTTAATATGGATGGTGGGAACTAGAGAAAAAATTCTATTTGGATGGATACTTTGCATGATAAAAAAACCACTCAATTTCGATCCAGTTTTGAAATCTTGGATGAGATTGCTTCAAGATAAATATGGTGATAGGGTTTCAAACATTTTGTACAAGGATCAAGAAGGAAGATACAACTAGAAAGAAATTTTTTTACAAGTATACAAGACACTTATTCTAGGAGGCAATTGAGTAGAAAGATAACAACTAAGATTATTCTGAGGGGAGTCAAGAATCAATTGAGTTAGGAGTTGAATATCTCAATATAATACACAAGAATAAGTGGATATAATGTAAAACACCAACAAAATAATAATATCACTAGAATATGGAGAGATATTTGGATAGCCTAAGTTTCATGACCCTCCTTTAGCAAAATTTTATGGTGTGGACTCATGACTGGCTATGGTATTTTATGGATGAAATGTTTGACTATTTCATGACTGGTTTAGATAAGATATATGTATTATGAATAATATGATGTGTTGACTAATGATTGCATGTTTAAATGTTTTATGAATAATATGATGTATTTACTAATGATTTCATGTTTAGTTTCTGTATGAATGTACATTTTATGAAACAATGTGATGTTGCTAATGGATTTACATGTTTATAGGAACGGGCTTCCTTATGGGTGGAAGAAAAAGTTAACCACCAAGAAAAGGATATCCTAAGAAAGGGAATGGATGTGATTTTATTTGATAGAATTTTCTTCTAGATGAGATTTCATTGGTATATAGAGATTCATTACAATAAATAAGGAATATTTGATATCATTGTTTACTATAGAAAGGTTATAAATAAATTATATTTTGATCTACAAAATGGCTTTGGCATTAATAAGGAAATATCATCATTATTGCTTTCCTGATTTTAATAATGACTAAGGAAATTCATAAATATTGTTATTGACGATTCTTGTTCTCTATTGTCTACCTTGGAAGGAAACGTACTTCCTAATGAAGAAGCTCATTAAGTAGAAACTTAATGATTTGGTATGGTAAATTTAGTTGCAGTATCACCTTATAGTAATTTTGATGCTAATCTGGCAGATAAAGTAAGGGATAATATTTAAATTTACAAGCCAAGACTATGGTGAGAGATTTGGGTGAACCTATCATTATGTTGGCCGACTGTAATACTTCATACTACTCTATAAAATGAGGAGGACATGCGTAGTGCTTGAGGGATAATGCTCAGCCCACTGAATATGCCCGAAAGGGGGGATAATTGAAAAGGTAGTATGACATTTTAGGGAAAAAAGGGGGATTAAGGGGAAAAAGGAAGAAAAAGAAAAATTACAATGAGTAACCGAGAAGAGGATAATAGAACCTGACTATCATACCATGATTTATTGCAGTAAGCAACTGAGAAGAATATAGTGGAACCCAACCATCAAATTGTGTTTTTTGGTGATAACCAGGTCTACTTTGAATAAGTTATTTTTCCTTCTTATTTGAGAGTTGGAGTGGTGTTCTTATTGAATAACTCCATCTTGAATTAAAGTTATGTATAGTGTATGATTTTATTTATTTGAAGACTATCTCCCTTTCAAAAAATGGAAGATGTTCTGATTCAGGGCTCTCAACTTGTTATATATGCATTTATATGTGCATATATAAATATATAGTTATGTAATTATTTGACAGGATATGTTTACATGTTGTGTGAACTATACCTCTAGTGACATATACTTTGGTATAATATCTAGGAGAGTGTGTTGGCTTTTTCATTTTATCTCTATGGAAGTGAGTTATACAAATAATATCTATGATATTGGAATTCCTAGGAGTTAGTTGAGTGAATACTCCTGATGTAGGGTTTAATAAACTTATATATATATTAAGTAGAGTACCTGAGAAATTGATGATAGGTCATGTTTTGTTATTATTTTTAAACATAGATCTATCATGTTTATATTTTATGGAAAAAAAAGTAAATTAAACCTAGTGAAGAGACCTTAGAATTCTTGTTTCTACCACGATAGATATAAGCATTAACATCCATTTTGATTTGAACTTGGGTATGGCGAGTCAACCTATTTTACTTGAATAAGGTTCGTAGAAATATGAAGGCCTGGAAATACTTTTTATTAAGAAAAATATAGGAGGCTAATTATTGGAGTTAACCGTCTCTGTGACATCTTTCCAGTTTCTTGAGGCATGGTAAAGATTTATGTAGCCATCCAAATTTGGAGATAACCTTGATTACGCTCATAATAACTTGAGGTGCTCTTGTAGAAATCAATTTAGAGGACCCTTTTTGTTGTAGTTCCCTTGGCTAGAACAACAAACAAGAAAACTTAGTTTTTTTTATACTTTTTTGATTAATAAATGCAGGAAGCATCTGAGTTTGTTGGGAATATTTATTGGAGTGGAAGACCTCTATGGTATAAAGAAACCCTTTGTAATAGGTGAATGACTTTATCATTATTGTGACTTCACGCATGTACTTCACACGTAGTACTGGAAACCTTCATGCGGTATGCTTTATGTCCACTAAGAGTGTTGGCTTCACAGTGCTTTGGTGAAATGATCTTATTAACTTGATCTTTAAAGGCCTTCTTTATGCTTGATTTACTGGACGTGAGAATTATGATATTAAACAATGTTATAAAATTATCTTGTGTTGTGTTAAAGATAAAGGATGGTAAATTTTGAAGGAATTAGATTGTATTGTGAGCTAAAAGATAAACGAGGTTCTTTTTGTAATATCACAAGAGGTATGGATCTCTTATGATAGGGGTACAAGTTTTATGGGGTATATTTGACCTAAATTGTGGAACCAAATTGTATATATGAATCAAAGGTTATATTCATAATGTAATTCTTAAGAGTTATGCAACACTTAATATGGAAGCATAGGCATTATAGAATGTCTTTGACTTTATGTATAGAACTGATTTTTATGAAATAAGATAAGAAATTATTTACGACTGGGTTTATTTCCCATGAGGGTTCCCGGGATAAATAAGTTGTTATGAGATCATGTGTGTGATATCGTTTTATATGGGTGAACTATGAATGTTATGATAATAAAAGTTTTAAGTTCTTTAATTCAATGGGAAATTTATTATGGATTCATATTTTCAAAGGTTATGCACCAATTAATTGATATGAACTGCCTGATTTTGATATAAGCCTTGTATGATAACCTAGACAATGCAATTGGAATAGATTGTACTTTGGTATAGAAAGGAACTTGGATTTTCCTTATGTTTTTAATTATGCTAAATATGAAATTTAATTGCTATAAAATATAACTCTTGAACTACGATATCCTTAAGTAATTTTGTATATGAAGTACCTTAATCATATTGGATCTCATAAGAGGATGAAGATACCTAGCATAATATTTCCACGGATAAAGTTTTGGAAAGAGGCCTATTATTGGGATGGATAGGCCATCGTGGAGATGATAAGGATAGTTGAATTTATACATGCTTTTGCACCTACATTGATGGACTTATTTAGTGTGTGGTGTATAGCATACTCCCTTCAACAAGATAAAAGGGGGTAAGCTAGCTCATTGGAAATAATGAGAAAGATAGCTTGGAAAATAAAGTATTACATCTAGTACACTTACACAAGTAGAGATGTGTAAGAGGTAGGGATGGGTGTGCCTTAAGATAGATCAAAGTGGAATAGCAATATAGTGATGAGCATACATCCTAGCTTGAATATCCTAAAATCTATTGTTGAATTTTAGGATAATTCCTTAATAAGTTAGTTAAAAAAATGCTCATGGATTGGATGAAAATTTGGGATATGAAATTTGGTATCAGAGCACTTGGTTCATAGGGATATAAGCTTCCTTTTGTAATATCATATGGTGATGTGTATTATGATACATACCCAAGTAAGGCTATACTTTATATGAATAGAGTATCTGCTGAAAATTAACCCCATTTTTTTCTAGTTAAGATAACTAGGTAATTAGTTAGTAGGAGAAACAATTCGAGAATGTAATTGTGACCTAATATCTACTATATATCTTGTGTGTATATTGTGTGTATCTTGTGTGTATCTTTTTGTATCTCTACTATATATATTGTGTGTATCTTGTGTGTATCATAACGGATTGATCTAGAATATTTGTGGGATGGCGACAAAGGCGAAAGCAGCTGATGTAGCAAATTTTTTGGGATCTGTAGGCGTTGCTAGTTCTACTACATCTAGAGTGATCAATGGCCAAAGCACTGTCAATCTCATTGTTAAGGGTTCACTGTCAGGCCCACTCGGCAGGAATCTCGGTGAAGACCCTAATGACGTGGTTAAATCGGTAGATGGTGATGGAAGCCGCTCTGAAACCGTTAGGGTTTCTTCCTCTTCTCCTTCCAAAGAACCTCCTTGGTCTTTATCCTTTGCTGACAAAGTTCAGTCTTTGTCTGGTGCTTTTTCTTTCCAAACTCCTTTTTCCTTCTCTATAATGGGCACTAAAGTCTCTTTCCTGTGTGAAGACATGGAGCCACTGATTTTCCAAGAGTCTATCTCTCTCAATGGAAAATTTGTCGGAGCTCGGCCTAATATTGAAACAATCCATGAGTGGGCTCTATCCAAATGGAAGCTTTCGGGCAGCATGGAGTTAGTGGCCTTTTCGAGAGGGTTTTTCATGATAAGGCTGAATAATGCCCTTGACACCCACCGCATCCTTACCAAAGGGCCATGGTTTTTTGGCCACCGTAGCCTATTTCTATGGATATGGGGGGAAGACTTTGACCCCGATACTCAGTCTATCAATATCGCACCGATTTGGGTCAAACTTCATGGGCTCCCCCCTAGTTCTTCTACAAAGACGCACTCAAAGGCATCACTCAACCAATTGGATATATGGTCGCCATCGACCCTGCTACCCGAGCCAAAACCAGAATGACCTATGCTCGAGTTTATGTCATGGAAAATCTGGACTCGGCTTTGCCTACCTATATTGGTATCAACTACGGGAGCTACAGGAGACGCCAAGGAGTTGAGTACGAAAACAAGCCCATTTTTTTCTTGGAGTGCAATACACAGGGCCATCTGCTTTCTCAATGCTCTTCTCAGAAAAAATAAATCCACAGTGATTTGGGCCAAAATATGGCTACTCAGATCTAGACTTTCCAAAAAAATGCTCCTGCCCGAGGACATGGCCGATCTATGGGCCCATCTAAGACCTCTGCTTTAGATCCAGTCAAATCCAACAAGGTAAGAGCTCAGCCTCCTCGCTCTAATCATTTTGCCCCCTTAAATAACCTGCACATTGGAGAGGACATTTTATATGACCTAACCATCACGTCCACACCCAATTTGATCCAGTCCCCTTTGTCCAAAGGAAAGTCTACAATGACTATTCCAAACAAATACAAGACGACGAGATTGGCAAGCCATGCAAGAAAGAGTGGCCCAAAAATGCTAAAATTGGGCCATGCAAGCAAAACCTGTCGCGGTCAATCAGGTTGCCATAACTATACCAAAGCCTGCACAAATGACATAGCCCCCAAAGGCTAATTATTAGGTAGTTCCTCTTGATAACTATGAAAAGGAAAATCATAAACAAAAGCAAAATCAGCAGCATCGCCCTAGGTGACAATTCACACAATTCACGAAGTCTAGAGACTCCTTGTTTGATCGCTTGTTCATGGAAAACCTGATAAACTTGCTAAAAAATTGACCCATAGACCCCAACATGCCAAAACCCAAGGGCTATAGGGAAGACTTATATTGTAGATTTCATCGACAGAAAGGACACAAAATATCCACTTGTTGGAAATTCAAACACTTAGTGCCAGACTTGATAGACAACAAAACGCTTGCGGTAGATAGTCTCGTAGCACTGAGCAACCAACATATGGAGGTCTTCAAAGACCCCCTGTCTGCCCATGATGCATAGGAAAAGAATTTACAAGTGAACGAGGTAACACAAAATTGCCCCATGCAAGGATACGTAGGGATGATAAGCATCGTGACATGGAACAAAAGATACCCAAACACGGCTGCACCCGCTGCAGCTATAGGAGATGTTTCGTCAACGTCACAACCTCCACAACACCCTACTCAACCTCCCTCGCCTGGACCAGTTTCCATGATTCGGACTAAACTTACTTAAAGTTTAAGGACCACGTCGTTTAGGCTCTCCATTTATGAGCTCATCCAACAATCATCGCCCCATCGGGAGGCTCTAATGGAGATACTCAAAGCCATTGAGCTACAACCCCATGAAGCCAATTCTTTCAACAATTTCATGGGACATGTGAGACAATGCACAGAACTAGTCATAACCTTCAGGGAAGATGAACTGAAACTGGTGATTGGTGATATGGTGGATCCACCCTTGCATGTCATTGCGCGGGTCAACAGGATTCCATTTAAGAGGGTGTTGTTGGACACTAGCTCGTCCAGCAACATAATCATGACAGTGGCATTAAAACACCTTAAGTTGCCAGCATCCCACATTGTGGCATCCACGTACACTCTTTGAGCATTCAACGACGCGTTATGCTTGACGGTTGGCACAATTGTCCTACCCATCCAAGTAGGAGAAAATACCATTTCTACATTGTGTCACATCCTTGAGGGTGAGATGGCCTACAATATTTTGCTAGGTCGGCCTTGGATCAGGGACATGAAGTGTGTCCCTTCGATAGCCCATCAATGCCTCAAATACACATACGAAGGGCAAGTACATGTAGTCCCAGTGGACTTAGAGCCCTTTAAGTTTTGCAATGCGGTGTAGCTGATGCCATAATCGACCCTCCCATCGACACATTTGGACTTTCAATTGAATCCGTCCATACAAGGTTCGATTTCGCCTACATCCTCACTGTTGAGTCCCTCAACTCACCAACCTGGCCCATCTTTGTCATCTGTTCCTTCACCAATGATGCCACCTATGGTGGTTGTAGCACCCTAAAATTGGCGCAGTCAAATTGGAATAATTACATTCACCTTAGTAAATAAATTTAAATTCAAATTTAACCTCCCAAACCGCCCGTTAACCGTCGAGAAACCCGTTTCCCCTTTTTTGTGCCATTTTTAGGAGTTGTTTTGACCGTTGGACGATATCGTCGCCGATCAGACGATATCGCCCCAGATTTGACGATTTCGTCTGGACTAGGACGTCCAGACGATTTCGTCGCAAAACTGCATTTTCATAATTAGACTCTGTTCCAACGGGTCTCCAATTCGGGCAGAAGCGTGTCTGCGTCGTTGGGACCCTTCCCCCGTTGGAGATCTCCCAAATTGGGAAGATCTCCAACCTCCCAACAACTTTCCCTAAGCCTATTTAACTCTAAGACTTTTCCCTCCCCAACCCCTGGCTGAATTTTTATGCAAATCGACTCCCTATGTGCTAGAACTTCTCAAATTTGCTTTTTGCACTATTCCTATAGTAATTTTATTGCAGGTATATCACTGGTTTTCAGTCGGAGCCAGCACCTATCGCAGTCGACGAACCTGTCAAGATCGGAGGCGATCCTGTCAAATTAGGGACGATCTCGTACTGATGCGAGACGATCTCGACTGCAGCATACATCGAGGCAATCAGTGCCTGAAGTTTGCTCTTCTCTCTTTTCTCTCTATCATTTTATACTATAAATCAGATCATTTATTTAGTTTTTATTCTACTTTGCATCTGGAGTTCTGGAGTTCACCCATCTAGTTTAGATTGCACATTAAATTCATGATTTGCCATCATAATGCAGTGATCTGTTTTACTTTCTATTTTGAATTATTGCTTAGTATTCACCTTGTTCTTTAGCATATTTTGCCTCTGTTTTGCATAGTAGAATTGCTTGTATTTTGCATCTGTTCTCTGTTTTGCAGGTTTCTGACGAATTCGTTTGACGAATTCGTCAGATCTGAGACGATTATGTCTGTCTCAGACGATCCTGTCAGATTCCAGATGATTTTGACAGGTTGCGAGCGATTTTGTCGAATCCCGAGACGATCCGAGACTACTTCAAGCATCAGAAACTTCATCGGACATCCCGGATCGGGTAATCTCCATTAGCCTCCTGCAAATTCTCTATTTTTTTGCTTTCGAGTCATTTATTGTATTCATTTAAATTGCATTTTCATGTAGTTTAAGTTAGAATCATTCGGCCAAACCTAGGATGAATGTTTAAAGGATAAAACGAACCCATTAAAACACATTCCCAAAACCTAGGCGTGGAAACTGCCGCCAAATGTTTCCTGGTGAACCCACCATCCGTCGACAAATCACCAAAATGCACCTCCCTTGAGAGGCGGGACCTTCGCAAAGTCCTCTCGTCCGAGGTACCGCATCATCCTTTTCCCATCCTCCTTCCGGGCGCGGATCCAATAGCTTGAAGGTAGGGATGCGAAAAATTTGGAGCGATACATTTTGGTGAACCCGACGTGAATGCATCATAACCTTTTGAAAACAAAAACAAAAACAAAAAAAAAAATTAGAACAACTAAAACTTAGATGCATTTTAAAACATTTAAGGTTCAAAATCATGTTTAGATGGTAGCTCCTAAAAAGAGGTTAGCAGTTACTATAAACGTAGTAAACCAATTGGCAGCCATAGAAGTTAATTATGTCCTTAGTATCCCTGAAACAAGTAGAAATCAATCCTTGTGGGACGAACTTATTAGGAGACTTAGTCTCATCTCATCTAGGGCCACACAACTTAAACAGATTAAGAGGCTAGTCTTGGATAGAATCCTGGATCCTCATCAATTAGTTTTCTACCATGAACTTCAGAGAGCCTGCCATAGATGGCTAGCCTATAGGAGAGCTTTAGTATCTTCAGAGTTGTTTAGCTTCGAGGAATACCTCGAGAACGCAGACATTGTACACCGATTCTTAGGCCTTGTAGAAGACCAAGAAGTTGTTCTTACAGATAGGGAAAGATGGAACAGAGTTCCGCGAGCTGTGCTATATCGAGAGTATTGCCATGAGCTTTACTTTTATCAACCGACATCTGAAACAGACAATATCACCATAGCCCTTTTCATCAAATTCTTAAAAGAAAACTTTCAATTTGAAGAAGAACATTTCATGACCCCTGAACAACTTGAACCTATTAATGATATTCATAAGTTATTCATAGAAGATTAGTTCATTTGCTTTCAGTCTTATTATTATTATTGCTTGCATTTATTGTTTCATTTGTTGTCTTTATTATATTGTTTCAAAGAAAAACTAAAAAAAAATCATAAAAAAAAAAAACATAGTAAAAAACTTAAACATTTCATTTACAATATTGCATTAGGTATATATAAATATATACCTTTTAATTTGTTGCAATATATATATATATATATATATATATATATATATATATATATTTGCTGAAATCAAAACTTAGCACCATGACTAGACTTAGGAATGGTAAAGAAATTTTAGGAGAAGGAGAAGATTGGCTACAAAATACAACTGAAAACCCAAATGTCCTTCTTGGAGATACAAATCCGGAAGGTGAAACTCTAGGACAATCAGATGAAGACTTAGGGGAAGATAAGGAACAAGAAGGAAGTGTTAAAGAATCCTCATCCCCTAGAATAGCTCCCAATGGAGGCATCACTTTTGACAACGCAGAACATTTTCAAAAATTTCTTAATCAACATATCGACGTCCTTAATGTGGCGAGTCCGTATTGATAAAGGGGAAATTAGTGATGCTCAAACGGCCTTAGAACGGGCGCTTGATATGCAAACTAATCCCTTGTCTTTCATTGATCAAGAAAGTGATAAGGGTGGACCATCCAATGCGAATATGGTCACTATAGCCCAAGCCATGACCAAACAACGGGTCACCCAACCTCCTAAGGAACCTATTACTCAACCTAAAATCACTCCCGCACAAAAGAAAATTCCCTTCACTACTTCGTTCCTCCAAACTATTGAGCAAAATGCTTTAAATAAACAGAAACATAAAACAAAGCCAAATACAAATTTTCAACAATCTGCAATACAACCTAATCCAACTTCAAAATTTCTCCATAATATTTTTCCTACCAATGTTTTACACAATAGTAACATGGCATCTAATATGCATGTTCCTCCATCATATGCCCATAAAACTCATGTCAATGCCCCACCGAATCAATATGGGGGGCAAACTAGTAATCTGGAAGCTATGGTGAAACAATTGGCTTCACGTATGGACCGAGATAGATCCCTACCAGTCCCTCGTACAATTATCGAGAGATTTGTAGCCAACCATTGGATCCCATAGTGGTAGCTCAACCATACCCTAAGCATTTTCCCATGCCCATCCTGCCTATCTATAAAGGAACCGAAGATCCCATAGAACATCTTCGCATGTTTAGGATAGCATGTCATGACATATCGCATGACGACTTGCTATTACTAAAAATGTTCCCTAAAAGTTTAGGTGGAATGGCGTTAGAGTGGTACTACCAATTGCCCACTCACTCCTTAAGAAACTTTGAAGAAACAGCTGAGTCATTTGTTCATCAATTTAGTGCCTACATCGAGAGGCATGTAACTATTAAAGACCTATACAATTTAAAACAAGATAAAGACGAATGTTTTGCTGATTTCTTAGCGAGATGGAGACAATTGATAGGGAAAACTGCACTTTGTGCTACCCTATAGGGAAATGTTAGACATTTTCATTAACAATTTACAAGAACAACTTTCTTATGAGCTATCAACAGCTACTTTGACTACCTTCGATCAAGCTATAGACTTAGCTCGAAGAGTAGAAGATGCCCTCATTAGGAGAGGCCAACTTAGAAAGAAGGATGATGAGAAAACATCTAGAAATCAATATAAAAACAAACGGGTTGTCGGTGATGGAGTCACTGACAGCAAAAATGTTGCTAATGTCAATGCAACAAAAACAACAGAAAAATTCATCTTGAAACCTCCTGATAAGCCTCCTCGAGAGTTCACTAGATTAAACCAACCTTTATCAACTATTTTACCTCAACTTCTTGAAAGAGGTTTAATCCAACCTGCCGACTATCAGGAACACGACCCAAGCATACCCGGATATAGAGCTGATTTGCATTGTGATTTTCATAGAGGTCCTGGACATTCTACCAACGCTTGTAAGAGATTGAAACATAAAATACAAGATTTGATTGACAATAATGAAATGGAAGTGCAAGCCTTCCAACCTAAACAAAACCCTCCTAATAATACCCAAAAGACTGTTCCCCAAAATCAAAATCAGAATGCCAATCAAACTTTAGACATATTTCAACACCCTTTACCAAGACACGGTAAGGAGGTAGCCAATCAAATTGAACATCACAATGTTCCCCCTCCTACCCGATATGTAGGAACCATTAGCGGACAATTACCTATTCAGGATTCTCAAACCTTTGACACAACCTTATCCCTGGTTACAACCAGGCCCTTACATAATTTTCAAACTTCTGATTCTAGCGATATAGAGTCAGATAGTGAAAGTGAAGTAGACACCATTCAATCGAATAGTTCTGAAAACGAATCAGATCCTATTCAACCTATCACAGATGCTAATGTTCCAGAAGAACCATTTCCCAGGAGAGTCACTACTCGACCTTCTTCTAATGTAGTCCTTCCTTATGAACAAGCCATAAACTCTCAACCGAGACCGTTTCAACGTCGTCACTATAACATTGTAGGTACCATCGGAGTCGTCACCCGACAACAAGCTCACAATTCCCAACAAGAACCAAACCAGAATGATGGATCAGCTCCATTCGTTCTGAAAAATCCCAATAAAGGAAATCATGCTCCTATTGTTCAACCTAAACCCCCTTACAGCATTAATGAGCAATTGTCTAATACCACCGCCAGAATCTCCCTTTTAGATTTATTAAGATCCTCTCCCACCCATAGGGATGAGTTGATGCTTACTTTGAGCCAGATGATGGTACCTCAAAACATCCAACCTGAAGCTATGGCCAATACTATCATCACGCGAGAGATTGATTGTATTGACTTTCGGGATAAAGATATCCCACAACACAGTTTACACAAGGATAATCCCTTGTATATTACGGCTTTAATTGGGGATGTAGTTGTCAAGCGAGTTCTGATTGATAATGGCTCATCTCTAAACATTTGTACCTTTGACTTCTACCAACGATTTGGTTTTAGAAGTGATGAAATGAAGAAGACTGATATGATTATCAAAGCCTTTAATGACGAAACACAAGAAACTTGTGGAGTCATTACCCTCCCCTTACAAGTTGGTCCTAGAACCCTTGAGACAACTGTGTTTATTGTACATTGCCCAGCATCGTACAATATACTTTTGGGTCGCCCTTGGATTAACGCCATGCGAGCAGTCCCATCAACTTTACACCAATGTGTTAAGTTTGAGTTTAAAAATCGGTTGGTCACTATTCATGGTGACCCTAGACCTTTTGATATGTGTGCATTGGCAGAACCAGTTGGAGTGCAATTTTGCCCTGCTCTGTCATCCACATATCCTAGTTCTTCTTCATCTAAAGCTGTGAAATATAAACCCATCACTTCATCTATTCCTCCTCCATTAACTTCATCTTCCCATATAGATCAACCACCTTCTAAACAAATTACTGTAGAACTTCAAAAAGCTCTTAAAACTACAACCAATTCTTCAAGTTCTAATCCCATAAATTCAAAACCTTCAGACACGTCTATCACACCTTCTACATCTCAAGACATAGGTAATAAGCCTTCTACATCTTATGCCCTCTCTGATGATCTTTTACCAGATTTAACTACAACCTTAATATCAGAAAAAATGAATGCTTTCATGCAAGATTCAAACCTTTTAAATAATTTGCCGCCATCTCCTCGTACTTTGGGCCTCCCACAACCTATGGGAAGTACTTACCAAGTCGGGAGTTGCGCCTTCATTTACAAAGGATATGGTGAGGGAAGAATCCCTCGGAATATCAAAACTCATCATGAGGGATATGCTCGGTGTTATTTTACCAATGATTATATTAAAGCTAAACCCATGATGCTTAAAATGGGATATAAAGGGAAAGGCTTAGGACCTTTCCAAAATGGCATGAAAGAACCTTTCGAGGTAGAGCAGGTGGCTTACCCGTTGTGGTGTGGGCCTATTTCCTAGTAAGGGACAACCATTTCCTTTTGAGGATGATGATCATCTCATATGCTACCAAGATTATTTGGATAGGCATGTTGATTTGCCTCTTAGAAATCAGTCATTTTCATGCAACATGCTATCCATAGCATACCCTGAAATGATTGCTGACCCCGATGAAGAATTGGAAGGAGATATTTTCCATGATGTCTCTGTTGAAGAGATGTTGCACAACGGGTTTTATTTTGATGGTTCTATACCAACCATAGCTCAGCTTGAGGCCACTGATCCTCAAAATGAATTATCTAAATTAACTTTACAAGAATTACAAGAATTGGGTGTTTCACCCGCCCCACCTAATTTTGAAAGAGATCTACACATGGAGGTAGAAAATGTCATTAAAATTAACATTGGAACTGAGGACAACCCTCACATAATCAATATTGGAGCGAGAACTAAGTCAAGAAAAACAAGAACAATACATAGCATTTCTTAAAGAGTATGAAGATGTCTTCGCGTGGACATATGAAGATATGCCAGGTCTAGACCCTTATGTTGTCATGCACCATCTAGTGGTCCATCCAGGATGCTAAACCTGTTAAACAAAAACTTAGAAAAATGCATCCCAAAGTGGCTCTGCTAGTCAAAGGGGAGTTAGAAAAACTCCTGAATGTTATCTTCATACAAGCTATTGATTATGCTGAATGGATCTCAAATGTAGTTCCAGTCACCAAGAAAGAAGCTACCAAAGTTAGGGTTTGCATAGATTTCAGAGATATTAACGTTGCATGCCCTAAAGATGACTTTCCTCTTCCGAATATGGACCAAATTATCGACTTTACTGTCGAAAGTGGGATGATGTCCTTAATGGACGGATTCTCCGGCTATAATCAGATCAGGATAGCTCCTGAAGACCAGGCTAAAACAGCCTTTATTACCCCCTGGGGTACCTTTTGCTGGAAAGTGATGCCCTTTGGCCTAAAGAACGCCGGTGCAACTTATCAACGAGCTATGACCTACATTTTTCATGATCTGATGCATGATATCCTCCATGATTATGTGGATGATATTATAGCTCGCTCTCTTATTGAAGATCATCATTTAGATGATTTGAGAAAAGTTTTTAATCGATTAAGAGAATATCTCATTCGATTAAATCCAGCAAAATGCATATTCGGAGTTAAATCCGGCAAACTATTAGGGGTTTTAGTTTCTTTACGTGGTATCGAAATTGACCCTCTTAAAATTGCGGCTATTACTGATATGCCCGCACCCACTAATATATCTGAATTACGAAGTTTACAAGGTAAACTTCAAGCTATCCGTCGCTTTATTGATAAGCTGGCGGACAAAACTGGTCCCTTTCTCAAACTTCTTAAGAAGGACGTCCCTTTTAATTGGGACACAGAATGTAGAGAAGCTTTTGAACTTCTCAAGCAATATCTCATTAACCCATCGGTGCTTTCACCGCCTAAATCTGATCGCCCATTCCTTCTATATATTTCTGCTTCAGATTCTGCCTTAGGAGCCATGTTAGCTCAACTTGATGATGAAAAACGAGAACGCGCTAATTATTATATTAGCCGAACTTTCGTCAGTTATGAAACTCGCTATACAGCGTTAGAAAAGTTATGTCTAGCAGTCGTGTTTGCTACGCAAAAATTATGACATTACATGCTTAGCCAAAAAACGTATGTCATTGCCAAATATGATCCCTTAAGGTATCTCATGAGTCGACCTTATTTATCGGGTCGCACAGCCAAGTGGGTTCTTGCTCTAAGTGAGTTTGATCTCACCTTCATAGGACAGAAGTCTGTTAAGGGTCAAATCATAGCAGATCAATTAGCTGCTGCACCCTTAGAGTCTACTCATCCCCTCATTATCGAGTTTCTGATGAATGCCTTCAATTAGAGGCAGACCTTGTTGAACAATGGTCCTTATACTTTGATGGAGCCCGATGCATGAGTGGGGCTAGTGCGGGTATTATTTTAATATCTCCGCAAAAACATATTATTCCTCTGTCCTTCAAACTAACCTTTGTTTGCACCAATAATATTGCTGAGTATGAAGCTCTAATCCTTGGATTACGAGCTGCTTTAGCACTAAAAATTAAAAACCTCTTAGTTTTTGGTGATTCCCAATTGGTTATAAACCAAATTAATGAAGTTTATCAGACCAGAGATGATAAAATTCGCCCATATAAGGCCTATGTTTTACAACTAATGGCCTTGTTTGATCAAGTTACTTTGGAAGCCATTCCTCGAACTAGCAACCGTGCAGCTGATGCTATGGCCGCCGTTGCATCTCTCTTGCCCTTGGAGTTAGATGACGAATATGCCACTATCATCATTCGTCGACTCCAGGAACCCACTTCAAATAAGTCATGCTTAGAGCCTTTGGATGTGTTTCTAATCAATGAAACTACTCCTGAACCCTGGTATACAGACATATTTGATTTCCTCCAAAATGGGAATTTCCCTGCTAATTCTAATCGCAACCAGCGTCGATTATTACGTCGACGAGCAAGTCGATTTGTAATCATTGGCAATACTTTATATAGGAGATCTTTTGAAGGTATCCTATTAAGATGTTTAAACTTAGAAGAGTCTAAATCAGCCTTGAGTGAAGTCCACAATGGATCTTGTGGAGGACACTTTAGTGGTAGCGTCATTGCTAAAAAGCTCCTTCGGATAGGATACTTTTGGCCTACCATGGAAACGGATGCACATGAGTATGTGCGTCATTGCGACAAGTGTCAAAAACATGCTGACCTTGTCCATGCGCCTGCACAAGAGCTGCAGGCTATTTCTTCTCCTTGGCCCTTTTCTAAATGGGGCTTGGATATTATTGGTAAAATTAATCCTGTGTCTTCTGATGGACACAAGTTCATCATAACCGCCACTGAGTATTTCACGAAGTGGGTTGAAGCTATGCCTTTAGCTTCTTGCACTGGTTCACAGGTCTCTAAATTCATTTTTAATCAAATCATTTGCAGGTTCGGAATTCCTGCGAATCTCATCTCTGACAATGGAACTCCGTTCAAAAATAAAGATGTCAAAAAATTATGTCAAAAATACAAGATTCAACATCGCTGGTCCACTCCCTATTATCCTCAGGGTAATGGTCAAGCAGAAGCTTCTAACAAAACTTTAATCAAAATTCTCAAAAGACTAGTCAATAAAACTGGCCGTGACTGGCATATTCAATTATATCCAGCCTTGTGGGCCTATCGAACTAGTGTTCGAACCCCCACAGGCACTTCACCATTTGTTTTGGTATATGGTGCCGAAGCAGTTTTTCCATTTGAATTGGAAGTTCCTTCTTTGGCTCTGCTACTTCAAGATACTGAAGTAGGAGATGAATATCACGCTGGCAGACTCAGTCAGCTGGAACTCCTAGATGAAAAATGCATCAATGCTTTAGAGCATCTCCGTGCATACCAAAACAAGCTTAAAAGAGCATATAATAAGAAAGTTCGTCATCGATCCTTTGAGATTGGCGACCTTGTTCTAAAAGAAAATAAAAAAAATACAAATGCAACCAAAGAACTTAAAGGTAAATTTGAGCCCAACTGGCTCGGACCGTACATCATTACTGCAAAATTTGAATCGGGAGCGTATAAATTATCTACCTTAGATGGTAAAGAACTTAAAGAACCCATGAATATTTTACATCTCAAACGTTATTATGCATAAATTTGGTCATTTCATCCATGTATATATTTGTTCAAAATCATTATCTTGTATTTCTTTCAATTTATTCAAAAACCTCAAAAACATTCATAAAATCTTCAAAAATCTTCAAAAATATTTATTGCATTTATTTAAAGCACTTGTAAAGTTCCTTTTGCTCAAAACAAAAATCAACATAAAAATCCAAAAACAGCTATATGCTTGACTCTTTCGAAACCAAAACAATATACGGAAGAAAGAGAGAGTCAACATTCTCAAAACTTTCTCAAAATCATTATTTTCTTACAATTATTGCAATTATATGTTTCAACTTATTTTGGATAAAATTAGCATTTATTTAGCATCCCTCACTTGCACAATCACAACAATAAATATCTTGATTTTATACGGCATGATTACTAATCTCTCTTATATCAAAGTTCACAAAATTCAATTAAAGAAAGTTTGAGCATAGAGAATTGATCTTGTTATTTACTTAAACCAAGCACATCTTTTCACAATAAAATGATTATATTTGTAATTTCCATGTTTTGCTACATAGTAGAACTGATTTCTTGAGTGAAAAGTTTCCCCTGCTATCCTATCATGCACACGGTCTAGAATCTTTGAGAATTGGCAAAAGGACAAGCTCACCCCTACCCAGAATAAAAATCCCTTGCTCTACAACTAATCCGAGCAAGTATCCCTAGAAAAAGAAAAGAAAAATTCAAGAAAAAAGAGAAAAGAAAAATGTTATTTCAGCAATGTTCCAAGCATTATCAAGCAAAAGAAATACAAAAAGAAAAAAATAAGCAAAATTCAAAAGCAAGCAAGAAAGCAATAAAATCCCTTTCCCTACCCTTTGAAAAGAAAAGAAGGGTTGATGAGCTTGAATCCCTGGAATCCTCAATTATTCGAAAACTGTGAGGTAAGCCCCATAACAGGTGGTTTGTGCCCAACTTGCTTGGCCTTGGGTAACTCCTAGCGTGGCGATATGTCTGTCACATTAGCGACCTTCTTTTGTACAGACCTATGTCTGCTTATGGATTAGCTAGCTCTTGATAATCCGATCTACATAGTAGCCTAGTATGGTTATATGCATCTACATCATGGTTAATGAACACTTATTTGGTTTCTTCAAATCACTTGTATCATAGTATCTTGCTCAAATCTGGTAAATGAACAATGCAATTGCACACACATTTGTATTTGAGAGATTTTGTCTATCATTATGATAAATCAAGATTGGAAATGAATTCACATATGCACATGGGATTCCTTATAAATCTAACTTTTTGTCTTCAAAATACTTTGAAATATTATTTTTGCAACTTGTTTGGAATAAATCAAATACGAGTTGTTTTCCACAAAGACAACTATATAATAGCAAAAATCAAAAATTCCTTTCAAAACATATCAATTATATATACATATCGTGATTGACTTTACGTAGCGATGGTATAGTTTCAAAACCAAAATTGGAATTTTATGCCTAGCGCAAGTCCTCATTATCATATTTTCTGTTCATCAAAAATCAATCATGCAATAAAACTATCCTTTTTTGGATTTTCGCGATGATGGTATAAGTCTATACCTACATATTCTATGCCTAGCGCAAACCATTGTAACAATTTTTTTCCCAATTTATCAAAAATCATACAAAACATATGACTTCATATTACACAAATTTTGCTTTTCAAAAGAATGCACATTTTCATTATTTCATGTCATTATGTCAACCTCCAATTTTGCAATGACGGTATAATTCCTAAGGAATTATTCAACAATTTTATCACACTTAGGAATTTATGCCTAGCAAAAATTATTTTACAATATTTCATGCATAATATTTTCATGGAAATCTGAAAGCAAACCATCATCATCATCATTTGCATTATCACAACAAAGTCTTAAGACAGTCTCTTAAGCACTCTTTTCTTTTAACAATATTTCTATCCTGGGACTAGCTTGACGACCGAGTGAGCGGCGACTCCATGAAATGGTCTATAATAGCGACAATGTCCTTTGAAATTATTGTTAGAAATCTCTTTTTATTTTTACATTTCATTACAACCAATCAATTTGTTACATCAGATTATTTCATTTAAAATATTTATAGCATGACATCCAAGTTATAATATTTTCCAAAACGACATAATTACATGAATCATCAATAAAATCATTACATCAATCAAATCAATCAATTACATCAAACATAAAAAGCATCATAAGTATCACATAAGACAAGTCATATACTCAAAAATATCTCATCTATATATATCAACAGAATATATACATCATCAAAGCTGGATTGGTATACCACAATCTGTACCTCGGCATACTCAATCCTCTATCAATACAAGTATAATACAATATCAGTAGCAATATCCCGCCCTCTAGCCTCGAGAGCCTCTAGAGCTCTCGGCCTCATCTCCTCCCCCGCCCTGCGGAGGACGAGGTGGTCCCATCGCAGTATGTGTGGTACTACGAGTCCTCGTCGTCGACCGGGATGAGCTCCTCGTCGACCCTGTCCTGATCGGATCGGCTATGGCAGCCGGCACCTGTATCCTCTGGCCCTCTGGCATCGCCTGGTAGTATAGCGCCTGATAGAATGCGGTCTGAGAAACCGACCGCATCAGCTCCTGAGTGCTCACCCCTCCGCCTCGTGCCCTGAGACGTGCATTCTCGTCTCGCAGCTGCGACACCTCAGCCTGGTCTTTGTGCGGCTGCATCCTGTAGTGTCTGCACCTGAGCCTGCAGACGATCTCTCTCTGCCCGGAGAGTAGCCATCTCGCTACTCTCTCCTATGTCCATGCCCTTGCCCTTATCGGGCGATGGTGGCCTCTGTGGAGATGGGGGTCTCGCCTCCCTCCTCTCCCTCTCCCTCTGTCGCGGCCGCTCCTGTGCCTGTGGCCTCCTCTGCTCTCTCCCGCCGTGACCCTGGGCCGCCTCTATCGCTGCCTGGCGCCGCCTCCCTATCCGACGCACAACTGCGTGGATCGGACCCTGTGCCCTCGTCATCCGAGGAGGGCGGATGCCTGCGTACCAGGCATCGTAGCCATCGGCTACTCCTGCGTCGTCCCCATCCACTGGCTGGATGGGGGCATCGTCCGCGTCCTGACTCCAGAATCGTTGCATGTCTGGAGCCCCGCTAACTGTGGTGTTATCCCGGACGGTCCGGGAAAACTCGTAATCCCTCAGAGATGGGATCCCCTACTGCAGACCGAACTGTCGTAAAACCCGGTCGTAGCGGTGGAGCTCCACCTCTCCCCTCTCCATCCTCAGCCAGCAGACTCGCCTGATGCGAGCCAGCTCCTGTGCGTCCTCTGCCCACCCTGGATGCTGCCTCCATGGCCTCCAGGTGATCTGGTCTAGGACCAAGTCATCCAGTAGTCTCCGGGACACCGACAGGTCGATCCGTCGCTGTGCCCCTCTTCGGAGCCACCAGTAGAAGACTCGGGGCCTCTCCCCGTCAACCCCTATCAGTGGAAGCCCTACCGGCCTCCGCACCGCAATGTGCTCCCAGCACCAAACCTGTAGGAGCGATGTCATGACCAGACACCGCCCGCCCTTGTACACGACCCCGTAAAGGATCCTGTACAGTCGGCATAGAACAAAGCTGCCCCAAGAAAATCTGTAGCCATGGTCACGCATATCGTAGATCACATCTACGAGCATCCATGACACCCTGCACCCGCTCTGGTGGCACAGCAGAAGTCCACCAACTACTCCAGCCAAAACTCGTGTCAGTGTAGATGCCCCAGGCATCTGGCGCAGTGCCTCGATGTTCACTCCGCCCTTCTCCAGGGTGAAGCTCGGGTCACCGCGTAGTCGTCCCATCGCGTGGCCCTGATTGGCCGTAGGTGTGATCATCCTCCCTTGTATGGGGATTCTAAGAATCCTCCATACATCCTCTAGTGTGGGAGTCATCTCCCCTGTCGGTAACCGAAAGCATGAAGAGCCCGGGTACCACCTCTCTGCTAGGGCTGTCAGTAGCCCCATGTCAGTAGAAACCTGCGGCATCTCTGCCACATGCTGCAAGCCGGCCTGTGCCAGCAGATCCCGCTCTGCCTGGGTGAGAGCGGCCAAGTCGTCTCTCAGCCCATCGTATTTCCACTCTCTGCTCTTTAGTAGTCCTCTCTGCAAACATAAACAATCAAAACAACAAACAATCATTAATAAACAATTTCAGTAATCAAAACTACACCTTAAAGATCAAATTTTTGCAATTGATGATATCGCCCACTATTGGACGATATCGTCCCAAATTTGAGCAAAATCGTCTCCGATTTCGCCTCGAAATCGTCTCTAATTTGACGAAATCGTCCCTTTTTCGTCGATTTCGCCCTTGGGCGAAATTGACGAACTTGAGACGATTTCGTCGAACTAGGGACGATTTCGTTCGGACGACGTCGACGGCCAAAAACGGCCACGATGCTCAAAATTCATCTTAAAATCTATCTACAAAGCATGTAAATTCCAATTAAATCAATCTAAATTGAGTTTAAACCCTTACCCGTAGACCGCGGCGGACCTCTGCAGATCTATGCATTGTCTCTACCATTTTTGCTCCAGAGCTCTAAAAACAGTAAAATGAACAGTAACAATGAATTAGGGTTTTACCCTATTTTTCTTAATTTTATTCAAAATAATTCACAAATAATTTTTTGCTTTTTCGCGTTTTTACCTCAAACGTTCGATTTGGGTAAAAACACGGAGGGGGCACCATAGTAAGTTATCGTACGATTCGACCAAGAATCGTCGCCTAAAAATGGGAATAATTTTTTGCTTTCTCGTAGATCGAGAAGAACTCATCTTTAACGCATTTTCTTCGGAAAATTCGCTAAAGAGGGGGCAAAATGTAGCACCCTAAAATTGGCGCGATCAAATTGGAATAATTACATTCACCTTAGTAAATAAATTTAAATTCAAATTTAACCTCCCAAACCGCTGAGAAACCCGTTTCCCCTTTTTTCGTGCCATTTTTAGGAGTTGTTTTGACCGTTGGACGATATCGTCGCCGATCAGACGATATCGCCCCAGATTTGACGATTTCGTCTGGACTAGGACGTCCAGACGATTTCGTCATAAAACTGCATTTTCATAATTAGACTACTGTTCCAACGGGTCTCCAATTAGGGCAGAAGCGTGTCTGCGCCAGTTGGGACCCTTCCCCGTTGGAGATCTCCCAAATTGGGAAGATCTCCAACCTCCCAACAACTTTCCCTAAGCCTATTTAACTCTAAGACTTTTCCCTCCCCAACCCCTGGCTGAATTTTTATGCAAATCGACTCCCTATGTGCTAGAACTTCTCAAATTTGCTTTTTGCACTATTCCTATAGTAATTTTATTGCAGGTATATCATTGGTTTTCAGCCGGAGCCAGCACCTATCGTAGTCGACGAACTCTGTCAAGATCGGAGGCGATCTGTCAAATTAGGGACGATCTCGTGCGATGCGAGACGATCTCGACTGCGACATACATCGAGGCAATCGGTGCACGAAGTTTGCTCTTCTCTCTTTTCTCTCTGTCATTTTATGCTATAAATCGAGATCATTTATTTAGTTTTTATTCTACTTTGCATCCGGAGTTCACCCATCTAGTTTAGATTGCACATTAAATTCATGATTTGCCATCATAATGCAGTGATCTGTTTTACTTTCTATTTTGAATTATTGCTTAGTATTCACCTTGTTCTTTAGCATATTTTGCCTCTGTTTTGCATAGTAGAATTGCTTGTATTTTGCATCTGTTCTCTGTTTTGCAGGTTTCTGACGAATTCGTTTGACGAATTCGTCAGATCTGAGACGATTCTGTCTGTCTCAGACGATCCTGTCAGATTCGAGATGATTCTGACAGATTGCAAGCGATTTTGTCGAATCCCAGACGATCCAGACTACTTCAAGCATCAGAAAATTCATCAGACATCCCGGATCAGGTAATCTCCATTAGCCTCCTGCAAATTCTCTATTTTTTTGCTTTCAGTCTATTTACTGTATTCATTTAAATTGCATTTTCATGTAGTTTAAGTTAGAATCATTCGGCCAAACCTAGGATGAATGTTTAAAGGATAAAACGAACCCATTAAAACACATTCCCAAAACCTAGGCGTGGAAACTGCCGCCAAATGTTTCCTGGTGAACCCACCATCCGTCGACAAATCACCAAAATGCACCTCCCTTGAGAGGCGGGACCTTCGCAAAGTCCTCTCGTCCGAGGTACCGCATCATCCTTTTCCCATCCTCCTTTCGGGCGCGGATCCAATAGCCTGAAGGTAGGGATGCAAAAAATTTGGAGCGATACAGTGGCCACACCGAAGGACAATGGGAAGAAGCCCCTAGAGGAGGTACCACCATTAGTCTCAACCATCTCTACCGAAGAGGTGCCCAGCCGAATGGAAGTCGAGACACCTGGTTCACCCAACATGGAGTGGACTCAGGGAGAACTCCCATTCCCTCCCCCTCAACCGATGACGATTACCGTTGAGATGGCCAATACGGGCCTGGGGGAGTACCTAGTGTGGAACATTGTGGCAACACCCACACTCGAATCCATGCAAGACATGGGGAGACCTCACCTCCCCATCGACACTATCGTCCCTTTAGGCTACCCGCAAAATCAGACCAATTTTGTATATGGGGGCCTCGAGAATGGCATTGAACCCTACCTACAAGAGGAAGAGGATGAAGAGCCATTTGTTGAGAATGTTGACTATCTATCCAACCTGGACTTCACCTTGAAATACCTAGACCAATGTAATTGGCATGGATATGGATTGGGTAGATACGAACAAGGAATGCGCATTCTTTGTCAACCGAGATACCAGATGCAATATGATAAATCAGGAGTAGGGTTCAACCACCCTTTGCCCCTCGACATCTTGGTAGAAACCATGCAAGGCCTAGGTCTAGGCAACAGGGATGGGTTGGCACAAGATCCATATGCCAATCCCAACACAACATACACATTGGGGGATTATCTCCCATTGTTAACAACAAACCTTGTTGACCTCAACAACCCCTCCCCTTTGATCGAGGAAGGGGAAAGTTCAAGAAGTAACCTCCAAGAGGGATATGAACAAGATCAAGGGGGGTCTTCTAAAGATGAGTCAGATTATGAGGTAGCACCTTGGGACCCTTTTGAGTCCGATAGCAATCACTCGCAGGTGACACCCATTGACGACTATCAGGAGAACTTCGTGGCAATGTTCCCCTTTAATGTTCCGATCGGGCAATTGCTACCTCCAGAGAATCCAACCCTCCCGTAGAGAGCGAAACAACCCAAAAGGGACCAAATCAACTTGCTCGAACAAAATGAGCCTCCCATGCCGGCCATAAGGCCAAGTGATCCACCGGAGGAAGAAGATCCAAATATCTTCTTCAACATCGACTACCTGCGTGCCAAATTTTTGGTTTTCATAGAGAGTGAGGATAGTGATCAAGAAACGCCTAGTGGGAGGCTATACCAGCCAGAGGGGCACATAGTTGTTGGAGCCAATGAAGGCCTATGGATCTTCGATAGCGACTATGAGGATGAGACTGAGATGGCATATCTCAACCATATGAGGCAACAGGAATACCCCATAGACATCGATGATATGTTTGAACATCTAAATATGGGACCAAGGCATAGGTGGCATTTAAACCAAGTACGGTTAAACCAAGTGCTTCATCCACCACTTCGGGCATACAGGGAGCACCTCCCACCTAGAGACCCTATAGGGCCATCGGTGCCAAGGGCAGACCCTATCCTTCTATCCACACATAGGGCCGATCCTTTTGTGCCAGTACCCACGAGCCAGATCCGGGGTACAAGGATCACCAAGGATGTCTGAATCAACACCCACGCGGCAATGGAGACCAAATTCATTCCATCAACATGATCTCCATTGATTTAACCACCCCCATCCGCAATCCAGCCGATCCAACATGACCATTGTATCTAGACCTAGATGCCATAGACTGGGATCGCGTTGACTCACCACCATCCCCATCGAGTACTGGCCTTGCGGTGAGATGTTTCATTTCACCCCAGGACAGACTCAGGATATCTTCCATGCTGAAGAGGAACCCGACATTCCCAACGTAGATCTAAATTCAGCAAATGATATCCACCGATCCCAACTCCACACCGGTTGGAGGATGGATCCCACATGTCGATCGAAGAGACGATTGACGTAGACATCGGTTCTGATCCAATGAATCCACAAATCATCAAGGTTGGGGGTAAGTTTATCCCCCGAAGAGCAAGCCGATTACATTGCCCTTCTCAAAGAGAAGAAGGAGGTTTTTGCATGGTCCTACAAAGACATGTCGGGGCTAGACCCGCAGCTAGTCACGCATAATCTAACACTTGATCCGACAGTCAAGCCAGTCAAGCAAAAGCTACGTAAGATGCACCCAACAGTGGCCTTAATGGTCAAATATGAGCTACAAAAGTTGTTGGATGCACAGTTTGTCATCTGCGTAGATTACCCACCATGGCTGTCCAACATGGTACCCATCAAAAAGCCTGACGGGAGGATTCGCATATGCACCAATTTTTGAGATTTAAACAAAGCGAGTCCCAAGGATGATTTCCCCTTGCCTAGCATCGACGCATTGGTAGACGCTACAGCAGGCCACGAAATGCTTTCCCTCATGGATGGTTTCTCGGGATACAACCAGATTCGTATCAATCCCGATGATCAACTAAAAATGGCGTTCACGATGCCTTGGGGGACATTTTGTTATAAGGTCATGCCCTTTGGCCTTAAAAATGTTGGCGCCACTTACCAACGCGCTATGACATACATCTTCCATGATCACATGCATAAAACTTTGGAAGATTATATGGATGATTTGTTGGCCAAATCTCTTTTGTGCCAAAATCATCTCGATGACTTACGCAAGATCCTTGATCGCCTCATCGAACACAAGGTTAGGCTAAACCCCAAGAAGTGCGTATTTGGCATCACATCTAGAAAACTCTTGGGTTTCATAGTCTCAAAATGAGGCATCGAGGTAGATCCAAATAAAGTCAAGGTAATCCTTGAAATGCTTCCCCCAACCACCATCAGGCAGCTCAGAAGCTTGCAGGGTAAGGTCACGTCGATCAAGCGCTTCATAGCACAGTTATCTGACAAGTGCCGACCCATGAATAAATTATTACACAAGGGGGTAGCATTTCATTGGGATGACGAGTGCCAGTCAACCTTCGATGACATCAAACAATACTTGGCTTCACTGCCAGTATTGGCACCACCTAGACCAGGAGTGTCATTCTATTTATACATCTCAGCTACTGAGGTGGCACTGGGCGCCATGCTAGCCCAAAAAAATGAATTACATAAAGAACAGGCTAATTATTATCTTAGCCGCACCATGGTCAGTTATGAACTTAACTATGCATACGTTGAGAAGCTATGCTTGGCGGTGGTATTTGCCACCAAAAAGCTATGCCATTACATGTTGAGCAATACGACGTATGTTGTGTCTAAGGAGAATCCATTGTGGTACATGATGAGTCGTACTTATCACAGTAGTCGCATGGCAAAATGGATCATGTTGTTGACGGAGTTTGACATCGAATTCATTGGACAAAAGTCCATCAAAGGTCAAGTCATCGCCGATCAACTAGCAGAGGCTCCTCTCGAAGACGATCAGCCTCTGACCGTAGAGCTGCCGATGATGGGGTCTTCCATGTCTCAGAATCGCCAGATTCTGATGAGCCTGAGTCACAGGCCGACATAACCTTATTTTTTGATGGTTCTAAATGTGAGCAAGGGGGTGGCACGGGAATCATGTTTTTCACACCGCAAGGGGCTCCAATGCCTTTATCATTTAAACTTGATTTCTCGTGCACCAATAACAATGCTGAATACGAAGCCTTGCTCATAGGTCTTCAGACAACCATCACCATGAACATCAAACGCTTGAATATCTTTGGTGATTCATTGTTAATTGTCAACCAAGTGAAAGGGGTATTCCAATGCAAATGCCCAGTTCTGCAGGCCTACAAAGCCCTTGTGGATAAATTCCTGGCAAATCTTGAATGGTACGACATCGAGGCACTCCCTCGATCATCGAATCATTTTGTGGACACTATGGCCTCCTTGGGGTCACTAATCCCGCAAGACATTTCTGGTGAGATGACAACCATTCAAGTCAAAATGTTATCGCAATCCACTGATGGAGCGTGCAAGCTCTGACATAACGCTAGGAATCCACCTGATCCAGATTGAACCATCTCAGGATAGGTTCTCTCGAATCCATGATAGTCTGAATCATGCCAACTAGGGGTCTTTGTTCTCTCCAACCCCTCTTAATAGCAACACAACGCTATTTTTACAAGTTCTTTCCCGCTCAGCTTTTGCTAGGGATGAACTTCAAGAGGGATCGATCGTTCATACCATCGAGGTTTTTGATCAGCAGGATTGGTACACACCCATAAGAGACTATCTCAAGTTAGGTAGCCTCCCACTTGGATTGTCGCACGCCGTGAAAAGATCATTCAAATAGAAAGCGGCAAAACATGTCTTGCTAGGAGACATTTTATACCGTCGAAGCTACGAAGGAATCCTCCTCCATTGCTTGGACCAGCAGGAGTCCACTTGGGCGATCACCCAAGCGCACGATGGTACATGCGGTGGCCACTTCAGCGGTATGGCCATCGCAAAGCGCATTCTTTGCATGGGCTATTATTGGCCATCTTTAGAGCGAGATTGTTGCGCATATGTGCGGAAGTGCATGAAGTGTCAACACCATGCTAACTTGACACACGTACCTTCTCAGGCCTTGCAGTCGATCCAATCGGCTTGGCCATTTTTGTAGTGGGGCTTAGATCTCATCGAAAAGATCTCCCCTACGTCATCAGGTCATCACACGTTTATCATAACGGCCATAGAGTACTTCACTAAGTGGGTGGAAGCAATTTCGCTTACCTCTACGACTGGGCCCCGCATTGCGGAGTTCATTTTACATAACATCATATGTCATTTTGGTATTCCATCCAAGATCATCTCGGATAATGGGACGTCATTTAAGAACAAATATGTGCGTGCTTTGACAACAAAGTACAAAATTTAGCATAGTTTTTTGACACCTTATTATCCGTAGGCAAATGGGCAAGCGGAGGCATCAAACAAAATGCTAGTTGCCATCCTTAAAAATATGGTCACAGATAGTCATAAGGATTGGCACATCCAAATACCACTTGCCCTATGGGCTTATCGCACTAGCATTCGGACGCCCACTGGGGCAACTCCATTTTCGCTAGTGTATGGCTCCGAGGCAGTCATGCCTCTCGAGTTGGAAATACCCTCCCTATGCATATCAATGCAAGAGTTCATCGATGATGACACTGCATGGTAGGCCCGGTTAGACCAGCTTACGTTACTCGATGAACGACGCGTCAATGCTCTCGAGCATTTACGTATCTATCAAGAGTGACTTAAGAAAGCATACAACATGAAAGTTCACCTGAGGGACTTTCAGGTCGGTGACCTGGTCTTAAAAGAGAACCAACAAAATTCTAACTTGCCACCCCATTTAAGGGACAAGTTCATGGAAAATTGGTTAGGTCCTTATGTAATCGATAGTAAAATAGGACCTGGAACATACCGGCTCACCTCTCTTGAAGGAATCAAGGAACTAGAACCCTTGAACATCAGTCATTTGAGGCCATTCAACATTTAGAGAGCCATGGCCCACTCCAAAAGCCCCAAGGGTTCTCACCACCGCTTGGTCACCCAAAATGCCCCAAAGGTATCCATAATCCCTTTGGTCAAACCAAAAGCTCCAAGGGTTCCCACAATCGCTTGGTCAACCAAAACACCCCAAAGGTATCTATAATCCCTTTGGTCAAACCAAAAGCCCCAAGGGTTCCTGACATCGCTTGGTCACCCAAAATGCCCCAAAGGTATCCATAATCCCTTTGGTCAAACCAAAAGCTCCAAGGGTTCCCACAATCGCTTGGTCAACCAAACCCCAAATTCTATAAACCCTTTGTCAAACCAAACCCAACCACCCACCAAACCCCAAATTCAAACCCTTGTCAAACCAAAACCAAGTCCCACCCACCCCCAAATATAAACCCTTTGTCAAACCAAAACCCCAAGGTTCCCCACCCTTTCACCCAAAACACCCCAAAGGTATCCATAATCCCTTTGGTCAAACCAAAAGCTCCAAGGGTTCTCCACAATGCTTGGTCAACCAAAACCCCCAAAGGTATCTATAATCCCTTTGGTCAAACCAAAAGCTCCAAGGGTTCCCACAATCGCTTGGTCAACCTAAAATGCCCCAAAGGTATCTATAATCCCTTTGGTCAAACCAAAAGCTCCAAGGGTTCTCGCAATCGCTTGGTCAACCCAAAATGCCCCAAAGGTATCCATAATCCCTTTGGTCAAACCAAAAGCTCCAAGGGTTCTCCACAATCGCTTGGTCAACCTAAAATGCCCCAAAGGTATCTATAATCCCTTTGGTCAAACCAAAATCTCCAAGGGTTCCCCCATCCCCCCGTATCCCATCGTCCACAAAAACCCCCAAAGGTATCATAATCCCTTTGGTCAAACCAAAACTCCAAGGGTTCCCACAATCGCTTGGTCAACCAAAAACACCCCAAAGGTATCTATAATCCCTTTGGTCAAACCAAAAGCTCCAAGGGTTCCCACAATCGCTTGGTCAACCAAAAATGCCCCAAAGGTATCTATAATCCCTTTGGTCAAACCAAAAGCTCCAAGGATTCTCGCCACCGCTTGGTCACCCAAAATGCCCCAAAGGTATCTATAATCCCTTTGGTCAAAACCTCCAAGGATCCGTAAGAATCACTTGGTCCACACCCATTCAGGTTAAACCGTCCATAACGAATATTCAAAAACAATAGATAATCAAAAATAACAAAAAAATTGCATCTCACTTTCATGCATAATCTTAAAAATCAAAACACAAAAAAAAAAGTCTGCATTAGGCATCGCATACATACATTGCATATTTGCTGGTCATACATGTCAAACGCACCATAGACTGTAATTACTCGGCAATTCCATCATTTTCCACATTTGTCCATTTTGTAAATGATCCAACAAGAATAACGCCATTCGCATTTTTGCCATATCATAGTCAGTTGTCTTCTAATGTCTTTAGGGTTTTCGTCATTCAGTTGTCTTTAGATTTCTAGTCAAATGTTGTACAAAGTCAGACCAATTTTTACAAGGTAGAGTTTTACTTGGATCACGCCTTGTTACATAGCATCCCAACACAAGCTTAAAACACATAAAAATTCCCAAGTTGTGTGAACGAAAGATGAAACCTACAAAGTGGTCCAGGATACCATACAGTGAAAATGTTATCTCGCTCATCCCCCTATGCGAATGACCCCAAGAATGCTGAGAATTGGCAAAAGGACAAGAAAACTTCCTTCAATTCCCCAAAATAAATAGTGGTTTTTACCACTATCAAAGAATTCCAACTCCAAACATCAATATCAAAAGCGCACAAATCAAAAAGCACAAGACATAATGATTCTCATCACTCAAATCAAAATCCCAAGCTCAAACAAAATAAACAGTGATTATCATCACTATTGAGCAAATATCCCATTAAAAGAGAGGGAGTAACTATTGAATCCCTAGAATTCTCAGCATTCGAAAGGTCATGAGGTGATCCTCAATCCCGATTTGGTGGATAGCCTGTTGGTCACTGGTGGCAAACCTCCTGCATGATGATATATCTATCGCATTAGCTGTTGGGCATATGTACAGATCAATGTTTGCATGTGGATGAGCTAGCTTATGGTATCCTAGATTGCATCATAGATTAATCCTACTAAATACAACAAAGGAGTTAGTGGAGCTAATTAGGTGATCCTCAGTACAGGTTTGGTGGACAGCCTACCTGGCACTGACGGTATCCTTACGAATACCACATAAACGAACTCAATCGCACACACAGGGATGTGAAATAACTTGGTCAAACTCAAGTCTGATTCGTACCTTGTTCGAAAGTCTTGTAAGATAATGTACAGTCTTGACTAGTTAGTTAAAGCATCCGAGTCTCAGAAAAACCTTAACTACATTCTAAAACAATTGTTGTACATTTCATTACTTACATCACCATCAAAAAATACAAAACAAATATTACAAATGCAAAGTTATTCCATAAAGCAATCACATAGTACAGAAAGCCAGTAAATCCTGTACAGTCTATGGTGCCACCGCCTGTATACCAACAAATCATTCCATCCATTCCATATGCATACATCTATATCATATAGTTAAAATCATCCGCAGTCATAATAGCATATGCATACATCAACATAAATAAATGTGCATAAAGAACAATAAACCATGACAAGTATATAATCAAACCAAAAAGAGTCATGTATATATATCAAGTCAAAATGCCCTCAGGCTACAATAAGAAGGTCCTCTGACCTCACAAAAACCAAAAACTCAAAATCCCCAAAGCCTAGGGAGTCGGCCACCATGATCACGTAGGATCGGTGCGACTGGAACTACCCCTAGTAGTATGGGTCCTATGGGACCTCTCAGGGTGGCTGCTACCAGCCCTCGCACCCTGCCCACCAACACTACCCTCACCTAGCCGCCTGCGATGAGATGATGCAGACTGCTCAGTCTCACTGCCTCTCGTACGACGTGATGAACCACCTCCATCAAGCACAGGCAACTATCCATCGAGGCGGACAACCTCTATCTCTAACTCTATCCGGTACCGACCCCACTCCATATCTCATTGGTGATACACAGCCAATGCACTATCCCGTTATGCCAACTGAGTCCGTAGGAGATCCCTCTCCTACGTTACCTCCACCAAAGCATCTCTATGCTCCTCCTCCCATCTCCGTAGGAGACCCTCCAATCATGCTATCTCAGCATGAAGCCCAGCCTCCACATCCCCTGAGATAGCCTGAGGCATGGGCACCTTCGAGATGGCCTGCTGCTCTAGCACCCACTACTCTGGGACATCCTATACATTCGGCTGCTCCGAAACCCCCAAATCATCTCCATCATCGATGAAGTCATCGACCTCCACCATGTCAACATCATCAAGCGGAGCCCCCCAACCCTCCATCGGTGCCTCTGCACCCCCACCTCCTACTGCTATAGTATCCATGCCTCCTAGAGGCCCCTCACTCCGCCATCACCGCATAATCCACCATCGGTCATACTCTATAGTCACCCCGACATCATCCACATTGGGTACATCAATAACTACATTGGACCCCTCACCCAGCTGCTCAATGGTAGGCCAGACTAGAGTCTTCTCATCACCATGATGTCGATAGATCAAGGGATCACCAGGAAATCCCTAGTGCACCCCAAACTACCGCATCACCCGAACATATGGGAAGTACTCCTGCTCTATCTCATGTCACCCAATCAACCATCTACCCCTATGCACATGCCGAAGCCACTCTCCAGCCTCAGGCCAAGTTGGACAGTCCCGATACGGCCGCCAGAACACCTGCCCTAGCACTAGACGAGAGAAGGCATCAGTATAGTGACCTACGTCACCTGCCCACCATCGACTCTATCCATGCTCCTCTGACCTCCGCCATAAATCGACATATCCAATTTCTCGATCCACCATCTCACCTCGGGTGGTCCAAGGCAAACCCTACGGCCGCTCCACAGCTATGTGCTGCCACCCCCAACACTGCAAGAGATAGTTGCACCCGATCCCCTTTCGCTTTCGATAGTGGACCTCGTACAACTCATCGTACAACTATGCCAATAACGTCTGACCCCATCTCATAATAAGTGGAGATGATGTAGGACACTCCACCAATGTGAAAACCAACTCAAGCAGGTTCCAAGGGAACCTCGCACCTGAGGAGTCAAGAAGTAGCATATTGGAGATGAGGGTCATGATCAAAGCATGCCTCACCCCTAATACGCCCTTCTCCAGCCACCACCGCACCAGAATACCGCCTATCTGGCAGTCAGCCTCTGCCCTCTCCATAGCCCTCTCCACCCCCCTCTCCACCGTCGGACCAAAACATCATGTCAATACCATTATCCGCTGGTCACGGTGGGTCATCCGGATAGGCAGTCCATCTATCAAAATCCGTAGAATCCGATACACATCCTCCAGAGTAACAGTCATCTCCCCTATTGGGAGATGAAAAGTGTTGGTGCGGGGATCCCACAGATTGATCAGGGTAGTCAAATATGCCCGATCCCCCACCACAGGCTCCAGACGCGTCACGTGCTTGAGCCCAAGGGCATCAAGCCACTCCCAATCCACAACTGTCAGGGCATCCCGGGCATCAGAGAAAATAGTCGGCTGGCGGTACCGACTCTTCACAACCTGAAACAACAAAATAAAATGAAAAAATATATTAAGTACATACTTAATATAAACAAAAACATTAAAATAAAATTATACAATAAACTACAATTTACAATTGTACAAAAAAAAAAAGTATAAAACAAATGTACAAAAGTACAAAATCATTAAAATAAAATTGTACAACAATGACAACATACATGAAAATAACTGTACAATCAACAAAAAACAACAAAAATCATATTAGGGTTTCAACCTTAATGTGAACACAAAACAAAACAAAATATTTCAACCTAAAACAATATATCAAATAAAAAATAGGTTTCAACCTTAATATAAAAACAAAAAAAAAAAACATATTAGGGTTTCAACCTTAATATAGCAAAAATTAAAATGAAATAAAACATATTAGGGTTTCAACCATAATATAAACAGAAAAAAAACAAAATCAAGCGAACAAACATTTTATATGTGAGTTTTAAACTTCATATAAAGCACGCACGAATAAAGAGAAGGAACATCATACCGGTCTCACCTCGGCTCCTCCACTCGAAGATCCGGTTCTCGCACTCATGATGTCCATGAAATTTTAGCAGCACTTCGCTACGCACACTCGCACTCCTCCTCCACACTGCTCCAAATCGCCAAGAAAAAAATATTGCAAATGAGCCCAAAACCTAGTTTTGGTCCTTATATAGGTTGTTAGGCCTGTAATCGTTCCACCCTGGGATGAGCGCTCTAGTTAGCGCTCGTCCCACCCTGGGATGATTACAAAATTGGTATTCGTCCCACCCTGGGACGATTACAGAGCAAGAAATAAAGCAACAAAAACTGCATCCAAAAAATGCACCAAAAACAGCAATAAATCTGTCGAACAAAGGTGCCTTTGCACCTGACATTCATGGCATGAAAAACCATCGTCGGGGTCACAAATACTCACTATCCTACTCCCTAAGAAGGCTAGCATAGCCGGACCGCTCCACGGGAAGGAGGATTTTCGATAATTTCTACCCCAATAGGCATAAAAAAAAGGGTCAAAACCCACCAAAAATAGGTCCGATGGTTGGAAAACTGCAATAAGCGTTCAACGAAAACAACTGAAGGCACCCTTACAAACGTCATCTTGGGTCAAGCGACTCATCGCTTTTCTCATTTTTGGTCATTCCCTCATCGATTCGTCGCTTGAGGGGGTAGTCACACTTAGTCACCAATCAACAAATACACACCCAATCAAGGAAATGGCATGCATTCAAAGAATCATTGACAAAGACAATCACGCTCCTGCTTGGGGCAGCAAACAAGCAATAATCACAAGCTAAACAAACACTTGGCATTCTGGAAGCATGAAGAAAAGGTTCCTCAGACAAAAGGTTGTGCCCTTTGCCTATTCATGTCTGAACAATGTCCAAGATCAAGTACACCTCACTGAAAAAGGTTACACTTGAGTTAAGCTCCTTAGCTCGTCAGAAGCAAGGATTCAAGAATGCGTGCCCTTTCCATACTTGGGGCATCAAAATTTGGTTAGGTTACTGAGAAACCCTAATCATTAAGTGCTTTGGTCATCTATTTTTGCTCAGCACTGTGCCACACACAGCGCATCCCAAAAAGGGGCATCTGTAGACACCAAAACAACACCAATCCGATTATGTGACTACAAGCACTGACCGAATTGGCATACATACCCCCTAGGGCAGCCTCCAGAGGTTAAACAGTGGTCCTAACCACTCCCAAATCAGTTTTGGAAGGTCAGAGGTCAGTTTTGCACCTTTTAAGCACTTTGCTCCCTATTCGTCCCACCCTGGGATGATTAGAATCCTATTCGTCCCACCCCGGGATGATTAGCGGCAATCGCTCCAGGGTGGGACGATTAGCAGGTTTGACTGGAAAAAAGTCAAACCTTGACAAATGGCAGCCCAAATCCACCACCTAACTCCGCCTTCAAGGCATGGGATTGCGAGGGAAGGTTTCAAATCAGAGAGGCTTCAATCAAGCCTGCCTTGATCATGGAGGCCTCAATCAAGGAGGCCCTAATCAGGGAGGAATCTTCTCTCCCCCAAAAAGGCATAATGAGCCAAGTGGCGCCCTCGCATGCGCATTCAAAGGAGACCCTTAGGTCTATAAAAAGGTGAGCCTCCTCACCCCAAAAAAGAGGGCTGGAGCATTTGGAGCAACGAAGTGCTGCCAAACTATACCCCCATTCCTCTTTGTGCTTCCTACATCCCTAATCTCTCTCTTCTGGAAGAGAGGTTATCGGGTGAACACTAGGAACGCAATCCAGATCCAAAAACCCAAGAAATCAGCCACAATCCCACCCCAAACTCGTCGACACAACCCCCTAGGAAGTTTTGGACCCATCCCACTTGGATTGGTGTCAAAACTAGGCCCTAAACGGTGGGCGTCCCACCCTCGGGCGCCCCCCAAACTACTGCAGTCCTAATCGCCCCACCCCGGAGTGATTAGAAATCTGTGCATGGTTTTGTTACTATTCTTTTTGCATTCTTTTATATCTAATGTACTTATGTTGTTGTCCAAATTTCATTGCTTTCTGACATGATTTGACCTGGTTTCTGTCATTTTATGCGTCTACTAACCTACAGGGAGCGCCTTCGGATACAAGATAACCTGGGCAGAATCTGCCAAATCTGACCTTCTGGGTCATCTCAAAATGTTGTTTTTAGTCTAACCACAAGTTTGCAGGAGTTTTGGAGGCCTCTGGGCAGGACATTTGCAAGGTCACTTTTTGCAGGTTTTGCGATAGTCCCCAACGTCCCACCCCAGAGCGATTAGAAATATGTGCATGATTTCCTTACTGTTCCTTTTGCAATATGTCCCAGATGATATCCTAATGCCTCTGTTAAATTTTGAACTCATTCGACATGATTTGATGATCGTTTTATTATTTTATGTATTAACTAGCTCGTAGGGCGCCCCTGTCACATACAGGAGAATATGGGTAGGATATGCAAATTCCGAGCATCTGGGTAGTCTTAGAATTACATATAATGCCTAACCCATGAGTTTTAGGTGATTTGGATAAGCATAGGTGGGACATTGGAGCGCTCACTTTGGAGAGGCCCCCGACGGGCAAACGAGCATAACGGGGCCGTCCGACGTCGCTTCGATGCAAAATCAGGTGATACCAATTCTAGAAGTTGTCCTTTACATTTCCATATCATTCTGTAATCTACTTATCAATATTATCACTGATATCTTCTAAGCGCCCGTTGGAGGCCTTGGGGATTGCATGTTTTTCTAGATACGCATATGCTATTAACGATTTGTTGTCTTTCTATGCATAGGATCTCACCACCAGGAATACTAGAGGGGCAGCAAGGAATGACGAACACATGGACACAAGCGGTGGCAACTTTTAGCCCGCCCACTTCGAGTGTGGGCACGCGGAAGACGTTGGAAGCGTACCGTTCGATCTTGGAAGCGCGGCTTCTTTCGGGCATCCATTGATGTAACAAATTGTATCAAATGTTCTGAGCCCTAGAGGGGGGATGTATTGTAATCATATTAAAAGCAATATCAATAAAGGAGGCCCCGCTTTGTTTGCTCACATCTCGTTTCTGCGTCATTTCCTTCATGCATTGCTCATCGCATTCGTAGGACTTAGCATCTATATCTATTTTTGTTTGCATCATATCGGTACGCCATTTTTCTATTGCTTTAGAATGTAACCTTCGGACCTATTTTGGAGACTACACAAGAGATGGGTTGACCGCATGCCCATCAGTTTTCGGTTGGATCAGTGGTGCCATTGGGAGAGCCTCCTCTATCGACTAACTTCATCTACGTTGGGCTAGATCAGCTTCCAACACGAACGCCTATGGATGAGGATGGCGATGAACCATTCATAGTAAATATTCGTTATTTATCCAACCCAGAGTACTCTATGTGTATTTTTGAGTTGTATCACTAGAATGGGTACGAACTTGGCTTATTTGAACAGGGGCGTAGGACTCCGCTCGAACCTCATGTTATAGCTCTAGCACCGATAGGTTTGACTTAGGGTTATAGATACGGGGGCAGGATGATTTGCTCGCAACATCCCTAGATCATTTGTACCTTAGTATGGTGGATGATATGGATTTTAACCCATATCATCCGGATCCGTCCAACTTCTGGAGGACTCACCTAATGGTATCTTTCGTCACCATCGAGCCACTTGAAGAAGATCATGAGGAGCTCCTAGAGCGTACTGATACATAGTGGAACCCCATAGACAACTTGGTTCATCTAATCCATAATGCCACCAACAACACAGGTGTGCAAGGGCATAACCCCATAGTTTTGGGTGATCTCGAGTCAAGAGATATTTACAATGATGATGGAGAGGAGTCCACCTTCAATATGAGTGGACCAAGTTATGATGCGATAGGAATCATCAAACGGTGATCAATCTAGGGATGAACTCGAGGTGGCCTATCTAGAGGCCTTAGCATACACATCATCTATTGCCTATTGAGTCATTACATGTTACCGAAGAGATCCTTCCCAACATTGATAATTTAGGGGAAGAAGCGGAGCTAGATTTCTTGGCTATGTCACACTTACAATATAATTATTCGATTTATCCAGATAGTGATGACATCAATCGAAGTAAGATTCATGGGGCTACACTTTCCGAGTGCACCCCATGGGAGTAGGGGTGAATGTAGGATTTTGGTTGTACGACGGTGATGAAGAAGATGAGTTAGAGAGGGCCTACCTTGGTCCTCCTTATTTGCATTACCATCATCAACCCATCGACATTGATGAGGTCTATTAGCAGCTACATGTTGGTCCTCGTCTGAGAGCAAGATGGTTAAACTTGGATCAAATTCATCTATTGTTTAATCCCCTTCTGTCGACCTACATGGAGCTCCATGAGCCAAATGATCCTATTTCACATTCAGTGCATAGGGAGGATCCGATTTTTCATAGTCCTCACAGGGAAGATCCATTTGTACTTGTGCCATTAGAGCTAGATCATGGGTATGAGGGATCTGTATCGATTATGTAGAGTTTTATCCATGTGGTCCGGAGACCAATTCCATTCCATAAAAATTGTCTCCATTGATTTGACCACTCCACTCCATAATCCAGTATATCTGTCCAAACCGTTGCATCTCAATGTAGATGCTATCGACTGGGATCGTGCTAACTCACCTATTGAGCAGGATTTATTCCCCAATGAAGAAATGTGTGAGGATTTATTCCCTAATGAAGAAATGTTGCAACCATTTCCATTTTGCACCGAGGTTGTACATATGATGTGTATCATGTCTAAGGATGCTTTCAACGTGGAACCAATCAACCCAACTGATGGCATCCATTTGATTCCTACACCTCACAAGCTTGTTGAGGGATCGCATATGTCAGTATAGGAAACCTTTGTGGTGGATATCAACAATGATCCCACCAATTCAAAGAAGGTTAAATTTGGAGAGAGTCTCACTCCAGATGAGTGGGCCACCCTCATCCCTCTGCTAAAAGAGAGACCAAATATATTTGCTTGGACGTACAAGGATATGCCAGGTCTAGACCCAAAATTGGTTACTCATAACCTTTCACTAGATCTGAAGAATAAGTTGGTCAAGCAAAAGCTTAGAAAGATGCACCCAACAGTAGCCTTAATGGTGAAATATGAGCTACAAAAGTTATTGGACGTAGAATTTGTAATCTCCATCGACTATTCATAATGGGTGTCCAATATGGTACCCATAGGAAAACCTGAAGGAAGAATCTATATTTGCATGGATTTTAGAGACCTCAATAAGGCAACACCCAAAGATTTATTTTTGTTGCCTAATATTGATGCTCTTGTGGATGCAACTATAGGTCACGAAATGCTCTCCTTAATGGATGATTTTTTGGTTACAACAAAATTCGTATTAAGCCCAAAGACCAACATAAAACCACGTTTATTACGCCATGGGGAACATTTTGCTATAAAGTTATGCCATTTGGCCTCAAAAATACTAGTGCCACATACCAACGGGTCATGACATACAATTTTTATGACTATATGCAAAAAATTCTAGAAGATTACATGGATGACTTGTTGGCCAAGTCATTTCTACGTGAAGAGCATGCAGAGGTCTTAAGGAAGGTCTTCGATCACCTAATAGAGCACAATGTTAGGTTGAATCCTAAGAAGTGCATATTTGGTGTAACTTCTGATAAACTATTAGGATTCATCATCTCTAAGAGAGGCATCGAAGTTGACCTAGCGAAGGTCAATGTCATCTTGGAAATGTGTCCTCCCACCAATATTAAGGAATTAAGGAGCCTTCAATGCAAAGTAGCCTCGATAAAGTGATTCATCGCTCAATTATCGGATAAATGTCAACCCATGAATCGATTGCTACATAAGGGGGTCCCATTCAATTGGGATGAGGACTATCAAGCAACTTTCACTAAAATAAAGCAATACCTAGCGACATCGCCAATGCTAGCTCCACCAAGGCCAGATGTGCCTTTTCTGCTATATATATCGGCAACCAACTTTGCATTGGGGACCATGTTAGCCCAAAAGAACATGCAAGGAAAGGAACAGAGCATATATTATATTAGCCGAACCTTGGTGAGCTATGATCTTAGGTATGTATATGTGGAAAAATTATGTTTAGCAGTGGTGTTCGCTACAAAGAAATTACAAAACTATATGCCAAGTCATACAACATATGTTATATCAAAATAGAATCCTTTGCAGTACATGATGAATAAGACTTATCACAATACGCGTACTGAAAAGTGGATCATGCTATTGATGGAATTTGATTTGGAATTCATAAGCCAAAATTCCATTAAGGGACAAGTCATAGTAGATCAATTAGCTAAGGCACCACTATCAAATAGTAGGCCTCTAACAATCGAGCTTCTGGACGATGTAGTCTTTGTCATATATGAAGCTCTCGAACCCAAAGAACCAGAGAACAATGTTGAAATGATTGTTATTCGATGGTTCAAAGTGCGAGAAAGGGGGTGGTGCAAGAATAGTGTTTTTCATGCCGCAAGGAGCTCCAATGCCCTTGTCGTTTAAGTTGGATTTTCCTTGCACCAAAAACAACATTGAGTACAAAGCCCTATTGTTGGGCCTCCACACAGCCATCACCATGAATATTAAGATATTGAACATCTTTGGTGACTCCTTGCTCATAGTAAATCAAGTCAAGGGGCTCTTTCAGTGTCGATATCCCATATTGAAAGCCTATAAAGATCTAGTAATCACATATTTGGATAAATTGGAATGGTATGACATTGAGGCAATCCCTCATTCGTCAAATAGGTTCGCAGACACCATGGCATCTTTGGGATATTTAATCCCTCAAAATCCATTTGCTAATTTCACTACCATCCATGTTAAGATGCTCTCACATCCATAGCGGAAGCGAGTAGCCTATGATAATAGATTTCAGTCAATATGATTAGTGCAGAACCAAAAGCTGAATGGTTCTGCAGAGTTGAATATCTTTTGAAGAAAGCACCCTAGGGTTCATTAACCTCTCAGATTCCGATGGGTAGTGGTACTACCATTCACCATAAGGGTTTTTTCCAGTCTGCATTTGCAAAAGTAAATACATAGGGGGAGCAAGTCATCTTAGTAGTCAAAGCTGAGGTTTATCAAAATTGGATGTCACAAATTAAAGACTTCCTAAAGCTTAGTATAATCCCAAAGGGATTATCGTGTGCCTCAAAATGCACATTTAAATAGAAAATGACTAAATATGTCTTAATAGGAGACACCATGTACCACCGAGGCTACGATGGAGTTCTCCTTCGTTGTCTAGAGCCCCAAGAGGAATCATGGGCAATTTTGCAAGCCCATGATGGTACATGCGGTGGCCATTTCAATGACATGGCCATCGTCAAGCGCATCCTTCAAATGGGCTACTATTGGCCCACTATGGAGAAGGAGTGCAATGTGTATGTCAAGAAATGCATTAAATGTTAGCATCATGCTAATCTTACACACTTGCCATCATAGGCCTTACAACCCATCCAAATGGCTTGGCCATTTGCTCAGTGGGGACTAGATCTTATAGGCAAGATCTCTCCTCCATCATCAGGATGACATACATTCATAATAATGGCTACTGAGTATTTCAAAAAGTGGGTGGAAGCAATACCCTTAACAACAATAACTAGAGCTCGTATAATAGAGTTTATACTAGAGTATATCATAAGTCATTTTGGGATTCCATCCAAAATAATATCGGATAATGGAACGTCATTCAAGAACAAAATTGTGAGAGCTTTGACATCTAAATATAGAATCAAACACAGTTTTGCGACTCCATACTATCCATAAGAAAAGGGTAGGCTGAAGCTTCAAATAAGACAGTGGTGGCCATCTTGAAAAAGACAGTCCAAGAAAACCACAAAGACTGCCATATCCAGCTACCCCTTGCATTATGGGCTTATAGGACTAGTATTTGAACTCCCATTGGGACAATGCCATTCTCACTAGTATATGGCGTTGAGGCCATTATTCCCTTGGAATTGGAAATTCCAACGTTGTGCGTCGCATTGAAAGAGTTCATTGATGATGAAACCACGTGGAAAGCTCGACTGGATAAACTGACGCTACTTGATGAACATCGCATGAATGCCCTAGAGCATCTCCATGTTTATCAGGAGTGACTAAAATGAGCCTACAATATCAAAGTACACCAGAGAGACTTTGAATTTTGGGATCTTCTATTGAAAGAGAACCAACATAACTCTAATTTACCACCAGATATGCGAGACAAATTCATAGCTAATTGGATAGGACCCTACATCATATCTGAAAATATTGGTCTAGGTACCTATCGCCTAACGTCACTAGGGGGTGTTGAAGAGCCTTAACCTCTCAAAATCATCCATATTAAGGTGTTTTATGCTTAAAGAGCATAGTAAAAGGCTTCGAGGGTTTGCTTATAACCACTCGGTCATCCTAAAAAGCTCCAAAGGGTTGTTAAAACCGCTTGGTCATGTCAGTAAAAAAGCTCCAAGGGTTCCTAAAATCACTTGGTCATGTTAGTAAAAGGCTTCGGGAGTCTGCTTAAAACTGCTTGGTCAATACCAAAGGCTCTGAGGGTTGTTGAACACCGCTCGGACATCCTAAAAGGCTCCAAGATCGTCTATGAGTAGCTTTGGTCAAACTCAAAAGGCACCAAGAGTTTTTCAAAAAACTGCTTGGTCAACCCAAAGGCTCCAAGGATTCTTAAAGATTGCTTGGTCATCCCAAAATGCCCCAAAGGTGCTCATAATCCCTTTGGTCAATCCCAAAAGCTCCAAGGTTTCTTAAGAATCGCTTGGTCAATATAAAGGCTCCAGAGACATGTACTCGTCGTTTGGTCAATTATGAGGCTCAAAACCCATAAAAATAATAAAATCAACAAAATCCAAAAAAAATGGTAAAGCATAAAATCCAAAAACATTTGCATTTCATATTTAAATTTTGCATTGTCATTTTGCATTCACACATGCATTAATTCCATTGCATTGCGAATAGGCATTCATCATCCATTGCATTCCGTAGTAGGAGGGATTATGTCTGTCAGTATTACAAAAGACACCATGTTTACATCTAAATCATGCATCTCTGCATTTATCATGATCCATCATTCATGTGAGTAATTGTGTTTTTCAACACAACCCATAATATTACTATTAGAGATATACTAGGTTTTTTGATCACCCAACCATACCTAGTGGTCTTATCAAGAGTTGGTAGAAAGCTTACTTTGCTTTTGTAGCTGAGGTTCAGTTAGTATAGTCCTTAGCATATCATAATCCTATCACTAATCAAAAAATTAAAAAATCCTAACAAGGACTAGGGGAAGATGAAAGCCACAAAGCAGGACCGGGTATCCTGAAGCAAAAAGAGTTATTATTGCTTATCCCTCTATGCGGACGATATTGGCATTTGGCAAAAGGATAAGTTAGTTCCCTATTTAGAATCCCTTGCTTACGATAAAATGAGTAATATACCAAAGAGATATCCCAAATCAATCCTCATGATTGATACCCTAGATTGATATCATAGATCAACATCCCTGATTGATATCCCATATTGATATCATAGATCGATACACTCAATCGATATTATAGAAACAGTTCCCCTCAAAGTAAATCCCCCAAAGGAAAGTTTCTGAAGAGAATTATCAAATGTAAATTCCAAAAAGTGAAGATCAAAAATCAAAAATCAAATGAAGATCGAAAATCAAAGCTCAAGTGGAGATCATAAATCAAAGTTCAAATCCAGATCAAATGAAGATCCAAAATCATGTTTGAAGAGAGATCAAATGAAGATCCAAAGACAATTCAAAATGAAGATAGAATCGACTCCCTTGCTTCACTACATATGAGCAAGTATCCCAAAATTTTGAAGGATAAAAAGGAATGAGCCTGAATCCCTGGAATTTTTGGCACTACTATACCTTACGCATGACGATATGTCTGACGTATTAGCACCTTTCTTATTAATAATATCAATATTTGAATGTGTAAGAGCTAGGTTTAGGTGTCATGCATTGCCTAGTGGCTTAGTCTAACTAAAATCTAAACTTGGGATTGGATAATACACTTGCGGAACCCCTATCTTAGCAATGGGCTGAAAGAATCCCCACGACATCGGGGATCGCTTGTGTCTTATCTTAAAATATTCATGTGCACACATAGGGATAATGAACAGTTAGGGCCTATCCTAGCTGAAAGCATGAGATTTCGGAATAAAAGAAACACTATGCACGAAACAAAGAACAGAGATAAATAAAAGAAAACGTATTCAAAACACAGCCCTCTTTATTCAGACTTCTTATCCTCGGTTACATGGACGTCTCCTCCCTTTTAAGGGGCTAGGAGCATTAACTAAACCTCTGTTACACATGTGCACATTCATCTTCTTTCTCCCGCATGCCCACATGCAAAATGGATGGGCCAACGTATTGCCGCCGCTGGTGCTTGGTGAATCCTTGTTGTTTGCTGTTTCTCCTGCGGTCAAAGAAACATAAAAAACGTCAGTAGCACCTGTGTTAATAAGTGAAACAAGTGAATCTTGAAATAAGTAGAAGATGTATGCATAAAATCATTAAAAATAGTGTATAGAACGAATTTAAATGACATGCACTTTTAATCAGAGTAAGCACTAAAAGATAGAACGTGGAACGTATTAAATAATGCGTCTAACAAAATAACGTATTGTCTTTCAATATATGTATATTCAGACTATGTTGCTTGAAAAATATATGTTCGAACATGAAACGTAGCCTACTGTTTTAAAACATTTCAAAAACAGCATGTATTCAGAATATAAAACGTAAACTATTTTAAAATATCCGAAGACAGCATATATTAAATTAGCTATGAACATGCGTAGGGTGCCCAAGCGGGCCGCCCTGTTAAAATCCGACTTCGACGCCAACCCACTAGGAATTGGCTCAAAATCCAGGATAATGTGTTGTCGGCAAATTGATAATATACTGTGTCCAATGTCTGGTTCGAAAGTACAGAAGAATGAGTTCGAAAAGACTGTAAATGAGCCTCTGGTTTTGCAGCACTTCGTTATGTTTCAGAAAATGCTTCGTCTCTTTTTACTTCGCATCGAGCTAGTTTTTTATAGAGGTTTTCGCCTCTTGGAGCATTAATGTCAAACCCTAAATCCGCAAGGGCCGCTTAGATTTGATCTTTGTCAGGCCATTATGAGACATGGCTCGCACTGACATTAGAAGTTATGAGGCGTGGCCTTGGATCGGATTTGTTTTAAAACCGCTTGTTTCATTAAAGTCCGTCGTTCTGCAGACCCACGGGGTTTCTTTAAAAAGGGGCACGTAAGGGTGCCACATGGCGGTTATCCCTTGGATGCGGCGGCCACGTCAAAGTCCACCTTTGATTATCGTAAGTATGCCTTTTTAAACGTAAAGTGCCGAAGTGTCGCGATATCGCGACGTCGCGATATCGCGACACTTCGATAGAGCCTCCCCTTGGGGCCAAAGGTGTCGCGATATCGCGCGTCGCGATATCGCGACACCTTTGGCCGAGGCTCCCTCGGGGCCAAAGGTGTCGCGATATCCAGACACCTTTGCGAAGCCTCGGGGCCAAAGGTGTCGTGATATCGCGATGCTTTTGGACGAGGTTCCCCTCGAGGCCAAAGGTGTCGCGATATCGCGACACCTTTGGCCGAGGCCTCGAGGCCAAGGTGTCGCGATATCGTGACACCTTTGGCGAGGAGCCTCGAGGCCAAGGTGTCGCGATATCGCGACACCTTTGGCGAGGTCTCCTCGAGGCCAAAGGTGTCACGATTTCGTGACACCTTTGGCCGAGGGTAGCCTCGGGGCCAAAGGTGTCGCGATATCGTGACACCTTTGGCCGAGGCTCCCCTCGGGGCCAAAGGTGTCGCGATTTCGCGACGCGCGAAATCGCGACGTCGCGATTTCGTGACGTCTAAGGCTAGGTTCCCCTTTTTTGTTAAGGCTTGTTTGCTTTTGAAGACTTTGCTTTGGATTGCTTAAGGCTTGAAGTTTGGTGAAGTTTTGAAGGCTGCTTTGGACTAAAGGCTTAAAGTTTGTTAAAGGTTTTGACAAAATGACCAACTCTGCACCGCTCATTTTTTGACCCTCTAAACTGTCGTGCAAGTGGCCAAGACCACTGTTTGACCTCTAAGGGCTGCCCTGAAAGCTGTGTATGTGCATGCGATCAGTGTTTGTAGTCACTTAATCAGAATGGTGTTGTTTTGGTGTCTACAGATGCCCCTTTTTGGGAAGCGTTGTGCATGGCATAGCGCTGAGCAAAAATAGAGAACCAAAGCACTAATGATTAGGGTTTCTTGGTAACCTAACCAACTTTTGATGCCCCAAGTATGGAAAGGGCATGCATTCTTGAATCCTTGCTTCTGACGAGCTAAGGAATTTGATTTCAAGTGTTAACCTATTTTGGTGAGGTGTGACTTGAGCTTGGACATTGATCGGTCATGATTAGGCAAAGGGCGCAACCTTTTATCCACGGGGGAAACCTTGTGTTCATGCTTCGGGAATGCCAAGTATTTGATCAACTTAATGATTGCTTGTTTACTGCCCCAAGCGGGAGCGTGATTGTCTTTGTCAATGATTCTTTGAATGCATGTCATTGCCTTGATTGGGTGTGTGGTTGTTGATTGGTGACTAAGTGTGACTACCCCCTCAAGCGACGAATCGATGAGGGAATGACCTTCGTGAGAAAAGCGACGAGTCGCTTGACCCAAGATGACTTAGGTTAGGGTGCCTTTGGATGTTTTACCATTTGAGCACATGCGATTTCCCGACATTTGGACCTATTTTTGGTGGGTGTTAACCCTTTTGGTGATGCCATAATGGGGTGAAATCATCAAGAACCCATCTTCCCGTGGAGCGGTCCAGCTATGGTAGCCTTCTTGGGGAAGTAGGAGGGTGACAATTTGGGCCCCGACATCGATTTTCTGTGCCAAGAGGTTAAGTGCAAGAGCACTTGTGTCCGGCAATTTATTGCTTATGTTTTTGTGTTGCTTTTTGTGATGTTTTTGTTGTTTTGATTTTCTTTCTTTGCGTATATGTCATGATTTTATGCACAATGGTTGATGTTGGTGGATGCATGCTACTTTATATTGATGGATGCATATGGTATGATAATTACCGATGTTGTATGTTGATTTATTTTGATGGATGCATGATGGATGCAAATGTTTTTGATTGGCATGTGATATGCGGAAATAAGATGGATGGATGAACTTTGTGATGTTTGACTATGGCACCATAGACTGTTTTAGATCTCCATTATTTTGCTATGTACAAATGTGGTGTTTCTTTTTTTGTATTTTCTGGTGGTATTGTAAGGATGAAAAGTAGCGCAGTTGGTTTAGAAATGTAGCAAAGGTTTTCCGAGACTCAGACGGTTTTAACTTACTAGCCATGATTGTATTTTATCTTACAAGACTTTTGAACAAGGTATGAATCGGACTTGTTTTTAACCAAGTTATTTCACATCCCTGTGTGTGCAATTGAGTTCATTTATGTGGTATTTGTCAGGATACCGCCAGTGCCAGATGGGCTTTCAACCGAACCTGTATTGAGGATCACCTAATTAGCTCCACTAACTCCTTTGTTGTATGTAGTTAGATTAATCTGCGGTGTTATCCGGGATACCATAAGCTAGCTCATCCACATGCAAATATTGATCTGTACACAAGTTAATGTGACGAGATATATCGTCATGCGAGAAGTTTACCGCCGGTGACCGATAGGCTATCAACCAAACCGATCTCGAGGCTTGCCTCATGACCTGTCGAGAATCGTTGAGAGTTCCGGGGATTCAAGGTCAACTCCCTTCTTTTCTTCAATTGTATTGGGATACTTGCTCTTTATAGTGATAATAATCATTGTTTATTTTGATTTGTTTTTCTTTTCTCTTGAGCAAGGGATTTGGATATGGAGTGACGAGAATCACTATGCTTTGTGCCTTTTGATATGTGCACTTTGTAGGATGTCAAATTTTGGAGCTTTGACATTTGCAAATTTTTGATGTTTTGCAACTTTGGGATTCTTAGGGAATTGGGTAGGGAGGATGCTTGTCCTTTTGCCAACTCTCAGCATTCTTGGGGTCATTCGCATAGGGGGATGAGCAAGATAACCGTTTCGCTTATGGTAACCTGGATTACTGTGCAGGTTTCATCCTTCGTTCACACAACTCGGGAATTTTTATGTGTTTTAATTTGTGTTGGGATGTTACGTAACAAGGTGTATTGCAAGTGTAACTCTACCTTCGTAAAATCTGTTTGACTTGATACATTACATTGCTAAAAGAGCAAAATGATGACTGAATCACGAAAAACTCTTGATACATTAAAAGACCACTGACTCTAGTGTGGTAAAATGAATGGTGTTTTTGCTGTTTTTGTAAGATGGAACAGTGTGGAACAAGATGGACTAGTAGAATCATGACAGCCTATGGTGCCTTTTGACCTATACGACCATGAATGTGCAATGTATGGGTGCGATGCTTGAATGCGGCTATGTATTTTTGTATTTTTGATGGATTGATTTTGGTGAATATGAAGATGAATTGCGAGAAGAACTCTCTATTGATGAATTTGAATATGCCTAGAAATGAGATGCAAATTTTTGTTGTTTTTGATGATTTTTGTTGTTTTTGAATTTTCATGATTTTTGACCAAGTGATTGTGGAAATCCTTGGAGCGTTTTGGGATTGACCAAGCGATTGTGAGAATCCTTGGAGCATTTTGGTTTGACCAAGCGATTGCAAGAATCCTTGGAGCATTTTGGGATATGACCAAGCGATTGTGATAATCCTTGGAGCATTTTGGTTTGACCAAGCGATTGCAAGAATCCTTGGAGCATTTTGGGATATGGCTCTCTTTAGATATGAAATGGTCGCAAATGACTGATATTCAAGGGTTCTGTTTCCTTGATACCATCAAGAGAAGCTAGCCGGTATGTCCGGGTCCGATTTTGCTATCAATGACATACGGACCTAACCAATTGGCCGCAAACTTGTCCCTTAGGTGGGATGGCAAAGCTGGAATTTTGTTGATTTTCCTTCAAAACCAAATCACCAACGCGAAAGTCCCTGAGGTGAACTTTCATGTTGTAAGCTTTCTTAAGTCGCTCTTGATAAATGCGTAAATGCTCGAGAGCATTAACGCGTCGTTCGTCAAGCAACGTAAGCTGGTCTAACCGGGCTGCCGTGCAGAATCATCATCGATGAACTCATGCATTGATATGCGCGGGGAAGGAATCTCCAACTCTAGAGGCATGAGCGCCTCGGAGCCATACACGAGTGAAAACGGAGTGGCCCCAGTGGGCGTCCGAATGCTAGTGCGATAGGCCCATAGGGCAAGTGGGATTTGAATGTGCCAATCCTTATGACTGTCTGCGACGGTCTTTTTAAGGATGGCAACTAGCATTTTGTTTGACGCCTCTGCTTGCCCATTCGCCTACGGATAATAGGGTGTCGAAAAGCTGTGCTGAATCTTGTACTTTGTGGTCAAAGCACGCACGTCTTTGTTCTTGAAAGGTGTCCCATTATCCGAGACTATTTTGGATGGAATACCAAAATGACATATGATGTTATGCAAAATGAACTCCACAATGCGGGGTCCTGTCGTAGAGGTAAGCGGAATTGCTTCCACCCACTTGGTGAAGTACTCTGTGGCCGTTATGATAAACGTGTGATGGCCTGACGATGCAGGGGAGATCTTTCCAATTAGATCAAAGCCCCATTGCGAGAACGGCCAAGCGGACTGGACTGTCTGCAAGGCCTGAGAAGGTACGTGCATTAGATTGGCATGATGTTGACACTTCACGCACTTCTTGACATAGGTGCAACAATCTCGCTCTAAAGATGGCCAATAATAGCCCATGCGAAGAATGCGCTTTGCGATGGCCATTCCATTGAAGTGGCCACCACACGTACCATCGTGCGCTTGGGCGACTGCCCAAGTGGACTCTTGCTGGTCCAAGCAACGAAGGAGGATTCCTTCATAGCTGCGACGATACAAGATGTCTCCTATCAAGACATACTTAGCCGCTTTATGCTTGAGTGCTCGTTTTGCGGCATGAGTCAAATCAAGTGGGAGACTACCTAACTTGAGGTAGTCTCGGATGGGTAAATACCAGTCCTGTTGATCAGAAACCTCGATAGTATGAACAACCAATCCCTCCTGAAGTTCATCCCTAGCAAATGCTTGAATGGGATAGAACACTGCAAGAATAGTGTTGTGTTGCTACTAATGGGAGTAGGGGAGAACAAGGACCCCCAGTTGGCATGTTTCAGACGATCTCGGATTCGAGAGAACCTATCCGAGGATGGTTCAATTTGGATCATGTGGATTCCTGGCGTCAAGTCTGAGCTTGCACGCTCCATCGCGGATTGCGATAAGGTTTTGACTTGAATGGTTGTCATATCACCGGAAAGGTCCTATGGAAGTAGTGACCCCAAGGAGGCCATTGTGTCCGCAAAACGGTTCGATGATCGAGGGAGTGCCTCGATGTCATACCACTCAAGTTTTGCCAAGAATTTGTCCACAAGGGCTTTATAAGCCTTCGAAACTGGGCATTTGCATTGATATACCCCTTTGACTTGATTGACTATTAACAACGAATCACCAAAGATGTTCGGTCTTTTGATGTTCATGGCGATTGTTGTCTGAAGACCTAGGAGCAAGGCTTCATACTCTGCGTTGTTGTTGGTGCATGGGAAGTTTAATTTAAATGACAGGGGCATTGGAGCACCCTGCGGTGTGAAGAATACAATTCCCGCACCACCACCTTGCTCACACTTAGAACCATCGAAGAATAGGGTTATGTCGGCCTGTGACTCAGGCTCATCAGAATCTGGCGATTCTGAGACATGAAAGACCCCATCGTCGGGCAGTTCTATGACCAGAGGCTGATCGTCTTCAAGAGGAGCCTCTGCTAGTTGATCGGCTATGACTTGTCCTTTGATAGATTTTTGTCCAATAAATTCTATGTCAAATTCCGTCAACAACATGATCCATTTCGCCGTGCGACTACTATGATAAGTACGACTCATCATGTATCGCAATGGATTCTCCTTAGACACAACATACGTAGTGTTGCTGAGCATGTAGTGGCGTAGCTTTTTGGTAGCAAACACCACTGCCAAGCGAGAGTTTCTCAACGTATGCATAGTTAATTTTATAACTAACCAGGGTGCGGCTAAGATAGTATGTAGCTCTGTTCTTTGTGAAGTTCATTCTTACGGGCTAACATGGCGCCCGAGTGCCACCTCGATGGCTGAGATGTATAAGTAGAACGGCACTCCTGGTCTAGGTGGTGGCGAAACCAGGTATTGTTTGATCTCGTCAAAGGCTGAGTGGCACTCGTCATCCCAATGAAATGTAACCCCCTTGTGCAATAATTTGTTCATGGGTCGGCACTTGTCAGATAATTGCGCTATGAAGCGTTTAATCGACGCGACCTTTCCCTGTGAGACTCTAGAGCTGCTTGATTGTGGTTGGGGGAACCATTTCAAGGATTGCCTTGACTTTCTTTGGGTCCACCTCGATTCCTCGTTTTGAGACTATGAAACCCAAGAGTTTTCCAGATGTGACGCCGAAGACGCACTTCTTGGGGTTTAGTCTAACTTTATGCTCCATGAGGCGATCGAGGATCTTGCTTAAGTCAGCGATATGATTTGAGCGCAAGAGAGACTTGGCTAACAAATCATCCATGTAATCTTCCAAAGTTTTGTGCATGTAATCATGGAAGATATACGTCATGGCACGTTGGTAGGTGGCACCGACATTTTTAAGGCCAAAAGGCATGACCTTATAACAAAATGTCCCCCAAGGCGTTGTGAATGCCATTTTTAGTTGGTCTTCAGGATTGATACGAATCTGATTGTATCCTGAGAAACCATCCATTAGGGAGAGCATTTCGTGTCCTGTTGTAGCGTCTACTAACGCGTCGATGCTCGGCAAGGGGAAATCATCCTTAGGACTCGCTTTATTTAGGTCTCAAAAATCGGTGCATATGCGAATCCTCCCGTCGGGCTTCTTGACGGGAACCATGTTGGACAGACCATGGCGGATAATCCACGCAGATGACAAACTATGCATCCAATAGCTTTTGCAATTCATCTTTGACCATCAAGGCCCTTGTTGGGTGCATCTTACGTAGTTTTTGCTTTACGAGGCTTGATTGTCGGATCAAGCGTTAAATTATGCGTGACTAGCTGCGGGTCTAGTCCTGGCATATCCTTGTACGACCATGCAAAAACCTCCTTCTTCTCTTTGAGAAGGGTAATGTAGTCGGCTTGCTCTTCGGGGGAAAGACTTACCCCCAACTTGAGAATCTGTGGATTCATTGGATCTGTGCCGATGTCTACGTCAGTCGTCTCCTCGACTGACATGTGGGATCCGTCCTCCAACTGATGTGGAGTCGGGATCAAATGGATATCATTAGCTGAATTTAGATCTATGCTTGGAACCTCAGGTTCCTCTTCAGCATGAAAAATATCTCGAGTTGTCCTTGGGGTAAAGTGATGCATTTCACCGAAAGGCCAGTACTCTGATGGTGATAGAGGTGAATTGACGCGATCCCAGTCGATGGCATCTATGTCTAGATGCAATGACCGTGCTGGATCGGCCGGATTGCGGATGGGTGCGGTCAAATCAATGGAGATCATGTGGATGGAATGAATTTGGTCTCCATTACCGCGGGCATGATAACGCGATTCTTCTAGATGCTCCCTATGCTCTGGATCTGGCTCTAAGGGAACGGGCACGAACGGATCGGCCCTATGTGCCAAATGGAGGACAGGGTCTTCCCTCGGCACTGTTGTTATGATAGGGTCTCGAGGTGGACGGTGCTCATCGTGAATGTGGAGCCATGGATCCAAGATCAGGTCCCACCCTGCTGGGTCGACCCACCATTCATGCCCTAATCTTATGCCCATCTGTCCCATTAGATCTTCATGAGTTAAAGGGCGGTAATGTCATCGCGCATGTCTGAGATAGTCCATCTCAGTCTCATCTTCTGAGTCACTTTCGGAGATCCAAAAATGTTCATTCTCTTCAGCAACTATTGCTTGCGACGTTGATGGTTCTCCTTGTTCCGGTACGTTAATCTGGTCCCATTGCGGTTGTTCCACTTTTGGTGGAGGGACCTGACTCTCTTGACATTGTACCGACTCAACTGGAATCTCTAAGGGGAACGACTTCGAGAAGATGTCCGGACACCATTGATATTCTCTTTGGGGATGAGTATCCGAACTTTCGCCTCTCTCTAGCAAAGGAGAGGGATTACTGCTGTTACCAAGGGTGTTTGGTGACCATGGGAGGTAATCTCCCAATGTAAATTCTGTATTTGGGTTGGCATAGAGATCTGGTGCCAATCCCCCCTTGTTGCCTATTTCTAGGTCTTGCATATTTTCAACCAAGATGTCCAAGGGCAGGGGGTGGTTGAACCCTACTCCTGACTTGTCATATGGCATCTGATATCTTGGTTGGCAAGGGAGACGCATCCCTTGCTCATATCTGCCTAGCCCGTATCCATGCCAATGGCATTGGCCGAGATATTTGAGGGCAAATTGCGGGTTTGACAGATAATTGATGTTTTCAACAAAAGGTTCTTCGTCTGCTTCCTTTTGCTTACATGGTTCAAGACCATGATCAAGGCCCCCATACACAAAATTTGTCTGGTTGGGTGGGTGACCTAGGGGAACAAGTGTTCCTATGGGAAGGCGAGGTCTTCCCATATCCTGGACTGACTCTAATGCGGGCGTTGCCACAACATTCTGCACTATGTACTCCCCAAGGCCTGTACTAGCCATTTCAATAGTGATTGTTGATGCTTCGGAGGGAGGGAACGGGAGTCCTTCCTGAGTCCATTCCATGTTTGGTAGGTTTGGAGTCTCAGCTTCCGTTGTGTTGGATATTTCCTCTGTTGATATCGTTGAAATTGTTGGCAACCCCTCTTCTAAGGGCTGAGCCTCTTCCATGATTTGTTTTCCCTTGTCCTTATGTGTAGCCATGACAGGTGGCGTTGGTAATGAAGGAGTAGATGATGAGGGTTCACCTGGCTGGGATGTTGCTGTTTTGGTCACCAGTGGTGCCTGCGGTGTTGAACCCTTTTTAGATGGATTTAGCTGGAAATCCAAATGTGTTGAAGGGAGGGTCGACTGAGGCATTAGTTGTACCGCATTGCAATACTTGAAGGGTTCCAGGTCCATTGGGACTACATGTATTTCTCCTTCAAAAGCATACTTTAAGCATTGGTGAGCGATGGAAGGGACACACTTCATGTCCCGAATCCAAGGCCGCCCTAGCAGTATATTGTAGGCCATCTCGCCTTCTAACACATGGCACAATGTTGGTGTTGTCTTTTGTCCTACCTAGACAGGTAGAACAAGCTGTGCTCAGCTGTCGAGCATATTGCATCATTGAAAGCTCGCGGTGTGTACGTGGAGGCTGTGATATGAGAGGTTGGCGGCTTCAAATGTTTTAGGGCTGCGGTGGTAATAATATTCTCTGGACGAGCCAGTATCTACCAACACTCTCTTATACGGGATCCCGTTGATCCGTGCAACAACATGCAGGGGTGGATCTGCCGCGTCATTCGATATTGCTTTGACTTCATCCTCTCTGAAGGTGATGACCGGCTCAGTACATCATTTTACATGTCCCACGAAGTTGTTGAAAGAATTTGCTTCTTGGGGCTGTAATTCGATGGTTTTTAAAATGTCCATAAGAGCTTCCCTGTGAGGTGTTGATTGTTGAATAAGCTCGTAAATGGACAGCCTAGCCGATGTGGTCCGCAAACTCTGCGTGAGTTTGCTCCGTATCATGATTTCTGGTCTAGGCGGAGGTGACTGTATAGGGTGTTGTTGAGGCTGTGACGTTGTCGGAACTTCCTTTGTGGCTGCCCCAGGGGCAACTGCTGAGTATTTTTTATTCCTCGTCACTATGCTGATCATTCCCACAAATCCTTGCATGGGAAGGTTCTAGCGCACCTCATTAACTTGGAGAGGTTTTCCCTGTGCCTCGTGGGCGAGGCAAGGGGTCCTTGAATACCCCCATTTGTTGGTTGTTTGGCGCTATGGGGTTGTCCACGGCCAATGTTTTATTTTTGATTAAATCTTGGATGAGTCCTTTGAACTTCCAACATCCATTCAAATCGTGTCCCCTTCGCCTATGAAATCTACAGTATAGTTCCTCTCTATATCCCTTAGGCTTAGGAGCGTTAGGGTCTATAGTTGGGATCTCTGGAAGGGTTACTAAATTTGCCACTGACAAGCGGTCAAATAAGGAGTCCCTAGACTCCGTGTAGGGGGTGAATTGTCGCCTAGGGCGACGCTTGCTGATTCTGCTCCTGTTTCTTATTATCTTTCTCATAACTAGGAGAGCACTTGCTTGGTAATTGGCCTTTTGAGGCTGCGTGTCTTGCATCAGGCTTGGGAACATTGATCGCAACTTGATTAACCGCTGCGGGTTGTGATTGCGTATTCCCAGTCTTAGTGGTTTTATTCCACTCTTTCTTTTTAGGCTTGGCAATTGTGCCTTCGCCTATTTTAATCTCTTCTATGACTCTGGCTTGCGCCAAAGCTTCTTCTAAGCTGTCGTATTGCTGCAGCAGCAATAGCCCAGAGATTGATTTTAAGCAACTTCGTGCAAACATCTGAGTGAGATCAGACATAGGGGGACGGTAGGGTAGCCTGGAAAGCAAAGCCCTCCATCGGTTCCCGTATGCTGCTATTGTTTCCTCCTCATACTACCTGAGGCTGGCCAAATCACTTAGTGATGCCTTCTTCCTTGTGTTGAAAGCAAAGCGTTCAAGAAATGCATCCACTAGTTGATCTAAGTTGTTGATACTGTGTTTGGGCAATTGTGTAAACCAATCCGAGGCAGGGCCCGCGAATGTGGTTATGAAAGTTCTAAGCAACAATGCATCATTGTCTTGGATGCCGAAGCATTGACTTAGGAACCTCGTGACATGTTCTTGTGCGTCCTCCTCACCTTTAAAGACTGCCAATTGTGGCAACTTGAAATGTTCAGGGTAAAGAGGTATGGGTACTGAGGGATGCACCGGATGACTGCGGAGTTGACGTAGTGTGGGCTTTTGATGCCCAGAAGCTTTTATCTCCACAGACTCCAAACGCTCTAATAGCGCTTTGTATGCATCGAAAGATTTTATTTCTTCTTCTTTGGTTTGCTCTCGTTGTGGGTCAAGGGAGACTGGAGGCCTATGGGGAGGTGGCCGATTGGCAGCCCTCCCGCCTTGATGGGGCGTGTCGGCCCATTCTATTTCTGGTTCGAACTCCTCATAAACTTCTTGAGGAGTCCCTGGGCGAGACCTATGACCTTGATTGAGTCCCCGTTGGGGGTACCCATCATTGTTTCGGGGAGTGGCCTCCCTCTCGGGTCTATAAGGTCTCGGAGGCAAAACTTGACGAGGTCGCGGAGACCTGTCTTGCACCCAGGGATTGTGCCTCTCATATTGTTCTTCTCTGTGGGTGCGAGGGGTTGGCACCCTCTCAGGTAGCTTATAGCGCAATTCATCCGCTTCGCGCTGCATGCGCTCTTTATTCAAGCGGTATAAATACTCTAACTCCTGATGACCCTGCTCAAGCTGCGTGATTCGAGCTTGGCGAGCGGCATGTCTGGCGACTGCCGGGTCAACTGGGTCTGCCCTCTTTTGTTGAGGAGGCTTGAATGTTTTGCCTATGTGTTTGCCTCGATCTTGATGGTCTAAAATTTCAATGGGTTGCTTCCCTTTGTCGGGGTAGGCAACATTTGTTTGAGGCCCTAGCCTCGATGTGTGATCATGATATCTGGCAGGTGCAGAAACGCAAGGTTCCCGCATTGTTTGTTGTTCTCGAGGAATGTGATGATCTTCCTCGTACTCCCTTTCATGGGTGTGAAAGGGGCGGGCGGAGTTAGCTTGCCCTGTGTAAAGAGCCCTGCGCTCTGGATGTTGTTTTTCTGTTCTGATGGGAGGTAAAGAAGGGACGCCATATCCACGTTGCCCCTCCAAATGGACGAGTATGCCTCTCTAGCGCTTCATCGCACTGTGGCCATTCAAATCTAGCCTCAAAAGGCGGTTGTCTACCGATATTGAGACCTGCATGTGAACCATCTTCCCGAAAGGGGCTGTGTTGAATGGGTGTATTCCAATGAGGAGGTTCCCAATAGTTCCTTCTTGAAGTGGCCTGATGTGGACTTTGTTGTAGGCCAGACTGCCAAGACGGTATGGCTAGGTCCTCAGGGCTAAAGCGAAGGCGACTAGCGCCCTCTCTTTGTGTACCTTCCGCAGCGTCTGCCCTTGATTGGGCTTGGCTACGAGTGTACACCATTGTGATGCTTCGCTACTATCTAAGCAGATTTTATCTCGTTTATGATGATTTGTCTTTTTGTCTACACTAAGCAGAAGTAAACACACACATACACAAAGCCGTGATTATCTCTTTTAAGGATTAAATAGTGTGTCCTAAGCTGGTTTAGTGCATTTTGGTGTTTCGTTTTGTTTTTGCAATTTTGGAAGAACGTTTAAATGCATAATGTTGGCTCATATGACTCCCATAAATGGTCGCCCCTTCAATATACCATTGTCGGACCGATATACCAACCTCTCTATATACCCGCCCTTACGTGAGGGAGACTATAGGTACGTGAGAGCAGATGGTACGTGGAACATAGGCGGTACGGAAGGGGAATCGCTCTGTTTATGACACCTACCATAGAAAACTTATCCTCGCGTCGTTGGGAATCACCCCAAGCTACACTCGGTCGGCTTTCGTCAGGATTTACGTCTAGCAACAGTCGCGATCGAGGTAATGGATGCAATATCTCAAGCCAAAGTGATAATGGAATCCACCTTTGGTCTTGCTCAAGGGTTGGGGTTTTACGACCAACGCCTTGGTTTAAAATACCACGTGGTGTGTGGGGTTCATTTTACTTTGCAAAAAATTGAAACAGGCAACTGAAAAAGAAATCTTTCCCTATGCCAGACAGATAATACTAACTGAAAACAGCAAGTAAAAATTTAAAAAGATTTTTTTTTTTTTTTTTTTAACAAAGCAAGAAAATTAACCGAAATTTTCTCTACCTTTCTTTAAATAAGAATGGAACAATTCTTAAGCTATACACAACCGAAAAACCAGAAAGCAGAAAAACAACAATTTGACAGAAGTTCAGAAAAACTCCTACCTCTTCTCTGCCCGACGGGATGCTTCTGATTGGCTCTGAAGAATGTACAGATCCGTAATCGTCCCTGGGTGAGGCGAATAACAGAACCGTAATCGTCCCAGGGTGAGACGAATATTTTATTCGTCCCGGGGTGAGACGAATACGAACTCTGTACTCGTCACTTGCAGAGACGAATAATCGTACCTATAAAAAAACAATTTTTAGATTAGCAACTTAACCTAAAATAAAAACTGTGGGTTCAGGTCCCACCGTGATCGCCACTGAAAGCATGAGATTTCGGAATAAAAGAAACACTATGCACGAAACAAAGAACAGAGATAAATAAAAGAAAACGTATTCAAAACACAGCCCTCTTTATTCAGACTTCTTATCCTCGGTTACATGGACGTCTCCTCCCTTTTAAGGGGCTAGGAGCGTTAACTAAACCTCTGTTACACATGTGCACATTCATCTTCTTTCTCCCGCATGCCCACATGCAAAATGGATGGGCCAACGTATTGCCGCCGCTGGTGCTTGGTGAATCCTTGCTGTTTGTTGTTTCTCCTGCGGTCAAAGAAACATAAAAAACGTCAGTAGCACCTGTGTTAATAAGTGAAACAAGTGAATCTTGAAATAAGTAGAAGATGTATGCATAAAATCATTAAAAACAGTGTATAGAACGAATTTAAATGACATGCACTTTTAATCAGAGTAAGCACTAAAAGATAGAACGTGGAACGTATTAAATAATGCGTCTAACAAAATAACGTATTGTCTTTCAATATATGTATATTCAGACTATGTTGCTTGAAAAATATATGTTCGAACATGAAACGTAGCCTATTGTTTTAAAACATTTCAAAAACGGCATGTATTCGAAAATAAAACGTAAACTGTTTTAAAATATCCGAAGACAACATATATTAAATTAGCTATTAACATGCGTAGGGTGCCCAAGCGGGCCGCCCTGTTAAATTCGACTTCGACGCCAACCCACTAGGAATTGGCTCAAAATCCGAGGATAATGTGTTGTCGGCAAATTGATAATATACTGTGTCCAATGTCTGGTTCGAAAGTACAGAAGAATGAGTTCGAAAAGACTATAAATGAGCCTCTGGTTTTGCAGCACTTCGTTATGTTTCAGAAAATGCTTCGTCTCTTTTTACTTCGCATCGAGCTAGTTTTTTATAGAGGTTTTCGCCTCTTGGAGCATTAATGTCAAACCCTAAATCCGCAAGGGCCGCTCAGATTTGATCTTTGTCAGGCCATTATGAGACATGGCTCGCACTGACATTAGAAGTTATGAGGCGTGGCCTTGGATCGGATTTGTTTTAAAACCGCTTGTTTCATTAAAGTCCGTCGTTCTGCAGACCCACGGGGTTTCTTTAAAAAGGGGCACGTAAGGGTGCCACATGGCGGTTATCCCTTGGATGCGGCGGCCACGTCAAAGTCCGCCTTTGATTATCGTAAGTATGCCTTTTAAACGTAAAGTGCCGAAGTATCGCGACACTTCGACAGAGCCTCCCCTTGGGGCCAAAGGTGTCGCGATATCGCGACGTCGCGATATCGCGACACCTTTGGCCGAGGCTCCCTCGGGGCCAAAGGTGTCGCGATATCCCGATATCGCGACACCTTTGGCCGAGGCTCCTCGAGGCCAAGGTGTCGCGATATCGTGACACCTTTGGCAAGGTCCCTCGGGGCCAAAGGTGTCGCGATATCGTGACACCTTTGCCGAGGAGCCTCGAGGCCAAAGGTGTCGCGATATCTGACACCTTTGGCCGAGCAAAGGTGTCGGATATCGCGACACCTTTGGCCGAGGCTCCCTCGGGGCCAAAGGTGTCATGATTATCATGACACCTTTGGCGAGGTAGCCTCGGGCCAAAGGTGTCACGATATCGTGACACCTTGCGAGTCTGGGGCCAAAGGTGTCGTCAATCGCGACGTCGCGATTTCGCGACGTCTAAGGCTAGGTTCCCTTTTTTGTTGAGGCTTGTTTGCTTTTGAAGACTTTGCTTTGGATTGCTTAAGGCTTGAAGTTTGGTGAAGTTTTGAAGGCTGCTTTGGACTAAAGGCTTAAAGTTTGTTAAAGGTTTTGACAAAATGACCAACTCTGCACCGCTCATTTTTTGACCCTCTAAACTGTCGTGCAAGTGGCCAAGACCACTGTTTGACCTCTAAGGGCTGCCCTGAAAGCTGTGTATGTGCATGCGATCAGTGTTTGTAGTCACTTAATCGGAATGGTGCTGTTTTGGTGTCTACACTAGCGAAAGCCTTATATCTCAGAAGTCTAGTATAGTTAGTATGCAACTTTTGATAAGTCAATTAGGGTGTTTGAGTCTCATGGAAAACCTCAAAAATCTCTCTAATAGCAACAAATGTCAAATATCACAAACCATCAAAGGTGAAAGTCATTGCAAATTATCAAATTGCAAAGTATCCAATAAGCGATACATCGTTACATAAAGCACAATCAAGATATAGGATAGATACCGGATGGATATCAGAAATGATATTTAGATGACCACTAACTATATTGTGCATATCATTCAAAGTGCAAAAATAAAATAGAATGACATATTATCATTCACACCATACAGATTCATACCATTGCATTTCATATATGGGTGATTAATTTATTAAATTCTTATTATGAGGATTTCCAATTACATTCATGATTTTTACATATTTTGTGGTGTCATCCATTAGATTGTGAAACACATATTGCATTCATTCCTTATGTTTTAAGTGATTAAAGCATACAAGTTCATTTACATTAGATTACCATCGTGTAAATAAAGCATTACATACATTAATGCATACAATAAAGCAATATCAAATATGCGTTAAAGAGATAGCATCGCATCCATATGCATCCATCATAAATAGCACATCTAAACATCTAGATCACTGCATATCACCATCAACATAAATAAAATAGCTATCTAGTGCATGTCATCCATACATCACATCATATAGCATCAAATTAACATAAGCATTGCATCCATGTGCATCACATAAACATAAAATCAAAAATAAATGAGTACACATAATGAGCCAAAATGATCAAGTCTCATATATATATATATGTGTGTGTGTGTGTGTGTGTGTGTGTGTGTGTGTGTGTGTGTCTAAAATGAGTACATAAAGTATATCAAAAATGCTCGTAGGCTACATCCGTGTAGGTCCTCGACCTTACACATAAAAATAGTATAGCATAATAGCAACCCATGTGTATGCTATGGAGGGTCTGCACCTCCAGCCGAAGAGTCACCAGTATCACCTCTGTCATCCCTATGCCTCCCATGCGAGCTAGCGCCATGTGTACTAGAGGACCTGTGTGTCCTCTCACTCCTGTGAGTCCTGTGACTCGAGCTCATGGATGATTGTCCTATAGTCCTGGATCTGGTCCGTTGGGACCCTGAAGCATGTGGATCCTCTGGAACCTACCCACCTATCAATCTAATCCATCCCTCCATTTGAGAGATGTGAGCTGCCCTTGCATCACATAAATCATTCCCCTCCTGTACGAGGGAAGTAATCCACCTAATATCAGCCATAGGATCGTGGCCTCCTGGAAATGCAAGTGTTGGTGCTGAAGGTGGTTCCATGACAGCACAAGAATATGATGGGTCGCCTCTCTAAGCCTGAGACTGAGCCAAGTCCCTCTCTGCTATAGCAATCGTCCATCGTGTCTCTACCAGATCAAGTACTTTGGTCAGCTCCTAAACTCACTCCTCTACTACTGTAGCACACTCTATCACAACTGAGGCCTGATCCTGGACTGTCTGAATTTGCCTCTCCCTATTAGATAGCTTCACCTCTACCATAGCAAGTGAAGTATCCCTGTGCAGTAGTTGGGTCTGGAGTGTACCAACCTGACTCTGCAAGTTAGCAATCTAAGCTAAGATTTGTCCTACCAAGCTTTCAAGAGGTTCCTCACCCTCCTCGAATACCTCATCCTCCTCCTCGACCTGCAGAGCCTCCTCTACGGTGGCCTCTATGCCCTATCCACCCTCAGTTCACAGGTGCACATTATGCCCCTGTGGATCCGCCTCTGTCTAGTCATCTGTCTTGCCTAGGGGTCCTGATCCCTACCACTGTAGTAGGGACCACCAAGTATCATACGCTAGGGTGGTCCCAGCCCTAGCAACTCTAGTCTCCTGGAAATCATCATCTGCATCACCTAGAGCGATCGGTAGAATCCATGTCAAATGAGTCTAGTACTAGACGCTTGTAGATAAAAGACAGCTATGAGATGTCTTATACTAGGTCAAACTATCGTAAGACACGAGAGTAGAACTGATACTCCCTAATATCATCCTTTCGGTCAAGTAGCCATCTGTCTCGTCGATCTTGGCGCAGCCGCTCGCCAACCTCCGTTCATGCAGGGCAGTCCATATATGGATGTCACTCAATGTCATTTGGTCTGAGTATTGCAAATCTAGCGATGTAGTGGTCTATATCCCTCGCATAGGACCTACTTCAAAATCCCTCCTCCTCATAAGGCCAGCACATAGCATAACATTGATGTGCATCATCAATAGTAGTAATAGTAAGAGGTAGATCTACAGGACGCTCGATCCTGATATGCTGACAACCCTAGATCTGTAGAAGAAGACTGTAGCTGATCCCAACCCAACTCTGATTGGTGATCTGGTAAAGCTCCTAATAGAGATGGCATAGCAAAGAGCTCCCCCAAGCTAGGAGTAGTGGCTCAGTTGTAGGGCTTCGAACAACTCTCTTGACATAGGCTAGAAGGTTCCAAGGAATCCTTGCGCCTGAGGGGTCTGGAAGCATAATATGCACCACTAGGTGCATAAACACTATCTCTCTGATAGATAATATGTGCTCCCCCTGCCAGTATTCGATGTACATGCCTCTATGGTCCATCTTGTGTTGAGCCTCATCGCTTCGATCACCAAAGATAGTAGTGCAAATTGCCTCCTTTCTCCCGTTGGAGGAGGAGGTGATGGCCTCGCCATCAATAGGGATATGAAAGATCCTGTAGACATCCTCCAAGGTAACAGTCATTTCACTAGTCGAAAGGTGAAATGTATTGGTCCACACATTCCAACATTAGGCTAATGTAGTCAGATAAGCTGGATCTACCCTGATAGTGGGTAGATCCAGTACATAGCCAAAGCCGATGGCTACAAACCACTCCCGATCCCCCACAGTAAGTTATCTATGGAGGGTGAAAAGTATGTCGAGCTCCCTGGCTCTAGAGGTCAAACTCTAGAAATAAACAAAACATAAGGAAAAAGCTAACTAAAAACAACTAAAAATGACCTTAAAAACGTCAAAAACATCTAACAAAATGATAAAAAGACAAAAACATGTCACAAAGTAATTAAAAATTTTCAAAAAAATCAAATGGCATTAACTGCCAGAAAACATTAGAAAAATGCAAAAAAAATAAAAAAAAATTCTAAAGTGGTGAACCGCAGGTCAACTCTGCGGTCCGCTTGCTATCAAATTTTGACCGTTGGAATTTGAATGCTCATCGCAGCTGATACCAGCGGTCCCCAATTTGATAATTGGGGGCCATAGTTGTTATCTACGATCTAGGAACGAGACCCATTTTGGGTCACTTCCTAGCCTAGCTAGCCAAAAAAATTAAAATCTACACTAGCCTAATCTAGGGTGTGGTTCATTGCCAACAATTTAGTGAAGTTCATTAACCCATTAATTAATGCGGTTTATTTTAGTTGGTAATGATTGCGAGGACTCGATTTTGAGTTACCTTTCCCGCACCACAACCTCTACTAGTGGAAGGTTTTCTAGGGTCCGCCATCGGGGTATGATTGCGATGTGAGGTCGAATTTCAATAGCATTTCGGGTCAGGAAATATTTTACACCTCTTAGAGCTCTCTAAATTACAGTCTCTTTGAAGAACAATAATAAAAATTTCAAATGAGAGAACTATTTATAGTTTCTCTTAATTTTAGCGGACCGCAAATGCCACCCACAATCTCGGGATTAGGGTTTCCTGCCCGTGGGTCTGACCTACGGTTCCCAAATTTTGAAAGTTTCAACCATAGACCGTACCCGCAGTTTGTAATTAGCATTAAATGCACTCAAATACCACCATGGGAAGGTCTTAAATGATAAATTAATGACTTCTAACAGATCAAATTTCAATAAAAGCAATCAAGTTGCAAATTTGGTGATGTTTAAGCACCAGGATCAATTCAAAACAAACAAAAAAATCAAATAATCAAAAGCCAAATGCACCTCGTATTCAGTTATTTACTCTATACACTTGGCGGTTGCAGCGACTTGCGCTCCATGCAATCCGGCGAGATGAGTAAATAACCATAAGGACATTTGGGGTAAAATTGTCATCGTTGATTTGACATGTTTCTTTTCAATCCCGAAGAAGGCCTTCGAGGCTGGACTGCTCCACGAGAATGAGGCATTTCATGATATGTTTCCTATGACATATTTTTCAGTAAATCATCGACAAATTAATTCAACACAAAACTAATTGGATTTGCATCATTTTGATTCCCTAAGACGGCTATTGTAGCCCGACTGCTCCATGGGATAGAAACGTGCAATTACTATTAACAGTTGGAATCATAAGCTAAACTAGGCTTCACCAAGTCTAAATTTATTCAGATCATTCATTGTGGTCAAGCGACCTCGTCGCTTCATACATTGTCATTACCCTCATCGACTCGTCGCTTGAGGGGGTAGTCATAACATCAAATCATAATCAAAATCAGTAGAAGATCCCGGAGATCGTAGATCCCTTGATCTTGTCAAAATTGCGTTCATCCCTACAAATCATTGTCAACATATATCATAAGCTTACCCCTTTGCTTGGGGTAAATAGCAAATATGATAATTTTATTTGTAATTCTCATCATTTCGGTTATATAGACCTAACTCCTATTGTAGCACCAAAGTTACTAGAATGTCTGATGACGAGTGCAAACTCTTTCAAGTTTAAGTCTCCAAAGATTTGGAAGCAATGATTCTAGGATCCGCATCCTTTTGCTGGACCTAGGGCATCTAATGTTGATCTGATTAATGATCATCATAGAACCTTCGACATTGTTTTAGGTGGTGTATTTTTTCTCACGCGTTGTTCGATCTCACAACGCATCTCAAAAGGGGCATATGTAGACACCTAAAACGCATCATGTCGATGGTGACTACTCATATGGACATGCTACAAGACCATATGGAAGATCTTGGACAGACTCCAAGATAGAGCAATGGTTCTAACCACTCAATTTGGGCTCCTTGGCCTATTCAATATAAAATGCAACTGAGACCTGCGATCTACAGTCTAAATAGTAGCTGACACCTACGGTTTACAGTCTGGATCGTAGTTGTCACCTGCGGCCTCAACTAAAGTTCAGTTGGCCTTCATCCAAGCCAAACCGATTTGAACGGCCATTTGATCTAGAAGAAGGCGATTAAAGGATGAAATTTTCCATCCCAACTGTCCTAACCACCCCTTCTTGTTCTTGGCTTCTCCATGAAGCCACCCCTAGCCCTTGGGTAGTCCTATAAGTACCCCTCAGAAATAGGGTAAAAGCATCAATGGAGTATGGGAGATTAGAGCAGCGAAGCCCTATCAAATTGTACACTCACCTAAGAGTATTGAGAGATATTTGTTGCCAATTTCTTTGCTAATTCATCAAGCATCATGTCAAATTGTGCCATGGATGCCCTAAGGAGCGTAGGAGAGCCAATAAATGCTAATTTGGGCAAACGGAGGCCCTATTCAACAATTCAACTACCAAACCTATCAAAGGACACTGAGGCGACCCTTGATCATCAATCTGACAAGGAAGATCAAGCCCACTGCCCTAGAATTGGAGGGTAAACCTATTTGGTTGCTCACTATAACTTTTAGTTGTAGTCTATTGTGCAGACTACTCATCAGAGTTGTGGTTTGCAACAGGTGTAAGATCTCCTTACTGTTCCTTTTACAGTTTATTTAGCTAGATCAGATTAATCATTTAAGCACTTGTTTTAGTAGTTTAGAGACCCTGACTAACTGGATTAAGGATTTTATTAGGTTTACTTCATTTTAGCAAGTAGGACTTAAATAGCTTAATTTCAAGTTATAATGCTTCATTTCACATAATTGGTCCATTATATTGGTAGCTATAACTCTTGTTTACATGTTTCAAGCAATCTTGATAAATCTTCCATATGTTTAACACACTTTATATGCTTTCTTGATTTCATGTTATTCATGGCATCTTTATGTTTTCATGTTTTAAAGGGCCTCATCATGAGAGGTTGCCTATTTGTATAATTTTCTTGTGTTGTTTCTTGATCACAAGGAATAGGTTCAAAGGAGCTTCAATCATCAAATTCCTTCCTCAACGCGAAGAAGAGGGTCAACTCCACCCTAGAGCAGTTTGTGACTATTTGGAAAAGCAATAATAGTGCGCCTACCCCGTTGGGGGCTTTGGCATTGTATTGATTGTATCAACATTTGGATGACCCTAATAGGGGCATGATTGTAATCGGGATTCATTGTAATATTAATAAAAGAAGCATTCATTTTATTGTCATATGTGATCTTGTTTCTCTTTTCATGCTTTCATGTTGATTTCAATTGATATATTAGATAGGCACACGCTTTTTGGATAGGTCACTCACATTCCCTTTAAGGTGGTTGCCCTTAGAAGAGTTAATCTTCAATATTTGCATCACTTGATCCCATTTTTGATGGGATTTTTTAGGGTGATTAAGGAGTTGTTGGACTGATTCAACTAAGTTGGCAATGGTATTTTTCCATATATAGTGAATATCCTTCTTATCTTGATTAACAATTTGGTTGTTCCTTTCATTCCAGATATTCCAAAGAAGAATGGTAGAACCCATCCAAACTAACTGCCTAATAAAATGATCAACACCCTCTTGTTTCGACCAATCCCTCCAAAGTTTTTCAAAAGTAAAACAATCGGACCATTGTAAGCCAAGTAAAATGGCCATTTTTCTCCATAGCTCAAAGGCTAAAGTACACTCAATAAAAATATTGCTGAGAGTTTCTACATTCTCTCCACATATTTCACATCCAAAAGGGCCATGAAAACCATGCTTCATAAGCTGCTCACTAGTAAGCACCTTGAGATGCAATAAAAGCCAAGTAAAGAACCTCACCTTAGGCCAGAGCTTTTGATCCCACAACTGAGAAAATATGTTAGATGATTGGTTGGGATTATTATGGTATAAGGCCAAATAACCTTGAGCAACTGAATACTCACCCTTAGTAGTGTTGTTCCATCCAAAACAATATTTTTCATGGGACCAAGAGAGAGATCTCATATGAAGGATGCATTGGATATCTTGTCTTTGCCTTTTTGGGATTTGAATAGGCCAATTCTCAATAGGGATCCAATATCTACCAACCTTTGAATTACCAGTATGGTACCGACAATAATTAGCCACCTTTATCCAGTTAGCTTGGTGACAATAATCGGGAAACTGAGTTATCAAAGGCTTGTGACCATCCCAAGAATCTATCCAAAAAATTTCTTGTTGACCATTATGAATGATCCAAAATATTTTTTTCTTTATCAAATCCTCATCAATATTAAGAACCGCTAAAATGGAAGAACCTTTGGTAGGCAATTGATAGCGAACAAGGTCTTCAGGAATTTTGTTCTCAGCATATTTAGCACAAATATTATTGGCCCAAAGAGCATTGGGGCTATGCAAAATCCTCAAATATAATTTAGCAGCTAAAGCTTTGTTGTTATTAATAGCAGACCAGAATCCTAACCCCCCTTCATTCTTATTAAGACATAAAGTTTTCCATTTCACCAAGGTCAATTTTCTTTTCTCCTTAGTACCACTCCAGAGGAACCGATGACCGATTTGATCTAGTTCTCGAAGAACAACCTTTGGGATATTCAACGCGGTAGAAACATAAATAGGAATAGCTTGAAGGACTGAATTTTCCAAGATGATTTTACCCCCAGAAGAAAGTCATTTATTGGTCCACTTTCCAATTTTCTTCTTGAATTTTTCCAACAACCAATTCCAATCTTTTTTTCTATCTTTGAATATTGATGGGAATACCTAAATAAGTAATTGGAAGGAAGGTCTTCTTATATCTTAATTTATCCAAGACCATGGATACTTGTCTAGTAGAGCAGTATAAGAAAATAACTTTAGATTTGTCTTCATTGATCAATTACTCGGTAGCCTTAGAAAAATAGCTAATGATTTGCTTAATATTATAAGCTTCCTTAACTATAGTTTTACCTAAAAGAGGAGTTATCAACAAATTGAAGATGAGAGATAGGTCTAGCTCCATGAGCAATGGTAACTCCCTCAAGGGTTTTGTTTTCTCTCTTTTTGGTTATAGTCCTACCCAAGCATTCAACAAGAATGATGAATAAATAAGGGGAAAGGGGGTCACCTTGCCTAATACCTCTAGAATATGGGAACAACTGAGAAGGTCAACCATTGATAAGAACTAAGTAGAAAATTGAAGAGATACATCCCATAATTCAATCCATCCAATTATGAGAGAAACCAAATTGCCTCAAAACTTTGATAAGGAAGTGTCAATCCACTCTGTCATAAGCTTTGGATAAGTCTAACCAAATGAACATGGAAGGAGATTTTTGCATATCCATGGAATGGATGACTTCTCGAGAAAGAACTATCTCATCCACTATTTGACGCTCTTCCACATAACCCCCTTGTTCAAGGGAAATAATCTTATGCAAAAGAGGCTTCAACCTTTCTACCATGATCTTAGTAATGATTTTGAGAAGAACATTACATAAAGCAATAGGTATAAAATCTTAGATATGATCAACCTCTTGAGCTTTTGGAACAAGAGTAATACAAATTTTATCGATAACCTTCAAAATTTCTTTGGCTTTCCTGGCTTCTTCCACCACCTCTAATAAATCAACTTGAAGGATATTCTAGAACTCTTGGTAGAACTCAATGGGAAAATCATCAAAACCTAGGGTTTTCTCTTTTTGCATTTTAAAAACTACTTGTTGAAGCTCATTGATAGTAACAAGAGTAGTCAAAATAGAGTTATTCTTATAATTGATAAGAGAAGGGATTGCTTGAAGAATATTTTGTTGAGAAGCCGAGTCAAGGGGAGTAGCAGCAAAAATATTGGAAAAGTAATTGATGATAATAGATTTCATGCCATCCCAAGTGTAGACAACATCTCCAGAATGTGATTTCAGGGAAGAAATAAAGTTGTGAGATCTTCGAGCTAGAAGATATTTGTGGAAGAAATTTGTGTTTCAATCTCCTTCTTTGAGCCATTGAATTCTAGATTTTTGCTTCCATAAGAGTTCTCTTTTTTCCCATTCCTCTAACTGAGCTGTGAGATTAATTTCATTTGCATTTCTACTATTTGTGAGGCCATCTAGATGGATTTTATTATTCAAATTTTCAAGCTAAGCAATAACTTCATGTTTTTTTTATGAACATCTTGATTTACTTATTTCAATTTTAGCATCTTTTGTCTCATTTGCTTTAAAATTTTCTTCCCCAACTTTCATTACACCTTTACCTCCTTTTGAATTTGAACTTGTGTATTATGTTTTCTCATCTCTTATGTCATCTTTTTACTAATGGTTGATTCTAGTAAACTATAATGGCCTTTGCCATTTGATAATATAAACATTTTTTTGCCACTTTCTTGGGAGTGGAGAATCCTTGATTTGACCCAGCTTCTACCATTATATGATCTCCTTGCTTCATATTAAATTTTGTCTCATGTCCAAACTTTCTATTTCTTTCTCCATCATTTTTCACTTTGCAATCTCTTGCCATGTATCCACTCTTATAACATTCGTAACATCAAAATGCAATGTTTCCGTAATCTAATTGATATCATTCTCTTGCTTCAAATTTAAGCAATAAAGGTTTTTAAATATCCATGGCAACACATATTTAAGTGCATACAAGATGTTTGCTCTCTTTAATAGTTGGTCCCTCCTGGATGAAGTCCCCTAGAGTATTGGTATTATTCTTTAAGACCTCCTTATTGATAAGTGGATAAGGAAGTCCAAAAAGGCTAATCCATATTGGTAGTATTTTAATAGTCTCTATCTCCAAAACTATTCTAACATCATGGCCTTAAATATAATACAACTTTGATCTTAAACCAAGGGTCACCATCCATTATTTTATATATTATTTATGAATTGGAGAATATGATGAGGAAAAACCCTTTCAAAAGAAAATTTATGGAATGATTTGAATCCAATCCCTACTACTTGATTGAATTTTGATTCATCAAAAAAACCTTGCCAATACTTGTGGAACTTATATATTAGACCTATGCTTTTAAGAACCATTACATAATGCTCAACCATCTCATCCTTGATGACCACTTATAGTGTGCTACTACCTGGATAGGGTTTTCCATAGATTCATTATTTTCCTTATTCTTAATTAGGACATTTTTACTGCTAGTGAGGACTTTCAAAATAATTTTCTTATCTTGATGCCTTTTTTCTTCATAATAATTCTTTAGTTTTTTTAATTTCTCTAGGATTTGGAACAAGAAGTAATACTAGCTTCTTGCTTACACTTTGTTTCATGCTTATATTTGCTTTGGCTCTTACTTCTAATAATTTTTTTAAAGAACAATTAATAAGACTTGCTCTCAACTTGTATTTACTTACCCTTTGATTAACAAAAAAATATTACCAAATGTAATAAATGCTTAGAAAAATAATATTGAGGGGGTTAGAGATTCTTTTTGCTGGAGAACAAGGGGTTGTACTTAGGATCCACACCCTTGAAAAATCACAACTCCCTCCTTTAGAGCTTGAGAGTTTACAAATAAACTCAATTATTATCTCAATTGAGTTGCTATAGCTAGATACCTACATCATTTTCATAAAAAAGTGTGAATTTTTTATTTTCATTTTCTGGATCTTCTTCAATTTTTTGTGTGAATACAAATATTCTAAAATCCAGCATCCTTTCTAAAATCCAGCATCCTTCTTGATATTTTCTTATAGCATCCTTCATAATAAAAAAACTCCACCTCTATTATCTATGAATTACATCTTAGTAGAGTAATAATTTAAAAACTTCATGATATCATAATCTGCTATACCAAATCTAGATTGCTAGTTTCCTTCCTAAAGCATAAGCACAACCACAAAAATTATAATAAATAGTTTATATGAAAACACATTAATGTTATAAAATAAAGCATATATTACCAATGGAAAACATTAAAGTAAATCTTAATCATTATTTGATTCAAGTAGTCAACATTTTCTTGTTAGCTTTAGCTAAAATTACTATTTCCTCTAACCATGAAAAAAGAATTTAACTTCATGATCCTCAATTAAAATCCCTTTATTGGCTAGTCTATCTACACATTTTTTTCCTTCCCTTAACGTATGTGTAAAACTAATTTCTTCAAACTCTATAGCAAGGTCTTATATTTCCACAATTATCTCTTGCATGTTCCATGGAGCCTGTTCTATTTCATTTGTTTATATATTTTTAACCCTTTCAAGCTACCCAAGATTTAGCTTCATTATTTTTCTTGAATCCACTATTGAAAGCGTAATGAGACAAAATCTCTCCCCTATTGTTTCTAATTATTCCTCCTCCTCATGGTCCTAGATTTCATTTAGATGATCCATCAATATTTAATTTGACCAATTCCACTTCTAGTGGTTTCCACTCTATATTCTTTGCCTTCTTTTTGTTTCTTCTATACCCAACATCATAATTCCATTTGATGACTTGACTCCATCTATCAAGGCTTTTTGCTTCAAGATTAAGGATTAGGTGAGTTGATAAGGTTGGTTGAGACACCTCTATGGCTAAAAAAATCTTCCATTTTATTATCTCTAAATTGATTTCCTTTCTTTTAAATATTCTTCTATTCCTTTCCAACCATACAATCCAAGTATGGTATCTTTTGATATATCCCAGATTGTCTATAAAGCCTCACTTTTAAAATTGTTTTATCATTACTTTAACCATTCTTCAATTTTACCATTTATCACCATGTATTTATCAAACATATTAAGAATCCATTATCATAGTTTCCAAACTATCAAGTAGTTTTTCAAGAGATGGTCTATACTCTCCTCCTCCTTTTTACATAGAACACATTATGAGGGGCAATGAAAACCCCTTTTCATAAGGTTATCCCAGGATAAAATTCTTCTTTGGGTACTAACCAAATAAACATTTTAACTTTACGAATTCTTGGGCTATCCCAAATATCTCTCCATATTCTTGTGCTATTCCTATTTTGTTGGTGCTTTACATTATATCCACTTCTTATTGTGTATTCTTTTGAGCTATTCAACTCCCAAATTAGCTTATCCTCATCTCACCTTGAAAAAATCATTATTGTTATCTTTCTGCTCAAGTGCGTCCTAGCATTAATGTCTTGTATACTTATAAAAAAACATTCTTTCCATTTGTATCTTCTTTCCTAATACTTGTACATAATGTTTGAAACCCTATCACCATATTTATATTGAAGTAATCTCATCCATGGTTTCAAACATGACACCTCACACACATTACTCCACACTTATTTACATGACACATAACTCATACTTAATAACATGACACGTACTATAGACTCAAATATTAAATACATCATAATTTGAATATTTATAAGATACCAAATAATGTTATACCTCTAACACCCCCCTATTACAATATTTAGTGTGAAGGTATTTTTCCTTCGTGTGCTCTCAGTCTTTTTGGCTTGCTTTAATGTTGGTATTGATTTTGATTCAGGTTTTGAATTTATCCCTTTTAGATGTCGCCTATACTTTTGAGGAAGTCATCAAAAAATATATTTTCCAACTTTTTTGATGTCTTATCATGTTCCTTTATCATAAGAGTTTTGTGTTCAATAAAATACCTCTTATGATATCGTTCTTTTGTCAAAAGTTGATCCAAATGTTTTTGTGCAAGTTCTATTACATCCAAAGCAAATATGTCACTTTTGTAGGATCCAAAGGATTCAACTTTGTTTAGTATTTAAAAAGGACATCTCTTATTGCCATTAGTGATTTTGAATTCTACCATTCTTCCTATCTAACAATTATGATACTAAAATTAGATTATTTGTTATACCTAAACATAAAGCACATTTTCAGTGTACATTTTGAATACGGTAGTGTAATGTTCTCTGATTATTGCACTTGGTAGATATTATCATCTTATATCTTAATTAGTATACTTGGTTTTACTTGAATGGAATTAAACCAATATAGGTGACCTATCATATGATGGCTAGCTCCTGAATCAATGTACCAATAATTATCTTCATATCCAATTTTTGGTTATGTTTGAAGTTTTAGTGTTTCTTATATCGTAGAACATGTTTGTGACAATAACTTCTCTTTCTTTGAAAACCATTCTTCATGATATTTGCCTTCTTGAACATATATGACTTTAAAAAGTACCTATTTGATGCATTCATTTTTGTTCTTTCAATCAATTCTTTTGTTCACACAATTTTCTTCTTCAAATTTTCTTTGTTGTAGAATTCCTTATTACTCCCAAATTAAAATTTCCTTCATTTATTCTTCTCTTTTTGTTCTTTTCTTCGATTTTAAATATTCTTCTTTTATTCCTTTTTTGTTGAAATACTTTTATATTCTTCTTAATATTTTTTCTTCAATTTTTTTATTTTTTTATTTGTGGAAAACATCCCAAAAGGGATGCCACTTTCGGGTAAGACCCAAGGAGGCAGGGGTATCCATTCCGCCAAAAACGCCCAGGACTCGGACCTGGCCTACCACCTTTGACACACTCAAGGAGCAAACAAACACACAAACCCAATTAAAAATAAGCAAATAACAACAAAAATAATAAAATAAAATAAAAAACATGCTCCTTGAGTGTGTCAAAAACAAAAGCACAACCAAACACGCACAATAAGATAAAAGAAACCACAACACAAACCACATAGAAAAACACAAGAAACACATAACAAAACACAGACAAGACAAAAACAACAGAACACTACAAAGACATAACCCAAAAAAAAAACAAGAAAAATAAACACAATCAAAACCTTAAAAATTAAAAAATAAAACAAAAATAAAAATAAAAAACAACCAACAACAGACAATAAAAAAAAACAAAAAATATAGAAAACACTCACCCATAAAAACACGAAATAACACAAACAAAGAGAAACCCAAGAACAAGAACGAAAAAAAACACAAGAACAATAACAAAAAACATAAAAAAAAAACAAACAAAACAAAAGAACAACAAAAAACAACACAAAGAACACAAAAACAAAACAAAATAAAAAAAACCCACCCACCTTAAAAAACTAAACAAAAAAAACAAAAAGGAAAAAAGAAATAAAAAAAGAACAAAACAAAGACCTATCTAGACCATAAGACTATTAAGGCAAGAATCAACAGAGGAAACAAAATAAAGAATAGAATGAGCTAGGGAACTAAAAAAAACTGAATGAACCAAAGAGAAGCAAAAAAAAAAAACAAGAAGAAACTAGGTACCTTCAAAACTGGAGCCATCCAAAGAAATGATAGAAAGAAGAGCTTCCCTAATTTGAGAAGCCCACCATATAGGAGGGTGGCCATAACAAGTAAGATCACCTTTGTCCAAAGCCCAATTAGCTAAAGCATCAGCACTCTTGTTTTGATCTCCGACCACATGATTGTAATCAACTTTCAAAAATCCCATCCGGATTAACTGAATCTTCTCAATAATTCTTTTTATTCTCCAATCCACCTTATGATTCTTAGAAGGATTCTTCAAGAGATTAATCATAAGTTGAGAGTCGGACTCAACTAACACCTTTTCCCATCCAACCTTAGTAGCCTCCTGAAGACCTCTCGAGGATACCATACCCCTCAAGCAAGGTTATTGGAAAGAATACCCAAATTCTCAACAAAAGTAAAAACCAGGGAGCCATCCGAAAGTCTACCAATTCCTCCCACATTGGCTTTTCCAGGGTTCCCTCTAGAGGCTCCATCAGTATTGACTTTTCCAAAATCCTTAGGAGGAGGTTGCCAATTTCTATTCCTATCCAATTTACTAATACTCACATTCCCTTTAAGATGGTTGCCCTTAGAAGGTTTAATCTTCAATCTTTGCATCACTTGATCCCATATTTGGTGGGAGTTTTGGGGGTGATTAAGGAGATGATGGATTGATTCAACTAAGTTGGCTATGGTCTTTTGCCAAATATAGTGAATATCCTTCCTATCTTGATTAAAAATTCGGTTGTTCCTTTCATTCCAAATATTCCAAAGAAGGATGGTAGAACCCATCCAAACTAACTGCCTAATAAAATGATCAACACCCTCTTGATTAGGCCAATCCCTCCAAAGCTGTTCAAAAGTAAAAAAATTGGACCACTGTAAGCCAAGTAAAGTGGCCATTCTCCTCCACAGCTCAAGAGGCTAAAGTACACTCAATAAAAATATGGTTGATATTTTCTACATTCTCTTCACACATTTCACATCTAAAAGGGCCATGAAAACCACGCTTCATAAGTTGCTCACCGATAAGCACCCTACGATGCAATAAAAGCCAATTAAAGAACCTCACCTTAGGCCGAGCTTTTGAGCCCACAATTGAGAAAATATGTCGGAAGAATGGTTGGGATTATTATGGCATAAGGTCAAATAACCTTGAGCAACCTGAATACTCACCCTTAGTAGTGTTGTTCCATCCAAAACAATCTTTTTCATGGGACCAAGAGAGGGATCTCATATGAAGGATGCCTTGGATATCTTGTCTTTGCCTTTCCGGGATTTGAATAGGCCAGTCCTCAATAGGGATCCAATATCTACCAACCTTTGAATTACCGGTATGGTACCGACAGGTAATTAGCCACCTTTATCCAATTAGCTCGGTGAAGCTCCTCCATCCAAGGCCTCCAATCGGGAACTGAGTTATCAAAGGCTTGTGACCATCCCAAGAATCTGTCCAAAAATTTGCATGTTGACCATTATGAATGATCCAAAATAATTTTTTCTTAATCAAATCCTCACCAGTCTTAAGAACTCGCTAAAATGGGAGAACCTTTGGAAGGAAGTTGATAGCGAACAAGGTCTTCGGGACTTTTGTTCTCGAGCATATTTAGCACGGAGATTATTGGCCCAAAGAGCATTGGGGTTATGCAACATCCTCCAATATAATTTAGCAACTAAAGCTTTGTTGTTATTAATTGAAGACCGTAAACCTAACCCCCCTTCACTCTTAGGAAGACATAAAGTATCCCATTTCACCAAGGCCCATTTTCTTTTCTCCTTAGTACCACTCCAAAGGAAACGATGACTGATTTGATCCAATTCTCGAAGAACAACCTTTGGAATATTCAAAACGGAAGAAACATAAATAGGAATAGCTTGAAGGACTGATTTTACCAAGGTGATTCTACCCCCATAAGAAAGCCACTTGTTGGTCCACTTTCCAATTTTCTTCTTGACTTTGTCCAACAACCAATTCCAATCTTTATTTTTCTGCCTTTGAATATTTATGGGAATACCTAAATAAGTGATTGGAAGAGAGGTCTTCTTATATTTTAGCTTATCCAAGACCATGGATTCCTGTCTAGCAGAGTAGTGAAAGAAAATAACTTTAGATTTGTGTTCATTGATCAACTGCCCAGTAGCCTTAGAAAAACAGCTAATGATTTGCTTAATATTAGAAGCTTCCTTAACTCGTAGCTTTACCTAAAATAGTAGAGTCATCCACAAATTGAAGATGAGAGATAGGTCTAGCTCCATGAGCAATGGTAACTCCCTCAAGGGTTTTGTTTTCCCTCTTTTTGGTTATAGTCCTACCCAAGCATTCAACAAGAATGATGAATAAATAAGGGGATAGCGGGTCACCTTGCCTAATACCTCTGGAAGTCGGGAAAGACCGAGAAGGCCTGCCATTGATAAGAACTAAGTAGGAAACCGAAGAGATACATCCCATAATCCAATCCATCCAATCCTTAGAGAAACCAAATTGCCTCAAAACTTTGATAAGGAAGTGCCAATCCACTCTGTCATAAGCTTTGGATAAGTCTAACCGAATGAACATGGAAGGAGAATTTTGCATATCCATGGAATGGATGGCTTCTCGAGCAAGAACTATCTCATCTACTATTTGACGTCCTTCCACATAACCCCCTTGCTCTGGGAAATAATCTTATGCAAAAGAGGCTTCAACCTTTCTGCCATGATTTTAGTAATGATTTTGAGAAGAACATTACATAAAGCAATAGGTCTAAAAGCTGAGATATGATCAACCTCTTGAGCTTTTGGAACAAGAGTAATATAAGTTTTATTGATAACCTTCAAAATTTCTTTGGCTTTCCTGGCTTCTTCCACCACCTCTAATAAATCAACATGAAGGATATCCCAGAACTCTTGGTAGAACTCAATAGGAAAACCATCAGGACCTGGGGTTTTCCCTTTTTGCATTTTAAAAACTACTTGTTGAAGCTCATTGATAGTAACGAGAGCAGTCAAAATAGAGTTCTCCTCAGAAGTGATAAGAGAAGGGATTGCTTGAAGAACATTATATTGTGAAGGTGAGTCAAGGGGAGTAGCAGCAAAAATATTGGAAAAGTAATCAACAACAATAGAGTTCATGCCATCCCAAGTATAAACAACATCTCCAGAATCTGATTTTAAGGAAGAAATAAAGTTGTGAGATCTTCGAGCTAGAAGAGATTTGTGGAAAAAATTTGTGTTTCGATCTCCTTCTTTGAGCCATTGAATTCTAGATTTTTGCTTCCATAAGATTTCTTCTCTTTTTTCCCATTCCTCTAACTGAGTTGTGAGCTTAATTTCATCTGCACTTCTCTTCTCTCGTGAGGCCATCTAAATGGATTTTCTTATTCAAATTTTCAAGATGAGCAATAACTTCATGTTTTTTTTTATGAACATCCCCAAACTCTTTCCAGTTCCAAGTCTTGATTTTGGATTTAATGTATTGCAATCTTTTGACAAAACAGAACATCTTAGTCCCATGCCTAGGTTTACCTTCCTTCCACCATTGTTGCACATGAGGTCCGAAGGAAATGTCTCTAAGCCACATTAATTGAAAACGAAAAGGAGAGAAACTCACATTGGTTTTCCACATTTCCACCATGACTGGCCAATGATCCGAACCAGACATTATTAAGAGTCTTCACTTTAGGAATGTGACCATGGATTAAGAAATTTTCAGAGAGCAAAAACCTATCCAATCTCTCCATTATACAAGCTAAGCCTTGCCTTCTGTTAGACCAAGTCATAAGGCCATTATCTCGGTTGGATATCCACAAGATGGAGGTTTGCAATATATTCGCTCATGAGGTCGGTGCTTTTGTCCAAATTTCTATTTCCCCCCCTTTTCTCATCCAGAGAGAGGATGGTATTGAAATCTCCTCCGATCAAGATCCAAGATTTAGGAAAATGAGAGATAATATGAGTAATATCCTTCCACTGTCTTCTTTTTTCCTCCAAAGAAGTCGGAGCATAAACAGTAATGCAGAGCATAATCTGGTTGGAATGTCTACTTTGAATAGCTATAGCCAACAAACCCCAACTACCAACCATATGGTGAATAACTACCTCTTTTGGATCCCAAAGACAAGCAATGCCACCCGAAGTCCCTTGGGAACTGAGGGAAACCACTTTTCCAGTGGCCAAATTTTACTGGCAATTAAGTCCATATCCTCCATTGACATCTTAGTTTCTTGAAGGAAAACAAGATGTGGATGATTTACCTGAATCATTCTTCTAATTTCATTTTGTTTTGAAAGACTCCCTTTGAGTCCTCTAATATTCCAAGTGATGATCTTCATTAATACCAGGGCTAAAAAAGTTGGGAAGGGCATTAATCTTACCTTCCTCTACAAGCTTTTCACCTTCTTTTACCATATGATATTGATTGGTCTTGCGACCTACTTTTTGATTAGAATCCATCTTCAATTTTTTTTCCCTGTTTCTTGACTTATTCCAATTGAATCCGAGATGGCTTCTAACCTTGAAGAATGCTCGTACACAACCAAAATTTTACTAGATGGTTCAATAGAGTCTATATTGGGACCTGCATTATTTGAAGTTTTGACATTTGAAATATTGTTTTTCTTGTGTAAATTTTCTCCTTTTTTTTCTGTTGAAAACCTTTGATTTGTTGGTTTGTCTCTGAGTTCTTCCCTTCATATTTAAATTGTGTTTCTAAGATTTCAGTTTCCATTATTTCCTCTTCCTCACTTGGGACATCATTTGTGGAAAGGATTTCAAACATATTAGCAGATGACTTTGATTGATCCTTCATAACTGGTTTTTTTTTAGTGTTCTTCTTCTTAGGTATTTGGAAACCTGCTAAGTTTATATCTTCTTTCTTTTGATCAGGAATTTTATTTGGGCAAGCACTGGCCAAATGACCATATTCATGGCAAATTCTACAACGAAAAGGAATGTTCTCATAGTCCACTACTTGCTCCCAAGTGTCTTCCCCAAATTGTAATGTGATATTTTTAGGTAGGGGTTTGTCAAAATCCATTAAAACACAAATCCGAGCATAAATAATATGTTCAAAATTTTGAGTACAATCAGCAGTCATCATAAAAGTTCCTAAAGAGTTTCCAATTGAAGAAAAAATAGTAGGATTCCAAAATTCAATAGGGAGGCCAAAGAGTCTAACCCACACGGGAGCAATAGAAGGCATCTCTTCTTTGGCTTTAAATTTAGTATGCCAGGGCTTCATGAAAAGCCCTGCCCTTCCAAAAAACCAAGGCCCCCCTTGAAAAGTTTTCTCTCTATCTTCATTATTAGCAAATAAAACAAGAAAATAACCATTTGGATAAATAGAGATTTGTAACTCACCTTTAGTTTTCCAGCTTTTTGCAGCCCAGACTTTGAAAGCAGATAGACTCTAGACGAAAACCCACGAACCGACAAATTAGTCCTCTTTTTTCCAAATCTTCAATGCCTTACTGAATGTTATCCATATCAAGCTTAACAATAGGAGTTCCATCAACTGCTTTAAGACATCCTGACTCCGTTTTCCTGGGATCAATCTTAGGCATTCTTAGAGGTTTATGGGAAGCCCTAATATTGATATTAGCATTGGGCTGAGGTTGTCCACCACGAAGGGCATCCCTAAAATTCATTTTTGGGATCGAGTCTTCAAAATTCTTACCCTTGATAGGGGTTTTCACAGTAGAATTATTTTGTGGGTGCACCTTAGCACCAGATTCACTTGAGATATGAGCCATTTTTTGATCAACTGCTTGAAACTTGTTTCGTGATCTCTTTAATCCTTGCCCTAGACGTCGTGGAAAGGTATGGTTTTCACTTTTCTTTTGTGCAGCAAATTGGAAGCCGTTGTCACTCAAGTTCACAGTATGATCTGTTGAAAGACAAATTTCTAACCCATATTGTATCTCCTGCAACATTTCCTGCTAAAATATTGAGAATAAACCACAAAAATATTGGCCGCTAGGGCCCGAAGGCCCTAAAAACCAACCTCCGAAGCTGCTTGCACTCAACCCAGATGAAACCCTCGCATAGCCGCTTGCCAAATATGTCGTTCACACATAGGGATGCGCTAGGATCTGTGTTGCTCCAAATGATATGAAAATTGGTGGAGACGTTCTAGGGTTTTTCAGGCATCTACCCTCAAAATTTCAGCTCAATCCGAGTCCGGATGAGTGAGATATGACCGAAACAAGTTCGGCAGTTTGGGCAGTCCTGCGAAAAACGTCTTCGAAGAACCAACCTTCTTTTTTCGAAGAGAATCAAATATTACATTTTGAGCAATCAAACCCCTCCCTTCAATTTTTTTATTATATTCTTCTTTCTTATCTTCTTTTCTTCAATTGTTTTCAACTTTCTTCAATCTTCAATTCAATTTTTGTTTATAATTTCTTCAATAATTTTCTTCTTCTTCAATTCAATTCTTTTCTTCAATAATTTTCTTCTTCTTCAATTCAATTATTTTCTTCAATCATTAATTTCTTTCTTCAATTCAATTTTCAATTTTCAATATTCAATTTCTTTCTTCAATCAATCTTTCATTTTTTTTTATTCTTCTTCAATCTTCAATTTTTGTATTCTTCTTCTTTCTTATTTCAATTATTCTTTTTCTTCAATTTCAAAATTTTCATTCAAATGATTTATTTTCTCAATAATCTTCTTCAATATTTCACTTTTTAATAAGTTATCTTCTTATAACTCCCTTGAATTATATTCTTCAATTTTTGTAATCTTCTTAAATTCTTCTTATAACTCCCAAATTAATTTCCTTCAATTTTTTATTCAATTAATAATTCTCTTCACTATCTTTCATTCAAATATCAACCTTCATTTTCAATTCTCCCAATTCATTCAAATATCACTTTCATTTTCAATTCTCCCAATTCAATTTTGATTAATTATTTTTTTATTTCTCGAAATTCACTCCCTCAAACAATTTTTATTTTAAAACCATTATAATATTTCCAACTTAATAATTGCACACACAGTTAAATAATTATGTGGGAAAGAATTTTGAATACCTTAGAAACTATGCCTAGGCAAAATTATTGTTGATATTTTTGACATTGCATACATTTCCTTTGTTCCAACTTGACTACACCAACTTCTCTCAATCGTTTCCTCAAACATTTCCAAACTTCTCTTAGGCATAGACCAAGTTCTCCATTCCAAATGTTCTCCTTAGGCATAAACCAATGTTTATTCATTTCAGATGCTCTCCTTAGACATTGACCAATGTTTCTTCTCCATATCAGCTCAAATATTCAACGCTTTCTCATGCACTTTCCTTCTCAGACCTAATTCCAACACTTGACTTCTAATCATTCCTTTTTTGGACACATCCTCTCTTGGGCACTCTATAGACTTGGATGACCTTCCTTGGGTGTTCTACAATCTTGGACAACCTTCCTTGGGAGCTCTATAGGCTTGGAAAACCTCTCTCAAATGCTCTACAATATTGGACAACCTTTATTGGGTGTTATACAAGCTTGGACAACTTTTCTTCGATGCTTAAACTTTGAAAATTGATCTCATTCCAATACAAGGTTGTTGCCTCAACTTCTTACAAACAAACACTCTTTCTTTTGTACCTCTTCTTTCAAGCACTTTGAACATAGCTCTTTCCTCCCTACACCATAGCTCTGATACTACTATTAGCAAATCACTCTTATTCTCATAGGATAATTCCATAGGATCTCACAATATCTCAAATGCAAATCTCACACAATAACAATAACAATCTCACTGAAATATTATTAATAAATCTACTTTAAGCAATGCATAAATGCAATGCTTATTCAATACATATTATAGAGTTTTGCCTTCAATATATACATACATGAGACTTCATATTTACGACTTGTGACCTTTAAACTTATATAAAATCTTCATATCCTCATACTCATGGGAGATCTAACTCTTCACATTTCTCAACACATAATAATAAATCTCACATATATACATAAACACAGTCTCTCGTGATTGCTTTTAACTCCTTACTTCTAAACATGACACTTCAATCACATAGCTCATATTTACTAACATGACACCTCATACACATAGCTCCATACTTATTTACATGACATATAACTCATACTTAATAACATGAACATATTATAGACTCAAATATTAAATACACCGAATCTAAATTATTTATAAGGTCCTTGTATTAATATTGCAAGGTACCAAATAATATAATACCTTTAACAAAATAAAAATTAGTTGAAAAATCCTATGCCCAGATAGAATGTCCAACTTCATTAATGCCCTAACCCTCCACTACTCCTCCCATCATCCAAACCCATTGATGTCATAGCCCTCTATTGCTCCTCCCATCATCCAAACCCATTGATGCCCTAGCCCTCTGCTTATCCTTCCATCATTTGAACCCTAGCTGACAGATATCTGCAATTTTGTTTTTGTGACTTGAAAAATCTTCAGTACCCTTGTTCTAGATGGCTGACTTTATAGGGTTGTATATCCCTCAATATTGCTTGGATTCCTTTATAAGACCAGTCACTTTAAAGCTCTTCAAATTTCATACAAATTGATCCAAGAATCATCTAAATCAGACAAACCTACAAAGAAATAACTCCTAAAATATGAGATATTTTTCAAAAAAAATTTGCCCTAAAGTTGCCCTAGTTTCGAATGACTAACTTCACATGGTCATGAAGAGGTCAAAGGTTTTAAACTTATCACGTATCTCAATATAAACAAAGCTAATTTTTTTTTTTAATAAACTATGTGTAGTTTCTATTGGTGGCCACTCCTATTACAAAACAAAATATTACATTGCTCTCATTACATTTCTAACAAGTTAATTAAAGCATATCCAACTTTACCTTTCTATCAAAGATATTCTCCATCTTCCTCAAACTGCTAACTGCTAAATTTCTACAATCAACTCCTCTTTTTTAATAAACTATGTGTGGCTTCTCTTGGGGGCCACTCCCATTACAAAAATAAAATATTACATTGCTCTCATTACATTTCTAACAAGTTAATTAAAGCATATCCAACTTTACCTTTCTATCAAAGATATTCTCCATCTTCCTCAAACTGCTAACTGCTAAATTTCTACAATCAACTCCTCTTTTTTAATAAGCTATGTGTGGCTTCTCTTGGGGGCCACTCCCATTACAAAAATAAAATATTACATTGCTCTCATTACATTTCTAACAAGTTAATTAAAGCATATCCAACTTTATATTTTTATCAAAGATATTCTTCATTTGCCTTTCTATCAAAGATATTCTCCATCTTCCTCAAACTATTAAGTTTTCACAATCAACTCATTTTATATTAGATGCCTTTCAAAATTTAAATTATGTCAAGATGAAATTCAACACCGCTAATGGCTAAAATATTTGCTACCCAACTTCTATATCTATAAATATATTGTCTATAACAACCTCACAATTTCTTAATACCTTTTTTTAGGATTCTTATTCATTCCCCTAATATTCCAAGATATTTTCATTGTTATTTTTTGTTTTTATTTGTGAGTTTAGCCCCACTTCTTGTTAGCACCTATGATATTTACTTTTGTTTTCCCATATCAATATCCCTTTGGGTTTCTTTTTCTCATTGTTTTTTCTTCTTAGGTCTTCCTCTTTTTTTTCATTCCCAACAATACTTTCATCTTCATCAATCTCTTCAATATTCTCACACTGCTCATAGTAAGACTTATCATCTTTAGGTTTACCTTGTTTTGAAGGATCTGAAGTGCAAGGAATAACCTCAAAAGCTTAATCTTCTTTATGTTGCCCTAGAAACCCTAAAGTGCAAGGATGCTCTTATGTAGCAATTACCTTCATATTTACCCTAAAAGAACCTAAATTGTTATGGGTTTCCTCCATCCTCATTTATTTATAATTCCACTCTTGAAACCTTAAAGTTCAAGGGATAACATCCTCACCCCTTTCACTCTTATTACTTGGAGAGGATTCTATACTACTTGAGGAAAATGAAGATGATTTACCTAGAATAAAATTGACCTCTTTTATTGTCTTTGTTTTAGTATTTCTCTCCGCATCTTCTTCTACACCTTCAATTCCTTTTGAACTTGCCAAATTATATTCTAGATAGGCTTTCTTTGCTCCTTCTTTCAAAGTGGAATATTCTTGATCTAATCTAGCTTCTATTATTGTATGATTTCCTTGCTTCATCTTGAATTTTATCTCATGGTTATATGTTTTTGTCTCTTTCTTCATAGTTTTCACCTTGCAAACTCTTGCCATATGTCAAATCTCATAACAATTGTAGCAATGAAATGCGATATTTTTATATTCTACTTGTTGATCCCATTCTCTTGATTCAGATGTAATATTAATAAATTGTGGCAAAGGTTTTGAAATATTCATAGCAACACATATTCGAGTATATATAACATGCTTTCGCTCCCTAGTAGTTAGTCCTTCCTTGATGAATTTCCCTAGGGTATTTCCAATATTCTTTAGAATATCCTTATTTATAAGCTGATATGGAAGTCCAAAAAGCCTAACCCATATTGGAAGCTTCTTAATAGTTTTTGTCTCAATAGAAAATATTTCATTCCATGGTCTCAAATAAAGTGCATATCTTCCCCTAAACCATAGGCCACCAACCATTATTTTATCCCTAATTATTGAACTAGAAAAGATGATGAGGAAAAAAACTTTAAGAAAAGTTAGAGTAGTTTGAATTTAATCTCCACTTCCACTTGATCCAATTTTGAATCTCCAAAAACCCTAGCCATGATCTATGGAAGTTACATATTAACCCTCTACTTTTAAGAACCATTGTATCATGCTCAATCATCTCATCCTTGATACTCACTTCCAGTGTAACATCTACTACCTAGGTTGAACATGTCATGTATTCACTCTTCTGCTTATCTCCAACTTGGACCTCCATACTTCCAACTAGGGCATCCTGACTTCCCATTAGGGCTTTCAAATATAACTTTCCTTCCATACTAGCTAATGGGGCTTGCTCTTGGTTTGCACCCCCTCTTGGCTCACTTTACCTCTCGCCTTGCACTCACTCCCAACTTGCACTTTCTCCTGCCTCTCACTTACTCTCAGCTTGTACTCCCTCTTGGCTTGCAATAGCCCTTGTATCTTCTTTTTCTCGATGTTCCTTCACTTCAACAATTTTCTAGAAATAATGTTACTTGCATTTGTGGTAAGGGTTTGAAGCATTGATTCACTTTGGTAAGGGTTTGAAGCATTGATTCACTTTGTGGTAAGGGTTATTTCGCCATGACTGAATGTTGGCTCACACTTCCTCTTAGCTCGCACTTCCTCCTAGCTCACACTTCCTCTCGGCTCACACTGGATTTTCTTCAATTAGATCGCACTTTGGTTTCTACTTCTTGCTTACACTTCCTCCTCACTCCCGACTCATGCTCACACTCGCTTCCATATACACTCACTCCTAGCTTGTGCTTGCACTCGCTTCCAACTACACTCACTTCCCGCTCATGCTTGCACTCGCTTCTAGCTACACTCACTTTCGGCTCGTGCTCGCACTCACTTTTGAATACACTCACTCCTGGTTCATGCTCGCACCCACTTTCGATTGCACTCACACAATCAACTCCTTTTATATCAGATGTCTTATGAAATTTAAATTTTATCAAGATGAAATTCAACACCGCTAATGGCTAAAATTTTACTGTCTAACTTCTATTTCTATAATTATCTTGTCTATAACAACTTCGTAAATTCTTAATACTTTTTTTTTGGGTTCTTATTCCTTCCCCTAATATTCCAAGATATTATTTTCATTGTTAGTTTTTATTTTTATTTGTGGGTTTAGTCCCACTTATTATTAGCACTTGTGATATTTGCTTTTATTTTCCCATATCAATATCCCTTTGGGTTTCTTTTTCTCTTTGTTTTTGCTTCTTGGGTCTTCCTCTTGTTTTTTCATTCCTAGCAATACTTTTATCTTCATCAATCTCTTCAATATTCTCACATTGCTCATAGTAAGACTTATCATCTTTAGGTTTACCTTGTTCTAAAGGATCTGAAGTGCAAGGAATAACCTCAAAAACATAATCTTATTTGTGTTGCCCTAGAAACCATAAAGTGCAAGGATGCTTTTTTGAAGGAATTATCTTCTTATGTTACCCTAGAAAACCTAAATTGTTATGGGTTTCCTCCATCCTAATTTCTTTATTATGTTGCTCTTGAAACCTTAAAGTGTAAGGGATAACAACTTCAACCCTTTCACTTTTATTTTGAAGAGGATTCTATACTACTTGAGGAAAATGAGGATGATTTACCTATAATACACTTGACCTCTTTTTTCATCTTTGTTTTAGGAATTCTCTCCACATCTTTTGCACCTTTAATTCCTTCCGAACTTGCCAAATGATATTGTAGATAGGCTTTTTTTACCTCTCATTTCGGAGTGGAATATCCTTGATATAATCTAGCTTCTATTGTTGTATGATTTCTTTGCTTCATCTTGAAGTTTATCTCATGGCTATAATTTGTTGTCTCTTTCTTCATAGTTTTCACTTTGCAAACTCTTGCCATGTGTCCAATCTCATAACAATTGTGGCAACGAAATACAATATTTTCATAATCTACTTGTTGATCCCATTATTTTGATTCAGATTTTATCTTAATGGATTGTAGCAAAGGTTTTGAAATATCTATAGTGACACATATTCGAGTATATATAACATGCTTTCTCTCCTTAGTAGTTGGTCCGTCCTTGATGAATTCCCCTAGGGTATTTCTGATATTCTTCAAACATCCTTATTTATAAGTTGATATGAAAGTCTAAAAAGCCTAATTCATACTGGAAGTTTTTTAATAGTTCTATCTCAATAGAATAATTTTCATTCCATGGTCTCAATAAAGTGCATCTCTTCCCCAAAACTATGGGCCACCAACCATTATTTTATTCTTAATTTATGAACTAGAAAAGATGGTGACAAAAAACCTTTAGTAAGAAAAATCGCAGAGTAATTTGAATTTAATCCTCACTTTAGCTTGAACCAATTTTAAATCTCTAAAAACCATGGACATGATCTATGGAACTTACCTAATAACCCTCTACTTTTAAGAACCATTATATCATGCTCAAGCATCTTATCATGATCTCTTATGATTTCGACAAGGACAACACAGTGGTTAGGGCTTTGGCTTCTCCTTGAGGCGGTCCAAGGTTCAAACCATATAATTAAGCCCCCAAGGGCTAGGTGGATTGGCAAAGGCTTGAATGACCAAGTACTTGCCAAGAAGAGACCTAGGTTCAAACCTTGGGGGCACACTGCCAACTTTAGCAAAGGTAGTAGTCCATGTTGAATCCTCTAAGTGCATGCCAAACCGACGACGATACAAACCCCGAGCGACCGGTGGTCTCCATCTCATATCGGGTCAACAACAACGAGACAAATAGGTTGTTGGAAGCAGTCTTTGTGGTTTGAACCCTGCGCTTGCCAGTTACTAAATTTAATGGTTGTAACCAACTCCCCTATGTAACCAAACCAAAAAAAAATCTTATCTTGATACTCACTTCAGATGTAACATCCACTACTTGGATTGAACTTGCTATGTATTCGCTCTTGCTTATCTCCAACTTGGGCCTCCATACTTCCAACTAGAACATCCTGACTTCTTATCTTCAACTTGGGCCTCCATCCATACTTCCAACTAGGACATCTTGACTTCTCATAAAGGCTTTCAAATATGACTTTCTTTCCATACTAACTAATGGGGCTCACACTTTCAAATATGAATTTCTTTCCATACTAGCTAATGGGGCTTGCTCTTGGATCGACTTCCCATTAGGGCTTTCAAATATGACTTTTTTTTCCATACTAGTTAATGCACTCACTCTTGGCTCGCATTCCCTCTCAGCTTGCACTCTCTCCTGCCTCACACTTCCTTCTGACTTGCACTTCCTCTTGGCTTGCAATGGCCCTTGTCTCTTCTTTTTTTCGAAGTTTCTTCGCTTGAACAACTCCCTTCTGACTTGCACTTCCTCTTAGCTCGCAATAGCCTCTGTAGGATCTTCTTTTTCTCGAAGTTTCTTCGCTTGAACAACTCCCTTCCGACTTGCACTTCCTCTTGGCTCGCAATAGCCTCTGTAGGCTCTTCTTTTTCTCCGAGTTTCTTTGCTTGAACAACTTTATAAAAATAATGTTTCACATATTCGTGGTAAGGGTTTGAAGCATGAATATACCCTGGATGGGTCTCTTCGCTCACAATAGCCTCTATAGGCTCTTCTTTTTCTCAAAGTTTTTTTACTTGAACAATTTTATGAAAATAATGTTTCACATATTCGTGGTAAGGGTTTAAAACTTTAATGCACTCTGAATAAACATATGGCTATCACTCTTCTTAACTTGCACTTCATCACAGCGTCCTCCCTATTGACTCACACAAAGCTAACAAACTTTATTATGATTATATATTTATATATTTTATTTTCTAATATCTGTTAACAGTGATAGAAAGTTTAAACTTCCTTGAAGCATGGCAATAGGTCACAAATTTTCGACTAATTTCCTAGTATATTAACGATCCCCTAAACGCACTACCCGTTTGGATTGAAGAAGTACTTCCGATGGCATCCCCTCTTGAACTGGAAGAATTTTTGAGATGGGCAACTACAATGGGTGTCTCGGATGGATCCAACAACAACAATCCGCAATCCTGTTTGGGATCTTCTTTATTCGTTTCCAATTTTCCAGACGCCGGCGGGTAAGCTAATTTTTTTCTTCGATAAATTAAATTACAACTGCTTTTTCAGCTAATTTTATGTTTATTAATACTGTTATTTGAGTTGTTTTGGTAAATGAAATGGCTTCGTTTTGACAGGAGAGGGCTGGCAGCTGCCCGGGATCTTGAAAAAGGAGAATTGATCTTAAAAGTGCCAAAGAGTGCACTGATGAGCCGAGAATCCCTAATAGCAGAGGGCAGGGAACTTGCTCAATCTTTGTACCGGCACCCCAATTTGTCTTCCACACAGGTTCTCAATTTTCAGATAATTTTCCTTTGAATAATAAAGAATTGATTTTTGTTTATTTTCTCAAACCTTTTAGTTTCTTAATCGAGAAGAGCTTTTAATGTTTTTTTTTAATTTGTATAAGTGACTAGGAAACATTCTTGAGAAAGAGATACATCTAGAAACTCTTAGACACGCTTGTACAGGAATTGGAAACTTTTAGAAATATTATTGTACGTGTTAAATTAAATTGGTTATATAGAATTGAAATTATTTTTACAGTCACATAGATATTATAAAAATTTTACATTTTATAAGATTTAACTTAGATTTCCTTTCTAAAATATTTAACTAGTTAAACTCGTATCATTTGATGAATTTCAAAGTGATTATTCCATTTGTTTGGTTCCTGAATTTTTTTTGGGGTGCTGGAGCTCATATTTTTGAAAGCTTCCTATAGTGTTTCTAGGCATTTCCGATATCGTTTTTAAGAGTTTCTAGAAGTTATCGTCATTCTTGATACTGTTTCCATCTGAATCACCGTCTTCTTCTGCGTCCTTAAGAAGTCTACCCCAGAGTTTCTGCCTTTTGTTTTTTACATGCATGCCAAAAGTTTATAAGTGTTTTCTCTGATCGTGGTTGTGGTATAACATGGACATACTTATATTGTTAGGCTCAATGTCAAGGATTTTCACCAAATTCTTGGACTTGTTTGGAGGTCTGAACCTGCTGGTAGCCAGTCAAGACATTGACCATGTTGACAGCCGTAATTTTTGTTGCAGAATTACGGCTGTCAACATGTTAGCGCTCATTTCTAGGTAATCATCAACCGGCATGCTCTGGAAATCAGGATGAACATGGTCATTGTAATGGTAGTGCTAACACACTGCATCAGTATGTTGGTACTAACAATTGAAATGAAATGAAAATATTTACGTCCACAGGACTTAAAACGTCTTGGTTTTGAACATGTGTAAATTATCATTCAGAGCTTAAATGTGCTAACTCTAAACTACGGGTAAAGATAAAGGTGATTTTTGAGTTCATAGCCAAGCTGGCATGCCTCCCTCGAGGTGCAAGATATTTGATGCTTATTAAATTTGATTCTTCCACTTTCCGGGTCCGACTGTGCATGCCTACAACTCTGATCTAGATACATGAAAACTAGTGCTATTCTCTAAACATTATATGGCTGCGTGCTGCAGTGGAATCTGAATTACTGTTGATATGTAATCGAAAAACTTATAGTTGATTAATACATTATGTATATGCTTAAGTAAACTTTAGAATTTACTATATGGATTTGTTGAAATATGCACAATTAACCAACTTTCCTCTTCCAACTACTGCAACAGTTGAAAATATTGGACAGAAAAATGCAGGACAGCAGACAGTCTGCTCAAGTGTATGTTGCTTGGCTTGAGTTATGAACTGTCCAGCCTTCATAATTTGAAACACTATGGGTGCCTTGGCCAGTGTATTTGGTGATGGCATCGATCAACTTATCCTATTATGCTGGGCGCAATCGCTTAGGGTTCAAGTCTAATCCATGTTGCCTGATTGCAGAATCTAGCGGAGCTGGAGTATAAGGCTTGAGAAGCTGAACATTGAAAACTAGACACGTCCTAAGATCATGTTGCAAATCAAGAATAAAGGCATTCTCCCCTAGTGCATGCACAATGGTGTAAGGTCCACAGTGCAGTGTTTTGATCTTCTTATGCAGGCCTATGAAATGCTTCTTTTGCAAATAGTGTGAAATTTGGTCTCCCACCTGGAACTTATGCAAGGTGCACTCCTGATCATGACTATCCTTGTATTTCTGTCGTTGGTGTCCTATTATATGCTATACTTGCTGTGTGAAGTGCGGTTATATGAATGTTGAATGTGTGGCAGGTTGTCATCCTATTTGAGAGGATGATAGTGATTATACATATGCAATAGATGAATTAGAATGTAGTTGACCACTTCTATTCGTCCATCAGTTTAAAGATGAAAAGTAATAATCAGTCTAAGCATGTATCAATAAATCCCACAAATGTTGCTGGAAAATACTGACAAATCTAGAGTTGCAATCATATATTGTGGATTTTGGAAGACCAAAGTGAATCCATACATGCTGAAAGAAAGGTCGTGCTGTGTCAACTTCTCTAACTGTCTTCATTGTCTTCTTGCATGTGACTCTGATAGCCATCTTGGAGAAAGTGTTGACCATGACGAAGATATAGTCATTTTATTGCTTAGTTCCTGGCAATCCAGACAAAATCCATACTAATGGATTCCCAAGTTCTGGAAGATATAGGCAAAAGTGCATAGAGTCCAAGCTTCTTGTTTGCAGGCTTGAACATGTTTCGAGGCATGCAAGATTCAATATGGTACTTTTTGACACATGTATAGCCAGGAGAAATAAGGCTAAAGTGCAGCAAGTCTCCATTTGAAACCAATGTGGCTCATCTATTTTGGAGTAGTGCACTTCCTAGATGAGCTGTTGGTGGAGCACGCCAAATGGAACTCAAAGATGCCCTAGGTGACAATAAGAGTCATTGTTAAGGTGATGATCTATGACAATGTTGCCTTCTACAGGCTGCCCGTGTGTCTATGCAAAATCATTAGAGTAGAGTGTGCTTTAATCATTAAAGTTATGACCACATGCATCCAACACTTGGATGAGCGTAGTGACATTGGTCGATTGAGATAGTTTGCGGATTTGCTTTTATGCTATTTGCAGTGTTTGATCATGAGGTGGAACTGTTGAAGTAAGTCATCCCATTTTATCTGTATTGTCAAGTATTCTCTAGTTTACTTTATGTATATGAAAACTAAAGAGGCTTATGATACTAGTTTATGGTTGTTTCTTTATGCGTTATTTGTTGCCATTGCCTAAAAGCTTGAACAATGGTGTAAAACTTCTTATAAGTGGAATAAGGCTTTGCTATGTTGCTAAAAGTCTCAGAATGACCAAGTGTCCATGTTGAGTGAGATGACATCAAGTGCATAGATAGATGTAGAAATGGAACACATCACAGTACAATATAAATTCATTATTAATATATACACAAAGTACATCATGGGAATAACTTATAGACACAAATGGATATGTTGCACACACAACTATCTACTATACATGAAATACTTTGACAAACAACTCTACTAACAAGCACTCTTGGCCGACAACATACTTCAGACAACAATTCTACCAACAACACACTTCATCAAGGTAGATGCGTACTTATAAATATGACAAGATTGTTATGCTGTTGGCAATTGCCCAACTACCACCAAACTACCCATATATATTAAGAAATTAAAATAACCACATTATATTACATTTATTACAAACACATATTGACATGTACACAACACTACGTGATAAACACACATACAACAACTCTTATTTACATAATCAACTTGTATGCATCCATTTACTTGTGCATACACTCGTATGCTCATCCACTTGTAGTTTCATTCACGCAAACGTGTCAAATCATTTGCCTACTTCTATCCCCTCTAGACTTATTGGTGTCCTTCATGACGCACCAACTGAGCACTGAGATAAAAGTATTGAACACAATACTTGAAACCCTTGTCGTACTCCTTCCACTTTTTTTTGCAATTGGCTGCACTTCAAACCGCCACCAACAAATCATTGTTCTTTGATTGCTTGCTCCACTTTGTGCAAGCGACTACATCAAACATATGATGGGTAACGACTGTTGCTGCCTATGTTGGGGGTCAAGGGGCAATGCCCTTTGTGTGTACCTCGTCATTATACAAGGTGGGGTTGAGGGGCATCATCCTTAAAGGGTTTGAGACAACACCCCAAAAATTCAATAGCTGAATAGATGATTCCTTAGTTGTTTGAGCCAAAATTTTTCCCATAGACAACCCACTTTTAACACTTAGGCTGCTGCTTAAATCTTCAACTGCTACTAGACGATACCCCCCAAATGGTTCCTTGATACTGCAAGCTTCAAATGACAAGTCCAAACAACTAGTCTTGGATGACTGTCTTTGATAACCAACTCTAGATGATTGCCTCTGTTGGCCAGTCTTGGACAACATGCCTAGATGGCTAACTCAAGACAACTGCCTCTGATGGCCAGCTTGGGACGGTAGGCCTAGACAACCATTCCTAGATGACTTCCTCAGATGACTAGCTTTGGATGACGATGACAACCTCAAATATTTACCCCTAGACAACAAGCTTCGGATGACAAGCTCAGCCCCAAACGATTGTCTCTATTGTCTAGCTCCGGAGGGTAGGCTTAGATGGCTAGCCTCGGATGGTTGTCTTCGTCAGCTAGTCCTAGACCACATGCCCAAATGATGACTTCGATTGGCAAGGTCAAGCGACATGCCTTAGATAGATGATCTCTCCCAGACTACAGGCTCAATGGTATGCATAAGACAAACGACCTCTCTCGAATGATAGGCTTAAATGGCCATTAGAAGAACGACAAGCTTAAACGACATGCGTTAGATGGATAATCTGTTGAGAAATGTAGCTCGGACAGGAACTTCTTGTACAGGCTTCATTATGAACGTGCTAGAAGTGGTTCGAGACATTTCTAATTCTATTTTGAATTTCACTTAAGTGATTTTCTATTTTTAAGTTCACTTAAGTGATTCTATTTTGTAATTCACTTAAGTGATTCTATTTTGAAATTCACTTAAGTGATTTTCTATTTTTAAGTTCACTTAAGTGATTCTATTTTGTACTTCACTTAAGTGATTCTATTTTGATATTAACTTAAGTGATTTTCTATTTTTAACCTTAGTGATTTTCTATTTTTAACCTTACATCTCAAGATGAGATGAGATCTAATCTTAGGGTTAGAGAGATTAGGGTTACCTTTTTCAAGGATAAAAGGAGAAGATCAAGAGTGTTTTAGATACACGAGACAAAGACACAAAAAAGAATGGGAGGAGAACAGATTGTTGAAGGAAAAATACAAGCTTAGGAGGAGAAGAACAGTGCTTGCTGGCTAGAAAAGCAGCAAGAGAGCAGAAGTGTTCTGCTGTAGTTGTAGCCTCTTTTATTTGTAATATTTCAGGTTCAGAAATATATTTAACTTCATCTGTTCACGCTGTTTATTTTTCCAGCCATCCGTGTGACTGTTGCATGTTTGAATAAATTATTCTCAGATCTGATTTATTTTAAAATAACATAGGACAGCAGTTATCTAGGGTTTGGAAAATTTACATGGTATCAGAGCTAGGTTTTGTGATTGAGATCCTCAAGGGTTTACAGCAGTAGATCACTGCTGGATATTAAAGAAAAAAAAAACAGCAGTTAGGGTTTCAAGCGAAAAAAAAAAACAGCAGTTAGGGTTTCAAGCAAAAAAAAAAACAGCAGTTAGGGTATCATTTTCTTTTTGGCTTGAAGGACTAAGCTTATTTGCAGGACTGTTTTTTTGAGTCATTAATATTTCAGCAGTTAGGGTTTCAAGCAAATAAATAAAAAAAAAACAAAGCAGTTAGGGTTTCATTTTTTTTTTTTTGGCTTGAAGGACTAAGCTTATTTGCAGGACTGTTTTTTATTTCAGTCATTAATATTTCAGCAGATCTCAGAAATGGCAGCAACTAGCCTCAAATTTGAGGATAGATTGGAAGGTGCCTCCAATTTTTTGCCCTGGAAAGTTAGGGTAATGTTCTTATTGGAAGAGAATGATCTTTGGGATATTGTCAAGGCTGATGTGACTTTGCCTACAGATCCGCGAGGAATTGGCAGCTCACAAAAAGAAGGAAGTGAAGGCCAAGCGGATGATCTTGGATGCGGTGAAGGATCACCAGATTCCTCACATATCCGAGAAGACTAAGGCAAAGGAGATGTTCGATGCCCTGGTTAGCCTCTACCAGAGCGAGAACATAAACGAGAAGATGATATTGTGGAACAAACTCAGATCTATGGAGAGTGAGTTTGCTACCAAATTCGAGAAGGATTTCTCATTGGTCTCTTGCCTTTCTACCAGCACGGTTCCAAGGAATGCTTGGTATGTAGATAGTGGGGCATCTCGGCACATGACATCAGCCCGACAATGTTTTACTAGTCTACAAGAGCAGGACTCAGGGGTTCGGGTTGAGCTTGGTGATGATACCAAATATCCGGTTGTAGGAATTGGTACCATTCCTTTTCGACTCCGATCGGGGAAATCTTTAGACTTTGATGATGTTTTGTTTGTTCCAGGTCTCGGGAAGAACTTGCTTTCGGTTTCGGTTATGGAGGATAAGGGTTATGCGGTGGAGTTCAAGAACCAGACATGTCCTTATTAGACCAAAAGAATCTAGCCCGGAAACAACACAAGTAATAGGGGTTAGAGAAGGCAGTCTATACAGGTTGCAGGGTGAACCTGTTCGAGCCCTAGTTCATAGCAGTAACAACTTGTGTGATTTGTGGCACAAGAGGAATGGGCACCTACATCATAGAGCATTGCCTATTCTGAGGGAGATAGTCATAGGTCTTCCAGAGTTCAGCATTGAGCAACAAGGAGTATGCAGAGGGTGCACGCTTGGCAAGCACGCCAAGGCTGTTTTCCCACACAGTGAGCATAGGTCTAAGAAGATACTAGATCTAGTACATTCGGATGTTTGTGGACCGATGTCGGTAGCATCAATTTCAGGTAGCATGTACTATGTTTCCTTTATTGATGATTTCTCTCGCAAGACATGGATCTACTTTTTAAAGACCAAGGATGAAGTCTTTAGCAAGTTTCAGGAGTTCAAAGCTCTAGTTGAGAACCGGACAGAGAAGAAGATCAAGGTCTTGAGATCAGACAATGGGGGTGAATATACCTCCAAGGAGTTCGATGGTTTACGCAAGCGAGCGAGGAATCAAGAGGGAGTTGACTGTTCCATACAACCCACAACAGAATGGGGTTGCAGAGCGAAAGAATCGATCCATCATAGGGGCTGCTAGGGCCATGATTCATGACCAGGGCTTGCCGATGTTTCTTTGGGCAGAAGCATGCAACACAATAGTCTACATCCAAAACAGGTGTCCTCACAGGATCTTGGAGGACAAGACACCAGAGGAGGCATTCATTGGTGTGAAAACCAGAGGAGTCATTTCTGCATCTTTGGATGTCCGGTTTATATCCATGTTCCAGGTAGAGAAGAGGACCAAGTTGGAGCCCTCCGGTAGGAAGGGTTTATTTGTAGGATACGGTGAGACTTCAAAAGCTTATAGGGTTTATATTCCGGAGAAGAGGAAGACGAGTAGTGAGCGAGGGATGTAAAGTTTGAGGAGGACGTTGCATCCGGGAAGTCCCATGAGCCTATTCCGATGATAGAGAATGAGGAGCAAGAAGCTCCGAAGGTTGAGCCAGGGTCACCAAAGACACCAGTGGTTTCCAGTTCAGAACAACAACCTTCGGGTGAGGAGGTGGAGACATTAGCCCCTTCCGGTTCTATCGGGAGACCTCAATGGCTTACACAGACATTGAGGGATGTTGAGGAGTATGTTGAGGCTCCTAGCAAGCATGATTAGGGAGAGCGAGACCTCCAAGGAAGTTTTCAAGTTTCATGGCATTGATGAGTAACATCATAAATTCAGAGCCTACCAATTTTCAGGAGGCAACAGACCAACGGGTTTGGCGGGATGCCATGGTGGAGGAGTACACCTCCATCATGAAGAATGATGTTTGGGACATAGTGCCAAGACCGGAGGGGAAGTCGGTTGTGAGTTCCAAGTGGCTCTACAAAATTAAGCATGTTGCAGATGGCAGCATCGAGAAGTTCAAGGCAAGGTTTGTGGCGAGAGGGTTCTCCCATAAAGAGGGAGTGGACTATGAGGAGACTTTTGCTCCGATCGCAAGATACACTTCCATTAGAGCAATTATGTCTTTAGCTTCATCTATGGGATGGCAGATTCAGAAGGGAGCCGTAAAGCTCCAGTATATTCCCACAGATCAGCAAGTAGCTGATATTATGACCAAGCCCTTAGTGAAAGGGAAGTTTGAAGCATTCAGAGACAAACTTGGATTGGTGCAGAATTCCTTCCTCGCTAAGAGGGAGTGTTGAGAAATGTAGCTCGGACAGGAACTTCTTGCACAGGCTTCAATATGAACGTGCTAGAAGTGGTTCGAGACATTTCTAATTCTATTTTGAATTTCACTTAAGTGATTTTCTATTTTTAAGTTCACTTAAGTGATTCTATTTTGTAATTCACTTAAGTGATTCTATTTTGAAATTCACTTAAGTGATTTTCTATTTTTAAGTTCACTTAAGTGATTCTATTTTGTACTTCACTTAAGTGATTCTATTTTGATATTCACTTAAGTGATTTTCTATTTTTAACCTTACATCTCAAGATGAGATGAGATCTAATCTTAGGGTTAGAGAGATTAGGGTTACCTTTTTCAAGGATAAAAGGAGAAGATCAAGAGTGTTTTAGATACACGAGACAAAGACACAGAAAAGAATGGGAGGAGAACAGATTGTTGAAGGAAAAATACAAGCTTAGGAGGAGAAGAACAGTGCTTGCTGGCTAGAAAAGCAGCAAGAGAGCAGAAGTGTTCTGCTGTAGCTGTAGCCTCTTTTATTTGTAATATTTCAGGTTCAGAAATATATTTAACTTCCTCTGTTCACGCTGTTTATGTTTTCCAGCCATCCGTGTGACTGTTGCATGTTTGAATAAATTATTCTCAGATCTGATTTATTTTAAAAGAACATAGGACAGCAGTTATCTAGGGCTGGAAAATTTACATAATCTCCCCTAGATGACAGGCTTAGACGATAAATCTCTTCCTGACAACCTTCTTGATGACAAGATCTTTCTCCAAGACGACATAGTTTCTCTTCTAGGTGATAGTTTTTCTAGACAACCTTCTTCATATTCCTGACGATTGTCTGCCATTGGTTCCTTTGTCAGACAACCCAGATTCAATGACCTCACAACTCTCCCAGACAACTAGTTTTTCGTCTACCAAATGGCCTCTTCCTATTCCGAGCTTCGTCAATTTCCTCATTCGTTGATGACTGTGCATGAGACAACCTCTTTTATTGTCCAAACAACATCTCCTTTAGTCTAGACGATTTTTCCTTTGGCTTTGACTGTTTCTTCTTTGGTGTGGACGGTTCCCACACTGGTCTAGACAACTACTTTGTCCTAGATGATGGCTATTTTGGGCTAGATGACTGGTTTCTTAGGTCAACCAATCGAGTACTTGGACTAGATAGCTATTTTGGGCTAGATGATTGGTTTCTTAGGCCAACCAATCGAGTACTTGGACTCAAAGTAGACAAAATCAGAATCGGCTTGGAATTGGGCTGGAAAAAGAATTGGGAAAAATTGGGAATCGGGAAAAGATCAGCAAAAATATAAATTTTCATTGGAAAAAAGTTTTTTTCATTTATATCACAATGAATTAACATTATGCAAATCAAATATTAATGATGTAAGACTGTAAGCTTAAATTACACATGAAAGTGGCAAGTGATACAAGCTTAAAGTCTTAAACTACACATGAAAGTGACAAAACACATCTTAAATAAAGAAATTTTAATGCGTCCAAAATTCAAATATTCTTGTATTGCTTATAATATTAAAAAGGTACAAATTACAAAATGTGTCATGAGTCATGACAAATACAATGTCTCAAGATCTTTGAATGCCTTTGACCTTTGCCCTAGCAGAAGCTCTAGTCTCTCTTTGTCATTGTGCTTGTGCTTCTTCTTGTGCCTTGGTTGCTAATGCCCGTCGTCACCTGTGTCGGGGGTCAAGGGGGCGGGAGCTCCCTTGCAAGGTCAAGGGGCAGCACCCCTTGTGGGGTTGAGGGACAACACCCTTTGTGCGTACCCTGTCGCAATATAGGGCAAGGTTGAGGGGCACCATCCCCGTAGGGTTCAGGGCAGCGCCCCGAAACCTCAACAACAAAACCATTAATACCTTCACTATCTGAACTGAATTTTTCTCCTTGTTTGCATTTTGGTGTAGAAAGGATGCTACAAATACTAATATGGGACTTCAACAACTCATAGGCTGAATAAAACACCAACAAATTAACTTAAATGATGATTGCGATTGGTTTTAACTTTTTACTTGGGCGATTGTTGGTGGCTACCGGATTCCTTCAAACTACAAAAAATATGTTGTTAGGATGCCCTAGTGTGTTTGGTTTGGTGTGGTAGCAGGTAGGTAGACCCCTTTCTCTAGTTTGCAACAGGTAAAAATGAAGGAAATTGAAAAAAAAAAACTATATACCATTTTTCTACCCATGCAGCTGTGGCCATGTGTTTTGGCAAAAAAATCGCGATTCTGCATTGAGTTGACTTGGACTTCTGGCAGAATTGGAAAAAATTGGGAATTGGTGATTTAATTGGTAATTTTCATAACTATGCTTGGACTAGATGGTACCTTCCATTAAACAAATGATTGCCTATTTGAGCTAAATGATTGCTTATGAGTTACTTGACTTGGTATCTCGTTTGGACAATTTCCTTCTTGGCCTAGACAATATTCAACTTGGCCTAGACGGCCAAAGCCTTGGATCAGACAATCGGGGCCTTGAGGTAGAAAACCTAGTGCGAGAGTTGCTACCGTGTCATTCTCTTCAATATCTGCACATCTCTCTTTGTCGTTTGCACCACTCACTTTGCAGTTTGCACCTAACACTTGGTTAATTTTGTCTTTCGAGGTATCTTTGTGTTGTTCATATTTTCTTGAACTAAGTTGCACAATCACTGAATTTTCCACCACAACCTTATTGTCCATCTCTTACAAAGCTTCAACATGTTGTGTGGTTTCAACCACCTAAGCAATCTCCACCAGTTGTGTGATTTCCATCTCCCCAATTGCAATCAAGTTCAACTCCTCTATTGTTATCAAGTTCACTGTGCTCTCTGCTTCTTTGTAGGGCTTCGACTCTTTCTTGGATTTTTGAACATTCTACACATCATTGGTTTGTCTCGACTCATAACATTCTGACATCCACCTGCGAAGTGCCCCCAAAGATGACATCTGGTGAATTTTACAATGGGTCTGCCTTGAGTATCATATTTAATTCAACATCTTCCACTACGTTGGCGGTAGTCACAAATCGCAATGTTGATGAGATCTCTCCTTGGAATAATCTCCTTCTGTGTTGCATATACATATAGTGACAATTTTACGTTTGTACACACATTCTCCATGTCATACTTGTTCTTGGAGTCATTGTTCTCATCGCTCTCATCTTTAGAGTGGCTTTCTTCATTGACTTCTAAACCCCAACTCCTATTCTTAGAATCAGCACTCTCACTACTAGAGTCACTCATCATCGTAGTCACTTTCATCTTCAAGGTCGCTCTTGTCCTTATTAACATGACCCCAACATTTTACTGATGTCTTCACATCGACTTCCAAGTTAATGGCCTACTCAAAGGCCTCTTGATATGATGTCGGAGGGATCACTCTGATCTTGTTATGATACACAAGAAGAAGGCCCTCCTTGAGCCACCTTTTCTTCAATGTGTTTGACGGGTTTTCCTCCAAATGGGTTAACAACTCATTCAACCTCTGATTATAGGACCAAATAGACTCCATCCCTCCTTGTGCAATCCTATAGATTTCAGCAATAACCTCACCATCATTGCGGAACAATTTAAATTCTTTCATGAATGTTTCCCATAATTCCTTCTTGGCTTGATGCTTGCCCTCTAACAATCCCATGTACCAGTTCATTGTGATTCCACGCAATGTTGCAAGGAATAACCTCCTCTTGTTTGCTTTCTTCTACCCATTGGCCTTCCACATTGTAAGTCAGATTGGGTCCTTCATTCCACTTCCATGGAACATGGGACATTTTTGAGTTATGCACAAATTGGTTGTCATCATGATTGGTTGATTTGACATAGACAATGGTATAGCACAGTGAGATTTTTCCACTATTGAAGGAACATAAAAACCAAATGACAACAATTGTTAACGACAATAAAAAATATTATGAGGAAATGCATATTGCCATTGATATATTTTGAGCATAAACCACAAAACTTATTATGAATACACAATGAACAACAAAATCTATGCATTTATAGCCTTAACAATATGTATCAACAATATATATATCAACACTATTGCAGCAATATATCAGCATCATCTCCCAACATATCTACTGTACTTCCACCAAAATGTAAGGGGCCTATTAATAATGCCATCCAACAGGGGAGGTAGTTGCATAATTGTGCAACTTCCTCGTACCTTCCCGACAACTACCTCCTAAGACCCTTACATGACAATTCATTTGTATCTAACATACACACACATGATGACAACATTCTGCCATTTAACACACTATGTTGATACAGTCTCCATGTAACACATTATGGCAACACAATGACAAACACTTTCTGCGCTAACTATTTATTTCTTTGCAAAATAACAAAACAACTATACAATAAAAATTGTTTGTATATTCATGTCCATACACACCCTTCTATGCTAAGGTGGTGCTTGAGATAGTGCCATGTCCTCCCCTTTAGATTGGTCGATGTCCTTGTCTACAATGTTGCTATTCCTAGGGACTCGACTGCTACTTTGGAGTGGGCTGTACTCAAATAGGTTATGCTTCCAATCCTCAAAATAGTGACTTCCGATCTTCTGTCTCATTTTCAGCCTTTGAGCGTAGGCTTGATATCACGCTCACTAATAACTGTAGTGTTGAGATTTCTTCTTCAACTCCTTAAGCCTTGCTCTCAACTTTGCATTCTCCTTTTGTTTTGCTATGAGTTGCTGGTCCTTGGCGGTATAGAACTCTTGTGCCCTTTGGCAGTTTCTTCACTCCAATCATGTTGTGAATGTTATTGCCCTTACTAAGATCCCATGGCTAAATCTATTGCAACCCCGCGAACTTCTTCATTCGTTCTTTGTCTTGTGCTCAACTAGTCAACGTGGCGAGCTTTGCTTCTACCCTCATCTGCTACAATTGCCAGTTGCCATGGGCACTTGTATGGAATTTATTGCATGCTCTCTCCATCACGCTAACTAATTTCCAAAAGTTCTTGATTTGCTCACTTATTTTTGTGCCATATACTGGGGAATACCTTAAATTAGGCATCTCAATGGTCATATGTCAACTAGAGTCGACCTCTCCTCCTGACACATTATCTTGTTTTGTTGTATCCTTATCCTCCCCACCAACTTCTCCTTTTGCCTCTTGCCCCTTTGACTTTCCTTGCATTGACGATTGTTCTTCTTCTTCAAGCATCTCTTTGTCCACCATAGCTCTATTCAATTGGCCTGTCTCCATAACAATAGGTGTTGGTGCAACACCCTTCCCCTTTTTATAGTGGTTTGTGTAGTGGTTGAGGCTATTTCCGTAGATGCTTCTTCCAAAGGCGGGGAAGCACAATGTGCCACTGCATCTCGACACTGCGACAATGGTGTGGTGGCAAAACCCTCCTACTAGAATGAAGGTGTATCTGCCACATCATCCCCCAAGTTTGTGATTATGCCTCTGTATAATCCAAGTGTACCTGATCAAATCTTGGTGGCATCCCCATCTCCTTTGTAGTTATTGTTTCTAATGCCTGTAAAGCGACATTGGTCTCTTGGATCTCCTCATCGACCTTGTCCACTATGATCGTTTCTGGCTATGCTACTGTCTATCTCTTGTGCAATTGACTGCTTTACTTCCTGCTGCGCAATCCTAGTCTTTTGTGTAGTTGATTGTTTTGGCTACCGGTCTCCTCCTGCAACCTCTGGTTTTGTCGCCTGTGTCTCACCTCCTACGATACCCTCTTGTGCAATTTTGCTTCCATATCGAGCAAGTGTTACTTTGGATCCTCCTCTAACAATCCTCTATGCCAGAACTTGTGCATTTGCCATTGTAGGTATTGTAATTTAGGTTTGGCCTTGCAAACATATTTGTTGTCTAGCCACATTTTTGATTGGACCTCTCTATCTTTGCTATCGTTGTGCATTGTCCCCTCCTTGCACAACCCATCTAGTTGGTGGGTTCACTTGCCATCTCTTCCTCCATTGTCACTCACTAGCTAAACTAATGACAACCCTTGAGGAGGTATTACCTTTAATGCATGTTTTTGCGGTTAAGGTTGTACCTACTACTGGCTGCTGCCTTTTCTTCCTTTCTTCACATTCTAACTGCTCCAAGACAATTACGGTCACCCCCTACTCACTACCGTCTTGGACTCCTTTGCCAGTGTGTCCATGTCATCACCATTGTCTTCTTCCTTTCTGGATGAAGACTCCATTGATTGCACCGGTGCTATCTTCCTCTTCCTAGTCGCCTTCTTCTTTCCTTCTTGCCCTAGTTTGCACATTTGCAACTAGGGTAACTATGGTCCATTCGAAAATTGAAGGCGCTCCCTCTCAATATGTTGAGGAGGATCCAACCTCAGTATTTGGACCTTCTTGAATAATGCCACATCCAAGAAGAGTGCATTGGCATGAAGTGCCATTGAAAAGTTCTTCATGATCTGCAACATGAAGTTGCAAATGTACTCAACCAAATGCGTTGCCCTATCATATATAGCATCGTCCATGATCCCTTGCATGTATGGCATGAGCCAAGTGGGCATATTCAAGGGTTGTTGTTCTTTTGTCATTATAAACAACACCATTTTCATCGTATGCTTTAGTTGATCCGTCTTTGGCTACTGTGTCTTCAATCCAAGGCTGCCATGTTCATTCAACTTGCTAACTTCTCTAGGTGTCAAGTTAGCATAATTTTCCACAAATTCCTATAGTCTTCTATTCCTTCCTTTCGGAGAGGTCTACTATTTAAGCTAGGTAGTCCCAATACTCTATTGAAGTCGCTTGATTCAAATGTCATGCAAACTTATTTCTGACTTTGATTTTATTCCTCTTGTTTGGGTCATACTTCTCTAGCATCTACAACAAATATGGTTTGAATAGTGGTTGCATCCAATTATCTAGTCACTGACTAGACAATGCAACCATACGTCCCGTTAACTGAACATTGCCACAATATGCCTTATTGTTTGAACAATAGCACAAACATCCTATGGCCCATTGATAATATTAATTTACTCTCCACATCTCCCCATATATTAATTTTGTTTAAGACTTGAATACCTTCCCATAAACACAACAGGGAAATATGGGTCTCGCCTGCCTCTTTGGATATTATGGCTGATTAGGTACCCATTTACAATAAGTTCTTCATCATGTCTTACACTCTATCATGGTACCCTCTCCATGATAATTTTGCATCTTTAAGCAACAGTTGAAATGTTGCATGCCTCTCCATCTGCTTGGGGTCTCTTCTATATAACTGCATCTATCTACAGTGCTCCTTATATGTCTCTCCATACTTATTTATCAGTGTGCACATCACAAGGGTTTTTAATTGGCTAACCCATAACCATGTCACACAAGGGTTTTCATGTGGTCAACCCATAAGCACCACAATGTGCCTTATTGTTTGAACAATAGCACATACATCCTATTGTCCACTGATAAAATTAATTTACTCTCCACATCTCCCTAGAAGTTAATTTTGTTTAAGACTTGAAGACCTTCCCACAAACACAATGGGGAAATATGAGTCCCGCCTACCACTTTGGGTCTTATGGCTGGTTAGGTACCCATTTACAATAAGTTCTTCATTGTGTCTTACACTATTCCATGTCTCTATCATGGTGCCCTCTCCATGATCATTTTGCATCTTTAAGAAACAATTGAAATTTTGCATGCGCTCGATTTGCTTGGGGTCTCTTCTATATAACTGCATCTATCTGCAATGCTCTTTAGATGTCTCTCCATACTTATTTACGAGTGTGCACATCCCTAGGGTTTTCAATTGGCTAAACCATAACCATGTCACACAAAGGTTTTCATGTGGTCAACCCATAAGCGCCACAATATGCCTTATTGTTTGAGCAATAGCACATACATCCTATTGTCCACTGATAAAATTAATTTACTCTCCACATCTGCCTATAAATTAATTTTGTTTAAGACTTGAAGACCTTACCACAAACACAACAGGGAAATATGGGTCCTGCCTACCTCTTTGGGTCTTATGGCTGATTAGGTACCCATTTACAATAAGTTCTTCATGGTGTCTTACACTTTATCATGTCTTTATTGTGGTCCTCTCTCCATGATCATTTTGCATCTCTAAGCAACAATTGAAATGTTTCATCCTTCTCCTCCTGCTTGGGGTCTCTTCTATATAACTGCATCTATCTACAATGCTCCTTAGATGTCTCTCTATACTTATTTATCAGTGTGCACATCCCAAGGGTTTTCAATTGGCTAACCCATAACCATGTCACACAAGGGTTTTCATGTGGTTAACCCATAAGCACCACCAAATTTTTATGTGGTCTCTTTCAACCACCTACACACTTTGTGCTTCCTCTAAACCACCTCCATACTCGTGATTACTCCCAACCACCTGCAAGGGTTTTTTATGGCTTACCTATAACCATTACATGCACACATTTTTTTCACTTCATTTTGAGGCCACCCTAACCTTGAGGAATACATCACTCTGACCTTCTCAACATAATAGTGAGGGGTATTAGGTACCATCAATCATGTACCCTTTTATCCATTTCATCACTTACAAATAACCAATGATAACTTTTTTGAATTCAAAATCTTCAAGATAGACAACACTTTGACACAATAGTCTATTCTTATTTGACTAATTCTAGACTGAGTCAAACTAATCTTCACAGCACTTCCTATTTCTTTCTTTCTTCCTTTTATAGATCTTTCAAATACTTAAAAATTGATCTACAAGACCCAAGACACTTGACTTTACATTTGCTCCCTTTCACATGTCATGCCTCCTTTTTTTTAATAATAGACCCACCTTACCTTTTTTTAACCTACATTATTCACATGACACAAACATTAACCTACATTATTCACATGACACAAACATTACATCCTCGAATAACTCATATGTTTTTGTTTTGATTTGACACAAGCTTTTACCTATAGCCTTTTATTTTTAAAGTGAATATAACAGCAGAATATATTTGGAAGTACCAACATTCAGGCATATACATTGATGGCACCCATGTCTGCAATTTCTACTTATATAGTTTCACTTGGCCGTTATTTATGTGGCAGTATAGACATTTAGGAGCTTGTAGAAATTTGAGAGAGATTCTTGAGAAGATTAGCTTGGGTGAGTGACTACCACAACAACAAACAAAAAGAAAAAAAGAGAAAAATGGAGTCAGATCAAGCTGGAACAAACTTTGTCTTTATGTTTTGAAGAAGCATTCCATTCCGGGCCTAGTTCTGACATTGGACCCAACTCTTAAGTGATTTTCTTTGACATTGTCCTCTATTTGTGTTTGCCTCCTACTGCCCATTCTTTTTGTATTGCCATGCTATGGGGATGCGACATTATGTTGCATTTTAAAAAAAAAAACCACACTTTTAGAGAAAATTCAACTTGCAACTTGGCATCGATTATAAAACTAAAACACCCTTTTAGAGAAAATATAACATGCAACTCTAAAAGAACATGCAACTTTATCAATAAAAATGTTGACGTGCAACTTTAAAAAAAACCACACATTTTCATTAGATATTTGGGGGTAGGAATACGGGGGGAGCAAGAAAACCGGGATGCAGAAAGATTTACCACCCTTTCAGACAAGTTGGGTGTTCTTCCATGACATAAAAGGGTTACAATGACACCACTGCCAGCTATGACGTGCTTGTCATGGCACCACTCTTTGGCACACCTTCTTCAGACACAACAGGGTTGTAGAAGTTCTCAACCACCACCAATTGACTCTTTTGCCAATGAGTTTCAGTACCACCTTTACCATGATGGTACAAAACTTGAGCAAAAATGACACTGGCAGACAGAAGAACTTCAACGACAATGGCCTTGCATTCATCATCATTTCCAACAACAAAATGTTTCTACTAGATAACTATGGATCCTTCCTAGGCATGTTTGGTGTGTCCACTGATAGAAACACGACCGACCAGATTGCCATTGAATTCGACACTTATAAGAACGAATTCGACCCGGACAACAATCACGTGGGCATCGACGTCAAGAGCACCATGTCTGATGCGACAAAAAATCTGGAATAGCACGACATGGACTTCGAATTCGGGCTCCCGATAAGGGTTCGAGTCATCTATGATGGGTGGGCTAAAGCCTTGCAAATCTACGCTGTCTACGCCAATGAAGTTTTGAGCTATGGCTATGCAAGTCTTCATGTTAATAGAAGTACTTGTGGCTCTTAAAGGACACAAACACCAAACACGACAGAGGCGTTTTACAAGCCCTACACATGACAAACTCATGCCCATTCTCTCAAGGCTCTATTGAACACTGTTAGACTCACAGTACATTTCCTATGTCCAACATAACAAATTGTCGACAGCCACACACAGACACAAAGCAACCTTAACACAACCTCAATGGAGTTTTACCCACGCCCATTCGCAAACAACTATGATACCACTATTAGCACTATATGGAGATCGTAAAACACAACCACAAGACAATACAACACACAATAATACAAATAAAAAATGAACAAGCGAATAACAAAAGACCATAGTAGCAAAAATCGGACTCGACTCGGACTCGGAAAGTTCGACTCAGGAGTCGGACTCGGGACTCGGCAAAAAAACTTGGCAAGACTCGGTAAAAACTCGAAAAAAAGAAAAAAATGAAAAAAAATACAAATTTTATTGAAAAAATAAGATTTTTCATGCATATTACTTATTAGTATATTCTAACACACTTACTCAACATTCAACATTATACAAATAAAAAATTAACAAGAGGAAGGAGCATATTCTAATAGCAAGCTAATAATTTTGTTTTATAATTTTTTTTTTTGGATACATAGGGAGTTGGTTACATCCACACTATTTTTAGTAACTGCCAAGTGCAAGGTTCAAACTACAAGGACTGCCCCCAACAAACCTATACCACCTCAATATTTTATAACCCGGCATGAAGAGGACCACCGGTCACTCGAGATTCATACCATCGTTGTCGGTCTGGCGTGCACTCAGAGGATTCGGAACAGACTATGACCTTTGTAGGCATTTATAAAATTATAAATAAATAATATAATGATAAAATAAACTTAATATATAAAGTTCAAAAACATTATTAACATTTTACAAAACATTAAATAATAATAAACTTTACTATATGACAAAATCACCCTAACTTAGTCCACCGTGTTTAATAAATAAAAATTTCAAATACCATGTTTAATAGAGAAACCATGGGACGGAATCACCCTAACTTAGTCCACCATGTTTAATAAATAAAATATTCAAATACCATGGTTAAAATCGGTGGGTTGTCTAGATTCGATTTCCTAGATGGTTGGTTGGGATCTATTAACTTTACTTTTATAAAAAGGTTCTTGAGAAAAAAAATTGAAAATAAAATTCTTCATATATTAATAAAGCTAATATTTAATCATAGCCATTTTTCCGGTTTTAGAATGGGAAGCTGTTTTTTAAAACTGCTTACCAAAATTCAAGGTAGAAGTGACATTCATTATTCTGGGGGAGCTTCGTGCGTAGCAATTGTTTCGTTGGCAGTCGAGGGTTTCAGAGCGAAATAAATTATCGTTTTTAATTTTTTTCCATTGTCGCGTGGTGGTGTGTATTGGCTGCAATGACGACGGTGGCAGTGACGGCAACGGGAGAGGGTGCATTGAAGGAGAGAAAAGAATGGAAGAAAATGAAGGTGCAAGAACTGCGCGACGAACTTTCTAGAAGAGGTCTCAGCACTGGCGGCCTCAAGCCTTCCTTGAACGAATGCCCCCAAAACTCATGCCATTCTCTGCCCGAACCGCCACACCCCACAGGACATGCATACGTGCATTCTGAAGTGGTTCTCATTCCCAAACAAGATGCGGATGATGTATCCATCGGAGAAAGATATATTTGTATTAAAATAAATTATAATTGAGGGATAAGCATTTTGAAGGTTTGAGAAGCAAAAATGCACATTCTCTCATTAATATAATAAACAAAGATTTCAGCGTCTTGTTCGTGATTGCGCACTGGCCAACGTGGATGCTTAAGTCTTGGAGCATCATCAACACTTAACCTCCCTACACGTAATTTTTCTTTTTGTTTAAACTTCCACTTTTTTTGGGCCAGCCGAGTTCCGACGTCGGGACTCGGGAGTCCGTGTCGGACTCGGACTCGACCCAGGACTCGGCCGGACTCGAAGGAGTCCAGAAAAAAAATGAGTAAGAGTTGGCTCGGCTCGGCTGAGCCCACTCGGACTCGGACTTGGCCGAGTACTCGAGAGTCCAAAAGAGTCTGACTACTATGCAAAAGACTATTTACATTGATGCAAAACAAAATTCTGCATACTCATACTTGATTCATGGAGGGGTATTTACAAGCTCTTACAACACCTTCTAGAGGAGTGGTTGCATCCAATTATCTGGTCACTCCCGCTTATTAACTAGACAATGCAACCATACATCCCATTAACTACACATTGCTAGAATACGGCTTATTATATGGGCAATAGCACATACATCCTATTGTCTATTGACAAAATTAATTTACTCTCAACAAAGGTGAACCACCACATTTCCATATGGGTGATCTTCCATATTCAATATAGTGGATTTCCTATGATTATAAAAAGTATGAGTGGTGGATGCAATGTGATATCCTCACATCTCTTCTTAGAGATTGCTTGCATTGTACTTTGTTTTTTGAGCAATAAAATCATTATGCTATTTTGCTTATATATTTTTGTGTTTTGGTTTGTTATATTTTGTTATTTTTGAATTACACTCTTTCTTGATCTTCCATAACTTGAAATTTTATGTTCCGGATCAATGGTATCCAAGCGGTCTATCTTTTGAGTGTATATCCATAAACACGAGATCAAGATAACAAAAGTCTGGTTAATAATGCAAGATCCCTTTGATTACCTCCGTCCTTGTTCTAAATGATCTCAAGTGGGAACTAGAATGGACAACACCGGCAAGGAGATGTGGAACAAAAGCCCTCATGAAAAAGAGGACTGAGATGATGGATCAATTTTCTTGAATTCTTTAATAGCTCCTTCCTTTGCACAACCTCTCACTACCCTAGCATCATTAAGGTGCTCCCACACACCTTTTAAGGTGCAAGTGAATTTTGATATTCCTACTTTTGAAGGAAAAATTAATGTTGATGCTCTAGAAAATTGGTTGGATCAGTTATCTTCATACTTCTTTGTAAATAAATTCACTAACAATGAGAAAATCACTTTTGCACTCTTGAAAGCTTCATTACTTGTTCGAAATTAGTGAGAAGCATATTGTAATAGGGTTACAGAGGAGAATGAAGATGAAGTAGTGTTCACATGCAATTATTTCATGCATGCTGTCAAGGAAGAATATTATCCTGTGGGAGCCTACAAAGACCAATACATGCAATGGTAACAATTGCATCAAGGTAAAGACCATTATGTTCAAGATTATATTTATGCTTTCCATTCTATGGTAACAAAACTAGGTATTTAAGACATTGAATCGTCTAGTATCAAAGTGGGCTTCAATGGAACATTCAAGAGGACATGGATCTCTTTGAATTTAAGATATTGGGAGGCATACAAACTTGTTGTCAAATTGGAGCAAAAACACAAAAACAAAAATAGAAAAGGAGGAGGAGCAAAAAACAAAGACCAAAACACTAAGTACCTGTTAAAGAAAGGCAAGAGTGACTCTTCAAAGAATCAAGACAAAAGGGATCAGCCCCAATATCAAAACTGGAAGTAGAAAAAAGACTCCCAAGGAAAGAGTTCCTCAAAGGCCAAGATTGGCACATGGTGTGATTATCACAAGAGCAATCGACATTTGAGGGAGGAGTGTTGAGCAATTAAGTCATTGTTTGCTGGGTTGCAACTCTCTACATGCATTGAACCACCACCTCCACATCCATAAGTTGAGGATAAAGGGAAGCGGATCGTGGAAACCGAACCAAATGTGACCATTGCCACCATACATGTTGCACCAAAGGAGTCATAAGAGGAGGAACACCTGCTTTACTTACAAATTAGGGTCAAGGGTAAGCCATTACATGTCATTGTTGATAGTGGGAACCAAAAGAATGATTTTTGCGTAGATGGTGAAGGATTTGAATTTGACTGTCACACCACACCCACAACCATATTATGTTGGATGGTTACAATAAGGAAGAGACATTTGTGTCACTTAACAATGTCTCCTCTCTTATGCCATCAAACCCTTCAAAGATGAAGTTTTGTGCTATGTTGTGCCCTTGGATGTCTGTGATTTGATTTTGGGCTATGTGGAAGAGGCATGGTGTTTATGAGTCTAGGCCGCGAATTGTCGTCATCTTTGTCAGAGGCCAGTGCTACAGGATACCAAAGGTATCTCCTACCTCTGTTTCCTTAATCAATGCTAAACAATGTAGGAAGATGATAATTGAAACAAGAAAATTGATTTTGTTGATGATCAAGCCGCAAAGCAGGACCATTGCTACATCTATCGTAGGCTTTTCACAACAAAAGTAGATGGACCAGATTTTAGTGGAATATGATGACATGTTCCAGTCACCAAGTGGGGTTCCACTTCATTGTGGGGTAAAGCATTTCGTTGATTTAGTTAGTGATTCTCCTTTTCCCAATGCACTTTTTTTATCTTAGATCAAAGAATTGATTTAGAAGGGGCACATCAAACTAAGTGCTTCACCATGTGGTAGTCCAATTGTCTTGGCTCCAAAGAAAGATGGAATGTGGAGACTCTGTATTGACTACAAAGCTTTGAATAAAATCATTGTGAAGAACCACTATCCACTCCCTCAGATAGATGACTTGTTGGAATAGCTCCGCGGTGCAAAGTTCTTCACCAAAATTGATCTCAGATCTAGCTATCATAAAATGCCCATAGAGCTCATTGCCTTATGGAAGATTGCATTCAAATCCAAGGAGGGTTTGTTTGAGTGGCTGGTTATGATTTTTGGCTTGACCAATGCACCTACCACATTCTTGAGGGTGATGGATGACATCCTATGGTATGAAACTAAATAGTGCGGGAAGCAGGATCGTTTTTTATATTGAATCGCTTTTTGATTGTAAGGTAGAAAACCCACAATAGACTTAATTTATATATTTGTTCGATGATGCCTTATTATCATATTTGGATTGCATTTAAATACCTAGTCTAATAGTTGTAAGAGTGAAGGGTTGTGACCCTAGAATATAATTAATAAATAATATAAGTATTAGGACAGGTTACGAGGGTCCTAACATGCCACCCCCTTAAAGGAGCTTTGTCCTCAAAGCTGGAAATTTGGAAATTGCTGCTGGATATCTTGAAAATTTTCCCACGTTGCGTCTTCTAAAGGTAGACCTTTCCAATGGATTAAAACTTCCGTGATATCGCGAGTACGAAGGTGACGAGAGCGGCGATCCAAGATAGCTTCTAGCTCGACTAGAAGTACTCCATCATCGGAGAATTCAGGGAGAGTGGTTTGTGTCGTGATATGGGCTCCAACTGCGAGCTTAAGGTAAGATACATGAAATACGGGGTGAAGTTTGGAAGAGGGAGGAAGCTCTAGTTTATAAGCAACGGTCCCAATACGTTGGAGAACTTTATACGGCCCGTACAATTTGGGTGCTAACTTCTGAGAACCTTTTTGTTTAAGAGAGGATTGACGGTACGGTTGGAGACGTAAGAAAACCATAACACCCTCGTGGAAACTACGTTCGCTTCTATGTTGATCGGCTTGCTGCTTCATGCGATGCTGGGCGGTGTGTAGGTTCTCTTTTAGGATCCGTAGTATGTCATCTCTATTAGCAAGTTCCATTTCCACCGCATGGACTTTTGTAGTCCCTGGAATATAGGAAGTGAGGGATGGTGGTGTTTGACCATATAGTGCTTCATAAGGAGTCATTTTGATGGACGTATGGTATGAAGTGTTATACCACCATTCCGCTAGTGAAAGCCACTTTACCCAATGGAGTGGTTGAGTAGAAACAAAACATCGAAGGTATGTTTCCAAGCATTTATTTACAACTTCTGTTTGGCCATCGGTTTGAGGATGGTAAGCGGAGCTCATACGAAGTTGAGTACCTTGTAATTTGAACAATTCCTTCCAAAAGGTGCTAGTGAAAGTTGGGTCGCGGTCACTAACAATTGTGGAGGGCATACCATGTAATTTAAAGATGTTATCTAGGAAGAGGTGGGCTATAGTGCTAGCGGTATAAGGAAGAGCCACGGAACAAAAATGGGCATATTTAGATAAACGATCAACGACTATGAAAATGGTTGTTTTTCCTCCTGATTTTGGTAATCCTTCAATAAATTCCATAGAAATATCTGCCCATGTTTTGGTGGGTATAGGAAGAGGTTGAAGTAATCTTGGAATAGCGAGGGTCTCCCCCTTTTGTCTTTGGCAAACTTCACATTCTTTTACAAAGTTTTTGATGTAATTTTTCATTCCTACCCAATAGAAGGAGGTAGTGGCTCTTTTATAGGTTTTTAAGAACCCTGAGTGGCCTGCAGTGGGTGAGGTATGTAACTCATGAAGAAGTTTTTCATGATAAGTTGAATTGGGGGTGAGGACCATCCTCCCTTTGTATCTTAATATATTGTCCTTCCAAGTGTATGGAGGTTTGCTACTAGGATTATGTTGAAGTTGTTGAATTAAGGTGTGGATAGTAGGATCATTTATCCATTCTTCATGCACCTCATCTACCCATTTAGGAATAAGGGAGGAAAGAGCATGGACTTGAGGCATATCTTCAAATTTTCTAGAAAGTGCATCGGCTGCCATGTTGTCCTTTCCCTTTTTATATGTAATTTCATAATCATAGCCAAGAATTTTAGTAACCCATTTTTGTTGTTCCGGGGTATTAGTCCTTTGTTCCAAAAAATACTTCAAGCTATGATGGTCAGTGCGTATAATGAAATGTTGGCCAATAAGGTAAGGCCTCCAATGTTGAATAGCATGGACAATCACCAACATCTCTTTTTCATACGTAGAGCGAGCTGAATTCTTAGGAGAAAATGCTTTGCTTATAAAAGCTAGAGGCCTTTCATCCTGCATGAGTACGACTCCCATTCCTATTCTTGAAGCGTCACTTTCAATGACGAACGGTTTAGAAAAGTTGGGCATGGCTAGAACAGGGGTGGTACACATTGCAGTTTTCAAGGTGATAAAGGCCTCATCCGCTTTAGACGGCCATTTGAAAACGTTTTTCTTAAGTAATACTGTTAGAGGAGCAGCGATTTTACTATAATTTTGGACAAATTTTCTATAATATCCCGTTAGTCCAAGAAACCCACGTAGAGCTTTTAAGGTTTTTGGAATAGGCCAATTTTTCACCTCCTCGATTTTGGAAGGATCTACCATAACTCCTTCCTTTGAGACAATATGCCCTAAGTATTCAATTTCTTGTTTTCCAAAGGAACACTTTGATATTTTTGCATAAAGTTGATTTTCCTTCAAGATTTGGAACGCTTGTCTAACATGGTCCAAATGTTCTTCCCATGTTTTGCTATAAATCAAAATGTCATCAAAGAAAACTAATATAAATTTACGAAGAAAAGGGTGAAATACCTTATTCATTAGACTTTGAAAGGTAGAAGGAGCGTTGGTCAGGCCAAATGGCATCACCAAGAATTCGTAGTGCCCTTCGTGAGTGCGAAAGGCCGTCTTAGGAATATCCTTTTCATTGACTCGTGGAGTTCATCTAATAGCTCGTCTATGACCGGAATAGGAAATTTATCTTTGATGGTCATTTTATTAAGCGCTCGAAAATCGACACATAAACGCCACGAGCCATCCTTTTTTCTAACTAAAATAATTGGAGAGGAGTAAGGGCTTTTGCTAGGTCTAATGACTCCTTGCCTTAAGAAGCTCTTGTACTAATTTCTCTATTTCGGTCTTTTGGAGGTATGGATAACGATAAGGTCTAATATTAGGAGGTTAATGCCCTGGAAATAGTGGAATAGTGTGATCGTGACTTCGTTGTGGAGGTAGTCCTTTTGTTTCATTGAATACCGCCTTATGGTGGTCTAAAATCTTTTGTAACTCTGGTGTCTCGTCTTCTTTGTGACTAGGTTGAATTGAAAATAATTGGGCGACCATTCCTTTGTTTCCTTTTCGGATAATTTTCTCCATTCTATGCGAGTCGACGATTTGGGAAGGTCCTGATTTCAGGCCTTGGATAATATAGGTTCGGTTCTTTGCTGTGAATTTCATCCATAGTTCATCAAATTCCCATTGGACTACGCCCAAGGTTCGTAACCATTGTACGCCTAGGACAATGTTGCACCCACCTAGGGGTAGGACGTACATGTCGCCTTTCATGTTATAAACCCCCATAGTTAGTTTTATATTTCTGCATTTTCCTTTGCATGCAAATTTTCCGCCGTTTCCAATCATCACTTCGAAGTTATTGCAAGGGTATATAAAACAATTTGCTTGTTTAGCCACCTTTGGATCGATAAAATTGTGCTTGCTAACAGAATCTAGGAGCACGGTAAGGTTTTGTTTCTTAAAATACCCTTTTACTCGCATTGTTTGAGGGGCAGAAAATCCGGCAAGGGCGTTGAAGGAAACCTTTGGTGCATTTTCTTCGTCACTTTCAAGTGTGTTGGATAATACCTCTACTTCGAGTTCAAGTTCCTCTTCAATAGAATTCCCTTCCTCTGTGGCATCTAGAATATATAATTTCCGTGAGGCACATTTATGATTTCTGTCAAATTTCTCATCACAATGGTAGCAAAGACCCTTAGCTTGTCTTTCCTTCATTTCCTCGAAACTCAGACGCTTAATTGGTAGAGCGGGGTTAATTTTGGGATCTGTGTAGGAGTTTTGGGTTCGTCCATTTTGCATTGGTTTGGGGTTGGTATAAGTGTTTGATGGTTTCCCCCAAGTTGGTTTTGTGAACCGATTCCGTGCCTTGATTTTGTCCTCCGCTAATTTCGCCAAGCCGATGGTCTCTAACATGTTTGTAGGGTTATACATTTGCACCTCTATTCGAATTTCTTCTTTTAATCCGCCGACAAAACATTCTTGAAAGAAGGCAGCGTCTAATCCGGATGTTCGATTAGCTAGCCTTTCAAATTCTGCTTGGTATTCGCTTACCAAAGTGGTTTGGCATAATTTAGTGAGGGCCCTTGTAAAGCTTTGAAACTTGCTAGGGCCGAATCGCACTAATAGATTATGTGTAAAGGTTGACCACGTCGGAGTGCCGTTAGTTTTCTCGAACCATTGGTACCATTGGATGGCGTCGTTTTCCAAGTGGAAGGAGGCGATATGCACCTTTTGCATTTCCGGAATTTGATTTAGTGAGAAATATTGCTCTGCTCGGTAGATCCAGTTTGTAGGGTCTCCTCCTTCAAATTTTGGGAAGTCTAATTTGTTCGTCCATGGTAGAATGGAAGTTTGTGGACCTCCTAACATTGCTCGGTTTGATGACCCGTGGTTGGGTGAATTTGCATGTGTTGTTGCCTGATTTTGACTGATGGCATCAAGTTTAACATCCATTGCAAATATTTTCTCGAAGAGTTCTCGTGTTACGGGTATTCTCCTCTCTTTCTTGTTGAACTTCTTCAGCGAGCCTTTCGTGTTTCTCATGAATGGAATCCAATGATCTTCGTCCTTCAGCCATTGCGGTTGGTGTAGGTAACGATCAATATGACTTGGTACAGGTGAGCAAAAAATAAAAAAAATAATTTTAATTTTTTTCCTTTGCGTTTCGGATGTCGAAAACCTTGATGCTGCGTTGAAGATTTTAGCTTTTTCAAAACAGCCACCGATCACCACGCGAAAGGTCGAGCAATTTGGGTGTAAGACAACTTAATTCGTACCTTAGGAGAAGGTTTAATTTTCTGCGAGGATTTTGACACGGATCCGTGAAGCGTGAATGCTGTTTGCGTCCTCGCAAATGTGGACTGGCTGAAATGTGCGGTGGGAAAAATTTTTAATGGTGAATTTGCTCCTTGATCTAGCTCTGATCCGGATGGTATGAAACTAAATGCGGGAAGCAGGATCGTTTTTTATATTGAATTACTTTTTGATTGTAAGGTAGAAAACCCACAATAGACTTAATTTATATATTTGTTCGATGATGCCTTATTATCATATTTGGATTGCATTTAAATACCTAGTCTAATAGTTGTAAGAGTGAAGGGTTGTGACCCTAGAATATAATTAATAAATAATATAAGTATTAGGACATGTTAGGAGGGTCCTAACATCCTATGTCCCTACACTAGCTTATTCGTGGTAGTCTACTTAGATGACATTCTCATCTATAATAAGACTTAGGAGGAACATTTGCAATGTGTTTGATAGGTATTTTAGACTCTTTGAAGACACAACCTTTATGCTATTTTGGAGAAGTGTTTATTTAGTAGGACGAAGATATAGTATCTCTGGTATATTGTTGACAAAGAGGGAGTCCATGTTGATCCTAAGAAGATTCAGGTAATTAGAGACTGGCCTTCCCCAAAGACTCTAACAGGGCTTTGTAACTTTTTGGGTTTTGGTAATTTCTATTGAGATTTGTATTTGGGTTCTCACACATTACTTGGCCACTACACCAAGTGATCTAAGGAGGTGCCAAATCTAAGTTCCATTGGGGAGATACACAACAAAGGGCATTTGAGAGGTTGAAGGATCAATTGTGTTGAATTCCTACACTCTTCCTACCTGATCGACATCAATCTTTCGAGGTAATGATTGATGCATCAAAGACTACATAGAGTAAGCTAAGGAATGAAAGACATCAAAAGTGCGCCACATAATTGCAGCAATTTCATATGATCATCAAGCACCAAAAAGGGAGTGTTGATTTCATAGTAAATTGTTTGAGCTGACCTTTGATCATAACTCACTACCATTTCGTGATTCCTGTAGGCATGATACTTCCAATTGGCTTACCTTGTATGAAGTAGATTCTGATTTTGTAGATGCATACCAAGCTCCTCGTGTAAGTAATTATGTTTTTGATTTTTATTTGTAAGATAACCTCCTCTGTCGCATGGGACATATTTTTGTACTAGCTAGTGGGTGCTCAAAGATGGTTTGGGAAGTGCACTTCAGCAAAGTAGCAAAACACTTTGGGGTAGAAAAACATTGTAGTTCTTTAAAAGTACTATTGGCCCAAAACAAGGAATGATGTTGAAAGGTACATCAAGTCATGTACCCCCGTGTTGTCAAACCAACCAACAAGAAGCAGGGACTATATACACTATTGCCAGTGCCATACAAGCCTTGGGAATCTTTCTCCATGGATTTCCTCTCAGGTTTGTCCATATCTAAGCATGGTAATGATTGCGTTTTTGTAGTAGTTGATCATTTTTCAAAAATGTCTATCATGATTCCTTGTAAGAAATCCATTTCAGCTGAGGAGATTGCTAAGCTCTATTTTAGTTGTGTGGCTCAACTTTGGCTTGCCAAAGTCCATTGTATGTAACAAGGATAGTAGATTTCTGATCATTTATTGGTCCACCCTATGGAACATGATGGACACTAAGTTGACCATGTCCACAACCTTCCATTCTTAGACTGATGGCTAGATAGAAGTTGTGGATTGATTGATTGTACATCTTCTTTGAATGTACAATTCCAAGCATCCATGCACATGGGATGAGAGCCTTCCCTACATTCAACATGGGTACAATTGAGCTCCGCACAATTCTATCAAACATAGCCCATTTCATGTTTGTTTTAGGTTCTAACCCTTGGCACCCACTAATGTAGCTTGCCTTGTGCAACCCATAGAGTACTCCCCTTGTGGATAGAAAGAAGTGGAAAAGGCAACAAGGTTTGTTGAATAGAATCAACATATCCAACAAGAAGGCCATGACATCTTAGAAAAGACAAATCAGTACACAAGGAACACCATGACCAACGTCGGCTCCCACATCAATTCAAGGTTGGAGATAAGGTATGGTTACATCTTCAAAAAGAGAGACTTGCAGGACCCCATAGGAAGATCAGACCTCTTCGCTATGGACCATACACCATCACCAAGAAGGTGGGAGAGAATGCTTTTGAATTGAATCTTCCATCTTATCTTGGTTTGCATCCAATCTTCAATGTTGAACTTCTCAAGCCCTATCACCCACCTATGTTGGACGCCTTTATAGTAGAATTGTTGGACATTGAATAGCTCAATCCAGACAGCTTAGCACCAGTGGAGGAGGATTAGATTGTTGACACATGGACTAAGACCACCAAAAGGCAGTCCATTCAAATGTACAAAGTGGTCAAAGTAGGACAACTTGGTCACCAAGGGGAATGGCTCACAAAAAATTAGATAAAGAAACAATTTCCACACCTGATATCAAAAGTTGATGCAATAGGAACCATTGCTTTTCAAGAGGGGATGAATGATCCAAGTGTTGGAATTCATAGTATTTTCTAGAAACTATTAGAAGCAAACCATGCACTCAAATCTTATATAGAAAACATAAAAGGACAAAAAAAGAAAGCGAGACACAAAAATTGAGGGTGCCCTTGAGCACCTGAAATAATCATTAGATTATCCATGGATAAGGATCGCAAGGCTCCGATGCAATGTATGGAGTGGTGGGGGGTATTTATACCTATACCAAAACCCCACTAACATAACAAAGTTTAACCTAAGCTAACATAACAAGAGGGCTTAAGGTTAATTACAAGTTATAAGGTGGGTTTAACCATAATAAGGTTAATTATGGCCCATAGGGCTTTTAAAATAAAATATTACAAAAAATTAAATACAATTGTACAATAATTTCCCTTAGGCCTATTCAGGATAACATCTTACAATGTTGGCCTTGGCCATAAGATAGATTACACTTTAACACCCCCTCATAATCTGAATTGAGGGGCCAAGGAGAGAAGACATTAGTTACAATAATATATTCCCCCCCATAATGGATGCTCTAGTGGGCCTCTGCAGTTGAGGCAAATCCTTTTGAATCCCCCTCATCATGTGGAAGACGTCCACCCATCTTAAAAAACTTAGTTTCAATCCTTTGCAATTTCACCAAGCAATTCATGATTGGATGTCCTCTCTTCTTGCAGCATCCACAAATGGTCTTTGATTTCTTTGAAGACTTAGTTGGCCCTTGGGCCCCATGGTCTTAGCCTCCTTAGGTTTGAATTCCTTTGCTTGAGCTATTATTTGTTAAGTACCACCACAATTCCTCGTTGCTACCTAAAAACAAACTAGGAGAGAGAAAAGCTGATCAGGAGTAATAGTTTTTTGTGATTCCAAGAACATGGGAATCATGTGAACCATGAGGTTCAACATTTGAAAACAAGAGAGATTGACAAGGACAATCTTCACACATTCTACATCATCTTTATTTTTCCCTCCAGAAGATGCAATATCGGCTCTTAATGCCTTTAAATCTTGCCATATAGTCCTCAATGTTATCAGACTCAACCAATTTGAGGGAAAAAAAGCTTTAATTCCAAGCGACTTACTTCAATTGTATTTACTTTCCTAAATAACTCATGCAATTTCGACCATACCTTGATAGGCTTGTTCTCTTCTTTGATATGGAAAAGCAATTTTGGTAACAAGGAGAATAGGCCGAGAGGTTCTTCTTCCTTATGTTGGCGAGTTTCTTCATCAAGGGCTATTGCTTTAGCTTCTTGAAAGATGCACCACTTGTTCTTACTATGTAAGAAGCCGATCATTTGAGTTGACCAAATACTGCAATTTCACCCATTGAGGTGAGTAGCTAGGGCTTGATGATCCATCTTACACAATTTGACCCCTAACACTGTAACAGGTCCTTGAACTGATGCTACCATTGTGTAGAGCTTGAAAAATCTTGCGATTTGAAATAAAGGGCTCAAAATACATTCGTATGCAAAAGTTACGACCTCTGGAAGATTTGCCCTAATGGACCTCAAAAATGGAAAATTTAAATCTCTAGTCCTTTGAAAAGCAGAAACCAATTGCTTGTTGCCACTTTGCGTTCTGTGATTCATTGGTGTCCTCCATTGATATTTTTGGCCATCTCAATGCTTTTGATCTTCTGTAACTGCTACAAATGCTGCTTTCTCATTGGTCGGATAGGTATAAATTGGCAAAATATGAATGCACATGGCTCTAAGAGTGGCCACGTCGGCCGACTATCTACCAAAAAATCTCCAAAAGGTGTGGGCAAGATTCGAACCTTGCCAAGCTCATTGTTAAGATGGAGATTGAACCACATTGTATGCATTCCTTCTTCACTTGATGACTATAAAACAAATCAGACTAACATAGGATTCAAACACGAGACCATGCTACCCTAGAACCTTTCCATTGTCCAACCTGTTGCTGCTTGCCAACATGACAGATCTCCAACACTCACATGGAAGTTCAATCGGGCGACATGTGGTGGTAAAACAAAAGGTAGGTGAGATTCAAATGTACACCCTCTTGCTTCTAACCAACAACACATTGCCACGCCACATCTGTGAATGGGTTTGAAGTGGATGTTTTAGATTGTTGCCTTTTTCTCTCAGATACATATAAAAAAATGAAGCCAGTTTCCTCACAAGAGTTCTTTGCAAGGAGTCTAACTTGTGTCTCTCATCTTCAAATGCCATAGCATGTCGTGCCCTAGCCATAATGGTGTTTGTCTTCATTGGATAAAGGCGCATCCCTTCCTCATGAAGAAGGGCTTTACGTGCACGATTTCACGCCTAGCCAAAGTTGGGAGCCCATGCAAGAAAGTGTGTTTTAAATTTGAAATTCTCACACTAGTTTTTTGAATGATGCAACCACTTTCTACATCTATGTTCTTCGTTTTTTTTAGTGACACAAAACCGTAGTCTCTCCAAATTAGTATTCTGAAGTGATTCCTGGAAGGAGCAAGGCATTTTTCTTCCAATACTTTTGGAAAGGCGGATAATAAGAAACAGGGTAAGAAATCCTTTTTGTCTCGTGTGAAAATGACTTATGAGACATCAATGAGAGATTTGTCCAAGGGTTCATGATGAGGAAATAAATTGAAGCATATAAAAAGTTTATTTTAACTTATAATTAATAATTAATAATTAATAATTAATAATATTATGTAACTATATAAATTAATTATAAATTATTTAAATTATGTAACTATATAAATTAATTGTAAATTATTTAAAAGGGCATGATCAATCATCATGCCCTTTCATCCGATGTAATATTTATATTGAAACATATCAATGAAAGAATTTGGCATTGAATTTACAAATTTATATCTTTTGTCCATATTGTTTTCGTATCAGTTTATATCAGAGCAAGTTGACCTTGCCTGTGAAGGGGAATCTCCCTCCCCCTCCTTTCAGTCCTCCATCGTTTGCTCATTTTGAAAGAAAGGCCTTTCCATCGTTGCTTATAGTATGGGGTTCATGTTGAAGCATTTGGATGATCAAAGCGGCCATGTGTTGGTTCTCATCACCACACATGACCCTACCTCACACCGGTTGTGTGCTCTACTGCAACCAGCCTAAGACGTTGGCACAAGAGCATCTTATATTTTTGTTTGCACGTCCGCAGACCAGCCCAGAGCAGCATGTTTTAAAATGCATACTAATACAACATGGCAGCCAACGAAGCCACTGCCTCTTGTGCACCATGCGCATCTGTCGCTCGGATCTTTGTTCCATATTTTTACAACATTGACAAATTAAGCTAAATATTTCATTTAGCCATTATTGAACCACTTCTTGGATCATTGATGTAATAAAAAACATTTAATGTTTTCCACAGGCATTAAATTGTTTAGGTGTTTTATGTTTTCCACAGACATTAAATTATTTAGGTGTTTAATGTTTTCCACAGACATTAAATTATTTAGGTGTTTAATGTTTTCCATGGGCATTTAATGTTTTTGCTCGATAGATGGAAATGGCTGGCTTTAAATGAAAAAAAAATGCTCGTTTGGGGGATGTATTTTCCAGACCATTGTCAGAGCATGGTATGGGCTGTTATCGCCTTGAATGAAAAAAAGCATAGTTTTTTTTAGTTGTCTCTGGAAAATTACATCAATCATGCACACTTATTGCATTTATGAGCCCCCAGTAAACAAATGACGTGGTAAAAAAAAAGAAAAGAAAAAAAGAAGCAAATTCACCAAGCGACAACGACATAGCAGGACTTTAACGCCATCATTCCAAGCTTTAACTTGTGACTCCAACATTCCCATGATTGCCTTAATTGCCCTCTTCTCAGTTATGCGAGCATGTGATGGCTTTGATAAACTGAAGATTTGTAAATTCAAAAATGGCGCTGCGACCACCCTTTCTGCAAGACAACTACCTGCGTGTGGCCCATTTTGAGGCCCTCCCCCTATGGTGACACGTGGCCATTCACCACCAACTTCCTTCTCCACCGACGACAATTTTTTGTGGTGGAATGCCATGCGTAGACTGGAAATTATCTACTTTTGTGGTGTCGTCCAATTGGTGTACACGACCTCCCTGCAGACAAGCGTTAGGGCCCTCCAGACATGCGGTTTTGGAGGCCAAGGTTGTATGTGGTGTTGAGAAGGGCATTCACATCGCCTTTGACATGCACGCAGACAAAATATACCTATCAAAAATCTCTACACTTACAAATGTGCAAATTTAATAGTATCTAAAACAAAGTGCACTTTGTGAATAGCCCGTGGGAAAGGCACAACAACGGTGGTCGAAGAAGGGAAGCTCTCATTACAAGCCTAGTATAACCTTTGAACTCGAGCTAGCATTTGAGACTTGAACCCTGGTCGATTGTCTCTCTTATTTCAAACAATATATCTGCCCCTGGAGGAAATTAAAGTAGTAGTTTAATTATTATTAAAAAAAAGAAGTAATCAGAAACCGACCCCTGCATTGGATTACGTGGACAACAGGCCTAGAATTATAAATCTAAATAGAAGCTTTTGACTATGCTTCAATTTTTCAACGTTCTATAATAAAAAAAAAGACGCCTGTGTCATGCTATTCGGCATGGTAGTCTTGGGCCATGTTTTTGACCCTCTTGGGAAAGGGGACTTTTAACAAGTTTTTATAAAATATATTGTCCCACTTTTGTGGTGGGAAGATCTTTTAATCCCTTTTATACCATTATTTTCCCTTTTATCATGGGCAATTTAAAAAAATAAGGCTCTCATATAAGATTTTAAACAAAAGAATATTCATAAGAATATTCTCGAAATATTCCACTTGGAGGAGGACAAATACTGTGGAATATTCCCCAAGATTTTGCCTAGAGGGAAAACACCTTTTCTTTTGCTTGGCGAGACACTTTGTTTTCTTGCAGTACAAGGCATTAAATCAATTAAGAGTGTTAGTTAAAATTTCAGATTTTATACCTACAAGTAGAAACACACAATAACAAAGAACAAAACAACACAAGTAACAAAAATTTTACGTGGAAACCTGCAATGTGCAGGAAAACCACGGGGCAATGGCAACTTCTTTTTATTTATTTCAGCAAACTTTACATTCTCAACTTCATACACATCCAAGGGATCATTCCCCTTTTATAGAGCAGAAAAGGAAGACACCGAAACTATTCGTTTCCTCTCCCAAAGAAAGCCTCCGAAAAATTGTTCGTTTCCACTCCCAAGGAAAAGTGTTTGAAACTGTTCGTATTCCGCATCCAGACATCTGGCACAAATTGCTGCCTAGACGTCTAGTAGCCTAGATGTCTGGCCTAGACATCTAGCAGTGCTGCCTAGACGTCTGCTGCCAAGACATCTAGCACTACTGCCTAGACGTCTAGCAGTAGCCTCTGTTGGCTAAAACCTTGCATATTGACTTCACCTCCTAACATTCTCCCACTTGAAGTCAATATACAAAAATTATTTTTACCATTGTTTTTCATCCAGTGCCAATTGCCCAATGCTGCCCTTGTTATATTGTCAGCAAGCCCAAAGAAGATCTTCACCACTCAAACTTCTCTGTCTTGACTGACTTTGTAAGCATATTTGCAGGATTCGCTTCAATGTCGATTTTTTGCAACAAGATCCTACCTTCTTCCAACAAATTTCTTATAAAATTGGTACTTGGCATCAATGTGTTTCGTGCGATCATGGAATGTTGGGTTCTTCACTCGTTGAATAGTACTTGGCTATCACAATGCAACGTAATTTTCTCCTGCATTATCTTAAAGTCACCCTACAGTCGCTCTAGGCAAATTGCCTCTTTGCTGGCCTGAATCGCTGCAATATATTCTGTTTCAGTGGTTGATAAAGCCACCACAAACCGCAACTTATAAGCCCATCTCATAGCTCCACTAGCAAGAGTGAAAGTATATCCTGTAGTGGACTTTCTCCCATATCTATCTCCACCATAATCAGAATCTACAAAACCTTAAACTTGATCTGTAGTAAATAGCAACATCAAAAGTGCCTCTTAAATATATGAATATCCACTTCACCGCATTCCAATGCTCCTTACCAGGATTTGCCATGTACCGACTGACTACTCCCATTGCTTGGGCAATATCCGGTTTGGTGCTCACCATGGCATACATGAGGCTTCCTACTGCTGATGAATACGATACACGAAACATGTTTGTCTTCTCTGCTTTTGTTCTAGGACACTGATTGGAATTCAATTTTAAGTGTGAAACAAGTGGGGTACTAACTGGTTTTGCATTTTGCCAATTGAAGCGCTGCAAAATCTTTTCCACATATGACTTTTGACTTAACTAGATCTTTCTTCCTTTTCTGTCCATGTGTATCTTCATCCCTAAAATTTGGTTTGCTGCTCCTAAATCCTTCATTTCAAATGTCCTAGCCAACTGAGCCTTAAGATCAATGAATTTCTTCATGTTGGGGCCTGCAACTAACATTTCATCAACATACAACAGCAAAATAATAAAACTGCCATCATAAAACCTCTTATAGTATCCACAATGCTCAGCTTCACTCCTGCTGAAACCTTGGCTCTTCATGAAGGTGTCAAAATTCGCGTACCACATCCTTGGCGCCTGTTTCAACCCGTACAGTGATTTCCTCAGTCTGCAAACCAAATGCTCTTTGCCCAACATGGATGCGCTGAGCATGCTTCTTGCACGTTCCATGATTGTGCGTTTCATCCGCTCAGACACACCATTTTGCTATGGAGTATAGGGTACAATCTTCTGGTGGTTAATACCTTCCTGCGTACAAAATTTATCAAATTCCTTGGAGCAATATTCACCCCCATTATCTGACCTGAGACATAAAATCGACTTGCCCAAACTCTTCTCTACCCGTGCTTTGAACTCTTTAAATTTCAGCAAAGCTTCCGACTTCTTCAGAAAATAAACCCACACTCTCCTAGAATAATCATCTATAAAAGTCAAAAAGTAGATGGCACCATTTAAGGACTGATTGGGGATTGGTCCAAATATATCCGAATTTATAAGTTGCAGAAAAATCATAACTCTTACTAGGGCTTGCAGTAAACCGAACTCTCTTTTGTTTACCAAAAATACAGTGTTCACACAAGTCTAAATTGCAAGACTTAATCCCAGAAAGCATACCTCTGTCATGCAGAATTTTTAGACCTTTTTCACTCATATGGCCTAGGCGTTGATGCCATAGCATTACTGCATCCTGAACAGAAGTTGCTATTGCTGCATGGTTTGTCACCATTTTACCACATAAACGATATAGGGTCCCATAAGATTCTCCCTTTGCTACTACAAGAGCTCCTCTAGTAATTTTGCAGTAGTTTTTACCGAAAGTGATAGAATACCCTAGCTTATCAATCATCTTGATTGAGAGCAAATTCTTCCACAAATCGAGCACATGTCGCACATCACATAACATCCTTTCTCTACCATCGTCCAGCCTGATCCTTATGTCCCCTCTTCCCACAATTTCTAAAGGGTGATCATCACCCAAATAGACCATCCCACCATAGTATGGCTGATATTTGTCAAACCAGTCTCTGTGGGGAGACATGTGGAAAGATGCACCTGAGTCCAAAACCCAGGTATATAAAACAGATCTGTTGTTACTGATACAAAAAGCTTCACATGTTGCCGTCTCTCCTAAATCTGTTGTACTGGCCTCAGCTGATGGCTGAATTTGCTTTTCACCATTCTTTAATTGCCAACAGTCCTTCTTTAAGTGTCCTAGCTTCCCACAATGCCAACACTTCCCTTTCTGCTTGCGTCCTTTAGACTTTGATTTGGACCGTGATCTACCTTGTTTACTCCTCTCGAATGATCGACCTCTCACAGATAGGGATTCATTGGTTGAGGGTTCCAGAGACGTTTTTTGCCTCAACTCTTCTACCAACAAAGTGGCTACCACATCATCAAATTTTAGAGTTCTTGATGATGCATTACTGATGGTCATCACCATATGATCCCAGGTGTCTGGGAGGGAACAAAGTAGGGTGATAGCTCTGTCCTCATCCTCCATCTTCACACTGAATGAAACCAGTTTACTGATAAGAGTATTAAACTCATTCAAATGATCTGCCACAGATGAACTTTCCTTCATCTTCAAGCTATAAAGTTACTTTTTTCAGAAAAACCTTATTTGTTGCTGATTTTGTTTCATACAACTTTTCAAGCTTCTGTCAGAGGGCTTTCGCGGTCTTCTCTTCAGCTAGGCAGAGACGGATTGTAAAAACCGCCTTCTTGTCCAGCGTTGCCCGCTCCTCATCTTTCATGCTGCTTGGTTTACTCGTGACCCCTTTCAAGGCTAGAGCTTGGTCATTATGAACCAGCAAATCCTCCACCTTCATCTTCCATAGAGTGAAGTTCCTGCCATCAAATTTCTCAATCTCGAACTTGGTTACACCTCCTGTCATTGTTTCAACTTCCACTCGTACAAAACCTTAGGCTCTGATACCAGATGTTAGTTAAAATTTCAGATTTTATACCTGCAAGTAGAAAACGCAATAACAGAGAACAAAACAACAACACAAGTAACACAAAGATTTTACGTGGAAACCTGCAATGTGCAGGAAAACTACGAGACAATGGCAACTTCTTATTTTTATTTATTTCAGCAAACTCTACATTCTCAACTTCATACACATCCAAGGGATCATTCCCCTTTTATAGAGCAGAAAAGGAAGACACCGAAACTGTTCGTTTCCTCCCCAAAGGAAGCCTCTGAAAAACTATTCGTTTCCACTCCCAAGGAAAAGCGTCTGAAACTGTTCGTCTTCCGCATCCAGACATCTGGCACAAACTGCTGCCTAGACGTCTAGCCTAGATGTCTAGCAGCCTAGACGTCTAGCAACCTAGACGTCTAGCAGTGCTGCCTAGACGTCTAGCAACCTAGACGTTGCTAGACGTCTAGCAGTGCTGCCTAGACGTCTAGCAGTGCTACCTAGACGTCTAGCAACAGACTCTACTGGCTAAAACCCTGCATAGTGACTTCACCTCCTAACAAAGAGTACAACCTTATATATACTCATCAGAAAGCTCTTTTTGAGTTGGATCTAGTGAAAGCACAATCCTTTAGTTTTGTGAAGGTCTAATCAAGATAATGGTGCATCAAAGTTCTTGATGAGGATTTGGTTTTCATTTTCCAATCCTCCGATTTGTAATATGGAGTGCATTATCGGTGGTATCCGACACTCCACAAAACAATGCAAGTTCAAGTTTGAGAACGACTTTTGTCATTTCATTAAAATTCAAAATTGATTAAAGGTCCAAAGTTGAAGACTTTGATTAATTAAGTAATTAATTCCACAAAGTGTGTATTCAAGGTGCTTATTCCACCAACCAATACCTCTTGTTGGAATAGACATTGATCTTTTAACAATTGGTATTCCTTCCACAAGCCCCTTTGAGGCTTGTATGCTCTTGGGTACAATTCATATTACCCATTGAGCCATGCCTTCATGCGTCCTCATGCCTTCGTGCGTCCTTACGACTTCATGCATGCTCATCATGCCTATGTGCGTCTCTATCATCTTCTTCTTCATTCCTTCTTTTGCCAGTTAGGCTTGGAATGAGTTTGATGACTTGGAGGTTGATTTCCACCTTCTCCTTTGTGGATGGCATTTTGACACTATGTGGAATTCCATATATTGTATGTAAACCTCGTAAGCAGTGATCTTCCATAATACAATTGGGTTATTTATGGCTCATGTCAACTATGCACTATAGTTGGGTTATTTATAGCTCATGGCAACTATACAATATAATATTATATTATTAGGCACCTATCCCTAGGCACCTATCCTTAGGTACCCTAACTCTCCATCCCCCTTATGAATGTTTCGAAACATGAGATGAAACCAAATAATATGATCCTCTAATCATGGCAGATAATTGGTACCATTCTTGATCACCCAACCACCCAAGTGGAATCTTGATTGGTGGTGGTCTTTGTTGATGCCATGCTTTTGTTGTGCCACTTTGATATCCATTAGTAATCCTTTGGTTCCATGTGTTGGCTGCACTAATTTGATCTTTATGTTGGCCATAAATATCACTCTTTTTCATCCATACTTGCTTGCAATTGCCACTAGTTGCATATCCATAGTTTTTGCTCCTATGGTTCCATGTGTGTCCATCACATTTCTTTTGTTGCTTTGTGCCCTGTCTCCATGATTGTTACCTCTCATGGTGGTATGGATGGGGATATGCTGCAATCTTAACCCAATTTTTACTTTCTTTGACTCTTCAACATTTTGTTCCTTGTTTTAAATTCTTCCTGGTGCTGTTCTCTCATGTGCCCTTTTTTTAGTGCGTCCTTATGTAATGTACCTAGGGATATGATATTATAATGTAGTATGTAGTAATAAATAAGGATTGGGGGTGCATATGCTTTATAAATCATCCCACTAGTTAATTAGAATAAATGTCTTTATCCCACATGTGTGGGTAAATAGTAGTGGTAGGTAGTTGAGGGTTATATAATGTAGGCAAGAGACTCATATGGGGAGGGTATGTGTTGGATCTCATATTGATATATAGTGTGGAGTGGCTTCCTTCCAATAAGGAGCATTGTATGGTGTTGCTCTACCTCAAGGGTTTGATCTATATTTTGAACACATTGGAGTATTCTATTATTGTGAGATCTGTCTTTTATTATTGGATTATTGCTAATATTTTATGCAGGTTCATAACAAAGTGGTATCAAAGTGCTTTCCAGGGCAAAGTGGGAAGAATTTATTACTGTTTTTTTTCAATTTAGGGTCGAATATTGCAGAGGGTTGTGTGCTACACATAGGTTTTCAAAAAATCTGAATTTGGATTCATTGGAAAGAGGACTTCGAGAGCTTTTTGAAAAGTGGTCACATTAAAGGTTTGGATCAATATCAAGGGGGATATGGTGATTTGAAGTTGACCATACTATTCAGATTTTCACAGATTTGGATGCGCTCCAAATTAGGGCCGAATCTTGCAAAGGGTCATGTGCTTTACATAGGTCTTTAAAAATGACAAATCTGGATTCATTGGAAAGAGGACTTCAGGAGCTTTCCAAAAAGTGGTCACATTAAAGATTTGGATCAATATCGAGGGAGATATAGCGATTTGAAGTTGACCCTGTGATTCAGAACTTTCACAGATTCGAACATGATATTTTTGCAAACCGGGTGAGGAAATGAAATTCTGTTTTTTGCAAGTGGAAAGAAATAATTAAGTCTACTTTTCTTCATTATTTTCTTTCAGATCTATGGCAGAAAGGTGATAGTTTTCATGGCAGTTCCTCCATTTGATGGAAGTGCTAATGCCATGGAATGGTGGTTCCAATTCAAAAATGCTCATTATCAATCTGATTTATGGGATTTAATACTCATTGGTAAATTGAGAGGTGCAACTCTTATATGGCTTCTTTCATTGCCTACAAACTATTCTTGGGACCAAATTGAACAAGCTTTCTTAGATAGATGGGCATCAAACGAAGCAATAATTGATGCAAATAAAGACAAGGAAGAGAAGGATGAGAATGAAGAAGAAGTAAGGATGGAAATAATGAAGATGAGATGAAAGATAAGAGTACATGCAGTTTAACTCCAAGAAAGGAAGATTCTATTTTTCAATTTCATGGATGCATGCAAAAAAATAAGGTTATTGTATCTATAAACCCTAGTAGTAGGTATAACTTCATCAACATGGAAATTGCAAAGCAATTACTAGTTCAAGAAAAGAAGATCAAGGAATCTCAAATAGAGGGTAAGCATGTTCAAATGATTTGAAACTCACCATGGAAAAATATGTTTTGCATTCAAATTTTTATGTTGTGGATATGGATGGGTTAGATATTGTTCTTGGATATCCTTGGTTAGATACTTTGGGAACAATAAACATGAATGTACAAAATAAGTTTATGAAGCTGTGGTATAGAAAGAAAAAAGTCACATTGTAGGATATTACACATAATGGAGCCCAAAGCAAAGATAAGGTCGAGCAAATTCAGGACTCTAATGGGGCATGCACAAAAGGATTTGCTAGAGAACAAGAGGACAAAGAAGAAAATCAACAAGAGAAAAGGACTATTTCCCTTCTAGAGCCAACAAAAAAAGTGGCAAAAAGGGTTGAAGAATCAAAGAAGGCTCCAAATTTGAACAAAGGTGCACCATATAGACATCCACATCATTGTGAGAGGCAACATTCATGGAGGCATGCTACTACATGGAATCAACGTGCCAATCACTATGGATCTACATGGAACCAAAGTTGGTGGCATTATAGAAGCACTCGCTATTTAGTGCCAAATATGAGGAATTACTATGCAAAAGAATGGGATCAAAGTGGCACAACGAACTTTGGATCTAGAATGGGATCTAGGTACCATTAAGCACAAGCCACCACAAGGATAGCTCATGGAGGAATAAATGATCAAGCATGGCATCATATTTTTACCGCATTGCAACAGTTTTAGTTTGGCTTCTTCCCATGTTTTGAGGACGAAACATGTTTAAGGGGGATGGAATATAATGTACCTAGGGATATGATAATATAATATAAATAAGGATTGGGGGTGCATATGCTTTATAAATCATCCCACTAGTTAATTAGAATAAATGTCTTTATCCCACATGTGTGGGTAAACAGTAGTGGTAGGTAGTTGAGGGTTATATAATGTAGGCAAGAGACTCATATGGGGGGAGGGTATGTGTTGGATCTCATATTGAGATATAGTGTGGAGTGGCTTCCTTCCAATAAGGAGCATTGTATGGTGTTGCCCTACCTCAAGGGTTTGATTTATATTTTGAACACATTGGAGTATTCTATTATTGTGAGATTCTTATGCTCTCCTAACAGAGCTTCCTTGGACTTTGTTGGTGCTTCTTTCTTGAACTCTTCTACACTATCTGATGTAGACTCAGTTTTTGATTCCTTTGCTGGTTCTTTAACCTATTCCCCTGCCATAACTGCTTCTTGCTTCTCTGATCCTTGCTCGTTAAGCTGAGAAATATTCTGTAGTGTTAGGATCTTTTTGTTTTTCCTGTACCATAACTTCATAAACTTCTTTTGCACATTCATGTTAATAGTGCCTAAAGAATCTAACCAAGGATAACCAACAACAATATCGACATCATCCATCTCAATAGCATAAAAATTTGAGTGTAAAACATATTTGCCCGTAGTAATCTTCAAATCTCCATAAATCTGAACGTTCTCACCCTCAAACTATATGTCCTTATTTTTACTGCTTGAACTTGCAACCTCTTAGCCAAAGCCATATTAATGAACATTATATTTGCTGCTAGAGTTGATGGAAATAGTAACCTTTTCCTTTTGAATGCATCCATGAACCTGCAAAATAGAATTTTTAATGTTGAACAAATCCCTTTGACCATTCTTTGGCTTACTGACTCCATTGGTGTGGTTCCCACAACCTGCACCCTAACATCCTTTTTTCTTTCTACCACTTCTTGGAATTTTTGAACTCTATTTTTAATTCCTTTTGTTATTTCTGAAACCTGTTTATTTTTTTTACATAACCTTTGATGGTATTCATCAAACTACCTATCTTTTTATATGGGTCCCAGTGATAAGAATGCACACTCTATTTTTTCCCAAGTGAATGTAAAATTATGGGCACAAACAAAATTCGTATGCCAAGATATAGCTTCCTCTCATAGAGAATCAATAGGCTTACGTTGCCATGTAAAATTAGCAGATTTTAAAGTTTAAAAAAATTTCCACCATTCTTTAGCATCAATATCATCCCTGTGAATATTGGCAACTCCATGAGCTCAACCGAAAAAAATTCCCCAAATAAGCTAGGGTTTAATAAACCGGGTTTTCTCAAAAATAGAATTCCTCACCAAATTTCATCTAATCTTTTCCATAAAATATTAGATCTGTAGATTTTCTTGAAAACAAAACAAACGATAGCTGATTTGTTTACCTAAATTGAGAGAGATGAATTTTTTCTTTTTGATGAATCTCCTTGCAGCCAAAACCAGTGCCGATAGTCCAATTTTAGACAGCCATAATTCCAATACTACTCAGAATTTAACATGTGACCAGTCTTTTTTGTAGTGCTCCAAACAATCTACACGATGGTGCAAGAATCTTCTGAATATGACAACTGTGCAAAAAGATATAGTTCTTGGAATAATATGACAATTTTGTCTTTTTTTTCCTCCTATGGAAACTCAACAAATCTTGAAATAATCTCTTTAAAACCTGCAAAAAATCTCCAGTTTGCCAGAACCGTTGCTCTGATATCAGATGTAAGAAACTTTAATAAATATAAAAACATGCACAAATATGTTGAATATTAAATAAACCAAGTCACAAAATAATCCAAATACAAAAGACAAGATATGATAATAACCTTTAGGTAGGGCAATACTGATATTATTCCTTAAGGAAGGTACCACTACACAATATCTCCCGAGGTGAGAGCTGCTCCACGAGCAAAGACTATTACAATGATTAATTGGATTGGATTCGATGCTTTACAATTACTAGGTCCCTTCTTTATATAATCATCCTCTAGTGCTATTTTGGGAAAGATATAACCCTATCCTTATCCCACTCATTATTATAATATAATTTCTTATAAATAGAACTTGAGTTATTTTTAGCCCATGCTACTTACATAATACAATTGGGTTATTTATGGCTCATGCTACCTATACATTATAGTCAGGTTATTTATAGCTCATGCCAACTATTCAATACAATAGTATATTACTAGGTACATATCCTTGGGTACCCTAACAAAATGGATCTATGAATGAGTCGCAAGTCAATATTATAAAAAATAATATTGCTTCGTTTCCATGCAAAATAATATTGGGTGAATAACATCCTCCATGAGGGTCGTCTCATATGGCCTATGGCCTTGTGGACGTTAAAAATTACTTTACCCTTTTTACCTTTCAACCTCTACTTTTTATAGATGTAGAATGGAATCAAGTAGATGTCAGAATGAAAGATGGAAATGGAAAAAGTTTTAGGTGTTATATATATGATTTTTCATTGACTATTGTTTGTTCAAATATGTTCATTGAATTTGTTCACCTAAGGTAGAAAATTGCCAATATTCAGGCACTTTTGATAAAATTTACTGAATCTTGTGTGAGTTGCCTCCAAGACTTTGGTATATATTCTAAATTTGGTAGTGAGTGACATGTGTTTAGTATTTCAACTCTATTTACCACTATTATTGGACAGGTTTATGCTGGAGAAACTAATCTGGCTACAGTTAGTGGTCAGATAACAAATAACTGCTTCAGCTTCACCTTCTTGTGAGAATGTAAGGACAATTGTTTTGGTCCAAATGTAATGAAGCATGATTTTAAAGTTCAATCCGATAACCGTTATTTCCGAAAAATGCCAAATGTTTAGACCATCAACCATTTGTCTGATACATCTGATCATGTTATATTTGCAGGTGTTAGACAATCACCACATATTCCATGTCATTAATTTCATTGGAAGGGGGCAGGCTTGTTTCAATGTTGCTATCACCGAGGTCCAGTAATTGCCTGTATCTGTTGTGCAGGACTTTGGACATTGATCTGACAGAGATCACTGATTTTGGACTGGCTTGGAAATTGGAATAGTTTTTTTTTTTTGAAGTTTTTATTTTACCCCCAATCTCAAACGGGCTAGTTTGATGATTGAGCCATGCTAGGTTGTGCATGTGCCTTCCAATTTTTAAAATTTTCCCCAGAGCAATCTGGCTAGTGCTGCAGGCCGAGAATTGCTCAAGGGATGCGACTTTGTTTTTGCATTAGTAGAGCAGCATTTTTTCCTTACCCAATTCATTATGGGCTAGACATGCTTTGAGGCCAATTCATTATGCGCTAGACATGCTTTGAGGCCAATTCATTCTGGGCTAGACATGCTTTGAGGATGGCTGCAGAGCAAGCCACCAGGGATCGGAAACTCTTAGTATGCTATGGTACCTAGGAATAGGTATATGGGGATATGGTATTATATTGTATATGGGTATTATGGATAGTTGGCATGGGCCACACATAACCTAGGGTTGATTATATTATTATATTATATTATAATAATAAGTGGGATGAGGGTTTATAAGATGGGTATATAAAGAAGGGATATTGTCATTGTAATCATTAGGGAGATCATCATTCATATGAAGTATTACTTGTAATCGTCTTTGCCCTCTCTAAGTGGTGCTCTCATCTTGGGAGATCTTGTGGAGTTTTCCTTCCTTAAGGAGTATTATTGGTGTTGCCCTACCCTAAGGGTATTATTTATCTTTGTCTCATTGTGTGGATTATTATTGTAGATAATTATTTGTAGATGAATGATTTGATATTTCTGCATATTGGTGAATAATTTTTGTTAATGAGAATAAAGTTTTATAACAAGTGGTATCAAAGCAACGATTTTGGCAAAGTGGGGATTGTTTTTTGTGGATTATAGAATTAGGGAAATTTTTTCTTTAGAAAACATCTCATATTTTGGGAGCCATATATTTGTGTGAAGTTGTCCGATTCAGACAATTCATGTGCCATTTTATTCAGAATTTGAAGGGCTTTGAAATGAGTGGTGATATGAAGGAATTCAAGCATTATTAAGGGAGATATGACCCTGTGAAGTCAGCCGTCTAGAACAAGGGCAGTGTTAGGGCAATTTTTCCAGAAAACGTCTCATTTTTTGGAAGCCATATCTATGTGAAAATATGTCCAATTTAGGTGATTCTTGCATCATTTTGTTCGGAATTTAAAGAGCTTTAAAATGATTGGTCCTATTAAGGAATCCGATAAGTATTTGAGGGAAATATGATCCTATGAATTCAGCTGTCTAGAACAAGGCAGTTCCAAAAAATATGAAATTTGATATATATTTTTCAGCTGCAGGTAAGCAAATCATCTGTTGTTGTGTTTGAAGGAGGTATTTTATTTTGGAAGTTTAGCTTCAAATCAATAGGGAGATTGTAATGACCCATTTTTCGAATTCTCCTTGTACATACATGTGGTGTGGTGTGCGTTAGTAATAATGTTATTTTTATAAATTTTGGTGTGATATAAAGGAAAAATAAATACAAAATAATAAAAGGGGGAGTAATAAGGGGTTATGCATTATATTAAGGATAATAATATAATAATATAACTCCATTATATTATTATTATTATTAAAATAAAAATAAAAGCTTCTCAACGACAAATTAGGGTTTGGAGTTTATAAAAGAAGGATTGGAGCATTCATTTGGTATCTTGGACATTTGATTATTTCTTTCTCTTGTGGAATTTGGCTGAGAAGCTAAATTACTCTTCTCTTGGGGACGAAACCCTACAAGAGATCCCTTCTGCGGACGAAACCCTGCAGGAGTCAGCTGAAGGACGAAAAACCCTTTAAGCTGAGGAGCTCTAAGACGAAAACCTTGGAGTCTCTACTGCTCTTCAATTGCATTCTGCCCTAAGAGAGGGTTATTGCATTGTTCTTCATTCATATTTGCCCTAGGAGAGGGTTTGTTATTGGTTTGAGGCAAATATCATTATTGTTATCAGCATTCAGCCTTTGTGATAGGAACATTGCAATTCTGGGAGGTTAATTGGACAGTTTGGAGATTTTAGATGAGGAACTTGGAGTCAGTTTTGAAGTTACTACAGCTCAGGAGCTGGACGACCCATATCTGGAGGAAGTATTAGCAGGTTTGAAGATTTATAACAGTAGATTGAAGTATCTAGAAACTTGGCGTCCCATTACCAAGCTCATATCTACACATTGAGAGGGTTCAATCAGCCATTGGGTGGCTTACCTGCCCAACGTCCCATCTACTGGCCATACATTAGCAGTTTAGTGGGTTATTCTCAGTATTTGAATTTTGTAGAAGGCAACGTCCCACTTTCAGAGGTGTATCCGTAGATTGAAGGAGTTGTGGACTGCCATTAAGCTAATTAGGACCCAACATCCCACTCCAAGACAACATACAAGGCAGATTTGGGGTTAACATCAGATTTCACAGTCATTCCAGGTTACACATCCCATATTGGGGCTATATTTGAGGTGATTTTGAGTAGATTCAACATTAATTCCTATCTGGAGAGCAGCATCCCAGTTTGGCAGAGTATTTTTGCAGTTTTGAGGACAAATTCAGTATTACAAGACCCCAATCAGTCCAGCGTCCCATCTGGTAGCTGTCCTAAGCATATTTTGAAGATCAGCCAGCACTTTATCATCTCCTGGAGGCCAGCGTCCCATTCCTGGTAATATATTGATAGCATTCAAGTATTAAATCAGAACTTATTGAATGGGATTTGTCATTGTAAATCTGGTATGCCTTCAATTTTAATAAAAATCAGATTGTGGATTGTTGAAGCATTTTTGTGTTGCAATTGTTAATAAAATTCAGCCTTGGGAATTTATTGGAAATTGTTGTTCTGCAATCTAGAATTAAATCTGCATTTTTATTGTAATTTTATTACCTGCAAAAACATTGGAATTTTATTAGAAATCTCTAGAACCCCAGAAAAAAGACATTACAGAGATATGTTTTTGAAACCCTAGTTTGCATTATCTTCTTGTTGGGGTGTGAACTTATGGAGCTACAAAAGTTTTTTGGAGAAGATGATATTGATGTTAGAGATTGGTGGAAACATTTTAAATCCTTGTATTCTACTAGTTCTTGTTGGAAACTTATGCTTAATTCTTATCTTGGAGAAGCTCTCTCTTGGTTTTATAGTTTTCGTAGTGCCTATAATTATGAACTGACTTGGGAAAAAATAGAGCAAGCATTTTGAGTCAATGGGACCCATCTAAAAAGATAATTAGTTTGAAAGATACACTCAAAAGCTATGCATAAGAAATAAACATGCTTCACAAATAACAAAAGGAATAAAAAAAGAGAGCTAGCAAATTTCAAAGAAGTGGTAGAAGGGAAAAAAAATGTCAGTGTGCAGATGGAGGGAACCACACCTTTGGTGGCAAATAAGCTAAAAAGTGGACAAACGGATTTGTTTGAATGTAAATTTTTTATTTTGCAAGTTCATGGATGCATTCAAGAGGAAAATGTTATTATTTTCATTAACCTTAGCAGTAGATATAATTTCATTAATAGTGCTTTGGCTAAGAGGTTGCAGGTTCAAGCAACAAAAATTAAGGACATACAACTTGAGGGTGAGAATGTTCAGATTTTTGAAGATTTGAAGATCACCATGGATAAATATGTTTTGCATTCAGATTTTCATGTATTGTTCTTGGTTATCCTTGGATGGATTCTTTGGGTACTGTTAACATTAATGTGCAAAAGAAGTTTATGAAGTTATGGTATAGGAAAAATAAGATAATTGAAGGAGTTTTGTCAGCTTAAGAAGAAAGGATCCAAGGAGAAGCAAGAAGCAATTTTGGTAAAGGAACAAGTTAAGGAACCAATAAAAGAATCAAAAGATGAATCTACAGTAGTAGTAGTAGCAGTAGCAGTAGCAGAGTCCATGGAAGAAGCGCACAAAGACACACCAAAATAAGGGCACAAGAGAAAAGAGCATGAGGAAGGATTTAAAATAGAGAAACAAAATGCTGAAGAATCAAAGGAAATAGAATGTTAGGTTAAGGTTGCAGCATATTGCTAGCCACATCACCTTGAGTGGCAACAATATTTGGAGGCATGGCTTTGGGCATCGATATTATGGATCTACATGGAGTTAGAAGGGCATCAAGTATGACAGTGTTTGGCAGAAAAAGCATAGTGATTCTGGATTTCAAAGGGGTGTAGTAGCATCAGGGAACAATAGGACCAATCATTTTGAAATATCAGAATAGAGCAGTAGAAGCATGGAGCCAATAGAACAGTTATGGATATTCAAGTGGCACAATGGTAGTTTGGCATCATCAAAGACCAATCATACTTTGATAGATAGATGATCAAGATTGGTACCAATTGTAGCACTGCTTAGATCATATTATTTAGTTTCTTTTCGTATTTCGAGGACAAAACATTTGTAAGGAGGGTGGAATACTGTGGTACCTAGGAATAGGTATATGTGGATATGATATTATATTGTATATGGGTACTATGGATGGTTGGCATGGGCCACACATAACCCAGGGTTGATTATATTATTATATTATATCATTAAAAAAGTGGGATGAGGGTTTACAAGATGGGTATATAAAGAAGGGATATTGGCATTGTAATCATCAAGGATAATATGAAGTATTATTTGCAATCGTCTTTGCCCACGAAGTGGCTTATGAGACTTTGCCCTCTCTAAGTGGCGTTCTCATCTTGGGAGATCTTGTGGAGTTTTCCTTCCTTAAGGAGCATTATTGGTGTTGTCCTACCCTAAGGGCATTATCTATCTTTGTCTCATTGTGTGGATTATTATGGTGGATAATTATTTGTGGAAGAATAATCTGATATTTCTGCATATTGGTGAATGATTTGTGTTAATGAGAATAAAGTTTCATAACACAGTAACTGGTGCTGCTGTTTTGCCTGCCACAACAATAACTCTTCTTATTTTTCCTGCAATGAATTACACATTCTGCTCTTTTCCTGGGAGAGCAGACTTGTTCGAGGGGCATTGCCTAATCTTTTATATGGGCTGCACTAAGAAAAACAGTGTTCTGATATGTTGACTGCTGGTTACTGTGGGTAAAAGGATTGCATATTCAGATTCATTCTGTATCTGTGGGTTAAAAAAGGTTGTACTGATCTGCATTTAAGTATGGTTTTTGTCGACAATTTAGATTCAACTGTTTGAGTTGGCATAGCAGTTTTCTACGGAAGCATGCATCTTATATTGCCTGACAAATTATAATTATTTGATGGTATATAATGTATGTAATTTTAGTTTTCAACATTATGCATGATTTGATTTAAATAATTTTGATGAGCATGGAAAATATAAGTGTTTGTAGATCAACTTCATTGTCGGCCAATGTCTGTGGAATGTTTTGTTTTCATAGGTATTAGTTATTTATTTATTGAGTGAAGTTGCAAAAGGGAACAATTCATTGTGGCATCCTTATTTGCTGCAGTTGCCACGTAACTACAATATTTTGGCCACCTTTACTGATGTTGAAGCCCAAGCTTTGCAGGTTTGTTTTTTCATAAGGCTTTTTTTGCATGACTTCAAGTTATGAAAAAGGAAATTCATGCTACATTGATGATAATCCATACTTTGTTTTATAGTAGCATTGCTGTTAGGTGTCTTGTTAAATGGCAAAGTGGCAATGAAATATTCCAGGTAGAGGATGCTGTTTGGGTTGCACAAAGAGCTACAACAGTGATATGCCAGGAATGGAAGGAATCGCAAATGCTAATGAACGAAATAGGGCTAAAACATCGGTTTACAAGTTTCAGTTCATGGCTTTGGGCCTTTGCGACAGTGAGTGAGTGGCTATGTCTGATGCTTTTTCTTTATTTTACTAATATTATGCAATTGAATGCTTCAAATTTTAGATTGTTGTGATTTGTGTAGAAGGAATTTCTTAATGTCTTCTTTGTTGCTGGTAGGTGTCTTCTCGTACGTTGCATGTACCATGGGATGCAGCTGGTTGTTTGTGCCCAGTAGGAGACTTGTTCAATTATGCTGCTCCTGGAGATGATGTGGAAATTGTTGAAGGTAAGAGGGAAGCTGACCACTCTGTATCATCTGGGAAAAGGAATTATCAAGACGAAAGTCATTCCTCAACCGCTGTTACCAGGCATTGCGAAGAAGAAAGTAAAATGGATGAAACACTATTTTTGCATCCAAAACTGCTTAATGAAGTGTCGGAAAATGTATGGAATGATTCCACTGAAAGGTTGACAGATGGTGTATATGAGACGAAACTAGGTGCATACTGCTTTTACGCACGGGAGAAATATTTGCAAGGAGACCAGGTTTATTTTCCAGTGCATAGGTCCCTTATTATTGATTTATCAATTGATTTTCCCAACGTTCATAGGAATTTAGTATGTTAGAGTCCAGTTAAATGAACACTAGCGTTGTTTAAATTGCATGAATGCTGGCTACTTCTAGATTTGTTGTTGATTCTCCTCTTTTTAAGCTGCTCAATTTGTACTGCTAGTTTTTTGAAACATATCCAATTTTATGCCTGTCCACCTTTGCTTATTTAAACATATTTTCATGGAATAGTATGAAGAGTTCCCTTTGTTGTTTCCATTTGATAGATCTCATTTTTTGGCTTTACATCAGTAGTTCTTGGTTTTGAGTACTTGAAGGATAGAAAGCCATTACTGATTATTTTAGACTCTGACTATTTGCATGTCCTCGTACTTTTTTGGTGTATATACAGAACGGTATGACTATGTAAATAAAGTTGCATGTTGAGACAAATTGTATTCACTTCATTTCATTTATAGCGGGAGTTTTTCTATGGATGTATGTAAACAATTTGGTATGCTGATAAAACTAGTATATGGAATTATAGTCAATAGTAAAAAGAAGCTTTTAAAAATTGCTTGGGGCTGAAAATCTAGAATTTTGGAAACATTTGATATTTGAATTTTTGAAAATTCTGCATGGGCCACATACACCTATGCAAAAGTGCCATGGAAGGTTCCAATGTCTTATTGAAATTGTTTTCATAGACATTGACACAGCATTTACTGATGGATCAAATTATCATACAAGTTGTTTTGTCTGACTGTATATGAAAAGGTTTTTCTATTTAGGAACAGTTCAATACTGTCAACAATGTTGCAGAGTTTTGTATACAGGAAATTATCTGCAGACATAAACATTCGTTTTCTTCAATATTTGCTACAGAGACCATAAGTATGTGTCGACTGGTAGCATATTGTTTTTCTGTGGATTTCACAATAATTTAATGGTTTCTATGCATTATTTATCAAAATATGGACTTGTGAATCTTGCCTTACCGAATACAATAAAGTTATAATGTGTGAGTGTAATTCATAGTTACGTGGACAGTTTGTGTTATGTAGCCATATGGTTGGTTTCTTGTATGTAACTGTTACTGAGGCATGATGATACACAAATAGAGGATTGGAGCATTGCTGGAGATGGGGTTTTGTTGAGATATGATAGCACCTTCCTTGGGCTCCATACTCATGATTTCTTAATTGGCTATATGAGATTGAGACATGCTCTACCTGTATTACGTGGAGACCGCATTATCATGGTATTTTAATGGACCCAATTATTGTGATATTACAACAAACTGCATTATCATGGGTCGCCTTATTGCTGGAGTGTCTATCACAATGAAGGAATTTGAACTTGGGTCACACTCATATGATTGCATCCCAGTTAACGTTGTTGCACAATGCCTTGGACAGTGGACAGATACTCATGATTTGTTGTATAACAATTATGGGAATAATTTCTATCTTTTCACTTCCGCCATGTCCTATTTATATCTACTTGGGGTTCATTGCATTACTGTTTATGCTGCCTCTGAAAATTATATCATAGTATTACTGCTGATGGAGTGGCCTGTAGCTACTACCTGCAGTGTTCATTCTATGAGAAATTTGTGGTGGGGCTAAAAATTAGACTTGTAGGCGGCAGATGGCAAAGAAACTAACGCAGAAGCTAAATCACATGAAAGTAGAAGTGTACAACAATAGTCCTCTAAGTTTCATCTTTGAGGGGCTGGTGATGCGGCGGTTAACTCAAATGAAATAAATCAATTAACTAAAGTGCGAAGCAAAAGTGTACCAACACTGAACCTGTAAATTTCTTCTTGAAGGGACTAGTGAAGCTGTATTTAGCTCAAGTGAAATGAAATGTAACAAAATGAATAACAGATATGAAAAGCATAAAAGACTAGCCTTCTAAGTTTTGTCTTTGAAGGACCAGTGAAGCAGTGGTTAGCTCAAAACCAGTGAATGAAATGAACTGAAATTAAAATCCTTCTTTCTGTTCTCTAGATAACAAAGCAGACAACTCCTAGCAATTAACCTTAGCTTGCATTGAAACCATAGAAAAGGAGAGATAGCACCTGGAGTCCCGCAGAGAGCCAAAAGGCCTAGGTAGCAGATCCTTTGATGACAAGTATGACTATTGGCTGCAAAGTCTGGGTGGAGCACCCTGTCCTCCTCCATTGGACAGTACTAAATTAATGGTCAACAAGCTTGATGGCACTTGTAAGGGCTAAGGAAATCATGCGATCAAAGCATGTTTGCTAAGGGAGAGAGAGAAAGTATGTGACAACAGATGGGAGTGAAAGCGAGAATGAGGTGAGATAAAAATGTGATGAGATTACGAGATGTCAAATGAGGAATGCTTTTGAATATTTATAGATTCGAAGAGAGTTCTTAAACTTTCCTTTACAATTAAAGGTTGGATTACACCTTTCTTCAGGGCTGTGGAATCATTACTGCTAATCAAGGCGACAAGCTATTTTAACAGCAAACGTTTAACATGTTAGGGTTTCTGATGCGCCACCCAAAACCCTAAGTTATCATCAACAACCAGTATCGCCTCTTAAATAGGCGATAGTGGCAAATTTTGATCTTTTCAACCAGTGGGGGACACTTGGCACAATGGTTAGGGCAAGTGACACATGGCATCCTGTCATGGGAAGAAGGTCTATTTAGGGTAAGGAAGCCTCTTGGCCAACTAGTTCGCCACAGTCCTAGCCAAGGACTAACAAAGTTAGTCCACCCATCTCACAATTAGGAGGGCAGAGCTCTCCACCACCTGCAAGTCAGTTGCTAGTGTGCTTTTTCCAATTATAATAATATACTGTTTGATTGTATTTTGACTACTTAAATATATGAGGTCTATTCTTACAACTTCCTATGAGATCTATTCTAACACCAGGAAGGTGCATTGCCTGCTGTGTATGACTGCATTGATTGTTTTGACTGTCCTTTGATGAGTAGTAAATACATTGACTGAAACAATGCTAGGGTGACTTCTATAAATACTGTTTTATTGCCATAAATGTTATGCTCACTGCTGCATGGTGCACTTCCTGTTATTGAATGCTTCTTTACTGTTATGAGATAAATATTTATTCATTTTCCCGATATGGGGCCTAGGTTTTGATTATCCTTGTTCGATATGCTCCCAACTCTAGTTGATAATTTTTTCCAAGATGAGGCCTAGGGCTGGTTTGATTAACCTTGTTTGAGATGGACCTGGCTCTAGTATTGATTCCACATTCGACGATGGGGTCAATGGCTGTTCTAAATCTTCCTGTCCAGATGGGCCCAGATTTAGTATTGATTTGTCTTTCTCAGATGGAGCACAAGGATGGTTTGGACGTCCTTTTTGGAGAATGTTATATCCTTGACACTGATGGACGTCACTTTGGCATTGATTCCTTATCCGATATGGACCCAGCGTTGTTATTAATTTTATTGAATAGCTATGAATTTATTTCTTGATTTGTTAGTGGAAGTTAGTTGTGTAGACAAGTTGGTTGAGTCATATATTGGTTATGTTCTACGAAGTCGTCTTCCAAAGAGGTCGAGGAAACATGGAGACACAAAGAGCTAATATGGAGACACAAGAAGGGGATGCATGGAATTTCCCCCAAAATCCCTGGAAAAAGCAGATGTCAAAGGGGATATCTGTCCAAAGAAATAGAGTCTTAAAAAAAGAAACTAAAATTTACAAATTGTATTAGCACATAGTTCATTTCTTTTACAAATTATGCATGCATAAGAAATTTCAGCAAAAACAAGTTTTATGCTTGTTTGGCATCATGAACTAGAGGAACTACAATTGATAATCCATGGCTGAAAAAAGCAATGCTTGAAGGGCAAATGAAGAGGCATGTCACTATTGGTGTGAGTGGTGGATGACTACCAACGGGTTTTGAATGTAGTGGACATGTTCTTATGGAACATAATAAGTTAGTGAAGCCTTTATAATAACATTTTGGGATGGAGAGATGCATTTGCAGGACAGCGGAACATCAGGATGAGTCTTTAAGATGACTCCCAAAACCTAGGATGAGTCCCCATGGAACTTAGCAATGAACTTCAAAGAATGCTTTCTGTGTATTTTGTATGTTATTATTGTGTGCAGGTATCCACATGGGGATGGTCCATAACAGTAACAGCTAAAGGAAATTGAGGAGTACAGCCATCCGTCAACAGGGTGAAGGGACCTAAGAAGCAAGGTGTTTAAGATTTAAATGGGATGTTAATTTTGTCTTGCAGCCTCTATACATAGTGGATGAGGTAGAATCTATGGAAAAAGAGAAACATGGGGTTTATTTTTTTCTACATTGGCTATGAGTGGCTTTTAGAACTTGGTTTCTATAGTGGTGAACTATGTGCACTTCTTCATCTTGTATCACCGTATATTTCCCCTTAGGATATTTGACATGATTTTATATTGAATATTATGTGACAAGTGTTTCTTACAATCTTTCACGTACTTGTGCTTGTAGACTTTCATTTGTGCAGGAGATGCAACTATTAGAGTAGGAGAGACCAGCTTCATAAACCATGTTTTCCCATTGGATCTTCTTGTATCACTTGTAATATGGAAATTATGATACAATGACTTTTAGGCTGTGCCAATAAACCAAACATTTTGTTCAATGAGTAGTGCAGAAAAGGTTTCAACCTTTGAGGATCAATGAAGTCATTCAACATTTCATATCAGTCCCTAAATACCAAGGTTACAAAAGTATCGAGGACGACAACGGGGGATGGGGGAAACGGGTTTTGAGGACGACAAGGAACGACAAGCTGATTTTGGGAAACAGCTAGGGGACAACAAGTATAATATTATTAAAATTTTTAGAAATTTTCATGCGGTAGTGTGCCTTCTGTTGGGCTATTAGTATCTGTATCTGATGAGCTACCCTCATCATCCAAGTGAAGAGCCTCCAATGGAACTCCAACCAACCCCTCTTGATCCTCATCCTCGTTAGTTTGTCTCGCATCCTCTGGATCAACATCCTATCGTGTAGTTGGAGATTGCCTTTACTCTGGCTTAACTCTCTCACGAAGGCGAAGAGAGCTATGCACTGCAACTAGCTTCTTTGCTTTGTGAGAGGTAAGCCTGTTCCTCCTCACATTGTGGATAAATCTATATGTGGACCAATTCCTCTCAGCAATAGAGGAACTAGCAACTTGGGAAAGAAGCCTAATTGCAAAATGTCGCAAGTTAGATGTATCATCCCCATATAGCTGCCACCATCCAATGGGATCTGATTGGGCAATGGTAGCCCTATCCTCTCTACACTCTGGTTGGCTAAAGCAAGGGCCCCTAAGATTCACAAATTTGAGGACGACAAGCTGATTTTGGGAAACAACTGGGGGATGACAAGTATAATATTATTAAAATTGTTAGAATTTTTCATGCGGTAGTGTGCCTTCTGCTGGGCTATTAGTATCTGTATCTGATGAGCTACCCTCATCATCCAAGTGAAGAACCTCCAATGGAACTCCAACGAACGCCTCTTGATCCTCATCCTCGTCAGTCTGTCTCGCATCCTCTGGATCAACATCCCATTGTGTAGTTGGAGATTGTCTTTACTCTGACTTAACTCTCTCACGAAGGCAAAGAGAGCTATGCACTGCAACTAGCTTCTCTGCTTTGCGAGAGGTAAGTCTGTTCCTCCTCACATTGTGGATAAATGTGTATGTGGACCAATTCCTCTCAACAATAGAGGAACTAGCAACCTGGGAAAGAAGCCTAATTGCAAAATGTCGCAAGTTAGATGTATCATCCCCATATAGCTGCCACCATCCAATGGGATCTGATTGGGAAATGGTAGCCCTATCCTCTCTACACTCTGGTTGGCTAAAGCAAGGGCCCCTAAGATTCACAAATTTGAGCCACTCATCTCTAAGTTTTGATCCCTCCTCCCTCACATACATCTTTTTAAGGGCATTCAATAACCCTTGTCTCACCTCTGTATCATCATAGGGAGGCACTCTCCTAGGCCTAGGCTCATACCACTTTGGGTTTACCGCAAATGTTGCCATATGAAGAAGGGTGTTCATCCTATCCCACCTCCTCTGAATAATAGGTATAATGTGGGTCTCATATAATGTTGAATCTCTAGCACAAATGATTCTTTTCATCTCCCCTAGCATGCTGTCAAAAGTATTGTAGATCTCTCCTAGACTAGGAGCATCTATATCAACATATCTGATGATTGCAACAATTGGGGCAATGAAAGACAATGTACCTACAAGAAATTAAAAATAAAATAAAAAACTTAGACTATATGAGCAATCCAATTTGAAACTACAAAGGTAAAACTAAAATAGTTTGAGATAAAAATGAAAAATTTATAAAATCATAAAAAAATATAAACATAAACCAAATCTTAACTTCAACATTTCTTACCTGGCTTGAGTCCACCACCTCTCATCCAATACTTTGTCTCTAATTTTATTTCCCTCCGTCTTTGATTCTGGCCATCTTTTCCACTACGTGCATACTACCATGGTCTGTAAAGCATCTTGCACCTCGATCATCCTCTCCAATAAAATGAAGTAGGTGGTGTATCTAGTATCTCTTGGTTTGATGAACTCCATTGAGAAGGACTAAAAGAGGGCTAAGTAAGTGTGATGGTCGCAAATGAACATTTGCAAGTCTCTGGCTTCTGCAACCATAGCCCTCACCCAATCTATCCTCCCAATGTCCTACAATGCATTGTTCAAGGCATGAACACAACACGGGGTCCAAAAAATGTCTATATGAGTGCTCTATCATTTGCCACGCACGCTAGTAAACAGGGGCTGCACCTGTAATTACCTTTAGCATACAACAAAAATATTTAGAATAATTTACACAACAAAAGTAGTCTCATTTATACAATCATATAGAATTTCATAAGAAAAACAGAAATTAATTATCTATACAACATTGGAGGGTCCAACCTCCTCAATAGCCTCCTTCAACAGGAGGTCCTGGTACTCAACATCCTTTCTTTTCCCCGAGCATTCAATGGCTCGAAGAAAATAGGGACTTGATGAACATGTGACAATAATATTGATGAGTGGATGCTGATGAATGTCAATCCAACCATCCATGATGATAGAACATCCACTCCTCAACCATGTTTCCCTCATCTGCTCCATAACCAAACTGCATCTGGAATATTGTTTCTCCAAGAGAGAGGTACGAAGCTTATGCCCTTCAGGCATTGCATATGAAGGCCTTGCCTTGGATGCTTTTCTAAATGCTTCCTTGAAATAGGGGGAACGTGCAATATGGAAAGGAAGCCCATGTGCAAAAAACAGTTATCTACTTTGAGTCCAATGAAGCACTTGATCTTGCTCAAGTCCTTCCCTGACTGTGAGGTTGACTCCTCATTCTTTACCTCACCCTTGTTGGGTCCTTTACCTTTGCCCTTCTTGGTTTGCCCAAAAAGAGCTAGGTTATCGTCACCACCTTTCTTGCTGGCCTTTGACTCCATCCGAGTCTCCTCCTGGATGAAATCATCCCACAGTTTCTCAAATTTGGGAAGGTTCTCACGAGCACAAATGCCTTTGACAAATGGTTCCCATGAAGCTGAGAAACCATTAAGTGCCACGTTCACCAACTTTGTGTCTTCAACCTTCTCCCCTACTGCATGCCAGTTGATCACGAATTTGTGTGATCTTCATTAGGTAACTGGTAACGGAGTCAGATCTGGTCATCTCCATAAATCTGAGTTTGTTCCGCAATATCATCATCCTGTTTATGTTCTTGCTCTGGTAGAGGCTAACCAGGGCATCGAACATCTCCTTTGCCTTAGTCTTCTCGGATATGTGAGGAATCAGGTGATCCTTCACTGCATCCAAGATCATCCGCTTGGCCTTCACTTCCTTCTTTTTGTGAGCTGCCAATTCTTGTGGATCTGTAGGCAAAGTCACATCAGCCTTGACAATATCCCATAGATCATTCTCTTCCAATAAGAACATTACCCTAACTTTCCAAGGCAAAAAATTGGAGGCACCTTCCAATCTATCCTCAAATCTGAGGCTAGCTGCTGCCATTTCTGAGATCTACTGAAATATTAATGACTGAAAAAAACAGTCCTGCAAATAAGCTTAGTCCTTCAAGCCAAAAAAAATATGAAACCCAAAATGTTTTTTTTATTTTTATTATTTGCTTGAAACCCTAACTGCTTTTTTTTTTTATTTGCTTGAAACCCTAACTGCTGAAATATTAATGACTAAAAAAAATAGTCTTGCAAATAAGCTTAGTCCTTCAAGCCAAAAAAGATGAAACCCTAACTGCTGTTTTTTTTTTTTCTTAATATCCAACAGTGATCTACTACTGTAAACCCTTGAGGATCTCAATCACAGAACCTAGCTCTGATACCATGTAAATTTTCCAAACCCTAGATAACTGTTGTCCGATGTTCTTTTAAATTAAATCAGATCTGAGAATAATTTATTCAAACATGCAACAGTCACACAGATGGTTGGAAAACATAAATAGCGTGAACAACAGAAGGTAAATATATTTCTGAACCTGAAATATTACAAATAAGAGGCTACAGCTACAGCAGAACACTTCTGCTCTCTTGCTGCTTTTCTAGCCAGCAATCACTGTTCTTCTCCTAAGCTTGTGGTTTTCCTTCAACAATCTGTTCTCCTCCCATTCTTTTCTATCTGTGTCTGTGTATCTAAAACACTCTTGATCTTCTCCTTTTATCCTTGAAAAAGGTAACCCTAATCTCTCCAACCCTAAGATTAGATCTCATCTCATCTTGAGATGTAAGGTTAAAAATAGAAAATCACTTAAGTGAATATCAAAATAGAATCACTCAAGTGAAGTACAAAATAGAATCACTTAAGTGAACTTAAAAATAGAAAATCACTTAAGTGAATATCAAAATAGAATTAGAAATGTCTCAAACCACTTCTAGCACGTTCATATTGAATCTTGTGCAAGAAGTTCCTATCCGAGCTACATTTGTCAACATCATCTGCTTCCTCTCTTGCTTGCACGTTAAGCATGTCACTTATAGTTCCTCTTTTCCTTGAGGGCAGTGGTGGCATACTAGACGTCTGGGTTTCTTGTCTTGAGGAGGCTCCATGGTCACTTCTAGATGTTTGGCCAGGTTTAGGGAAAGACATGCCTAAATCTCTAAGTTTGGCCTCTTCCACAAGCCTATTGGCTTCAACCACTTGTAGCCTGTTTATTTTTTTGCAAGCCCTCACCCTTGTTCTTGGTTTTTCAGTAAGATGAGATTCAACCCTAGTATAGCTTCCCTTAAACTCAGTTTGAAAAAAATGGCACAACCATGTTCTTGAGACCCCATAATATTTTTTGAATTTTTTACCCATGGTCACAGTTGGTTACAAATTGTAGAAGAGGTTTTTAAAGATTAAATGGACCCTTGGAATGTTCTTTTAACATTGATGATGGACAATCAAAACTAGAAGTAGTGCTGCCCTCTTTGGAAGTTTGAGAAGGTTGGATATGAGAGGAAGAATCCTTATCAATATTTTGATTTTCCCCCTCCATTTGAACGTCACATGGATCTGATTCATATCCTTCACTACTGCTCATGTTGAAACTTGAAAGAAAAATAGGAAAACAAACTTGGATGAGGTAATGAAAATAGGAAAACAAACTTGGATGTTGATTTACTCCTCCTTTCTCTTGCTTATCTCTGTTTTGTGACTTCTTTTCTCCTCCTTCTTGCTCTCTTGTTGTTCTCTTCATCGTTGTGTTTTTTTGGCGGGTAGTGTGTTTTTTTTAAATGCTTGTAATGAGTGTGTTATAGACTTTTTCAAGGGTTTGGGGGGTGGAGACTTTCGTGGGTCCCACTCCAATCATGTTTTTTCAAATTTAAAAAAAGCTGAGAATTTTTTTTAAGGTTATGGACGCCCAACCGTGGGGGACGGCTGGCCGTCCCCCATGGTGTCCCCTCATAATAGGGGTACTAGTCCCCTCATAATAGGGGTACTAGGGATGGTCCCCATGGCCTAGCGGCATCCTGGGGACGCCCCACTTGTCCCTCTTAAAAGGGGACGATGGGGAAACATCCCCTTTGATGTCCCCCCGTACTGGGGACAAAAGGGGGTTGGGAACACGTTCCTAGGGGTTGGGGACGTGTCCCTATGGAACACTGCTAAATACTGATGAGGAATAAGCCTTCCTTTTTATTTGAAGGTTGTGCACAAGATGGGATGTATAGTTTTATCCAATGTCAATGCCCGTTGCTAATTTTTTTTTTTGGTCAAATATGATACTTTTCTATGCTCTTTTATTTGGTTAAATTGGTGAACAGTAACACTCATCTTATTCAATGCATGACGAATGCATTATCAGGACATAGTTGGAAAACTCACAACTTGTGATAAACTTGGTGCCCCAATTTTGGAGATTTTATTGACAACTCGGGAAAACTCGGCCAAAAAAAAACCGAAGAAATTTTTTCAATTAAAAAAAAAACCATTTTAAACAACAATTGGAGAGCCAAAAAGCTAATTTTATATTAGATATTCATAAAAAAGAGGACAATTACAATTCATGATCATCAAATCCAACCAAATACATCATAGTATCATACAAATGCAAAATTTCAAAAATATAAAGCAGTTTTTAAACTGTTTTTTGTTTTCCCCTCCTCCCCCTTGAACTAGATGGTTGGCCTTGGCTTTGAATGGGTGGTCGAATTGGAGGCTTCTCAGGTACAGGATCATCATGGTATATCTCCTCCAATCCTCTCAAATGTTCTGCTTCCTCCTCAAGTGCCTCAAAAAATGAACAAGCTTTCAATGAAACCTACTACCACTCTTAGCTTTGTATTCCCTTTCTTCGTCCTCATTCATTTTCTTTAAATTTTCCCAAATTTAAATTCTAGTAGTATTATATTAGGAAGAGGTGACAAGTAGAATCTGTTTGGTATAATAATAAAAGAATGGCGATCAACATTCAACATACTAGATTTTTAATCAAATGCAGTTACAAATATTTTGCCTATTTCATCAATTAGTCTCTTTCCCCAAGGGTACATGGAACTATTAAGAGATCTCTATATTTCTATTGCATTTAAGAACTTAAGCTTACCATAAATACCATGGTCACTTTCTTGGAGATTTATGTGGATGTAGTTGAAATTTTGAAACTCCTCTAAATATAGAAAACACATTATTTTCAAAATTATTAATAATGAAACTCTATAAAAAATTGTTCATAGTCGGAGAGAAGAAAAAATGCAAAAATAAGGCCAAATGGCCTTTTAAAATTTATTTTTCCTGCCATTTTTTGCTAACTGTCCAAGGCTTGCCAAGTTTCCTGCAAGAAAACGGCGAGAAATCACAAGAAATATCGCCTCTAGTTGGCGATTTTCTCGGCGCTGAGAAAATAAAAAAAAAAACTTGCCGCTCGCAATTTCTTGAGAGATTTGTGAGCAATTGCAGGAATCGACGATTTTTCTAACTATGATCAGGATTACCTCATTAATAAGTCATCTCCAATAGAGGATTATTTCCTTGTTTGGGTGGGCTTACTTTGCCATAGACTATGTGATGGCCCTGGAGATTCCTAAAAGTGTTGCTGGCCATACCTGTTCAGAGCTTTGAAGCCACTTCCTCCTATGGTTTAGGCATGTGCTTCCTTCTAATTAGTAGAGCTTTGGGCAATCTCAGCCTTTGAATATTGAGCAAGGACCATTCTCAGCAGGACTTGGAAATAGGTTGCCATCTTGGTCATTACTATGGTCCTTGGCTCCCTAGATATTTCTTGCTGCTGTTTAATTGACAATTAGCTCCTAGATAATAAGTTCGCTTGAGATTATCAATGAATGCTATGAGACACGAGACACTGAAATGATGTAAATATTTTTATTTATTTATTTTTTTCAGTGGGTTATATGGGATTGAAATTGGCCCAACCCGTATTACATCACGACCACATAGTGGTATTACAACAACTTGGCAATTATGCATGTATCAAATGGCAAGATTTGAACCTTGGTCTCGTTCTTGAAAGTCAAGGAATCCAACCGGTTGAGTTAATGCCATTTGATATTTTTATTTATTTTTATTTTTTTAAGTATATATATAAATATATATATTAATTAATGTTTTGGGAATTCTCATTATGGAAGGGGTTTCTAATTTTGTTATAACACATTTGGTGAGCAATATGAAGCCGTTTTCTTGGAAGATATTGAACAAACTGGTCTTGAAAAATTAAAATGCTAATTTTTAAGATGAGGTTGATATATGATTGATTTAGCAGCATAATATTTTGATGTTAGGTCCCCACTTTCATGTGAGGTGTGCATTATATTACTTTGTTTTCAAGTTTGCATCTGATAAGAATGTTGGCCACCATGGACAAAATTGGAATGTTGTTTCTTATAGTTGTCTCTCAATAGTGTTGTTTTCACGTCTAAAGTTTGAAGTTGTCACTTTATGTTGTAGAACACTGCAAAAGGGATGTGTACTTTGGATCCCACGATTGAATGTGCTTTCGTCATAATGCATAAAAGTTGCTTCGTTGGTCATCTTGGCTTATATTTTATTTGTGTTGGGTGGCAAGTGTGTTGAGGCTAATGATTCCATCACAGTTTCATTGTAAGGAAGGACCATTTGAGTTCTATACCATAAATTACTGAGCATTATAGATGCAATCTGATCCACAGGTTTCTTCCCTAGTACCAATTCAAAATATTTAATAAGAAATTGCATGGACTTCTGGAATGAAAACACTTGGAAGCATGTAAATCAGCTATTTCAGCCTTTACAGCAACTTTTGACATTCAACATAAAAGTTAAATGGATCAAGGAAGAAATAATGACTGGTATTTTTAGATTGCATGTCATACCCACCTCTTGTTTTTTTTTTTTTCCACATAAGATTATGTGTAGATTGGCAAATTAGATAAATGGGTGGACTTTTTCACCAAAGAGTGACTTTTGTCAAGAGGAATGCCAAGACGAACGGGGAGTTTCTTCCTCCAGTATGGGGACTTAATGGGGCATTTGTGAATCTCTTCATTGATTTTGTAAAGGCCAGTTGTTGGGATTTGTTCTGAATTCCACATTTCTTTATAAAATACATATGGAAAACACCATATTGTAGTAGTCCAAGGTTTCTCACTGGGATCAGAATAAAACAGAATAAACTCATCTGAAGAAATCTTTCGTTGTTAACCATCCAGTTGAGAAAATTTTAAAGATTCTGAAATAATTTTGTCTATCTTTTAAACTTGTATACTGTTTGAATTAATATCTTTACACACATGCAATCAGTTATGGCTCAATATTGTTGATAATATAATATGACCAGATGCCATGGTATCAATATATGGAAAGCCCATGCTTAGAAATTCGATGGAGCTAGCGAGTCATTTTGTTGCCTAGTTGTGTAAATCTAGCTTTCCATGAAATCTTGGGCAAAAGTGAAATGTAAGATGAAGTCATACAACAGAAATTCCACCACTGGGAAATGCATTTCTATAGCTTTAAGATGACATATTGTATGTCCCTATTTGGTCAAATCACAAAAGGATAGCATGGATCCCAAGAGATAGAAACTCAATTATGAGGCCAAATTAAAAGGAGATAGATGGCAGCATATGTGCTTAATTACTCTTTGGGGGCCAATTTCAAGAGGCTAATTGAATAGTTGTCAAATTTACATAAGTACAAGTAAAATCTGTTAATTTATGTCATCATTGGAAAGGGCAAATCTACAGGAAAATAGGAGCAGTCCTTGAGGGTTTATCATAATTCCTAAAAACGAATTCTACCTTCTATTTTCTCAACATTACATCTCCAATTTGTAGTGAATGTTGAAGCAGTACAATGCCTGGGTTTCATTTCTGTAATGTCCTTGACATCATCCATCTCGTGTGATGTTTTGTGTTTGAGTATGACAAATTTACAGAAGCCACCAAAAGCTGTAGGAAACAACTACCATTCTACCCTTTTTGTGTGACATTTCATTTCCCAAGCAAGTCAGACGTTTCAGCAAGAATTTGACTTGGTTTTAGCCCTAGCCCCGTGATTCAGTAATTCTTTGTGTGGTATTTTACTCTTAGAAGGATAACATATACAAAGAATTATGGCAACCTCAAGCATTCATAAATTAGATCTGATATGGTTCAGCTCTTCTATTTCCTTCTTCATTTTAAAGACGACAATCTCCTTTTCTATGACATTTCATGAGTGATAATTAATTGAAGTATTTTTGTGCTTTATATTGGCTGATACCATCTGTTATGATGGCTGAAGCCATGAAACACGATGGTTGAACTGTTCAATTGAACAAAATTTATGAAGAATACCAAGACATCGACTTATCCTATAAAAGTCTTCTGCAAGGATAGAGATAAAAATTGCCACATAAAAGAATGAAGGTGATTATGTGAACAGCAGGCACAATATATAAACAAAATTGGAATGATGTTAAATTAATTTCGAACAGCACTTCTAAAAGCACATTGCAAGAAATATGTGGTGGGTCAATATCTGTCTGTGTCATACACTTAATAGAGCAATTCTAGCAGTAAATTATTTCATTCATTTACAATTATGACCTGCTTTCACACCATGAAAATAGTTTGGCTTTAAATTAGCATCTGCCAAGGAATGCCTGCTGTTAGTGTTCAAGAAAATCACAAGCTGATCAAGATGAGCCTAATTGACATGCAATTTTAAGGTTGTCTAATGTATGCAATTTGAAGAATCAAGAATGAAGTGGATATTCATTCAGGATAAGTTTCCAAGTAATATTGAAGATGGCACTTTGTTTTGAAGTTTGTAGAATTAATATGTTTGAACGACTGTGGTCCATTGACCGCATCTGAACAAATCGGAGTTGCACATAATCCGCTATTGATATCCGAAATTGTCTGGACTGCATGTACAGATATTGTAGAGGGCCGCAGAGTTCCTCTTTCAAGAGAAACAACTATCTTTGATATAGGTGATATAGCTATGGGTTCAGATTACTTCACACAGATATTACTTAAATATTTTAAGCTGTTCTACAGTCAAATGTTACAAGCAACATAAAGTACAATAAGAACATACATAATCAGCAAGATGAAGCTGGCCAATGGGACTGGTAGTATGAGGTGAAATAATTTTAGAACTCAGCTGAATACGATGCGAAAGAGGCAAGCTTCTAGAAGTTGACTAGATTAGAAGATTGCTATCAATCTGCCTTCCCATAAAGAAGTGGTAAGATGGAGTTAATTAACCATTTTCTTTTTTGTCAGGCCCCTAATGGAAGTTAATTTATGACTTTTTTCACAAATTGCTTTTGAGCTGATTGTTATTAAATTAGTTAGTTTGTTTCTTTGGTGGAATGAGGTTATAGAATCAAACCTGACAAACATTATTTATTTGAAAATTTTATTAGAAGGGGCTAGCAGGCAGTTAAATTGTCAAATTTCATGGGGCCTAGTTTTGATCACAGAAATAGTTTAGAGATGCATTCCATAGAATATGCACCCATATTCCCAGTGATCAGCATTGGAAAACTATGAACAAGAATATAGATTCAACATGAATGTGACAATAAGAGCAGGCTTCCTATAAGAAGAAAGAGCATAGTAAAGAATATGAAGATGTCAAAGATTGTATAATTTATTCAGTTAAGCAACAATTATGACCAAGAAGCAAATAGAAGATGAACAGTGAGATTTCTAAGCTTAAGAACAATAGTTTTCTAACAGAGCAGGAAATTAAGATGGAAAAATCAAGAATGAGATGAACAAAGGAGAAAAAGATGACGTAGTAGAATCCATATATGCTAGGCACGATCAGATCATTGAAAATTGAAACAAGGAAACTGCCACAAAAGCAAATAACTCCAAAGATAGATATATTTGATACCTTTATTCTCATAAATGTTTCCAGAATGTTAGAGTGCATCAAGGATAACATCTTTACCATAATGAAAATGAAAGTCAGGATAACAGAGTAAGGATGGACACACACTTCTAGGAGAAGAGGTAATAATGTGGAATGAAATTCCATCCCAGGAGAATAAATGACAAAATAGTAGATACAATTGGAAGCAAGGACCAATTATCTAGCAAAAACATATCAAGGATGAAAAATGAGAACATAGTGATAAAGTTACAAAGAATTCTTGAATTGAAAGACTGCATGAGAATCCATTAGTAAAGATCATATTTTGTTGGATGGATAACCAACCTTGGAAACAATTGAGTACAACTGTTAGAGCATCCTACCATTTGGTTTCATCTAGTTAGTTGTGGCATTGGATCCATCCCCACCTTAACCCTTTTTTTGTGTATTTGAGATCCTCCTATTTTATTTTTGTGAACTAATGAAAATACCAATGCAGGAGGACACCTTGCTTTCTTTGTCCAATGACCCTCATGTCTACGATTAATGCCACTCTATCTTCATGAGCCTCGATACTGGTTTCTCTTCTGATGGTTGAGGCAGCTTCCTCAGCTGCTCCAAGAGTCTGATAGTAATGGAGAGCCTCAATGTGTAAAGAGTTGTATGAGGCTGACTTGAGTCCATTAGTATAAGTTGTAACATTAATATAATTGAGATTGAGATTGGAGAAATTTAAGAAGGCAAGCCTAGATGCAAAGTCTTCAAAATACTAAAAGCTTTTTATTTCTTGTATGCATGCCACAATATTATACACAGATTATCATACATAGTCATGCTTGTTTGCTCTCTATCGTGTGTTTTCTGCTATAGGGAAGGTGGTGTGTAACTCAGAAACTGACATGCAGAAAAGTTGCATGTAGGTTAAGCAATCCAAAAGGACTGGATTGATTGGCAGCCATTTGCATTTGGCTATTTGAATTTTTTCTTAGATTACTGTAGTATAATGCTTGTCAATAGCTGCCAATCTACATATGAACATTGCCCATATGCTTTACCTGAACTAAATGTTTGTGGGTCACTGTTTTAATTGGTTGTGCTTGAAATACATTCTCACAAGCACTTAAAAAAATAAACATAGGTACAAATTCAACCAACAGTTCCAGTTGCCATACTAATAAGATACAAATCAGGCTCACACCTTTGTACCACAAAAGTTAAAAATATGTATTTTAAGTCACTCTATTAGCTAACAAGCAATTTTGCTTGGACTTGAGTGAGGAAAGGTGTGAACCTTATGTTGGAGAGCTATTTGTAATTATCTGAATTTTCTTTTTTTTTTATGATGCAATTTAATATATGCAAATAAAATTTCAAAAATACTAGTATGGGAGATCATGTAGGTGTGTATACAATAAAAGGTTTTGTGGAGAGGTGCTGCTAAACAGTGGTGGCAGAAAATAGAGGTGTACAGGGGTGCGGTGAAATAGGTGTGGTCAAAAATAGAGGTTGTGTGTAGTGGTGTTGCAAAATAGGGGTTCCAATCTTGCTTTAATTTTTTGGCCTCTGCATCTATCCTTACATTATTGAGTTTTAGCTTCTTAATTGTCAATAAAATATTTTTAGGATTCAAACACATGCTTCTTCCATGAAGATGTTCCTTTTATCATTTCTTGTTCATGCAACCTGATTTGACAATATATGCTGTTTCAATTAAGCCTGGCTCATTCTTTTCTTCTCCTTTCTGATTTGACAATTTTTGCATGACAGGTCCTTCTATGCTATGGTGTATACACAAATCTGGAGCTACTTGAACATTATGGATTTGTTATCAAGGATAATCCAAACGATAAGATCTTCATTGATTTGGATGATGATATGATGACCTTGAGATACTGGGATAAGAATCATCTTTATTTGCAGTGGGATGGGAAGCCGTCATTTTCCTTATTAGTTGCATTACGGTTTTGTGCTGCACCATCAAATCTTCGCAAGGCAGTTGGGCATCTTGCCTTTTCAGGATTGCAGATATGTGTTGACAATGATATTGCTGTTACCAAGTGGCTTCTAGAGAGATGTCAAGCTCTTCTTGCTAAGCTTCCAACAATAATTGAGGAAGATGAATTGCTAATTGACATAATTGACCGGTGTCTTGAACCTGATGGAATGCAGTTCATATTGGATCTTATTCAGGATACAGAAATGGGGCAGTATAACAATAAATCCGTGTTGCTGGATCAATTACCAAAATGGTCTGGACTCCATCCAAAAAGATGCCAAAGATTAATTGGTGACATAAGCACATTCTTTAAGATAAATTGTTTGCAGAGGTATGATGCTATTGACTTGTCTCATAAAACAAGAATTGTTCATTCTTGGAATAGGTGGAAACTAGCGATCCAATGGAGATTGGGGTACAAGACGATTCTTCATCGTGGTATTTCGTACTGTAATTGTCAGCTCAAACACCTTTATACAGCCAGACAGTAAAACAGGACAGATTAAATTCTACATAATCTTGTATTAACTTGGGTCTTGAAGGTTGTCCCAAAGTGAGAAGAAGAGAGGCTTTTGCAGTTATTATCTTGCATTAGTTGTTGATTGTATTGTAACTCGATCCGTTTATATTACAAGAAACAGAGTGAAATCCAAAATATATAGCACGATGACATTTTTTTTTTTTTAATTTTTTGAGTAATACTTCTTATACACATCCACCACGGGGATTGAACCCGGGCCACATCACCGATAACGCAAGTGGCATCCTTGCTAGTAGACCACACTCACGGGGATTAGCATGATGACATTTGATCATATGATGTAATAGAAATAAATCAGTGATATTTGTTCACAAGCCTTATAGTTTTATATTTTCTGTGTATAGGATAATTGATTTGTGTCTTCTTGGTTTAGCTTTTCAATCTCAAGAAAGTATTAGATTCTTAGAATAAGCAAATCAATTTTCTTAATGTTATCTATGTGCATCTATGATGCATTATAAACAGGTGGTTGAAGGAACATAGAGGAACAAAATGAATTGATATTTTATCTGTCAACTTCTGCTATTCCTTGAAGATGGGCCTTAAGAGAAATATCTGTACAGCACTGCCATGATTACACACACATTTTCCAAACTATTAGGATTTTCATGTGCAAAAATAGGGACTTCAATTCTAATAATTATAGGATTATATTGGACATTCTTTGCTAAATCCTATGCCACAATTCTGAACACATTGCCCTCTAATTGCTTGGAGCAAGGGAACCCAAAAGTGAAGGGATAAGATGATTTTCAGAAACAAACTTCAAGCTATTGATTACATCTTCACTCTTTAGGCTATCATTGAGGAGGCATGCCAATGGTCTTCAAAAGTCTTTTGTTGCTTTGTGGATCTATGGTCCTTGTTTGTTTTGAAACATCTCTTTCTCAACTTGCAAAACATTGGCATAATGAACTTCCTCATTACTGTTCCTATGAGGCTTTACGAGCTGGTTATTGATCATTTCCGTACTCCCCTTGGATTGTTCTTCATTTTTGTCAATTTACCAGAGGGGTCAAGGAGGGATGCCTACCATCATGGAATCTGCTTGGTATTTACATTTATGAAATTAAGGATTGCCTTTGGCAACATAAATGGATGATGGTTGCATGCTACATGTGTTTATTGCCAGCCTGCTCTTTGTTGATGATGTGGTTCTCGTTTCCTACTCTCTAAAAGGCTTGTAGAGACAACTTGATGCTCTTGTTTTTTTTTTTTGAGAAAGAAAAAGATCACTGTTAGTAAAACCAAGGTTATGGTCTCTTCTGAAGCATGAACACTTCTAGATGCATTTTCAAAACATCTCCCCAGCGATGCACTTCTTTGACATTATTATCAATCAAAGTTCTCTTTATGGTTTTGAGGTTTGGGGCCTCAAGTTAGGACAAGAGGATTGGACACGTATTGACAGAGTTGAAACTCTCATGCACCAACACATGATGTGTTATATATGTTCCACGCTGCATCATAAGATGATTGGACATGTATCAATGGTGTTGAAACTCTCGTGCACCAACACATGATGTGTTATTTATGTTCCATGCTGCATCATTCAAGGTGAATTCTTCATCTCAGCTTATTTGTTTTGAGAGTATCTTCAGGTTTTTCTTCCTCTTACAGACTTCGATGCATGGTAGACTCCCCAACAATGCACCTCTTTGACATTATTATCAATCAAAGTTCTCTTTATGGTTTTGAGGTTTTGGGCCTCAAATTAGGACAAGAGGATTGGACACATATTGATGGAGTTGAAACTCATATGCACCAACACATGTTGCATTAGATATGTTCCATGCTGTATCATTCAAGGTGAATTCTTCATCACAGCTTATTTGTTTTGAGAGTAACTTCAGGTTTGTCTTCCACTTACAGACTTTGATTCATGGTAGACAACCTTCTGTTATGAATGGTATCCATATTCGTCACTTTGCTTTTCGTAGGTAGTTAATTCAATGCCACTCAAGTGTCACCATAGCAATGAGTTGTATGAAGCATTTTGTCATGTACCTAGTAGGTAGTAGTTTTGTTGTATGCATATTTGTCATGAGTAGTTACATGTATGTGCATGACAATCCATCTGTTTGTAATAATGTATGCCATCTATAATTTATGGTGTGCATAAATTTTGATGTATGCATTTGTATACCAAGTAGTTAAGCAGTTGGATTGTTGCCTAATGCTTCCAAATAGCCCATTGTATATATTCGTCCATGTTGGTCTCATTGGATACCTTAGTAGGAGAGATTGTTGTCATCATTGTGTGTATGATCCTATGTCAGAGCATATGTTGTGTAGACTATAGAGCACTACTATCATATTGTATGAGGCTATATTGTTGATAGACTCAACTACATATGATATGCCTCCATTAATTGTGATTCCTATTGGTATTGTTGTGTATTTATTTATATTGCATGTTTATTTCTCTTATTATTATCTATAATCGTTTCAGATCCACAAGGTATACGAGGCCATAGACGACGAAGATATTTGAGTGAGCCTTACATGGAGGTCGAAGCAAATCACGCAATGTATGACCATGACGAGAGACGAATGTGATACCAAAGAAGTATGCATGGAAGCATACTAAAGTTCAAGTAAACAATGAGAGCCCTTTTTGTGTTTAGGAGAAAGTGAACCTTCTTAAAAGCTCCTCACGTCAAAGAAAGAGGTGTGCAAACACCTCTGTCTATTCTATTTGAATGAAGACACATTGTAATAAGTGACAATATCCATTGTCAGATTGACAAAGAAATCTTGTCATTGGAGATCAAATGCATATTTCCTCCTTGGGAAGAGGGAAGTCATTATTTAGAGTACAAGAAGTAAAGTGCATATCAAAGAGATCAAAGTTTGGTTAGAAATCTTGTTGTTTATGGGCAAAAGATATAAACATCTACTTGGAACATATTGGCGAAAGGTGAGGCAAGGGTGTGCTTCACACGATCATGTGTGATGATGTGGTCTGTGACAAAGGTTTGCACAATAAAGGAGTTTGCCACACAATAAAGGAGTTTGTGGCTAAACAATGCTTGATGAGATAGGTAAGGTCAATAGAGTTTAGGGAGATGAGGGAGTAAATGTTGAGGAGATTTCAACATAGATCCGAGTGTGGGTGGGCATGTTGAAGATGCATGGGACAATAGTCTGTCATTTGAGTAACCACAAAGGAGTATGTCTTATTGAGTGTGGAATAGCAATAGTTGATGGGAACGGACACAAGTTTAAGATTGATGAAGGCTACAAATTCTAAGCATCAACCTTGTAATGACAACTAACGTAATTATTATTAATAACAAGTTTAAGGAGTTAGGCATAACAAAAAAGCAATGTGTAGACTTTGGTTACCCCAACTCGCACCAAGACAAATCACAATCAAGCAATCACAAACATAAGTGTAGCACAATGTGCAAAGATTGCTACCAAGTGTTCGAAATTTTATGGAGAGGAAAAGGAAGATATTTATCTTTGTGGATATGTATCAAAATTTGGTATCCAAGGAGTCAATGAGATGAGGCAAAATGAATGCAAACATTTCCAATAGTTAAGAGGAGGCATAATTAACTTGTACCTATTGTTGCAAAGATCATATGACACCTATAATCAGATGAAAGAAGCCTTCTAGGAAAAGTTCTCTTGTGCAATGACAGCGAGATGCTTGCATAATTGTACAACACAAAACAAGAGAGACAAATACATGAAATCATAAAACTGTCAATTCAAGAAATTGATTAGTAAGACCAAGATTCAACTAGTAGACAACGTGAATAGGTGGTGGTGCATGGAAGGGATGCTTTTGAGGTTTTGGTAGAAGATGATATTTGTCCCAAAGACAGGAGGGGTCCCATCGACAATGTCGCATGAAGCATTGATGGAGTGTTGAATTTAGAAAGTGAGCTTAAGGCCTTGTGCAAAGGAAGTCTTAAGTCAGATGGTGAGTGGCTCTAACAATGATTTATGATATTGACAAAGGAGCATTATTTAAGGTGCCGACGAAAGGCATGATGGGAACGTTCACATATATTAAAAAGGGCAAGGAAAAAGTATATTTGATGCATTGAATGTTGAACAAGACACACAAGTATCAATTATCCAATATGTTCCTTCTGTAACATTTGTGATGTGCACATACACTTGTTGTTAGAGTGCCAATTTAACATGAAGAACAAGAAGCACCATACATTAGCACTTTAGAAGGACTAATGAGAAACCTAACACTTCCAAAGGTTGTGTGATGAGTGGCGAGTACCATAATACCTGCAAATAGAAGAAGAATGACAATCAAGGGAATGACATGAATGGCAATGAAAACAATCACATACAATACAAGATAAATAAGAGGAAAATTGTACAATGTTACAAAATGTTGAGTGTAGGGATATTTTATGCACAATTGCACAAATGTCGCCAATTTCAATGCACACGTAATGTGCAGATGGCATAGTCCTGATGACGATATGGAAGAGCATTGTCCCAAGTAGTGAGGGGGCAATCAAATGTCAATCTAGTTGACATTGAAAAACCAACATTGGGGACTAAATATGTTTTGGTTGTCATGTAGGCCTAAGCTAAGAATGTGACAAAGTACCCAACTCCAACCATCAAGAGATAGTGGCAAGGAGTGTTGAAGAGGAGATGGTGAAAGAGCATGACACTAGAGAGGACCAAGAGAGGATGCCATCCTTATTCACAAGTGACAAGGCATTGACATAAACAATCATAGCTTCTCAATTCTTGTGGTCTACCATCCTAATAAAATTGGCTATGTTGTTGAAGGTGCTACTTAACCTACATGATACAGTCGAAGCATTGATATGATCTTTTGGGAGAAGAGGGATCAAAAGGTGTCACCTCCAAAGAAGAAGATTATATACTAAGGGATTAGTACATTAACTTGATGTGCTGATGATAGATGTTGCGAAGTAACCTTTGTTGCTGCACATTGAGTTACTAGTGCATATGTTAACATAGAGGGTGGAGTGCGAGGATACTTTTGATGAAGACCTGGTGAGAGATGCACACAACCTTATAGCCATCCAAGTTTTGACTTGCGGGAGTAGACTGATATGAAATAAGGATGAAAGGGATTTTGATTAGATGAGGGTCAACATTGTTGAAAGGATATTTTTCCTAGACTTTGTTGTGATCACTTTGTAGAAGGTAACCTACAACTCTTTGCTGGATTGTGGTTGGCTGAGGATGGCAAAAGTGGATTGTAATTAGGAGAAAGAATACTAGACGTTCAAGAAGGGATGCCAAAAATATCATCAACTTAAGAAACCAATGGGTGAGAATTTCACATCCTTAGATGAGTTGGATTTTATAGAGTCTAATGACAAAGAGTGATCAAAAGCTGAAATGGAACTATTTGATGAAATAGTCCTAGAACTTGAGGAATATGCAAAGGACAACTATGAGTCTGACAATGGTCTATTCCATTGGCAAATGGAGGATTATGAAGTCTTATAGCTAGGATGACTTTGTTTGGACATTGAAGAGGAGAATGCTACGTATAGAAAGGGGAAGGCAATTGTACTTGACACCTTTGAGGTAGGTGCCTCAAGGAACATTGCAAGCATGAGCCCAACCGATTGACCATAGAGTGGATTGATTAATGCACGTGTAATTGTGAAGGAAAAAAAATGACTTTTCTCTTGAATATATTCACTATAGCATTGGCAATGCATAAATTGATAAGAAGTTGACGGTGCATTTGACATGCACATAGGTGTCAAGGAGCTCAACACTATTGAGTATGACAGACCAGATATGGTTCAAGTCAACCTTGATGAAATTGATAGGGAGGTGGTCATCAACTATGGAGATGATTAAGACCTTATATTGAAGGTGATAACATTCATGATTTTCATTTTGTACAAGCATGTATTGCCATGGATATACAAGAGCCCCAATGGATTTTCACTTGAGTTGTGTGTCTACTGGGACTATTGTTTCTTGGAGTGAAGCCAATGCAATAGAAGTCATATTGAATGTGCCTCAAATATATCAAATTTTTTGATGCAAAGATAGAGATGCTAAATCCTGATATTATTTTCCAAGCAACTATTAATGATTAGGTATCTTCCATTGTGATTATTTTTTAAGTAGGAAACTATGCAAATCTAAGTTTGCTTAGATTTGAAGTGTTCAAATGCAGTCACAATTAAGGATCACTTTGCTATTCTATTCATTGAATTGATCCTAGATAAGGTAGCTAGACTTGAAATATATTCTTACTCAATAGATTTCTAGGGTACAACCAAATTAATATTTCGAAGGAGAAGTTGAAGATGAGCATTGTTATGAAATATGGGATTTACCTGTACAATTGGATGAGATTTGGATTGTGCAAAACATTGATGACATTCTAAAGAATCATCCTCTATATTTTTGAGTAGATTTTCACTGGTAAGTTCAAAATATTTCTTGATGATTAGTTCTTGTATGGGAAATAGTAAGAGCATATGAAGGTGGTAGAAGAATGCATACAACTATGCATAAACACTAACCTTTTGCTTAACATCAAGAAGTATAAGTTGTTGGATCTCTATACAAAGCTATAGGAGCACATTATCCATAAGACTGGGTTGAATATAGATCTAGATAATATCTGTGCCATGACATTGTTAGGAAGTGAAGTCACTATACATGTGCACAGTCAGCAGAAAAGGAAGCTGCTACAGACTATATGTCTGGGCTGCTAGACGTCTAGGCAACAGACTAGACATATGGGTTGCTAGACATCTAGGCAACAAACTAGACATCTGGGCTGCTAGACGTCTAGACCAGACATCTGGGCAACAGACCAAAAATTTGGGCTACTAGACATCTATGCCAGACATTTGGGCAACAGACCATACATCTGGGCTACTAGACGTCTAGGCAGTAGACCAGACGTCTGGGATGCTAGACGTCTAGGTTAGACGTTTAGGCCAAACATCTAGGCCAAACGTCTGGGCTGCTAGACGTCTAGGCATCTAGACGTCTAGGCCAAACGTTTAGGCAAGTAGACGTCCAAGATAGACGTCAGGACACAGAGGATGAATCACTTTAGTTTTGCATGGAAATGAACAATTTTGTGGAGACTTCCTTTGGGAGAGGAAACACACGATTCAGGGTCTTCCCTTCATTCTCTATAAAAAGTACTTGATCCCTTGCATATCTAGATGACACGTAATGTTGAAATGTTGAAGACGTGAATGTAAAGTTTTGCTGAAAATAATAAGAAAGAGAAGTTGCCATTGCCCCGTGGTTTTCCTGCATATTGCACGTTTCCACGTAAATCTTTGTGTTACTTGTGTTGCTATTTTTGTTTTTTGTTTTTATTGGGTTTCCCATTGCAGGTATAAAATTTTAGGGTTTTCTTAACAGACATGTATGAAGTCATACAACACTAGCTTGTTGAAGTCTTTCTTGATATATTTGGGATACTGTTGGAGTTTCATTAAGGACTTCATGCAACTGTCATAGCCCCTTGACGCCCTCACATGCAAAGGTGTTCCTTTCAAGTGGAAGGACAAGCACTATAAGGCCTTTGAACAATTGAAGACTAGACTTGTTAGGGAAACAATTATAGTGTTTTCAAATTGGAAAAAAGAATTTCATGTCCATATAGATGCATCAAATTTAACAATTGGGTTGTGATTGGTGTAGGAGGGTAGTCATGGGTTGGGCAAACCCATCTACTGTGCAATTCAACCACTGTCAAGAGTAGAGAACTATAGTATGACAAAGCATAATGACTTGGAATGGTGTATACAATGCAAAAAATTAATTGCTTGCTTGCGAATCCATTCATGTTTTATAAAAACCACCATACGTTGTTGTACCTAATAAACATTCCAACAATTTATAGGTGAGTTAGGAGGTGTCTCATTAAATTGTAGGAGTTTAGGTTTTAGATGGTGGTACGCCCTTTGAGGAAGGATGTGATATCCAATCATCCCAAATTCACTTGGCCAAATGTATTGACCAGATGAGTTTTCAGATGTCACTCTTCCATATTGTAGTGTTTCCATCTTTATATGAGCATATAGGTACCTACCTATATACAAGAGACTTAACAAGAGAAGTGTCGACAATTGAGTGGAGAAAGATAATGTTGAATTCAAGGCTCTTCCAATTAATTGGAGGCCTATTGTACAAGATGATACCTAATATGGTATTGTGCATGTGTGTATAGGGAAAACAAGTGTAATGTGTCCTAAAGGAGGCAATGAAGGATTGGCAAGTGTTCACATGAGAAAAGATACGATGATGAAGAAAGTGTTATTTTTTAGACTTTGGTGGTTGACCTTGTTTTGAGATGCAAGGAAGATGCTTATGTCTTGTGACATGTAAGAGAACATGGGAGACACAAAAAAGGGAGTTTAGGTCGTTCACCCATCCCAATTGCACGAATTATTTGAGTGATGACATTTAAATTTTTTTGGACCCCTCAAGCTAAGTCTAGGATGGAGCCCTAGGTCTAAATGGGCTCTCTACAACTTTTTACCAACATAACTCGGATATAGTGAAGGATTCATTATTGGTGGTAGTGGAATAGTCTAGGGTAAAACAATACATACCTTCTAAAATAAATCCAACTTATCTTATCCTAATTCCAAAAAGGATGCTGAATTGTTTGATTCTTTTAGACCCATAAGCCTATGTAATATGGCATATAAGATTATCTCCAAAGTGATAGCGAATCTATTAAGGCCATTGTTAGATAAAATTATTTTAGAAGAGCAAGGAGGATTTGTGAAGGGAGACAAATTCTGGATGGGATCATAGTAGCTCATGAAGTTATATATTCAACAACATCAAGTAAAAAGAAAACAATGATCTTAAAAATTGATGAGTAAAGCCTATGATAGGATTAAATGATATTTTCTTTTTGTAGTTTTAGAAAATTTTAGATTCAGGAAGAAATGGGTTAGATGGATTAAAGCTTGTGTCTCTACAATTTCTTATTCAGTGTGGGTCAATGGGTTAGTAAGAAAATCTTATAAAGCCAAGAGAGGCCTTAGATAAGGAGATCCTCTATCTCCTTATTTGTTCATTATTATGGTAGAGGTTTTGAGTAAGAACTTAAAAAAGGCTTACAAATATGGGCTTATAAGTGGAGGTTAGTAATAACATCAACAACATCACACATCAACAATTTGTAGATGATACAACCCTTTTTGGAAGGGCAAGGATAAATCGAATAAGACAAAATTCAAAATCTACTTCCTTAACACTCCATCTAATATCAAAGAAAGAATTTACATGTTACTTCAGATGGAGGATGCAAATTTACTAGCAACTTATCTAGGTATGCTTTTATTTGAGGGGAGAATGAGGATAGAATCATGGAATCCAGTTACTAGAAAAGTTTAGAATAAACTACTAGCTTGAAAAGCTAGATGGCTATTGTTAGCAGGAAGAGTGCAGTTAATTAAGTCAATCTTATAGGCCATTCCAACATATTATATGTCATTGTATGCTATGCCAAAATCAGTTGAAAAAAAATAATCTATATTATGTGATCATTTTTATGGTTAGGTTTACATGATAAAAGGAAATTTCCTTTGGTGAAATGGAGCAAGGTGTGTGATGATAAAACTATGGGAGGTCTTGGTTTAAGAGTTCTTACTATAGTTGAGAAAATCAAAATCGGTAAAGAATCAACATTTTTAAAATCTACAAAAAATAGAAATCATCAAAAATTTGGGGAAAGAATCAACAAAGAATCAACCAAAAAAAACCAAAGAAACCAAAATTTTTCATTGAAAAAAGTTTTTTTCATGCATATTATAATGAATTAAAATTATGCAAATCAAATATTCCAATAAAAGCAATAATTCATGTCAAGACATCATATAAAGCTCAATATTTAAGTACACATAAAAGTGACAAAACACATCTTGTATTGCTTATAATATGAAAAGGTACAAATTTACAAGTAACAAAAAGGAAAAAATGTTTTATTTTTTATATGCTCGCACATGGAAACAAATAACAATAAAGTTACAATAACTTGAAAAAAGAAAAAAAACTAAACCTTAAACCAAAAGGCCAGGGTTTAGGGTTTAAAATTGAAACATTGACACTAAAAATGGGCTTGCATACATAGTTTTCAGGCACAAAATTTACTTTAAAAGAGGAGGAAAAAAAACCCTAAACCCAAAACCCTAGGGCCTAAACTAGGGTTTCAGGTTTAAACTTCAAGTTCAAAGTTTCAAATTCAAAAATTAACAATTGAAAAATGGGCTTGCATACATAGTTACCAGGGAACAATATTTTCTTAAAAAGAGGAGGACAAAAAAATAAAACCTTAGGGCCTAGCCTAGGGTTTAGGATTTAAACTTCAAAGTTTAAAGTTTCAAACATTAACAACTAAAAAATGGGCTTACATACATAACTATCACGCAACAATATTTACTTAAAAATAGGAGGAAAAAAAACCCGAAACCCTAGACTAGGGTTAAGGATTTAGGGTAAAATCTTTAAATTTTGAAGTTCAAAAATTAAAAACTAAAAAATAGATTTGCATAAAAATATCGTAAATCAACCGCAACCTAAAAAAAAAGAAAAAAATTGCAGATTTTTTGACGTTTTTTTGAAAAAATTGGCAAAAAGTCAATGATGCTGATCTTTTCAACAAAAAATATTTGCATTGTCGAGAGTTTACCTATTGCATGGATATTTTAAAAATGGGTAAAAATTTGAGATTATGCAGATCTTTTGCAGATTTTCTCAACTATGGTTTTTACAGATGTAAACTTAGCTCTTAGGGGAAAAGTAGTCCGAAGATTGTACAAAGAGAGTCAAAGACAATGGACAAGAATTCTTCTAAGTATGTTGAGCCCAATGACCCAAGTTTAATATTGACTGCATTCTATGTACCAAATGGTTTTGCTCTTTGGAATTGTTTAAAAAAATCTATTGATCTAATGATTAAACGTTAAAGATGGGTGGTGGGAATTGGAGAAAAAATTTCTATTTGGATGGATACTTGGTGTGATAAAAAACCACTCAATTTATATCCAATTTTGAAAACTTGGATGAGATTGTTTCAAAATAAATATGTTGATAGAGTTTCAAACATTCTGTACAAGGATTAGAAATGAAGATACAAATGGAAAGAAGATTGTTTTACAAGTATACAAGACATTGATGCTAGGAGGAAATTGAGTAGAAAGATAAAAATTGTGATTATTTTGAAGGGAGCCAAGGATAAATTGATTTTGGAATTGAATAGATCAAGAGAATACCCAAAAAGAAGTGAATATAATGTAAAACACCAACAAAATAGTAATATCACTAGCATATGGAGAGATATTTGGGATGACCCAAGCACCTAAAGTCAAAATGTTTGTTTGGCTAGTAGGTCATAGAAGAATTTAATCCTGGGATAACCATATGAAAAGGGGTTTTCATGCCCCCTCTCAATGCGTTCTTTGTAAAAAGGAGAGTATAGACCATCTCTTGGGAAACTGCTCAATACTTTGAAAACTATGGAAATGCATTCTTAATATGTTTGGTAAATGCACGGTGATGAATAGCAAAATTAAATATTGGTTAAAGAAATGGCAGGGCACTTATAAAAGTGAGGCTTTACAGACAATATGAGATATATCAAAAGATACAATACTTTGGACTATTTGGCTAGATAGGAGGAGAAAAATATGTAAACAAAAGGAAAGCAGTTTAGAGGTAATGAAAAGGAAGATATGTTTAACCATAGAGGAGTCTAAACAAACCCTATCAACTCACCCAATCCCTAATCAGGAAGAAGAGGGCCTTGATAGATGGAGTCAAGTCATTAAATGGAATTATGATGTTGGGTACAAGAGAAGCAAAAAGAAGGCAAATAATATAAAGTGGAAACCACTAGATGTGGATTTAGTTATGTTCGAATTCAGTATATAAACAAAAAAGGGATTATTTAAGCAAGCAACTTAATCAGTAATAGCAGAAACTATTAACCATCACAGAAGAAGAACATAAACATCCAAGACAAGATAAAAATACAACATATAACGTGGTTCATCCAGTGTGGGTTACATCCACCAAGAAACACCATTTCTTTGTATTAGCAGCAGTACAATCTCTGAAGGGAGTAATCCTGCAACATAACCAGCTGTAAATTCCTCTTCAAAACACCAACATCTCCACACAACTACTCTAGCAGTAATTCAAGCTCTACACCAAGCTTCCTGGTCTCTCTACAAGAGACACAATCCTATGCACTTCCCATAAACAAGATACAATACTCTCTATCGGAGGTATTACATAAATAGGGAAACCCAGTTACATGCATGCTAAAACAAGCATCCTATAATTAACCCAATCCCCACTTAAGGCTTAATTCAAACTTAGAAAGTTTACAATTAGAAAAATATTAATTTTAGCCAATCCTAAAATTAACTTTTCCTTTTTTTGCCTCTGGTTTGGGATTGGTCATCTACAGTCCAGTTAAGGAACAAAGAACTATTTTATCCATATTTAGCTGAAATCAGACTCCACAACCTAACAATCTCCCACTTGGAGACTGATCCACAACAACTCTACCGTTGTTGCATCCACAAAATAACATATTCAAGCCAACAAAGGAATGTTAACTCCTCCAGATTGTTGTAACCATGCTTTGAACCATCACATGTGTCATCCACACACTTTTCCTGTGATCAAAAAGCAACACACAATCTTACCTACCATAAATCCATGATATTTCAACATCTCCATGATCACCCATGCATCATGATGATACAACCATCACCATCATGACAAGATCCACATACCATGTCTGCCCCCATAGCATGCTCACACATAATGCGACTTGCCACAACCGCATCATGTGATCTATATCGCAATCATGCATCAATATCGGTGCCATGTCCATCCCCCTGGACATGCCTCTTACTCATAGCTCCCACTGCTTGGCCAATCTTCGGTCTTCTACAGTCAAGATCAATACAATATTTAGAAGAAAGTATCAAAGCCTCTTGTAACACATCACCTACTATGTTTACTTTTGATACTCCTCCACCTCCAAAGCCTCGACTCCAGCCACCCCTACCAACAATGCCCTGGACCTCCTTGGGTATCGTGCACTTTACTTCCACCATCTTGTCATGCAATTCATGAAAGCTCTTCTGCAAAACTGCATCCACTGCGGCCTCGGAATCGAAGGTGATGAAGCCAAACCCTCGTGGCCTCTGCATGTCGCTATCGTGCATGACCACGACGTCCATGATATTCCCAAACTGCTCAAAGTACCACCTAAACTCCTCCTTGGTCACTATTGCTGGTAATCCCTTGACAAAAATATTCTTTGACTATTGAAACATTGGCACCCCCAGGTTTATGCTTTTCATGCCCCAAAAAACCCTGGCTTTGTTGCATAAGCTGATCGCTCTTCAACACTACCTTTTTTGTCTCCACAAGCAAACAAAAGCCATCGAAAAAGATCGACGTTTGGTGAAGGAATAGATCCTCGCTACCATCATCAGGGGTAATAAACCCATAACTCTTCTGCGCGCTAAACCATTTCATGGTTCCTGAATTCTTTTACTGGGCTATGACGATACCCTAGGGTTAGATTTTTTTTACTCAGGTGGATGATTTACGAAACTTGACCCCTATTTTCCAAAGCATTGCAAAATGAAAGAGAGACAGACATATGTCAACTGTCGTTGTCCCAAACAATGGATTCTCTTAACCACCACCACTACCACCATCAATTTTTTTTCCCTTTCTCCCACTCAAGTCAAGCTCCCACTCAATCCTGAATTCCAAAATGCTCTGATACCAATTTTTTGGATTCAGTATATAAAAAAAAAATATATTCTTGAAGCAAGCAACTTAATCAGTAACAACAGAAACTATTAACCATCACAAAAGAAGAACATAAACATCCAAGACAAGATAAAAATACAACATATAACGTGGTTCACCCAGTGTGGGTTACATCCACCAAGAAACACCAGTACTTTGTATTAACACCAATACAATCTCTAAAGGGAGTAATCTTGCAACACAACCAACTACAAATTCCTCTTCAAAATACCAACATCTCCACACAATTACTCTAATAGTAATTCAACATGCAAACACCCTTGCATCAAGCTCTACACCAAGCTTCCTACTCTCTCTATAGGAGATACACAATCCTATGCACTTCTCATAAACAAGATACAATCCTCTCTACCGGAGGTATTACATAAATAGGGAAACCTAGTTACATGCATGCTAAAACAAGCATCTTATAATTAACCCAATCCCCACTTAAGGCCTAATTCAAACTTAGAAAGTTTACAATTAGAAAAAACTTAATTTTAGTCAATCCTAAAATTAATTTTTTCTTTTTTTTCCTCTGGTTTAGAATTGGTCATCTACAGTCCAGTTAAGGCACATAGAATTGTTTTATCCATATTTAGCCGAAATCAGACTCCACAATCTAACAGGTTAAATTGAATTTTGATAGAGCATATAAAGGAAATCCAAGACTAGGAGGAGGGGGAATCATTGGAAATAATAATCCCTATGAGTGTGGTCTACCGACAAGGATGCCACTTGCATTATCTGTGATGTGACCCGGGTTCAATTCCCATGGCAGATGTGTATAAATACGTATTACTAAAAAAAAAAAGAAATAATAGAGGAGACATTTTGTCTCATTACGCTTTCAATAGTGGATTTAAGACAAATAATGAAGCTAAAGCTTAGGTGGCTTTAGAAGGATTAAAAATATATAAACAAATGAAATAGAACAAAGTATGGATGGAAGGTGATTCTCTCATAGTAATAAATGCAATTTTGAGGAAAGCAAAGGCTCCATGGAACATACAAGAGATAATTGTAGAAATTCAATATATTGCTAAAGAGTTTGACAAAAACATGTTTACACATACATTAAGGGAAGGAAAAAAATGTTTAGATAGGCTAGCCAATAGAGGGATTTTGATTGAGGATCATGAAGTTAAATTCTCCTTTCCATGGTTAGAGGAAGTAGTAAGTTTAGGTGAAGTTGACAATAAAATGTTGACTATGTGAATCAAATAATGATTAAGATTTACTTTAATGTTTTCCATTGGTAATATTTACTTTATTTTATAACAATAATGCGTTTTCATATAAACTATTTATTATAAATTTTATGGTTGCATTTGTGTTTCAGGTTGGAAACTGGCAATCTAGATTTGGTAATGTGGAGTATGATAGCATGATGTTTTGGAAATACTACTCTACTAAGATGCAATACATAGATAGTAGAGGTGAAGTTTTTGTATTGTGAAGGATACTATAGAAAAATGTCAAGAAGGATGCTGAATTTTGGAATATTTGTATTCATACAAAAAATTGAAAAGATCTAGAAAATGAAAATTAAGAATTCAGACATTTTATGTAAAATGATGTAGGTTTCTAGCTATAGCATCTCAATTGATATGAGAAGTTTATCTATTTGTAAACTTTCAAGCTCTAAAGAAGAGAGTTGTAACTTATCAAGGGTGGGTGACCTGAGTACAACCCCTTATTATCGATCCAAAAAAAAAGTTGAGGATGGAGGAGCAGACATATAGTAGTTGTAATAGAATATCTAATGAAATTTGTTGAGTGATAATATTTCTTGACATATTGCAAAGGAGTACAACCTAATTTATTTAAGAATATATCATCACAAGGTTTGAGATTGTATTGAAAATCATGAGTGATTGTGGAGGACACTTTATGAATGAAGTGATCTAGAGGATGACATCATTTTTTCATATTTACCATACATTATAGATTCCATTCTATCCTACTGGTGAATGGATAGGTAAAAGTGACAAAATTCTAGTCTTTGTGATTCATAAGTCCTGCTGCTTTAAAGGTGCTTATTGAGAGAAGTTTCTAGTAATAATTTGGGCATGTAGGACAATATATAAGTCATTGATGGGTCATATGTTATTCAATCTTAATGTACGGGTATGAAGCTGCCATATGAGTAGGGTTTTTGATTATGGGTTTGAGAGTGGCGGTGTAGAATTGGCTTGAAGATCAAGAGAGTTTGGAGGAGATTTTATCATGGCTAAGGAAGTTGGATGATTTATAGGTTGTGTAATGAGCTATTGAGGTAGTCTACAATGATGAAAACACTGGTACAACAAGCACATACGACATATGCCCTTCAAGAAGAGAACCTTGTTTTGTGATTCAATGACAAGTGAGAGATCAAGACAAGTAAGTTAATGATCTTATGCTTGTCTCTTTCTAGAATGATGAGGTATTGAATAACATATCTATGCATATACAACTATTGGATGTGATGTTATGCATTGACACTATGATTAGCTTGACCCTATGAATGACTCAAAGCTAAAACTATATAATGTATAGGATTAAATCAAATTATTGACCATGAGATAGTTGGACGGGCTACATGATTTTTTTAGTCAATCCATGGAGAAATTATTACAAGGGGTCACCATATATGAATTGTAGGAGTGAAATTACCCTAAAAATGTGGAACTAATTATCAATGATGCCACTAAAAACATGGAGGAGCTGAATGATTAAGAAGTTAACCATGTGCTATGACCATTGACATAAGATATGGCAAGTAAATGAGTGAACCAATTAACATAGTGGTTGATAATTGAGTGGAATGAGATTGAGCTTGATTATCTTACCTAGTTTAGATAATGGGTGTACATGCAATTATTTTAAGACACAAAACTATGCTGATATTGATGAGCGCGCATGTGCACGTGTGTGTGTGTGTGTGTGTGTGTGTGTGTGTGTGTGTGTGTGTGTGTGTGTGTGTGTGTGTGTGTGTGTGTGTGTGTGTGTGTGTGTGTGTGTGTGTGTGTGTGTGTGTGTGTGATGTGGTGCGGTATACTATTGAAAACCAAGCAATTTTGGAGTAGAAAATAGATTTGATGGTTTGTAATGCCTCTCAAAGTTTAGAGATTATGACATACAATGGATGAGCTCCATGAATAATGAGAAATTGATGAGAATCAAGATGTACTTTTAGGATACTTGAGTTTAATCATTTTCAACATGAAAATGAGCAATTTTATTGTTGAATGGATAAACTCAACAAATAATGATGGGATGGCATAGAGGAGTTTTAAAAATTTATCCAATAATAATTGGATGAGGTGGAATAAAAAAGGATGAGAATGTATTAGATATTTTAATAATTTTAATGCATGTGGATCCTTTAATGATTTTAGGGACTCCATCAATGAATATTAGGTGGAACATCATCATTTAAGTTTTTCAATGTTACAAGGTGTGAAGGGGATGGTGGAAGGATCCATGATGTTGGACATAATGCTTTTTAAATGATAATGGTGTGAACCATTTAACCCATATATAAAATCATAAATAAGGTTGATGGTTATTTTTTTGAGAAATAGGAAAAATAAAACCAATTGACTAGTTCATTTCTCCACCCTAGGAATGACATGGGAACAAATGAATCTTGTCGAAGGAAGAAGTTAGAATTATCTTTCTAGTATGTTGATGGTACCACTTTAATTCCTGAAAATTAGATATGTACAAGAGTCAAACTCAACTTGAGTTCAAAGCAAAGGAAATGTGTTTTATAGGTGGAACTAACGTAAGAGCAATTCAAGGGTGAGTTTTCCACAAACAACACCCTTCATCCTTTGTCAAAGCATTCAACAAAAAAATATTTAAGAATAACTACAAGGAGTTTTCCCTCAATAGGAAGATGCATCCATAGACCTATTCAAAGTACTCTATGATTTTGAAGGATTTTTTTTTATGTAGAAGCAAATGAGGCACCAATTTAGAAATTACACTTTGACAAGAGATTGTCTTGGTGAATATTGTCATCTAGCCAAAAATGGATTCTATGAAAATTGTCCTTTGCATGAGAAAATCTAGCACCATCTAGACCATGAAGCATCTCAAAGTAGAGTGAGAGGTTGATGATTTGTTATCCATGTTTAAGGCATCAATATTATCAAAATTGTTGTCCCTATGGATTCAACAGTTATCTAGGCTATGCAACAAGCCACCATCCTCATTTTCCAAAATATTATCACATAAGGGAATACCATCCAAAAAGAGTAGATTGCCAACCAAGTTGGATAGGTTGTCCAATTTTGAGAGTACGTCATTCATACTTTGAAGTAGACCATATTGTGACCTATTATTCTAAATATTATCCAAAGGCTTGTTGTCATAAGAGTTATTGCCCATAAGAAAGGAAATTCCATGTGAAATCTTGTTGTACTCCTCTATATCATTTGAATTGGGTGAGACACTAGATAAAATAAATGAATTTTGTAATCAAATATGTCAAAGTCAATGCCATTAGAAATAAACCACTATCCAAGAGTAAGAGCTTATTGTCTTGCTTGAGTGTATTGCCAACATGATGACATGCATTGTTCTAAAGAATGTTATCCTACACATAGGTGCCATCCTTACACCATCCTTACATCCATTTGGATAGGGAAATTTCTTTTGTTGGGAATGCAATAGTATTGAGTTGGTCTCCTAAAATTTGGGGACTGTGGAAACACAAAAAAGGCAATGGGACATTCCTTTGATCGATCCTATTAAATTTGACTAGAATTGGTGCTATTGTATGGTTTGGGGTGATTCCTCCTACATTGTGGTGTGATGGGGACTACAATATAGGTTTTTCATTGGGTTTCAATTCTCAAATACTCAATCATAGATGGTTTGGATGTTGGTAAACCCTATAGCCTCTTACTTCAACACAAGGGATTCTAACGCTATACTTAGTTGATTCTATAATTTATTGCTTTGCTTCCTACCTAATATTCTCAAAATTGGTAGAGACTTGGGCCTCTAAAATTTTAACTATCACCCCTTCTCGTTGAGATTTTCCACCTCTATTGTCTAAAGCATTCTATATGAACATCAATTTAGAAAATTTGAATTGAAGGTAGTACCTCGTACTATAGGACCTAGCCTATTAAAATAAGATTTATGAAATTTTGAGTTCAAAATAGAATCTTGGTCACATCAAGTTATCATTGGTAAATTATAAGAAATATTGATACAAAGAAAATATAAAATGGATTTAACAATAGAATTGATGAAAGTGATATGATTACAAGTTCATATAATAATATGCGAGTTCATATAACATAATAGGTAACTTGGAATGCTACACCATTTTGCATACCAACATCTATGAAAAAAATATTAATCCCAGCATGTTTTTTGAAATTAAAATAAATCTCGGAGGGTATGAATACGGAAGAGAAGATTATCGACAAGAGAATATTAAGGGCAAGTGGATATTTGTAGAAAATGAGATTTACATAAGGGGAGATTATCAAAGGAGAAGATCATCGACAAGATTACCAACAAAGAGAAGTAATTTAATTTTTTTTTGAAATATCTTGTTTATGGGTAAACTATTTTTTTAACATTATCATTGCTATCATTAAGAAAAACCACACTGCCATCAAAGTTGTCCAAGCTTCTTCACAACAACAAAAATTTGTGCAAATAACATTGAACCCTTTGGAGGAGAAGCTTGGTAATGAATTAATGTAAAGTTGTAGTAGACGACCACATTCATTTTTTATGTCAATTATATTACATTTAAATTATTTTTATGATGATAGTAAGGATTAGAGGAGTTTAAAAAAAGAGAAAATTTTGAAAAACCCTAGTTTTTTTCTTTCCAAAATCCTAGCTGCTTTTGGATTTTTTTTGGGTTGAGATCATGGAGTTACCAATTTTCACTGGAAATGATGACATTGATGCTTGAGAATGGTGGATGAAGTTTAGATCTATATATTTTAGTGAGATTTTTTGGAATTGTAATTTTTTTTATCTTTTAAAAGAGAAAACTCATGATTAGTGGTATATTCTTACTAAGGAAAGGTATGCTAAGGAAATAACTTGGATGTGGGATGAAATGGAGCATGCATTCTTGAGTCAATAGAACCCTTATAAAAAGATAGCTAGTTTGAAGGTCACCATCAAAGGATATGAAGAAGAAATAAAAAGGATTTAGAGGGAACTGAAAGAAATGAATAAAAATGATATAATAAAAGAAAAAAATACAAATGAAAATGTGCAAGTTCATGGTCACATTCAAAAGCAAAATATTAAAAAGCAAGGACCCAAGGAGAAGCAAGAAGTAGTTATGGTAAAAGAACAAGTTGAAGAACCATTAGAAAACTCAAAAGTAAAATTTACAGTAGTAGCAACAATAGAGTCCATGGAACAAGCAATAGAAAAGTCCAAGGAAGCCTTGTTAGAAGTACACAAGGATGCACCAAAATATAGGTATAAGAGAGAAGATTGTAAAGAAGATTTAAAAAATAAAAAATAAATTGTTGAAGAATAAAAAGGAACGAAATTATAGGTTAAGGTTGCAACAAATATACACCCACACCATATTAAGCAACAATAATCTTGGAGGTATGGCTTAAGGGATAAATATTTTAGATCTACATGGAGTTAGAAAGGCATCAAGTATGGCAGTGTTTGGCAAAAAAAGAATAATATTTATGGATTTCAAAGGGGTGTAGCAACATCATGGAACAATAGAGAAACCATTTAAAATATTAGAGTAGAGCAACAGAAGCATGGAGCCAACAAAATTATTATGTATATTCGAGTTGCATAATGGTAGCTTGGCATCATCAAAAACCATCACTAATCAAGATTTCACTTGGATGGATGGATGAACAAGATTGAAAATTTTCAAGAAAAAGAATGTTGAATATTTGTATTTTAAAATAACTGAAGAAGACCCAAAAAATGAATATAAAGAATTCAAAATTTTTGTGAAAAAATATGTAGGTATCTAGTTATAGCATCTCAATTGAGATGAAAATTAGTTATGTTTGTAAACTATCAAGATTTACATAAGAGAGTTGTGAATTATCAAGGGCGGGGGGATCCGAGTACAACCCCTTTTTCTCAAGCAAAACAAAACTAAAATAAATCTGTTAAAAATATTTTCTTCTAAGTTAAAGAGTCAAATATATTTTTAAATTAAATAAACTATATTTTCAAATCCATCTAACCAACATAGGTTAGTGAATAATGGGCGAGTTAGCTAGGCTTTTGGAAATTTATATCATTGCCATGATCACTACTGATTATAGAAATATATATAGATTTATTTGTGTTTTTTATTCTCAAGAGACCAAAATTTTGGGGTTAATTTGAGGGTCTTATGATGGTTTGTTGGTAGTAGTGGAGGAATCCCTTGCAATTATTCTTACCTGTATTCTACTTCATGGGTCTTGGGTTCTAGGATTTGATCTTTGGCAGTGTCCTTTGTGGATTGGGAGTGTGTTATATAGAGGTAGGTTGTGGCACCTTCTAGAGAAAAGTTCAACTTGTGGAGTCTCTTGACGGTGTTGTGGTGGTTCTTCTAGGGCCTTTTTGCATGAGGTATTTGGGTAGAGTTGAGGGGTGCTCACCCATGTTAAGTGGTGGTGTGGATATGAATTCCTAGAGAGGATAGGGGTGACTAGAGGATCATCAAAAATGTAAACTCGACCTATTTTTGGTTGCAGTTAGGTGGTGGGAGTCTATTTTGCAGTTGGTAGAGTAAATACTGAAGTGAATGCAAATAAGAGGTGAGAGTTTTCATATTTGTTTCATGGTTTTGATAAGATAGATGATGTTTCCCATGTGGGTTCTAGGTCTACAAGCAATGTACCAATGTTAGTGTAGTGGGTTTAGCATAGTGGTAACATAGTAACATTATGTTATATTGCTATTATTGGTCACAATAGGTGGTCCTTGTAGCCATGATAACAAATGGTGGTCTATGTGGAGAAGGATCAAATTGAAGTTCTTTGTGGGGTTGCTTGTTGTTGCTATGATGGGATGGTTAGTGGTGTTGGGGCTACTTAGGGTTGGTACAACCCATGTTGTACCATGTTGGAGTTGTGGTGGTCATAGGGTTGGTGGGTTTCACTTGATGACTAGATAAAGTGGTTTTGATGTTGAGGAGTTGTTAGGACTAAGGAGATGACAACTTGTTATTTCCACCTTATCTGGCCATGGTGGTTAGATGGAACACCTTGATTTGATATGCAAATCAAACCAGTATTTTTAAAAGGATTTGCTCAATGGCCAACGAATATGAGGATGAAGGTTTCAAATATTTATTAATAGGTGTTACTAAATATGAGAAGTTTAGGTTTACTTGTCATATATTATAATATCAAGGTATGAAATATACGAGATTACAATGATATTATTGTGTTCTTTTCTATATAGAGAAGTGGTTGTGTCCTATTGGCATTATTTCAAAAAATTATGCCAAATGGGAAAATGATAATTTGGGAAATTATAAGAGATCTTGAACCTATTGGAGTACTTTCTAGCATTATTCTCATCTTATATGTAGTTTGGAGTTGAGAGATATTTATCTCGAAGGTCAAGCATATGCTATTAATTGAGTTGAAGGAGATGGTGAAGTTTGGGGAGTGACCCTCTTGTTTGTGTAAAGTTGAATATTGCTCATATGGGTCCTCCCCAGATATTTGGGATAACTAATTTGTTAAGTTATCATATATGATTGGTAAATATGGTATGGAAATATCTACTTCTCTTACTTTTCTATTATTATAGAAAGGAGGTGTTGGGGTGCTTTCTAAGTATTGTTAGTTGATGTATTTTTGGTTCAAGTAGTGGTAGTATCATGGTTAATGTTATTAGAATATTTTATTTTAAAGGGAAATTTAGGTTTGTTATTCAATTTTTAGTGGCTTAGGGTTTTAGGATTGTATGCTCCTTTTGTCATGTAGTCATATTTTGGGCCTAGCTTTCTCATATATTGGAGGGGAGTTGAGATTGGTTGACATAATGGACATTTATTAGCTTGCATATTTAGGGTGATTATGGAAATTATTCATGGTAAGGGATGCATTCTTGGAAATGGGGTTGTTTTGAATATTCAAGATTCCTAGTTTATTAACATTAGTAGGCTATTTTTCTTAGGGGATTTTGTCCATTTGATGGTCAACCATACAATTTATAACTAGATGGCCTATATAGGGGGCTTGAACATGACTGATGGAATGGTTTTTTATTGGTGCTTGATTTGATGAAATAACTTCCCTTTGTCTTGCTTAGTATCACAATCCCTTAGGCCTAATTTATTGATTAGCTAAGAAGAGTTTTGGGGCTAATCCTAGTCTTAGTGAGCAAGGACTTTGCTTGTGTGGCTTGTCATTCCTATTGTTACTGAGTGAAGCTATAGTATATTTTGTTCTAGTTACTCTTGATCTCGTGGTCTTTGATGAGTTGGTGTATTTGGTGTTTCTGCCTTGTTTACAAAGTACTATATGTTTTTTATTTTCTTGGGAGGGGGACTTTATAGAACTCCTAATTTTGAGACAAAAAATAGAGGTTAGTGAATATTTAGGTTATGACCTAGGTTAAGGATATATAGACTACTGTATTTTTTATTAAAAAATATGTTAATTTAAATCAATAAAACAATTAATTAAAAATTATAATTAATTAACATATTTAAAGTAGATTAAAATTATGTAAAGTATTGCTAATAAAAGATAAATGGGATACAATAATATGAACATGATTTGAGTTTATTATTGCATTTTGATGACCATTCTTGGGATCACATGACCCATGATAATATAATTTGTGATAATATGAGTCAACAAAATAAATGCATTATAGGTGAGGCCTATTTTTTTTAATTAATATATTAAGAAGGGGATTGAAAGGGCTGTGTCCCTTTTACATAAATTTCCTTACAAGTAGATTATAAAAGGTAAATAAAACCTGGTTCCAAGTCCATCTAAACTATTAACAATCTTAAAGAACCAACCTAAAGCACCTGACAAGAAACATACTTACTACACTACCAATAATAAGAATAACCAGACAATAATTGACTTTACATATATAACAGTCTACCACATATAAATTGGGACACCCATAATAGTTTACCCCAAGAACTGAACCCCAAATTTAGCTTCTTCCAACTGGAAAGTGAAAATAACCCATATAAATAATTAAAAAAATAAATTAAATTTTATCTTGATATAGTTTCTAACATTATTCTACCTAATTAACACTAACTATTTGAAATAACTAAAATTCTAATTTATAAATTCTATGGTAATTATATGGAGCTATACCTTCCTAAAATATGTATTAATTTAAATGTATACCATCCTTCTTTCTAACCTGATATTAGTTGTCTTCCTATAATTTAAATTACCCTATTCTGCCTTATCAATTTTACTAATCCTTATCGATGTGTTTTAACATCTAGTTAACTTAATGTCATGGGTGACACTACAGTTGTATTAAATTTAAATAATATTATGGATGGCTCTATGGTGGTTTTACATAGCACCATAATAACATTGCCTATATAGCACCAATATAGTGTCATTATAACACAATTTTTTTAATATTAGAGTGGTATTATAATAGCTTTAATTTTTGTCCTTATAAAAACAGATAAAAATTGTGTTAGTGTCAAAACAAATTTTGATTATATAACATGAATAGATAGTAATATATTAAGATAAAATTTAATAATAAATTCTTTCTTCAAATTTTTGTTTAAATATTTTGATCTTTTCTTCTTATAACTTTGATAAAACATCTCTCATTCAAAAATTTATTAATCATTAATCTTAAAATATATTTTCAAAGCTTTTTTAAGCATAAATTCTATTTGTAACCATAGAATTAATTTCAAGTTAAATTTTACCTAACATTAAACCTAGTCGTATATTTAAATTAATAAACTCTAAAGTTGTTACATTCCCAAAAAATCTAGCGTATATTTAATTATTATTTTTTAAACCCTAATATATATATATATATATATATATTTTAATTTCCCACTTTCATCCTCTACTAGGCTAGCCAATCACTACATCATACATAGTTCTGGTTATGTAAATGCAGTAGGCAAACCTCTTAATTTACAACCATCCTTCTCATTCATCAATTAGTGAGCTGGTTTATCTCCTCTCATTATTTCAAAAGAACCACACTGTCTATATCACACCACATAAGTCTTTCTATGATGGTGCTTAGAGCGTATTGTATATTGAATATCCTCTCATATCCTTAATAAGCTATTCATACCATTAATATACCTTACCAAAATTCATTCTTGGAAAATCTACATCATAGCTAACCAAATTTCCCCTTTAATTTTATTAGGTTCTCTACTACCTAAATTTATCTTTTAGATTAAATATTGATCATGTATCATCCATAAGAGTCCTTGCTTATTTACATATTATAGACACCAAAATCTAGCCACTTTTCATCCATTTGTATCCTCCAATCATAGTAGTCTATTATTTATATGTATATGTATTTTTTTAATATATATAGATATTAATATTTAATATTTATATTTATATATTTAATTAATATATATGTATTTATGTGAACAAATCCTAGCCATCTACCATGACTTAATATTAGCCATTCATCTATCTTAATCCATGTCACATGCTCAAGTTTAATCTCAACCCTTCCTCGTGTTTTAATCTTGACCACTCAATGGTGTCGTCGAAACCCTAACATGATCAAGGGTAGATTATAAAAGATGATCCATTTTGACAAATCAAGGTCCACAAAAATTCCACAAGGTCCTAAATTTGAACATTTGTCTACTACCAAACCCTAGCCACTTTGCTATAATTTTCCTTCCTCACCGCTGCCATCACACCTTCCATTTATTCCACCACAAAACCCTCGTGAACCAGATCTGGTTCTACCTCACTCCCATACACCCTCAAACACCTCTTAGAGTTAACAAAACATCACTGAGCATTTTTGGAATGCTATTGGGCATTTACAGTCATTATCAAATGCCTCTAGGTGTTTACCATAGCATATTTATAGTTTGTAAGCCCTCGAATGCTTTCGGGTGTTCGCACTACTCTCGAACACAAAAAAAGTAGCACGGATCAACATCACATCAACTTTCTTAACAAGGTAAGATATTTTATTGCATTATTTTACATTTTTGCATTTAGTTTATAGTTAACATTGCAACATTAGGGTTTATAGATTTTTACTATTCAAAGGGCCTCACACAGTGGAGCCCTCGTAGGTGCTATTAACCCTTTTATGTTGCTTTCTATTTGCAGGTGTCAAAACCATGTTTTGGAAGCTATTGTAGATAGGGTGGTCTCATAAGAATACACAAGCCCACCCACACACTTGTTTGGAGTAGAAGACGGTGCAAAATACACCATATATTCACTTGTGAATAAGGGTTTTTAAACCCTAGATTTGTAATCATTGTATCAATACAAAATCATATTGTAATAGTGGATATTGAGGCTCCCCTCATAATAATATCAATATTATTGTCTTCATTTGTGTAATAAGCTTTTGTGTTGATTCTTTTATCTATTTCTTTGGTGTTGTCATTTTTTGCTTTACAAAATGATGATCATGGTGGGACCCCCAAAGGGTTCCTCATTTTGATTTATCTTGTCACTAATTTATGTTTTTGTTTCTATTTTGTAGGTTTCTAGAAGTTTGATCATGCAAAAATCATGAAAAATAGGGTTTTTGGATAGCAAAGTTCGATCAGTGGTTGCACAGATACCCTGCAACGTTTGAGGGATGCCCTGTAGAGTTTGGGAGACACACCTAAGCATTCAAGATATGACTATCAGTATTCAAGAGACTCTAGGTAGCATTTAGAATAGTGGGGAAGAAATACGTAGGCTTCTTGGTAATCTTATTTCAAACCCTAACTCCATTTTTATTTTTTTTTTCTGCTTTTTAATAGTAAATTTAACAGGAAAACATCTACTTTTTATTTTAAAAAAGCAATTTTATTTTTCATCTTAGGCATTTGCATCTTTCATATAGTTTGCATTAGGGTAGAATTTCATTTATGCATTCACTTTAGTTGCATCATTACATTTGATTCATATTTATGCTATTTTATGGTGTTTCATTTATTATTTTGTATGTTGTTTACAATTAAAATGATAAAAACATAAATAGATGAATATTAGGATTAAAGGCTTCCATTTTTGCTTTTCTAATCTAGAACAAGTTCATAATACCTAAGTATACTCCTACTTTTGGAATCACTTGATGATTCAAGGTAGAAGAACTAGGCAAACCCTCCACTGTTGGAATCACTTGATGATTCAGGGTGGATCTTAAGCGGTGTACCCTAAGTTCTTTTGAGGAACTTGGTATTAATGTCCTTGGCTTCTAGCTTAGACAAGTGAAATAGGGCATTTTTAATATTGAGTGAACACAATAGACAATATAAATCTAAAAAATGAATCACACACTATGTACGTCACACATTTAACAATAATGAGTTGGATTTCATCACCAATCATTGTTCAGTATTGAAGATGTTGGGCTTAATTTTTGTCACCAATCATTGTTCAGTATTGAAGATGTTGGGCTTCATATCCATTCATCATCTTGCCCCATATAAACCATAGTAACCCGTGAGCAATATTTTTGGATTTTGTCACCAGAAATATTCTCATTTTCCATCCATCCTTAGAGTCCACCTTGCATATTAGCTTAGGTTTGCAACACACAAAACCACACACACATACAAAAATGAGAATATGTTGCTTAATATAGGATTGAGTTGCTTGTTTGATTCTATGTGATTTACATTGCATCTTTTCTGCACATTCCACATATTCACCATCCCCAACTGAATCATTAGCTTATGGTTTCAACTCAAAGCCAAGAAAATATTTTGAGTCAAGCTTCTGTTAGCCAAACCACTTCATCCATGGAGTGTTCCACATATTTCCCTACAAATTCTATGGTTAATCTTGTGTGATACAGATAAGCTATTCTGGTTTATCTATAGGACCCTCACACACTATGTATACCTCAAATACTGATGTATTGCATAGAGACATCAATGCCCCCATTCCAAAATTTGAGCCATCATCCCCTACCAATCCTAACATCACCTACATATATATGGGTAAATTTGAAGCTATTATAAGATCCGTTAACCCTGTTCTAGAGCAAATCAATAGTTCACCTAGGCATAATCCTTCTTCTTAGTCCAACTTACATCCTTATATATTTAACCAGGTGTATACCAACCATATTTTGAGGTATAATTTGCACCTTCCCATCACTTGTATCTCCCACAACAATCGTGTGGTCAAAACATTTCCATCCCATCCTACTATATCACCACCTATGGCAATCCATTGTATGAAGAACATGTCAATGCTACTTCATAAATGATAGTCTCCACTACATCCAATATCCCTCATCCAGTTGTAATTCTTATTACAACCTATAATACACCACACCTACACCATATACCTCATAATACAACAAGCATGGCAACACCTCAAAAAATTGCTCATGGATCCCAACAACAAATACAGGTGGCAGATTTTAAGCCCCAGCCTATTATAACCTAGCCTACCTTATTTACCTCAAATCCATCATGGGTATCACAATATTCTATGGTTTCCATCTCCACACCTCCATTAAAACACACCTAGTCTATTCCCACAAGTCAACACATTGACAGTCCCCAAACCTCATCTCCATTCCATCATCAATAATTATTACCTCATCAAGTTCAACACCATCAAATTTAGTTTAATCCATCAAACCATAAAAATCTCATCACACCCCATCATTTCACCACTTCATATCCACATAATCACCAAGTAATTTAGGCCTTCCACATACCTGAGAAAGATCCTAGAATTCATGTATTGCAACAACAAATTGATAGCTTGATACAACACACTCCTAGTATGATGAACCAGAAGCCTACTTTAAGACAACTAATCAATCAACCTATTCAATTTTTGGTACCATCACCACCATATATGACAGATTTTACAGTACCAAAATTTGATAAATTTAAAGGGACTAAGGACCCTAGAGAGCATGTAAGCACATTTATTCACTCATGCTTCAGAATCTAAACTCAAGATGCTTTAATGCTCAGAAAATTTCCTCAAACATTGGGAGGAGATGTCGTGGAGTGGTATAACCATCTGCCTCATCATAATATTTATACATTTGAACAATTGATAAACCAATTTCTAGAAATATTCTCCCTCAATATTCATAAGAAAATAACATTATCCGACTTGTATAACCTTAAGCAATTTGATGATGAGTCAGCCTATGATTTTGGCAACTATTGGAGGGCTGTTATCAAAAAAATGCCATTCTCCCTACCAATGGAAGAGTTAACTCGATTATTCACCAAGAGTTTCTTAAAACCCATCTCTTGGTTATTGCAATTGCAACAATATATCTCATTTGAAGAAGCTCTCACCCAGAATAGAATAATTGAGGAAATAAAAATCCAAGAAGATGTGCTAAAGCCTAAGAAGAAAGAATGGCAAAACAAGGGCCAATCAAAAGCAAGTTATTATGGCCAATCTAAGCCAAATCAATTGGATCAAGTGGCCATGAGTCAGTCGATAATGGCTCAGCAACAAAAATCAATACAAAAACCACAACAAATTACATATCAAGTGGTTCCCCCACCCCAAAAAATTCATAGAATAGTACCAACTATGGATAATTACCATCATTGATAATTTTCTTGACAAAATCACCATTACACACTCTTTTATGAATCATATGATTCTATCTTTCGTAGGTTGTATGATACAAATCAACTTGCCTTGATTGAGGTTAAACTAGATGATCCTACCAAACATAGCAAAATATATAGGGAACATTTATTTTTCCCTTATCATTGATAGAATGGGCATGACATTAACAACTGCTATCAATTCAAAGATATAGTGCAAGACCTAATTGACTTAGGGGCCATCAAGGTTGATAGTCCCTTGGCTCAACAAAATCATAACCTTGGTATTTATCAAACACCACTTCCTCATCATAAAGAAGTACAACCAACAATAGGAGGATAAAACATCAAGACTCCTAATCAGGTTAACCATGTGCAAAAATACCAAGGTTTTATGGGTGCTATTCATGTAGTTACCTAAGGTCAACAATGCACCAATCAATAGAATGCATAATAGCAGACTGTATAATCTCCCGTAGCACCTCAGGAAAGTGCGTCTCCTCAACCTACCAATTCATCATCACCCATTCAATTCTATACCAATTATTCCAAACTAATTCACATTCCAAGATGTCCATCTCCACCCACTCATATTTCCAATCATCTACAAAGGCCAATCATATCTCTAAGTAGCCGACTAACCACTAGACTTAAAATAGCTTCAAAAAATCTATCTATTTATGAGCTAATACAACAATATCTCCCACACCATGATGCATTAATGGAGATTCTAAAATCCATTGAACTCCAATATTAAGATACTAATGTATTTAGCAATTTTATGGGAAATATCTGAACATGTGTAGAGCCTTCCATTACATTTTAAAATTTTGAAATCAAACCAATATCATTAAAATCAGTGGACCCTCCATTACATATTATGGCTCAAATTGATAGGAATCCATTCATATGAGTTTTGATTGATATCGACTCCATAAATATCATCACCATATTGGATATTTAACATCTTAATATTCCATAATCTCATTATAACCAAATACATTTAAATCTTGTTAGAATTCAATGATGTTTTCTGTTCTATAGTTGACACTATTGTTTTACCCATCAAAGTGGGGGTAAAAAAGTTGCATACAATGGTCCACATCTTGGAAGGATCCATGGCATACAATGTACTCCTTCGATACCCTTGGATTAGAGAAATGAGATGTTTCCCCTCTATACTCCATGAATATTTAAAATATGTACATGAGAGAAAAATTCATTGCATACCAATGGATGTCGAACCGTTTAAATATTGCAATTTTATCTCTAATCCTTAAAAATCCACTCTTTCATCCGCTCATATATTCTTGAATCTATCAACCATATCATCTACCACATAATCCATCTCTTCATCCAAAACTTTTATTCCTTGGGAGCTCCCATTCACTACCCCACATCAAGCTTCCACCTCCATATACCCATCTTACTGATCATCGAATACATGTACATGTGGTCAAGCCCAATAAACATTGTCCACATCATCAACATCAACATCCCCCATCATTATTACTTCCACTTCATTACCCATTCATCAAATACCTCAACCAAATCCACCTTCATCCACATCATATGATGTCTCACAAGTCAAATTAACATATTATGAGATACCAGTCCAGCCCACACGTCTCCCATTATCGAAGCTACCAGTCAATCATGAGCCTTCCACATCCACTTCCACATCATCTCAAGTTGTGGTCCACCTCACCAGTCCTAGTATTGGTGAATATATGGTCCAAGACATCATTATTACACCGCTTAGAATCCAAACTGATAGGGATTACAGTCACCCATGTGACCCACCCTTATCCATAGAAGCAGTGTAAAATATGGGTTAAATGCATAATAATATCAATTTTGTGTATGGGGAGATTGATTCATCATCTAATCCATCTTCCCTAGATGAACCCAAATAACCAAACCTTGCCAATATACAACACATGTTAGGTTTTCCATATTGATACTTCCATTGGGTCAATTGGCAAGGATATGGCCTAGGATGACATGAATATGATGAGGAATCGACACCCATCATTTCATTCATAGAACAAGATGAGTATTACCTAAAAATATTCCCCATCCATCAACCCATTTTTCATTTGCTCCTCCCTAGGTAGCGAGCTGGACCAATAGGTGAACCACCTCCACTTCATTGATCCACCTCACCAGAAAATTTTGTAATGTATATGTACATAAAAAAAATTAAAAAACACAAAAAAAAAACATCATTACATTGCATGTGCATGGATTTTTACCTATTGCACTTATTTGTGTTGCTTACTATTGTTCAGGTTCCTATGGTTTTGGAATCGGTTCTAGCAGACAAGATCTATCCATCATTCACATTGCCAACCACCAATTTATCTTTAAGTTAACATGAATCCTGTTGACTTATTTACCCCACTCTGTAATCCATACAATTTGGCAAAGCCAATTCCAATTGACATGAACCTTATTGATATGGATAATATTTCCTCACCTCCATTATTTTTTGAATTCATCATTTTCAAGGAATTGTTAAGGGCTTCAATCAACTACATTCCTCCATCGCCTCCCCCTTCACCTTCACCTTCACCTTTAGATCCTGAGGTTTTCCATAGAATTTCCAATCTAGAAGGAGTTAAAGAGCCAAAACCACTCAACATCATCCACTTGAGAGTATTTTATGCTTAATATGATTTATATATGTATATATACATGGATAATACACAAAAATAAAATTTTAATTTTACACTTTTCATTTCACACATTGCACACATTACATTTCACAAATTGCATTTCATACATTGCATTCACAACCACCTTCACACATTTTATTTCATATTAGGGGGTCATTTATTCAGTCTAGATAATAATTGGTCCAACAAATTTTTACTACCTTAATTAGGGGTACCTTTAAATCATTATCCATTTCATTGAACCATTCCATAAAGTCAAATTATCATTTGCAAACTACATTTCTATAATCCCTAAGTGTTTTCGGTCACTCAACCACTCCTAGTGTTTCTAGCAACCTCCAATACATATCAAGTTTTCTTTAGGACCAAGACACATTCTCACTAAGAAAATTTTGAGTTTTGGGAATTGAATCTAACACTATTGAACCAAACACAATCACACATCTTAAAAATATTTTGTGTCCATTTGGAGATATAAAAATGCAACACCAAACAATGCTAAATAAATTGAACACAAAGAACTCAAAATTGCATAATAGATGATATTTATTAATGGGGGGCCTAAAAACTCCATTGTTACAATGTGGATCCTTGAATCCTTTTGATATAGATTTACAAATGGCTAGGGTTCTTCAAAACCCTAGAAAATAAGGCTAGTACTGTCTTCAGGCACGTCCTTGCTCCTAACAAAATTTAGTAGGCTTCTTGATATCCAATGTCGGGCCACTCCAGCTTAAGCAGTTGTCCAATGCTGATGTAGCACCTTCAGATCTACACACAATGACACATCAAATAGATTAGTAATACCTATGAGGCCTCCACAATGTGAGGCCCTCTACAAACAATAGTAAAACACTAACTATCTACTACAAATGAAGTGAACATAAATAAAAGTGCATTGATAAAATAACAAACAATAAATTTACCTTACGTTCTTGCTGCCTTATGATCTATGAAATTTTATTGTCATGAAGAGGTGCAATGATGCCCTAGCATTGCTCGAAGTCTAGGAGGTCCTCATAACACTTACATAAACTACCCACGGGTTCTTGATGACTGTAGAAAACATTTGTGGGTACTTGGGACTGGTAGGGAGGCACCCTAAGGTGCTTGGTAGCATAAGGGAAGCACCCAAAGTTGCTCGATAGTGATAGAAAGCACCCAAAGGTATTCAACGGTTGAGAAAGGATTCTACAAAAGCAAATCCGATGAGGGGAACATATGGCAAAGACTGAGGGGGTTATGGTGAGTGAGGATGGAGGCAAAAGTACTTGGCTACTCCAAGGGAAGATGAAACTCAAGGAATCTAAAGATACAAATTGCTTAGGAAACTTAGGGATTTAGTCACTTAGGGGTTGAGCCATCAAAATGGATCCTATTTATAATCCAACCTAGGGCATGCTAGGGTTTTAATGACACTAATCGTGTGGCTGAGATAAAAGCACATCGAAGGGTGGATATTAAATTTAGGGTGTGGCATTGATTGATGTGGATGGACGAACAATATTGAATGAAATCGGATGGCTGGGATTCACTTATATAAATATATATAAAATAGTAATATTAAATATATATAAAATAAATAAATATAAATATACATGAATAATGGGATAAAATGCTGGGAAAGTTAGGATGGATGACAAATGGCTAGGTTTTGGTGTCTACAGATGCCCCTTTTTGTATTACGTTGCGTGAAACACAATGTAGTGCAAAAACATGAGACACCTGTTTTGTCCAGGTGTAGAAGCAGCTTCTCTTGGGATGTAGGACATAAGATTGAAGATAAAAGAATAAAAGAATATGAATTTTTTGCATAGCTTACCCCCTCAATTAGTGAATGATTTTGCGGATGAATCTCATGAGCCAATTGAAAAAAATATGTGCAAATGAATGATGCAAATGTGATACCATTTTTGCCCCAATGGTATGAAGGGGATTGGTGAAAAATGTGACATGATGCGTCTAGTTTTGCCCCAAAATATTAAGGGTTTTGTGAAAATGTGTGATGAAAAAAGTCTCTTTTTGCCCCAACAGATGAAGGGAGTTTTCCAAGTGCATATGCCATGATCATGTAAGATGTATCCCATTGTGGGAAAATCAAAAAACAAAAGTGGTTACCCCAAATTTGGGGTGATTTGATGTTGTTTAAGAATGTGCCTTTCGGTGCCATTAAAATGCAAGTATGCAAATGCAAAAAGAAAAGAAAAATAGTCTATCCTCGGGGCCACTCGTGATTACAACAATTCCTAAACAAAATCTCTAAATTGTTGCTCAATCACTTTACTCGGCCTACATCCTCGAAGACTGGTGTAAAAGGAGATGATGAAAAGTTATGATTTTTTTCATATTTCAAGCCCCACAAACAAGGCCATCAATGACAACTTTTGAGCAAATTAGTCTTGGCATAGTCTCACTCTAAAGATGAGGTACCAAAATTGATTTTTGTTTTCGAACAATGAAATATGTGATGATGAAAATGGCCAAGTGTCCTTATGGTGGTTTACTCATCTTACCAAATTGCATGGAAAACCAATCGCTGCAATCACCAAGGAGGTAGAATAAACCACTAGATACGAGGTTCACTTGAAATTGTAGGTGAACTTGGCAAATGTTGAATGTAAATACAATTGTTGATGGATTTGATGGTGACATGAATATGTGATGATGAGAAATGTATTGATGGATGCAATGTGGAGTGATTTTGTGGAGGTAAGCTACATTTTTGAATATATGGATTCAAGTGACTGAGTTTGTTTTTGCCCCAACAAATAAAAGGGGTTTTTGACATGTGAAAAATGCAAATACTATGTTTGTTCTTTGCCCCAACATATAAAGGATTATTGATAATGCAAGTGTCATTATGGTTATTTATCCATCCTACCAGATTGCATGGATAACCAGTCGCTACAAATGGTAGGTTAAATAGGATAAACCACTAAATACAAGGTTCACTTGTAAAGTGCCAAGGAATTTGATGATGTTGAATGTAATGGTTGTGTCTGTTTTTTGCCCCAACAGATGAAGGTATTTTTGATAATATAAGTGTCCTTATGGTGATTTTTCCATCCTATAGGATTGCATAGATAACCAGTCGTTGAACCGCCAAGTTACTAGGATAAAGCACTAAATACAAGGTTCATTTATACTTGTGTCTATTATTTGCCCCAACAGATGAAGGGATTTTCACATGGAAAAAATGCAATGCAATGATTGTGTCCATTCTTTGTCCCAACATATGAAGGGATTTTTGAAAATGAAAAATGAAATGATTGCATTTGTTCTTTGCCCCAACAGATGAAGGGTTTTTTGAAATGGGAAAATAAGCAAATTTTGTGTTTTTAGCCGATGGATAAGGCTAGGAAAATTATAAAGAGGTTTTGTATTTTTAGTCGATGGATAAGGCTAGGAAATTCTATGTTTTTGGACGATGGATAAGGCTAGGAAACTCTATTTTTTTAGCCAACGGGTAAGGCTAGGAAAATTATAAAGGGGTTTCATATTTTTAGCCGATGGATAAGGGTAGGAAACTTCATGTTTTTAGTTGATGGGTAAGGCTAAGAAAATTATAAAGGGGTTCCATATTTTTAGGCAACAAATAAGGCTAGGAAACTTCATGTTTTTAGCTGATGGGTAAGGCTAAGCAAATTATAAAGGGGTTCATATTTTTAGTCAAAAAAATAGGCTAGGATACTCCATAATTTTATCTGAGGGTAAGGCTAAGAAAATTATAAAGGGATTCCATATTTTTAGCCGACGGATAAGGCTAGGACACTTCGTGTTTTTAGCCAACGGGTAAGGCTAAGCAAATTATAAAGGGGTTTTGTGTCTTAGCCAATGGATAAGGCTAGGAAACTCTATGTTTTTAGCCGATGGGTAAGGCTAAGAAAATTATAAAGGGGTTCTATATTTTTAGCCAATGGATAAGGCTATGACACTCTATTTTTTTAGCCGACAAGTAAGGCTAAGCAAATTATAAAGGGGTTCCATATTTTTAGCCGATGGATAAGGCTAGGACACTCCATGTTTTTAGTTGACGGGTAAGGCTAAGCAAATTATAAAGAGATTTCATATTTTTAGCCAATGGATAAGGCTAGGACACTCCATGTTTTTAGCTGACGGATAAGGCTAGGATACTTTGTGTTTTTAGCCAACGGGTAAGGCTAAGCAAATTATAAAGGGGTTCTATGTTTTTAATAGATGCATAAGGCTAGGACACTCCGTGTTTTTAGCCAAAGGGTAAGACTAAACAAATTATATAGGGTTCTATATTTTTAGTAAATAGAAAAGGCTAGGAAATTGAGTGGATGTGAAAATGTAATTGATGCATTCTATTTTTACCCCAACAGAAAAGGGGATTTTGATAAGGTGTGATGCAATAAAATGGTTTTGTTTTTGCCTTAACAGAAAAGGGATTTTTGTAAATGTGGATGGTGTGAATGCAAGGAAAAGGGTACAACCTTTGAAAAAATGATGTACCTTTTTAAACCTAGCAATTTATGTAGATGATGTGAATGTAAGTCAAAGGGTGCAACCTTTAACAAAAGGACATAGCCTTTTGAACCTAGAATTGATTTGTTGATGATGCAATGTGTATGCATGATTGAATTGTTTGTTGAATTGGTGAAGAAGGTGTGATACCTCGAACACCCCCAAGTTGTATGCTTGTTTGCTTGATTAGGGGGAAGGTGTGATACCTTGATGATGGCGGACGAGAAAATCACACATTCTCAAACCCTAATTTTTCATTCAGAAATCTAAAAACAGTTACAAAAATAGCCCGAAAGCTTACAATAACCAGCGCTCGGCTTGGTTTTCCTCCCACACACTCTAAGTGCGATCTTCCTAAATCCACCACCCCATCTATTACATTAAAATAGGTTTTTATAGAGGCCCCGACCCTTTGAAACATCTTACATGAAAACTGGGACACCAACCCGATTTAATACTCCACTCTACACGGCCCCTGTCATCGTCGCTCCCTGTCAGATTACCCTGCGTGACCCATCCTTTTTGTTTCCCATGCTTCTGGGTAATCGCCCACTTTTACTGCACCTTGTTCCATGTGTCATCCATAATAATCCTTGAAAATACCGCCTGTCGCGGTTTCGTGCCATTTCTTTCTTCTTCTTCGTCTTCTTCTCTTCCCGTCGTGATATCGTGACATTTTAGCTTCCCTGCACTCCTTTCCTCTTTTGGTCGCGATATCGCAACGTATTCTCTTCCTCTCTACCTTCCTTGCTTTCAGGCTATGATATCGCGACATGTCATGATATCACGATGTTCTCCTTCCTCGCCTCCGCTTCTCTGCTCTGATGGCGATTTTGTGACATGTCACGAAATCGCGACAATTCCTTCGACATCTACTTTTCTCTCACTGGTGGTCACAATTTCGTGACATGTCACAAAATTGTGACATTCTCTTTAGCACCTTCCTCGGTCTGCTCCTTGTCACGATTTCATGACATGTCACGAAATTGTGACATTTCCATCTTCTCTGCCCCGACTCTTTCTTTTGTCACAATTTCACGACGGTCGCGATTTCACGACATGTCACAAAATCGCGATAACTCCCACTGCTCTGCTTCAGATTCGCTTTTGTGTCATGATTTTGCGACAGTCGCAATTTCATGACATGTCACGAAATCACGACATTCCCCCACTTCCTTCTGCTCTCCCTTGTTGATGTCACGATTTCGCGACATGTCGTGAAATCGTGACATGTCACAAAATCGCGACATGTCATGATTTCGTGACACCCTCCTCTGCTGCCTTTGCTCTACCCTGATGGTGTCACGATTTTGTGACATGTCATGATTTCATGACATGTCACGATTTCATGACATGTCACGATTTCGTGACATTTTTGTGCCTTTTCATTCTCTCTCCTGCCGATTGTCGCAATTTTGTGACGTAGTGAAATCATGACAATTTTTGCTCTACATTTTCTCCTTGCCTTATTCTTCTTCTTCCTTAGTCGACTCTTCAGAAGTGGCCCTCCTGCCACTGGATGCTTCTGCATCAGGTGCTACTGGATGCTCCTGCATCAAACACCCGAGGTTGGTGGAGAAGTGATATTCACTTCTGCACTGTCTAGTTGCTGCCTCCTACAACATCTCCAAACATTCCTCTACCTCTGCAGCCTGCTCCAACCTCTCCTCCTGGTCCATATAACTTCTATCTTCCTCCAGAAAGATTCTCCCACTACTGCATACTTCTTCTGCAGCCTGCCTGCACTCCTCTTCTTGGCCAGTTAGATTTTTGCCTTCTTCCAGGCAGATCCTGGCACTACTGCACTCTTCTTTGCATGTAGCCTTCTTCAGCTTTAGCTTCTGATGCACTCCAGCATCTCTCTTTTTCTATCTTTCTTCATGCCTTCTGTGCTGCTCCTCTTGCTCCCGCAATTTTATGCTAAGCCACTCCTCTTGCAGGGCTTTAAATTGCCGCTGCAATGCCAAGAACTCTTCCTCCGGCACCATATCGCTCCTACTGCCATGGCTTCTTTGTGGATGCATTTTTCTACCAGGTCCTGGCATAAACTGCCTCATGTTCGGTGAATCTGCTTACGCACTCAGAACCCTAACTCACTCTTCTCTCTCTCAGAACCCTACCACAGATCCTGGCGCAACTGCCTCACGTTCGACAAATATATTGTGCACTTAGAATCACTAGCTCTGATACCATTTGATGGTGAACAGGAAAATCACACATTCTCAAACCCTACTTTTTCATTTAGAAATCTAAAAATAGTTACAGAAACAGCCCGCAGGCTTATAATAACTAGTGCTCGGCTTGGTTTTCCTCCCACACACTCTAAGTGCGATCTTCCTAAATCCACCACCCCATCTATTACATTAAACTAGGTTTTTATAGAGGCCCCAACCCTCTGAAACATCTTACATGAAAATCGGGACACCAACCCGATTTAATACTCCACTCCGCATGGCCCCTGTCATCGCCGCTCCTTGTCAGATTACCCTGCGCGACCCATCCTTTTTGTTTCTCGCGCTTCTAGGTAATCGCCCGCTTTTACTGCACCTTGTGCCACGTGTCATCCGTAACAATCCTTCAAAATACCGCCTACCATGATTTCACGCCATTTATTTCTTCTTCTTCGTCTTCTTCTCTTCTCGTTGTGATGTCAGGACATGTCGCGATATCGCGACATGTCACGATATCACGACATGTCACGATATCGTGACATTTTAGCTTCCCTGTGCTCCTTTCCTCTTTTGGTCATGATATCGTGACATGTCATGATATCGTGACGTCTCCTCTTCCTCTCTGCCTTCCTTGCTTTCGGGCTGCGATATCACGACATGTCGCGATATCACGACGTTCTCCTTCCTCGCCTCTGCTTCTCTGCTCCGATCGCGATTTTGTGACATGTCACGAAATCGCGACAATTCCTTTGACATCTACTTTTCTCTCATTGGTGGTCGTGATTTCCTGATAGTCACGATTTTGTGACATGTCACGAAATTGCAACATTCTCTTTAGCGTCTTCCTCGGTATGCTCCTTGTCGTGATTTCACGACATGTCGCGAAATCGTGACATTTCCATCTTCTCTACCCCGGCTCTTTCTTTTGTCATGATTTCACGATGGTTGTGATTTCATGACATGTCACAAAATCATGACAACTCCCACTGCTCTGCTCCGGCTTCGCTTTTGTGTCACAATTTTGTGACAGTCGTGATTTCATGACATGTCACGAAATCGTGACATTCCCCCACTTCCTTCTGCTCTCCCTTGTTGGTGTCACGATTTCATGACACCCTCCTCTGCTGCCTTTGCTCTACCCTGATGGTGTCGTGATTTTGCGACATGTCACAATTTCATGACATGTCACAATTTTGCAACATTTCTGTGCCTTTGCATTCTCTCTCTTGCCGACTATCGCGATTTTGTGACGTAGCGAAATCACGACAATTTTTGCTCTGCATTTTCTCCTTGCCTTCTTCTTCTTCTTCATTAGCCGACTCTTCAGAAGTGGCCCTCCTGCCACTGGATGCTTCTGCATCAGGTGCTGCTGGATGCTCCTGCATCACTTGAACACCCTCAAGTTGTGATGTTGTTTGAAATTTCTAGTGATCTTTGCATATACGAGTTATACATACATATATATACATGGATTTTACTTTTATGTTGTGCTTATGTGTGAGTGCTTTTGTGGAATTCTAGTGTATATGGATGATTAATGCAAGTGGAAATGTGTTATGGATGAATAATGCAAGTTATGGAATGTAAATGTTGTAATGATCATTCATAGTTTAGATCTTTCTTGACCAATATTTTAGCATTATTGTTTAATTAGGGGCACTAAACTAGGTGGTATGTGGGGTAAAAGACTCATAAAATGACATGGATGTTGACATGGGAGAAAGTATGGTTGTTGATATGGAAGAAGATATGGATATTTATATGGAAGAATATATGGATGCTGATATGGAAAACATATTTTTTGCAGAGACTCAGACATACTAGTGGTATAAAACTTACTAAACTGCCTAATTCCTCTAGAACCAAATGTGTGTGCAGTGAATTAATTTACTGAATCATGAGCATGGTAATGACTCAAGGTAATCAAGAACCAATGTGTGTGCAAGTGATTTTATTAACTCATCTTGAGTAAATTGGGTAAACCTGTTATGAATGAGACCAAAAAGCTAGCTTGTCCGTATGTGTAGTCATAGGTCTCTTTGATAGAGATATGTCGCCACACATGAGTGTACTCCATTTTCAATCAAGCATCTATAGATCTGGTGGAGGGTAATTCCATAGTCCATGATTTATGTTTTGATATCTTAAGTTTTGGGGATGACTACCTAACCGTCTGACTAGAAATATAGTACGATCCTTACAACCCAATGATCACTGGTGTGTGATATAAAAGATTTAGAGTTTTTTTGTTAGGGATTTTTCCCTACTCTTTATTTTTTTTGGAATTGTGATAGTGGTGAGAACCACTATTTTTGTGGACTATGTTGCATGATGGGATAGGCAAGGATTACCATTTTCACTTCAAGGTTCAAATGAGGTATGGTGTTATCCCTCTTCGACACAAGATGTTTTTAAGATGTGAAATTGTGTTTGGTTCAAGAATGTTTTGGAGTCAATTTCCAAAACTCAAGATTTTCTTAATATATATGTGTAATGGTCCTAAAAGGAACACGACATGTATTTTAGAGGCTGCTTAAAACACTAGGAGTGGTTGAGTGATCGAAAACACCTAGGACTTTATGGAAATGTGGTTTGTGCGAATGGCAATTTGACTTGGTGGAATTGTGTGGATGGTATTGTGAAGGTACCCCTAATTAAAGCAACATGATTTTATTGGACCAATTCAAAAATTTGAACTTAATAAATGATTCCTAATATGAAATGTGGATGAGATGTATGATGTGAAATTTATGAAATGAAATGTGTATAATGCAATGTGAAATGTAATGTGTACAATGCAATATGTAGAATGAAATACAATGTTTTTGTGTAGTAGCCATGTATACATATATATAAATCTCATTAAGCATAGACTAATCTTGAGGGGGGTAGTGTTTAAAGGTTTTGAATTCTTTTACTCTCCCTACATAGCAAGCTTGTAAGGCAAACAACCAACATGTGCAAATGCAATATGGTAAAATAATGGGAATGCAACGCAAGGATTTTTAGAGTAATCCAAGGATTGGTTCTGTTTTTACCCTAACAAAGAAGGGGTTTTTGATTTGGAGAATGAAATGATTATGGATGAAAGTGAATGTGATTGTGATGAACAAATTTTGGAAATGTAATGGTGGATATGAAGCTGTTATGGTAATGAATGATGGAGTAATTATAAAAATACAAATGATGAGTTCTATTTTTGCCTAAAAAAAAAGAGGGAATGGTATGGAACCATGTTAATGATGGAATGGCTGTTGTGGAGCTATGTTAATAATGGAATGGTTGTTGAAGCCATGTTAATGTGGAATGGATATTGTGTAGCCATGTTAATATGGAATGGTTGTTGTGCAACCATGTTAATGTGAAATGGCTATTATGCAACCATGTTAATGTGAAATGATGGTTGTGCAACCATGTTAATGTGGAATGGCTAATGTGAGGCCATGTTAATGGTGGAATGGCTAAGATGAAGCTATGTTAATAGTGGAATGGCTAAGATTAAGCTATATTAATGATGAAATGGCTAAGATGAAGCCATGTTAATGGTGGAATGGCTGTTGAAGCTATGTTAATGGTGGAATGGCTAAGATGAAGCCATTTTAATGATGAAATGACTAAGATGAAGGCATGTTAATGGTGGAATGGTTAAGATAAATTTATTTTAATGATGAAATAGCTAAGATGAAGCTATATTAATGGTGAAATGGCTAAGATGAAGCCATGTTAATGGTGGAATGGCTAAGATGAAGCCATGTTAATGATAAAATGGCTAAGATGAAGCCATGTTAATGGTGGAATGGTTGTTGAAGCCATGTTAATGGTGGAATGGCTGTTGAAGCTATGTTAATGGTGGAATGGCTAAGATGAAGCCATGTTAATGATGAAATGAATAAGATGAAGCCATGTTAATGGTGGAATGGCTATTGAAGCCATCTTAATGGTGTAATGGCTATTGTGGAGCCATGTTAATGATGGAATAACTGTTGAAGCCATATTAATGGTGGAATGGCTAAGATGAAGCCATGTTAATGATGGAATGGCTAATATGAAGCTATGTTAATGATGGAATGGTTGTTGTAGAGCCATGTTAATAATAGAATGTGCAACCATGTTAATTATAAAATGGCTAAGATGAAGCCATGTTAATGATAAAATGACTAATATGAAGCCATGTTAATGGTGGAATAGCTAAGATGAAGCCATGTTAATGATGGAATGGATGTTGTGGAGCCATGTTAATATGAAAATGGCTTTTGTGAAGCCATGTTAATGTGGAATGGCTGTTGTGGAGCCATGTTAATGTGAAATGACTATTGTGCATCCATGTTAATGTGGAATCATGGATGGAATCATGGGAATGGAATGAGTTGATGGATGTATGGACTGGAAACCACAAGATATTGTGATGCCCATGATGGAATTTGGGTGATAAATATGGGCTAAGTGGAAATTGGCTGAGGCATAGGATTCACTTGAACTTGCTATTGAGATGTCTATCATTTCTTAAGCAATTTATTCAAATGATCCCATGATTCATTAATTTCTAGATCAATAGTTGATGGAATAGATGTGGATGATATTTATGAGATAGGTGGGTAGCAAGTTACAATGGAAATTGCAACTTGATGGGAGACATTGGATGGTAAGGATGTGGGCACTTGTGAAGCAAAATTAACATGTACTTCATACAAGGGGGGTTTGAGGGTTGGGATGAGATAATTTTCTTTAGTAAAGAAGGATCATATATAGGTGAGTTGGGGACTGACTCTAAGATATAGTTAGTGTATTTCATAAGAGCTTTCACTCATGCCATGTCTATGTGGGTGATGTGGTGGTCGATAGTTGGGGAGGTTGACTCTTCTTGGGACATAGCCATATGAAAGGATGTGGATGGCAAGGAATGTGAAGGACCTACAGAAAAATATACTTGTGTCACATTCAAAAAATCTACCATAGAACTAGTGGAGAAGGTGGATGAAGATTCCATTTGATTATCTTGATTTAATGCTTTATTTTGTTTTCTTGTTAAGACCATAAAACAAATAAATCAAAATACAAATTATACAGTAAAAATAAAATACATAATTTAAATTTCATAATAAAAATAAACAATCAATGATAAGTTTGTTTAACATGTGTGTCTTACCTTATTCATTGATAATATCATTTTAATGTGAGTTCATTTCCTTAGGTTTCAATCTTTTATGTTTCAAATGTACTAATATGAATTAGTCAAATAAAGGTAAAAACTATGGCTAAGCTGGGGCAATGAGATTCTTGCTGGTGATGAAATCTAAATTTTTTTCTCATGGATGACCTAGGGTTTCTATGGGTAGAGATTGGTGGATGGAGATGAATTCCATCATCACCAAATCTCAAGCAATGAATGGTGATGAAATCTAGCCACTACTGTTGAATGTGAATCGTGCAGTGTGTGATTCTTTTTAAAATTTTTAATTTTATATTGTGTTCAAATAATGTTAGAAAAATAACCACTTGCAATGATCTAAATCATAAGCGACTGTTCACAATACCAATTTCTCCAAAGGATATAGAGTACACCACCTAAGACCCACTCTAAATAGCTGGGGGGTTCATATATTCCTCCCTATTGAATAACCCAAGTACAGGGATAATCTTGGTATATGAAAAATGTTCCTACTTAGACCACCAAAAATAGATATCTCTAACCCTAATAATGCAAACTAATTATGCAATTCTGATTTACATGCAATCAGAATGCAATATTATATATATATTTTCACATAGTAGAAAATCAAAAAATTCAACTAGAATTTTTGATTGGATGCAAGTGATTAATTTAAATCCTAAAATGAATGCTAATATGAATGTTATTTTCCAGATTAATTAATGAAATTCCTTTTATACCAAAATCTTGAAAAAGACACAAAACAACCAGAAAACATAAACAAAAAAACTAGGGTTTGGTTAGCAAACTTACAAACGACCTACATATTTGTCCTAGCTCTTTGTAAAATGCCCTTGGGCATTTATAAAATGCACTTGGGAATTTTTGGATAGCCCTCGAGTGTCCCTGGGCATTTCACGACCTTCTGCAACTTCTTACAACTTTCAGAAATCCTAGATCCAACGAAATCTATGAAATCTGCACTTTTATGGGAGATGATAAAAAATAGCAAGTAAATTAGTAAGGCAAATCATAAATAGAAACCCTTAGGGAGCCCCACCATGATCACCATTTTGAGATACAAAAATGTAACACCAAAAAATGCTAAATAAATTGAACACAAAGAACCCAAAATTTCATAATAGATGATATTTATTAATGGGGGGAGCCTAAAAACTCTATTTTTACAATGTGGATCCTTTAATCCTTTTGATATAGATTTACATATGGCTAGGGTTATCCAAGGCCCTAGCAATAAAGGCTAGTGGTGTCTTAAGGTGCATCCTTGCTCCCAAAAAAATTGAGTGGGCTTCTTGATATCCGATGTCGGGCCACTCCAGCTTAAGTAGTTATCCAATGTTGATGTAACACCTTTAGATCTGCACACAATGACACAAAAAATAGATTAGTAATACCTATGAGGGCTCCACAATGTGAGGCCCTCTATAAGTAATAGTAAAACCCTAACTATTTATTGTAAATGAAGTGAACAAAAATAAAAGTGCATTGATAAAATAAAAGATAATAAATTTACCTTATGTTCTTGCTATCTTATGATCTATGATTTTTTTTTTGTCATGAAGAGGCATGATGATGCCCTAGAATTGCTTGAAGGCTAGGAGGTCCTTAGAAAACTTATGTAAAACACTCACAGGTGCTCGGTGGTTGTAGAAAATACCCATGGGTGCTTGGGACTGGTAGAGAGGCACCCAAAGGTGCTTGGTAGTGGAAGGGAAGCACCCAAAGGAACTCAATGGTGATAAAAAGCACCCGAAGGCATTTGATAGCTAAGAAAGGATTTTTTAGAAGCAGATCTAGTGAGGGGAATGAATGGTGATGACTGTAGGGGTTATGGAGAGTGAGGATGGAGGTAGAAGTACATGGCTACTCCAAGGGAAGATGAAAATCAAGGAATATTAGGGTATGAGTTGCTTTGGAAACTCAGGGATTCAGTTACTTTAGGGTTGAGCCATCAAAATGGATCCTATTTATAATCCAACCTAGGGAATGCTAGGTTTTTTTTTTTTAAAAGCGAATAACCCCTTGCAGGGCCGCCTTGGTCTGAGAGACCACGAAAAAAGGGTTCTACACCGTCAAAGTCACCCGAAAGTCACACCCGACCCTGCCCGCACCAACATTATCAATTGGATTTTGGATACCCAATTTAATTTTTTTGTAGGGTGGAGATTTGAACCTGGGACCTCCCTCGGAGGATTGCCCTCTCATCTCCAACTCACCTACAACACCTGGGTGGGAATTCTAGGTTTTCAACGACACTAATCGTGTGAGATAAAAGCACATCAGAGGTTGGATATTAAATTTAGGGTGTGGCATGGATTGATGTGGATGGATGGACAAGACTACATGAAATTGTATGGTTGGGATTAATTCACTTATATATAAAATATAATATATAAAATACTAATATTAAATATATATAAAATAAAAATATATAAATATACATAAATAATGGCTAGAAATGGCGAGAAATTTAGGATGGATGACAAATGTCTAGATTGTGGTGTCTACAGTATCAAAGAGAGATAACACCATGATTGGGTTGAACCTCGAAGTGAAAAGGGTACTCTCTGCTTGCCCCATTATGCACATAGTACAAAAATAAAAAGAGTGGTTTTCACCACTATTACAATAATTTAAAAACAAAAGAAAGAGTAGTAAGGATAGGGTAAAATTCTCATCATACTTCAATTGAGAATCTGATTCCCTAAAAGCTCTAACTATTTTACACATCACACACCATATATCCTTAATTTGTAAGGATAAAACTACATTTCCAATCAGACAGTTAGGTAGTCTGAATCCCTAGAGCTTAGAGATTAGGTTATTGGACTATGGAGCTAATATCCATTGGGGCTATAAATGCTTGACTAGAAGTGGAGTATGCTCATGCATGGCAACACATCTCTCTTGAAGAGACCTCTGAAAGCACATACAAATAAACTAGTTTCTTGGTCTCCTCCATGAAAGGTTTCATATTAGTTTACTGAAGATGGGTTAATGAAATCACTTGCATACACATTGGTTCTTGATTATCTCGAGTCATCACCATAATCATGACTTGGTAAACGAATTCAATACACACACATTTAGCCTTAGAGAAATTAGATAGAATCTAGTGAGTTTGTTTGATATCACTAATATGTTTGATTTTTTACAAAATAATTAGTTTTCTATATCAACATCCATATAATTTTTCCATATCAACATTCATATCATTACATGAGTCTTCCATTTCACATGCCACAATTTTGGTGTCCCTGATTAAACAACAATGCTATAAATGGTCAAGAAAAAATTTAAACTAGAAATGATCATTAGAGCATTAATTCATTTGCATTCATACACATTATCATTACATTATCATCCATCACACATATACACATGCATTCAAACAAAGGCATCCACACAAAAACATATCACAAAAGTAAAAGCCATGTCTATATATAAATATCGCATGTACAATGAATGCTTGAAGGCTAAATACAATGGAACACTAAGGCTCATATACAAAAAGTGCATCTAAGCACTAGCTAACACCTATAGGAGGATTCCTATGACCCTGATTGAGACCTAGACCTAGAGCTAATATGCCTATATTCACTATGCCTAACAGTCCCAAATAGGGAGGATGAGGGTTGATCTAGTAGTCCTATGTGGTGTTGCATCAAAAGATCCTCCAAATCTTGGATGCATCCCTATCAAGATCAAAGGT